>CM024762.1:91076708-92494592 GCA_014218235.1 Colocasia esculenta | reverse complement strand
TGATTTTGCCCTCCACATTTCCCCCTATGTACAGTTTACTCTTGGATTTGTTAAGAGCCAGGCCAGAGCAAAGGGAGAAATTATGCAACACATTACTCAGATGTATTGCAGACTGTAAGTCATTCTTCAAGAATATGATAAGATCATCAGCGAAAACAACATGAGATACCTTCATTATACCAGCCGTGGGAACCTTGATGTTACCATTAAGAACCTCCTTCTCCAGCATGCAGGATAAACCTTCCATAGCAATAGTGAAAAGATAAGGAGATAGTGGATCCCCTTGTCTCAGTCCATTACTTCCCTGAAAGAACCCCGTAGGATAGCCATTCAAGAGAATTGAGTATGATGGATTCTCAATGCAGTTCTTAACCCAATTAATCCATTTAACCGGAAACCTCATTTGCTGCATCATATAGTAGACAAAACTTCTGTTCACCGAGTCAAAGGCCTTTTTCAAATCAGCTTTGAAGCACAGAAGGTTACCTTTGCTTTTAGAGTGCATATCCCGGACAATATCATTAGTGATGAGAATATTATCATGAATGGATCTTCCCTTAATAAAAGCAGCCTGGTTAGGGCTGATCAGCTTTTGGAGGACATGCTGCAAACGGTTAGCCAAGATCTTGGAGATAATCTTATACACAAAGTTACAGAGAGATATAGGCCTGTATTGGTCAAAAGAATCAGCTCCATCCGCTTTAGGGATTAAAGCAATGAAAGTGCAATTCAGTTGCTTAAGCATTCTAGAAGTATTGAAGTAGTGTTTGGTAGCATGAAGAACATGATCACCCACAATATCCCAAGTAGATTGAAAAAACTCAGCTGGAAACCCATCTGGACCTGGACTCTTGCCTTTGGGGGAATGCATGACAACTTCCTTCACCTCCTCCCTGGTGATCTCCCTACTAAGAGTTTGAATATCAGAATCTTGAAGCTTCAATCTAGGATCAACATGCACATGATTCCAATCAGTAGATGGTTGATTCAAGAGGTTTTTGAAGAACTCCACAGAATGCTGCTTGACCTTATCCATATTGTCATATTATTTCCTTCAGAGTCAGTACATCTAGAAATAGTGTTGATAGATCTTCTTGATTTGAAAGATGCATGGAAGAACTTAGTGTTGCTATCCCCAAGGGAGAGCCAAGATTGCTTGGACTTCTGCTTATAGAACTCTTCCTCACAATCAAGAGCAGATTGATAATCTTTCTTGATGCTCATCTCATGCTGAATTAACTGACTATCCATAGGATTGATCTGAAGTCTGTTTTGGATTTGAAGAAGCGAGTCTCTATATTTTTTGATTCTATCATTAACATCACCGAATTCCTCTCTATTCCACTTCTTTAGAGCTTCTTTGACATCCTTCAACTTTTTGCACAATATATAGGTGGGAGATCCCTCATATTCCGATGACCATGCTTTAGTGACAATATCCATGAATCCAGGATGCTTAATCCACATAGTGAAAAATTTTAAAGGGTTGAACCCATTTTGCAGCAATTTTGAAGAATGGATAATAAGAATTGCATGATCAGAAAAATAAGTTGAACCATAGTGAACATAACCATCAGGGAATGTAGATAACCATTTGTCATTGATAAGAGTACGGTCAAGCCTAGCAGCAATTCGCCTGTCACCATTAGAGCAGTTATTCCATGAAAGAACATTTCCCATAGACTTCAGATCCATAAGCCCGCATTAGAGATCATGTTGTTAAAAGAATCCAACATATGGTTGGGCACTAAATTTCCTCCCACCTTCTCAGAGGCGAATCTGATACAGTTGAAATCCCCAGTAGCAATCCAAGGAGTTGCACCAATAGTATTTTTGGAGATGTTAATGATAGAATCCCAAAGATTGATACGATCCTGATGAGAATTAGAAGCATAGATAGCAGAAATATGGCAGTCCTTATCGAAGTGACATGGTGCCCAGCTAGATGAATGAGTTGACTGGTATTCTGAGTAACCGTGAGAGTATAAATGTTTGGATTCCATAGCACCCATATTCGACCATTGGAGCAATCACTATTGTGAGCAATCGAAGCATCAGCCCAAATCTGACTCTTGTACATATCCACATTAGCAGATTTAATCTTTGTTTCAAGAAGGATAACAATATCACAATTATTGTTCTTGATAATTTTTCTCAGCTCCATACGCTTCCCCACTTTGTTTAATCCCTCACATTCCAGCTGATTATCTTCATAAAAATTTAAATACGATTTGGATGCGAAGATATCCCCACCTTCGGTTCCTTCATCTTAACCTTGGACGCATAGCCATGAGCAGCTGCAACTTGCCCCATTTTCTTTCTTTTGTCTATCTCATCCACCGCACTTAAAGCATTAAACTTCCTATAAGCTTCTGTCATGCTGTCAGGAGAAGGAATGGAAGGTATGTGAGCAGAGTTTTCTCCTTCCTTAGATGTTTTCCTGCCTTGCGCTCCATTCCTCAAATTGGTAACCACAGATTTATCAAGAGTAGGTGTCATATTTGAGAGGATCTCAATCCTTTCTAATTGGTTGTGAGAAGTATCATCTTGAGGTATTTCTTTATTAGCCGCAGCACTATTCCCTGCCTTCCATGCGTCCATCTTGGTGAGCAGCCTGCCATCATTGAATTGATGCGTTGGAACTTGCAAATTATTTCTTTTCTCAATCTCTCCTTTCTCTATATTTCCATCAGTTTCTAAGACCGTCCCTTCCTCCATATCTTCATACGTATCCTGGTTTGCAAGGATAGAGAATCTATTGCCTTGCCCTCCAATGTCATCTTCCTTGCTGGCTTCGTTGTGGGCTGCATGTGGAGTTTCTTTACTAGTAATAATGGTATGATTATTTGGAATAGTAAATTCCTCCTTCCTTCGATAGACCTGCTGTGAGCTTCTGGAGTTGACAGGCGGACAATGGCCATGCAAATGACCGAACATCCCACATCCCTTGCATCTTCTTGGCTTCCACGAGTAGGAGATCTGAAGGTCATGCTGTGATCCATCAAGGTCCTTGTATCTGATAGTGTTCGGCAGTTCCATTTCAGAAGAAACCATAACGCAAGCTCTGGCAAAGGACAGTCTCCTTCTCTCCGCAGTCAATCTATCCATGAATAACGGTTCTCCAATAGTGCTGCATAACTTGGAGATGAACTTCTTGGACCAGAGATGAATAGGTAGGCTATGAATCGATACCCATACAGGAATATTTTTTAAACTCTCCAGCTCCATTCTCACTCCTTTCTCCCATCGTCTAAGAATCATGGGGTGTCCCCGGATGGACCAGAAACCCTCAAGAATACGTGTGACATCCTCCTCGTTATCCATTTTGCACAGAAAAAAAACCATTTTCTAATAGATGCAAATCGAAGCCCACAACTCCCCATCTACTTTTAATGAAAGAAGACAATGGCATGAACGAAGTCTTGAGATCTACGACGTACCCGACTATGGTGCGATCCCATGCACCATGCAGCTCCTCAATGTCCTCCACATCGCAGACCGCGATCTTCTCATTCTCTGACACAATCATAGGCTCGATGAAGGATAGTGCATGGAACTTACGTTGGATGATGGAGTCGAGAACAAGCTCGCCCACGTTTTTGGTGCACTTGACACCTCAGCTGGCCCACGCGAACGAGACCTCCATCTCGTAGTCGAAGAAGACCTCCCTTTCCTCGCCACCTGGTCCCTGCCCAAGGCTGAAGAAGAGGGAACCAAAGCTGCTGCCCGGGAACCGATGAAGAAGGAGGCTGACCCTCCGAAGAAGAGGCGTCCATCTCTAACTCCAACACCAAGCAGCACCGCTCACCTCGCGCAAGTGGTAGACCCCAGTTGGAGGAGTTCCAACTGGTGGCTGGCCGGAGTAGGACCCCCCTTCTCAAGGGAAGGGAGGTCCCCCACCGCCGGGAGGCGGGGGACCGGAGCACACACAGAAGCTAGCGAAATCCCCAGAGCTTCTCTCTCTAGAAAACTAGAGAGAGAGAGTGCAATCCTTGAGCGACAAGATCGGTATTATCTTGGTCGGTTGACAATGACTTTCTTCATACCCAGTGATACAATAGGCAGCCCCAAATAAGGGCAGGAAAGGATCCCTCATCAACATGCAGGCACTCAGAAATTCTTTGCTTATTCTTTATGGCAGCACCACATAGACTTTGCTCTTATTGTGATTAAGATGAAGACCAGAGATTTCCCCAAACTTCTCAAGAATATTTGCAAGGTGCTGAACAGAAGAGAAATCATTCTGAAGGAAGATGATGAGATCATCAGCAAATATAGTATGGGAGATTGAAGTAGTTCCAGCAAACGGAACCCGGAGCTGACCACAGAGAACCGCCCTATCCAGCAAGCAAGTAAGACCTTCCATGGCAATGGTAAAGAGATAAGGGATAGGGGATCCCCTTGTCTTATACCATTACTACTACTGAAGAACCCAATAGGGGACCCATTAAAAAGGATAGAGAATTTAGGAGTTTCCAGGCAATTCCTAATCCACCGAATGAAACTTATAGGGAGCTTCATGCTATCTAACATGTGGTAGATGAAAGTTCTGTTCACTGAATCAAAAGCTTTTCTTAAATCAGCCTTATAGATGATCTTGTTATCTTTGGAATTAGAATGCATGTCTTTAGCCAGATCATTAGCTAAAAGGACATTGTGATGGATGCTTCTCCCATTGATGAAGGCGGCTTGGTTAAGACTAATGATATTGCCCATAACTCTCTGCATTCTATCAGCCAGAACTTTAGAAATGATCTTGTAAAGAAAGTTACAAAGGGATATCGGCCTGTAGTTCTCCATGCTATCAGCACTTTCAGTTTTAGGAATGAGGGCAATGATGTACAATTGATTTGGCGATGAATTTGACCAGAAGTGAAGAAGTGTTGACAAGCTTGAATAACATCATGACCAGTAATATGCCAAGTCACCTGATAGAACTCAGCTGGGAAACCATCAGGCCCAGGACTCTTGTTCATAGGGGAATTGAAAACAGCATGCTTGATTTCATCATTGTGATAGGCTCCTTAAGATGGTCAATGTTATCTTGAGTAAGAACTTTCATGGGATCAATAGTATAATTGTTCATGTGTTGGTGCTGAGGTTGATTCAAAAGAGACTGATAATAATCAATGGTATGAGCTTGAACTTGAGATAAGTCATCAATGAGGTTGCCATTGCTGTCCTTGCATTCCTTGTAGTATTCTTGGCTCATCTAGCAGCAATAGAAGCATTGAAAAACTTCTATTAGAGTCCCCCAAGGATAACCAGTTCTCTCTAGATTTCTGTCTAATAAAGCTCTCCTCCAAGTGCATAGCCTTTAAGTACATATTTCGGGCCTCCGCCTCCTTGTTAATGAGTTGAGAATCAAGAGGGTTAGATTGTAACTGGGATTGGATATCAATAAGGTTGTTCTTGCAATTGTAAAGGCCTTCATCCACTTTGCCAAACACATCCTTATTCCAAATCTTCAGTGCTTCTTTACAGGCTTTGAGCTTTTGACACAGACAATATTGAGGAGACCCCCTGACAGGCGCATCCCAAGCATTGCGAACAACCTCAAGAAAAGTAGAGTGAGTGCTCCACATGTTAAAGTATCTGAAAGGCTTCCAGCCTTGAGAACTATTCCGCTCAGAAGAAATGATCATGATTGAGTGGTCAGAGGAATATTGAGCCCCATATTCCAGTAAGGAGTACGCAAAGCTGCATAACCATTCTTGATTGATCAAGCATCTATCCAGATGAGCCATAATTCTTCGATGACTATCCCCTCTATTGTTCCAAGATAACCAGTTACCAACAGATTTCATGTCCATTAGACCCGAGATGGAGATACAATCATTGAAACCAGATAGCAGAGAATCAGGCACTTCCCTACCACCAACCTTTTCGTGGGGATACCTCACAGTATTGAAGTCACCAGCAATCAGCCAAGGCAACCCATTAGAATCTGAAGAAATATGATTAATGTCAGACCACAGAATATCCCTCTCAGAAGCATTGTTAGAAGCATACACACCAGTGATGTAGAACCCACAGCTGTTTCTATTGTCCACCCCTTAATATGCATAAACTGACTAGTAGATGAAAGGAGATCAATGTCCAAGAGATTAGGGTCCCACATGATCCAAATTCGACCAGCATGAAGATTAGAATCATTAGTTAAAAGGTTGGCCTCAGGCCAGATGGAATTCTTTCGAGCAGTAACATGGGTTGATTTGATTTTTGTTTCAACATAATGGCTATATCGCAAGCATAAGATCTAATTATCTTATTTAACTCCCCTTAATATGCATGACCCTTTAGACTTGGGTTTTTTTAGATCCATCATTTCAACGCCCAACCCAATCTGGGAATCCAAATCGGATTCCGTCAGTTTGCATACGTCAATTTAACCAACCCGGTCGTGTCGGAGTTAACGGCACGCCGATCTGATCACTATTTGAGATTTTGGACCCCTTGGTTGTGTGTTTTGACCCTTTAGACTTGAGTTTTTTTAGATCCGTCATTTCAACGCCCAACCCAATCCGGGAATCCAAATCGCATTCCTTCAGTTCGCACAAGTCAATTTAACCCACTCGGTCGTGCCGGAGTGAACGGCATGTCGATCTGATCACTATTTGGGATTTTGGACCCCGGGGTTTTGTGTTTTGACCCTTTAGACTTGGGTTTTTTTTAGATCCATCATTTCAACTGCCAACCCAATCCGGGAATCCAAATCGGATTCTGTCAGTTCGCACACGTCAATTTAACCCACCCGATCGTGTCGGAGCAAACGACACGCCGATCTGATCGCTATTTGGGATTTTGGACCCCTGGGTTGTGTGTCCTTTAGGCTTGAGTTTTTTTAGATCCGTCATTTCAACGCCCAACCCAATCCGGGAATCCAAATCGTATTCCGTCAGTTCGCACACGTCAATTTAACCCACCCGGTCATGTCGAAATGAACGACACGCCGATCTGACCACTATTTGGGATTTTGGACCCCTGGGTTGTGTGTTTTGACCCTTTAGACTTGGGTTTTTTTAGATCCATCATTTCAACGCCTAACCCAATCTGGGAATCCAAATCGGATTCTGTCAGTTTGCACACGTCAATTTAACCCACCCGATCGTGTCGGAGTTAACGGCACGCCGATCTGATCACTATTTGGGATTTTGGACCCCCGGGTAGTGTTTTTTGACCTTTAGACTTGAGATATTTTAGATCCATCATTTCAACACCCAACCCAATCCGGGAATCCAAATCGAATTTCTTCAGTTCGCATACGTCAATTTAACCCACCCGGTCGTGTCGGAGTGAACGGCATGCTGATCTGATCACTATTTAGGATTTGAGATTTTGGACCCCTGGGTTTGTGTTTTGACCCTTTAGACTTGGATTTTTTTATATCCATCATTTCAACTGCCAACCCAATCCGTAAATCCAAATCAGATTCTGTCAGTTCGCACACGTCAATTTAACCCACCTGGTCGTGTCGGAGCAAACGGCACGCCGATCTGATCACTATTTGGGATTTTGGACCCCCGGGTTGTGTGCTTTGACCCTTAGACTTGAGTTTTTTTAGATCCGTTATTTCAATGCCCAACCCAATCCAGGAATCCAAATCGGATTCCATCAGTTCGCACACCTCAATTTAACTCACTCGGTCGTGTCAGATATAACGACACATTGATTTGATCACTATTTGGGATTTTGGACCCCCGGGTTGTCTTTTTTTTTACCCTTTGGACTTGGGTTTTTTTAGATCCGTCATTTCAACTCCCAACCCAATCCGGTAATCCAAATTATATTCCGTCAGTTCGCACACGTCAATTTAACCCTCTCGGTCGTGTCGGATCGAACGACAAGCCCATCTGATCACTATTTGGGATTGTGGACCCCCGGGTTGTGTGTTTTGACCCTTTAGACTTGGGTTTTTTTAGATCTGTCATTTCAACGCCCAACCCAATCCGGGAATCCAAATCTGATTCTGTCAGTTTGCACACGTCAATTTAACACACCCGGTTGTGTCAGAGTGAACGGCACGCCGATCTGATCACTATTTGGCATTTTGGCCCCCTGGCTTGTGTGTTTTGACCCTTTAGACTTGGGTTTTTTTAGATCCGTCATTCCAACGCCCAACCCAATCCGTGAAGCCAAATCATATTCCGTCAGTTCGAACACGTCAATTTAACCCACCCGGTCGTGTCGAAACGAACCGCACGCCGATCTGATCACTATTTGGGATTTTGGACCCCCGGGTGTGTGTTTTGACCCTTTAGACTTGGGTTTTTTAAAATTCGTCATTTCAACGCCCAACCCAATCCAGGAATTCAAATCGCATTCCTTCATTTCGCACAAGTCAATTTAACCCACTCGGTCGTGCCGGAGTGAACGGCATGTCGATCTGATCACTATTTGGGATTTTGGACCCCCGGGTTGTGTGTTTTGACCCTTTAGACTTGGGTTTTTTTTAGATCCATCATTTCAACTGCCAACCCAATCCGGGAATCCAAATCGGATTCCGTCAGTTCGCACACGTCAATTTAACCCACCCGATCGTGTCGGAGCAAACGACACGCCGATCTGATCGCTATTTGGGATTTTGGACCCCCGGGTTGTGTGTCCTTTAGGCTTGAGTTTTTTTAGATCCGTCATTTCAACGCCCAACCCAATCCGGGAATCCAAATCGTATTCCGTCAGTTCGCACACGTCAATTTAACCCACCCGGTCATGTCGGAATGAACGACACGCCGATCTGACCACTATTTGGGATTTTGGACCCCTGGGTTGTGTGTTTTGACCCTTTAGACTTGGGTTTTTTTAGATCCATCATTTCAACGCCTAACCCAGTCTGGGAATCCAAATCGGATTCTGTCAGTTTGCACACGTCAATTTAACCCACCCGATCGTGTCGGAGTTAACGGCACGCCGATCTGATCACTATTTGGGATTTTGGACCCCCGGGTAGTGTTTTTTGACCCTTTAGACTTGAGATATTTTAGATCCATCATTTCAACACCCAACCCAATCCGGGAATCCAAATCGAATTACTTCAGTTCGCATACGTCAATTTAACCCACCCGGTCGTGTCGGAGTGAACGGCATGCTGATCTGATCACTATTTAGGATTTGAGATTTTGGACCCCTGGGTTGTGTGTTTTGACCCTTTAGACTTGGATTTTTTTATATCCATCATTTCAACTGCCAACCCAATCCGTAAATCCAAATCAGATTCTGTCAGTTCGCACACGTCAATTTAACCCACCCGGTCGTGTCGGAGCAAACGGCACGCCGATCTGATCACTATTTGGGATTTTGGACCCCCGGGTTGTGTGCTTTGACCCCTTAGACTTTAGTTTTTTTAGATCCGTCATTTCAATGCCCAACCCAATCCAGGAATCCAAATCGGATTCCATCAGTTCGCACACCTCAATTTAACTCACTCGGTCGTGTCAGATATAACGACACATTGATTTGATCACTATTTGGGATTTTGGACCCCCGGGTTGTCTTTTTTTTACCCTTTGGACTTGGGTTTTTTTAGATCCATCATTTCAACTCCCAACCCAATCCGGTAATCCAAATTATATTCCGTCAGTTCGCACACGTCAATTTAACCCTCTCGGTCGTGTCGGATCGAACGACAAGCCCATCTGATCACTATTTGGGATTGTGGACCCCCGGGTTGTGTGTTTTGACCCTTTAGACTTGGGTTTTTTTAGATCTGTCATTTCAACGCCCAACCCAATCCGGGAATCCAAATCTGATTCCGTCAGTTTGCACACGTCAATTTAACACACCCGGTCGTGTCAGAGTGAACGGCACGCCGATCTGATCACTATTTGGCATTTTGGACCCCCGGCTTGTGTGTTTTGACCCTTTAGACTTGGGTTTTTTTAGATCCGTCATTCCAACGCCCAACCCAATCCGTGAAGCCAAATCATATTCCGTCAGTTCGAACACGTCAATTTAACCCACCCGGTCGTGTCGAAACGAACCGCACGCCGATCTGATCACTATTTGGATTTTGGACCCCCGGGTTGTGTGTTTTGACCCTTTAGACTTGGGTTTTTTAAAATTCGTCATTTCAACGCCCAACCCAATCCAGGAATTCAAATCGCATTCATTCAGTTCGCACAAGTCAATTTAACCCACTCGGTCGTGCCGAGTGAACGGCATGTCGATCTGATCACTATTTGGGATTTTGGACCCCCGGGTTGTGTGTTTTGACCCTTTAGACTTGGGTTTTTTTTTAGATCCATCATTTCAACTGCCAACCCAATCCGGGAATCCAAATCGGATTCCGTCAGTTCGCACACGTCAATTTAACCCCGATCGTGTCGGAGCAAACGACACGCCGATCTGATCGCTATTTGGGATTTTGGACCCCCAGGTTGTGTGTTTTGACCCTTTAGACTTGGGTTTTTTTAGATCCGTCATTTCAACGCCCAACCCAATCCAAGAAGCCAATCGGATTCCTTCAGTTCGCACACGTCAATTTAACCCACCCGGTCGTGTCGGAGTGAACGGCACGCCGATCTAATCACTATTTGGGATTTTGGTCCCCCGGGTTGTGTGTTTTCACCCTTTAGACTTGGGTTTTTTCAGATCCGTCATTTCAATTCCCAACCCAATCCGGGAAACCAAATCATATTCCGTCAGTTCGCACACGTCAATTTAACCCACCCGGTCGTGTCAGAACAAAGGGCATGCCGATCTGATCACTATTTGAGATTTTGGACCTCCGGGTTGTGTGTTTTGACCCTTTAGACTTGAGTTTTTTTAGATCCTTTATTTCAACGCCCAACCCAATCCGGGAATCCAAATTGGATTCCGTCAGTTTGCATACGTCAATTTAACCCACCCGGTCGTGTCGGAGTGAATGACACGCCAATCTGATCCCTATTTAGGATTTTGGACCCCTTGGTTGTGTGTTTTGACCCTTTAGACTTGAGTTTTTTTAGATCCATCATTTCAACGCCCAACCCAGTCCGGGAATCCAAATCGCATACCTTCAGTTCGCACACGTCAATTTAACCCACCTGGTCATGTCGGAGTGAACGGCATGTCGATCTGATCACTATTTGGGATTTGGACCCCCGGTTGTGTGTTTTGACCCTAAAGACTTGGGTTTTTTTAGATCCATCATTTCAACTGCCAACCCAATCCGGGAATCCAAATCGGATTCCGTTAGTTCGCACACGTCAATTTAACGGACCCGGTCGTGTCGGAGCAAACGGCACGCCGATCTGATCGCTATTTGGGATTTTGGACCCCCGGGTTGTGTTTTGTCCCTTTAGACTTGAGTTTTTTTAGATCTGTCATTTCAACGCCCAACCCAATCCGGGAATCCAAATCGTATTCCTTCCGTTCGCACACGTGAATTTAACCCACCCGGTTGTGTCGGAGTGAACGGCATGCCGATCTGATCACTATTTGAATCCCCGGTTGTGTGTTTTGACCCTTTAGACTTGGGTTTTTTTAGATCCGTCATTTCATATGCCAACCCAATCCTGGAATCCAAATCAGATTCCGTCAGTTTGCACACGTCCATTTAACCCACCCGTCGTGTCGGAGCAAACGGCACGCCGATCTGATCACTATTTGAGATTTTGAACCCTGGGTTGCGTGTTTTGACCCTTTAGACTTGAATTTTTTTAGATCCGTCATTTCAATGTCCAACCCAATCCGGGAATCCAAATCGGATTCCGTCTGTTCGCACACCTCATTTAACCCACTCGGTCGTGTTGAATATAACGACTCATTGATCTGATCACTATCTGGGATTTTGGACCCCCAGGTTGTTTTTTTGACCTTTTGGACTTGGGTTTTTTTAGATCCGTCATTTCAACGCGCAACCCAATCCGGTAATCCAAATCATATTCCATCAGTTTGCACACGTCAATTTAACCCACCTGGTCATGTCGGATTGAACGGTACGCCCATCTGATCACTATTTGCGATTGAGGTGCCCCGGGTTGTGTGTTTTGACCCTTTATACTTGGGTTTTTTTAGATCCGTTATTTCAATGCCCAACCCAATCCGGGAATCCAAATCGGATTCCGTCAGTTTGCACACGTCAATTTAACCCACCCGGTCGTGTCGGAGTGAACGACACACCGATCTGATCACTATTTGTGATTTTGGACTCCCGCTTTGTGTGTTTTGACCCTTTAGACGTGTTTTTTTAGATCCGTCATTTCAATGCCCAACCCAATCCGGGAAGCCAATCGTATTCTGTCAGTTCGCTAACGTCAATTTAACCCAACCAGTCGTGTCGGAATGAACAGCACACCGATCTGATCAATATTTGGGATTTTGGACCCCCGGGTTGTGTGTTTTGACCCTTTAGACTTGGGTTTTTTTAGATATGTCATTTCAACGCCTAACCCAATCCGGGAATCCAAATCGTATTCCATTAGTTCGCACACGTCAATTTAACCCACCCGGTCATGTCGGATTGAACGGCACGCCGATCTGATCACTATTTGGGAATGTGGACCCCCGGGTTATGTGTTTTGACCCTTTAGACTTGGGTTTTTTTAGATCCGTCATTTCGACGCCCAACCCAATCCGAGAAGCCAAATCGTATTCCGTCAGTTCAAACACGTCAATTTAACCCACCCGGTCGTGTCCGAACGAACGACACGCCGATCTGATCACTATTTGGGATTTTGGACCCCTTGGTTATGTGTTTTGACCCTTTAGACTTGAGTTTTTTTAGATCCGTCATTTCAACGCCCAACCCATTCCGGGAATCCAAATCGCATTCCTTCAGTTCGACACGTCAATTTAACCGACCCGGTCATGTCGGAGTGAACGGCATGTCGATTTGATCACTATTTGGGATTTTGGATCCCCGGGTTGTGTGTTTTGACCCTTTAGACCTGGGTTTTTTTAGATCCATCATTTCAACTGCCAACCCAATCCGGGAATCCAAATCGGATTCCGTCAGTTCTCACACGTCAATTTAATCCACCCGGTCGTGTCGGAGCAAACGGCACGCCGATCTGATCGCTATTTGGAATTTTGGACCCCGGATTGTGTTTTGACCCTTTAGACGTGTTTTTTTAGATCTGTCATTTCAACGCCCAACCCAATCCGGGAATCCAAATCGGATTCCTTCCATTCGCACACGTGAATTTAACCCACCCGGTTGTGTCGGAGTGAACGGCATGCCGATCTGATCACTATTTGGACCCCTGGTTGTTGTGTTTTTGACCCTTTAAACTTGGGTTTTTTTAGATCCGTCATTTCAAATGCCAACCCAATCCGTGAATCCAAATCAAATTCCATCAGTTTGCGCACGTCAATTTAAACCATCCGGTCGTGTCAGAGCAAACGACATGCCGATCTGATCACTATTTGGGATATTGGACCACTGGGTTGTGTGTTTTGACCCTTTAGACTTGACTTTTTTTAGATCCGTCATTTCAATGCCCAACACAATCCGGGAATCCAAATCGGATTCCGTCTGTTCTCACACCTCAATTGAAGCCACTCGGTCGTGTCGAATATAACGACACATTGATCTGATCACTATTTGGGATTTTGAACCCCCGGGTTCTTTTTTTTCATCTTTTAGACTTGGGTTTTTTTAGATCCGTCATTTCAACGCCCACCCAATCCGGTAATCCAAATCAGATTCCGTCAGTTTGCACACGTCAATTTAAACCACCTGGTCATGTCGGATTGAACGGTACGCCCATCTGATCACTATTTGGGATTGTGGTGCCCCGGGTTGTGTGTTTTGACCCTTTATACTTGGGTTTTATTACATCCACTCTTTCAATGCCCAACCCAATCCGGGAATCCAAATCGGATTCCGTCAGTTTGCACACGTCAATTTAACCCACCCGGTCGTGTCGGTGTGAACGACACACCGATCTAATCACTATTTATGATTTTGGACCCCCGCGTTGTGTGTTTTGACCCTTTAGACTTGAATTTTTTTAGATCCATCATTTCAACGCCCAACCCAATCCGGGAAGCCAAATCGTATTCCGTCAGTTCGCTAAGTCAATTTAAACCCACCCGGTCGTGTCGGAATGAACGTCACGCCGATCTGATCAATATTTGGGATTTTGGACCCCCGGGTTATGTGTTTTGTGACCCTTTAGACTTGGGTTTTTTAGATCCATCATTTCAATGCCCAACCCAATCCGGGAATCCAAATCGTATTCCATCTGTTCGCACACGTCAATTTAACCCCCCAGTCGTGTCGGATTGAACGGCGCGCCGATCAGATCACTATTTGGGAATGTGGACCCCCGGGTTGTGTGTTTTGACCCTTTAGACTTGGGTTTTTTTAGATCCGTCATTTCAACGCCCAACCCAATCCTAGAAGCCAAATCGTATTCCGTCAGTTCAAACACGTCAATTTAACCCACCCGGTCGTGTCCGAACGAACGACACGCCGATCTGATCACTATTTGGGATTTTGGACCCCTTGGTTGTGTGTTTTGACCCTTTAGACTTGAGTTTTTTTAGATCCGTCATTTCAACGCCCAACCCAATCCGGGAATCCAAATCGCATTCCTTCAGTTCGCACACGTCAATTTAACCGACCCGGTCATGTCGGAGTGAACGACATGTCGATCTGATCACTATTTGGGATTTTGGATCCCCGGGTTGTGTGTTTTGACCCTTTAGACTTGGGTTTTTTTAGATCCATCATTTCAACTGCCAACCCAATCCGGGAATCCAAATCGGATTCCGTCAGTTCTCACACGTCAATTTAACCCACCCGGTGGTGTCGGAGCAAACGGCACGCCGATCTGATCGCTATTTGGGATTTTGGACCCCCGGTTGTGTTTTGTCCCTTTAGACTTGACTTTTTTTAGATCTGTCATTTCAACGCCCAACCCAATCCGGGAATCCAAATCGGATTCCTTCCGTTCGCACACGTGAATTTAACCCACCCGGTTGTGTCGGACTGAACGGCATGCCAATCTGATCACTATTTGGATCCCCGGGTTGTGTGTTTTGACCCTTTAGACTTGGGTTTTTTTAGATCTGTCATTTCAAATGCCAACCCAATCCTGGAATCCAAATCAGATTCCGTCAGTTTGCACACGTCAATTTAACCCTCCCGGTCGTGTCGGAGCAAACGGCACGCCGATCTGATCACTATTTGAGATTTTGGACCCCTGGGTTGCGTGTTTTGACCCTTTAGACTTGAATTTTTTTAGATACGTCATTTCAATGTCCAACCCAATCCGGGAATCCAAATCGGATTCCGTCTGTTCGCACACCTCAATTTAACCCACTCGGTCGTGTTGAATATAACGACACATTGATCTGATCACTATCTGGGATTTTGGACCCCCAGGTTGTTTTTTTTGACCTTTTGGACTTGGGTTTTTTTAGATCTGTCATTTCAACGCGCAACCCAATCCGGTAATCCAAATCAGATTCCATCAGTTTGCACACGTCAATTTAACCCACCTGGTCATGTCGGATTGAACGGTACGCTCATCTGATCACTATTTGGGATTGTGGTGCCCCGGGTTGTGTGTTTTGACCCTTTATACTTGGGTTTTATTAGATCCGCTATTTCAATGCCCAACCCAATCAGGGAATCCAAATCGGATTCCGTCAGTTTGCACACGTCAATTTAACCCACCCGGTCGTGTCGGTGTGAACGACACACCGATCTGATCACTATTTGTGATTTTGGACCCCCGCTTTGTGTGTTTTGACCCTTTAGACGTGTTTTTTAGATCCATCATTTCAATGCCCAACCCAATCCGGGAAGCCAAATCGTATTCTGTCAGTTCGCTAACGTCAATTTAACCCAACCGGTCGTGTCGGAATTAACAGCACAACGATCTGATCAATATTTGGGATTTTGGACCCTCGGGTTGTGTGTTTGACCCTTTAGACTTGGGTTTTTTTAGATCTGTCATTTCAACGCCCAACCCAATCCGGGAATCCAAATTGTATTCCATTAGTTCGCACACGTCAATTTAACCACCCGGTCGTGTCGGATTGAACGGCACGCCGATCTGATCACTATTTGGGAATGTGGACCCCCGGGTTATGTGTTTTGACCCTTTAGACTTGGGTTTTTTTAGATCCGTCATTTCAACGCCCAACCCAATCCGAGAAGCCAAATCGTATTCCGTCAGTTGAAACACGTCAATTTAACCCACCCGGTCGTGTCCGAACGAACGACACGCCGATCTGATCACTATTTGGGATTTTGGACCCCTTGGTTGTGTGTTTTGACCCTTTAGACTTGAGTTTTTTTAGATCCGTCATTTCAACGCCCAACCCATTCCGGGAATCCAAATCGCATTCCTTCAGTTCGCACACGTCAATTTAACCGACCCGGTCATGTCGGAGCAAACGACATGTCGATCTGATCACTATTTGGGATTTTGGACCCCCGGGTTGTGGGTTTTGACCCTTTAGACTTGAGTTTTTTTAGATCCGTTATTTCAACGCCCAACCCAATCCGGGAATCCAAATCGCATTCCTTCAGTTCGCACAAGTCAATTTAACCCACCCGATCATGTCGGAGTGAACGACATGTCGATCTGATCACTATTTGAGATTTTAGACCCCGGGTTGTGTGTTTTGACCCTTTAATAAAGACTTGGGTTTTTTTAGATCCATCATTTCAACTGCCAACCTAATCCGGGATGCCAAATCAGATTCCGTCAGTTCGCACACGTCTATTTAACCCTCTCGGTCGTGTCGGAGCAAACGGCACGCCAATCTGATCGCTATTTGGGATTTTGGACCCCTGGGTTGTGTGTTTTGACCCTTTAGACTTGAGTTTTTTTAGATCCGTCATTTCAACACCCAACCCAATCCGGGAATCCAAATCGTATTCCGTCAGTTCGCACACGTCAATTTAACCCACCCGGTCATGTCGAAATGAACGGCACGCCGATCTGATCACTATTTGGGATTTTGGACCCCTGGGCTGTGTGTTTTGATCCTTTAGACTTGTGTTTGTTTAGATCCATCATTTCAACGCCCAACCCAATCCGGGATTCCAAATCGGATTCCGTCAGTTTGCACACGTCAATTTAACCCACCCGGTCGTGTCGGAGTTAACGGCACGCCAATCTGATCACTATTTGGGATTTTGGACCCCCGGGTTGTTTTTTTTTTACCCCTTAGATGTGTTTTTTTAGATCCGTCATTTCAACGCCCAACCCAATCCGGTAATCTAAATTAGATTCCGTCACTTCGCACACGTCAATTTAACCCACTCGGTCATGTCGGATCGAACGACATGCCCATCTGATCACTATTTGGGATTGTGGACCCCCGGGTTGTGTGTTTTGACCCTTTAGACTTGGGTTTTTTTAGATCCGTCATTTCAACACCCAACCCAATCCGGGAATCCAAATCGGATTCCGTCCGTTCGCACACGTGAATTTAACCCCCCGGTTGTGTCGGAGTGAACGACATGCCGATCTGATCACTATTTGGACCCCCGGGTTGTGTGTTTTGACCTTTAGACTTGGGTTTTTTGAGATCCGTCATTTCAAATGCCAACCCAATCCGGGAGTCCAAATCAGAATCCGTCAGTTCGCACACGTCAATTTAACCCACCCGGTCGTGTCGGAGCAAACGGCACGCCGATCTGATCACTATTTGGGATTTTAGACCCCTCGGTTGTGTGTTTTGACCCTTTAGACGAGTTTTTTTAGATCCGTCATTTCGATGCCCAACCCAATCCGGGATCCAAATCGGATTCCGTCTGTTCGCACACCTCAATTTAACCAACTCGGTCGTGTCGAATATAACGACACATTGATCTGATCACTATTTGGGATTTTGGACCCCTGGGTTGTTTTTTTTGACCTTTTAGACTTGGGTTTTTTTTAGATCCATCATTTCAACGCCCAACCCAATCCGGTATTCCAAATCAGATTCCGTCAGTTTGCACACGTCAAGTTAACCCACCCGGTCGTGTCGGATTGAACGGTACGCCCATCTGATCACTATTTGGGATTGTGGAGCCCCGGGTTATGTGTTTTGACCCTTTAGACTTGGGTTTTTTTTAGATCCGTCATTTCAACGCCCAACCCAATCCAGGAAGCCAAATCGCATTCCTTCAGTTCGCACAAGTCTATTTAACCCACCCGGTCATGTCGGAGTGAACGACATGTCGATCTGATCACTATTTGGGATTTTAGACCCCCGAGTTGTGTGTTTTGACCCTTTAATAAAGACTTGGGTTTTTTTAGATCCATCATTTCAACTGTCAACCCAATCCGGGAAGCCAAATCGGATTCCGTCAGTTCGCACACGTCAATTTAACCCTCCCGGTCGTGTTAGAGCAAACGACACGCCAATCTGATTGCTATTTGGGATTTTGGACCCCTGGGTTGTGTGTTTTGACCCATTAGACTTGAGTTTTTTTAGATCAGTCATTTCATCACCCAACCCAATCAGGGAATCCAAATCGTATTCCGTCAGTTCGACGTCAATTTAACCCACCCGGTCTTGCCGAAATGAACGGCACGCCGATCTGATCACTTTTGAGATTTTGGACCCCTGGGTTGTGTGTTTTGACCCTTTAGACTTGTGTTTTTTTAGGTCCATCATTTCAACGCCCAACCCAATCCAGGAATCCAAATCGGATTCCGTCAGTTTGCGCACGTCAATTTAACCCACCCGGTCATGTCGGAGTTAACGGCATGCCGATCTGATCACTATTTGGGATTTTGCACCCCCGGGTTGTTGTTTTTTTACCCCTTAGACTTGTGTTTTTTTAGATCCGTCATTTCAACGCCCAACCCAATCCGGTAATCCAAATTAGATTTCGTCACTTCGCACACGTCAATTTAACCCACTCGGTCATGTCGGATCGAACGACATGCCCATCTGATCACTATTTAGGATTGTGGACCCCCGTGTTGTGTGTTTTGACCTTTTATACTTAGGTTTTTTTATATCCGTCATTTCAACACCCAACCCAATCCGGGAATCCAAATCGGATTCCGTTTGTTCGCACACATGAATTTAACCCACCCGGTTGTGTCGGAGTGAACGGCATGCCGATCTGATCACTATTTGGACCCCCGGGTTGTGTGTTTTTCCCTTTAGACTTGGGTTTTTTGAGATCCGTCATTTCAAATGCCAACCCAATCTGGGAATCCAAATCAGATTCCGTCAGTTCGCATACGTCAATTTAACCCACCCAGTCATGTCGGACCAAACAGCACGCCGATCTGATCACTATTGGGATTTTGGACCCCTCGGTGTGTGTTTTGACCCTTTAGACTTGAGTTTTTTTAGATCCTAAGGTGGAAGAACATCAATGCAGAAGCAACTATTTGAATGCTCTTGAGATGGAAGAAATGTTTGCTAAGCAAAAATCTAAACAGCAATGGCTCTCTCTTGGGGACTCAAACACTAAATTCTTTTATGCTGCTATTAAAGCTAGGAGGGTTCACAATTCTATCAGGCAATGTAAGTCCAAGGATGGCTCTATCCTCACAACTGATAAAGAGATTCGGGCTAATGCTCTTTCATACTATGTTGAGCTCTTGAATAAAACTCATCAGCAGCAGCTACCTTCCTTCGATCTCACTAATCATCTTCTTTCGGAGGATGTAGATCTCCTTATGAAGCCTTTCACGTTGGAGGATGTTCGGTACACTATCTTTAATTCCCCTAAAGATAAAAGCCCGGGGCCAGATGGGTTCACTGCGGAGTTCTTCACCAACTGCTGGGACATTGTTGGGGATTTAGTCTCTTCTGCTATTCTGTCTTTCTTTGATAAGGGCCATTGGGAGAACCAGATCAACTCAACCTTTATTGCTTTAGTCCCCAAGAAGGAGAATGCTGATTCCCTTGATCAGTTCCGACCTATTTCTCTCTGCAATTTCATCTATAAGGTGATAACAAAGATGATGGCTGATCGTATGAAGTTGGTTCTTCCTTCTATCATCAGTATGAATCAGACTGCCTTCATTCCGGGTAGAAGAATCCAAAGCAATATTCTGCTTGCTAATGATCTAGCTAAAGATCTTCACTCAAAGCATAAGGGTACTCGTATTTGTCTCAAAGCTGATCTATGTAAAGCCTTCGATTCTGTCTCTTGGAACTTTGTGTATTATATGATGGAGAAGATGCATTTTCCCGGAAAATGGATCAACTGGATTAGGTGCTGTTTGGAATCCCCAAAGTTTTCTGTTCTTGTCAATGGTAGCCCTGAAGGATTTTTCAAAAGCTCAAATGGTCTTCGTCAAGGTGATCCACTATCACCTTATCTATTCACTATTGTCATGGAAGGGTTCTCTTGTCTCATCCATTATGCTGTTCAGAGAAACGCCATTAAAGTCCCAAAAGTGGGCAATCTTTTTTTTTGGTCGGTCAACCAAGAGATTTAATTAATAAGAGAAACAAATATACAAGGAGAGGTTATCAGGTGAGACTACCCGATAAACTAGAAATGGACAACAACGAAGGAGATGGCACCACATCTTGGTGACTATCTCCTTAAACAACTTGTTAAGAACTTCTTAGTCTAATATTAAATCTCTTAAAAATTGCCTTAGACCGACCCGAAGGAACCCGAGGAGAAGGATTCGCTTCAACACAAGATCGAGCATCTTCGATGATAGCTAAAGTGCCTTGAATAGGAGAAAGCCTTGAATCTTCAAATGTTCTTCTGCACCTTTCCTTCCAGATCCACCAAATAGCAGCACGAAAAAGAATACGAGCCAAGGACGTACCAGGCCCATCCTTTTTGAAGCTAGCCCGCAGGGAAGACATTTCTTCAAGAATGTTTTGTCGAGGCCTTCTTCTTATGTTCAGGCGGTGAAGAATTTCTTCCCAGATCTCAATAGAGTAAGAGCATTGAAAGAATATATGATCCTCACATTCTTCCGCATTACAGCAAAGAATGCATCTGCTAGGAATGATCATGCCACGTTTCCTAAGATTGTATGAGTAGGAAGCTTGTGCATAACCGCCTGCCAACAAGTAAGGGAGAATCGTTGAACAGTTGGAGCTTTCCAGACCCAATCTGCCCAACCAACTTTTTGATGCTGATCTCGAAGTCTGCTCCAAACTTCCTTCGTGCTAAACGTACCATGCTTCCATGTAATAGCATCAGCTTGGGTGAGAGGCGTCCTCATGATATTCGGCCAGATATCAAACATCTCAATGGCGGTGGGAGGAGGAAGGTGCCACTGACCATTTTGAATAAAGGTAGCACAAGTGATGTTGCAACGAATTCCCAGATGATGTCTGATTATGTCTCCTACCATCATATAAATACTTTTTCCTTCTATCCAAGGATCATGAAAGAAGCTAGTTTGATGCCCATCACCAACATTGTAACTGATGTGCTGAAGAATCCAATCCCTTTGCTTCAGAATTCCTTTCCAAGCCATAGAGTGATAAGGTCTGTGGTAAAGGACCAGATAGACTCCTTCTGAAGATATTTACTGTGAACCCAGTTTACCCAAAGAGAATCTATTTTTTGAAGAATATCCCACAGGTTACTAGTCGCACAGGCCAAGTTCCAATCCTTAATCCTCCGAATCCCTAACCCCCTTCACTCTTAGGTCTGCAAATGTTCTTCCAACTAACCATGTGAATTGGGTGAGTAACAGATTGACCTTGCCAATAGAAACAGCTAAGAATTCTCTCTATTCCTTGATGACTGCCACAGGAAGAAGAAAAGAAACAGTCCAGTAAATAGAAAACGAGGAAAGGACAGACCTGATCAGCTCAAGTCTTCCCGCTCTGGAAAGAAGCTTAGTCTTCCAACTCTCAATTCTTTTTTTGATCTTATCAATAATCGGTTGACATAGATTCTTCTTGAGGGAAGTACTGAAAAGCGGCAGTCCTAAGTATGGTGTAGGAAGTTTACCAATGGGCACCTGAATAGCTTCTTGGATGGCCTTCTTATTTCTCACTTTCCCCCCAATATACAGTCTACTCTTAGTAGAATCAATTGCAAACCAGAATAGTGATAGAATTCTTGCAGAAGACAACTGATTTTACGAGCAGAAGAGACATCATCCTTGACCCAAAAGTGGGCAATCTGTCCATCTCTCATTTTATCTTTGCAGACGACCTTATTATTTTCTTCAAAGATGATCTCCATTCCGCCAAGACTATTAAGAATCTTCTTCAAGAATTTTACAGCTACTCTGGTCTGCAACTAAATACTTCTAAGAGCAAGCTTTATCTGGGTGGTAAGGTGAGGCACAAAGAGGCTATAAAGAATACCCTTGAAATACCTGTCTGTCAGCTACCAACTTCTTATCTCGGTTTACCTCTTGTTAGTTACTCTCTCAAGAAGAATAATTGTCAACAGATCATTGACAAAATTCAGAGAAGGATCGAGTCCTGGCGTACCAATTTGCTTTCTAGGGCTGGTAGACTAGAACTCATCAGATCTGTTCTATCTTCCTACTCTATCTATTGGTCTGTCTCTTTTCTCTTGCCCTCTGCTATTCCTAAGGAGATCGAAAGAATACTTTGTAACTTCTACTGGCAGGGCCATTCCTCTCATCATACCATGCACATGGTTAGCTGGAAGCAAATTTGTAAACCTAAGCAGGAGGGGGGCCTGGGACTTCGGTGACTCAAAGACTAAGGCTTGCGCAACAAAAAACCTGTGGGATATTTTGCAGCGTCAAGATTCCTTATGGGTCAAATGGGCTCATGAGCGCTACATCAAGAGTTCTTCTATCTGGACAATCAAGGAGAGACCTTATCACTCATCTGCTTGGAAAAGCATTTTGAAACAGCGGGCTTGGCTTCTCACTAATCTCACTTTCAAAGTTGGTAATGACAGTCAAATGAGTTTCTTCTATGATCCTTGGATTGATGGTAAGAGTATCTATATGCTCTTTGGTGATAGCTTTCGCCGCCATATGGGTCTCCAAAAAGATACTACATGTTCGGCCTTTATTCATAATGGTAAATGGAACCTTCCACCGCCTACTTCTTTTGACATGATTGAGATCTACCCTTTGATTCAAAAGGTTCAGATTTTCCAGAGTGATGCTATTTTATGGACTCATGGTACTTTTACCACTAAAGATGTTTGGAACCATATTAGGGAAAGCAATCAGAAAGTGGGTTGGGCGGATTGGGTTTGGAACAATCCAACTGTTCAGCGGTTTTCTCTCACTAGTTGGCAAGCTATGATGCATAAACTTCCGACTATCAACAATATGAAGAAAAGAGGATTCCAAATTCCCAGTAGATGTATTCTTTGCTGTCTCGCAGAGGAGAGGGAGGATCATCTTTTTTTCCAGTGCCCTTATTCCAGTGAGATTTGGGGTGGTATTCTTCATAGATTAAATATTCAAAGACAGCCTCGCCCTACTCTCCTCCAAGAAGTTCACTCTTCAAGACAAAGCTTTTCTAAAGATGGTTTTGCAACAAGCTTGGCGAGGATGCTTTTTAGAGCTACAATCTGGTGGATCTGGAGAGAACGCTGTTGTAGAACCTTTGATGGTATTTGTACTTCTGCTATCCACATTATTCTTTCCATTATCCAGGATGTGAGAAGTTGTGTGGAAGGCCATCTGAATAAGAGACCTCTTTCCTGTCGTTCCAAGGAGATTTGTAAAAGATTTAATATTAGTGTTGGACTGTAATATCCTTATTGTTCTGCTTTGTGTGGCTATTATGGGTTAGTCACCAACTTGTGGTGTCAACCCATTAGTCTTTTGGATTTGTGATATCCTATCACAAGTCCTTCTATTGTACCTTGCTCCCTTCCTTATTTATTAATTCATCTTCTCGGTTGATCGACCAAAAAAAGAGTTTTTTTAGATCCGTCATTTCAATGCCCAACCCAATCGGGAATCCAAATCGGATTCCGTCTGTTCGCACACCTCAATTTAGCCCACTCGGTCGTGTCGAATATAACGACACATGGACCCCCGGGTTGTTTTTTTTTACCTTTTAGACTTGGGTTTTTTAGATCCGTCATTTCAACGCCCAATCCAATTCGGTAATCCAAATCAGATTCCGTCAGTTTGCATACGTCAATTTAACCCACCCGGTCATGTCGGATCGAACGGTACGCCCATCTGATCACTATTTGGGATTATGGAGCCCCGGGTTGTGTGTTTTGACCCTTTGGACTTGGGTTTTTTTAGATCGTCATTTCAACGCCCAACCCAATCCGGGAAGCCAAATCGCATTCCTTCAGTTCGCACAAGTCAATTTAACCCACCCGGTCATGTCGGAGTGAACGACATGTCGATCTGATCACTATTTGGGATTTTAGACCCTCGGGTTGTGTGTTTTGACCCTTTAATAAAGACTTGGGTTTTAGATCCATAATTTCCACTGCCAACCCAATCCGGGAATCCAAATCATATTCCATCAGTTCGTACACGTCAATTTAACCCACCCGGTCGTGTCGGATTGAACGGCACGCCGATCTGATCACTATTTGGGAATGTGGACCCCCGGGTTGTGTGTTTTGACCCTTTAGACTTGTGTTTTTTTAGATCCGTCATTTCAACGCCCAACCCAATCCGAGAAGGCAAATCGTATTCCGTCAGTTCGAACACGTCAATTTAACCCACCCGGTCGTGTCGGAACGAACAACACGCCGTTCTGATCACTATTTGGGATTTTGGACCCCTTGGTTCTGTGTTTTGACCTTTAGACTTGAGTTTTTTTAGATCCGTCATTTCAACGCCCAACCCAATCCGGGAATCCAAATCGCACTCCTTCAGTTCACACACGTCAATTTAACCCACCCGGTCATGTCGGAGTGAACGGCATGTCGATCTGATCACTATTCGGGATTTTGGACCCCGGGTTGTGTGTTTTGACCCTTTAGACTTGGGTTTTTTTAGATCCATCATTTCAACTGCCAACCCAATCCGGGAATCCAAATCGGATTACGTCAGTTCGCACACATCAATTTAACCGACCCAGTCGTGTTGGAGCAAATGGCACGCCGATCTGATTGCTATTTGGGATTTTGGACCCCGGAGGGTGTTTTGACTCTTTAGACTAGAGTTTTTTAGATCTGTCATTTCAACGCCCAACCCAATCGGGGAATGCAAATCGGATTCCTTCCGTTCGCACACGTGAATTTAACCTACCCGGTTGTGTCGGAGTGAACGGCATGCCGATCTGATCACTATTTGGACCCCCGGGTGTGTGTTTTTACCCTTTAGACTTGGGTTTTTTGAAATCCATCATTTCAAATGCCAACCCAATCCGGGAATCCAAATCAGATTCCGTCAGTTCGCACACGTCAATTTAACCCACCCGGTCGTGTCGGAGCAAACGGCACGCCGTTCTGATCACCATTTGGGATTTTGAACCCCTCGGTTGTGTGTTTTGACCCTTTAGACTTGAGTTTTTTAGATCCGTCATTTCAATGCCCAACCCAATCCGTGAATCCAAATCGGATTCCGTCTGTTTGCACACCTCAATTTAACCCACTCGGTCGTGTCGAATATAACGACACATTGATCTCATCACTATTTGAGATTTGGACCCCCGGGTTGTTTTTTTTTACCTTTTAGACTTGGGTTTTTTAGATCCGTCATTTCAACGCCCAACCCAATCCGGTAATCCAAATCAGATTCCGTCAGTTTGCACACGTCAATTTAACCCACTCGGTCGTGTCGGATTGAACGGTACGCCCATCTGATCACTATTTGGGATGGTGGAGCCCCGGGTTGTGTGTTTTGACCCTTTATACTTGGGTTTTTTTAGATCCGTTATTTCAATGCCCAAACCAATCCGGGAATCCAAATCGGATTCCGTCAGTTTGCACACGTCAATTTAACCCACCCGGTCGTGTCGGAGTGAACGGCACACCGATCTAATCACTATTTATGATTTTCGACCCCCGCGTTGTGTGTTTTGACCCTTTAGACTTGGGTTTTTTTAGATCCGTCATTTCAACGCCCAACCCAATCCGGGAAGTCAAATCGTATTCTGTCAGTTCGCTAACGTCAATTTAACCCACCCGGTCGTGTCGGAATGAACGGCACGCCGATCTGATCAATATTTGGGATTTTGGACCTCCGGGTTGTGTGTTTTGACCCTTTAGACTTGGGTATTTTTAGATCCATCATTTCAACGCCCAACCCAATCCGGGAATCCAAATCGTATTCCATCAGTTCGCACAAGTCAATTTAACCACCGGTCGTGTCGGATTGAACGACACGCCGATCTGATCTCTATTCGGGAATATGGACCCCCGGGTTGTGTGTTTTGACCCTTTAGACTTGGTTTTTTTAGATCCATCATTTCAACTCCCAACCCAATCCGAGAAGGCAAATCGTATTCCGTCAGTTCGAACACGTCAATTTAACCCACCCGGTCGTGTCGGAACGAACGGCACGCCGATCTGATCACTATTTGGGATTTTGGACCCCCGGGTTGTGTGTTTTGAAGCTTTAGACTTGGGTTTTTTTAGATCCGTTATTTCAACGCCCAACCCAATCCGGGAATCCAAATCGTATTCCATCAGTTCGCACACGTCAATTTAACCCACCCGGTCGTGTCAGATTGAACGGCACGCCGATCTGATCTTTATTTGGATTGTGAACCCCGGGTTGTGTGTTTTGACCCTTTAGACTTGAGTTTTTTTAGATCCGTCATTTCAACGCCCAACCCAATCCGGGAATCCAAATCGCATTCCTTCAGTTCGCACACGTAAATTTAATCCACCCGGTCATGTCGAATATAATGACACATTGATCTGATTACTATTTAGGATTTTGGACCCCCGGGTTGTGTGTTTTGAACCTTTAGTCTTGGGTTTTTTTAGATCCATCATTTTAACTGCCAACCCAATCCGGGAATCCAAATCGGATTCCGTCAGTTCGCACACGTCAATTTAACCCACCCGGTCGTGTTGGATTGAACGGCACGCCGATCTGATCACCATTTGGGAATGTGGACCCCCGGGTTATGTGTTTTGAACCTTTAGACTTGAGTTTTTTTAGATCCGTCATTTCAACGCCCAACCCAATCCGGGAATCCAAATCGTATTCCATCAGTTCGCACACGTCAATTTAACCCACCTGGTCGTGTCGGATTGAACGGCACGCCGATCTGATCACTATTTGGGAATGTGGACCCCCGGGTTGTGTGTTTTGACCCTTTAGACTTGAATTTTTTTAGATCCGTCATTTCAACGCCCAAACCCAATCCGGGAATCCAAATCGGATTCCTTCAGTTTGCACACGTCAATTTAACCCACCGGGTCGTGTCAGAGTGAACGGCATGCCGATCTGATCACTATTTGGGATTTGGACCCCCGGGTTGTGGATTTTGACCCTTTAGACTTGAGTTTTTTTTAGATCCGTCATTTCAATGCCCAACCCAATCCGGGAATCCAAATCGCATTCCTTCAGTTCGCACAAGTCAATTTTACCCACCCGGTGATGTCGGAGTGAACGACATGTCGATCTGATCACTATTTGGGATTTTAGACCGCCGGGTTGTGTGTTTGACCCTTCAATAAAGACTTGGATTTTTTTAGATCCATCATTTCAACGCCCAACCCAATCCGGGAATCCAAATCGTATTCCATCAGTTCGCACACGTCAATTTAACCCACCCGGTCGTGTCGGATTGAACGGCACGCCGATCTGATCTCTATTTGGGAATATGGACCCCCGGGTTGTGTGTTTTGACCCTTTAGACTTGGGTTTTTTAGATCCATCATTTCAACTCCCAAACCAATCCGAGAAGGCAAATCGTACTCCGTCAGTTCGAACACGTCAATTTAACCCACCCGGTCGTGTCGAAACGAACGGCACGCCGATCTGATCACTATTGGGGATTTTGGACCCCCGGGTTGTGTGTTTTGACCCTTTAGACTTGGGTTTTTTTAGATCCATCATTTCAACGCCCAACCCAATCCGGGAATCCAAATCGGATTCCGTCAGTTTACACACGTCAATTTAACCCACACGGTCGTGTCAGAGTTAACGGCACGCCGATCTGATCACTATTTGGGATTGTGGACCCCCGGGTTGTGTGTTTTGACCCTTTAGACGGGTTTTTTTAGATCCGTCATTTCAACGCCCAACCCAATCCGGGAATCCAAATCGGATTCCGTCCGTTCGCATACGTGAATTTAACCCACCCGGTGGTGTCGGAGTGAAAGGCATGCCGATCTGATCACTATTTGGACCCCCGGGTTGTGTGTTTTGACCCTTTAGACTTGGGTTTTTTGAGATCCGTCATTTCAAATGCCAACCCAATCCGGGAATCCAAATCAGATTCCGTCAGTTCGCACACGTCAATTTAACCCACCCGGTCGTGTCGGAGCAAACGGCACGCCGATCTGATCACTATTTGAGATTTTGGACCCCTCGGTTGTGTGTTTTGACCCTTTAGACTTGAGTTTTTTTAGATCCGTCATTTCAATGCCCAACCCAATCTGGGAATCCAAATCGGATTTCGTATGTTCGCACACCTCAATTTAACCCACTCGGTCGTGTCGAATATAACGACACATTGATCTGATCACTATTTGGATTTTGGACCCCCGGGTTGTTTTTTTTTTACCTTTTAGACTTGGGTTTTTTTAGATCCGTCATTTCAACGCCCAACCCAATCCGGTAATCCAAATCAGATTCCGTCAGTTTGCACACGTCAAGTTAACCCACCCGGTCGTGTCGGATTGAACGGTACGCCCATCTGATCACTATCTGGGATGGTGGAGCCCGGGTTGTGTGTTTTGACCCTTTATACTTTAGTTTTTTTAGATCCGTTATTTCAATGCCCAACCCAATCCGAGAATCCAAATCGGATTCCGTCAGTTTGCACACATCAATTTAACCCACCCGGTCGTGTCGGAGTGAACGGCACACCGATCTAATCACTATTTATGATTTTCGACCCCTGCGTTGTGTGTTTTGACCCTTTAGACTTCGGTTTTTTTAGATCCGTCATTTCAACGCCCAACCCCATCCGGGAAGTCAAATCGTCTAACGTCAATTTAACCCACCCGGTCGTGTCGGAATGAACGGCACGCCGATCTGATCAATATTTGGGATTTTGGATCCCCGGGTTGTGTGTTTTGACCCTTTAGACTTGGGTTTTTTTAGATCCATCATTTCAACGCCCAACCCAATCCGGGAATCCAAATCGTATTCCATCAGTTCGCACACGTCAATTTAACCCACCCGGTCGTGTCGGATTGAACGGCACGCTGATCTGATCTCTATTTGGGAATATGGACCCCCGGGTTGTGTGTTTTGACCCTTTAGACTTTGGTTTTTTTAGATCTATCATTTCAACTCCCAACCCAATCAGAGAAGGCAAATCGTATTCCGTCAGTTCGAACACGTCAATTTAATCCACCCGGTCAAGTCGAATATAACGACACATTGATCTGATTACTATTTAGGATTTTGGACCCCCGGGTTGTGTGTTTTGACCCTTTAGTCTTGGGTTTTTTTAGATCCATCATTTTAACTGCCAACCCAATCCGGGAATCCAAATCGGATTCCGTCAGTTCGCACACGTCAATTTAACCCACCCGGTCGTGTCGGATTGAAGGGCACGCCGATCTGATCTCTATTTGGGAATATGGACCCCCGGGTTGTGTGTTTTGACCCTTTAGACTTGAGTTTTTTTAGATCCATCATTTCAACGCCCAACCCAATCCGGGAATTCAAATCATATTCCATCAGTTCGCACACGTCAATTTAACCCACCCGGTCGTGTCGGATTGAACGGCACGCCGATCTGATCACTATTTGGGAATGTGGACCCCCGGGTTGTGTGTTTTGACCCTTTAGACTTGAATTTTTTTAGATCCGTCATTTCAACGCCCAACCCAATCCGGGAATCCAAATCGGATTTCTTCAGTTTGCACACGTCAATTTAACCCACCGGGTCGTGTCGGAGTGAACGGCATGCCGATCTGATCACTATTTGGGATTTGGACCCCGGGTTGTGGGTTTTGACCCTTTAGACTTGAGTTATTTAGATCCGTCATTTCAACGCCCAACCCAATCCGGGAATCCAAATCGCATTCCTTCAGTTCGCACAAGTCAATTTTACCCACCCGGTGATGTCGGAGTGAACGACATGTCGATCTGATCACTATTTGGGATTTTAGACCCCGGGTTGTGTGTTTTGACCCTTTAATAAAGACTTGGGTTTTTTTAGATCCATCATTTCAACGCCCAACCCAATCCGGGAATCCAAATCGTATTCCATCAGTTCGCACACGTCAATTTAACCACCGGTCGTGTCGGTTTGAACGGCACGCCGATCTGATCTCTATTTGGGAATATAGACCCCGGGTTGTGTGTTTTGACCCTTTAGACTTGGGTTTTTTTAGATCCATCATTTCAACTCCCAACCCAATCCGAGAAGGCAAATCGTATTCCGTCAGTTCGAACACGTCAATTTAACCCCCCCGGTCGTGTAGGAACGAACGGCACGTCGATCTGATCACTATTTGGGACTTTGGACCCCCGGGTTGTGTGTTTTGACCCTTTAGATCCATCATTTAAACGCCCAACCCAATCTGGGAATACAAATCGTATTCCATCAGTTCGCACACGTCAATTTAACCCACCCGGTCGTGTCGGATTGAACGGCACGCCGATCTGATCACTATTTGGGAATGTGGACCCCTGGGTTGTGTGTTTTGACCTTTAGACTTGTGTTTTTTAGATCATCATTTCAACGCCCAACCCAATCCGGGAATCCAAATCGGATTCCGTCAGTTTACACACGTCAATTTAACCCACCGGTCGTGTCAGAGTTAACTGCATGCCGATCTGATCACTATTGGGATTGTGGACCCCCGGGTTGTGTGTTTTGACCCTTTAGACTTGGGTGTTTTTAGATCCATCATTTCAACGCCCAACCCAATCCGGGAATCCAAATCGGATTCCGTCCGTTCGCATACGTGAATTTAAACCCACCCGGTTGTGTCGGAGTGAAAGGCATGCCGATCTGATCACTATTTGGACCCCCGGGTTGTGTGTTTTGACCCTTTAGACTTGGGTTTTTGAGATCCGTCATTTCAAATGCCAACCCAATCCGGGAATCCAAATCAGATTCCGTCAGTTCGCACACGCCAATTTAACCCACCCGGTCGTGTCGGAGCAAACGGCACGACGATCTGATCACTATTGGGATTTTGGACCCATCGGTTGTGTGTTTTGACCCTTTAGACTTGAGTTTTTTTAGATCCGTCATTTCAATGCCCAACGCAATCCAGGAACCCAAATCGGATTCCGTATGTTCGCACACCTCAATTTAACCCACTCGGTCGTGTCGAATATAACGACACATTGATCTGATCACTATTTGGGATTTTGGACCCCGGGTTGTTTTTTTTTACCTTTTAGACTTGGGTTTTTTTAGATCCATCATTTCAACGCCCAACCCAATCCGGTATTCCAAATCAGATTCCGTCAGTTTGCACACGTCAAGTTAACCCACCCGGTCGTGTCGGATTGAACGGTACGCCCATCTGATCACTATTTGGGATTGTGGAGCCCCGGGTTGTGTGTTTGACCCTTTATACTTGGGTTTTTTTAGATCCTTTATTTCAATGCCCAACCCAATCCGGGAATCCAAATCGCATTCAGCCAGTTTGCACACGTCAATTTAACCCACCGGTCGTGTCGGAGTGAACGGCACACCGATCTAATCACTATTTTTGATTTTGGACCCCCGCGTTGTGTGTTTTGACCTTTAGACTTGGGTTTTTTCAGATCCGTCATTTCAACGCCCAACCCAATCCTGGAAGCCAAATCGTATTCCGTCAGTTCGCTAACGTCAATTTAACCCACCCGGTCATGTCGGAATGAACGGCACGCCGATCTGATCAATATTGGGATTTTGGACCCCCGGTTGTGTGTTTTGACCCTTTAGACTTGGGTTTTTTAGATCCGTCATTTCAACGCCCAACCCAATCCGGGAATCCAAATCGTATTCCATCAGTTCGCGCACGTCAATTTAACCCACCCGGTCGTGTCGGATTGAACGGCACGCCGATCTGATCACTATTTGGGAATATGGACCCCCGGGTTGTGTGTTTGACCCTTTAGACTTGAGTTTTTTTAGATCCGTCATTTCAACGCCCAACCCAATTCGGGAATCCAATTCGGATTCCTTCAGTTCGCACACGTCAATTTAACCCACCGGGTCGTGTCGGAGTGAAAGGCATGCCGATCTGATCACTATTTGGGATTTGGATCCCGGGTTGTTGATTTTGACCATTTAGACTTGAGTTTTTTTTTATCCGTCATTTCAACGCCCAACCCAATCCGGGAATCCAAATCGCATTCCTTCAGTTCGCACAAGTCAATTTAACCCACCGGTCATGTCGGAGTGAACGACATGTCGATCTGATCACTATTTGGGATTTTAGACCCCCGGGTTGTGTGTTTTGACCCTTTAATAAAGACTTGGGTTTTTTTAGATCCATCATTTCAACTGCCAACCCAATCCGGAAAGCCAAATCGGATTCCGTCATTTCGCACACGTCAATTTAACCCTCCCGGTCGTGTCGGAGCAAACGGCACGCCAATCTGATCGCTATTTGGGATTTTGGACCCCTGGGTTGTGTGTTTTGACCCTTAGACTTGAGTTTTTTTAGATCCGTCATTTCAACACCCAACCCAATCCGGGAATCCAAATCGTATTCCGTCAGTTCGCACACGTCAATTTAACCCACCCGGTCATGTCGAAATGAACGGCTCGCCGATCTGATCACTATTTGGGATTTTGGACCCCTAGGTTGTGTGTTTTGACCCTTTAGACGTGTTTTTTTAGATCCATCATTTCAACGCCCAACCCAATCCGGGAATCCAAATCCGATTCCGTCAGTTTGCACACGTCAATTTAACCCACCCAGTCGTGTCGGAGTTAACGGCACGCCGATCTGATCACTATTTGGGATTTTGGACCGCCCGGTTGTTTTTTTTCTACCCCTTAGACTTGTGTTTTTTTAGATCCGTCATTTCAACGCCCAACCCAATCCGGTAATCCAAATTAGATTCCATCATCTCGCACACGTCAATTTAACCTACTCGGTCATGTCAGATCGAACGACATGCCCATCTGATCACTATTTGGGATTGTGGACCCCCGGGTGTGTGTTTTGACCCTTTAGACTTGGGTTTTTTGAGATCCGTCATTTCAAATGCCAACCCAATCCGGGAATCCAAATCAAAATCAGAAGGTTGGCTGGCATGACTGGGTTTGGAAAAATCCAACTATCCAAAAATTTTCTATCACTTGTTGGCAAGCTGTCATGCATAAACTTCCAACTATAACAAATCTTAGAAAGCGTGGTTTTCAGATTCCCAGCAGGTGTATTCTTTGTTGTAAATCTGAGGAGAGTGAAGACCACATATTTTTCAAATGCCCTTATTCCATTTCGGTCTGGGGAGAAATGTTGCAGCGTCTTCATATAAACCGTCCTCCACGCGGTTCCATTCTTGAAGAGATGCATGCTCTCAGGATGAGTTTTAAAACAGATGGCTTTGGTACTTCATTAGCTCGCTTATTATTCAGAGGTACCATTTGGTGGATCTGGAAAGAGAGGTGCACTAGAACCTTTGAAGATACAAAATCCGCTCCCATGCATACTGCCCTATCCATTATTAATGATGTTAGATGCTGCATGGAGATGATGCCTTGCAAAGGCTTGATATCTGGTCGGTCAAAAGCTATTTGTAAGAGATTTAATATCTATCCTATGATTACATTGTAGTCACTAGCTTGTAGTGTCACAATGTCTTCTGCTTGAGTCTTTGGGACTGTCACCGAGATGTGGTGTTAGTCACCATCTTGTTTTGTACCGCTGGTACTTGTAATTTTCTTTCTCATTAATTGATTCATTTCCTTGGTTGACCGACCAAAAAAAAAAAAAAACATCACTTCCTACAATGTTCCAACACAATTGATAGAAATCAGTTGGGAATCCATCCGGACCAGGGCTTTTGTGCTTAGGAAGCATTCATGACAACTTCTTTAATTTCTTCATTAGAAAATGGTCTCATAATAGATAAGCGGTCAGCATCAGAGAGCACTCTGGAAGGGAGAAGATCAGGAAGATCATAACTCTTTTGCTGATTAAGGAGTCCAGTAAAGAAGTTAATCGCATGTGATTGAATCTTCTGGAAATCATCAGTGACAATACCATCGGGCATCTTGCATCTCCTGATTGAGTTAACCATCCTCCTCCCCTTAAAACTAGCATAGAAAAATTTTGTATTATCATCAGCCTGAGTAAGCCAGTGTTGTTTAGCCTTCTGGTGAGCATAATCAGCCTCCATTCTAAGAGAAGAAAGATATGCTTCCCTCGCTTGGACCTCACTATAATGACCCTTTAGACTTGGATTTTTTTAGATCCGTCATTATAACGCCCAACCCAATCTGGTAATCCAAATCATATTCTGTCAGTTCGCACCATCAATTTAACCCACCCAATCATGTCAGATCGAACGGCACGCCTATCTGATCACTATTTGGGATTGTGGACCTTTAGACTTGGGTTTTTTTAGATCCGTCATTTCAACGCCCAACCCAATCCGGGAATCCAAATCGTATTCCATCAGTTCGTACACGTCAATTTAACCCACCCGGTCGTGTCGGAGTTAATGGCACACCGATCTGATCACTATTTGGGATTTTGGACCCCCGGGTTGTGTGTTTTGACCCTTTAGACTTTAGGTTTTTTAGATCTGTCATGTCAACGCCCAACCCAATTCGGGAATCCAAATCGCATTCCATCAGTTCGCACAGGTCAATTTAACCCACCCGGTCGTGTCGGAGCAAACAGCACGCCGATCTGATCACTATTTGGGATTTTGGATCCACTGGTTGTGTGTGTTGACCCTTTAGACTTGGGTTTTTTTAGATCCGTCATTTCAACACCCAACCCAATCCGGTAATCCAAATCATATTCCGTCAGTTCGCACACATCAGTTTAGCCCACCCGGTCGTGTCGGATCAAACGACACGCCGATCTGATCACTATTTGGGATTGTGGACCCACGGGTTGTGAGTTTTGACCCATTAGACTTGGGTTTTTTTAGATCCATCATTTCAACGCCCAACCCAATCCGAGAAAACTAAATTCTATTCCGTCAGTTCGAACATGTCAATTTAACCCACCCGGTCGTGTCGAAATGAACGACACGCCGATCTGATCACTATTTGGGATTTTGGACCTCCGGGTTGTGTGTTTTGACCCTTTAGACTTGGGTTTTTTTAGATCCTTCATTTCAACGCCCAACCCAATATGGGAATTCAAATCAGATTCCCTCAGTTTGCACACGTCAATTTAACCCACTCAGTCGTGTCGGAGTGGACACGCCGATCTGTTCACTATTTGGGATTTTGGATCCCGGGTTGTGTGTTTTGACCCTTTAAACATGGGTTTTTTTAGATCCGTCATTTCAACGCCCAACCCAATTCGGGAAGCCAAATGGTATTCCGTAAGTTCGCACACATCAATTCAACCCACCCGGTCGTGTCGGAATGAACGGCACGTAGATCTGATCACTCTTTGGGATTTTGGACCCCTGGGTTGTGTGTTTTGACCCTTTAGATTTGAGTTTTCTTAGATCCGTCATTTCAACACCCAACCCACTCCGGGAATCCAAATCCGATTACGTCAGTTTGCACACGTCAATTTAACCCACCCGGTCGTGTCGGAGTGAACGGCACGCCGATCTGATCACTATTTGGGATTTTGGACCCCCGGGTTGTGTGTTTTGACCATCTAGACTTGAGTTTTTTTAGATCCGTCATTTCAACGCCCAACCCAATCCGGGAATCTAAATCGGATTCCTTCAGTTCGCACACTTCAATTTAACCCACCCGGTCGTGTCGGAGTGAACGGCATGTCGAACTGATCACTATTTGGGATTTTGGACCCCCGGGTATTGTGTTTTGACCCTTTAGACTTGGGTTTTTTTAGGTCCATCATTTCAACTGCCAACCCAATCTGGGAATCCAAATCGGATTCCGTCAGTTCGCACACGTCAATTTAACACACCCGGTCGTGTCGGAGCAAACGCCATACCGATCTGATCTCTATTTGGGATTTTGGACCCCGGGTTGTGTGTTTTGACCCTTTAGACTTGAGTTTTTTAGATCCGTCATTTCAACGCTCAACCCAATCCGGGAATTCAAATCAGATTCCGTCAGTTCACACACCTCAATTTAACCCACTCGGTCGTGTTAGATATAACGACACATTGATCTGATCACTATTTTGGACTTTGGACCCCGGATTGTTTTTTTTTTTGACCCTTTAGACTTAGGTTTTTTTAGATCCGTCATTTCAACGCCCAAGCCAATCCAGTAATCCAAATCAGATTATGTCAGTTCGCACACGTCAATTTAACCCACCCGATCGTGTCGGATCGAACGGCACGGTCATCTGATCACTATTTGGGATTTTTGACCCCCGGGTTGTGTGTTTTGACCCTTTAGACTTGGGCTTTTTTAGATCCGTCATTTCAACGCCCAACCCAATCCGGGAATTCACATCGTATTCCATCAGTTCGCACACGTCAATTTTACTCACCCGGTCGTGTCGGAAAAACAGCACGCCGATCTGATCACTATTTGGGATTTTGGACCCCGGGTTGTGTGTTTTGACCCTAAAACTTGAGGTTTTTTACATCCGTCATTTCAACGCCCAACCCAATCCGGGAATCCAAATCGTATTCCATCAGTTCGCACACGTTAATTTAACCCACCCGGTCGTGTCGGAGCAAACGACACGCCGATCTGATCACTATTTGGGATTTTGGACCACCGGGTTGTGTTTTGACCCTTTAGACTTGAGGTTTTTTAGATCCGTCATTTCAACGCCCAACCCAAGCCAGGAATCCAAATCGTATTCCGTCAGTTCGCACACGTCAATTTAACCCACCCGGTCGTGTCGAAATGAACGACACGCCGATCTGATCACTATTTGGGATTTTGGACCCCAAGGTTGTGTGTTTTGACCCTTTAGACTTGGGTTTTTTTAGATCCGTCATTTCAATGCCCAACCCACTCTGGGAATCCAAATTGGATTCCGTCAGTTTGTACATGTCAATTTAACCCACCCGGTCGTGTCGGAGTGAATGACACGTAGATCTGATCACTATTTGGGATTTTGGACCATCGGGTTGTGTGTTTTGACTCTTTAGACTTGAGTTTTTTTTAATCCGTCAATTCAACGCCCAACCCAATCCGGGAATCTAAATCGGATTCCTTCAGTTCACACACGTCTATTTGACCCACCCGGTCGAGCCCGCCATGTTGGTGCGGTGGTCTCCCCCCCTGCCAAATGGAGGGGGGGAGACGGGAGGGCGCGGGATCGATCCCGCGCCCTCTCCTCATTTGTCCCCCTCCCCAACCATCACATTACCGATCAAAAAAAAAAAAAGACCCACCCGGTCGTGTCAGAGTGAACAACATGTCGATCCGATCACTATTTGGGATTTTGGACGGGTATTGTGTTTTGACCCTTTAAACTTGGGTTCTTTTAGATCCATCATTTCAACTGCCAACCCAATCCGGGAATCTAAATCGGATTCCGTCAGTTCGCACACATCAATTTAACCCACCCGGTCGTGTCGGAGCAAACGGCACAACAATCTGATCACTATTTGGGATTTTAGACCCTGAGTTGTGTGTTTTGACCCTTTAGACTTAAGTTTTTTTAGATCCAGCATTTCAACGCCAAACCCAATCCGGGAATCCAAATCAGATTCCGTCAGTTCGCACAGCTCAATTTAACCCCCTCGGCCGTGTCGGATATAACGACACATTGATCTGATCACTATTTTAGATTTTGGACCCCCGAGTTGTTTTTTTTTACCCTTTAGACTTGGGTTTTGTTAGATCCGTCATTTCAATGCCCAACCCAATCCGGTAATCCAAATCATATTCTATCAGTTCGGACACGTCAATTTAACCCACCCGGTCATGTCAGATCGAACGACACGCCCATCTGATCACTATTTGGGATTGTGGACCCCCAGGTTGTGTCTTTTGACCCAAAGACTTTGGTTTTTTTAGATCCGTCATTTCAACGCCCAACCCAATCCGGGAATCCAAATCGTATTCCATCAGTTCGCAGACGTTAATTTAACCCACCCGATCGTGTTCGGAGCTTACGGCATGCCGATCTAATCACTACTTAGGATTTTGGACCCCCGGGTTGTGTGTTTTGACCCTTTAGAGTTGAGGTTTTTTAGATCCATCATTTCAACGCCCAACCCAATCCGGAAATCCAAATCGTATTCCCTCAGTTCGCACACGTGAATTTAACCCACTCAGTCGTGTCGGAGCAAACGGCACGCCGATCTGATCACTATTTGGGATTTTGGACCATCGGGTTGTGTGTTTTGACACTTTAGACTTGTGATTTTTTAGATCCGTCATTTCAATGCCCAACCGAAGCCAGGAATCCAAATCGTATTATGTCAGTTCGCGCACATCATTTAACCCAACCGGTAGTGTCGGAATGAACGGCACGCCGATCTGATCACTATTTGCGTTTTTGGACCCCCGGGTTGTGTGTGTTGACCCTTTAGACTTGTTTTTTTTTAGATCCGTCATTTCAACACCCAACCGAATCCAGTAATCCAAATCATATTCCGTCAGTTCGCACACGTCATTTTAACCCACCCGGTCATGTCGGACTAAACGACACGCCGATCTGATCACTATTTGGGATTCTGGACCCCCGGGTTGTGTGTTTTGACCCTTTAGACTTGGGTTTTTTTAGATCTGTCATTTCAACGCCCAACCCAATCCAGGAAGCCAAATGGTATTCCGTGAGTTCGCACACGTCAATTTAACCCACCCGGTCGTGTCGGAATGAACGGCACGCAGATCTGATCACTATTTGGGATTTTGGACCCCTGGGTTGTGTGTTTTGACCCTTTAGACTTGGGTTTTTTTAGATCCGTCATTTCAACGCCCAACCAACTCTGGGAATCCAAATCGGATTCCGTCAGTTTGCACACGTCAATTTAACCCACCCGGCCGTGTCGGAGTGAACGGCACGCCGATCTGATCACTATTTGGGTTTTTGGACCCCCGGGTTGTGTGTTTTGACCCTCTAGAGTTGAGTTTTTTTAGATCCGTCATTTCAACGCCCAACCCAATCCTGGAATCTAAATCGGATTCCTTCAGTTCGCACACGTCAATTTAACCCACTCGGTCGTGTCGGAGTGAACGACATGTCGATCTGATCACTAGTTGGGATTTTGGACCTCCGGGTATTGTGTTTTGTCCCTTTAGACTTGGGTTTTTTTAGATTCATCATTTCAACTGCCAACCCAATCCGGGAATCCAAATCGGATTCTGTCAGTTCGCACACGTCAATTTAACCCACCCGGTCGTGTCAGAGCAAACGACATATCGATCTGACCACTATTTGGGATTTTGGACCCCGGGTTGCGTGTTTTTGACCCTTTAGACTTGAGTTTTTTTTTATCCGTCGTTTCAACACCCAACCCAATTCGGGAATCCAAATCAAATTCCGTCAGCTCGCACACCTCAATTTAACCCACTCGGTCATGTTGGATATAACGAGACATTGATCTGATCACTATTTTGGATTTTGGACCCCCGGGTTGTTTTTTTTTTACCCTTTAGACTTGGGTTTTTTTAGATCCGTCATTTCAACGCCGAACCCAATCCAGTAATGCAAATCAGATTCCGTCAGTTCGCACATGTCAGTTTAACCCACCCGGTCATGTCGGATCGAACGGTACGACCATCTGATCACTATTTGGGATTGTTGACCCTCGGGTTGTGTGTTTTGACCCTTTAGACTTGGGTTTTTTTAGATCCGTCATTTCAACGCCCAACCCAATCCGGGAATCCAAATCGTATTTCATCAGTTTGCACACGTCAATTTAATTCACCCGGTCGTGTCGGAGCAAATGGCACGCCGATCTGATCATTTTACAAAAGCATGCATTAGTTTCACATTTTTACATGGAAAATTCATATTGCATCATATACTGGTCCAAATGACTTGAAATTTCAACCACTAGCTGATTTCGGATTTAGGATCCCACACGCAAATTTTCAGATTTTTCTAACCTAAAACGTAATTACAGAAAATCTGACATCAAATTCACATGCTATTCACAATTCAAGTTAGCATGGAGTTGAATAACAATCACAAATTTAACAACTCACTGTCTGAACCCTAGCATGCATAGAGCCACATGATTTATTCCTGAATTTATTGGGCAATACATGATTTACCAAAGATTTATCATGACCTACGCATAAATTCTTTTTCCCAAACCAGAAAATTCAATAATTCATACAAGCATGGAAAATTCCAGAAACTCAGAGTACAGACAGGGTTGTACATACATGGTCTAACAAAATTAGGGCAACATGATTTTACCACAGATTATCAGGATAATGGTGAGAACATACACATGAATATTCTTCCACATGCTTTCAAATATGTAAATAAGCTCTACCATCCACGAAATAAGAGTACATTCACATTCCCATCCATCACGTTAGCTAGTATACATAGCATATAAGAGATTACATTATATCCTCATCGTGAAACATATCAAATTTAGTCAAATAGAAGGGCAGAACAGCTTACTGTTCTGCTCAGAAGAACTTAGCGGCAAGCTGTGGCTGCTAATTCAATGTCAACGGCATAATCGCTGGACGCTAAGCATGATCTTAGCGGCAAGGGATATTGCCGTTATTGTCAGGTCTGTGCAGAATACAGAACCGAGCTCCAAAGATGAGGTGAATTTGGGGGTCTAGGACACGAGGGAAAATACATAAAAATAGTAAAACCATCCTAGACACATACAGGGACGTTATGGGTAGGGTACTTGCCTCTGAAAAATACTCCAAAGGGATCAAAGGTGGCGGTGAAGCTCTCCTTGGGCAGTCCCAAGAAGCCTCTAATGAGACCTTCCTCCGGGTTCTTGACTGATGTAGACACCAAGGAGAAGTCGGGGAAGCCTTCCCTGATGCTCCAGCTGTCTCCCAGTCGTTGTAGATGGCCGGATGTAGCTCCAAATCCCCGGATCTAAGCTTGCAAAACCACGTCTTTCTCACAGAACTAGGGTTTCTTCTTCTTCTCTTTGCAAAGAGCCAAAGAGGGGTTTTCTGGTTGCAAAGGGGGTTTGTATATAGAGGAGAGGAGCTCTCCTCTCACGCAGGTCGGACAAGAGGGCCATCAGACCGTTGGAGATAGCTCCCCAATGGGTGAGCTAGCTTGCTCCCGGAATTCTGGGCTCTACAACGCATGCAGGTCAGAGAAGTTGGCGTCCATATCGCTGGACGTTGGACTTAGTGTTGGCGTCCATAGGGTTGACACCTACACAACACAAGCGTCCATTGATATTGACGCCAATCTGGCCTTCGGCCAGAACTCTAAAACATGCAGAAACCATGCACATTTTACACCTATAACCATGCCATATGTATACCTTATCATGTACACACTACCATCATACCATTCATACACTATTTACATCTAGTTTATACACATGCATGCCATAGTATACAGTACTTACGTAAATAGTTACATACGTACATACGCAACATGAATTATTTACATGCAATATAATAATGCAATAAAATTCGAGGGCCTTACAATGCCGATTTGATCACTATTTGGGATTTGGACCCCCGGGTTGTGTGTTTTCACCCTTTAGACTTGAGGTTTTTTAGATCCGTCATTTCAACGCCCAACCCAAGCTAGGAATTCAAATCGTATTCCGTCAGTTCGCACACGTCAATTTAACCCACCTGGTCGTGTCGGAATGAACGGTACGCCGATCTGATCACTATTTGGGATTTTGGACCCCCTGGGTTGTGTGTGTTGACCCTTTAGACTTGGGTTTTTTTAGATCCGTCATTTCAACACCAAACCAAATCCGGTAATCCAAATCATATTCCGTCAATTCGCACACGTCAGTTTAACCGACCCAGTCGTGTCGGATCAACGGCACGCCGATCTGATCACTATTTGGGATTTTGGACCCCCGGGTTGTGTGTTTTAAACCTTTAGACTTGGGTTTTTTTACATCCATCCCTTCAATGCCCAACGTAATCCGGGAAGCCAAATGGTATTCCGTAAGTTCGCACATGTCAATTTAACCCACCCGGTCGTGTCGGAATGAACGACAAGACGACCTTATCACTATATGGGATTTTGGACCACGGGGGTTGTGTGTTTTGTGACCCTTTAGGGTTTTTTTAGATCCGTCATTTCAACGCCCAACCCACTCTGGGAATCCAAATCGGATTCCGTCAGCCCAGTCGTGTCCGAGTGAACGGCACGCCGATCTGATCACTATTTGGGATTTTGGACCCCCGGGTTGTGTGTTTGACCCTTTAGACTTGAGTTTTTTAGATCCGTAATTTCAATGCCCAACCCAATCCGGGAATCTAAATCGGATTCCTTCAGTTCGCACACGTGAATTTAACCCACCCGGTCGTGTCGGAGTGAACGGCATGTCAATCTGATCACTATTTTGGATTTTGGACCCCCGGGTATTGTGTTTTGACCCTTTAGACTTGGGTTTTTTTAGATCTGTTATTTCAACGCCCAAGCCAATCCAGTAATCAAAATCAGATTTCGTCAGTTCGCACACGTCAATTTAACCAACCCGGTCGTGTCGGATTGAACGGCACGGCCTTCTGATCACTATTTGGCATTGTTGACCCCTGGGTTGTGTGTTTTCACCCTTTAGACTTGGGTTTTCTTAGATCCGTCATTTCAACGCCCTACCCAATACGGGAATCCAAATCGTATTCCATCAGTTCGCACACGTCAATTTAACTCACCCGGTCGTGTCAGAGCAAATGGCACGCCGATCTGATCACTATTTAGGATTTTGGACCCCTGGGTTGTGTGTTTTGACCCTTTAGACTTGAGGTTTTTTAGATCCGTCATTTCAACGCCCAACCCAATCCAGGATTCCAAATCGTATTCCCTCAGTTCGCACACATCAATTTAACCCACCCGGTCGTGTTGGAAGGAACGACACGCCGATCTGATCACTATTTGGGATTTTGGACCCCCGGGTTGTGTGTTTTGACCCTTTAGACTTGGCTTTTTTTAGATCCGTCATTTCAACGCCCAACCCAATCCGGAAATCCAAATCACATTCTGTCTGTTCGCATACGTCAATTTAACCCACCCGGTCACGTCGGAATGAACGGCACACAGATCTGATCACTATTTGGGATTTTGGACCCCTGGGTTGTATGTTTGACCCTTTAGACTTGAGGTTTTTAGATCCGTCATTTCAAAGCCCAACCCAATCCGGGAATCCAAATCGTATTCCATCAGTTCGCACACGTCAATTTAACTCACCCGGTCGTGTCAAAGCAAACGGCACGTCAGATGATCACTATTTGGGATTTTGGACCGTGGGTTGTGTGTTTGACCCTTTAGAATTGAGGTTTTTAGATCTGTCATTTCAACGCCCAACCCAATCCAGGATTCCAAATCGTATTCCGTCAGTTCGCACACGACAATTGACCTACCCGGTCGTGTTGGAAAGAACGTCACGCCGATCTAATCACTATTTGGGATTTTGGACCCCTGGGTTGTGTGTTTTGACCATTTAGACTTGGATTTTTTAGATCCGTCATTTCAACGCCCAACCCAATCCGGTAATCCAAATCAGATTCCGTTAGTTGGCACACGTCAATTTAACCCACCCGGTCGTGTCGGAATGAACAGCACGCAGATCTGATCACTATTTGGGATATTGAACCCCTGGGTTGGGTATTTTGACCCTTTAGACTTGGGTTTTTATAGGTCCGTCATTTCAACGCCCAACCCACTCCGGGAATCCAAATCGGATTCCGTCAGTTTGCACACGTCAATTTAACCCACCCGGTCGTGTCGGAGTGAACGGCACGCCGATCTGATCACTATTTGGGATTTTGGACCCCCGAGTTGTGTGTTTTAAACCTCTAGACTTGAGTTTTTTTAGGTCCGTCATTTCAACACCCAACCCAATTCGGGAATCTAAATCGGATTCCTTCAGTTCGCACACGACAATTTAACCAACCCGGTCGTGTCGGAGTGAACGACATGTCGATCTGATCACTATTTGGGATTTTGGACTTCCGGGTATTGTGTTTTGACCCTTTAGACTTGGGTTTCTTTAGATCTATCATTTCAACTGCCAACCCAATCGGGCAATTCTAAATCGGATTCCGTCAGTTCGCACACGTCAATTTAACCGACCCGGTCGTGTCGGAGCAAACGGCATGCCGATCTGATCACTATTTGGGATTTTGGACCCCGGGTTGTGTGTTTTGACCCTTTAGACTTGAGTTTTTGTAGATCCGTCAGTTCAACGCCCAACCCAATCCAGTAATCCAAATCAGATTCCGTCAGTTCGCACACGTCAATTTAACCCATCCGTCAGTTCAACGCCCAACCCAATCCAGTAATCCATCTGATCACTATTTGAGATTGTTGACCCCCGGGTTGTGTGTTTTGACCCTTTAGACTTGGGTTTTTTTAGATCCGTCATTTCAACGCCCAACCCAATCCGAGAATCCAAATCGTATTCCATCAGTTCGCACACGTCAATTTAACTCACCCGGTAGTGTCGGAGCAAACGGCACCCCGATCTGATCACTATTTGGAATTTTGGACCCCTGGATTGTGTGTTTTGACCATTTAGACTTGATGTTTTTAGATCCGTCGTTTCAATGCCCAACCCAATCCGTGAATCCGAATCGTATTCCATCAGTTCGCACATGTCAATTTAACCCACCCGGTCGTGTCGGAGCAAACGACACGCCGATCTGATCACTATTTGGGATTTTGGACCCCTCGGGTTGTGTGTTTTGACCCTTTAGACTTGAGGTTTTTTAGATCCGTCATTTCAACGCCCAACCCAAGCCATGAATCCAAATCGTATTCCGTCAGTTCGCACACGTAAATTTAACCCACCCGGTCGTGTAGGAATGAACGGCACGCCGATCTGATCATTATTTGGGATTTTGGACCCCCTGGGTTGTGTGTGTTGACCCTTTAGACTTGGGTTTTTTTAGATCCGTCATTTCAAGACCCAACCCAATCCGGTAATCCAACTCATATTCCGTCAGTTCGCACACGTCAGTTTACTAGACCCAGTCGTGTCGGATCAAACGGCACGCCGATCTGATCACCATTTAGGATTGTGGACCCCCGGGTTGTATGTTTTCACCCTTTAGACTTGGGTTTTTTTAGATATTTCAACGCCCAACCCAATCGGAGAAGCCAAATTGTATTCCGTCAGTTCGAACACGTCAATTTAACCCACCCGGTCGTGTCGAAATGAACGACACGTCGATCTGATCACTATTTGGGAATTTGGCCCCCGGGATGTGTGTTTTGAGGCTTCAGACTTGGGTTTTTTAGATCCGTCATTTCAACGCCCAACCCAATCCGGGAATTCAAATCAGATTCCGTCAGTTTGCACACGTCAATTTAACCCACCCGTTCGTGTCGGAGTGAACGACATGCCAATCTGATCAATATTTGGGATTTTGGACCCGCGGGTTGTGTGTTTTGACCCTTTAGACTTAGGATTTTTTACATCCATCATTTCAATGCCCAACCCAATCCGGGAAGCCAAATGGTATTCCGTAAGTTCGCACACGTCAATTTAACCCACCCGGTCGTGTCAGAATGAACGACATGCCGATCTGATCACTATTTGTGATTTTGGGCCACAGGGTTGTGTGTTTTGTGACCCTTTAGGGTTTTTTTAGATCCGTCATTTCAACGCCCAACCCACTCCGGGAATCCAAATCGGATTCCGTTAGCCCGGTCGTGTCCGAGTGAACGGCACGCCGATCTGATCACTATTTGGGATTTTGGACGCCCGGGTTGTGTGCTTTGACACTTTAGACTTGAGTGTTTTTAGATCCGTCATTTCAACACCCAACCCAATCCGGAAATCTTAATCGGATTCCTTCAGTTCGCACACGTCAACCTAACCCACCAGGTCGTGTAGGAGTGAACGGCATGTTGATCTGATCACTATTTGGGATTTTGGACCCCCGGGTATTGTGTTTTGACCATTTAGACGGGTTTTTTTAGATCCATAATTTCAACTGCCAACCCAATCCAAGAATCCAAATCGGATTCCGTCAGTTCGCACACGTCAATTTAACCCACCCGGTCATGTCGGAGCAAACGACATGCCGATCTGATCACTATTTGGGATTTTGGACCTCCGGGTATTGTGTTTTAACGCTTTAGACTTGGGTTTCTTTAGATCCATCATTTCAACTGCCAACCCAATCCGGGAATCCAAATCAGATTCCGTTAATTCGCAAACGTCAATTTAACCGACCCGGTCGTGTCGGAGCAAACGACATGCCGATCTGATCACTATTTGGGATTTTGGACCCCGGGTTGTGTGTTTTGACCTTTTAGACTTGAGTTTTTTAGATCCGTCATTTCTACGCCCAACCCTATCTGGGAATCCAAATCAGATTCCGTCATTTAACCCATTCGCACACCTCAATTTAACTCACTCAGTCGTGTCGGATATAACGACACATTGATCTGATCACTATTTTGGATTTTGGACCCCTGGGTTGTTTTTTTTTACCCTTTAGACTTGGGTTTTTTTAGATCCGTCATTTCAACGCCCAGCCCAATCTAGTAATCCAAATCAGATTCTGTCAGTTCGCACACGTCAATTTAACCCACCCGGTCGTGTCGGATTGAACGGCACGGCCATCTAATCACTATTTGGGATTGTTGACCCCCGGGTTGTGTGTTTTGACCCTTTAGACTTGGATTTTTTTAGATCCATCATTTCAACGCCCAACCCAATCCGGGAATCAAATCGTATTCCATCAGTTCGCACACATCAATTTAACTCACGCAGTCGTGTCAGAGCAAACGACACGCCGATCTGATCACTATTTGGGATTTTGGACCCCTCGGTTGTGTCTTTTGACCCTTTATACTTGAGGTTTTTTAGATCCATCATTTCAATACCTAACCCAATCCAGGATTCCAAATCGTATTCCGTCAGTTCGCACACGTCAATTTAACCCACCCGGTCGTGTTGGAAGGAACGACATGCCGATCTTATCACTATTTGTGATTTTGGACCCCGGGTTGTGTGTTTTGACCCTTTAGACCTGAGTTTTTTTAGATCCGTCATTTCAACACCCAACCCAATCCGGGAATCTAAATCGGATTCCTTCAGTTCGCACACATCAACCTAACCCACCAGGTCGTGTCGGAGTGAACGTCATGTCGATCTGATCACTATTTGGGATTTTGGACCCCGGGTATTGTGTTTTGACCCTTTAGACGGGTTTTTTAAATCCATAATTTCAACTTTTTTTTTTTTTTTGATAAGTAAAATGGTATTAATGAAACAAGACCTTTGACCATATCAATAGTCAAAAGGGAAACATCACCTAGAAGAGAATAGGAGAGTGCACCTCACCTCAGAGAGGTGAAATGTTCCCACTCCACCATTCTCACTCTAGATTACAAAGCTGAAGAACATGACCACACAGGTTGTGGACTATGATCTAAACAAATTTTGAAAAGATACAAGACATGAACTCAAAGATATTGCTTTAAAAGAGATGTGGCTTGAGCTTTCGATCCTCCAAGTCTAGAAATTCTTTCCCTTTGCTGATCATGTGCACAGTTCGCATAATGGTTGCAGATCCTCCATCTATCTTGTTTCACCTGAAAACTTAACATAGCAAGTCCAAACATAGAAAATGCCGAAGTTCAACTGCCAACCCAATCCGGGAATCCAAATCGGATTCCGTCAGTTCGTACACGTCAATTTAACCCACCCGGTCGTGTCAATGCAAATGGCATGCCGATCTGATCACTATTTGGGATTTTGGACCCCGGGTTGTGTGTTCTGACCCATTACACTTGAGTTTTTTTAGATCCGTCATTTCAACGCCCAACCCAATCCGGGAATCCAAATCAGATTCCGTCATTTAACCCATTCGCACACATCAATTTAACCCACTCGGTCGTTGTGGATATATCGACACATTGATCTAATCACTATTTTAGATTTTGGACTCCCGGGTTGTTTTTTTTTACCCTTTAGACTTGGGTTTTTTTAGATCCTTCATTTCAACGCCCAACCCAATCCAGTAATCCAAATCAGATTCTGTCAGTGCGCACACGTCAATTTAACCCACCAGGTCATGTCGGATTGAACGGCACGGCCATCTGATCACTATTTGGGATTGTTGACCCCCGGGTTGTGTGTTTTGACCCTTTAGACGGGTTTTTTTAGATCCGTCATTTCAGCGCCCAACCCAATCCGGGAATCAAAATCGTATTCCATTAGATCGCACACGTCAATTTAACTCACCCGGTCGTGTCAGAGCAAACGGCACGCCGATCTGATCACTATTTGGGATTTAGGACCCCTCGGTTGTGTGTTTTGACCCTTTACACTTGAGGTTTTTAGATCCGTCATTTCAACGCCCAACCCAATCCAGGATTCCAAATCGTATTCCGTCAGTTCGCACACGTCAATTTAACCCACCCAGTCGTGTTGGAAGGAATGGCATGCCGATCTGATCACTATTTGGGATTTTGGACCCCGGGTTGTGTGTTTTGACCCTTTACTTTTGAGTTTTTTTAGATCCGTCATTTCAACACCCAACCCAATCGGGGAATCCAAATCAGATTCCGTCAATTCGCACACCTCAATTTAACCCACTCGGTCTTGTCAGATATAACGACACATTGACCTGATTACTACTTTGGATTTTGGACCCCCGGGTTGTTTTTTTTTTACCCTTTAGACTTGGGTTTTTTTAGATCTGTCATTTCAACGCCCAACCCAATCCAATAATCAAAATCAGAGTCCGTCAGTTCGCACACGTCAATTTAACCCACCCGGTCATGTCGGATTGAACGGCACGGCCATCTGATCACTATTTGGGATTGTTGACCCCTGGGGTGTGTGTTTTGACCCTTTAGACTTGGGTTTTCTTAGATCCGTCATTTCAACGCCCAACCCAATCCGAGAATCCAAATAGTATTCCATCAGTTCGCACACGTCAATTTAACTCACCCGGTCGTGTCAGAGCAAACGGCACGCCGATCTGATCACTATTTAGGATTTTGGACCCCGGGTTGTGTGTTTTGACCCTTTAGACTTGAGGTTTTTTAGATCCGTCATTTCAACGCCCAACCCAATCCAGGATTCCAAATCGTATTCCGTCAGTTCGCACACATCAATTTAACCCACCCGGTCGTGTTGGAAGGAACGACACGCCGATTTGATCACTATTTGGGATTTAGGACCCCCGGGTTGTGTGTTTTCACCCTTTAGACTTGGGTTTTTTTACATCCGTCATTTTAACGCCCAACCCAATCCGGTAATCCAAATCACATTCCTTCAGTTCGCACACGTCAATTTAACCCACCCGGTCATGTCGGAATGAACGGCACGTAGATCTAATCACTATTTGGGATTTTGGACCCCTGGGTTGTGTGTTTTGACCCTTTAGACTTGAGGTTTTTTAGATCCGTCATTTCAACGCCCAACCCAATCCGGGAATCCAAATCGTATTCCATCAGTTCGCACACATCAATTTAACTCACCCGGTCGTGTCAAAGCAAACGGCAAGCCGATCTGATCACTATTTGGCATTTTGGACCCCTGGGTTGTATGTTTTGACCCTTTAGACTTGAGGTTTTTTAGATCCGTCATTTCAATGCCCAACCCAATCCAGGATTCCAAATCGTATTCCGTCAGTTCGCACACGTCAATTTAACCCACCCGGTCAGGTTGGAAGGAGCGACACGCCGATCTAATCACTATTTGGGATTTTGGACCCCCGGGTTGTGTGTTTTGACCCTTTAGACTTGGGTTTTTTTAGATCCGTCATTTCAACGCCTAACCTAATCAGGTAATCCAAATCAGATTCTGTCAGTTCGCACACGTCAATTTAACCCACCCGGTCGTGTCGGAATAAACAGAACGCAGATCTGATCACTATTTGGGATTTTGGACCCCCGGGTATTGTGTTTTGACCCTTTAGACGGGTTTTTTTAGATCCATAATTTCAACTGCCAACCCAATCCGGGAATCCAAATCGGATTCCGTCAGTTCGCACACGTCAATTTAACCCACCCGGTCGTGTCGGAGCAAATGGCATGCCGATCTGATCACTATTTCGGATTTTGGACCCCGGGTTGTGTGTTCAGACCTATTACACTTGAGTTTTTTTAGATCAGTCAGTTCAACGTCCAACCCAATACGGGAATCCAAATCAGATTCCATCATTTAACCCATTCGCACACCTCAATTTAACCCACTCGGTCGTTGCGGATATAACGACACATTGATCTGATCACTATTTTGGATTTTGGACCCCCGGGTTGTTTTTTTTTTACCCTTTAGACCTGGGTTTTTTTAGATCCGTCATTTCAACGCCCAACCCAATCCAGTAATCCAAATCAAATTCTGTCAGTGCGTACACGTCAATTTAACCCACCAGGTCGTGTCGGATTGAACGGTACGGCCATCTGATCACGATTTGGGATTGTTGACCCCCGGGTTGTGTGTTTTGACCCTTTAGACGGATTTTTTTAGATCCGTCATTTCAACGCCCAACCCAATCCGGGAATCAAAATCGTATTCCATCAGTTCGCACACGTCAATTTTACTCACCCGGTCGTGTCAGAGCAAACGACACGCCGATCTGAACACTATTTGGGATTTAGGACCCCTCGGTTGTGTGTTTTGACCCTTTAGACTTGAGGTTTTTTAGATCCGTCATTTCAATGCCCAACCCAAGCCAGGATTCCAAATCGTATTCCGTCAGTTCGCACACATCGATTTAACCCACCCGGTCGTGTTGGAAGGAACGACACGCCGATCTGATCACTATTTGAGATTTTGGACCCCCGGGTTGTGTGTTTTGACCCTTTAGACTTGGGTTTTTTTAGATCCGTCATTTCAACGCCCAACCCAATCCGGTAATCCAAATCACATTCCGTCAGTTCGCACAGGTCAATTTAACCCACCCGGTCATGTCGGAATGAACGACACGCAATCTGATCACTATTTGGGATTTTGGACCCCTGGGTTGTGTGTTTTGCCCATTTAGACTTGAGGTTTTTTAGATCCGGTATTTCAACGCCCAACCCAATCCGGGAATCCAAATCGTATTCCATCAGTTCGCACACGTCAATTTAACTCACCCGGTCGTGTCAAAGCAAACGACACGCCGATCTGATCACTATTTGGGATTTTGGACCCCTGGGTTGTGTGTTTTGACCCTTTAGACTTGAGGTTTTTTAGATCCGTCATTTCAACGCCCAACCCAATCCAAAATTCAAAATCGTATTCCGTCAGTTCGCACACGTCAACTTAACCCACCCGGTCATGTTGGAAAGAGCGACACGCCGATCTAATCACTATATGGGATTTTGGACCCCCGAGTTGTGTGTTTTGACCCTTTAGACTTGGGTTTTTTTACATCCGTCATTTTAATGCCCAACCCAATCCGGTAATCCAAATCACATTCCTTCAGTTCGCACACGTCAATTTAACCCACCCTGTCATGTCGGAATGAACGGCACGCAGATCTAATCACTATTTGGGATTTTGGACCCCTGGGTTGTGTGTTTTGACACTTTAGACTTGAGGTTTTTTAGATCCGTCATTTCAACGCCCAACCCAATCCGAGAATCCAAATCGTATTCCATCAGTTCGCACACGTCAATTTAACTCACCCGGTCGTGTCAAAGCAAATGGCACGCCGATCTGATCACTATTTGGCATTTTGGACCCCTGGGTTGTATGTTTTGACCCTTTAGACTTGAGGTTTTTTAGATCCGTCATTTCAATGCCCAACCCAATCCAGGATTCCAAATCGTATTCCGTCAGTTCGCACACGTCAATTTAACCCACCCGGTCAGGGTTGAAGGAGCGAGAAGCCGATCTGATCACTATTTGGGATTTTGGACCCCGGGTTGTGTGTTTCTGCTTGGAAGGGCATTCTTAAAGCTAGAGACTGGATAAGCAACCATATTTCTTATCACATATCCAATGGCAGAAATACTAGCTTGTGGTATGATCCTTGGCTTCAAGGCAAAAGCATCTATCATCATTATGGGGATAGAGTCCGCCAGGACCTTGGGGCTCCTAACAATGGTACTGTCTCTGATTTCATTCACAACAGTCAGTGGAATCTCCCTCCTCCTACCTCCCCGGATATGCTCACTCTCTGGCCGCAAATCAATAACATTCAAATTCACAATAGAGGGGTGGATGATGATGAGATTAAATGGATTCATGACAGGGGAAAATTTAGTGCTACATCAGCTTGGAATCACATCCGGAATATATCCCCTGTTTGGCCTCACTATAGCTGGGTCTGGGACAGGCCATCCTCACCTAAGCATTCTCTTTGTACCTGGCAGGCTCTTTTGAACAAGTTGCCCACAGTTGATAATCTGCAAAGAAAAGGCTACTCTCTTGCTAATATGTGCTTTTTATGCTTTAATAGCAATGAAACTATAGACCACCTGTTCTTTGAGTGCTCTTATACTCATGGGTTTGGAAGGAGATTCTCAAGAGATTTGATCTCAGTCGCACCCCTCATCATAATATTCATGCTGAGATGCAGAGCTTATTGCAATCATTCCCTCATAACAGTCATCTAACTAGGTTAATGAAGATTGCTTTTAGATGCACTATTTGGTGGATTTGGAGAGAAAGGTGCATTCGGATCTTTGAAGGTAAGAATAGAGACAAGGTTGGTGTCCTCATTGATATTCTTTCGGACTCCAGATGCCTGTTGGAGCACAAGCTTTCTAACTCTGCTCTCACTATCAGAGAGAGAGGGGTCCTCACAAGATTTAATTTTACCATCATCTAGACAGCACCATCCAGTTAATTGACGCTATTCAATTCTTTCGGATATCTATATGTCTAGACTTGCTAATGTTTTTAACACTAACAGTTATCTCCAAGCTTCGATACTTTGTCTTGCTCTTGCTTTCAGGTGGTTGTTCTTGCTGTTTACTAGCTGCTGCCATGGAGTATGATTGCGTCCAAGTGAATAATCTCATAGACTACGGCCTGTGTAGTCATGAATTTAGTCTCCTTTGTATCTATCCAAGGTTTGATTCTGGTGGAGTGAGAACATCAAACCTCTTTGAGGAATGGTGCACTCTCCTAGAAAAACCTTGGATCCTTTCGCCATAATCTACAGGCTGTGTAGATATGGCTTCTTGTACACTATTTGTTGATGCAATATAATTTTGTTTACTTACCAAAAAAAAAAGTTTTTGTAGATCCGTCATTTCAAAGCCCAACCCAATCCAGGAATCCAAATCAGATTCCGTCAGTTAGCACACCTCAATTCAACCCACTCGGTCGTGTCGGAAATAACGACACATTGATTTGATCACTATTTTGGATTTTGGACCCCCGGGTTATTATTTTTTTTTTACCCTTTAGACTTGGGATCTTTTAGATCCGTCATTTCAATGCCCAACCCAATCCAGTAATCCAAATCAGATTCCGTCAGTTCGCACACGTCAATTTAACCCACCGGTCGTGTCGGATCGAACGACACGACCATCTGATCACTATTTGGGATTGTTGACCCCCGGGTTGTGTGTTTTGACCCTTTAGACTTGGGTTTTTATAGATCCGTCATTTCAACGCCCAACCCAATCTGGGAATCAAAATCGTATTCCATCAGTTCGCACACGTCAATTTAACTCACCCGGTCGTGTCGGAGCAAACGACACGCCGATCTGATCACTATTTGGAATTTTGGACCACCGGGTTGTGTGTTTTGACCCTTTAGACTTGAGGTTTTTAGATCCATCGTTTCAATGCCCAACCCAATCCGGGAATCCAAATCGTATTCCATCTGTTCGCACACGTCAATTTAACCCACCCGGTCGTGTCGGAGCAAACGACACGCCGATCTGATCACTATTTGGGATTTTGGACCCCCGGGTTGTGTGTTTTGACCCTTTAGACTTGAGGTTTTTTAGATCCGTCATTTCAACGCCCAACCCAAGCCAGTAATCCAAATCGTATTCCGTCAGTTCACACACGTCAATTTAACACACCCGGTCGTGTCAGAATGAACGGCACGCCGATCTGATCACTATTTTGGATTTTGGACCCCCTGTGTTGTGTGTGTGGACCCTTTAGACTTGGGTTTTTTTAGACCCGTCATTTCAACACCCAACCCAATCCGGTAATCCAAATCATATTCCGTCAGTTCGCACACGTCAGTTTAGTAGACCCAGTCCTATCGGATCAAACGGCACGCCGATCTGATCACCATTTGGGATTGTGGACCCCCGGGTTGTGTGTTTTCACCCTTTAGACTTAGGTTTTTTTAGATATTTCAACGCCCAACCCAATCGGAGAAGCCAAATTGTATTCCGTCAGTTCGAACATGTCAATTTAACCCTCCCGGTCGTGTAGAAAGGAATGGCACGTCGATCTGATCACTATTTGGGATTTTGGACCCTCGGGTTGTGTGTTTTGAGGCTTCAGACTTGGGTTTTTCTAGATCCGTCATTTCAACGCCCAACCCAATCCGGGAATTCAAATCAGATTCCGTCAGTTTGCACATGTCAATTTAACCCACCCGTTCGTGTCGGAGTGAACGAGAAGCCGATTTGATCACTATTTGGGATTCTGGACCCCCGGGTTGTGTGTTTTGACCCTTTAGACTTGGGTTTTTTTACATCCATCATTTCAACGCCCAACCCAATCCGGGAAGCCAAATGGTATTCCGTAAGTTCGCATAAGTCAATTTAACCCACCCGGTCGTGTCGGAATGAACGGCACGCCGATCTGATCACTATTTGTGATTTTGGACCACAGGGTTGTGTGTTTTGTGACCCTTTAGGGTTTTTTTAGATCCGTCATTTCAACGCCCAACCCACTCCGGGAATCCAAATCTGATTCCGTCAGCCCAGTCGTGTCCGAGTGAACGGCACGCCGATCTGATCACTATTTGGGATTTTGGACGCCCGGGTAGTGTGCTTTGACCCTTTAGACCTGAGTTTTTTTAGATCCGTCATTTCAACGCCCAACCCAATCCGGAAATCTAAATCGGATTCCTTCAGTTCGCACACGTCAACCTAACCCACCAGGTCGTGTCGGAGTGAACGGCATGTCGATCTGATCACTATTTGGGATTTTGGACCCCCGAGTATTGTGTTTTGACCCTTTAGACGGGTTTTTTTAGATCCATAATTTCAACTGCCAACCCAACCCGGGAATCCAAATCGGATTCCGTCAGTTCGCACACGTCAATTTAACCCACCCGGTCGTGTCGGAGCAAACGGCATGCCGATCTGATCACTATTTGGGATTTTGGACCCCGGGTTGTGTCTTCTGAGCCTTTACACGAGTTTTTTTAGATCCGTCATTTCAACGCCCAACCCTATCCGGAAATCCAAATCAGATTCCGTCATTTAACCCATTCGCACACCTCAATTAACTCACTCGGTCGTGTCAGATATAACGACACATTGATCTGATCACTATTTTGGATTTTTGACCCCCAGGTTGTTTTTTTTTACCCTTTAGACTTGGGTTTTTTTAGATCCGTCATTTCAACGCCCAACCCAATCTAGTAATTCAAATCAGATTCTGTCAGTTCGCACACGTCAATTTAACCCACCGGGTCGTGTCGGATTGAACGACACGGCCATCTGATCACTATTTGGGATTGTTGACCCGGTCCGGGTTGTGACCCTTTAGACTTGGATTTTTTTAGATCCTTCATTTCAACGCCTAACCCAATCCGGGAATCAAAATCGTATTCCATCAGTTCGCACACGTCAATTTAACTCACCCCGTCGTGTCAGAGCAAACGGCACGCCAATTTGATCACTGTTTGGGATTTTGGACCCCTCGGTTGTGTGTTTTGACCCTTTAGACTTGAGGTTTTTTAGATCCGTCATTTCAACGCCCAACCCAATCCAGGATTCCAAATCGTATTCCGTCAGTTTGCACACGTCAATTTAACCCACCCGGTCGTGTTGGAAGGAACGGCATGCCGATCTGATCACTATTTGGGATTTTGGACCCCTGGGTTGTGTGTTTTGACCCTTTAGACTTGGGTTTTTTTAGATCCATCATTTCAACGCCCAACCCAATCCAGGAATCTAAATCGGATTCCTTCAGTTCGCACACGTCAACCTAACCCACCAGGTCGTGTCGGAGTGAACGGCATATCGATCTGATCACTATTTGGGATTTTGGACCCCCGGGTATTGTGTTTTGACCCCTTAGACGGGTTTTTTTACATCCATAATTTCAACTGCCAACCCAATCCGGGAATCCAAATCGGATTCCGTCAGTTCGCACACGTCAATTTAACCCACCCGGTCGTGTCGGAGCAAATGGCATGCCGATTTGATCACAATTTGGGATTTTCGACCCCGGGTTGTGTGTTCCGACCCATTACACTTGAATTTTTTTAGATCCATCATTTCAACGCCCAACCCAATCCGGGAATCCAAATCAGATTCCGTCATTTAACCCATTCGCACACCTCAATTTAACCCACTCGGTCGTGTCGGATATAACGACACATTGATCTGATCACTATTTTAGATTTTGGACCCCCGGGTTGTTTTTTTTTTTACCCTTTTTTATACTTGGGTTTTTTTAGATCCGTCATTTCAACGCCCAACCCAATCCAGTAATCCAAATCAGATTCTGCCAGTGCGCACACGTCAATTTAACCCACCAAGTCGTGTCGGATTGAACGGCACGGCCATCTGATCACTATTTGGGATTGTTGACCCCCGGGTTGTGTGTTTTGACACTTTAGACGGGTTTTTTTAGATCCGTCATTTCAACGCCCAACCTAATCCGGGAATCAAAACCGTATTCCATCAGTTCGCACACGTCAATTTAACTCACCCGGTCGTGTCAGAGCAAACGGCACGCCGATCTGATCACTATTTAGGATTTAGGACCCCTCGGTTGTATGTTTTGACCCTTTAGACTTGAGGTTTTTTAGATCCGTCATTTCAACGCCCAACCCAATCCAGGATTCCAAATCGTATTCCGTCAGTTCGCACACCTCAATTTAACCCACCCGGTCATGTTGGAAGGAATGGCATGCCGATCTGATCACTATTTGGGATTTTGGACCCCGGGTTGTGTGTTTTGACCATTTAGACTTGAGTTTTTTTAGATCCGTCATTTAAACGCCCAACCCAATCCGGGAATCCAAATCAGATTCCGTGAATTCGCACACCTCAATTTAACCAACTCGGTCGTGTCGGATATAACGACACATTGATCTGATCACTATTTTGGATTTTGGACCCCCGGGTTGTTTTTTTTTTACCCTTTAGACTTGGGTTTTTTTAAATCTGTCATTTCAACGCGCAACCCAATCCAGTAATCAAAATCAGATTCCGTCAGTTCGCACACGTTAATTTAACCCACCCGGTCATGTCGGATTGAACGGCACGGCCATCTGATCACTATTTGGGATTGTTGACCCCTGGGTTGTTTGTTTTGACCCTTTAGACTTGGGTTTTCTTAGATCCGTCATTTCAACGCCCAACCCAATCTGAGATTCCAAATCGTATTCCATCAGTTCGCACACGTCAATTTAACTCACCCGGTCGTGTCAGAGCAAACGGCACGCCGATCTGATCAGTATTTAGGATTTTGGACCCTGGGTTGTCTATTTTGACCCTTTAGACTTGAGGTTTTTTATATCCGTCATTTCAACGCCCAACCCAATCCAGGATTCCAAATCATATTCCGTCAGTTCGCACACATCAATTTAACCCACCCGGTCGTGTCGGAAGGAACGACACGCCGATCTGATCACTATTTGGGATTTTGGACCCCCGGGTTGTGTGTTTTGACCCTTTAGACTTGGGTTTTTTTAGATCCGTCATTTCAACGCCCAACCAAATCCGGTAATCCAAATCACATTCCGTCAGTTCGCACACGTCAATTTAACCCACCCGGTCATGTCGGAATGAACGACACGCAGATCTGATCACTATTTGGGATTTTGGACCCATGGGTTGTGTGTTTTGACCCTTTAGACTTGAGGTTTTTTAGAACCGTCATTTCAACGCCCAACCCAATCCGGGAATCCAAATCGTATTCCATCAGTTCGCACACGTCAATTTAACTCACCCGGTCGTGTCAAAGCAAACGGTACGCCGATCTGATCACTATTTGCGATTTTGGACCCCTGGGTTGTGTGTTTTGACCCTTTAGACTTGAGGTTTTTTAGATCCGTCATTTCAACGCCCAACCCAATCCAGGATTCAAAATCGTATTCCGTCAGTTCGCACACGTCAATTTAACCCACCCGATCATGTTGGAAGGAGCGACACGCCGATCTAATCACTATTTGGGATTTTGGACCCCCGGGTTGTGTGTTTTGACCCTTTAGACTTCGGTTTTTTTAGATCCGTCATTTCAAAGCCCAACCCAATCCGGTAATCCAAATCAGATTCCGTCAGTTCGCACACGTCAATTTAACCCACCCGGTCGTGTCGGAATGAACAGCACGTAGATCTGATCACTATTTGGGATTTTGGACCCCTGGGTTGTGTGTTTTGACCCATAAGACTTGGGTTTTTTTAGATCCATCATTTCAACGCCCAACCCACTCCGGGAATCCAAATCGGATTCCGTCAGTTTGCACACGTCAATTTAACCCACCCGGTCGTGTCGGAGTGAACGGCACGCCGATCTGATCACTATTTGGGATTTTGGACCCCCGGGTTGTGTGTTTTGACCCTCTAGACTTGAGGTTTTTTAGATCCGTCATTTCAACGCCCAACTCAATCCGGGAATCTAAATCGGATTCCTTAAGTTCGCACACGTCAATTTAACCCACCCGGTCGTGTCGGAGTGAACGGCATGTCGATATGATCACTATTTGGGATTTTGGACCTCCGGGTATTGTGTTTTGACCCTTTAGACTTGGGTTTCTTTAGATCCATCATTTCAACTGCCAACCCAAACCGGGAATCCAAATCAGATTCCGTCAATTCCTACACGTCAATTTAACCGACCCGGTCGTGTCGGAGTAAACGGCATGCCGATTTGATCACTATTTGGGATTTTGGACCACGGGTTTTGTGTTTTGACCTTTTAGACTTGAGTTTTCGTAGATCCATCATTTCAACGCCCAACCCAATCCGGGAATCCAAATTAGATTCCGTCAGTTAGCACACCTCAATTCAACCCACTCGGTCTTGTCGGAAATAACGACACATTGATTTGATCAGTATTTTGGATTTTGGACCCCCGGGTTGTTTTTTTTTTTTACCCTTTAGACTTGGGATTTTTTAGATCCGTCATTTCAAGACCCAACCCAATCCAGTAATCAAAATCAGATTCCGTCAGTTCGCACACGTCAATTTAACCCACCCGGTCGTGTCGGATCGAACGGCACGACCATCTGATCACTATTTGGGATTGTTGACCCCCGGGTTGTGTGTTTTGACCCTTTAGACTTGGGTTTTTTTAGATCCGTCATTTCAACGCCCAACCCAATCCGGGAATACAAATCGTATTCCATCAGTTCGCACACGTCATTTTAACTCACCCGGTCGTGTCGGAGCAAACGACATGCCGATCTGATCACTATTTGGAATTTTGGACCCCCGGGTTGTGTGTTTTGACCCTTTAGACTTGAGGTTTTTTAGATCCGTCATTTCAACGCCCAACCCAAGCCAGTAATCTAAATCGTATTTCGCCAGTTCACACACGTCAATTTAACACACCCGATCGTGTCAGAATGAACGGCACGCCGATCTGATCACTATTTGGGATTTTGGATCCTCTGGGTTGTGTGTGTTGACCCTTTAGACTTGGGTTTTTTTAGATCTGTCATTTCAACACCCAACCCAATCCGGTAATCCAAATCATATTCCGTCAGTTCGCACACGTCAGTTTAATAGACCCAGTCGTATCGGATCAAACGGCACGCCGATCTGATCACCATTTGGGATTGTGGACCCCCGAGTTGTGTGTTTTCACTCTTTAGACTTGGGTTTTTTTAGATATTTCAACGCCCAACCTAATCGGAGAAGCCAAATTGTATTCCGTCAGTTCGAACATGTCAATTTAACCCACCCGGTCGTGTCGAAATGAACGGCACGTTGATCTGATCACTATTTGGGATTTTGGACCCCCGGGTTGTGTGTTTTGAGGCTTCAGACTTGGGTTTTTTTAGATCCGTCATTTCAACGCCCAACCCAATCCGGGAATTCAAATCAGATTCCGTCAGTTTGCACACGTCAATTTAACCCACCCGTTCGTGTCAGAGTGAACGAGATGCCAATCTAATCACTATTTGGGATTTTGGACCCCCGGGTTGTGTGTTTTGACCCTTTAGACATGGGTTTTTTTACATCCATCATTTCAACGCCCAACCCAATCCGGGAAGCCAAATGGTATTCCGTAAGTTCGCACACGTCAATTTAACCCACCGGTCGTGTCGGAATGAATGGCACGCCGATCTGATCACTATTTGTGATTTTGGACCACAGGGTTGTGTGTTTTGTGACCCTTTAGGGTTTTTTTAGATCCGTCATTTCAACGCCCAACCCACTCCGGGAATCCAAATCAGATTCCATCAGCCTGGTCGTGCCAGAGTGAACGGCACGCCGATCTGATCACTATTTGGGATTTTGGATGCCCGGGTTGTGTGTTTTGACCCTTTAGACTTGAGTTTTTTTAGATCCGTCATTTCAACGCCCAACCCAATCCGAGAATCTAAATCGGATTCCTTCAGTTTGTACACGTCAACCTAACCCACCAGGTCGTGTCGGAGTAAACGACATATCGATCTGATCACTATTTGGGATTTTGGACCCCCGGGTATTGTGTTTTGACCCTTTAGACGGACTTTTTTAGATCCATAATTTCAAGTGCCAACCCAATCCGGGAATCCAAATCGGATTCCGTCAGTTCGCACACGTCAATTTAACCCACCCGGTCTTGTCGGAGCAAACGGCATGCCGATCTGATAACTATTTGGGATTTTGGACCTCGGGTTGTGTGTTCTGACCCTTTACACTTGAGTTTTTTTAGATCCGTCATTTCAACGCCCAACCCAATCCGGGAATCCAAATCAGATTCCGTCATTTAACCCATTCGCACACCTCAATTTAACCCACTCGGTCGTGTCGGATATAACGACACATTGATCTGATCACTATTTTGGATTTTGGACCGCCGGGTTGTTTTTTTTTTACCCTTTACACTTGGGTTTTTTTAGATCCGTCATTCCAACGCCTAACCCAATCCAGTAATCCAAATCAGATTCTGTCAGTTCGCACTCGTCAATTTAACCCACCCGGTCGTGTCGGATTGAACGGCACGGCCATCTGATCACTATTTGGGATTGTTGACCTCCGGGTTGTGACCCTTTAGACTTGGATTCTTTTAGATCCTTCATTTCAATGCCCAACCCAATCCGCGAATCAAAATCGTATTCCATCAGTTTGCACACGTCAATTTAACTCACCCGGTCGTGTCAGAGCAAACGGCACACCGATCTGATCACTGTTTGGGATTTTGGACCCCTCGGTTGTGTGTTTTGACCCTTTAGACTTGAGGTTTTTTAGATCCATCATTTCAACGCCCAACCCAATCCAGGATTCCAAATCGTATTCCGTCAGTTTGCACACGTCAATTTAACCCACCCGGTCGTGTTGGAAGGAACGGCATGACGATCTGATCACTATTTGGGATTTTGGACCCCCAGGTTGTGTCTTTTGACCCTTTAGACTTGGGTTTTTTTTGATCCATCATTTCAACGCCCAACCCAATCCGGTAATCCAAATCAGATTCCGTCAGTTCGCACACGTCAGTTTAACACACCCGGTCCTGTCGGATCAAACGGCATGCCAATCTAATCACTATTTGGGATTGTGGTCCCCGGGGTTGTGTGTTTTGACCCTTTAGACTTCAGTTTTTTTAGATCCGTCATTTCAACGCCCAACCCAATACGAGAAGCCAAATTGTATTCCGTCAGTTCGAACATGTCAATTTAACCCACCCGGTCGTGTGGAAACGAACGGCACGCCGATCTGATCACTATTTGGGATTTTGGACCCCCGGGTTGTGTGTTTTGACCCTTTAGACTTGGGTTTTTTTAGATCCGTCATTTCAACGCCCAACCCAATCCGGGAATTCAAATCAGATTCCGTCAGTTTGCACACGTCAATTTAACCCACCTGGTCATGTCGGAGTGAACGACACTCCGATCTGATCACTATTTAGGATTTTGGACCACCGGGTTGTGTGTTTAGACCCTTTAGACTTGGGTTTTTTTAGATCCGTCATTTGAACGCCCAACACAATCTGGGAACTCAAATCAGATTCCGTCAGTTTGCACACGTCAATTTAACCCACCCGGTCGTGTCGGAGTGAACGACACACCGATCTGATCACTATTTGGGATTTTGGACCACCGGGTTGTGTGTTTTGACCCTTTAGACTTGGGATTTTTTTAGATCCGTCATTTCAATGCCCAACCCAATCCGGGAAGCCAAATGGTATTCCGTAAGTTCGCACACGTCAATTTAACCCACCCGGTCATGTCGGAATGAACGGCACATCGATCTAATCACTATTTGGGATTTTGGACCCCTGGGTTGTGTGTTTTGACCCTTTAGACTTGGGTTTTTTAAGATCCATCATTTCAACGCCCAACCCACTCCGGGAATCCAAATCGGATTCCGTCAGTTTGCACACGTCAATTTAACCCACCCGGTCGTGTCGGAGTGAACGACATGCCGATCTGATCACTATTTTGGATTTTGGACCCCCGGGTTGTGTGTTTTGACCCTTTAGACTTGAGTTTTTTTAGATCCGTCATTTCAACGCCCAACCCAATCCGGGAATGTAACGCCCCTCTTAGACCCAGTACAGTTACACCAACTCACATTGGATCTAATAGAGGTGTTACAGTGGAACGAATCCAACAATTACAATACAGGTTGAAATATACACAAATAACTATTCAATTCCAATGATAAATGACCGAATATGGAATTAAACACTGGCAATCAGCATTTATTCAAAAGCAAATCTAATGCATAAAAGGGGTAGCAATAGTCCAAAGTTTATTACATTTCAAAGTTCAGCTTCATAAAAGAAATTACATAAGATCCTCACATACAAGATTCACTCTAAATCTCTCTATGCCAAGCTAAGTCTCCACGTCCTCACGCTCTGAGTCAGTTTGCACTAACTCCTTTGTATCCTCTGGCTCTCCTGAAATGTTAGGCAAGTATGAGTCTACAAGACCCAGCAAATCACATGAAAGACAGTTCAAGATATTAACAGTATATTAGTTTTAAAACATGGTAGTACATTAGCATTCCATTCATTGATATCATATACTTTTCTTACGATAGTTCTAAGTCCATTGGCAATCATTCATTTCATGCTTGGATTAGAAATTGCTTGGAAACTCCTAAATTTTCTGTTCTTTTCAATGGCACCCCAGCTGGTTTTTTTGGAAGCAGTAATGGTATAAGACAAGGAGACCCTCTATCACCATACCTCTTTACCATTGTTATGGAGGGATTAACCTGCATGATTGAGAAAGCAGTGAATGAAGGCATGCTGAAAGTTCCTACAGCAGGAAACAATTATATCTCTCACATCATTTTTGCAGATGACTTACTAATCTTTGTTCAAAATCATGAAGCATCAATCCAAAACTTGGCTGGTATTCTCATAAGATTTGGAGCTCTATCGGGTCTTCAATTAAATCAAGATAAGAGCAAAGTCTATATTGGGGCTGGTATTCATGAAAAGGAGACCATTACTAACACCCTTGGGGTGGCTGAAGGATATCTCCCTGTTACTTATTTGGGTCTTCCTCTTTTCTCAAATAGCATAAAGAAGGACCATTGTAGACCAATTATAGACAAGATCAAAAAAAGACTCAACTCTTGGAAAAGCAAATTACTCTCAAAAGCTGGAAGGGTGGAATTGATTCGTTCTGTGCTGCAATCTTATTCATTATATTGGGCAAATGCTTTCTTATTACCAGCTGGTTTCATTCATGAAGTTGAAGGTATCCTTAGCAGATTTTTTTGGGGAGGAACTCAAGAAGGCCGATCCTTGCACATGGTGAATTGGAATGCAATTTGTAAACCCAAAGAAGAAGGAGGGCTGAATTTAAAGAATTTACAAGAATGGAACAAGGCTTGTATGATAAATCATCTGTGGGAGTTGGTAAATGGTAAAGATTGTCTCTGGGTCAATTGGATCAAAGGAAGGTACTTCAGCAACAAATCAATATGGAATGTGGACATAAAGCCTTATTACTCAACTGCTATTAAAGGAATCCTCAAGGCAAGAAGTTGGTTGGTGGACCACCTATCTTATGTTATCTCCACAGGTAATGGCATAAACATGTGGTATGACCCTTGGATTAATGGTAAAAGCATCTACCAGTTGTGTGGTGATAGAGTAAGACAGGACCTGGGTGCCCCTAAAGATTTGCAGATTTCACACTATATTCATAATGGGAATTGGAACCTTCCTAATCCAATTTCTATTGATATGATCTCTTTGTGGCCTCAAATTGCTGCAATTCCAATCTCAAATGATGGAGTTGATGGGGTAAAATGGAAGCATGAAAATGGAAGATTTTCAACCACTTCAGCTTGGAATCAAATAAGGATGAAGGCTGCACCTTGGAATTTAAGCAATTGGGTTTGGAACAGTCCAACAGTTCAGAAATTCTCTCTTTGTACTTGGCAAGCTATGCACAATAAACTTCCAACTTTGGACAATTTACAGAGGAAGGGCTATACTTTAGCAAATGGATGTGTTCTTTGCATGAAAGATATGGAGACCGCTGATCACCTATTCTTTGGCTGCACTTATTCAAATTGGATTTGGAAACAAATTCTGATTAGATGTGATTTGACAAGGAATCCTCAAAAAGGGCTCCTGTATGAAATCAAAGCAATTGCCTTACAGTTTCCTAAAAATGGCATTTTGATCAAGATGGTGAGAGTTATTCTTAGATCAGCTATTTGGTGGATTTGGAGAGAAAGATGCAATAGAATCTTTGAAGAAACAAAAAAAGATAAAGTTCACATTCTTCTTGATATCATCATGGATTCCAGAAGCTGCATGGAAAAGGCTGGGAAGTTCAGAAATTTATCCAATCGTGAGAAAGGGATTCTTACTAGATTCAATTTCTCTATTAGCTAGATCAGAAATGAGCCTATTGCTAATTAATTCTTTTTCTAATAGTATGATCACTTTAATTTCTGTTCTCAACTTGGACATCTTCTATGCTTGGACTTGTTTTGTTAAGTTTTTCAGGTGCTGGAATGTTGGAGAAGAAGGAAAAACAAGATCTCATTGCATTCAAAAGTGGAAAGTTAGCATCAACAGCAAAATGAAGGTTTCTCAACACTTTGAAGATCAGAAAGTCAAGCCAAAACTATCTTAGATCATTTCAGATTTTGTTCTTTTCAAATTTTGGTTCATAGTCCATGACTTGTGTGGACATGATTATCTTTAGATTTGTAACCTAAAGTGAGAATGGTGGAGTGAGAACATCTCACCTCTCTGAGGTGAGGTGCACTCTCCTATTCTCCTCTAGGTGGTGTTTGCCTCTTGACTATTCATGGTCAAAGGCTTCTGTAAATATTGTCTTCATTAATACCATTTTACTTATCGAAAAAAAAAATCATTCATTTCATAGTGATTCTAACTATTAAGGAAATAAAACATGTTTCACATATAGCATAGAATTACTAATTCATGGAATCTATTCGATGTTATGTGACCTACAACGATTCTCATGTATCAATTTTTCATTTATGCATGCACTATTCTTTTACACAACAATTTTCATGTAGTAATATTAAAACATTGACATGTAACAAGAAATCCTTTGAACAAGTTCACATGTAGGAATGTAAGCATATAACATGTAGTACGTAGCATGTAGAACAGGTAGACATGTAACTTGTAGCATGTATAGCATGTAGATATGTAACTTGTAGCATGTAGTCATTTTCATATAGTTGCCAAGACATAGCCCACACTAAATTAGAGATCAGTAGTCATTTACATTCACTTATCACCTAGGCAATGCGGTGATGAAGTCATAGTATTTGCGCAAAACCGGGGAAAGTCCTTCCCACCTTGACCAGTAGAACAAGTCTACCTCCAGGATTTCAATCCGTTGCCCACGGATTCATTTCTTTACATGTAGGTGAACCATTACCATAGGGGCATCTACGGTGTAGTTCCTTGTAGGAATCTCTAAGATAGCAATGTCTTATTGGCATCATTGTTATAATGCATACACTAACATGTATAATAGACAGTGACATTTCATTTCATACTATTTAACATGTATCAATGCAATATTTCAAAGTACAACACTTTCAGTTCTGAAATCCTATTTATTGTACAACAGATTTCTATCATGATACTAATATTCATTCTTGCATTTTCATGCATTTTTATTCAATTCTATGTGTAATATATTGTTCAGAAATTCATAACCGAACGTACACATGTCTGAAAATTCTAAAATTTTAACAGAAATTCGAAATCAGTAATTACAATACGCATGCCAAATTTCATAATTTTCTGATTTCTGCAACTATTTTTCATGAAATTAACTCTATTAAATCAACTAACTAATGTGGTTTAATATTGAGAAAAGCTCACAATTTTCACATGAAACAGACATATCATATCTATTGCAGTAATCTAAACATCAATCAACATGCTTTCTTTTACATCATTGCACTTATCTTATACAATTTAAACCTTGATCATTGTCATGTAATTATGCATGTTCATCAATTCATATATATATATATAAATATATAGAACCTGCACATTATAGCAATAGACAGTCCATAACAATAACATACTCTAGTATTACATGGCTGAAACGCATACATTCATAATTTATATATTTAAAAACCAATTCACTCGGATTTCTAGAAATATACAATTCTGTTAAACTTGACGTCAATGGTACGACGTTTACTATAGTCAACGTCCACATACATTGTCGTTAAGTAATTATAGGCGGCAGCACATAGCGCCGTTAACACAGACCGACGGCGGCACATAGCGCTGTTTACATATAGAAAGGACAGAAAATACATATATATTTTGGATGAATTAAACGGCAGTCGATATTGCCGTTTACATATTATAGGCGGCAATACACTTGACGTCTAGTTCTAAGACACAGAAACCTACATGAAATGACGACGTTTCTAACCCTTCCCATAGGTTGTTTACATGCTTTAAAAATACGGAAAAATGTTAAATACGTAGTATATCATATCCTAAACTAAATCCCCCATGTAACTTGCCTCAATCCCTCCTAATGGAGTGTCGAATCCGAGCTCGAAGAAGCCCGTCTCGCCAGGGAGACAGTTCTTTCCTTCATCTTCAAGCACTCCGAAACCTCCTCCGATGAAGTTCCTCCGCCCGGATGAGCTTTTGGGCAAAAAGTCCTATGTATCTCCTCGGTGTAGAAGCCCTCGAACCGCACGAACAAGCACCAGATCGCTCTGCAAATCCCTTCCTCGGCCCTCTTTCTCTCCTCCAGAACCAAAGCAAAAAACCCCTTTCTTCCTGCGAGATCTGGTCTTATAATTTCCGGTGGCAGAGTCCTCTCTCTCTCTCTCTAGGCGATTCTAGAGAGAGAAGCTCTGAGGTTTTCTTCTCTTCCTGGGGGGTCTCGTGGGGTTTGCCCCTGAGGGGCGCATGGAGGTTCTCCCTCCAAGTGTCCCTCATGGCTCTGTGATCACCGCGGTGGGAACCTCTTCGGTAGGAGTTCCCCCACAAGGTGATCCCCCTTCGCTTAGAGGCCGTCTCTCAGTGCGGGGAGATCAACGCGTAGGGAGGTCTCGCTCTAGAGTCTCCATGGTTCGTCGTCCCTGGGCTTCCCTATTCGGAGGGCATGGGGGCACTTCAGCGCAAGAGGAAGCTCTGGAGTTTATTGAACCATCATGTTTAGATGAGAAGAAGTTCGCGGTGTTCGAAGGGGAAGATGTCAAAGAACTGCAAGAGTCCTGGAGATTTGCCATCATGGGGTATTGCATCGGAATGAAGCCAATCTACTCGGCCCTCCTCTCTTTCATTCGTAACTTCTGGAAACCTAAAGGAGACATGGAGCTTCTTTTGCGTGATGGTGGGTTTTTCCTTGTCGTCTTCAACCAGGAAGAAGACTTGAAGCTTGCTCTGGATGGTTTCTGGTGTATTCGTGGGCATCCTCTTGTTCTCCGTAGATGGACTCCTGATCTTGAAATGGAAAAGGAGTCTCTCTTCAACCTGCCTGTCTGGGTTCGTTTCCCGGGTCTTCCACTTCGGTGGTGGACTGCCCGTGGGTTGAGCAAGATATCGAGTTTATTGGGGTGTCCATTGCATATGGACTCTCTAACTGCAAGGAGGAAGCGACTGCACTTTGCGCGTGTCTGTGTCTTGGTGGATGTCGAAGCTGCATTCCCTCCCCAGGTCTCCATAAGGAATGAGGATGGTTCCTTTGATGTTGTTGCGGTGGAGTATGAGTGGAAGCCCATCCTGTGCAAAGAGTGCAACTCCTTTGGCCATGGCGGTGGTGAATGCAAGCCCGCTCTTTCATCTTCAAAGAAGGGGTGGCGCCCGAATGTCCTTCATCGTCCTCAAGAAGATGCAACCGTCTTGCAGCAGCAAAGCATGTCTTCAGTTATTGGGAAAGAACATCCATCGGGAGGAGAGAATTCAGAACCTTGCATGGCAAGTATGCATGGAAAGGATGATGAAGGCTCTTGCATGGCTGGTTTGCAAGCCAAGGAAGGTCCACCTGTTAATGGCAAGGGTTCCATGCATGTTAGGACGAGTATTGATGGAGGCCAACTCAACAAATTTGCAGCTTTACATGATGATGACGCAGAAGATTCTCATGGGGAAATGGATCGCATGCAGCATGAGGAAGGGACGCCTGCTACCACTAGCAACATTCCCATTAGTGGAAGCGATGTTGCCTTCATTAAACAATGTACTTCTATGAAAAGTATTTCTCTACAAAGCGGTGATAAGGTTTCAAGGAAATCCAGCAGCTGCGGTTTTCCTAATGATATCTCTACCTCCGATTTGATGGGATCTCATGATGCTGCAAAAGTTACCACATGGCAGCGCACTCAAGCTTCAAATGCAGATTTGGATACCGCTTCCCAAGACAATGATAAAAGAAGGAAGGAAACTATTGACAAAGGAAAGGCTGGCTCCTCTTCTCAAGGTAATCACGGTGTTAACTCCTTACAAGCTCCTCACGGGGGATCATCTATTAAAGGTATAGAAGAAATGGCGCAAGGACAAGAAACAGCAACACAAGGAATAAGAAGGAATGCAACTAATATTGGCTTGGAAAAGGGAGGCAACCCCACCTCCATGCAAGGCAATTACGTTGCCTCCAACTCAGGTAATTCGAAATTCAAAAACTTGCACTCTGTGGATGAGATGGATCGTATCATGGTGAGAGGAGGGAAAGGGAGAGATAAAAAACACTCTTAAGTGATTTTCTCCTTTTTATCTATTTCTTTTATTATGAAGATTATTACTTGGAATGTTAGGGGTATCAATAAAACTGAGAAATGCAGGGAATTAAACAGAATAATTAGATCCTTTGCATGTGAGATAGCCATTATTGTTGAAACAAAAATAAAAACTAAACATGTAACTGCTCGAAAGACTTCCATCTGGCCGCAAGCCAACATTTTGACTAATGACTCTGATTTATCTTGTGGTCGAATTTGGATCTTGTGGGACCCCAATCTCTTTGTAATTCAGTCCTTGTCTCAATCAACTCAGTTCATTCATATTAAAGGTCTGGACAAAAGGAACAATCTGCAATTCTTTATCACTGCTGTTTATGCTTCTAATTGCGCGTTGGATAGAAGGAACTTGTGGTCAGACATCTTCAACTTATCCTGCACGTCTAATGGGACTCCTTGGTTGATTACTGGGGATTTTAACACGGTTAGATATCCCGGTGAGAAGGTAGGAGGTAGAGAGGTCTCTGATTCTTTGCTCACTAAATTCAACAACTGCATCTCTTCTTCTGCTCTGATGGATATGAAATCTGTTGGTAATTGGTTGTCTTGGAATAATAGAGGTGATAGCCACAGACGTATTATGGCCAGACTCGATAGATGTTTGATTAACAATGACTGGTTGAGCAGGTTTAAGGAATCTGTTCTGGAGTATGGTGCTCAGTTCTTCTCGGACCATTCAATTATGTACATAACTACAGATTGCCACATTCCTCAGGGTAGGAAACCTTTTAGATACTTCAACATGTGAAGTACCCACCCTCATTTCCTTGATGTGGTTCGTGCTGCCTGGGATACTCCAATTAGAGGGACTCCTCAGTTCATTTTGTGTCAAAAGCTCAAAATTTGCAAAGAAGCTCTAAAAAGTTGGAACAAGCATACTTTCGGTATGATTGAAGATAGCCTGTCCAAGTGCAAGAAAAATCTTACTCAAATTCAATCTCAGATTCAGCAAAACCCTTTGGACCATGATCTGATTAGCAAGGAAAAGGAAGCACGCAATAATTATCTTCATGCTATGCACTGCGAAGAGAGTTTCATCAGCCAAAAAGCTAGAGAGAATTGGTTAACCATGGGGGACTCCAACACCAAGTTTTTTTATGCTTCCATTGCTTCTAGGAGAGCTAGAAACACTATTAGAAAGTGTAGGGATAACAATGGGAATCTCATTGAGGACTTTGCTCAAGTTCAAGATCATACCATTGGCTTTTACCATTCTCTTCTGAATCAGCCTCAGAATGCTACTGGCATTTCCATTGAGCCTAAGAATCAGCTTTCTGACCAGGACATTGCCCAGCTTAGTGATCCTATTACAGATGAGGAGATCAGGAAGGTTGTCTTTAATTCTCCTAAGAATAAGAGCCCGGGTCCTGATGGGTTCCCTGCTGAGTTTTTTCAGGTAACTTGGCACATCACTGGTCAGGATGTTCTTAAAGCTTGCCAACACTTTTTCTCCACTGGCCAGATTCACCGTCAGATGAATTGTACCTTTATTGCTTTGATTCCTAAAACTCAAGGGGCGGATAGCATGGAAAATTATAGACCAATTTCTCTTTGTAATTTTGTGTACAAGATTATCTCCAAAGTTATTGCTGATCGGATGCAAGGAGTCATGACTATATCATCAGTCTTAACCAAGCGGCTTTCATTAGAGGGAGAAGTATTCATCATAACATACTTCTTGCTAATGACTTGGCTAAAGACATGCATTCCAAAAACAAAGGAAACAGAATTATTCTCAAGGCTGATCTTAGAAAGGCTTTTGACTATGTGAAAAGGTCCCTCATCTATCATATGCTGGAAAAAATGAAGTTTCCTCACAACTACATTCAGTGGATCAAGAATTGTTTGGAAACACCAAAGTTCTCAATTCTTTTTAATGGCTCGCCTATTGGTTTCTTCAGTAGTACAAATGGAATCCGCCAAGGTGATCCATTATCACCTTATCTATTTACCATTGCTATGGAAAGTTTGACTTGCTTGCTTGACAGGGCGGTGGATAGACGCCAGATCAGAGTCCCTTATGCTGGGGATACCTACATTTCTCACATTACTTTTGCAGATGATCTGATTATTTTCTTGCAGAATGACATTGATTCTGTCCAGCATCTTACTACCATTCTCAAAGACTTTGGAGATACCTCGGGGCTTCATCTCAATCACAATAAGAGCAAAGTTTATATTGGTGCTAGCATCAAGAATAAACACCTTATCACTGACTACTTGAAAGTTGAGGAAGGTTCTCTCCCTTGCTCTTATCTTGGTCTCCCTCTCCTCTCTCTTGGGGTTAGGAAAATTCATTGTCAGCCAATTGTTGAAAAAATAAAGCTTAGATTGAACGCTTGGAAAACAAGATTTCTGTCTAAGGCTGGTAGAATGGAGCTTATCAGATCTGTTTTATAGTCCTATGCTATTTATTGGTCAACTGCATTTCTACTTCCTGCTGGCCTCCTTCATGAGATTGATAAAGTTCTTTGTAACTTCTTCTGGAATGGTAATGGTGATGGAAAATCCATTCACATGGTAAGTTGGGACAAGATCTGTACTCCTAAAGCTGAAGGTGGTCTGAGTTTAAGAAAGTTACAGGATTGGAACAAAGCTTGTTTGATCAAGCAGATCTGGGATGTTTTGAAAAATGCAGAAACTCTTTGGATTAAATGGATTCATAGCAAGTATCTTGCCAATACCAATATCTGGATGGCCAATTCGAAACCGTACCATTCTAATGCTTGGAAAGGGATTCTAAAAGCTAGAGATTGGATCAAGAATCATATATCCTATACTATAGGCAATGGCAATTCTACTAGCATGTGGTATGATCCTTGGGTTCATGGCAGGAGTATTCAGGAACTTTATGGTGATCGGGTTAGGCATGACTTGGGTGCCCCCATGGATATTAATGTCTCTAACTTTATGCACAATGGTAATTGGAGACTTCCTCAGCCCACTTCTGGTGATATGATTGGTCTTTGGCAGCAAATTGAAACTATCCCTATCAGCAATAATGGGGATGATGATATTAAGTGGAACCATGACAAAGGTAAATTTACTGCAACTTCTGCTTGGAATCATATCAGAAATAAACAATCTCCTTGGCCTCATTATAACTGGGTCTGGGACCGCCCATGTTCTCCAAAGCACTCTTTATGCATCTGGCAGGCTATTTACAATAAGCTTCCTACCATTGACAATCTCCAAAGAAAAGGTTTTTCATTTGCTAATAGATGTTACTTGTGCAATTGTCAAAATGAAACTGTTGATCACCTCTATTTTGATTGTCCTTATACTCAATGGATTTGGCATGAAATTCTCAAGAGATTTGACTTCAGCAGAGCTCCTTTTCCTAACATCCAGGCTGAGATTCAAGCTTTAGTTCACTCTTTCCCAAAAAAGGGGATTCTTACTAGACTGATGAAGGTTGTGTTCAGATGTACTGTTTGGTGGATCTGGAGGGAAAGATGCTTACGCACTTTAGATGACAAAAGCAGAGGCAAAGCCAGTATTCTTATAGATATTCTTTATGATGCTAGAAGCCTGATGGAGCACCACAATAACAAGCATGGTCTCACCAAGAGAGAGAAAGGGGTCCTCATAAGATTTAATTTTAACCACATTTAATAAAAAATTAGTCATCAGTCTTTTGATTAGTTCCATGCATAGTTCTTATTATTGCCTCAATACTAATGGTTATATCCTAGCTGCGATCTCTTTATTTTATTCTGCTGCAGGTTGGCGTCCTTGGGATTTTCTTATGAAGAAGAGTTTTGAGTTTCATATTGTTTATGATTTCATAGACTACGACCTGTGTAGTCATGATTTCCTTTTCAACTCTTGCAAAACTCGGACTATGGCTATAATCTACAACGTGTGTAGATATGGCTGATTGTACATTCTTCTTTAGATCAATATAATTTACGTTTACTTATCAAAAAAAAAAGATCTGGTTTATAAAGACCTCTCAAGCAAAGACCAAACCTACTCCTGACCCTCAGATCTAAACGCATCGGATCAGCCCATTAAAACCTTCCCGAAACGGCCGATCTCTTTAATTCGGAACGGAAAGCTCAAAAACAGGCAAGTCAGGTTAACGTCAACATAGGTTGCCGTCTTCCCCCAATATAAACGTCCATTGATGATGTCGTTTATAGTCTTGGCCATAATTAAATAATTCAGAAAAATATTAAACGTCAATACCTATTGTCGTTAACACCATATAAACGGCATACGATATTGCCGCTTACAAGTCTTAACGTCAAACGATCTTGACGCCTAATTCTTACACACAACAGCATTCAAATTATGCAGAAATAAACACACATTGTACAGAATAATTTCAAGGAAATTCTAGGGTACTACAGGGAATCTAAATCGGATTCCTTCAGTTCGCACACGTCAATTTAACCCACCCGGTCGTGTCGGAGTGAACAGCATGTCGATTTGATCACTATTTGGGATTTTGGACCCCCGGGTATTGTGTTTTGACCCTTTAGACTTGGGTTTTTTTAGATCCATCATTTCAACTGCCAACCCAATCCGGGAATCCAAATCGGATTCCGTCAGTTCACACACGTCAATTTAACCCACCCGGTCGTGTTGGAGCAAACGGCATACCGATCTGATCACTATTTGGGATTTTGGACCCCGAGTTGTGTGTTATGACCCTTTACACTTGAGTTTTTTTAGATCCGTCATTTCAACGCCCAACCCAATCTGGGAATCCAAATCAGATTCCGTCAGTTCGCACAACTCAATTTAACCCACTCGTTCGTGTCGGATATAACAACACATTGATCTGATCACTATTTTGGATTTTGGACCCCCGAGTTGTTTTTTTTTACCCTTTAGACTTGGGTTTTTTTAGATCCATCATTTCAACACCCAACCCAATCCAGTAATCCAAATCAGATTCCATCAGTTCGCACACGTCAATTTAACCCACCCGGTCGTGTCGGATTGAACGGCACGGCCATCTGATCACTATTTGGGATTGTTGACCCCCGGGTTGTGTGTTTTGACCCTTTTTTTTTTTGGTAAGTAATACCGATTTTGAATTAAATTGGAAGTATGTGAATAACTACAATGTTGAATCCATGTTATCACAAGCCGATAGCTATGGTTCATAGAAAGAAAAGAAGATCATAAAAGAAACAGAAAGAAAGCAACATAAGGTAGCTTCTTAATTCCTATGGATGTTGAAATTTGTAAGGATTGTATCTTCCATATGGGAGGTTAGTGTCTTCTGAATATGAAACTCAGTAATACTCCGAATGTCGGATAAAATTGAAAGGAGAACATGCATTGGGCTGCGGTTTTTGGAATCAAAGATTCGCGAGCATCTTTCCTTCCATATCCACCAGAGTGCAGATCTAAAAGTAGCAAAAGCTATGATCTTTGCCGCCCCCGGAGCATTGAATCTTCTGATCATACTTTGAAGCTCAGCTTGGATAGTCTCTCTGGGCCGTCTATGGATGTTTAATCTATGCAAGAGTTGGGTCCAAATCCATGAACTGTAAGAGCAGTTAAAGTAAAGGTGGTTGATGGTTTCTTCTTGCTCTTTGCAAAGGACACATATATTAGGGCCATACAGGCCGCGCTTCATGAGAACATCAAAAGACATGATAGCCCCCATGCAAACCTGCCAAGAGTGAAGAGACTGCTTCTGGTTTGTAGGTCTCTTCCACACAATGTTAAACCAAGGAACTTTTGGGTAAGTGACTCTCTTCAATTCATAAATGTGCTTGTTGCTGATGTTACCATTATTATGTTTCCATAGGATGGAGTCTTCTGAGCCCGCAGCAATAGGAGTACTCAGAATTTGAGGCCAAAGATCTAACATCTCAATAGATGTGGGCGGAGGAAGGCACCATCTTCCATATGGGAGGTTAGTGTCTTCTGAATATGAAACTCAGTAATACTCCGAATGTCGGATAAAATTGAAAGGAGAACATGCATTGGGCTGCGGTTTTTGGAATCAAAGATTCACGAGCATCTTTCCTTCCATATCCACCAGAGTGCAGATCTGAAAGTAGCAAAAGCTATGATCTTTGCCGCCCCCGGAGCATTGAATCTTCTGATCATACTTTGAAGCTCAGCTTGGATAGTCTCTCTGGGCCGTCTATGGATGTTTAATCTATGCAAGAGTTGGGTCCAAATCCATGAACTGTAAGAGCAGTTAAAGTAAAGGTGGTTGATGGTTTCTTCTTGCTCTTTGCAAAGGACACATATATTAGGGCCATACAGGCCGCGCTTCATGAGAACATCAAAAGACATGATAGCCCCCATGCAAACCTGCCAAGAGTGAAGAGACTGCTTCTGGTTTGTAGGTCTCTTCCACACAATGTTAAACCAAGGAACTTTTGGGTAAGTGACTCTCTTCAATTCATAAATGTGCTTGTTGCTGATGTTACCATTATTATGTTTCCATAGGATGGAGTCTTCTGAGCCCGCAGCAATAGGAGTACTCAGAATTTGAGGCCAAAGATCTAACATCTCAATAGATGTGGGCGGAGGAAGGCACCATCTCCCATTTTGGATGAAAGAACTGACAGTGGCAGTAAGAGGAAGTCCAATCAGTAATCTGATATACTGACCACCAAGGGAGTGAATGGACTCACCATTAATCCATGGATCCTCCCATAAGTTTATAGTGTTCCCATTACCAATTCTGTAAGCAATATGAGGTTTTATCCCGTCTCTAACCTGAACCATGCCCTTCCATGCCATAGAATGATAGGTTTTGGTTTGCACTGACCAGATTGAATCTTTCTTGAGGTATCTGCTATGAATCCATTGATTCCATAAGTTATCCTGCTTAGATAGAAGTCTCCAAAACTGCATGGTAATTGAAGTTGAATTCCAAACAGAAAGTCGCCTAATCCCCAGTCCCCCCTCATCTTTAGGCCTGCATATGTGATCCCACTTCACAAGATGGAAGTGTTTATAGTTGCCGGATGAATGCCAAAAGAAATTTCTCATTAACCTGTCCACTTCCCCAATCAGGCCCTTAGGCAAGAAGAAGGATGCAGCCCAATAGATAGTGTAAGATTGCAAAACTGAGTGGATCAACTCCAGACGACCCGCCTTAGAAAGAAAACGACATTTCCATGATGTAATCCGACTGGTGATCTTTTTAAGCATTGGGGCACAGTGAATACTAGAAAAGTGAGTGGAAAACAAAAGAACCCCCAGGTAAGTGGAGGGCAAAGTACCTTCCTGAACCTTCAAAACATCCAGAATAGATCTCTTGGACTGAACCTTAACTCCAATGTAAGCCTTGCTCTTGTCGCTATTAAGTTGCAAGCCCGAATAGTTGTAGAAATCCTGAAGAATGCTGGATATGCATTGAGCAAAAGAGATGCTAGGCTTCATAAAAAGAAGTAAGTCATCTGCGAAAACCAAATGAGACAATTTTGTCTCACCACAGGTCGGAACAAGCAGAGCGCCCTCCCTCATTTTCCGATCTATCATGATGGAAAGCCCTTCCATAGCAACACAAAAAAGGTAAGGTGATAATGGATCACCCTGCCGTATACCATTGGCTGATTTAAAAAACCCAACCGGACTTCCATTAAGCAGAACAGAAAAGGTAGCAGAGTTAATGAGAATGTCAATCTAGTGCAACCATTGTTCAGGAAATCCCATTTTCTTCAGAATAATTAGAATAAAGTTTCACTGCACTGAGTCGAATGCCTTCCGCAGATCCACATTCATACATAATAAATTACCTCTGTGCTTAGAGTGAATATCTCTCACAAGATCATTTGCCAGAAAGATACTATCCTGAATCTTCCTTCCTTTGATAAAAGCTGACTGATTATTGCTAATGAGGTGCGGCATGAACCTTTGCATTTGGTTAGCAATAAGTTTTGTGAAGATCTTGTAAAGAAAATTGCACAGTGATATGGGGCGAAACTGGTCAAATGAGTCTGCATTCTCATTCTTAGGAATAAGGGAGATGAAGGTGTGGTTTATCTAGCGGAGCCATCTTCCTCCCTTGAAGAAGTAGTGCACAGCAGCAAGCACATCATTGCCCACTATAGTCCAACACAGTTGAAAAAAGTCAGCTGGGAAACCATCAGGCCCTGGACTTTTATTCTTCGGAGCAGACATGACAACTTCAGTAATTTCTGAATCAGTGAAGGGTAACATGAGGTTATTTCTATCTTCATCAGATAGCACTCTAGAGGCTTCGAAATCAGGAGCATGATAAGAGTGATCTTGGTTCAGGAGGTTATAATAGAAATTAATAGCATGATCTTTGATTTTATGGTTGTCATCAGACATAGTCCCATCCAGCATCTTGCACCTCTTGATAGAATTAACCATTCTTCGGCCTTTGATACTAGCATAGAAAAATTTTGTACTGTCATCAGTCTGAGTAAGCCAGTGTTGTTTTGCCCTTTGTTTAGCATAGGAAGCCTCCATGCTTAGACTATGGAGATAAACATCACGGGCTTGCTTTTCTTTCTCAATGCATTCATCATTCATTGGATCAGCATCCAAAGCCATTTGAGCATCATGTAGAGTATTAGCAGCATTCTCCACATTACGGTAAATGGCACCAAACTCATCGCGATTCCAAATCTTCAATGCTGCCTTGACAGCCTTAAGCTTCTGACAAAGAACAAAAAGACGAGTACCTTTAATCTGAATGTTCCAAGCTCGTTGCACAGTAGGAAGAAAAGTGTCATGCTGAGTCCACATATTGAAGAATTTAAAGGGCTTCGGACCCTTCCCAACAGAATCATCAGTGTCGATAGTCAATTGAGTATGATTAGAATGAAGCTTGTCACCATAAGAAACATAACTGTCCGAGTAAGTGTCCAACCAGCATTGGTTAATCAAAGCTCGATCAAGTCTGCAAGCAATTCTCCTGGCCCCCATTGAACGGTTACTCCAAGATAATGGATTACCAACACTCTTCAAATCCATTAGAGAAGAAAGATCAATGCAGATATTTAGATCTTTGAGAACAGATGGTGTTAGACTCTGGCCACCCATCTTCTCATCGGGAAATCTAACACAATTGAAGTCTCCTACAATAAGCCATGGTAAGGAAATGGTGGAGGAGAGAGCTAGATGTCCTGCCAAAGAGTCTTCCTTTCATAATGAAGATTAGATCCATAGACAGCAGTCAAGTGAAACAAATTTCCAGTAGACAAATCAGTGCAATCCAGATGAATGAGTTGATCAGTTGTTTTAACACAATGCATGTTAACAGCAGTCCCATTCCAAAGAACCCAAATCCGACCTCCAGGATGATCATTGTAGTTATGAGTCATACTTAAATGAGAAGCAATAGATAGCCTTCTACTAACCATATTATCCAATCTAACTTTAGTTTCCAGGAGAACAACAACATCCGCCTTAGAATTCAATATTGAATTCTTAACACTCATCCTATTCACTGTTTTATTAATACCCCTGACATTCCAAGAAATGATCTTCATTACTGTCTTTGAGAAAGAGATCGGATCCTAGCTTGCAACTTATCCATTTTATTTCCCAGATGCTTACCTGACGTGGATGCATGGGCATGCATGGCGTCCTGACGTCCATGATGAGACGTAGAGAGTTGATGAGGTACTCCTTCCCTATCCTTTCCTTCCTTAGGTAGTCGGTCATACATGGTTGGTGGATCATCCGAGGCAAGAATATTGCTATCATTATCACCACTCAAATCTTGCAAAGCATGAAATCTATTAGCAGCATTGCCTCCATTAGAGGGACGCCCTTGGACAACTCGAACCTCCCTTCTAATGCCACGCGGTTTGGATGATCCCAGGAAAGATTCCTCCTGCTCAGCTTGACTGGAGATTTCTAAATGATTCTCATACACACCTTGTAAAGGACGATCACATTCCTTGCTAATCCCCGAGATGCAGAATTTGGCATAATCAGTTACGGTTTCCATACCTGCTGGCTCCACCATCTTTAATGGGATTTGGTTACTTTTTGCCTGCGTACCATCCTTGCCGAGAATGATTTCCTGCTGCTTAACGATTTGGCAATGCTGATCATCTTCCCTTGTACTTTCCTCCATTTGGACACAAGCATCCGTAACAGGCGTGTCTTCTTCACCATGAGCGGCAGCATCTATTGGAATGGAAGAACTACCATGAAGCTTGGGAGCTTCAGAGTTTGCCGTCTGGGATTTAACACGCCACACTTTCCGTTGAATCTTTGTCTCAGCTCTACATTCTCCCTTTCCATGGCCATAGGAATTGCATTCCGTACAGAGAACTGGCTTCCACTCATACTTGACCAAGATTGTGTCGAAACTGCCGTCTTCATTCATGACGTCGAGCTCGGGGGGGAATGTAGCATCAGCATCAACTAACACACAAACCCACGCAAAGAGGAGCCTTTTCCCGCTAGAAGTAAGTGAGTCCATGTCAAGAGGACGACCCAGAAGACTAGCAAGCTTACTGAGTCCTTTGACAGTCCACCATTGAAGAGGCAGACCCGGGAATTTAACCCAGATCGGCAAACTGCAAAGCGACTCCTTCTCCAATTGAAGATCCGGCGTCCATCGACGGAGGACCAAAGGATGTCCTCGTATACTCCAAAAACCGTCCAGAACCTTTTGAAGATCCTCCCCTTGGTTGAACACGACTAAGAAGAATCCTCTTTCACGCATGAGTAGCTCCACATCCCCCTTTGGCTTCCAAACATTAAGAATGAAGGTGCTGAGAGCAGTGTAAAGAGGCCGGAGGCCAATACAATACCCCATTAAAGCAAATCGCCAAGACTCCCGAAGCTCCTTAGCATCCTCACCCTTAAACACGGCGAACTTCTTATGATCAATCTGAACAGGTTCTATGAACTCTAAAGCTGCTCCTTGCACTTGAACCCCATCTTTGACGGATGCACCAAAGAGAGAGGACGAGGGTTTACGAACCTGAGAAACTTTTGAGCTTGAACGCCTGCTATTCTAAACATGTTCAACCCGTTCCAAACTCCTGCATCTCAACATCTCCGCTGCTCCACCCAGAGCCGCCATGGCCGGGAACCAAACACACCTTCCTCTCAAGGCCGGAAGAGGATGAGGTAGACCCGGATCGGAGGAGATCCTATCGGTGGTAGCTCTCAAGAGCTCGAGATCCTCCCTCAGCACGGGAGAGAAGCTCCACCCACCGCCACCGCCAAGGGGCGGGGGGAGCCCCAGGCACTAACCCTCTCACCTTTTCCCCAGAGCATCTCTCCCTAGAAAGTTAGAGAGAGAAGCTTCCGAAGGATTCTGCTCATCCTGTCGTGTGTTTTGACTCTTTAGACTTGGGTTTTTTTATATCCGTCATTTCAACGCCCAACCCAATCCAAGAATCCAAATCGTATTCCATCAGTTCGCACACATCAATTTAACTCACCCGGTTGTGTCGGAGCAAACGGCAGGCCGATCTGATCACTATTTGGGATTTTGGACCCCCGGGTAGTGTGTTTTGACCCTTTAGACTTGAGGTTTTTTAGATCCGTCATTTCAACGCCCAACCCAACCCAAGAATCCAAATCATATTCCGTCAGTTCGCACACGTCAATTGAACCCAACCGATCGTGTCGGAATGAACGGCACGCCGATCTGATCACTATTTGGGATTTTGGACCCCCGGGTTGTGTGTGTTGACCCTTTAGACTTAGGTTTTTTTAGATCCGTCATTTCAACACCCAACCCAATCCGGTAATCCAAATCATATTCCGTCAGTTCGCACACGTCAGTTAAAACCCACCCGGTCGTGTCGGATCAAAAGGCACGCCAATCTGATCACTATTTGGGATTGTGGACCCCCGGGTTGTGTGTTTTGACCCTTTAGACGTCGGTTTTTTTAGATCCATCATTTCAACGCCGAACCCAATCCGAGAAGCCAAATTGTATTCAGTCAGTTCGAACATCTTAATTTAACCCACCCGGTCGTGTGGAAACGAATGGTACGCCGATCTGATCACTATTTGGGATTTTGGACCACCGAGTTGTGTGTTTTGACCCTTTAGACATGGGATTTTTTTAGATCCGTCATTTAAACGCCCAACCCAATCTGGGAATCTAAATCGGATTCCTTCAGTTCACATACGTCAATTTAACCCACCCGGTCGTGTCGGAGTGAACGGCATGTCAATCTGATCACTATTTGGGATTTTGGACCCCTGGGTATTGTGTTTTGACCCTTTAGACTTGGGTTTTTTTCGATCCGTCATTTCAATGGCCAACCCAATCTGGGAAGCCAAATCGTATTCCGTCAGTTCGCACACGTCAATTTAACCCACCCGGTCGTGTCGAAATGAACGGCACGCCGATCTGATCACTATTTGAGATTTTGGACCCCCGGGTTGTGTGTTTTGACCCTTTAGACTTGAGATTTTTTAGATCCATCATTTCAACGCCCAACACAATCCGGGAATTCAAATCAGATTCCGTCAGTTTGCACACGTCAATTTAACCCACCCGGTCGTGTCGGAGTGAACGACACGCCGATCTGATCACTATTTGGGATTTTGGACCACCGAGTTGTGTGTTTTGACCCTTTAGACTTGGGATTTTTTTAGATCCGTCATTTCAACGCCCAACCCAATCCGAGAATCTAAATCGGATTCCTTCAGTTCACATACGTCAATTTAACCCACCCGGTCGTGTCGGAGTGAACGGCATGTCAATATGATCACTATTTGGGATTTTGGACCCCTGGGTATTGTGTTTTGACCTTTTAGACTTGGGTTTTTTTAGATCCATCATTTCAACTACCAACCCAATCCAAGAATCCAAATCGGATTCCGTCAGTTCGCACACGCAAATTTAACCCACCCGGTCGTGTCGGAGCAAACGGCATACCGATCTGATCACTATTTTGCATTTTGGACCCCGGGTTGTGTGTTTTGACCTTTTACACTTGAGTTTTTTTAGATCCGTCATTTTAACGCCCAACCCAATTCGGGAATCCAAATCAGATTCTGTCTGTTCGCACACCTCAATTTAACCCTCTCGTTCGTGTCGGATATAACGACACATTGATCTGATCACTATTTTGGATTTTGGACCCCCGGGTTGTTTTTTTTTGACCCTTTAGACTTGGGTTTTTTTAGATCCGTCATTTCAATGCCCAACCCAATCCAGTAATCCAAATCAGATTCCATCAGTTCGCACACGTCAATTTAACCCACCCGGTCGTGTCGGATTGAAAGGCACGGTCATCTGATCACTATTTGGGATTGTTGACCCCCGGGTTGTGTGTTTTGACCCTTCAGACTTGGGTTTTTTTATATCCGTCATTTCAACGCCCAACCCAATCCGATAATCCAAATCGTATTCCATCAGTTCGTACACGTCAATTTAACTCACCCGGTCGTGTCGGAGCAAACGGCACGCCGATCTGATCACTATTTGGGATTTTGGACCCCCGGGTTGTGTGTTTTGACCCTTTAGACTTGAGGTTTTTTAGATCCGTCATTTCAACGCCCAACCCAATCCAGGATTCCAAATCGTATTCCGTCAGTTCGCACACGCCAATTTAACCCACCCAGTCGTGTTGGAAGGAACGGCACGCCGATCTGATCACTATTTGGGATTTTGGACCCCTGGGTTGTGCGTTTTTACCCAATAGACTTGGGTTTTTTTAGATCCGTCATTTCAACGCCCAACCCAATCCGGTAATCCAATTCAGATTCCGTCAGTTCGCACACGTCATATAAAACCCACCCGGTCTTGTCGGATCAAACGACAAACCAATCTGATCACTATTTGGGATTGTGGACCCCCGGGTTGTGTGTTTTGACCCTTTAGACTTGGGTGTTTTTAGATACGTCATTTCAACGCCCAACCCAATCCAGGAATTCAAATCAGATTCCATTAGTTTGCACACGTCAATTTAACCCACCCGGTCGTGTCGGAGTGAACGACACGCCGATTTGATCACTATTTGGGATTTTTGACCCCCGGGTTGTGTGTTTTGACCCTTTAGACTTGGGTTTTTTTAGATCCGTCATATCAATGCCCAACCCAATCTGGGAAGCCAAATCGTATTCCGTCAGTTCGCACACGTCAATTTAACCCACCCGGTCGTGTCGAAATGAACGGCACGCCGATCTGATCACTATTTGGGATTTTGGACCCCCGGGTTGTGTGTTTTGACCCTATAGACTTGGGATTTTTTAGATCCGTCATTTCAACGCCCAACACATTCCTGGAATTCAAATCAGATTCTGTCAGTTTGTACACGTCAATTTAACCCACCCGGTCGTGTCGGAGTGAACGACACGGCGATCTGATCACTATTTGGGATTTTGGACCACCGAGTTGTGTGTTTTAACCCTTTAGACTTGGGATTTTTTTAGATCCGTCATTTCAACGCCCAACCCAATCCGAGAATCTAAATCGGATTCCTTCAGTTCACATACGTCAATTTAACCCACCCGGTCGTGTCAGAGTGAACGGCATGTCAATCTGATCACTATTTGGGATTTTGGACCCCTGGGTATTGTGTTTTGACCCTTTAGACTTGGGTTTTTTTAGATCCATCATTTCAACTTCCAACCCAATCCAGGAATCCAAATCGGATTCCGTCAGTTCGCACACGTCAATTAAACCCACCCGGTCATGTCGGAGCAAACGACATACCGATCTGATCACTATTTGGGATTTTGAACCCCGGGTTGTGTGTTTTGACTTTTTACACTTGAGTTTTTTTAGATCCGTCATTTCAACGCCCAACCCAATCCGAGAAGCCAAATTGTATTCAGTCAGTTCGAACATCATAATTTAACCCACCCGGTCGTGTGGAAACGAACGGCACCCCGATCTGATCACTATTTGGGATTTTGGACCCCCGGGTTGTGTGTTTTGACCGTTTAGACTTGGGTTTTTTTAAATCCGTCATTTCAACGCCCAACCCAATCCGGGAATTCAAATCAGATTCCGTTAGTTTGCACACGTCAATTTAACCCACCCGGTCGTGTCGGAGTGAACGACACGCCGATTTGATCACTATTTGGGATTTTGGACCCCCGGGTTATGTGTTTTGACCCTTTAGACTTGGGTTTTTTTAGATCCGTCATTTCAATGCCCAACCCAATCTGGGAAGCCAAATCGTATTCCGTCAGTTCGCACACGTCAATTTAACCCACCCGGTCGTGTCGAAATGAACGGCACGCCGATCTGATCACTATTTGAGATTTTGGACCCCCGGGTTGTGTGTTTTGACTCTTTAGACTTGAGATTTTTTAGATCCATCATTTCAACGCCCAACACAATCCGGGAATTCAAATCAGATACCGTCAGTTTGCACACGTCAATTTAACCCACCCGGTCGTGTCGGAGTGAACGACACGCCGATCTGATCACTATTTGGGATTTTGGACCACCGAGTTGTGTGTTTTGACCCTTTAGACTTGGGATTTTTTTAGATCCGTCATTTCAACGCCCAACCCAATCTGGGAATCTAAATCGGATTCCTTCAGTTCACATACGTCAATTTAACCCACCCGGTCGTGTCGGAGTGAACGGCATGTCAATCTGATCACTATTTGGGATTTTGGACCCCTGGGTATTGTGTTTTGACCCTTTAGACTTGGGTTTTTTTAGATCCATCATTTCAACTACCAACCCAATCCAGGAATCCAAATCGGATTCCGTCAGTTCGCACACGCCAATTTAACCCACCCGGTCGTGTCGGAGCAAACGGCATACCGATCTGATCACTATTTGAGATTTTGGACCCCGGGTTGTGTGTTTTGACCTTTTACACTTGAGTTTTTTTAGATCCGTCATTTCAACGCCCAACCCAATTCGGGAATCCAAATCAGATTCTGTCAGTTCGCACACCTCAATTTAACCCTCTCGTTCGTGTCGGATATAACGACACATTGATCTGATCACTATTTTGGATTTTGGACCCCCGGGTTGTTTTTTTTTGACCCTTTAGACTTGGGTTTTTTTAGATCCGTCATTTCAACGCCCAACCCAATCTAGTAATCCAAATCAGATTCCATCAGTTCGCACACGTCAATTTAACCCACCCGGTCGTGTTGGATTGAAAGGCACGGTCATCTGATCACTATTTGGGATTGTTGACCCCCGGGTTGTGTGTTTTGACCCTTCAGCCTTGGGTTTTTTAATATCCGCCATTTGAACGCCCAACCCAATCCGATAATCCAAATCGTATTCCATCAGTTCGTACACGTCAATTTAACTCACCCGGTCGTGTCGAAGCAAACGGGACGCCGATCTGATCACTATTTAGGAATTTGGCCCACCGAGTTGTGTGTTTTGACCCTTTAGACTTGTGATTTTTTAGATCTGTCATTTCAAAGCCCAACCCAATCCGGGAATCTAAATCGGATTCCTTCAGTTCACATACGTCAATTTAACCCACCCGGTCGTGTCGGAGTGAACGGCATGTCAATCTGATCACTATTTGGGATTTTGGACCCCTGGGTATTGTGTTTTGACCCTTTAGACTTGGGTTTTTTTAGATCCATCATTTCAACTTCCAACCCAATCCAGGAATCCAAATCGGATTCCGTCAGTTCGCACACGTCAATTAAACCCACCCGGTCATGTCGGAGCAAACGACATACCGATCTGATCACTATTTGGGATTTTGAACCCCGGGTTGTGTGTTTTGACTTTTTACACTTGAGTTTTTATAGATCCGTCATTTCAACGTCCAACCCAATCCGAGAAGCCAAATTGTATTCAGTCAGTTCGAGCATCATAATTTAACCCACCCGGTCGTGTGGAAACGAACGGCACCCCGATCTGATCACTATTTGGGGTTTTGGACCTCCGGGTTGTGTGTTTTGACCCTTTAGACTTGAGTTTTTTTAGATCCGTCATTTCAACGCCCAACCCAATCCAGGAATTCAAATCAGATTCCGTTAGTTTGCACACGTCAATTTAACCCACCCGGTCGTGTCGGAGTGAACGACACGCCGATTTGATCACTATTTGGGATTTTGGACCCCCGGGTTATGTGTTTTGACCCTTTAGACTTGGGTTTTTTTAGATCCGTCATTTCAATGCCCAACCCAATCGGGGAAGCCAAATCGTATTCCGTCAGTTCGCACACATCAATTTAACCCACCCGGTCGTGTCGAAATGAACGGCACGCCAATCTGATCACTATTTGAGATTTTGGACCCCTGGGTTGTGTGGTTTGAACCTTTAGACGAGATTTTTTAGATCCATCATTTCAACGCTCAACACAATCCGGGAATTCAAATCAGATACCGTCAATTTGCACACGTCAATTTAACCCACCCGGTCGTGTCGGAGTGAACGACACGCCGATCTGATCACTATTTGGGATTTTGGACCACCGAGTTGTGTGTTTTGACCCTTTAGACATGGGATTTTTTTAGATCCGTCATTTAAACGCCCAACCCAATCTGGGAATCTAAATCGGATTCCTTCAGTTCACATACGTCAATTTAACCCACCCGGTCGTGTCGGAGTGAACGGCATGTCAATCTGATCACTATTTGGGATTTTGGACCCCTGGGTATTGTGTTTTGACCCTTTAGACTTGGGTTTTTTTAGATCCATCATTTCAACTTCCAACCCAATCCAGGAATCCAAATCGGATTCTGTCAGTTTGTACACGTCAATTTAACCCACCCGGTCGTGTCGGAGTGAACGACACGGCGATCTGATCACCATTTGGGATTTTGGACCACCGAGTTGTGTGTTTTGACCCTTTGGACTTGGGATTTTTTTAGATCTGTCATTTCAACGCCCAACCCAATCCGAGAATCTAAATTGGATTCCTTCAGTTCACATACGTCAATTTAACCCACCCGGTCGTGTCAGAGTGAACGGCATGTCATTCTGATCACTATTTGGGATTTTGGACCCCTGGGTATTGTGTTTTGACCCTTTAGACTTGGGTTTTTTTAGATCCATCATTTCAACTTCCAACCCAAGCCAGGAATCCAAATCGGATTCCGTCAGTTCGCACACGTCAATTAAACCCACCCGGTCATGTCGGAGCAAACGACATACCGATCTGATCACTATTTGGGATTTTGAACCCCGGGTTGTGTGTTTTGACTTTTTGCACTTGAGTTTTTTTAGATCCGTCATTTCAACGCCCAACCCAATCCGAGAAGCCAAATTGTATTCAGTCAGTTCAAACATCTTAATTTAACCCACCCGGTCGTGTGGAAATGAACGGCACGCCGATCTGATCACTATTTGGGATTTTGGACCCCCGGGTTGTGTGTTTTGACCCTTTAGACTTGGGTTTTTTTAGATCCGTCATTTCAACACCCAACCCAATCCAGGAATTCAAATCAGATTCCGTTAGTTTGCACACGTCAATTTAACCCACCCGGTCGTGTCGGAGTGAACGACACGCCGATTTGATCACTATTTGGGATTTTGGACCCCCGGGTTGTGTGTTTTGACCCTTTAGACTTGGGTTTTTTTAGATCCGTCACATCAATGCCCAACCCAATCTGGGAAGCCAAATCGTATTCCGTCAGTTCGCACACGTCAATTTTACCCACCCGGTCGTGTCGAAATGAACGGCACACCGATCTGATCACTATTTCGGATTTTGGACCCCCGGGTTGTGTGTTTTGACCCTTTAGACTTGGGATTTTTTAGATTCGTCATTTCAACGCCCAACACAATCCGGGAATTCAAATCAGATTCTGTCAGTTTGCACACGTCAATTTAACCCACCCGGTCGTGTCGGAGTGAACGACACGGCGATCTGATCACTATTTGGGATTTTGGACCACCGAGTTGTGTGTTTTGACCCTTTAGACATGGGATTTTTTTAGATCCGTCATTTCAACGCCCAACCCAATATGGGAATCTAAATCGGATTCCTTTTTTTTTTTCGGTAAGTAAGAAATGGTATTAATAATGAATAATTACAGATCCTTTGATCATACAAGTCATGACCAGAGGTACAAAAACTACTAGATGAATTCAGGAGAGTGCACCCCTACCCCAAAGGGGAGGAATGTTCTCACTCCACCAAACTACAATCTAGTAAAACAAAGCTGAAAACTTCAATAAAGCTATTCCATGACTACACAATCCGTAGACTATGGAATAAAGAGATACATAACAAAGCTTTCACCCAAATCCTTTTAAGCTCCATGCTGGAAAATGGTAGAAGACTACCCATAGATTCGCAGTAGCAGCCAAGCCAAGAACCTGTAAGGTTAGTAGAAGGAGTCCAAGCAGAGAATTGCAAAGTAGAATCATAAATTAAATCAAAACATACTAGAACCAGGTAGACTAATAAGCTTTAATGATGTAATCTAATGAATGGTAAAGTTGAACCTAGTTAAAACCCCTTTCTCACGAGGAGATAATTTGGCATTCTTAACCTTCATTTCCATGCTACTTCTGATATCATGCAGAATCTCAAGCAATATGTGAACTTTATCTTTTCTTTTCCCTTCAAAAATTCTAATGCATCTCTCTCTCCATATCCACCAGATAGCTGTTCTGATTGCCACTTTCACCATCAAAGAAAGAATACCACTCTTAGGGAACTCTTGCTGAAGAGCATAGATTTCATTATGAAGAGAAGTGTGAGGCTTTCTAGACAAGTCATATCTGCTCAAGATACATTTCCAAATCCAGCTAGTGTAAGTGCAGGTAAAATACAAATGATCAGCACTCTCATTATCATTCAAGCAAAGAACACATTGATTAGCCAAATTCTACCTTTCCTTTGCAGATTATCAATAGTTGGAAGCTTGTTATGCAGAGCCTGCCAAGTGCATAAAGAGAATTTCTGAACTGTAGGCCGATCCCAGGTCCATCTATTGTAGTGCCAAGTAATGCCTTTGATTCTGATTTCATTCCAGGCTGAGGTAACATTGAATTTTCCATTATTATGCTTCCATATGATTGCATCTTCTCCACTATTCCTAATAGGGATTGCAGCAATTTGAGGCCAGAGAGTGATCATTTCATGAGTTGTTGCATTTGGGAGTCTCCAATCCCCTTCATGGATGAAACTAGAAATTGCAAATTTCTAGGAGCACCTAAATCTTGTCTTATCCTATCACCATACAATTGGTATATGCTTTTTCCATTGATCCAAGGGTCATACCACATGCTAGTTTTATTTCCTGTAGAAATAACATAAGAAACATGCTCAACCAGCCATTTTCTAGCTTTCAAAATACCTTTGATTGCAGCCGAATAGTAAGATTTGGGTTCGACACACCAAACAGATTTTCTCTTAAAGTACTTTTCCTTGATCCAGTTATTCCATATGGTTTTCTTATCCTGAAGCAAATCCCAGAGAAGCTTGATCATACCTGCTTTATTCCATTCTTGGAGATTCTTCAAATTCAGCCCTCCTTCATCCTTTGGTTTACAAATAGTAGACCAATTCACCATATGGAGCGCATTATTTTCTTGGGTGCCATGCCAAAAGAATTTGCTGAGAATGGTTTCCACTTCATGAATGAGACCCGCAGGTAAGATAAAAGCATTGGACCAATACAAAGCATAAGATTGAAGAACTGAACGAATCAATTCAAGTCTTCCTGCTTTAGAAAGCAATCTACATTTCCAAGAATTCAGCCTCTTTCTGATCTTTTCAACAATGGGATGGCAATGGCTTTTATTGATAGCATTCGAGAAAAGAGGAAGACCCAAGTAAGGGACTGGAAGGTTACCTTCTGCAACACCAAGAGTGGTAGAGATTTGTTCTTTATCTTTGATGGCTGCCCCCACATAAACCTTGCTTTTTTGAAGATTAAGAGCAAGACCAGAAATTCTACCAAAGATATTTAAAATATCAGCCAACTTTGTCACAGAATTATAATCATTTTGAATGAATATCAGCAAATCATCCGCAAATATAGTATGAGAAACATTGCAATTTCCGGCTGTAGGAACTTTAAGGCTGCCATCTAACACTGCCTTCTCAAGCATACAAGTCAATCCCTCCATAGCAATAGTGAACAAGTAGGGAGAAAGAGGGTCTCCCTGTCTAATCCCATTACCACTTCCAAAAAAACCAACTGGAGAACCATTGAAAAGAACAGAGAATTTAGGAGTTTCTAAGCAATTTCTGATCCATTCTATCCACTTTGAAGGAAACAACATTTTCCTCATCATTTCATAAATGAAGGACCGATTGACCGAATCAAAGGCTTTTCTCAAATCAGCTTTGAAGCAAATTCTTTTTCCAGCAGATTTAGAATGTAGATCTTTGACAATATCATTAGCAAGGAGCACATTTTGGTGGATACCTCTACCTTTTGATGAAGGCTGATTGATTGGGGCTTATAACTGTATCCATAACTTTCTGCAATCTATTGGCCATCACTTTAGAAATAACTTTATAGATGAAGTTGCATAAGGAGATAGGCCTATAGTTCTCAAGACAATCAGCACCAGCGGTCTTTGGAATAAGAGAGATAAAAGTACAATTCAATTGTTTGTGCATCCTACCAGTTGTAAAGAAGTGCTGACAAGCATTTATAACATCCTTACCAACAATGTTCCAAGTAGCTTGAAAGAATTCGGCAGTAAAACCATCTGGGCCTGGACTTTTGTTTTTGGGAGAACTGAAAACAGTAGATCTGATTTCTTCATCGGTGATTGTCTGGCTAAGGGAAACCACCTCTTCTTGAGAAAGCTTACTTCTGACCTCTAAATCATGGTGATGACTATGCTGCAACTGATTGAGAAGGGATCTGTAAAATTCCACAGTATGGTCTTTGACTTTATCAATATCATGGATCAGATTGCCATTACCATCCTTGCATTTCCTAATAGTGTTCCTTGCTTTTCTTGCTGCAATAGAAGCATAAAGAATTTAGTATTGGAATCCCCAAGAGTAAGCCAATTTACTCTTGATTTCTGCCTTATATAGTTTTCCTCAATTGCAAGGGCTTTGGCATAATTTTCCCTGGCTTCATTTTCCTTGCTGATAAGATCTTCATCATGAGGATTTTGAGCAAGATAGTTTTGAGCATTGATCAACTCCCTTTTACTGGCAGCCACTCCATCATGAATATTACCAAAAACATTCTTATTCCATTCCTTCAAGGCTTCCTTGCATGATTTAAGTTTTTGGGTGAGAACATAAGGAGCTATTCCATGAACCTGAATACTCCAAGCAGATTCAATGACGTCAAGGAATTGAGGGTGAGAACTCCACATGTTAAAGTACCTGAAAGGTTTTTTCCCTCTTGGAACCTCATTTTCAGAACATATTGTTAACAGAGAATGATCCGATAGATATTGAACACCATATTCAAGCAAACAGTCCGGATAAGCATTTAACCAATCCTTATTGATCAAGCATCTATCAAGTCTAGCCATGATTTTCCTGTTAGGGGTCCCTCTGTTGCTCCAAGAAAGCCAATCACCCACAGACTTCATGTCAAAAAGATCACTAGAGAGGATGCAGTCATTGAATTCAGCTAACATTGAAACTGATAAATCCCTTCCCCCACTTTCTCATGCGGATATCTCACAGTGTTGAAGTCTCCCACCACCATCCAAGGAGAATTGGAGACAGTACCAGCAAAGGAACAAATATCTCTCCAAAGATCAATCCTTTCTTGGGCACTATTTGAAGCATAAATGGCAGATAATTTGAAAAGAGTGCTGGTTTTTTTGTCTTTCCCTTCCACATGAATGCATTGAGGCATTGAGTGAGTACTAGTAATCTCAATAAGATTGGGGTTCCACAAGATCCATACTCTACCATTAACTAAATTAGAATCATTAGTGATGAGATGAGCTTCAGGCCAAATTAGTCTTTTCCTAGAACCAGTATGAGAAGGTTTAATCTTAGTTTCTACTAAAATTGCAATGTCACAAGCAGTGGACTTGATAATTCTATTAACCTCCCTACACTTGGTAGGTTTATTCATTCCCCGAGTATTCCAAGATATGATCTTCATAAAACTAAAGGATAGGGGGCAAACCAATCAGCAGCAATTAATTGGTTCTAGAAGAGTTATTATCCTTTTTCTTATCCTTTCCCTTTACTAAATCCTCTCCAATTATATCCTTTCCATTTCCTTTTTAAATCTTGTCTTATCTACCTCATCCACAGCAACAAGTTTTTTAAATTTCGAATTACCTTGAAGGGAGGCGTGGGCTGATGGAGCTGATGGAGCTTGCGCAATGGTAGTTGAAGAGTCCTCCATTTGTTGGATGCTTTGCACAGATTGAGGGGCTTGCGCAAAGGCTGAAGTTTGAATTTGAACATGAGGTGCGCCACCTTGCAAAGCTTCTAGATAAGAGTCCTTCTGAAGCTGGACTCCTTGATGAGAACCATGCGCACCATTTCTTGAAGAGTCCATGTGAGATGGAACTCCTTTGAATTGAGCGCTTTTCTCTCTATGCACATGGGGGGGGGGGGTCCGCATCTCTCTTTCCAACTACCTCCGTAGCAACACTAGCAAGACTTTGAAGACTTGGTGCGGATTCCTCCTCTTCATCGCATAGCACCTGAAAGGAGTTTCCAATGGGAACCGGAGCTGCAGCCTTCAATGAAGTGGATTTCGCTCTGAAGACCTTATCCACTTTATCTTTGGCCAAAGGACGGCAAGCACCATCCCCATGACCGAAGGAAGAACACACAGAACAAGGACGAGCGCCATTGAAAGGATATTCTTATTCTTTTGATTGTACCATCCAAATCCTTGTAGTGAACGAACTCTGGCAATTGAACATCAGAACTGATCTCAATACAAGCTCGAGCATATGACAAGCGCTTCATCTCAGCAGTCATCTTGTCGAGGTAAAGAGGCTGACCAAGAGTACTTGCCAGTTTAGCAATGAACTCCTTAGTCCAGAGATGCAAAGGTAATCCATGGAAAGCAACCCAAAGAGGTATGCTTTTCAGACTATCTAGCTCCATGCGCACCTCAGGAGACCATTTCCTCAAGATCATTGGATGACCTCTAATGCTCCAGAATCCCTCCAAGACTCGGTTCAACTCTTCCTCTAAATCGAACTTACAGATGAAGAATCCATTCTCCAAAACATGCAATTCAAAACCAGTGATTCCCCACCGAGATCTAATAAAAGCTTGTAATGGATAAAAAGTCGTTTTTAATCCAATAACATAGCCTACCAAAGATCTAGACCAAGACGGAATAAGGTCATGAGAATCCTGAACTTCGTAAACAGCAACCTTGATTCCATTATTAACCTCTGGTTGGATGAAAGGGAGCTCCAAAGACTGATTTGCTGCAGGCGACTTGAAGAGAGAACTCCAGCCACTGGTGTAGAAGAGATCGGAGCTGAAGACCTACCTCTTCCTCTTGAACGTGAACGCCCCCTTGAGACCACATGAGGAGGATCACCCTGGACTGATTTGGACGAAGAACCAGATTGAATGAGAAGGTCAGCAGCCCTCCCAATCTGACCGGATGCCGGAGGAAGACCAGTGGAGACCATAGAAGTCCCACCAGGCTTGGATCGCCCAAGATCCCCAGAGCTTCTCTCTCCTGCTTCTGGCGCCATCCAGCAGATTCTATCCCCCCTAAATCGGATTCCTTCAGTTCACATACGTCAATTTAACCCACCCGGTCGTGTCGGAGTGAACGGCATGTCAATCTGATCACTATTTGGGATTTTGGACCCCTGGTATTGTGTTTTGACCCTTTAGACTTGGGTTTTTTTAGATCCATCATTTCAACTACCAACCCAATCCAGGAATCCAAATCGGATTCCGTCAGTTCGCACACGTCAATTAAACCCACCCGGTCATGTCGGAGCAAACAACATACCGATCTGATCACTATTTGGGATTTTGAACCCCGGGTTGTGTGTTTTGACTTTTTACACGTTTCAACGATCCGGGAATTCAGATTCCGTCAGACTCGTCGGATATAACGACACATTGATCTGATCACTATTTTGGATTTTGGACCCCCGGGTTGTTTTTTTTTTGACCCTTTAGACTTGGGTTTTTTTAGATCCGTCATTTCAACGCCCAACCCAATCCAGTAATCCAAATCAGATTCTATCTGTTCGCACACGTCAATTTAACCCACCCGGTCTTGTCGGATTGAAAGGCACGGCCTTCTGATCACTAATTGGGATTGTTGACCCTCGGGTTGTGTGTTTTGACCCTTCAGACTTGGGTTTTTTTATATCCGTCATTTCAACGCCCAACCCAATCGATAATCCAAATCGTATTCCATCAGTTCGTACACGTCAATTTAACTCACCCGATCGTGTCGGAGCAAACGGCACGCCGATCTGATCACTATTTGGGATTTTGGACCCCCGGGTTGTGTGTTTTGACCCTTTAGACTTGAGGTTTTTTAGATCCGTCATTTCAACGCCCAACCCAATCCAGGATTCCAAATCGTATACCGTCAGTTCGCACACGTCAATTTAACCCACCCGGTCGTGTTGGAAGGAACGGCACACCGATCTGATCATTATTTGGGATTTTGGACCCCCGGGTTGTGTGTTTTGACCCTTTAGACTTGGGTTTTTTTAGATCCGTCATTTCAACGCCCAACACAATCCGAAAATTCAAATCAGATTCTGTCAGTTTGCACACGTCATTTTAACCTACCCGGTCGTGTCGGAGTGAACGACACGGCGATCTGATCACTATTTGGGATTTTGGACCACCGAGTTGTGTGTTTTGACCCTAAAGACTTGGGATTTTTTTAGATCCGTCATTTCAACGCCCAACCCAATCTGGGAATCTAAATCGGATTCCTTCAGTTCACATACGTCAATTTAACCCACCCGGTCGTGTCGGAATGAACAGCATGTCAATCTGATCACTATTTGGGATTTTGGACACCTGGGTATTGTGTTTTGACCCTTTAGACTTGGGTTTTTTTAGATCCATCATTTCAACTACCAACCCAATCCAGGAATCCAAATCGAACTCCGTCAGTTCGCACACGTCAATTAAACCCACCCGGTCATATCGGAGCAAACGACATACCGATCTGATCACTATTTGGGATTTTGGACCCCGGGTTGTGTGTTTTGACTTTTTACACTTTAGTTTTTTTAGATTCGTCATTTCAACGCCCAACCCAATCCGTGAATTCAAATCAGATTCCGTCAGTTCGCACACCTCAATTTAACCCACTCGTTCGTGTCGGATATAACGACACATTGATCTGATCACTATTTTGGATTTTGGACCCCCGGGTTGTTTTTTTTTGACCCTTTAGACTTGGGTTTTTTTAGATCCGTCATTTCAACGCCCAACCCAATCTAATAATCCAAATCAGATTCCATCTGTTCGCACACGTCAATTTAACCCACCCGGTCGTGTCGGATTGAAAGGCACGGCCTTCTGATCACTAATTGGGATTGTTGACCCCCGGGTTGTGTGTTTTGACCCTTCAAACTTGGGTTTTTTTATATCCGTCATTTCAACGCCCAACCCAATCCGATAATCCAAATCGAATTCCATCAGTTCGTACACGTCAATTTAACTCACCCGATCGTGTCGGAGCAAACGGCATGCCGATCTGATCACTATTTGGGATTTTGGACCCCCGGGTTGTGTGTTTTGACCCTTTAGACTTGAGATTTTTTAGATCCATCATTTCAACGCCCAACCCAATCCTGGATTCCAAATCGTATTCCCTCAGTTCGCACACGTCAATTTAACCCACCCGGTCGTGTTGGAAGGAACGGCACGCCGATCTGATCACTATTTGGGATTTTGGACCCCTGGGTTGTGCGTTTTTACCCTTTAGACTTGGGTTTTTTTAGATCCGTCATTTCAACGCCCAACCCAATCCGGTAATCCAATTCAGATTCCGTCAGTTCGCACACGTCATATAAAACCCACCCGGTCTTGTCGGATCAAACGACAAACCAATCTGATCACTATTTGGGATTGTGCACCTCCGGGTTGTGTGTTTTGACCCTTTAGACTTCGGTTTTTTTAGATCCGTCATTTCAACGCCCAACCCAATCCGAGAAGCCAAATTGTATTCAGTCAGTTCGAACATCTTAATTTAACACACCCGGTCGTGTGGAAACGAACCACACCCCGATCTGATCACTATTTGGGATTTTGGACCCCCGGGTTGTGTGTTTTGACCCTTTAGACTTGGGTTTTTTTAGATCCGTCATTTCAACGCCCAACCCAATCTAGGAATTGAAATCAGATTCCATTAGTTTGCACACGTCAATTTAACCCACCCGGTCGTGTCGGAGTGAACGACACGCCGATTTGAACACTATTTGGGATTTTGGACCCCCGGGTTGTGTGTTTTGACCCTTTAGACTTTGGTTTTTTTTGATCCGTCATTTCAATGCCCAACCCAATCTTGGAAGCCATATCGTATTCCTTCAGTTCGCACACGTCAATCTATCCCACCCGGTCGTGTCGAAATGAACGGCACGCCGATCTGATAACTATTTGGGATTTTGGACCCCCGGGTTGTGTGTTTTGACCCTTTAGACTTGGGATTTTTTAGATCCGTCATTTCAACGCCCAACACAATCCGGGAATTCAAATCAGATTCCGTCAGTTTGCACACGTCAATTTAACCCACCCGGTCGTGTCGGAGTGAACGACACGGCGATCTGATCACTATTTGGGATTTTGGACCACCGTGTTGTGTGTTTTGACCCTTTAGACTTGGGATTTTTTTAGATCCGCCATTTCAACGCCCAACCCAATCCGGGAATCTAAATCAGATTCCTTCAGTTCACATACGTCAATTTAACCCACCCGGTCGTGTCGGAGTGAACGGCATGTCAATCTGATCACTATTTGGTATTTTGAACTCCTGGGTATTGTGTTTTGACCCTTTAGACTTGGGTTTTTTTAGATCCATCATTTCAACTACGAACCCCAATCTAGGAATCCAAATCGGATTCCGTCAGTTCGCACACGTCAATTTAACCCACCCGGTCGTGTCGGAGCAAACGACATACCGATCTGATCACTATTTGGGATTTTGGACCCCGGGTTGTGTGTTTTGACCTTTTACACTTGTGTTTTTTTAGATCCGTCAGTTCAACGCCCAACCCAATCCGGGAATCCAAATCAGTTTCCGTCAGTTCGCACACCTCAATTTAACCACTCGTTCGTGTCCGATATAACGACACATTGATCTGATCACTATTTTGGATTTTGGACCCCTGGGTTGTTGTTTTTTGACCCATTAGACTTGGGTTTTTTTAGATCCGTCATTTCAACGCCCAACCCAATCCAGTAATCCAAATCAGATTCCATCAGTTCGCACACGTCAATTTAACCCACCCGGTCGTGTCGGATTGAAAGGCACGGCCATCTGATCACTATTTGGGATTGTTGACCCCCGAGTTGTGTGTTTTGACCCTTCAGACTTGGGTTTCTTTATATCCGTCATTTCAACGCCCAACCCATTCCGGGAATCCAAATCGTATTCAATCAGTTCGTACACGTCAATTTAACTCACCCTGTCGTGTCAGAGCAAACGACACGCCGATCTGAACACTATTTGGGATTTTGGACCCCCGGGTTCTGTGTTTTGACCCTTTAGACTTGAGGTTTTTTAGATCCGTCATTTCAACGCCCAACTCAATCCAGGATTCTAAATCGTATTTCGTCAGTTCGCACACGTCAATTTAACCCACCCGGTCGTGTTGGAAGGAACGGCAAGCCGATCTGATCACTATTAGGGATTTTGGACCCCTGGGTTGTGCGTTTTTACCCTTTAGACTTGGGTTTTTTTAGATCCGTCATTTCAACGCCCAACCCAATCCGGTAATCCAATTCAGATTCCGTCAGTTCGCACACGTCATATAAAACCCACACGGTCTTGTCGGATCAAACGACAAACCAATCTGATCACTATTTGGGATTGTGGACCCCCGGGTTGTATGTTTTGACACTTTAGACTTCAGTTTTTTTAGATCTGTCATTTCAACACCCAACCCAATCCGAGAAGCCAAATTGTATTCTGTCAGTTCGAACATGTCAATTTAACTCACCCAGTCGTGTCAGAGAAAACGGCACGCCGATCTGATCACTATTTGGTATTTTGGACCCCTGAGTTGTGTGTTTTGACCCTTTAGACTTGAGGTTTTTTAGATCCGTCATTTCAACGCCCAACCCAATCTAGGATTCCAAATCGTATTCCGTCAGTTCGCACACGTCAATTTAACCCACCCGGTCGTGTTGGAATGAACGGCACGCCGATCTGATCACTATTTTGGATTTTGGACCCCCGGGTTGTCTGTTTTGACCCTTTAGACTTGGGTTTTTTTAGATCCGTCATTTCAACGTCCAACCCAATCCGGTGATCCAAATCAGATTCCGTCAGTTCGCCCACGTCAGTTTAACCAACCCGGTCGTGTCGGATCAAACGGCACGGAAATCTGATCACTATTTGGGATTGTGGACCACCAGGTTGTGTGTTTTGACCCTTTAGACTTCGGTTTTTTTAGATCCATCATTTCAACGCCCAACCCAATCCGAGAAGCAATATTGTATTCCGTCAGTTCGAACATGTCAATTTAACCCACCCTGTCGTGTGGAAATGAACGACACGCCGATCTGATCACTATTTGGGATTTTGGACCCCCGGGTTGCGTGTTTTGACCCTTTAGACTTGAGTTTTTTTAGATCCATCATTTCAACGCCCAACCCAATCCGGGAATTCAAATCAGATTCCGTCAGTTTGCACACGTCAATTTAACCCACCTGGTCGTGTTTGAGTGAACGACACGCCGATCTGATCACTATTTGGGATTTTGGACACCCGGGTTGTGTGTTTTGACCCTTTAGACTTGGGTTTTTTTAGATCCGTCATTTCAACGCCCAACACAATCCGAGAATTCAAATCAGATTCCGTCAGTTTGCACACGTCAATTTAACCCACCCGGTTGTGTCGGAGTGAACGATATGCCGATCTGATCACTATTTGGGATTTTGGACCCCCGGGTTGTGTGCTTCGACCCTTTAGACTTGGGATTTTTTTAGATCCATCATTTCAATGCCCAACCCTATCCGGGAAGCCAAATGGCATTCCGTAAGTTCGCACACGTCAATTTAACCCACCCGGTCGTGTCAGAATGAACGACACACTGATCTGATCACTATTTGGGATTTTGGACCCCTGGGTTGTGTGTTTTGACCCTTTAGACCTGAGGTTTTTTAGATCCGTGATTTCAACGCCCAACCCAATCCAGGATTCCAAATCATATTCCGTCAGTTCGCACACGTCAATTTAACCCACCCGGTCGTGTTGGAAGGAACGGCACGCCGATCTGATCACTATTTGGGATTTTGGACCCCTGGGTTGTGCATTTTTACCCTTTAGACTTGGGTTTTTTTAGATTCGTCATTTCAACGCCCAACCCAATCCAGGAATCCAATTCAGATTCCGTCAGTTCGCACACGTCATATAAAACCCACCCGGTCTTGTCGGATCAAATGACAAACCAATCTGATCACTATTTGGGATTGTGGACCCCCGGGTTGTGTGTTTTGACCCTTTAGACTTCGGTTTTTTTAGATCCGTCATTTCAACGCCCAACCCAATCCGAGAAGCCAAATTGTATTCCGTCAGTTCGAACATGTCAATTGAACCCACCCGGTAGTGTGGAAACGACGGCACGCCGATCTGATCACTATTTGGGATTTTGGACCCCGGGTTGTGTGTTATGACCCTTTAGACTTGGGTTTTTTTAGATCCGTCATTTCAACGCCCAACCCAATCTTTAATTCATATCAGATTCCGTCATTTGCACACGTCAATTTAACCCACCCGGTCGTGTCGGAGTGAACACAGCCGATCTGATCACTATTTGGGATTTTGGACCCCGGGTTGTGTGTTTGACCCTTTAGACTTGGGTTTTTTTAGATCCGTCATTTCAATGCCCAACCAAATCCGGGAAGCCAAATGGTATTCCATAAGTTCGAACACATCAATTTAACCCACTCGGTCGTGTTGGAATGAACGGCACGCTGATCTGATCACTATTTAGGATTTTGGACCCCTGGGTTGTGTGTTTTGACCCTTTAGACATGGGTTTTTTTAGATCCGTCTCTTCAACGCTCAACCCACTCCGGGAATCTAAATCGGATTCCGTTAGTTTGCACACGTCAATTTAACCCACCTGGTCGTATCGGAGTGAACAATCACGCCGATCTGATCACTATATGGGATTTTGGACCCCCGGGTTGTGTGTTTAGACCCTTTAGACTTGATTTTTTTTAGATCCGTCATTTCAACGCCCAACCCAATCCGGGAATCTAAATCGATTCCTTCAGTTCGCACACGTCAATTTAACCCACCCGGTCGTGTCGGAGTGAACGACATGTCGATCTGATCACTATTTGGGATTTTGAACCCCTGGGTATTGTATTTTGACCCTTTAGACTTGTGTTTTTTTAGATCCATCATTTCAACTGCCAACCCAATCCAAGAATCCAAATCGGATTCCGTCAGTTCGCACACGTCAATTTAACCCACCCGTCGTGTCAGAGTAAACGGCATGCCGATCTGATCAATGTTTGGGATTTTGGACCCCGAGTTGTGTGTTTTGACCCTTTACACTTGAATTTTTTTAGATCCGTCATTTCAACGCCCAACACAATCCGAGAATCCAAATCAGATTCCGTCAGTTTGCACACCTCAATTTAACCCAATCGGTCGTGTCGGATATAACGACACATTGATCTGATCACTATTTTGGATTTTGGACCCCCAGGTTGTTTTTTTTTTACCCTTTGGACTTGGGTTTTTTTAGATCCGTCAATTCAACGGCCAACCCAATCCAGTAATCCAAATCAGATTCCGTAAGTTCGCACACGTCAATTTAACCCACCCAGTCATGTCGGATTGAACGGCACGGCCATCTGATCACTATGTGGGATTGTTGACCCTCGGGTTGTGTGTTTTGACCCTTTAGACTTGGTTTTTTTAGATCCGTCATTTCAACGCCCAACCCAATCCGGGAACCCAAATCATATTCCATCAGTTCGCACACGTCAATTTAACTCACCCGGTCGTGTCAGAGCAAACGGCACGCCGATCTGATCACTATTTGGGATTTTGGACCCCTGGGTTGTGTGTTTTGACCCTTTAGACTTGAGATTTTTTGATCCGTCATTTCAACGCCCCACCCAATCCAGGATTCCAAATCGTATTCCGTCAGTTCGCACACGTCAATTTAACCCACCCGGTCGTGTTGGAAGGAATGGCACGCCGATCTGATCACTATTTTGGATTTTGGACCCCCGGGTTGTGTGTTTTGACCCTTTAGACTTGGGTTTTTTTAGATCCATCATTTCAACGTTCAACCCAATCCGGTGATCCAAATCAGATTCCGTCAGTCCACACACGTCAGTTTAACCAACCCAGTCGTGTCGGATCAAACGGCACGCCAATCTAATCACTATTTGGGATTGTGGACCCCCAGGTTGTGTGTTTTGACCCTTTAGACTTCGGTTCTTTTAGATCCATCATATCAATGCCCAACCTAATCCGAGAAGTAATATTGTATTCCGTCAGTTCGAACATGTCAATTTAACCCACCCGGTCGTGTGGAAATGAACGGCACGCCGATCTGATTACTATTTGGGATTTTGGACCCCCGGGTTGCGTGTTTTGACCCTTTAGACTTGGGTTTTTTTAGATCCGTCATTTCAACGCCCAACCCAATCCGTGAATTCAAATCATATTCCGTCAGTTTGAACACGTCAATTTAACCCACCTGGTCGTGTCGGAGTGAACGACACGCCGATCTGATCACTATTTGAGATTTTGGACCCCCGGGTTGTGTGTTTTGACCCTTTAGACTTGGGTTTTTTTAGATCCGTCATTTCAACGCCCAACACAATCCGAGAATTCAAATCAGATTCCATCAGTTTGCACACGTCAATTTAACCCACCCGGTCGTGTCGGAGTGAACGACATGCCGATCTGATCACTATTTGGGATTTTGGACCCCCGGGTTGTGTGCTTTGACCCTTTAGACTTGGGATTTTTTTAGATCCGTCATTTCAATGCCCAACCCAATCCGGGAAGCCAAATGGCATTCTGTAAGTTCGCACACGTCAATTTAACCCACCCGGTCATGTCGGAATGAACGACACGCTGATCTAATCACTATTTAGGATTTTGGACCCCTGGGTTGTGTGTTTCGACCCTTTAGACTTGAGTTTTTTTAGATCCGTCATTTCAACGCCCACCCACTCCGGGAATCCAATTATTCCGTCAGTTTGCACACGTCAATTTAACCCACCCGTCGTGTGGGAGTGAACGGCACGCCGATCTGATCACTATTTAGGATTTTGAACCCCCGGGTTGTGTGTTTTGACCCTTTAGACTTGAGTTTTTTTACATCCATCATTTCAACTACCAACCCACCTGGGAATCGAAATCGATTCCGTCAGTTCGCACACGTCAATTTAATACACCCGGTCGTGTCGGAGCAACGGCATAACGATCTGATCACTATTTTGGATTTTGGACCTCGGGATGTGTGTGTTTGACCCTTTACACTTGAGTTTTTTTAGATCCGTCATTTCAACGCCCAACCCAATCCGGCAATCCAAATCAGATTCCGTCAGTTCGCACACCTCAATTTAACCCACTCGTTCGTGTCGGATATAACGACACATTGATCTGATCACTATTTTGGATTTTGGACCCCCGGGTTGTTTTTTTTTTGACCCCTTAGACTTGGGTTTTTTTAGATCCGTCATTTCAACGCCCAATCCAATCCAGTAATCCAAATCAGATTATGTCAATTCGCACACGTCAATTTAACCCACCCGTCGTGTCGGATTGAACGACACAACCATCTGATCACTATTTCGGATTGTTGACCCCCGGGTTGTGTGTTTTGACCCTTTAGAGTTGGGTTTTTTTATATCCGTCATTTCAACGCCCAACCCAATCTGGGAATCCAAATCGTATTCCATCAGTTCGCACACGTCAATTTAACTCACCCGGTCGTGTCGGAGCAAACGGCACACCGATTTGAGGTTTTTTATATCCGTCATTTCAACGCCCAACCCAATCCAGGATTCTAAATCGTATTCCGTCAGTTCGCACGCGTCAATTTAACCCACCCGGTCGTGTTGGAAGGAACGACTGCCGATCTGATCACTATTTGGGATTTTGGACCCCTCGGGTTGTGTGTTTTGACCCTTTAGACTTGAGTTTTTTTAGATCCGTCATTTCAACGCCCAACCCAATCCGGTAATCCAATTCAGATTCCGTCAGTTCGCACACGTCAGTTAAAACCCACCCGTCGTGTCGGATCAACAGCACGCTAATCTAATCGCTATTTGGGATTGTGGACCCCCGGGTTGTGTGTTTTGACCCTTTAGACTTCGGTTTTTTTAGATCCGTCATTTCAACGCCCAACCCATTCTGAGAGGCCAAATTGTATTCCGTCAGTTTGAACATGTCAATTTAACCCACCCGATCGTGTGGAAACGAACGGCACGCCGATCTGATCACTATTTGGGATTTTGGACCCCCGGTTGTGTGTTTTGACCGTTTAGACTTGGGTTTTTTTAGATCCGTCATTTCATGCCCAACCCAATCCGGGAATTCAAATCAGATTCCGTCGGTTTGCACACGTCAATTTAACCCACCCGGTCGTGTCGGATTGAACGGCACGGCCATCTGATCACTATTAGGGATTGTTGACCCCCGGGTTGTGTGTTTTGACCTTTTAGACTTGAGTTTTTTTAGATCCGTCATTTCATCGCCCAACCCAATCCGGGAATCCAAATCATATTCCATCAGTTCGCACACGTCAATTTAACTCACCCGTCGTGTCGGAGCAAATGGCACGCCGATCTGATCACTATTTCGGATTTTGGACCCCCGGGTTGTGTTTTGACCCTTTAGACTTGAGATTTTTTAGATCCGTCATTTCAACGCCCAACCCAATCCGAGAAGCAATATTGTATTCCGTTAGTTCGAACATGTCAATTTAACCCACCCGGTCGTGTGGAAATGAACGCACGCCGATCTGATCACTATTTGGGATTTTGGACCCCCGGGTTGTGTGTTTTGACCCTTTAGACTTAGGTTTTTTTAGATCCATCATTTCAACGCCCAACCCAATCCGGAATTAAAATCAGATTCTGTCAGTTTGCACACGTCAATTTAACCCACCCGGTCGTGTCAGAGTGAACGACACGCCGATCTGATCAGTATTTGGGATTTTGGACCCCCGGGTTGTGTGTTTTGACCCTTTAGACTTGGGTTTTTTTAGATCCGTCATTTTAACGCCCAACACAACCGGGAATTCAAATCAGATTCCGTCAGTTTGCAGACGTCAATTTAACCCCTCGGTCGTGTCGGAGTGAACGACATGCTGATCAGATCACTATTTGGGATTTTGGACCCCCGGGTTGTGTGCTTTGACCGTTTAGACTTGGGTTTTTTTAGATCTGTCATTTCAACGCCCAACCCAATCCGAGAATTCAAATCAGATTCCGTCAGTTTGCACACGTCAATTATACCCACCCGGTCGTGTCGGAGTGAATGACACGCCGATCTGATCAGTATTTGGAGATTTTGGACCCCCGGGTTGTGTGTTTTGACCCTTTAGACTTGGTTTTTTTTTGATCCGTCATTTCAAAGCCCAGCCCAATCCGAGAAGCCAAATGGCATTCCGTAAGTTCGCACACGTCAATTTAACCCACCCGGTCGTGTCGGAATGAACGACACGCTGATCTGATCACTATTTGGGATTTTGGACCCCTGGGTTGTGTGCTTCGACCCTTTAGACTTGGGTTTTTTTAGATCCGTCATTTAAACGCCCCACCCACTTCGGGAACCCAAATCGTATTCCATTAGTTTGCACACGTCAATTTAACTGACCCGGTCGTATGGGAGTGAACGGCACGACGATCTGATCACTATTTAGGATTTTGGACCCCCGGGTTTTGTGTTTTGACCCTTTAGACATGAGTTTTTTTAGATCCATCATTTCAACTGCCAACCCAATCTGGGAATCGAAATCGGATTCCGTCAGTTCGCACACGTCAATTTAACAGACCCGGTCGTGTCGGAGTAAACGGCATTCCGATCTGATCACTATTTTGGATTTTGGTCCCCGGGTTGTGTGTTTTCACCCATTACACTTGAGTATTTTTAGATCCGTCATTTCAATGCCCAACCCAATCCGGGAATCCAAATCAGATTCCGTCAGTTCGCACACCTCAATTTAACCCACTCGTTCGTGTCGGATATAACGACACATTGATCTGATCACTATTTTGGATTTTGGACCCCCGGGTTGTTTTTTTTTTTTACCCTTTAGACTTGTGTTTTTTTAGATCCGTCATTTCAATGCCCAACCCAATCCAGTAATCCAAATCAGATTCTGTCAGTTCGTACACGTCAATTTAACCCACCCGGTCGTGTCGGATTGAACGACACAACCATCTGATTATTATTTGGGATTGTTGACCCCCGGGTTGTGTGTTTTGACCCTTTAGACTTGGGTTTTTTTAAATCTATCATTTCAACGCCCAACCCAATCCGGGAATCCAAATCGTATTCCATCAGTTCGCACACGTCAATTTAACTCACCCGGTCGTGTCGGAGCAAACGGCACGCCGATCTGATCAGTATTTGGGATTTTGGAACTCCGGGTTGTGTGTTTTGACCCTTTAGACTTGAGGTTTTTTAGATCCGTCATTTCAACGCCCAACCCAATCCAGGATTCCAAATCGTATTCTGTCAGTTCGCACGCGTCAATTTAACCCACCCGGTCGTGTTGGAAGGAACGACATGCCGATCTGATCACTATTTGGGATTTAGGACCCCTCGGGTTGTGTGTTTTGACCCTTTAGACTTGGGGTTTTTTAGATCCGTCATTTCAAGGGCCAACCCAATCCGGTAATCCAATTCAGATTCCGTCAGTTCGCACACGTCAGTTAAAACCCACCCGTAATGTCGGATCAAACAGCACGCCAATCTAAACGCTATTTGGGATTGTGGACCCCCGGTTGTGTGTTTTCATCCTTTAGACTTCGGTTGTTTTAGATCCGTCATTTCAACGCCCAACCCATTCCGAGAATCCAAATTGTATTCCGTCAGTTCGAACATGTCAATTTAACCCACCCGATCGTGTGGAAACGAACGCACGCCGATCTGATCACTATTTGGGATTTTGGACCCCCGGGTTGTGTGTTTTGACCGTTTAGACTTGGGTTTTTTTAGATCCGTCATTTCAATGCCCAACCCAATCCGGGAATTCAAATCAGATTCCGTCGGTTTGCAACCGTCAATTTAACCCACCCGGTCGTGTCGGATTGAACGGCACGGCCATCTGATCACTATTAGGGATTGTTGACCCCCGGGTGGTGTGTTTTGACCTTTTAGACTTGAGTTTTTTTAGATCCGTCATTTCATCGCCCAACCCAATCCGGGAATCCAAATCATATTCCATCAGTTCGCACACGTCAATTTAACTCACCCGGTCGTGTCGGAGCAAATGGCACGCCGATCTGATCACTATTTAGGATTTTGGACCCCCGGGTTGTGTGTTTTGACCCTTTAGACTTGAGATTTTTTAGATCCGTCATTTCAACGCCCAACCCAATCCGAGAAGCAATATTGTATTCCGTTAGTTCGAACATGTCAATTTAACCCACCCGGTCGTGTGGAAATGAACGGCACGCCGATCTGATCACTATTTGGGATTTTGGACCCCCGGGTTGTGTGTTTTGACCCTTTAGACTTAGGTTTTTTTAGATCCATCATTTCAACGCCCAACCCAATCCGGGAATTAAAATCAGATTCTGTCAGTTTGCACACGTCAATTTAACCCACCCGGTCGTGTCAGAGTGAACGACACGCCGATCTGATCAGTATTTGGGATTTTGGACCCCCGGGTTGTGTGTTTTGACCCTTTAGACTTGGGTTTTTTTAGATCCGTCATTTTAACGCCCAACACAATCCGGGAATTCAAATCAGATTCCGTCAGTTTGCAGACGTCAATTTAACCCACTCGGTCGTGTCGGAGTGAACGACATGCTGATCAGATCACTATTTGGGATTTTGGACCCCCGGGTTGTGTGCTTTGACCGTTTAGACTTGGGTTTTTTTAGATCTGTCATTTCAACGCCCAACCCAATCCGAGAATTCAAATCAGATTCCGTCAGTTTGCACACGTCAATTATACCCACCCGGTCGTGTCGGAGTGAACGACACGCCGATTTGATCAGTATTTGGAGATTTTGGACCCCCGGGTTGTGTGTTTTGACCCTTTAGACTTGGTTTTTTTTTGATCCGTCATTTCAAAGCCCAGCCCAATCCGAGAAGCCAAATGGCATTCCGTAAGTTCGCACACGTCAATTTAACCCACCCGGTCGTGTCGGAATGAACGACACGCTGATCTGATCACTATTTGGGATTTTGGACCCCTGGTTGTGTGCTTCGACCCTTTAGACTTGGGTTTTTTTAGATCCGTCATTTAAACGCCCCACCCACTTCGGGAACCCAAATCGTATTCCATTAGTTTGCACACGTCAATTTAACTGACCCGGTTGTGTGGGAGTGAACGGCACGACGATCTGATCACTATTTAGGATTTTGGACCCCCGGGTTTTGTGTTTTGACCCTTTAGACTTGAGTTTTTTTAGATCCATCATTTCAACTGCCAACCCAATCTGGGAATCGAAATCGGATTCCGTCAGTTCGCACACGTCAATTTAACAGACCCGGTCGTGTCGGAGCAAACGGCATACCGATCTGATCACTATTTGGGATTTTGGTCCCCGGGTTGTGTGTTTTCACCCTTTACACTTGAGTATTTTTAGATCCGTCATTTCAATGCCCAACCCAATCCGGGAATCCAAATCAGATTCCGTCAGTTCGCACACCTCAATTTAACCCACTCGTTCGTGTCGGATATAACGACACATTGATCTGATCACTATTTTGGATTTTGGACCCCCGGGTTGTTTTTTTTTTTTTACCCTTTAGACTTGTTTTTTTTAGATCCGTCATTTCAATGCCCAACCCAATCCAGTAATCCAAATCAGATTCTGTCAGTTCGTACACGTCAATTTAACCCACCCGGTCGTGTCGGATTGAACGACACACCATCTGATTATTATTTGGGATTGTTGACCCCCGGGTTGTGTGTTTTGACCCTTTAGACTTGGGTTTTTTTAAATCTATCATTTCAACACCCAACCCAATCCGGGAATCCAAATCGTATTCCATCAGTTCGCACACATCAATTTAACTCACCCGGTCGTGTCGGAGCAAACGGCATGCCGATCTGATCAGTATTTGGGATTTTGGAACTCCGGGTTGTGTGTTTTGACCCTTTAGTCTTGAGGTTTTTTAGATCCGTCATTTCAACGCCCAACCCAATCCAGGATTCCAAATCGTATTCTGTCAGTTCGCACGCGTCAATTTAACCCACCCGGTCGTGTTGGAAGGAACGACATGCCGATCTGATCACTATTTGGGATTTAGGACCCCTCGGGTTGTGTGTTTTGACCCTTTAGACTTGGGGTTTTTTAGATCCGTCATTTCAACGGCCAACCCAATCCGGTAATCCAATTCAGATTCCGTCAGTTCGCACACGTCAGTTAAAACCCACCCGGTAATGTCGGATCAAACAGCACGCCAATCTAAACGCTATTTGGGATTGTGGACCCCCGGGTTGTGTGTTTTCATCCTTTAGACTTCGGTTGTTTTAGATCCGTCATTTCAACGCCCAACCCATTCCGAGAATCCAAATTGTATTCCGTCAGTTCGAACATGTCAATTTAACCCACCCGATCGTGTGGAAATGAACGGCACGCCGATCTGATCACTATTTGAGATTTTGGACCCCCGGGTTGTGTGTTTTGACCCTTTAGACATGGGTTTTTTTAGATCCGTCATTTCAACGCCCAACCCAATCCGGGAATTCAAATCAGATTCCGTCAGTTTGCACACGTCAATTAAACCCACCCGGTCGTGTCGGAGTGAACGACACGCCGATCTGATCAGTATTTGGGATTTTGGACCCCCAGGTTGTATGTTTTGACCTTTAGACTTAGATTTTTTTAGATCTGTCATTTCAACGCCCAACCAAATCCGGGAAGCCAAATCGTATTCTGTCAGTCCGCACACGTCAATTTAACCCGCCCGGTCGTGTTGAAAAGAACGGCATGCCGATCTGATCACTATTTCAGTTTTTGGACCCCCTGGTTGTGTGTTTTGACCCATTAGACTTGGGTTTTTTTAGATCCGTCAGTTCAACGCCCAACCCAATCCGAGAAGCCAAATCGTATTCTGTCAGTTTGCACACGTCAATTTAACCCACCCGGTCGTGTCGGATCAAACGGCACGCCAATCTGATCACTATTTGGGATTGTGGACCCCCAGGTTGTGTGTTTTGACCCTTTAGACTTCGGTTTTTTCAGATCCATCATTTCAACGCCCAACCCAATCCGAGAAGCAATATTGTATTCCGTCAGTTCGAACATGTCAAATTAACCCACCCGGTCGTGTGGAAATGAACGGCACGCCGATCTGATCACTATTTGGGATTTTGGACCCCCGGGTTGTGTGTTTTGACCCTTTAGACTTGGGTTTTTTTAGATCCGTCATTTCAATGCCCAACGCAATCCGGGAATTCAAATCAGATTTCGTCAGTTTGTACACGTCAATTTAACCCACCCGGTCGTGTCGGAGTGAACGACACGCCGATCTGATCAGTATTTGAGATTTTGGACCCCCGGGTTGTGTGTTTTGACCCTTTAGACTTGGGTTTTTTTAGATCCGTCATTTCAACGCCCAACACAATCCGGGAATTCAAATCAGTTTCGATCAGTTTGCACACGTCAATTTAACCCACCCGGTCGTGTCGGAGTGAACGACATGCCGATCTGATCACTATTTGGGATTTTGGACCCCCGGGTTGTGTGCTTTGACCCTTTAGACTTGGGATTTTTTTAGATCCGTCATTTCAATGCCCAACCCAATTCGGGAAGCCAAATGGCATTCCGTAAGTTCGCACACGTCAATTTAACCCACCCTGTCGTCTCGGAATGAACGACACGCTGATCTGATCACTATTTGGGATTTTTGACCCCTGGGTTGTGTGTTTCGACCCTTTAGACTTGGGTTTTTTTAGATCCGTCATTTCAACGCCCAACCCACTCCGGGAATCCAAATTATATTCCGTCAGTTTGCACACGTCAATTTAACCCACCCGGTCGTGTGGGAGTGAACGGCACGCCGATCTGATCACTATTTAGGATTTTGGACCCCCGGGTTGTGTGTTTTGTCCCTTTAGACTTGAGTTTTTTTACATCCATCATTTCAACTGCCAACCCAATCTGGGAATCGAAATCGGATTCCGTCAGTTTGCACACGTCAATTTAACACACCCGGTCGTGTCGGAGCAAATGGCATACCGATCTGATCACTATTTTGGATTTTGGACCCCGGGTTGTGTGTTTTGACCCTTTACACTTGAGTTTTTTTAGATCCGTCATTTCAACGCCCAACCCAATCCGGGAATCCAAATCAGATTCCGTCAGTTCGCACACCTCAATTTAACCCACTCGTTCGTGTCGGATATAACGACACATTGATCTGATCACTATTTTGGATTTTGGACCCCTGGGTTGTTTTTTTTTTTACCCTTTAGACTTGGGTTTTTTTAGATCCGTCATTTCAACGCCCAACCCAATACAGTAATCCAAATCAGATTCTGTCAGTTCGCACACGTCAATTTAACCCACCCGGTCGTGTCGGATTGAACGACACAACCATCTGATCACTATTTGGGATTGTTGACCCCCGGGTTGTGTCTTTTGACCCTTTAGACTTGGGTTTCTTTATATCCGTCATTTCAACGCCCAACCCAATCTGGGAATCCAAATCGTATTCCATCAGTTCGCACACGTCAATTTAACTCACCCGGTCGTGTCGGAGCAAACGGCACGCCGATCTGATCACTATTTGGGATTTTGGAACTCCGGGTTGTGTGTTTTGACCCTTTAGACTTGAGGTTTTTTAGATCCGTCATTTCAACGCCCAACCCAATACAAGATTCCAAATCGTATTCCGTCAGTTCGCACGCGTCAATTTAACCCACCCGGTCGTGTTGGAAGGAACGACATGCCGATCTGATCACTATTTGGGATTTTGGACCCCTCGGGTTGTGTGTTTTGACCCTTTAGACTTTGGTTTTTTTAGATCCGTCATTTCAACTCCCAACCCAATCCGGTAATCCAATTCAGATTCCGTCAGTTCGCACACGTCAGTTAAAACCCACCCGGTCGTGTCGGATCAAACAGCACGCCAATCTAATCGCTATTTGGGATTGTGGACCCCCGGGTTGTGTGTTTTGACCCTTTAGACTTCGGTTTTTTTAAATCTGTCATTTCAACGCCCAACCCATTCCGAGAAGCCAAATTGTATTCCGTCAGTTCGAACATGTCAATTTAACCCACCCGATCGTATGGAAACGAACGGCACGCCGATCTGATCACTATTTAGGATTTTGGACCCCCGGGTTGTGTGTTTTGACCCTTTAGACTTGGGTTTTTTTAGATCCGTCATTTCAACGCCCAACCCAATCCGGGAATTCAAATCAGATTCCGTCAGTTTGCACACGTCAATTTAACCCATCCGGTCGTGTCGGAGTGAACGACACGCCGATCTGTTCAGTATTTGGGATTTTGGACCCCCGGGTTGTGTGTTTTGACCCTTTAGACTTGGATTTTTTTATATCCGTCATTTCAACGCCCAACCCAATCCGGGAAGCCAAATCGTATTCCGTCAGTCCGCACACGTCAATTTAACCCACCCGGTCGTGTTGAAATGAACGGCACGCCGATCTGATTACTATTTCAGATTTTGGACCCCCTGATTGTGTGTTTTGACCCTTTAGACTTGGGTTTTTTTAGATCCGTCATTTCAACACCCAACCCAATCCGGGAACCCAAATCGTATTCCATCAGTTCGCACAAGTCAATTTAACTCACCCGGCCGTGTCAGAGCCAACGACACGCCTATCTTGTCACTATTTGGATTTTGGACCCCTAGGTTGTGTGTTTTGACCCTTTAGACTTGAGGTTCTTTCGATCCGTCATTTCAACGCCCAACCCAATCCAGGATTCCAAATCGTATTCCGTCAGTTCGCACACGTCAATTTAACCCACCCGATCGTGTTGGAAGGAACGACACGCCGATCTGATCACTATTTTGGATTTTGAACCCCCGGGTTGTGTGTTTTGACCCTTTAGACTTGGGTTTTTTTAGATCCGTCATTTCAACGTCCAACCCAATCCGGTGATCCAAATCAGATTACGTCAGTTCGCACACGTCAGTTTAACCAACCCGGTCCTGTTGGATCAAACGACACGCCAATCTGATCACTATTTGAGATTGTGGACCCCCAGGTTGTGTGTTTTGACCCTTTAGACTTCGGTTTTTTTAGATCCGTCAGTTCGAACATGTCAACTTAACCCACCCGGTCGTGTGGAAATGAACGGCACGCCGATCTGATCACTATTTGGGATTTTGGACCCCCGGCTTGTGTGTTGTGACCATTTAGACTCGGGTTTTTTTAGATCCGTCATTTCAATGCCCAACCCAATCCGGATATTCAAATCAGATTCCGTCAGTTTGCACACGTCAATTTAACCCACCCGGTCGTGTCGGAGTGAACGACACGCTGATCTGATCACTATTTGAGATTTTGGACCCCCGGGTTGTGTGTTTTGACTCTTTAGACTTGGGTTTTTTTAGATCCTTCATTTCAACGCCCAACACAATCCGGGAATTCAAATCAGATTCCGTCAGTTTGCACACGTCAATTTAATCCACCCGGTCGTGTCGGAGTGAACGACATGCCGATCTAATCACTATTTGGGATTTTGGACCCCCGGGTTGTGTGCTTTGACACTTAAGACTTGGGATTTTTTAGATCCGTCATTTCAATGCCCAACCCAATTCGGGAAGCCAAATGGCATTCCGTAAGTTCGCACACGTCAATTTAACCCACCCGGTCGTGTCGGAATGAACGACACGCTGATCTGATCACTATTTGGGATTTTGGACCCTTGGGTTGTGTGTTTCGACCCTTTAGACTTGGGTTTTTTTAGATCCATCATTTCAACGCCCAACCCACTCCGGGAATCCAAATCAGATTCCGTCAGTTTGCACACGTCAATTTAACCAACCCGGTCGTGTGGGAGTGAACGGCACGCCTATCGGATCACTATTTAGGATTTTGGACCCCCGGGTTGTGTGTTTTGACCCTTTAGACTTGAGTTTTTTTTAGATCCATCATTTCAACTGCCAACCGAATCTGGGAATCGAAATCGGATTCCGTCAGTTCGCACACGTGAATTTAATACACCCGGTCGTGTCGGAGCAAACGTCATACCGATCTGATCTCTATTTGGGATTTTGGACCCCGGGTTGTGTGTTTTGACCCTTTACACTTGAGTTTTTTTAGATCCGTCATTTCAACGCCCAACCCAATCCGGGAATACAAATCAGATTCCGTCATTTCGCACACCTCAAGTTAACCCACTCGTTTGTGTCGGATATAACGACACATTGATCTGATCACTATTTTGGATTTTGGACCCCTGGGTTGTTTTTTTTTTTACCTTTTATACTTGGGTTTTTTTAGATCCATCATTTCAACGCCCAACCCAATACAGTAATCCAAATCAGATTCTGTCAGTTCGCATACGTCAATTTAACCCACCCGGTCGTGTCGGATTGAACGACACAACCATCTGATCACAATTTGGGATTGTTGACCCTCGGGTTGTGTGTTTTGACCCTTTAGACTTGGGTTTTTTTATATCCGTTATTTCAACGCCCAACCCAATCCGGGAATCCAAATCGTATTTCTTCAGTTCACACACGTCAATTTAACTCACCCGGTCGTGTCGGAGCAAACGGCACGCCGATCTGATCACTATTTGGGATTTTGGACCTCCAGGTTGTGTGTTTTGACCCTTTAGACTTGAGGTTTTTTAGATCCGTCATTTCAACGCCCAACCCAATCCAAGATTCCAAATCGTATTCCGACAGTTCGCACGCGTCAATTTAACCCACCCGGTCTTGTTGGAAGGAACGACATGCCGATTTGATCACTATTTGGGATTTTGGACCCCTCGGGTTGTGTGCTTTGACCCTTTAGACTTGGGTTTTTTTAGATCCGTCATTTCAACGCCAACCCATTCCGGTAATCCAATTCAGATTCCGTCAGTTCGCTCACGTCAGTTAAAACCCACCCGGTCGTGTCGGATCAAACAGCACGCCAATCTAATCGCTATTTGGGATTGTGGACCCCCGGGTTGTGTGTTTTGACCCTTTAGACTTCGGTTTTTTTAAATCCGTCATTTCAACGCCCAACCCATTCTGAGAAGCCAAATTGTATTCCGTCAGTTCGAACATGTCAATTTAACCCACCCGATCGTGTGGAAACGAACGGCACGCCGATCTGATCACTATTTGGGATTTTGGACCCCCGGGTTGTGTGTTTTGACCCTTTAGACTTGGGTTTTTTTAGATCCGTCATTTCAACGCCCAACCCAATCCGGGAATTCAAATCAGATTCCGTCAGTTTGCACACGTCAATTTAACCCACCCGGTCGTGTCGGAGTGAACGACACGCCGATCTGATCACTATTTGGGATTTTGAACCCCCGGGTTGTGTGTTTTGACCCTTTAGACTTGAGTTTTTTTAGTTCCGTCATTTCAACGCCCAACCCAATCTGGGAATCTAAATCGGATTCCTTCAGTTCGCACATGTCAATTTAACCAACCTGATCATTATTTGGGATTTTGGACCCCCGGGTATTGTGTTTTGACCCTTTAGACTTGGGTTTTTTTTTTTTGGTAAGTAATACCGGAGTTTTGTATTGAATTATCAAATCAAATTAATGTACAAAGGAGGATCCATGCTACCACAGCCCAGTAGCTATGAACCCATAGATAGGGTAAGAACCCATGAAGAGGCAAAAATAAAATCCTCAAACAAAGGTGTAACAGACTACACCTTAATCAAGCTGTATACTAAAATTTCTGAAAATTCTCTTGGATCTGAGGGAAGTAGCAAGCGCCTGAGTGGTAGCCTCAGTAATGGTGCGAACATCTGCAAGAATGGAGAGTAGAACTTGCACCTTACTTCTATTTTTGGAGTCAAAAATCCTGGTACACCTTTCCTTCCAAATCCACCAAAGCGCAGCTCTAAAGGTTGCAAAGGCAACACAAGTGCCATCTCCAGGAGTATGGAAACTCGAAACTAAAGCTTCACTTTCAGCAAATAAAGTATTTAGAGGCCTCCGATGAATATCCAACCGATGCAAAAGTTGCATCCAGATCCATGCACTGTATGAGCATTGAAAGAAGAGGTGATTGACATGCTCATCACTTGACTTACATAGAATGCAAATATTAGGACCACAAAACTCCTTTTTTGCTGAATATCAAAAGTTGGGATACCACCCATGAGAACTTGCCAAGCATGAAGGGAATACTTCTGAATAGTAGGTCGTTTCCAGACAAGATGAACCCAAGGAATCTTCGGATAAACAACTCTTTTCAGATCATGAATATAGTTGCTGGTAATTGGCTTATTTTGCTGTCTCCACCCAATAGAATCATCACAGTTAGCATGTAAGGGAATGCTAAGAATACGAGGCCACAGAAGGAGCATCTCACTTGAAGTTGGCGTTGGAAGGCACCATCTCCCATCTTGAATGAAGAAACTGACAGTTGCATTAGCAGGTAGACCAAGCAGAAATCTGATATAATCTCCCCCATAGGAATTAATTGATTCCCCATCTATCCAAGGGTCAGTCCACAAGTTGATTGTATTCCCTTTACCAATCTTATAGATTACCTGAGTTGTCATCCAGTCTCTGGCCTGAAGAATACCCTTCCAGGCATGTGAATGATAATTTTGCAGTTTAGCAGACCAAATAGAGCTGTGCCTGAGATATTTACTTGTCACCCAATCAGTCCATAAAGTATCCTTATGCGACAAGATCCTCCAAAATTGCATAGAGAGCATTGCAGAATTCCAGATAGAAAGGCGCCTAAGACCCAGCCCACCTTCATCTTTAGGCCTACACAACCAGTCCCACTTAACCAGATGGAAAGGCTTGTAGTCACCCGAACCATGCCAGAAGAAGTTTCTCAGTAATCTTTCGACATCACCAATCAGTCTTTTAGGCAAGATGAAAGAGACCGCCCAGTAAATAGCATAAGAATTCAAAACTGACCTGATCAATTCCACCCTTCCAGCTTTAGAAAGCATTCTGGTTTTCCAAGAAGCAATGCGCTTAGAGATTTTATGGAGGATTGGCGCACAGTGCATGCTGGTCAAAGAAGTAGAAAATAAAGGCAATCCAAGGTATGTAGAAGGTAAAACTCCCTCCTGCACTCCCAAAGCATGAAGCAATGCACTTTTGTGGCGGATGGCAGCCCCAACAAAGACCTTACTCTTAGCAACATTTAATTGCAACCCAGAGTATTTATGGAAGGCCTTGAGTAAATCAGAAAGACAGTGGCCCGAAGAAACATTAGGCTTTAAGAAGAGCAGCAGGTCGTCTGCAAAAATAAGATGAGATAACTTAACCGATCCAGAAGAAGGCACAAGCAATGAACCATCCGACACCTTCTCATCAATAAGGATAGACAGACCCTCCATGGCTATGCAGAATAGGTAAGGAGATAGTGGGTCCCCCTGCCTAATTCCATTAGAAGAACCAAAGAAACCAACAGGACTTCCATTTAGTAACACAGAGAAAGATGCAGTGTTAATAAGAATCGCAGTCCAGTCCACCCACTGAGGAGGAAATCCCATTCTCCTAAGTAGAAGAAGAATGAATTCCCTATTAACCGAATCAAAAGCTTTCCGAAGATCCACTTTCATACAAATAAGTTTACCCCGATGCTTGGAATGAATATCCCTGACCATGTCATTTGTAAGAAGAATGCTATCTTGGATTTTGCGGCCCTTGATAAAGGCAGATTGGTGCTTGCTAATAAGGGAAGGCATGAACTTTTGCATACGATTAGCCATCAGCTTTGCAATAATCTTGTACAGGAAATTGCATAGGGATATAGGTCTGAACTGATCAAAGGAATCTGCCATATCATTCTTTGGAATAAGGGAGATAAAGTTATGATTTACCTGACGAAGCCAACGACCACCATTGAAAAAATAATGCACAGCAGCCAAAACGTCTTTCCCAATGATGCTCCAACAAATCTGATAGAAGTCAGAAGGGAACCCATCCGGGCCAGGACTTTTGTTTTTAGGAGCATTCATAACAACATTAGTAATCTCTTCATCTATTTGTGTCTCTCCTTTCTTAACTTACATTGGCTTTATTCTATTTGATTACTTTTATGCCATTGAGGACAATGTCATTCACGTTGGGGGGAGAGACAAATTGTATTTCAAATTTTTGTCCCTAACATTTGTAGACACCCGATTCTGACTAATGAGTTGAACCATATTTCTTGTTATCTTAGTGAGCCCCTAGTTGGTCACTCACCTTGAGCCCATCATTATCCTTGTTTTGAGCCCATTAACAACTCAAATTGCCTAGAAATCCCGTCCATTTTCACTTTGAGAGTCCTTAGGCCTAAATAACCATTATCCTTTCACATGATTGACTGATAATTCACAGATAAATGCCTTCCTTGACGCATCGTATCGTAGCGCCGCGTCTCAGTGTCGCGTCGTCACGGGCCGCCGCGACAGCCCATGCAGATCCATGCACGTGGGCATACTGTCGCGACGCCCCGCCCCGTTGCGTCTCCATGTCGCGGCCCTACGATGCGCCGCGACAACAGCTGCGCATGTTGGCCTCCGCAACCAACTCCTATTTATCCTCCCATGGGTTTATCTTTATCCCCAAGAAATATCTCAACCCCTTGGGCGGGATTTGGGCCCTAGGGATTCTCTTGGGGACCCCAAGGACTCTCCCATATGATTTTGACTGACATTTATCTCCCATTTTACTTATTATACATTTTTATGAGATATTCTCACTCAAAAATTTATAAAAGTAAGACCCTCTCCTCATGAATGGGGGAGCTCCGATTTTCACCCCGAAGGGCTGTCGAATTCTCCACTGAGTTATACTTAGCCTCGTAGCCCTCCCATTTCCACTCCTTCCTTCACACTCCACTCCACAAAACTTGTTCATTTCATCATCCATGGAGCGTGGAGTGTAAGGATGACGACTCCAACCCCTTCCAGAAGCCATTGCACGACATTTGGGGACTGCATCCACGCCAGGGAGTTGCCCTCATGGGGCTCATCCTCCTCTCCTTCCCATTCCCTCTATTTCCTCATGCATTTTATGTTATTTCTGGATAGGTTGCATACCACTTTCCCTCCCATGTTTTCACACACCCTAGGGGTTTAAAAACACCCCCAGGTTCGTTCCCACCATGCTCTTTCCCTTCTTTTCATTTTTTAATGGATACTACTCTTAACTCATTCTAATAGGGCTTTTGTTGTTTCTTCTTTATTTTGGCAGGCACCCAAACTATTTTCCACGAGGAGCTCTCATCCTCCGGTCGGCTGGAGGATGGGAAGAAGGTCCAACCATCAATCTTTTGCACAACAAAGAACGCGACGATGGAGGGCGACGCGACAAGGAGACGCGTCCAGATAAAGCGACGTGTTACCAGCACCATCACGGCAGGTGAGACTGCCGCGATACTAGGTCCACCTCCATTCTCTCTCCCTTTCCTAGAATAGTTAGCCCCTCACATTTTTCTACTCATTAGGCAACATTCTAGGTGGTGATCACATCCTATTTTCCATGCCATTAGATTTAATACGTGTTTGCATGTTGAGGGGGGGGGGCACAATCCCCGTGATTACACCTTTTAGCGATCACGGTGGGACCTTCAGTGCTACCCTCGTGGATTGAGTTTGTCTGCTTGCCATGTTTCCTTCCTTGTTTCTCTTTTAGAGCCCTGTTAGTCTTTTGTTCCATTGTTTCCTGCATTCTTTGTCCCTTGGTTTGTGTCGCGGCGTATCGCGGTGACGCGATAATATCGCGTCGCTCGCCTAGGATGCGATAGCAGGTCAGTGTTTTCTCCTCTTATCTGCCTTATCCTACTTCTGTGTTCATGTATGCCTATTCCATGCTTCTCTCCCATGTATGTTCATGTTTTTCGATGCTAGAATCCTGCTAGGGTTTGGATTTTCCCTTTTATTTTCATTGTAAGTTTTCGGAAACGGTCGCGGTGTAGGGCAAGGACGCAACCAGGTCGCGTCATGGGGGAGCGTCGTGTCAATAGGTACGCTTTGTATGTTAATGTTTTCATCCCTGAATTGGTTTTTTGGGTGCTTCCTGATCCATGCTGTATTAATTTAGTGATTTTTTTGCGTTTATCATCTGTTAGGGTAGTTTGTTTGAGTCTGTGTTTGTGACTTATTTTGTTCTCGGACTTCTGTTATTATCGCGGCAAGCCGCCCTGTCGCAATAGGGTCGCGGTGTACACTGCCACCGCGACTCTGCTCGAGAGCTTGTTTGTCACCCTGCTTGGTCATCATTTGTTACTCTTGCATACATTTTGGGCATTTAGTCCCTTGCATACACTATTCATCCTATTGTTTAGGTTCCCCCTTGGTTGAGTGAGCCCTCTCACCTACGAGCACTTGTAGGCTGACTCAGGCCCACCTTCTGAGGACCTTCGTAAGTCCTCGTGGCCGTACGCATGTTGCGGTTCACCGGGCCGGTTGTACCCGTCGCACCATTAGTCTGAGCCACCCCTCGCATGTGAGTGTGTACCACCCTTAGATACACTGGAGGACTCGAGTCCATTCCTATTAGGGTCCACTTGGCTGAGTGATATCCCCTTAATCAATTCATTTAAAGGTTAAGTGCAAACTTTAAGAAATTTGCGCATTAATCATGACAACTTGAGTGCTTCGGTGCATCCCTCCTCTTCTCAGTCTTTCTTGCTGTGTTAGAGTCTAGTTGTTGTCTGCATCACCCCCTTTTTGTTTAGGGGTGCATGCATCATTGTTTGGGGAGACCAAGTCAGTCCCCTCCAATTCTTGTATTCTATCATAATCCCTTGTTCGACATGGACCAATTTTGGGTCCTTGCCGACGAAGTCTTGCCCATCGGTCTCCTCGAGGATGTGGCCCAACCCTCTACGACCATACTCCCAGGGCATATCCAACCTCCCCTCGTCATCGGGAGTCAATCCCGTCCTCCTTCTCCTCCAAGGGGAGATGACCCCCATTCGCAATTCAGTCAGCTTCTCCCGCATCTCACTCCGGACCAAGTCCGCGAATTTCTAGCTGCTGCCAAGGGGAAGCGACCTCTATCCCCCTCGGGTAAGAATTCAATCCGACCGGCGGATTCCTCCGCCCATGTTGCCTCAGCACCCCATCTTCCCTCCTCAGGGGTAGATCCTACACCCCTCCACCCTCAGGCCATCCATTTCTCAGAACCGAGCTACCTTCTAGCGCGAGAGGTCTGGCCTCGATCCCCTCCAACCTCATCATACTATACAGCCAAGCCTGCTTCCTTTGTCCGTGAGAGGTCCCATAATTTTGAGCAACCTCGCTTCCTTGTCTCTACTCACCATGTCCAAACCCCCTCTGACTTCGTTGCGGAGTGGGCAACTATAAAAAAGGAGCTTCACGAACTCAGGAGGCAAATTGACCCTCGGAAGGTAGCCGACATTGCTCTCCCGTCATTCCAATACCTCTGGATACCACCCCAGTTGGAGCTCCCTGTTTATCGGCGGTACTCTGGGGTAGGGGACCCTTATGTTCATTTGAAGGATTTTGTTTATGAGTCAGCACCACACAAGTATGACCGCCACCTCATGGCATACTTGTTCAGAAAATCCTTAGATGGTCTGGCCCTGGAATGGTTTTATTCCTTACCACCTGAAGAAGCCGAGGACTTCCAAATTGTCCAAGAGAGGTTTTTACAGCAGTTCCAAGATCGGGTTGGACCCGAATACTCCTTTGTGGATTTGGTAGCTGAAAAGATGAAGCCTGAGGAGGAGTTCTCAACCTATGCCGACTGATGGCGCTCATTGGCTGCCAAGGTCCGTTGCCCCATGCCGGAGGAGGAGAAAGTCAAGCTATTAATCTCCAATGCTACCCCAACCTACCGAGCCATCTTAGCCATGAATAACATTACTACTATGCACCAATTATATAGCCGAGCTCATTTCATTCAAACCCAACTTAAGGACTCGCCTATACATTCCATGTTTGAGACCCCCAAATCCTGTTGCACCAAGAAGCCTCAAGGCCCAGTCACCGAGGGGATCCAAACCAATTAGTAAGTAGGTGCAGTAAGTAATCCCCAAGGCCCGGTGGATAGGTCTCCATACCCTCAGCAACCTCAGCAGCCATGGAATAACAACAGACAACAACCTCCCCAAGATCAGAACCCTCCACAAGACCAGCGTCAGTACTCTCAGGTCCCTCCACCTCAGAATGGCTATGCCCCTAGAAAGCCCAACGGACCCAAGAGAGCACAATATCCTCCTCTGCCCAAGTCTTTGGCCGATGTCTTTGCAGCCCTCATGTCCTTGAATGCCCTTAGACTCCCTCCTGAGAAGGCAAATTGGAATATGGCGGCGGACCAAATGAAGTATTGTGTTTACCATCGCCATCCGGGTCACAATGTGTCGGATTGCTTCTAATTCCGGGACATTATATATGATCTTCATGAGCAGAATCAGATTGACTGGGTAGAAATGAAGAGGCTAATCCAGACATTAAGGGACCAACAGGGTCAGAGGCGACAACAGCAACAACAAAGGCGATAGCAGCCACAACAACAACAACAATAACAACAACAACAACAACAACAGTTCCAACCCTTCCAACAACAGTACCAGCAACAACAACAACAACAACAACAGCTGCAACAGCCGACAAATGACCATGGCATAATCCGCAACCCCATGCCTCAACACCCACCTGCTCCAAACCCCCAACCTGCTCCACCACCTCCTCCACCCGCCACCAGAAGCTCAATAGGCCTTCGACGATGAACACGAAGTGGGCCAGCTTTTGGTTATTTCCCATATCACACTCCCTGCCACCACGCCTACATCCACTGGGCCTCCCTCCTTCGCACCCACTATTGCCGCCATCACCTCACCATCTTACAACTTCCCCGTCATATCACCCATCATCCCTTCACCCAACAACATCCCTCTATCCCCTACGCCAACACCATTACAAGCCAACCCCTCCATCCTTGACACCTCACCCTCTCCACTCCACCATAACCTCGCCTTGCGGAGCAGGCGAATGTTCCATCAGATGTACCCAAATGCATCCGTATCTATGCCAGGTCAACCGGCACAACAATCCAGCACCCAATAGCAGCAGGACATGGAAGAGATATATCTGGTCCCGGGGACCCAATATGACATTCTGAAACATTTGGATCAAACTCCTGCCAAGATCTCCATCCATGAGATAATCAAAAGGTCACAAACTCATCAAGATGCCCTAAGGTCCTTCCTGCAAAGGGTCATGGTCAGTGAAGACATGAACCCCGACAATATGCCTTCTGTGCTTTCAATTGTGAACAGGGGACCCATAATTACTTTCTCTGATGGTGAGTTAGCTGCCCCTGAGGCCAAAAAGATGCCCTTATGTGTGAAACTCACAATAAATAATGTGGCCATTGACGCAACGCTAGTTGATACAGGAGCCTCCATCAATGTATGTCCGTTGAGCACCCTAAGAGCCTGCAATATCTCAGAGTGCCAATTGCAGCCTACCCCCACCACCATTGCTGCCTACGACAATTCTCGACGGGCTTGCCATGGGGTTATCGCTTTACAAGCAGAGTTGGGGCCACATGTCATGACAGTTGAGTTTTATGTGTTGAATATCGATCACACTTACAAGGCCATCCTAGGGCGCCCGTGGATCGAATCACTGGGGGCAGTAACTTCCACGGCACATCAATGTTTGAAATTACCCTTCCAAGGGCGGGTAGTCAAAGGTAAGAGCGTAGTAACGACCCACACAGTGGAAGCTGTCGAGAAAGTATTGCCATCAGTCTGGCCATCCAATAAGCCCGTTATCTCAGTGCTCGATGTGAATTACCCCTGAGCTTACACTTTCTCTTCTAACCGCCCAATTGGGTCCCCATCAGTGGTAGCCGTCAAGAAGGATGTGTCCACAAATACAAAAGATTGGGATATCATGTTCAGGCTAGGCTATCAAATAGGAAAAGGTTTGGGTGCTCATCTCCAAGGGGGAACCAAAATAGTGGCTAGCATAAAGAAATTTACAAAACATGGTTTAGGATACTCAGAATGGCCTGCATTCTCATCCTCTTCACAGTCAGACCATGGCCCACTCACCTGGACATTATATGACCATTTTGTCAGAGGGCCTGTGCAGCCGAGGTATAACACCACAGTGGATGAGGCACCAAGGTCAGCATACCAAGCCTTAGAAGCTCAGCGGCCCAACAAGAAGAAGAAGGCCGAAACAGATACAAAAGCACAAGACCTTGAAAATTTGATTTCAGAAGTTAGTCTGTTATTCAATGAACCAGAAGCCGAGACAGAGGAACCAGAATTCGAGGATCTCATCTCAACAGTCAACCGCTTGTTCAGCGAGGATGACATGTCACAGTCTCAGGTAGCAGCCCCATCAGCATCAGCAGCCACCACCAAGCGACAGTTTCTTGGATTTGGTGAGGAAATTGAGATCATAAGTCCAGCCAATTTAACAAAGGAGCTCTGGCCAGGGTTTTCCCGGCCTCCCAGTCATTTCATTTCATCCATCCTTGTCCATAATTTTGATTTTATTCCCTTATCTCCACCCTTCATTCTCCAATTCTCTCTCGACGCTGTTGAAGCGTTAGTCCGCCCTTCACCCTTCTTCACCATCTTCCTTAATGGCTCGGTTCTGTCCTTTTCCCAAAGCTTTATGATGTAATGTAGTTCTTTTCCTTAACAAGAAAAAATCAAAAATAAAAAAAAATGTGTGTGAGTGTTTTCTTCCTTGATGTCCCCATGTGTCTTTTCCTCCTTTCTTCGGACGACGATCCCCGTCTTCTCCTTTCCCCTTTCTTCAAACGGCGATCCCCGCCTTCTTCCTTCCCCTTTCATCGGACGGCGATCCCCGTCTTCCTTCTCTTTCTTGAATCATCTTTCCCATTTTCTGCCCTCTGCTGTTTGGCTCTCGCTCCCTCGACGGCGATCCCCGTCACCCGCGCTTTCCCTCTGCTTTGACGGTGATCCCCGTGACCCTCGCGCTTTCCCTCTACTTTGACGGAGATCCCCGTCACCCTCGCGTTTCCCCTCTACTTTGACGGCGATCCTCGTCACCCTCGCACTCCTTCCTCTTGCGGACGGAGATCCCCGTCACTCCCCTTTTCTCCTGGGCGGTGATCCTTGTCCTTCTCCTCCTTCTGCTCAAGCTGTGCTTTCGCCTATTGACCGACATGGTCGTCCTGGGTGATTTGGGTGAGGGGCCTTCTGTTCCCCTGAAACCCAACTTTGCGGCCGGCACCCTGAGCTCGGGTGGCCCGCCTCCTCCTCCAGTCCCATCGGAGGACCTTTGCGGCCCTGCCGCACCCTTTCCTTTCCTTTCCAATAAATCTCCGGATACTCCTCTGGAGCCTTCTGTAAATATCAAACCTAGTTTAGATTTAGGGGTAGAATCTAGCAAGTCGCCATCCAAGTCTAGGATTAAAGAAGGGTAGTGGCATACCCCGTAGGTATCTGTTAGACTTGGTGCAAAGGTGTGGCGCTCTTCTAGTTGTCGAAGAGTTCGTCCAAGAAGCAGTAGTTCTGAACATAGAGGATCTGCACCAAGAGGAAGGGCTAGACGATGGATTCGGAGTGTATGAGATCTTAGCTGAAGATGACCCATTGGATGAAAATGATTGCGAGATAGAGGATGCTGTCGAGATGTATGCAAGTGGTATAAGGAGATTTGATGAGCCTACCTTGGCAGTAGGCGAACCCACCAATGAAGTAAACGTGGGAACAGAAGAGGACCCAAAGCTTTTGACCATAGCTTCCAGTCTCCCTCCTAAAGAAGAAGAAGCACTCATAGAGATGTTAACGGAGTTTAAGGATTCCTTTGCCTGGTCCTATGACGACATGCCCGGCATTGACCCCGAATTGGTAGAACATAGGTTAATTTTAAAGCCAGGGGCAGTTGCCGTTAAGCAAAAGCTAAGAAGGTTCCTCCCCCACATCGCAGCATTGACCCCGAATTGGTAGAACATAGGTTAATTTTAAAGCCAGGGGCAGTTGCCGTTAAGCAAAAGCTAAGAAGGTTCCTCCCCCACATCGCTCTGAAGATGAAAGAGGAAATTGATAAACTACACAAAGCCAAGTTCATCCGTGTAGTCCTCTATCCATTGTGGGTGGCGAACATAGTCCCGGTGATGAAGAAAGACGGAAGGGTGCGTATTTGCATAGACTTCCGGGACTTGAATCGGGCATGTCCTAAAGATGATTTCCCGTTACCTCATTTGGATGTCTTGATTGATAACACTGCAGGGTTCGAAACTCTATCGTTTATGGATGGGTATTCAGGCGATAATCAGATTCGTCTAGCCCCGGAGGACCAAGAGAAGACCTCCTTCACCACCCCCTGGGGAACTTATTGGTATGTGGTCATGCCGTTTGGATTAAAGAATGCCGGCGCCACCTATCAAAGGGCAATGTTACCTATCTTCCACGACATGATACATATCGATGGTGAGGTTTACGTGGATGATATTGTGGTGAAGTCTCGGACCCAAAGAGAACACTCCTGCGTGCTTGCCAGAGTGTTTCATCACGCACAAGAATATCAGCTGAAGATGAATCCAAAGAAGTGTGTATTTGTGGTTTCTTCAGGCAAATTGCTAGGGTTTATAGTCAGCAAACAGGGGATTCAAATAGACCCGCACAAGGCCAAGGCGATAAATGAAATGCCTCCTCCAAAGAACATATTTGAGCTTCGAGGTTTGATTGGTCGGCTACAGTTCATAAGGAGATTCATATCTCAGCACTCCCAAAGATGTCGTCCCTTCTATGAACTATTGAAAGGAGGGGCCAAGTTCGAATGGAACGCCAAGTGCCAAGAGGCCTTTGATGAGCTCAAGAGTTACCTTATGAATCCACTCGTGCTGCAGGCGCCTACCCCTGGGAAACCCTTAATCCTATATCTGTCGACCATTGAGGACTCCCTAGGAGCTGTCCTTGCTCAACATGACGAATCTGGCAAAGAAAGGGCAGTCTATTACCTATCTAGGCTCTTTAATCCTTCCGAGCTCAAGCTTATTACAATGGAGAAAACATGTGCAGCGCTAGTTTGGGTGTGTAGAAATTGAAGCACTACTTCCTAGCCCATAAAGTGAGTTTGATTTCTAGAATGGACCCTATTAGGTATCTCTTGGAGAAGCCAGTTCTCGCCGATAGATTGGCACGCTGGCAAAGTTTCCTCTCTCAATTCGATATCACCTTTATAGTTTAGAAAGCTATAAAAGGGTATGCCATTGCTGGGCACCTTGCTCACCTTCCTCTTCCTCATAGTGACATGGTTCAAGAGGAATTCCCCGATGAAAACCTATCACTCATCTCTCGCGATCCCTTCTGGTCGCTCCACTTCGATGGAGCTCTCAATTCTAGGGGACGGGGCATAGGTGCTGTCTTGCTCACCCCAGAAGGGATCACCATTCCTCTAGCCTACCAACTCCAGTTCCATGCCACCAACAATATCTCCGAGTATGAAGCTCTCCTTGCCGGTCTTAAGCTTGCCTATCTCTTAGGCGCGCGTCATCTCAAGATCATAGGAGACTCTCAACTCGTTCTTCGGCAAGTCATTTCTACTTACCGCACTCATGACCCTAAACTCAAGCCCTATCAAGATCTGGTCACACTCCTAGCCAAGTAATTTCGTCAACTCATCTACATTCATACTCCTCGCTCTCAGAATATCCTGGCCGATGCCCTTGCATCCTTGTCCTCCTCTTTCTCCTTTCCTCTCAGCCGCAGTGCTGAGACAATCACTGTTCAAAGGTTAGAGGCTCCCTCCACCCAAGATCCTTGGTTCATTAACCTTTGGAGCTCTCTAGTTTTGAAGGCAGAGAGAAAAGAAGCAAAGGAGTTAATGCTTGTGGAGCTAGGAGAAATGATGGAAGAAGAAAGGCCGTGGTACCATGAAATTGAGCAATATTGCAAGAATGGTACCTTCCCCGAAGAGGCTGAATCTGAGGATAGAAGAGCCATCCGTAGAGCATCATCAAGGTATACCATTGTTGGTGAAGTACTTTACAGACGCGCTCTAAATGTAATGCTCCTCCGGTGTTTGTCGGATGAAGAAGCTTGGAAGGTAGTGGAAGGATCTCATTCCAGTGAATGCGGAGGGCATGTGAATAGCCAAATGTTAGCTAAAAAGATTCTTAGGCAGGGCTACTACTGGCCGACCTTAGAAGAAGACTGTGCCACCTACGTTCGTAGGTGCATCAAATGCCAGATCCATACCGATAAGATCCATGCTCCGTCTTCCTCATTACATCCACTATCTTCCCCTTGGCCTTTCTCCATGGGGGCCTTTGATATCATCGGGCCTCTTGGTGATCTTAATGCTCAGATAAAACAAAAATCTTTCATTCTCACTGCTACTGAGTACTTCACCAAGTCGGCCAAAGCAGAAGCATTCGCAGAAATCAAAGGGTCAACCATGTGCAGATTCATTATGAGGAACATGATCGCACGGTTCGGAGTGCCAAGTAGCCTCATCACCGATAATGGACCCCAGTTCATATCTCAAGAGTTTCAGGACTTATGTAAGAAATTCAATATTTGCTTGCATCATTCGTCTCCGTATTATCCACAGGGCAACGGCCAGGCCAAAGCCACAAATAAAACGCTTTTGAAAATTCTAAAGAAACCTTGTGAGTCTAATAAATTTGCTGATTGGCCAGAGAAATTGATCGAGGCTCTGTGGGCCTACCGCACCTCCGTCCGCACGCCCACTGGGCAAACTCCATTCTCACTTACATATGGGATGGAAGCGGTATGTCTGTAGCAACCTGGATTTTTATAATAATTAAAAAATCAATTATTTGAAAAAATCAATAAAGAAAATTAATATGGATGATTCACACAAAAAGGAATTAAACGAAACCCATTAAATGAAAACAAGTAATGGGCTTTATTAAATGGACCCATTAGATTTGTGGGTCAAAAAGAAATTATAAAAGGGAATAATAGGAAAATACCCTAATTCGTACTAGAATATTACTTAAATAGAAAAGAGTTATTTAATACATTAATAGCTAGTTTGAGTCATAACAGGATTCCTAAACCTACCCTATATGGTTTAGCACGAATTTAGATCTCATCCAAGTCTAAATAGGGTTGGAAAGCAAGGAAGGAAGGTTGGAGTTAGGAAATCTCGGAATTAAGAGGAATTAGAGTAATAGTAGGAATAGAATACATACTTGCATAAATACAACTCTTAAACTCTCTTGGGCAACCCTAGCTCGTTGCCAAGAGTTGCTGGACGTGGAAAAGAGGCTAAGGAGGAGAGGATTTAGTGGAGAGAAAAAGAGCTTGAAGCTTCTTCTTTTGTTCTTCAAGTTCTAGCCCTAGAAGACAATAGAGTCAAAGGTAGGCATTCTCACAAGCATAAACCATGAAACTTTTTCTGTAGGTTCTTCCTACCCTCTTGAACGAAATCCGAAAGTTTCATATTTTTCCATCCATCCTATCTTTTGTTCTTAATTTTGAAGAACTGTAAACATGATAACCCCGAGGTGTCATGTTTAATTCAAATCTCTATGAATACTTGACCCCATGCTACGAAAGTTTTACTGTAGATACTTCATGTTGTTAGGATCATTTGCCCCTAAAAAGCCTAAATTTCATTGAGCATGTTGCTCGAATTAAATCAGTCTTGCTCTCTATGTCATGTTCTATGTTACTCGTCCTGTTCGTTCTCAAACCATGTTCAAACCATACTCGCTCTCAGATTCCGATTTACTGGAAGTACCCTTACTGTCTAGTTTAATTTTCAACTGATTTCATGATTTTTCATCGTGTATATAATTAGTTATGGATTTCTGAACAACCCCCTATCAAAAATGAAATCTTGGTCCGTAATCCAATGTCTGGTCTGACTCCTGTCAGAGTCAGGTGCAGACAACCAGAAGACGACGCCTCGACATGTCGCTTTCTGGGGCCTGATTGCGACAGCCTCCCTGTCGCGACCAAGAAGGCGACAGTGAGCCGTCACGTTCTCATACCCGATTTGCAGGCCTGTCGCGACCTGTCCCTGTCGCGTTCTGCCTAGCCCATGTCGCCATCCTTACAGCCCTATGTCGCCTTCATAAGAATTTTAAGAAAAACCCATGAAAAATATTTTTGTCATGTCGAGGCCTTCTTACGGTTATACCCCCAGTAAAAACCCTACTTAAAAAGGATGCTATATTGAATGAATTAAAATACATGTTCACGACTTATTTCTATCTATGATTTCTCTTGCACTTGCACACACTTGAACCATCCATTAATGGCTGAAATATTGCGAAAATATCTCATAATGTGCCTGGTAATTTATTGAAATAAAGTATATTAATTGCCCTATTTTAAGGACTTGTATTCGTTTCTTGCATTGTTTATAATACCATATCGACGCTCCACTGTCCTAGAATTCCTCTAGAATGTCGAGCACCTGTTTTATATACACACTTTTCTTGGCTTGTGGTGAACTCTCCGTCGGATATTCCTTTCCCCGGACTAGTGAACTCTTGCACAAGGCCTCCGTAAGTTCCTCTGATCATGGATTCCCACATGGTCGACGAGCCGGTTGTATCCTAATACCTATGATACTCTTTAGGGATCTATATGATCCAAACGGCTATTAGAGATTCACTTCGTCTTAAATCACGCCGGACCTCTGGACCTGTGCATAACAAGGCCAGTGGTAGGGTCGTGAGTTCCACCTGACTGCCAACACCAAGTGCGCGTGTTGTGCAACTGTTACTATCGCCTGATTACTCGACGTATTACGTGCAATGTCCACTAGCTCTCATCTATACTCTACTCGCTCACCTATTCACGTTCACTCTACTAGCTCATCTATTCATATTGTGCTCTTATCTATTTCTTGGTACTCTATACTGGCCATTGACTGATTGTCTAAAGATAAACAATATAACCAATGCCTGGCAATATATAAAGGGCCCGATCTGGTCCTGGGATGTGCGCCCGAAAGTGCTAGTGCCCATGGGAGTTAAATGATCAGAGTGTTTGGCATTACACTCAAGTGCTATCTATCTCGACTATCTATATGACAATCAAAACACAAAACGTGTTATACTCTCTCGATGTCTAGAATGACAAACAAGTGCTATACTCGTCGTGCTATTACCATACTTGTGCTAGTTGTGCTATGGCCATCCTGCTATTCGTGCTATATTCGATACTTGTGCTATTTTTGGAAACTATACTCGATCTCGTGCTATGGTGCTATCTTGTTACCTGTTGTGCTATAATTTGACTCTCTTGTACTTGCTATCTTTAGACACTCTGCCATTAAATGCGTTAAGTCCTACTGGGCGTTATCACTCACCCTACGTTATTTGATGTTGTGTTCTCAGGTGAGACCGAGGATGACACATATACTCACGAGGAAGGGAATGACCAAGAGTGAAGCCAAGAGTACCCTTGAGTCATTATGTTATCTTAGAGTTGTAGTTAGTTATTTCCTTCTGTTGCAATGTGATTGGGCCCTTTAAAATGGCTCTGATATTAGTGGTTGTAACTAGACATTTGGAAAAATTAATAATGAGAAAGATTTGCTTTAGTATTATTCAGTGTGCAATGGTTTGATGTCTAGTATACGCTCTATACCTTTTCTTGCAACTGCCTTCGTGCTCCGATATTCCGCATTGGGGCGTGACAATGTCCACATGAGATCCTCATTCCTTCGCTAAGAGTTCAGCTGGACAAAGAACTTAATCTCGACGAACATCGGGAGGCGTAGCTTACATAGTTAGAACTCTTAGACGAACGACGTTTAGTTGCAGCCGATCATGTACTTTCATATCAAATAGACTCTCAAGATATTTTCAAAAGAAAGTAATTGAGCGCAAATTCCAAGAAGGAGACATGGTTTTGAAGTGAATTTTCATAAACCTAGAGGTCCAAGGTCCAAATTGTCAGCAAACTGGGATGGGCCGTACGTCGTCAATGAGGTGTACCCCGGGAACGCATATAGGCTAGTTAATGCTGATGGTGAGGAGCTCTTTCACCCATGGAATGGGTTGTACATTAAAAGATTCTACCCCTAATAAACAATTTTGATAACGACACCAATTTGCAGAACTATGTTGTTTGGCCATACGCCTCACTTCCCCCTCATTGTGGTAAATAACCTTTATGTCCGGCTACACACACACAACACGGTGACCTAAGGTCAACTCCCCTTTGTGTATGGTATTTCTGCTCAGCCCTAGTGTAGGGAACCTGAGGTCAGTTCTTTTTCTTACTCAGACAAGGTCCAGGGGCAAGGGGGAGGCTAGCCTCTAGACAAGCAACTGTATAGATCGTGTGTATGAAGTCTCAAAGAGGGACGGTCAATTCAAAAGAAAGGCAAAAGAAATGATGAAATAATGAAAAGAGAAATGATAAGAAAATAGGGGCATGGCAAAGAGTGGCAGTATAGTTCCCCACGGGACGGCCTTGAGCCCGGTCGTACGCATGCCCCCAATTAAAAGAGAGCAATGACCTTAAAGTCCCTGGACAACAGATGAATTCTACATGTAACATACCCATTGCAGGTCTTACAAGCCAGTAACCCCAACCCAAGACCAGGTCTTGTCTCATCTCAATCTTCCTGTTCTTCCTAAAATGACCAAAGAACCCCACACCTCGTCTGTGTTGGAACATTTTTTTTTTTTCGATAAGTAAATAATTGGGATTAATGGTGCTAAATACAAAGCCTTTGTCACACAAGTCGTGACATAAGGTAGATTTTCCGAGAGGGGCCAGGAGAGTGCACCCCTTCTCAAAGAGAAGAAATGTTCTCACTCCACCGTCCACAGCTCTAAGAAGATAAGAAAACAAGTCATGACCACACAAACCGTGGACTATGGCAAAAGATCATGAAAGGAAAAAGAATGCTGAAGATCTTTTGTGCCCATTGTGATTGCAATTCTCCAACCGAATTCCATAGCATCTCAGAATCTGAAAAACACAACAAGATAACAAGACCAAGCAGTAAAATGCAAACAAGTTGATAAAAGTTATACTACTCATCATGTAAGCTGGAAAAAGAACTAATTGGCAAATGAATCAATCTAGATAATGGAGAAATTAAATCTAGTGAGAACCCTTTTCTCCTGCCTATTTGAGACTGTTGGTTTTGAACCTGCCTTCCAAACAACTTCTTGAATCATTAAGGATATCATGAGGATATGAACTTTATCTCTGGTCTGATTCTCAAAGATTCTAGTATGGGCTCTCTCTCCAAATCCACCAAATGGCAGACCTTAATTGATGTTGATTAAACTTTTCAGAATCCTACATTTCTGAAAATTCTGATTCAGGTCATGAATTTCATGCTGAAGACTATTATGAGGATTTCTGTTGAGATCATATCTTCTCAAGATTTCAGTCCAAATCCACTTAGTGTAAGAGCAATCAAAGAATAGATGATCAATATTTTCATTGTTATGAAGGCAGACAATACATCTATTAGCAAGAACAAATCCTTTCGCTGCAAATTGTCCATAGTAGGGAGCTTATTTTAAGAGCTTGCCAAGTGCAAAGAGCATGCTTTTGAACAATTGGTTTGATCCCAAACCCATCCTGAGAGATTCCAGTTGCTGCCTTTGATTCTAAGTTCATTCGAAACAGACTTGACCGAAAATTTGCCTTTGTTATGATTCCAATTTATCCCATTGTTCACATTACTTATAGGAATTGCTTCAATCTGAGGCCATAAGATGAACATTTCAGTAGAGATTGCATTAGGAAGATTCCAAGAACCATTAGAGATGAATTGGGAAACAGTGGTTTCTTTAGCAGCCCCCAAGTCTTTTCTGACCCTCTCCCCATAAAGTTGATAAATGCTTTTGCCATTCAGCCAAGGATCATACCACATGTTGATGTCATTTCCAGAACCAATATCGTAAGATATATGGTTGACCAGCCATCCTCTACCTTTAAGAATTCCTTTTATTGCAGTTGAGTAATAAGACTTGATATCAATGTGCCAAATAGACTTGTTGCTGAAATACTTTTGCTTGACCCACTTACTCCTAAAGAGATTATTACCTTTCAACAAATCCCAAAAGTTCTTAATCATGCAAGCTTTGTTCCATTCATGCAAATTTCTCAAATTGAGTCCTCCTTCCTCCTTAGGTTTGCATATATAAGACCATTTTACCATATGTAAAGAAGTTTCATCAGAAGTTCCACTCCAAAAAACTTGCTCAAAAACTATCAATTTCATGGAAATATGCTGGTCGGAATTGGAACGGCATTGCACCAGTAATACTGAATGTTTGCAGCACTGAATGAATCATGAAGTCTACCAGCCTTGGAAAGGAGGCGAGATTTCCAAGATTGAATTCTATTCTTGATTTTCTGAACCAATGGGCTTGACAATAGCTGTTTTGATACCATTAGTGAAAAGAGGTAACCCCAAGTACGTGACAGGTAGAATTCCTTCTTGAACACCTAGGATTCTCGCTGAGTCTTTGTTACTAACATTTGCACCACATACCCTTCTCTTCTCATGTTAAGTTTTAGACCAGAAATAACTCCAAAAGCATTAAGAATTTCAGCCAGCTTATGAATGGATGATTGATCATCTTTAAGAAAAACAAGCAAGTCATCAGAAAATATGAGATGAGATATGTGGATGTTACCGGAATTGGAACTTTCAGTCTTTCTTCTCTAACTTCATGCTCAAGCATGCAAGTCAATCCTCCATAGCAATAGTAAACAAGTAAGGGGAGAGAGGGTCTCCTTGTCTAATGCCATTTGGCTACCAAAAAAACCCAGCAGGAGAACCATTGAATAGAACTGAAAATTTTGGAGTTTCCAAGCAATTTTGATCAAAGCAATCCAATTGTCAGGGAAGTGCATTCTCATCATACTGTAAATGAATGGTCGCTTGACTGAGTCAAAAGCCTTCCTTAAATCAGCCTTGAAACAAATTCTTTTCCTTTACTTTTGGAGGCCATGTCCTTAACTAAATCATTAGCAAGGAGAACATTGTGGTGGATCCCTCTATCCTTTATGAAAGCAGACTGGTTCAGACTAATTATCTTGCTCATCACCTTTTTCATTCTATCAGCCATAACTTTGGAAATAACTTTGTAAATGAAATACAAAGAGAAATGGGTCTGTAGTTTTCCAAGCAATCAGCACCTTTAGTCTTGGAATGAGGGAAATGAAAGTGCAATTCATTTGTTTGAGATATGGACCATTCTTGAAGAAGTGATGACAAGCATTCATAACATCCTTACCGGTAAGTGTCCAAGTTTTTTGGTAGAATTCAGCCGTGAAACCATCAGGTCCAGGGCTTTTGTTCTTCGGGGACTTCATAACAACTTGGTGATCTCATCATCAGTGACAGGCTGGTTGAGAAGTTGAATGTCTTCATGAGAAAGCTATTGGTAACATTGATTTGGGGTTCCTCATGAGTCTGATTCTTGAAGAAGTGTTGGAACATTAATATTCAAGGGGGCAAGAAACCTTAGTAAGCCAAAGATAAATGCCACGCTGCACATAGATATTATTCGCCAAACAAGAGGTGGAAAATGAGGCCATGGCTAATTACTCAAAGAGCAAGAGGTGTTGTTATCAGAAATCTCAAAATCTGAAAAAAAATAATAAATCTCAAAATAAAAAATCAGAAAATCTCAAAAATCCAAAAAAATTAGAAAATCTAAAAAATCAAAAAATCAAAAAATTCCAAAAAAATCTTAAAAAAAAAAAGAATGTGTGTGTACTTATTACTTTCTTTTAGCATGTATTGTTTATTGTCCTTTCCGCCTATTTAATAAGACTCCGCCCTTGATAATTACGAAGTCGGATCATGTTTATTTAAGCGCATGGGGTTGAGCCAAGAGCAGATCTAACCTGCTTTATTAAGTCTCACTTGGTAATGAGTTAACTCAAAGTTAACTCAGAGTTAACTCAAAGTTAACTCAAAATGGACTTTGGCAACCAAAAAAGTTACTCGGTTAGGTTGAGTTAACTTTGAGTTAACTCAACTTTTTCTAACCCACCCACACCCATGGAACAGAGTTAACTCAAAGTTAACTCAACTTTTTCTAAAACCCACTCACAAAGCAGAAATTGAGTTAACCTTGGATAACTTTAGCCATGGTTGGGTTAACTCAAACTCCAACTCATTACCAAAGTGAGGCTAATGTGTGTGCAGGGACAGGTAATTCTAAAGGATGCGCAGCGTCTCTCTCTCCATGTTTGAATCTCATCTCACACTCGTGTTAATTGCAAATCAACCATTCATAAAGATTGACATAAAATAAATTTTTCACTAAGAGATGATCAATATGTACAAAAGGGAGGTGGCTCACAATCTCCTCACTGTCCACCGCCACTCTCCCCGGATCCCTCCTGCTTATCTGGTGGTGGTAGCATCTCACCACCACCTCTGCCACTCTGGGCACTCGCCTCACCCTGGCGGCGCCTCTCCTCCTCCTCCTCCGGCGACTGGAGGAACCTGCCAAATACTGACCAACTGAGGCGCTCGTCACTCTACTGGTGCTCGCCCCGGTCCTACTCCTTCTGTGTGAACGGCCTATGGCCGTCACTATCTCCTGAAGGCTCCGTGCTAAAGTCTGCTGCGCCTGCAGGTCGGCGCGCAGCCAGGTGAGCTCCTCCTGGTCCGATGGCGACCCCCGCACGTGTAGTGCCGTCAGCTCCCTCGTCACCTCCGCGACCTGTGCCTCAGCTGCCTCCGCCAGGATGCGCAGCTGATCCCTCTCTCCCGCCACTGAGTCTACCTGCCCTTATAGCTGGGTAGCTCGGTCGGCGGTGGTCCGCAGCACTGTCTCCTGCAGGAAAGTATTCAAGTCAAAAGCCATAATTAAATATTCACTTAAATAGAAATCAATGCTATGCTTACCCCCTTGGCCAGTTCAACATGCGCCTCCTCGGCCCGTCTAACTGCTACTCCCAGTCGGTCCTCTAGGGCCGACTGGGAGCTCTCTGCTGCCCTCGAGGAAGAAGCACCAACTGCTGCGGCACTCCTCACCCTCTCCAACTCCCTCCGCTGCGCATGAAAACACTTGTTAAATTCTCAAATCAGCATTGAAAAGTGATTAAGTACCAAAGTTTGAGTAAGTACTCACTAGCTGCTCTGCCTCCTTCTGTGCCACCTCCCGATCCTGCATCGCCGAGTAGAGCAGGGCCCGGAGCGATGCAATCTCGCCGGTCACGTCCACCTGTAATTCATGTCCTAATCATTAGCTCAATTCCATAAAGTCAAATTGAAAGAGTTTTTGGTTTAGGGGTTTTACCTGGTGTCGGGCGCTCTTGTATACCTTTCCTCCGTACTTCAAGGCGTATGCCTGGAGGTACGCGTCGTCGGTGGTCGCGCTGGAATTGACGGCCTTGCCCTGGCGCTCCCAGTTTTGGATCTGTTCCTTTGCCCGCTCACGCCAGTCAGTCTTGTCGTGGAGTCCCCGGAAGCTCCGACCGGGTCTGCGGAACCGGTCACAAGTAGGGAACTCCACTGCACTCTGCCGAAGCCCGAGTGAGCGCTGGCACAGGAACAGATGCAGAGGTAGCACGAGGTTGAGTGCATGCACCCACACCGACCTACCGAAGTAGGGGCGGCCCTGCACCAACCAGGGCTGTCCCTCATCGCTCTCCCCTAGGTATGGCTGCCACACCACCTGCACGCCAAAGAACAATTAGTCACCAGGCAGTTATATCAAGCATTTAATTCATGAAGAGAAAGGTTAGAGCGCTCTTACATCCAAGTGTGGGTAGCTGTTGAGAGCTGCCACCGGTTGGTTCTCCTCCGACTGGGGTCTACCATATCCTTCCACGGCCTTGAGAGGAAGGTGCTTTGGGCCCTTGCCATGGCGTTTCCAGGTGATGGAGTGGAGGTGATGAGAGGCAGGAGTTTAGAGCGTGCGAAGCATGTTCTCAGTAGCAGGCGTTCAAGATCGAAAGTTTCTCAGGTTCGTAAACCCTGGAACTCTCTCTTTGGTGCTGCTGTGAAAGATGGAGTCCAAGTGCAAGGCGCAGCTTTGGAATTCATTGAACCTATTCAGCTCGATCATAAGAAGTTTGCTGTGTTCGAGGGTGAGGACGCAAAGGAGCTTCAGGAGTCATGGCGATTTGCTTTGATGGGGTATTTTATTGGCCTTCGACCTCTTTATACTGCTCTCCGTGCATTCATCCTTAATGTTTGGAAGCCAAAGGGAGATGTGGAGCTGCTCATGCGTGAAAGAGGATTCTTCTTATGCGTGTTCAACCAGGAGGAGGATCTTCAAAAGGTGCTTGATGGTTTTTGGAGTATTCGAGGACATCCTCTCGTTCTCCGTAGATGGACGCCAGATCTTGAAATGGAGAAGGAGTCGCTTTGCAGTGTGCCCATCTGGGTTAAATTCCCGGGACTTCCTCTTCGATGGTGGACAGCCAAAGGCCTTAGTAAGCTAGCTAGCCTTCTGGGACGTCCACTTCACATGGACTCTCTTACTTCTAGTAGAAAGAGACTACTCTTCGCTCGAGTTTGTGTGTTAGTCGACGCTGATGCTACCTTCCCCTCTGAGCTCGACGTCATGGATGAAGACGGGAGTTTTGACACTATCTTGGTTGAGTATGAGTGGAAGCCTGTTCTTTGTACGGAATGTAATTCCTTCGGCCATGGCAAGGGAGAATGTCGACCTGAAACAAGAATCCAGCGCAAGGTCTGGCGTGTGAAATCTCACCCGCCAAACTCTAATGCAGCAGCTCATGGGGAAGACGACATGCAAACTCATTCTTTGTCTCTCACGGATGCTGGTGTTCAAATGGAGGTAAGTGTTAGCAGGGCTGATGACCATGGAGTTCCCAATAAGCAGAAGGAAATCACTCTTGGCAAGGAAGGTACGAAGGCAATAGGCAGCAAGATATCTTTAAAAATAATGGATTCTGCAAGCAAGGAAATAGCAAATGAATCTGCAATTTTATGCAACTCTGGGCTAAGCAAGCAGTGTGAACGTTCTTTAGAAGGTGTATCTGGGCAATGGCATGGGAGTCAATCTGAGCATAAGGAAACTTTCCTGGGATCGCGGGGCGATACAAGGGAGACTCGAGCTGGCCATGGGCGTCTCTCTAATGGAGGAAATAATGCTAATAGATTTGATGCTTTGCAGGATTTGAGTGGTGACAATGATAGTAATATGCTTACTATGGATGCAACACCAACCATATATGGTCGAATATCTAAGGAAGGGAAGGATAGAGATGGCGTACCGCATCAACCATCCACATCAAACCAGGGACATCAGGACGCCATGCACGGCCATGCAATCACGTCAGGTACGCAGTTGGGAAATAAAATGGATAAAATGGATAAGCTGCATGCTAGGATCCGATCTCTTTCTCAAAGACAATAATGAAGATCAGTTCTTGGAATGTAAGGGGTATTAATAAATCAGTGAATAGACTGAGTGTTAAGAACTCAATCTTGAACTCTAAGGCGGATATTGTTGTTTTATTGGAAACCAAAGTTAGATATGATAATTTGGTTCGCAGAAGGCTATCTATTGCTTCCCATTTAAGTATGGCTCACAACTACAATGATCATTCTGCAGGTCGGATATGGGTGCTTTGGAATGGGACTACTGTCGACATGCATTGTGTTAAAACATCAGATCAGTTTATCCATCTGGACTGCACTGATTTATCTACTGGAAGGCTGTTTCACTTGACCGCTGTTTATGGTTCTAATCTTCTTTATGAAAGGAGGACTCTCTGGAAGGACATTTCAGATATCTCTGCCACCATTTCCTTGCCTTGGCTTATTGTTGGGGACTTCAATTGCGTAAGGTTTCCTGATGAAAAGATGGGGGGCCGGAGTCTCACTCCTTCTGTTCTTAAAGATCTCAATAACTGTATTGATCTTTCTTCTCTCCTAGATTTGAAGAGTGTTGGTAACACATTATCTTGGAGTAACCGCTCTGTGGGGGCTAGGAGAATTGCATGCAGGCTAGATAGAGCTTTGATCAATGCTGGTTGGACACCTTCTCGGATAGCTATGTTTCTTATGGAGATAAGCTTCATTCTGATCATGCTCAATTGACTGTGTACACTGATGAGACTATTGGGAAGGGTCCAAAACCCTTTAAATTCTTTAATATGTGGGCTCAGCATGATACATTCCTTCCTACTGTGCAGCGAGCTTGGAATACCCAGATTAAAGGAACTCCTCTTTTTGTTCTTTGTCAGAAGCTTAAGGCTGTCAAGGTAGCTTTGAAGAACTGGAATCACACTGAATTTGGTATCATTTATCGCAAGGTGGAGAATGCAACTAATATCCTTCATGTTGCTCAGGAAGCTTTGGATGCTGATCCAATGAATGATGAATGCATTGAGAAAGAAAACAAGCCCGGGAAGTATATCTTCATAATCTTAGCATGGAGTCTTCTTATGCCAAACAAAGGGCGAAACAGCACTGGCTTACTCAGACTGATGACAGTACAAAATTCTTTTATGCAAGTATCAAAGGACGAAGAATGGTTAACTCTATCAAGAGGTGCAAGATGCCGGATGGGAAAATGTCTGATGACAATCAGGAAATCAAGAATCATGCTCTGAACTTCTATTATAATCTTCTGAATAAAGATCACTCTTATCATACACCCGAATTTGAAGCCTCTAAAGTGCTTTATGATGATGATAGAAATCAGCTAATGATATAGCTATCGGCATGTGCTTTCTCTCTCTAGGCGAATCTAGAGAGAGAAGCTCTGGAAAAAGGGTGTCTCGGGGGTCTCGGGGGTTCCACCTCCACCGCCCTCCGGCGGTGGGAGGTCTCTCCCGGCGGTGAGCGTCATCCTCTTGGGGGGATCTCTTCTTCTTCTTGGGGAAGAGATTCCGGGGAGGATCACCACCGGTTGGTTTTCCTCCAACCGGGGTCCTCATTTTCTGAGAGTTAGGTTTTCCTTCTTCTTCCTCGGGAGGGATCCGTTCAGTGAGGGAGTGTTTGGTCCTCTTCTGCGCGTTTGCCTCCTCCTCGGGAGGGAACCGTTCCTGAAAGGGCCGCCACCGGTTGAAACCACTTCAACCGGGGTCTACTGTTTGGTGAGATCGTGTTTTCATGCAGGTCCTGTTGGTTTCCAATGGAGGCCTCCGTGTCCTGCCAGCAGCGGAGCAGCGTTCCAAGGATCGTTGAAGTCGTCCGGTCAGGAGCCACCTCCTCTGACAAGGATACTTCCAGGGTTGGTCGAGGTATCATGAGTCAACCGGGAGAACGGGGGCGATCGACTTCCAGGTCGCGTAGGTCGCGTTCTCGCTCAAAGAATCCTGTGGGAGTTTCTTCCTCACCGAAGATGTGGGCGAGCCTCTTCTCTCCACCGACTACTAGCGAAGCTTCTCACTCTTTGTCTTTTATTAATCCTGCAAATATAGAAGATAAACTGGTTGCGGTTTGTGATGTGGAAGATTTGGAGGAGCTGAGGGAGCTTGGGATAGGACCATTGTTGGGTCGACTTGAAGACATCCTATATGCCCCTCTCTTCTTTTATCAAGAACAGGTGGGGAGTTGTTGGGTTCCAGTTGCATCTGTTGGAAAATGGATTTTTCCTGTGCAAGATGGATAGTGAGGACGATGTCACACGTATTCTGGAGAATTTCTGGTCTATTAGGGGACACCCTATGATTCTGAGAAGGTGGGAGAAAGATGTTCGGATGGAGCTGGAAAGTCTGAAAAATATTCCAGTGTGGGTCTCTATTCATAGCTTACCGATCCATTTGTGGTCAAAAAAATTCATATCTAAGCTGTGCAGCACAGTTGGTGAACCTCTTTTCATGAATAGATTAACTGCGGAGCGTAAAAGGTTATCGTACGCAAGAGCATGTGTTATGGTGTCCTCGGAAGTGGAGTTACCAACTACGGTATCCTATAAGGAGTTAGATGGTTCTTTGCATTCTCTTAATATTTCTTACTCATGGAAGCCAAGAAGATGTGCAACTTGTGGTACTTTTGGTCATTTGCAAGGCCAGTGTCAAAAACCCTCCAAAGAAGTTCATAATGCTACTCATCAGATTTACAGGAAGAAGGAAGCTGTTTCTCGTACAACTCAAAATGATACTCAAATTGCAAGTAAGAATCAATTCTCTATTCTCGCCAGTATTCATAGCGACATTGACGGACCTGATGCACCTACTGTCGAAGAAGGTAATGTCATCCAAAGGAAGAGTGAGCAGGCCGGGTTTACATCTCCAAAAGACGACAGATCTGATTCAGGTAAGTCGCTATCTTCAGAAGGTGGGCAATCCAAGGATTTAGATGTGCATTGTGTAGAGAAGGAAGGGAGTATACAGGACTCGGCTGTCATTCCTGGGAGAGAGCCGGCGTCAGATTTCCTGCAAGATACGTATCATGGGGAGAGGAATAGCGATGATCTTAAAGGGAAGGAGGTGAGCTTACCTCCGCCATGCAAAAAAACGCCAGATTCAGCTGTCCGCCTGGGGATTCAAATGATACGCTTACCTTATCATGGAACAGCGTAGGGAAAGGTATGATTTCGCCTATTCCTTCTCCAGATAGTGTGGGTATCAATGGAAAAAATTCAACTCTTTAAATGTGGTTGACGAAATGGATAGGAAAAAGAAAATGGGACATGGGTTGCCTTCTCAAGGGACCAAAACTAAGACAAAGGATACTAGAAACCGGTCCTAATCTTCTATCTTTTATTATGAAAATCATCAGCTGGAATGTAAGAGGAATCAATAAGAATACAAAGAGATGGGAGTTGAAAAAAATTATCCACTCTACACAATGTGATATTTCTATTCTCTTAGAAACAAAAATAAAGGAGAGTAATGTGCTCACTTGTAAAGATCAGATCTGGGCTGATGCCAATGTCATTCACAACAGCAATTGCTCTAAAGGCAGAATTTGGATTCTTTGGAATGATAATAAATACTCTATGGATGTTATTCAAATAACTGATCAAGTTATCCATCTGAAGTGTAAAAACTTGGTATCGGGTCAAAGTTTCTTTCTCTCAGCTATTTATGCTTCCAACCTAAATCATGAAAGACTGATGCTCTGGAATAATGTCATCAATCATTCAACTGCTCATGTTCTTAATGCTCCTTGGATCTTACTGGGTGATTTCAATGTGTGCGCTATGCGTCTGAGAAAGTGGGGGGAATCCAGTCCCCCATCATATCCTTAACTCTTTCAACGCTATGATCAACAAGTCTGGCATCTTGGATATGAAATCTATAGGAAACACTTTGTCCTGGTCGAACTGTTCCTCTGGTGACAGAAGAATTATGGCAAGATTAGACCGTTGCTTGATAAATGACCAATGGCTATCTACTTATCCAGAAGCTTTTGCTGACTATTCTGCCACTTACTTCTCTGATCATTCAATGCTGGTTACAAACTCTTCAAGCGAGCTTTCTACTGGGAGGAAACCCTTCAAATATTTCAATATTTGGACTGAGCATCCTAACTTTTTCTTCAAGTTGTTAGAAGTGCCTGGCAGGTCGAATTTCAGGGTTCTCCTACTTTTATTCTTTGCCAAAAACTTAAGGAGGTAAAGAAAGCTTTGAAAAAATGGAACAAACTTGAGTTCGGAAATGTTCATGACCTGGTTAAAAATTGTAGAGAAAAGCTGACGGCTGCTCAAACTATTCTTCAAAGGAACCCGTTGGACCATCATTTTATCCAGGAGGAGATTCGTATGAAGCAGGAGTATTTGAAATCGCTAGAAATGGAGGAATCGCTTTACAAACAGAAGTCAAGACAGCAGTGGCTTTCGCTGGGAGATTCAAATACCAAGTATTTTCATGCTTCTTTCAAAGGCAGGAAGGCTATTAATACCATCAAGACCTGTTCTGATTCACATGGAAACAAGATTGAAGATATTGAAAGAGTCAAGGAGCATTCCATTAAGTTCTTCAAAGACTTACTTAACCAGCCGGCTTCTACTTGTCACATGGATAACATTAATCTCAGCCGTACCTTGGAGGAAGAAGACATAATTAACTTATGCCAGCTTGTGACTGATGAGGAGATAAAAAATGTTATATTTCAGTCTCCTAAGGGGAAAAGTCCAGGTCCTGATGGGTTTCCGGCGGAATTTTATCAGAGTACCTGGGAGATTGTGGGGGATCTTATTTTAGAAGCAGTCCATCATTTTTTCAGAACCTCCAGACTTCTTAAGCAAATCAACTGTACATTTATCGCTCTTATTCCAAAATCTGATGGAGCCGACTCCTTTGATCAATACCGGCCGATATCTCTTTGTAATTTTCTCTATAAAGTTATCTCAAAGATTCTGGCCAACAGAATGCAGGTGGTACTTCCAAAGCTTATCAGTTATAACCAAGCTACCTTTATCAAGGGTAGATCAATTCAAGATAACATTTTGCTTGCTAATGATATTGTTCGGGACTTACACTCCAAATCCAAGGGTAATCTTCTTTGCTTCAAGGCAGACTTGAAAAAAGCTTTTGATTCCGTAAATAGAGAGTTCATTTATCATATGATGCAGAAGATGGGCTTTCCTGCTCAATTGTTATCTGGATAAAGAACTGTATTGAGAATCCCACTTTCTCCATTCTCTTTAATGGTTCACCTATTGGTTTTTTTCATGGTACTAATGGGATTAGACAAGGTGATCCTCTCTCTCCATACTTATTTACAATTGTTATGGAGGGATTTACCAATCTCCTAGATAGTGAAGTCAACAAAGGAAATATTAAGGTCCCTTCGGCTGATCAGATTAATGTCTCTCACATCACATTTGCGGATGATCTTGTCATATTCTTCAAAAATGACATTACTTCAGCTGAGAGGATCCATTATGTTATGCAGGTTTTCTCTTCTTCTTCTGGATTACATTTGAACCATAACAAAAGCAAGTTGTTCATCGGAGGGAAGGTCAGTAATAAAGATGTTTTCCTCAACATCTTGGGGGTAGGCGAAGGTACCTTGCCAGTTAGTTACCTTGGATTACCCCTTATTTCTTGTTCTATCAGAAGATTGCATTGTGTTCCTCTTATGGAAAAAATTAGGAAAAGACTTCTCTCATGGAAGAACCGGATTCTCTCCAAAGCTGGTCGGCTCCAATTAATCCAATCTGTGCTACATTCGTATTCAGTTTATTGGTCTCTGGCATTCTCTCTTCCTAAAAGTTTGATCCACCACATTGAGCATATAATCAGAAACTTCTTTTGGAATGGATGCAAAGATAAGAAGTCTTTTCATCTGATAAAGTGGAATGATGTGTGCAGGCCGAAAAAGGAGGGGGGCCTCGGATTAAAACGCCTGGAGGATTGGAATCGAGCTGCCATGGTAAAGCTCCTATGGGAGATTTTGCATAAACAAAAAACATGTGGGTAAATTGGATTCAGCATAAATATCTTTCTAAGGAAAGCATCTGGATGATAAAGATCAGGTCTAATTTCTCTAATGCCTGGAAGGCTGTGCTTCAGGAAAGGGATTGGATTAAAAATCATATCACTTATCACATTGCTAATGGTGCCAACACAAAGTTGTGGTACGATCCTTGGGTTCTTGGTAAAAGAATTTTTCAGTTATATGGAGATAGCATTCGTCATGATTTGGGTGCACCTAAGAACATCAACGTTGCTCAGATCCTCATGCATGGTACTTGGAATCTGCCACCTGCCACTTCTCATCAAATGATATGCCTTTGGCCTATCATCAGAAATCTGCAAATCAGTGATGACATTCATGATAACATCAGCTGGAATCACAACAATGGTAACTTCTCCATCTCCTCGGCTTGGAACGAAATCAGATGTAAGGACATTGTCTCACGTGATCACCTTTGGATCTGGAAGAGGCGTGGCGCTCAAAAATTTAACCTGTGTTTATGGCAAGCTACTTTATGCAAACTACCAACCCAAGACTTCCTGCAAGGAAGAGGTCAACATTTAGCTAACCAATGTGTTTTATGCAGGGAAAGTGAAGAAAGTAACCGCCACCTGTTCTTCTCTTGTGCTTATAGCAACTGGATGTGGAAAGAGATTCTCAATAGATTCCAGTTGGGCGTCCTCCTGAGGACGTCCTGGAGAAGGAGATGGCAGCTCTCTATAAGAATTTCCCTTCTCATAATGTGGTGACATCTCTTGCTCAGCTAGCCCTTAAACAACAGTGTGGTGGATATGGAGAGAAAGATGTGTGAGGACTTTTGACAATAAAAACCGATCCAAGATGCAAGTGCTTATATCTATTCTTCTAGACATCAAGATTTGCATGGAAAATTTAAAGGGAGGCAATCAGACAGAGAGAAGGACATCCTGAGGCGTTTCAATATATTTGTCTAGTCTTTCTCTTTTGCATTTTCCGTAGAAATTTCCATTCATAGTCCACAGCTTGTGTGGTCATGAAGAGTCTTTTCTTGTGATCCTAATGTTGTGTACGGTGGAGTGATAATATTCCATCTCTTTGAGATGGGGTACGCTCTCCTGTCCTCCATTAGGAGTTCACTTCCTATGTGCCATCCTCATGGCCGTGGGGTCCTGTATATTATTCCCGTTTCTTTAATGCAATTATTACTTACCAAAAAAAAAAAATCAGCTAATGATACCCTTCACGGATTCAGAAATTATTGAAGTTGTTATGACTGCTCCGAAGAACAAAAGTCCAGGCCCAGATGGTTTCCCAGCTGAATTCTTTCAATTGTGTTGGAGTACGTAGGCAATGATGTTCTTGCTGCTGTTCATTACTTCTTTAAGGGAGGAAGATGGCTTCGCCAGGTAAACCACACCTTCATCTCCCTAATACCAAAGAATGAGAATGCTGACTCTTTTGACCAATTTCGGCCAATATCTCTGTGCAATTTTCTTTACAAGATCTTTACAAAACTTATTGCTAACCGAATGCAAAAGTTCATGCCCAATCTCATTAGCAAGAATCAATCTGCCTTTATCAAAGGAAGAAAGATTCAAGATAGTATCCTGCTCGCCAATGATCTTGTGAGAGATATCCATTCTAAGCATAGAGGTAATTTGTTATGCATGAAAGTGGATCTGCGAAAGGCTTTGATTCAGTGCAGCGAAGCTTCATTCTCATTATTCTGAGGAAGATGGGGTTTCCGGAACAATGGTTGCAATGGATTGACATCCTCACTAATTCTACTACTTTTTCTGTTATGCTGAATGGAAGTCCAGTGGCGTTCTTTAAGTCTTCCAATGGGATTCGTCAAGGAGATCCATTATCACCTTACCTATTTTGCGTGGCTATGGAAGGGCTTTCTATTATGATAGATCAGAAGACGAAGGAGGGTGAGCTGCTGGTTCCTTCTTATGGTCAAACGAAGCTTTCTCATTTGGTTTTTGCAGATGACTTACTTCTTTTCTTGAAGCCTAGCATCTCTTCTGCTAGATGCATATCCAGCATTCTTCAGGAATTCTACAAGTATTCTGGCTTGCAACTAAACAGTGATAAAAGCAAGGCTTATATTGGTGTTAAGGTTCAGTCTAAAAATTGCTTCTTGATGCTTTGAAAGTTCCGGAAGGTACATTGCCATCCTCTTACCTGGGACTACCTTTGTTTTCCACTCGCCTGTCTAACATCCATGTGCTCCAATCCTAAAAAAGATAACCAGCAGGATCGCTTCATGGAAATCTCGGTTCCTTTCTAAGGCAGGTCAACTGGAATTAATCCGCTCGGTTTTGCAATCTTATTCAATCTATTGGGCTGCATCCTTCCTATTACCTAAAGGACTAATTGGGGAAGTGGAGAGGTTAACAAGAAATTTCTTTGGCACTCATCTGGAAGCTATAAACCTTTTCATCTAGTGAAGTGGGATCATATATGCAGGCCCAAGATGAGGGAGGACTTGGGATCAGACACCTTTCTATCTGGAACTCTACTTCAATTACCTTGCAGTTTTGGCGTCTTTTATCTAAGCAAGATACCTTATGCAATCAATGGGTGCATAGCAGATACCTCAAGAAGCATTCAATCTGGTCGGCACAAACCAAATCATATCATTCCCTCGCATGGAAGGGCATGGTTCAGGTTAGGGAATGGATAAAACCTCACATTGTTTACAGAATTGGTAATGGGTGCACTATCAACTTATGGGAGGATCCATGGATAAACGGAGAGTCCATCCATTCACTTGGTGGCCAACACATCAGATCCTTGATTGGACTTCCTATTACTGCCACTGTTAGTTCATTCATTCAAAATGGGAGATGGTGCCTTCCACCCCAACATCTTTTGACATGCTAGAGCTTTGGCCCCGTATTCTGAATATTCCTATTGCAGCAAACTCAGAAGACTCCATTCTATGGAAGCATAACAATGGTAACATTAGCAACAAGCACATTTATGATTTGAAGAGACCCACCTACCCAAAAGTTCCTTGGTTCGGTATTGTATGGAAAAGGCCGACAAGTCAGAAGCATTCGCTCCATGCATGGCAGGTTTGCATGGGGGCCATCACGTCCTTTGACGTTCTCATGAAGCGCGGCCTGTATGGCCCCAACATCTGTGTACTATGTAAAGAGCAGGAAGAAAACATCAATCATCTATACTTTAAGTGCTCCTACAGTTCCTGGATTTGGACCCAACTCTTGCATAGATTAAATACTCATAGACGGCTCAAGGAATCTCTTCAAGCAGAACTTGAAAGTATGATCAGAAGATTCAGTGCCCCGGGGTTGGAAGTATTATAGCTTTTGTCACTTTCAGAGCAGCACTTTGGTGGATATGGAAAGAGAGGTGCTTGAGGTCTTTTGAATCAAAAAATCGCAGCCCAATGCAAGTTCTTCTCTCTATATTATCTGATATTCGGAGCATTTCTGAATTTCATATTCAGAAAGCAACTCTCTCCCAGGAATCAGATAGGATCCTAATAAACTTCAACATCAAAAGGATTAAGTAGCTTTGCCTTTCTTGTACTTTTTTTGAGTTCTTGGGAACTTACTTCCCTTCTATGAATCCATAGCTATCGGCTTGTGATAGCATGTATTCAGCTTTGTAAATATTCCAATTTTTCCTATATCAATTCAAAACCGGTATTACTTACCAAAAAAAGTGTGGGTAGCTGTCAATGGCCTCCTGGAGGTGCTCTAGATGATCACCTAGGTTACGGGTGTCCCGGCAAGAATCCCAATGGCATGCAATAGGCACGAGGCCCGACCGTGTAAGGATCCCTCTCCCTAGGGCTGGAAGGTGAAGGTAAGACCAGACCTGCAAAATAAGAAGGATATTAGATCGCACTCTAAAGCAAAATGCGGTTAAATTCAATGGTTAGGGAGAAGAAGTGTACCTGGAGAAAAGGGAAGAATCCGCTCGTCGAGGTCTGCCGCTCGGAGGCGCCCAGGCTGTCGAATTGGTGGGCCAGGAATGCTGCTCCCCAAGCGTAGTCCCCCACCTCGCTCAAATCCTTCAGCAGAGGTAGGAAGCGGCAATGGACTGCATCGCCCCTCGTGGCAAACAATATTCTACCAAGAAAGAGGACGAGGAAGCGACGCAAGTCCAAGTCCGCCTCCGCCCCTGGCTCGCTCGCCAACTCCCTCCTACTCACCCGGACTAGCCACTGGAAGTGCTCATCTGCTGTCTCCCTTGCCTTCTTCCCCACCTCGAACAACCCCAGACACTCCTGTAGCGCTACCCTGGGAACTAGGGAGGACCTACGGTCTATAGGCAGCCCTAGGAGTCGCTCGGCAAGATCATGGTAGCAAGGGTAAGTGAATCCACTCACCGGCCTCCCATACACTCGGAGCCCCATGATCCGGCTCACATCCTCAAGGCTGGGGATCATGTGTCCCCATGGAAATACGAAGGCGGTCGCCTCCGTATCCCACCTGCTCTGCAGAGCCTGGGTGAGCGCAGGGTCTGACCTCATCCTCTTTATTCTCAAAATCTCCCCAAACCCCATCTCCTCAACTCTCTCTCTCTGGAAGGGTGGGAATGCTAGGAAGACAACCAACACTAAGGTCCAAGACACCCGGGCCCTCATCTCGCCCTGCATTAAACAAAAAAAAGAGAGGGGTTGATAAGCAGTCTAGTTTTGGTGCTCGGTTCGAGTCGCGACCCTTGTAAAGGTCGCGACCTTGTCCCGACGAGGCGGTGCGCCGCGACCTTATCGCGTCGCCTTCTTAGGCCGTGATAAGGCCGCATCACCCATCTCTGTCGCGACATGGTCGCGGCACTCTGTACTGCCGCGACTACTGGTGTCATGGCGGATCGTGCCATCGCGTCTTCAGGACCGGACCGGCCGGAGCTTCCCTTGTCCGATCTTCTTTCTCATGGGCTTCACGCCCTACAACCACCCTCTGGGGGCTTCTTCTAACATTCCCACCCATTCATTCAAGGATTTGAGATAGATTTACTTACCGATTTCATAGCTTTTTCCCGCTTCTTCCTCGCCGCCTCCACGTCCATGGCGGGGTCTTCCGCCTCTTCCTCCACCTCCATGTCTACGTCCGTCTCCACCTCCTCCGCCGGGGGCGCCTCCACTCGGCGGCGGGAGCTCCTCCTCTCCGCGTGCCTCTTCGTCTGGGAAGAGCCTTCTCCGACATTCCATCCTCCTTCCATGATCTTGGTAGGTGATTAGGGTCAAGAAAAGGGAGGAGATGGGTGAGGAAAGGAAGCAAATCACAAGGGGATTTGAAGGATTTCAAGGGAAAATTCGCTCGGGTGTTCGAATGCAAGAAAGGGGGGAAGATGGAAGGCTGTTTGCGTTTTGAATGTTCGGTTCGAGACGCGACGTAGCAGGCCGTCGCGTTAATGTCGTGCCACCTGGGGACGTTGCGACTATGTCGCGACGCCCCGCCTTGTCGCGACCATAAGGCGACGCCCATGATTGTCGCGTTATAAATAGAGCCATTACGCAAACAGGAAAATTCATGTCTATTCATTTCAAATCAATCAGTACATGTTCCAAATTCTTCCTACATTCAAATAAATGCACGTTTCTGCAGCTACCATCTAACATCGTCCCTACAACAGGCTATCTATCCTTATGCTTCCACAGCAGCTGGTTGGAGCTTCTTCAGCGCCTTCACGTATTTTCTGATCATGTCTTCGTCTTCTTCTTCCATTACCACCTGGACGAGACTCGTCGCACATCCTTCCCAGTGCACCATAGTGCTCTGGACATCCCTCTCATCCTGCTCGTCGTCCATCTTCCTTTGTTGAATGGCTGGGTAGTGAGATAGTGGAAGAACCATGGTGCGTGCCGCCCCGCATTGCAGATAGCACCGGTCTTGGTTGTAGTTGATGAGTGCTTCATTTCCCAGAAGGCGGAGTGCCAGCCCGAGGCGCTGAGGTACGTGAATCATTCGGTTGTGGAGGAAGCGCGGGCGCATGTCGAACGCCACCTCAGTCATATGCCTGAAGTACTCTTGCCACGCCTTCAAGCCCTTTACTTGGGCTGTCTTGCACCAAGCCTGGGTCGTCATATGGAGGGGGCCGCCCACATAAGCCAGCGAGTGATGAAGCATTGTCTTGCATTCCGTGCCCAAGTTGTCCATCGTCCGGAAGTTGACGTTCATGCCCATCCATAGCTCGAGGGCGATGACGGAGCCGTAGAAGAGTCCCCTGGTTGTTGCAAAGGTTAGCCTGGCATACAAGTAACCCAAGAATGCTTGGCCGATGCTCATACCTTCTAAGATGGAGTCGATGATGCTCAAATTGGTGATGGAAATAGCTCCATCTTTGGCCGGGAAGAGAATAATGTCGCAGATGCAGATGGCGGCCGCTTTGGCAATAGCGAGATGGTTTTCGGTTCGGCGCTTGCACTGGGAAGTGATCCATTGGGAGATTGGAAGAAGATGCACGAAGTGCCGGCGCGTCATACTTTGCAAATCTGCCTTTCTTGTGGTGATCTCGCCCATAATCCCCCACGAGTTGATGGGCGTCACGATGTGGTTGAGTGCGTACTCTTCGCCGCGCTTGTACTTCGGGAGGCTGAGCATAATCTCTAGCTCCTCCAGCAAGATCGTAGCCTCGAATTTGGGGAAGATGAAGGTGTGAGTCTGCGGGTGCCATAGCTCCACCAGTGTCATGATGCTATCCCACATGTGCATGAATTTGTGATATTGCTTAGCGAGGACGAATACTGTAGAGAGCCCCCATTCTTTCAATTGTCGGATCGATGCGGGCGGTAGAAGCTCGATCATGGGAGCCAACCACGGCACTTTAGAGAACCTCCTCTGCCCAGGTAAAATCTGAAGAGATAGAAGAGGGAGTTTGAGAGCAGAGAGAAAGAAGAAGAAGAAAACAGGGGAAAACAGAGCAGAAATTCAGAATTCAAAAGATAAAAGAACACTTACTTGAAGCTTCGTGCGCATATATGTGCCCCAGGATGGAGGGGAGTTGCTGGAGCATGGAATAAGACTCCCTAGCTTCTTTTGGAGGGGAGTAAGGGGGATCCCCTCTTGAAAGGCAGAAAGACTCCTCTTCATGGCTGCAAGAGAGAGAAAACTAAAGAAGAGAGGAAGCAGAGAATTAGCTGCAGGATTAGCACCCTAAAATCTCCTATTTATAGAGCTGTAGGAGGTGCTAACCCATCCCAACCATGTAACTAGGTGATAGGATAAGATTAGGAGAAGTTTAGAAGTCCTAATGGAAGTCTAAGTGTCCTATGATAGAGGTCAACACAGGTTTCCTGCATTTTCCGAGTTCGGTTCTAGTCGCGACGCCGCGATATGACGTGACAAGGTCGCGACATGGCTGGGCGCCGCGACTATGTCGCGGTCACACATGGCGTCGTCTCTCTATCTGTTGTGTCATTTCCATGTCTGTGCTTAGTGTATTTGTTTGTTTGATTATGTTTGTGTATATATTGTCACTTTTATGCTTATTATGTCTGTTTATTGTCAAAAAAAAAAATCAGAAAATCAGAAAATTACAAAAAGAGGTCGTCACAGGTAAGTCAGGTAAGTATTTCTTCCCTTACTCCCCCGCATTACTATGTGGTATTCTACCTATTATATCATTTCAAGGACCGGCTGGTTCTCAATGTGCTCTGGGATTGGAGTTCCCCTTTACCAAAAACAGTGATAATCTAGGTGCACATTGTTAATCATTGGATAGGTCGTTGAGTTGGGTAAGTTCGGGGACGATGGATTCAGGCCTGCACTGTGGTTGTAGGTAGTCTCTTGACACCGTTCTTATTCGACTTAACTATATTATCCTTGATATATTTTCTATGTTCTCATTTTCTTTGCATTTGTTTTGATGATTTCTTTTATTTTAGCCCAGCATGCATCATGTAGCACTTTGAGCTTTCCAGACTCATTCCTGACTATTGATGAGCATTTGTTGAGTGCCCAATCACCCTTCATATTCCAAACAAGAAATCCAATTCCACTCTGAATCGGAAGGTTTGCCTCCGAGTGAGTTGTTCCCGTCAGTTTAACAAGAATTCCCCTGTCTAGATTCTCTATCCAAATTTCGTCCTATTCCTTTGATCCATTTTGGTTGCGAACCACTCCCAGGACAGAGTCATGAGTTACCTGCCTGGCACGCACATGTCCCTCCAAAACGAAACCTGCAGGACAATCGGCTAGGGTACCTCTCAATCGAGGGGTTGATCATCCTCTTCTTTTCTCCTTCTCGTCCAGACTTGTGCTTTTCTTTGCATTCTGCTCGAGCAGCTAACTCGGTGCTTTCATAAAGATTCCAATTGCTTGTTGGTTAGATCGGGTGTCTCTTTACCTTGGCTCCCACTTTTCAGTCCACTCCGCATCATTTCCGTTCCATTGTCACTTCGTGACACCTCCACTCCACTTCTGCTTCGTTTCCTTGCAAAGTGGAAGCCAAGGAGGGGCAATCTATAGACACCTGATTATGACTAATGAGTTGAACCATATTTCTTATTATCTTAGTGAGCCCCTAGTTGGTCACTCACCTTGAGCCCATCATTAGCCTTGTTTTGAGCCCATTAACAACTCAAATTGCCTTGAAATCCTGTCCATTATCACTTTGCGAGTCTTTAGGCATAAATAACCATTATCCTTTCACATGATTGGCTGATAATTCGTAGATAAATGACTTCCTTGACGCGTCGTATCGTAGCGCTACGTCTTAGTGTCTCGTCACCACGGGCCGCCGCGACAGCCCATGCACATCTATGCACGTTGGCATACTGTCGCGACGCCTCGCCCCGTCGCGTCTCCATGTCGCGGTCCTACGATGTGCCGCGACAGCAGCTGCGCATGTTGGCCTCCGCAACCAACTTCTATTTATCCTCCCATGGGTTTATCATTATCCCCAGGGAATATATTAACCCCTTGGGCGGGATTTGGGCCCTAGGGACTCTCTTGGGGACCCCAAGGACTCTCCCATGCGATTTTGACTGACATTTATCTCCCATTTTACTTATTATCCATTTTATGAGATATTCTCACTCAAAAATCTATAAAAGCAAGGCCCTCTCCTCATGAATGGGGGAGCTCCGATTTTCACCCCGAAGGGCTGCCGAATTCTCCACTGAGTTATACTTAGCCTCATAGCCCACCCATTTCCACTCCTTCCTTCACATTCCACTCCACAAAACTTGCTCATTTCATCATCCATGGAGCGTGGAGCGTAAGGACGGCGACTCCAACCCCTTCCAAAAGCCATTGCATGACATTTAGGGACTGCATCCACGCCAGGGAGTTGCCCTCATGGGGCTCATCCTCCTCTCCTTTCCATTCCCTCTATTTCCTCATGCATTTTATGTTATTTCTAGATAGGTTGCATACCACTTTCCCTCCCACGTTTTCACACACCCTAGGGGTTTAAAAACACCCCCAGGTTTGTTCCCACCATGCTATTTCCCTTCTTTTCATTTTTTAATGGATACTACTCTTAACTCATTCTAATAGGGCTTTTGTTGTTTCTTCTTTATTTTGGTAGGCACCCAAACTATTTTCCACAAGGAGCTCTCATCCTCTAGCCAGGAAGAAGGTCCAACCATCAATCTCCCGCACAACAGAGAACGCGACGACGGAGGGCGACGCGATAAGGAGACGCGTCCAGATAAAGCGACGCGTTACCAGCACCATCGCGGTAGGTGAGAGTACCGCGATACCAGGTCCGCCTCCATTCTCTCTCCCTTTCCTAGAATAGTTAGCCCCTCACATTTTTCTACTCATTAGGCAACTTTCTAGGTGGCGATCGCATCCTATTTTCCATGCCATTAGATTTAATACATGTTTGCGTGTTGAGGGGGGGCACAATCCCCGTGATTACAACATTGTGCTTCATGTTTCATATTTCATGCAAGAAATTTTTTTTTCTAGCTTGACTCACAATGTGTACTTGTGAAAGTGGTGAGTTAAAGGGTAAGTTAACTAATTATGTTCTTAGCAGCCTTCTCAATATACATTTGAAATTCCATTAGTACATTAAAAGATTGTTAGGAGTATTCAGATGGATGATGAGTTTTACCTAGCATTCATGTTGATTGATTGATATTCTACACTCCTATTGAAGACCAATCGTGGGGAATAAAGCTACCTACCTACAAATAAATGTGCAAATGTAGCGAAAAAAAAAAACATGTAAAATGCCCCTGATCTTAGTAACCGGGCCTGCTACTTCTAAGGTAAGAGTTGAGGCTCACGTCAAACAATGAAGGGAAGTGCAGCACCATGTAACTGAAAAGAAAAGAAAAAGAGTATGAAAAAAATAACTAGGTAGACTGAAAGCTACCTGTAATTCGAGGATCGAATTTAAGGAGTATAGAGTTGATACCATCCTTGAGTTATATGTAAAAAGCCCATGCATTCTCTTATTCATGCTCAAACATTGAACAAAAAAAAATCCATGAAATTTTGAGTGTATCTTGAGGAACTGTCTAATTTGCCTTTGACCCTTTCGACCGGAACTTGAAATACTTATGATCAAGCATTCTCATTCTTACTTTCTTGCCATGAAGTATGATGTTTTGAACTCTGTTTGTCCCAATTATTCATTGTGTGCATTGCTAAGGGACTAGCAATGAGTAGGTTGGGGGGTGTGATAATTACATAATTATTGATGATAATCATGATATTTTACTATATAATGGTCCTTAGTTTGACATTAATCCATTACTATTTTATTACATTTTTTTTTTGGTCGATCAACGAAGAAGAAGAATAAATTAATAAGAGTCAGAATACATGATACAATAGAAGGACTTGTGCTGCAAACACAAGACCAAGGGCGAAGGGGATGACACTACAAGCCAGTGACTATCCCCTTAGCAGACTCTAAACCAAACTAAGTAGACGAGCTGACAGTAGAAATATTGAATCTTTTACAAATGACCTTGGACCGACCAGATATAGGACTGTTGTGGGAAATAGCTTCCACACAACTTCTAACATCATGAATGATAGAAAGCATAATGTGAATTGCAGAGGTAGAGACGCCATCAAAGGTTCTGCAGCAACGTTCCCTCCAGATCCACCAGATCGTAGCGCGAAATAGGAGCCTTGCTAAGAGAGTAGCAAAACCATCTTTAGAGAAGCTTTTCCGTAAAGAGTGGACTTCCTGCAAAAGAGATGAGCGGGGCAGCCTTTGAATATTTAATCTGTCAAGAATTCCTCCCCAAATCTGATTAGAATAAGGGCATTGAAAGAAGAGGTGCTCTTCATATTCCTCAGAATTGCAGCAAAGAATACATCTACTTGGGATTTGGAAACCTCTCTTCTTCAGGTTATTTATAGTAGGTAACTTATGCATAATCGCCTGCCAACAAGTAAGGGAAAACCGCTGCACAGTAGGACCCTTCCAAACCCAATCGGCCCAGCCCACTTTTTGATGAGAGTCTCTAATGTGGTTCCACGCATCCTTGGTGCTAAAGGTGCCATGATTCCAGGTAATAGCATCATTCTGGGTAATCTGAACATTCTGGATTAAAGGGTAAAGGTCCATCATATCAATTGAAGTTTGAGGAGGAAGCAACCAATTCCCATTTTGAATGAAGGAGGAGCAAATATTTCCTTTGGAGCCCAAGATGGCGGCGAAGTCTATCACCCATCATCATAAAGATACTCTTACCTTGGATCCAAGGGTCATAGAAGAAACTGAACTGACTCCTGACACCAACTTTGTAAGTGAGATGATTAAGAATCCATTCCCGCTGCTTCAAGATACTTTTCCAGGCCGTCGAATGATAAGATCTAAGTTTGGTGTTCCATATAGAATTCCTCTTAAGATAACGCTCATGCACCCATTTGATCCAAAGAGAATCTTGATGCTGCAAAATATCCCACAAATTTTTTGTAGCACAAGCTAAGTTCCAGTCACTGAGACTCCGGATTCCCAGGCCCCCTTCACTCTTTGGCCTACAAATTTGGTTCCAGCTGACCATATGGGTAGTGTGATTAGAAGAATGACCCTGCCAATAGAAGTTACACAGAATTCTGTCGATCTCTTTAAGAACCACTGAAGGGAGAAGGAAGGAGACAGACCAGTAGATGAATAAGAAGCAAGAACAGATTTATAAGCTCCAATCTACCAGCTCTAGATAAAAGGTTGGTCCGCCAGGACTCAATCCGCTTCTTAATCTTATCAATATTGGTTGACAGTTGCTCTTCTTGAGGGAAGTACTTACAAGAGGCAGACCCCAAATAGGTAGTCGGCAGATGGCCAACAGGGATATGAGAATTCCTTTATAGCCGAGCTATGCTTGACCTTGCCACCCATATAGATCCTACTCTTGGTAGAGTTTAGTTGAAGCCCTGAATAGTTGTAGAAATCTTGAAGAAGATTCTTGATTACCCTGGCAGATTGAACATCATCTTTGAAGAAAATGATAAGATCATCAGCAAAAACAAAGTGAGAGATGTGCAGATCTCCAGCTGTTGGAACTTTGACTTCTTTCCTCTGAACAGCAGAATCAATGAGACAAGTAAAGCCTTCCATGACAATAGTAAAGAGATAAGGTGATAGCGGGTCACCTTGCCGAAGACCATTAGAACTTTTAAAGAATCCTTCAGGACTGCCATTGACAAGGACAGAGAATTTGGAGTTTCTAGACAGCATTTAATCCATCGGATCCAATTTTCTGGAAAAGCCATTTTCCCCAACATAAAATACACAAAATCCCAAGAAACGGAGTCAAAGGCCTTACAAAGATCGGCCTTGAGACCCTGGTCCCTTTATGTTTAGAATGCAGGTCCTTAGCTAAATCATTAGCGAGCAAAATGTTACTTTGAATTCTCCTGCCCGGAATAAAAGCTGTCTGATGTTGACTAATGATTGAAGAGAGAACCAGCTTCATACGATCAGCCATCATTTTTGTAATAACCTTGTAGATGAAATTGCAAAGAGAGAATAGGACGAAATTGGTCCAGAGAATCAGCATTATCTTGCTTGGGAACTAAAGCAATAAAAGTTGAGTTGATCTGGTTCTCCCAATGTCCATTATCAAAGAAGGAGAGGATCGCCTTGGAAACTAAGTCCCCTACAATATCCCAACAATTGATGTAGAATTCCGCAGTAAAACCATCTGGACCAGGAGATTTGTATTTTGGGGAATTAAAAACAGTACGGCGGACGTCCTCCAAAGTGAAAGGTTTCATAAGAAGATCAACATCTTCCGAAAGAAGAGACTTCTTAACGTCAAAAGATGGATAATGCTTCCGATGAGGTTTATTCAAGAGATCCACATCTGGATAAGGCATTAGCATGAATGTCCTCATCAGAAGTCAGGATAGAACCATCTCTGGACTTACATTGTTTGATAGAGTTATGAATTCTTCGAGCTTTTATGGCAGCATAGAAGAATTTTGTGTTGGAGTCCCCAAGAGAGAGCCATTGCTTCTTAGATTTCTGCTTTGCAAACATCTCCTCCATATCCAAAGCTTTCAAATAATTTTCTTCTGCATTGGTTTTCATGTTCCTGGATATCATCATTAGAAGGATTATCCGCGAGGTGCTGCTGGGCTTTAATTTTAATTAAAGCTTCTCGGGTAGAAGAAGAAGTGGTAGAGACATCCCCAAAGACCTTACGATTCCAATCCCTCAAAGCATACTTCACCAATCGTAGCTTTTTACAGACTTGAAGAAGCAAGGACCCATTGACATCAGCATTCCAGGCATTGCTAACAATAGTCTTAAAATCTGTGTGAGATGTCCACATGTTATAAAATTTAAAAGGCCTTGGCCTACTCTTCTGAAGATGCAATTGACAGAAATGAGGAGCTTGGAGTGATCAGAAACCAACATAGTTTCATAGTGAACAGTAGCATCATCATGAACGTTAGTCCAATAAGCATTAACAAGAACCCAATCTAAGCAGATATCCTTTGTTGACCCGATTTCATATACACCAAGAGTAATAGTTGCCAACATGAGGCATATCCATAAGCCTAGCAGCATCCAAGAAGTCATTAAAATCAGCTAAATGAGATGCCTGAACAGGCCCGCCTCCCTTCTTCTCATCCGGGTGCCTAATGGTATTGAAATCACCCATAATAATCCAAGGGTCAACAATATTTGAGAGATATAATGTAAGTCCTTCCAGAGCTGGTGTCTTTCATGAATAAGATTGGATCCATAAACAGCTGTAAGAATAGTTGTACCACCTGTGTTGTTGTCAATGCATTTGACATGAATAAACTGTGAGCTTTCCGAAATGAGGAAATAGAGAAGAGAGAAGGGTTCCATAGAATCCAAATGCGCCCTCTCCAGGAACTAGAGTAGTTATGGTCATAGACCAGATAAGATTCTTAGCATTCTCATAATTGCATTGCCTTATCTTCGTTTCACAAATAACAGCAATACCACACTTTGAGTTGCGAGCTCCTTTCTAACAGCCAACATTTTGCTTTTTCTATTGATACCCCTCACATTCCAGGAAACAATGTTCATAATTATTGCTTTGAGGGAAAAGATCTCGACCGAGATTTAGCACGGTCTAACTTGTTACCCGATCCACATCCTAAGCTTTGAAGTATCGAATCGGGTATCAATGGTAGCAGTAGTGGTGGGGATCTGACTTGTCCCTTGCGGAGCATGCTGACCTGCATTCAGAGGAAGCAGAGCAACAGATTTGACAATAGAATCAATTGATTTTGCACTGATGGAGGAGTTAGCTTCCATAAAAGAAGTAGCCACCGTAGTCACCGGATTTACGCTATTAAAGAAGGCTGCTGGATGTGCGGATCATTATCAGAGATCCTTGAAGGATTGCAAGGGGACAATGCTGCTACCTCCCCAGGAGGATGCGAGATGGAGTTGCCCATTACAGAAGATCCTTGCAGACTATGGAGGTTGCACTTACTAAGCTTCATAACATGATCCGAATTAGAGGATTCCGGAAAGAGGATGCTGGCTGGGTCTCCAGAATCCAAAGAAATTGGAGGCTCTGCATGGAGGGGTCCCTTCCCAAAAGCAACACTTTCCTCATGAGAGATAAAACTTTCTGCATGAAGACGCTGGCCATGCAGACGAGGAAAGAGAGTAGAACAGTTGGAATCATTCATAGTATCAATGCAAGCCACCGTGGATACCGGATTTATGCTAGTCAAATAGGGTACGTGGAATCTTTGTAGGAGTCGTAGTCATAACCACCGTGTTACCTTCCGGGATTACACTAATGGAACAGATTGTTTCCTTATGCATGCTAGCCACCGTAGGAGAAACCGGATTTACACTTGCGGAAGATGATTCTGAAGGATCTAAGATAGACTTCTCATTCACACCATCAGGGGTAAGAATTTGAACGTGATGAGGACCCGCTGGGAGAGCCTTAGAGGTCTGCATGTCAACCACTGTCGCAATGTGCATGGGCACTGTGCGAAGTTGCCGGGTTTACGTTGAGGTCTTGTTCGATAGAGGGGAACTCTAAAACGGACAATACTGCAAATCTATTATCATTAGAATCAATGGGTGCTGCGATCCCTTTCTCTTTTGGACATGATGAATGCCCGAGTCAACTGGAGAATTATGAACTCGTGAGGTTTGAGGAGCCGGATCAACAGAGTTCTTTAGACGCCAGAACTGCTTAGGTTTACTTGGCTGAAGAACTGAGGACTCTCCCGGAATGCAAGAACCTTCCTTATGACCAAAAGATGAACACAATGAACATGGGCTTGGTCTCCATTCGTACTGAACATCAATAACCTCGGTATCACCAGTATCATGAAGAACAGTGACAGAAGATGGGAACAGGAACTCTGATGATATAAGAATACATACCCGGGCATAAGATAGACGGTTCCTGGAGGCTGTGAGTTTATCCATAAACAATGGAGTACCCAGGACACTAGCAAGCTTACTCAAGGATGTGCGAGACCATAAGTGAAGAGGGAGGTTAGGGAAGATAACCCATAAAGGGATGGAAGACAGCATGGCCTTTTCCAGTTTAGAGTCTCTATTCCATCTTTGCACTATGAAAGGATGTCCACGGATGTGCCAAAACCCCTCCAGAACAGATTGCATGTCCTCCTCAAGCGAAAAGTTGCAGACGAAGAAACCACCGCTACGCATGTGGAGCTCGTAGCCACCCTTCGGCTTCCATTGTTTATCAATAAAGACTTTAAGAGGAGAGTACACTGGAGACAAGCCAACAATGTAACCAACCACAGTGAAATGCCAAGACTGCACTAGCTCAAGGGAGTCTCCTACGTTGAAGGAAGCTACAGATCGGTCTCCCAGCAGCGATGGAGCAATGAAGGATAGTCTAAGGCTAGAACTTGATGAGGAAGGAGCACCTGTAAAAAGATCACTCCACGATTTCCTTGAAGAAGAGACAGGAGGAACAGAACCTTTAGAAGTTGATCTCCCTCTAGAACGGCCACGAGATTGGCTGCGATGACGAACGTGGGTAGGAACATCTTGTGAGGACCCCCGCCCAAGAGCAGGATCGCTCGCGACATTCACAAGCTCACAGGAAGAGACCGACCCTTTCCCGGAAGGAAGAGGAAGGTCCCCATGAGAGCCTCCCACACGGGCCGCCATGATCAAGAGACCAAGCAGCAGCAGCACGACGAGGGAAAGTTCCCCCCAGCCGGAAGGCGGGGGGGATCCCAGACACAAACAGGGAGAGGCGCTATTCCCAGAGCTTCTCTCTCTAGAAAGTCTAGAGAGAGAGCAAGAATTCCGTGATTAGCCAAAATTTACTATTTTATTACAAAATGAGAAATTGATGTAAATCATTATATGTGTTTGGTTTGTAGGATAATGGGCACTCAACAAGGACTTGCTAATGGACCAGATGTATTAAGAGATAATGAGGAGAGATTCTAATTTTGAAATATTTTTCCTTTCCCTCTCTCTCTTTCTTTTCAATTTTTAAAAAAACTCTGTCACTCATTTAAAATCCCTCTCTATTTCAAAACCCTTCCTTAATTTTCTGTTCTTCCTCTCTTCTTTCTATCTATATTTTAAAAATATCGTCACCTCTTCTCTTTATTATTCCTCTCCCCCGCAGCTCTCTCTCCTTCCTCTTCCTCTCTCTTTTCCCCTTCTCCTGTGAGCAGCCCTCCTCCTCCTTCTCTCTCCTCTCCTCTGATCCCTTCCTTCCTCACTTCTTCCTCTTCGGATTCTCTCCCTATCTCTCTAGCCCGGTCTCTCACTCTTCAGCAGAAGTAGCAGCACAGGCCGCCTTGCCGCCTGCCACGCGCCTCTGCGCCCTACCACGCGCACTAGCCGTGCTCGCACCAGGACACCAAGGCCCGCGCCTGAACAAGGCCCGCCCCGTGGCCCAGCCGCTCACGTGAGACTGCCGCCTCGCCCGCCTGCCGCATGCCGCCTGCCGCGGCCGCCTGCCCCGCGTGAGCCTGCCTGCCTGTGCGAGCCCGCTCGTCCGCCTGCGCCATGCGCCCGCCTCTCTTCCTCTTTACGTGCATGCATGCACGTAGAGAGGCGCGGCCACCTCTCTGCCCTCTGCTCGCTCTCTCTCCTCTCTGTTTCGTCTCTCTCTTTTCTTTCTCCTCTCTCTCCTCTCTCTTTCGTCTCTCGTTTTCTCTCTCACCATCTCTCTCTTCTTGTTCTCTCTCTATTTCTCATCCTCCTCTTTCATTTCTCCTCTCTCTCTCTCTCCCTCTCGATCTCATTCTATCTGTAAATTAGTTTAGTTTATTTCTGTATTGTGTGAAACTCTTAATTTTATTGTGATCATGTTAGTTACTTTTGTTAATTAGTCTTTGATCTCTCTCTCTCTCCTCTATCATCTCTCTCTTCTCTAGGGCTTTCCTTCTATCTCTACTTCTCTTTTCTAAGTTCTCTTCTTAGATTAGATTTATTTTTGATCGAATTAATCTTAGGAGTAGTTTTAAAATCCTCTACACACTATTCGAATCAAAGAAACTCATGGTTTTCAAAGTTAATAATCTTTTTCCCCGTGGATTCGACTCGGTCTCACCACTTAACTATTATTAAAATATTTTTATGCAAGACGATAATTTTAAGATTGTTATCCACGTGTTTAACGACGCATCGTGGGCTATCAGTCGCAATCGGAAAGATCCCAAACACTTGAACGCCAACCACATACCCATCTCGTTAGCGTGACACGGCGGGTCTGGGGCACATTCAAGAGAATGCGACACCCCGATACGTCGCGACCTGGTTACGACTGGAAAACCCATCGCGACCACAGCCGAGTGCTCAACAAGAGCAACCCTTACACCCCAAAAGCCTCAAAAGTGGTACACAAAGGGGAGGGGGTGAAGGAGACGATGGAAACACTTCAATTATAACACAAACCACCCAAGGAAACCCCTTGAATGCATGAAAAGTCAAGGAAATCTTCACTTCACTCACATGCAAATAAGTTACTCCCCACATGCACAACCCAAGAAACATAGATTCATGCAAACCAACACCACATAATCATCACACATGGATCATGGTACGAAAGCAACTCCTATAACAAGGATTCTAGGCTTGGAATTGGGGTTGGGACCTAGCATGGAGAACTAGGTGGAGGTTTGGGTCCCTACCTCAACTTGAAGAACCACCCTAGATGGGCCTTCTCATAGGATTGCACCCCTCCACCTCCGAGCTCCAACGCTCCACGACCGTCCCACGAACCGAGCTCGATCTCCTCCTTCAAGTTGATGGAGAGAAAACACACCAAGCAAGAAGAACACAGTGAATGAGGAGGAGAAGAAGAATACAAAGTGAAGGTGCAATCCAAACAAACTTACCAAATCAAGCCACAATGGTCATCCAAGCTCTCCACGGAGCTCAACACATAGGGAAATCGCCACAGAGGGGAAGAAGACAGCAAAAAGGCCAAATGGGACTTCTGCTCTCGGCAGAGCAGTTTTAACACAGACGTTAAGACTGCGACGTCCCTGGTCGTCGCGTTAGCAACGCTAACGCGACACCCTCATACGTTGCGATCTTAAAGTCTGCGACCCTGACTGCCAAAATCAACACGTGGTATGCATACAACGCTGACACCTGATCGTGATGGGTCAGTATGTCACATTCAAGCATACATGCCCACACGTGTCTCCACCATCAAAACAACAAAACGACAAATGCACTGTCCGCTGTCAGAACTAGATCGCGATAGGGGCGGCCGACGCGTCCCAACCTAAACGCGACGACTACCTCCGTCGCCTTCAGAAGGCAACGCCCTGCATGTCGTGATCCCAACCGGGAGCTCCTGACCCACAAGGTAAGATGGATGTTACTCTCTAACCAATAAAAAAATAATTTCTTCCTCGAAATTACGGCGAAACTAGGGAAACAAGGGTAAACAATGTACCTATCACTCGAATAAGTAGGGAAACTACTCCCGCATTTTGTCCTCAAGCTCCCAAGTGGCCTCGCCACTGGCGCGGTGCTCCCAAACCACCTTGACGAGCGGGATTTGCTTCCTGCGAAGCTGCTGCACCCTGCAGTCAACCACACTGACTGGGTACTCCGATACAGACTGTTCGAGGGCGACCAGAAGCTGTGAGTAGTTGAGTACATGCGCCGGGTCTGGCATGTACTTCCTCAGTTGTGACACATGGAAGACGTCGTGGACACCTGTCAACTCGGACGGAAGAGCTAACTGGTAAGCGACCTCACCCACTCGCGCCAGGATGGGAAAGGGGCCAACAAACCTCGGGCTGAGCTTGTCCCTCTTCCCAAACCTGAGAACACCCTTGGTGGGCGAGATCCAGAGGAACACACTGTCGCCGACCTCGAACTCAAATGGCCTCTTGCGGACTTCGGCGTAGCTCTTCTACCTACTCTGCACTGTCTGCAACCTCTGCCTGATCAGTCTCACGGTGTGCACACTGCTGCACCAACTCTGGACACAGCAACTGCCTCTCGCCAACCTCGTAGGGCACCATCCCAATGCTGGAGTGAAAGCTGTTATTATACGAAAACTCCACCCTGGGAAGGTGCAACTCCCACGTGCCGCCCCAGTCTAGGCAACACGCTCTCAACAAGTCCTCGAGGGTCTGAATGGTCTGCTCTGATTGCCCGTCTGTCTGTGGGTGGTAGGCCATACTCAACCTCAGCTCAGTGCCAAGTGCCCACTGAAAGTTGCGCCAGAAACGAGAGGTGAACCTCGGATCACTGCCTGAGACAATAGAGACCAAGGTTCCGTGCAAAGGTACTACCCTGTCCCCCTGTCCATAAACAACCGAGCCAGTCTGTCTACTGACCACGCTGCTCTGACTGGAAGGAAGCGAGCGGTCTTTGTCAACCTGTCGATGATGACCCAAACACTATCGTGTCCCTGAGATGTGTGAGGTAAGCCAGAAACAAAGTCCATGGTGGCATGCTCCCACTTCCACACAGGAATGGGAAGTGACTTTAGCTCACCACCAGGATGCTGGTGCTCTGCCTTCACCTGCTGACAGGTAAGGCAGCACGAAACAAACTCAGCGATATCTCTCTTCATCCCAGGCCATCAAAAGAGTACCCTCAAGTCATGGTACATCTTGGTGGAGCCAGAATGAATAGAGTATCGCGACTGGTGCACCTCAGAAAGTACCTCCTCTCTGACGTCCTCTGGAATGTAGAGTCTGTCTCAGAATCGAACCTCGTTGTTCTCGTCCAGTGCTACCTTGGGCAACTACAGCACGTCTGGCAAGTCCTCGTCTGCACTCTATGCCTCAAGCGCCTGTTGGTATATCGACGGATGAACTATCATGCTGGCCAACACTGCTCTCTCCCAAAGGCTAGACGGCATGAACACACCCTGAGTGTCGTCCTCCAAAAGTCTCCAGTGTCTAACCAACAAAGAACTCAAGTGGGCTCTCCTACTCAAAGCGTCCGCTATCGACATTAGCCTTTCCTGGGTGATAGGAAAGAGTAAAGTCGTAGTCCTTTAAGTACTCGAGCCACCTGCGCTGCCTGAGGTTGAGATCTCTCTGCGTGAAGACGTACTGTAAGTTGTGGTGATCTGTGAAAACCTTGAACACCTCACCATACAAGTAGTGCCTCCACAACCTCAAGGCAAACACAACCGCTGCAAGCTCCAAGTCATGTGTCGGGTAGTGATGCTCATGCTTCCTCAGCTGACAAGAAGCATAAGCAACTACTCGACCGTGCTGCATCAACACAACACCCAAACCAGTACCTGACGCATCTATGAAGACAACAAATCTGCCACTGCCAGAAGGTACCACAAGGATCAAAGCTGAAGTCAGCCGACTCTTCAGCTCCTGAAAATTACGCTCGCACTCTGCTGTCCACACAAACCGAGTCTCCCGCCTGGTCAACCGGGTCAAAGACTCTGCAACTCTGGCGAAGTCCTACACAAACCTCATGTAGTAGACTGCCATCCCCAGAAAACTACGAACCTCTGCAACTGTAGTGGGCTGGCCCCATGAAACCACAGCCTCAACCTTTACAGGATCAACCGCCATACCTGCACCAGAAACCACGTGCCCCAAGAAGTGCACCTCCTTTAGCCAAAATTCACACTTGCTGAATTTGGCGTAAAGTTGGTGACTCCTCAACGCTTGCAACACCAACCTCAGGTGAACCTTACATTCCTCCTATGTCGCGGAGTACACCAGGATGTCGTCGACGAACACCGCCACGAACCGGTCAAGGTACTCTCGAAAAACACTGTGCATCAGCTCCATGAACGCTGTAGGTGCATTCGTGAGCCCAAAAGGCATCACGACAAACTCGAAGTGGCTATAGCAGGTGCGAAAAGCTGATCTGGAGATGTCTAACTCACGGATCCGCAACTGGTAGTAACCCGACCTCAAGTCGATCTTCGAGAACATTGAAGCTGACTGCAACTGGTCGAACAAGTCGTCGATCCTGGGCAAAGGATACTTGTTCTTCATGATCTCCTGATTCAGCTGCCGATAATCAATGCACATCCTGAGGCTGCCATTATTCTTTCTCACAAACAGAACAGGTGCTCCCCACGTCAAACGGCTAGGATGAAGGAAGCCCGACGCAAGCAACTCCTGTAGTTGGCGTTACAACTCCCGCAGCTCTTCCGGCGCCATCTGGTACGGTGCCTTGGAAGTAGGCATCGTCCCGGGAAGCAACTCAATGGAGAAATCTACCTCCCGCTCAGGCGGCAGGCCAGGTAGATCCTTCGAAAACACGTCGGCAAACTCACAAACAACTGGCACGTTGGAAACACAACTCACCAGAGTCCGAGATACACACAGAAACCAGAAAAGCAACACAACTGTCTCGGATGAGGCGCCGAGCTCAACAGAAGGAAACAAAGGGTCGGCAGACAGACTGGGTACCTCGGAAGCAAAGCACAGATGCTCCAGGTATCTCAAACCTCACGATCTTCCGCTGACAATCTACGAGTGTAGAGTGTGTCTCCAACCAGTCCATGCCAAGAATGGCATCAAAGTCATGAGCTGCAAGGCAAATAGTCTACCTGGTAGCTGGTGGCCCTGTACCTCGACAGTGACACCCTCCAAGTAACCAAGGGTACGCACAAAGTCACCCATCGATAGCTCAACTGCAAGGCCACAGGCCCGCTCCAGAGCATCTCAGACAAGGAAGCAAGAACTCCTGAGAAGCAAAATAGTGCTGGCACCCGGTCAATCAACTCTAGCACTCTACCAAGGATGGGAACCGTACTGACGACAGATTAGAGGCCTTCCGCCTCCTCTCGTGGATGTTCATCACCCACCGCAACCACGTCCTTGCTGAGGCTACTGCTACTACTGACACTACTGCTGCGCGACTGGTACTGACCCTGCTACTGCTGCTGCGCTGTTACTGTGGCTGCTGGTAATGACCCTGGTACTGCTACTGGCGCTGCGTTGGCTCGGGTAGATGGTATTGTGTCTGAGGTGCCTGCTGCTGCTGCTGCTGCTGCGCCTCAACGAACACTCTCGCCTGAAGTGTCCCTGCTGCCCGCAGTGGTAGCAACCTGCATCCTACTAGCTCTGCTCTGTTCCCTACTTAACGAACTGCTCCAATGGGTACTACTCCGGCTGACGATGCTGCTTCTGCTAGTGACGCCTGCCTCCACGAATGAAGAGCTTCTTCAACCTCGAGGGCAGCCCCAGCACCGCCTGTCCCCAAGAAGAAGAAGAAGAAACACTCCCTCGGTGCCCGCGGGGCGCTGGTATGGAGAATACCTCCCTGAGCCTCCACTCTGTGCTGAAACACACTCCCGCTCCAAGGCCGTAGCTCTCGCTACTGCCACCGCCAAGGTGTCACAAAGGTGACCAGCCATGGCCCACTTCAAGTCCGAGCGTAGCCAGCTAATGAACCGCTCGTACGAGCCTTGTCACTAGCGGCCACGTGGGGAACGTGTCAAAGAAGACGCAGAAAACGCTGGTGGTACTGCGCCACGGTCAAGTCTCCCTGTACCAACTCGTGGAACTAGTCCCTCCTCTCACGGCAAGCGTAGTCGGGAGGAACTCGCCGTGAAAGGCCACTAGGAACTCCTGCCAAGTGATCTGGACCAACCTCCTGCCCTGAAAAATGGTCTGCCTCACTGCCCTCCACCACTCGTGGGCTGACCCCTTTAGCTGATATACTGCCAACCTGACCTGATCCTGCTCTACATAGTCCATGGCCTCGAAGGTGCGCTCGAGCTCATAGACCCAACTCTCTGCCCTGTCAGGATCACAGCCACCAGAAAAAGTAGGAGGTCGAAGATGAGGAAACCTCCCCAGAAGCACTGTGTGGTCCTCAGGTGCTGCTGCTGCTAGTGGAGTCTACTGCCATACCACTGGGGGTACCTCTGGCTAGACTGGCGCTGCCTACGGGGTCGGTGGTGGCTGCTCCTCTGCTGCCATCTCTGTAAACTGCTGACCTCCTACCGACATCTACTGGTACGGCTGATACTGAGGGTACTGGGGGTACTGCTGGCACTGTGGTACTACCAAGGACCCTCAAACATCGCTCTCCACCACTGCTCCATGATGGCCGGCGGGGGCTGCGGTGGAAACCACCACTACTACTGCTGTGGCTATGGCTCTCCCTGCCGCAACGGAACGCCTTGCGGCAACGGTTCTGCTCCAACTGCTGGGACTGAGCGTCGATCGGCACGTGCTCGGATGCAACGACCTATCTGACTCGAACTCCTGACGCTCCACCAGCTCACGAATCTGCCTATGAGTGCGTGGAGGCATGTTCTGCAAAACAGACGCAATAAGAAGTTAACAAATAAACTCTAGCGGCTTAGCAGTGTTACTTGTACTTCCTAAGGGACTATATGTTATTACTTATTTCCACTACAAGTCTTGATAGACCCCTTGCTCTGATACCACTGTAATGACCCTGGCGCCCGGATCCCCGGCTCCCACCACGAATCCGAACATCGAGACCGCCGCCCATGGGTCCGGAGACCCGGAAGGGCTAACAGATCGGTCTAACAAGATATGTAACAGAAATAAATAACAACAAACGTACTAAAGTACACCGCATGTGAACGAAAAGTGTCAAACACTAAGTAACAATCTAGTACAGTCCCAAAGTAAATAAAGTACAAGTGTTGAAATAAACGAGAAGGAACACGTCCCTTAGGGGCATACCCCGAGGGTGAAGTACAACTGCTGGGGGAACACTGCCGCTAGAGACGTCGACTATTGCTGGCCCGTCTCGTCAGTCCGCCGCGGAGGGAGCTGCTGTGAAGTCTCACCTACGAAACAGGGAGTGAGCTTCACGAAGAAGCCCAGTAAGGACTACCAATCTCCCACTGGTTTTAACAGCAAAATAGAACTAAGTGCAATAAATAAATAAAGCACTAAAGTCTATTCGATTAAACATAGTCAAGTGCGGAAGCGTGAAAGAAAACTACATGGTCATTGGTCTAGGCTACACCGCGAAACTGGAAAACCCATGTAAACCAAGGCACCACAAGAACCCAGCTATACACAGACAGTAGACACCGCCTGGACAAACACACTAGCTACAGAACACTACACTAGTCAGCCGGTCAGGTGCGCCACGCGCCTTACCCTCGACCAACGGTCCATGTCTAGCACCTCCCGTCGGAGTGAGATGCGGAACAGAACAACGACAACTTCTGTAGTCTAGCTGGACTACGGTCCCACGCCTGACCCCTCTAAATGGCTCTGGAACCACGCAGAGTGAGGAAGTGAGAAAAGGACTAGCTGACTTGCGTTGTATGAGCAACCAACCACCGGCGTCCCAGACTCAGCTAAGAGAGCTCTACAAATGACTCACGCCACTGTCCCTCCATTTTCCCCTACTGCTACCAGAGTCAACGACTCGAGCAAACTCGCCGCCCGGAGCAACACCCTTTGACACAGGCGCGCGGGGACCGGCGGTCCCGGGTAACGGTTACAACCTGTCTCGTGGACAAGCCCACAAGTGCCTAGCACCGGGCGAAGAGAGACTAGTAGTAGCACTGCACTAGGAACAACACAGGTGCCAAGAAAAACTGAGTCGCAGCGAAAGTGGAAACACAATAGGTTGACAGTCAGCTCTCGGTCAGAGAGGCGACGTATGGACCCGTCGTGACCAGAACACGACTGTTCTGCCTGTTGCGACAAGGAAAATAAAAGGTGACCCGTCAGTGCGTTGCGATAAGGTCGCGTCGGCTAAGAGTACCGCAACAATCCCAAGTCGACTCATTGCGACACGTACCCCGTCGCGATCTCATCGCGACGGAGACGGAGGTCGCAATCGGGAAGACTCTGAACACTTGAATGCCAACTACGTACCCTTCGCGTTAGCGTGACGCGGTGGGTCCGGGGCGCGTTCAAGAGAACGTGATGCCCCGATACGTCGCGACCTGGTCGCGACTGGAAACCCATCGCGACCACAGCCGAGTGCTCAACAAGAGCAACCCTTACACCCCAAAAGTGTCAAAAGTGGTACACAAAGGGAAGGGGGTCAAGGAGACGATGGAAACACTTCAATTGTAGCACAAACCACCCAAGGAAACCCCTTGCATGCATGAAATGTCAAGGAAACACTCACTTCACTCACATGCAAATAAGTTACTCCCCACATGCACAACCCAAGAAACATAGATTCATGCAAACCAACACCACATAATCATCACACATGGATCATGGGACGAAAGCAACTCCTAGAACAAGGATTCTAGGCTTGGAATTGGGGTTGGGACCTAGCATGGAGAACTATGTGGAGGTTTGGGTCCCTACCACAACTTGAAGAACCACCCTAGATGGGCCTTCTCGTAGGATTGCACCCCTCCACCTCCGAGCTTCAATGCTCCACGACCGTCCCATGAACCGAGCTCGATCTCCTCCTTCAGGTCGATGGAGAGAAAACACACCAAGCAAGAAGAACACAGAGAATGTGGAGGAGAAGAAGAATACAAAGTGAAGGTGCAATCCAAACAAACTTACCAAATCAAGCCACAATGGTCATCCAAGCTCCACACGGAGCTCAACACACAGGGAAATCACCACAGAGGGGAAGAAGACAGCAAAAAGGCCAAATGGGACTTCTGCTCTCGCGCTGAGCAGTTTTAACACAGACGTTCAGAACACGACGTCCCTGGTCGTCGCGTTAGCAATGCTAATGCGACACCCTCATATACACGATCTTAAAGTCTGTACCCCAGACTGCCAAACCCAACATGTGGTATGCATGCAACGCTGACATCTGATCGCGATGGGTCAGTATGTCACATTCAAGCATGCATGCCCACACGTGTCTCCACCGTCCAGACAACAAAATGAAAAATGCACTGTCTACTGTAAGAACTAGATCACGACAGGGGCGGCCGGCGCGTTCCCAACCTAAACGCGATGGCTACCTCGGTCGCCTTCAGAAGTCGACGGCCCTGGATGTCGCGATCCCAACCGATAGCTCCTGACCCACAAGGTAACAGGGATGTTACAATCCAACCAACAAAACAACAATTTCGTCCTCGAAATTAAGGGCAAAACTAGGGAAACAAGGGTAAACAAAGTACCTATCACTCGAACAAGTAGGGAAACATCTCTTGCATCTCGTCCTCACGCTCCCAAGTGGCCTCGCCTCCGGCGCGATGGTCCCAAACCACCTTGACGAGCGGGATCAGCTTCCTACAAAGCTGCTGCACCCTGCGGTCCACCACACTGACTGGGTACTCCGGTACGAACAGTTCGGGGCGACCTGTAGCTGCGATTAGTTGAGTACATGCGTCGGGTCTGGAATGTACTTCCTTAGCTGCGACACGTGAAAGACGTCGTGGACACCTACCAACTCAAACGGAAGAGCTAACTAGTAAGCGACCTCACCCACTCGCTCCAGGATAGGAAAGGGGCCAACAAACCTCGGGCTGAGCTTGCCCCTCTTCCCAAACCTGAGAACGCCCTTGGTGGGTGAGATCCGAAGGAACACACTGTCGGCGACATCGAATTCAAGCGGCCTCCTGCGGACATCAGCGTAGCTCTTCTGCCTACTCTGCGCTGTCTGCAACCTCTGCCTGACCAGTCTCACGGTGTCTGCACACTGCTGCACCAACTCTGGACCCAGCAACTGCCTCTCACCAAACTCATGCCAGTGTGACGGTGTCCTGCACGGTCGACCATACAGAGCCTCGTAGGGTGCCATCCCAATGCTGGAGTGAAAGCTGTTATTATACGAAAACTCCACCATGGGAAGGTGCGACTCCCACGTGTTGCCCCAGTCTAGGCAACACGCTCTCAACAAGTCCTCGAGGGTCTGAATGGTCTGCTCCGACTGCCAATCTGTCTGTGGGTGGTAGGCCATACTCAACCTTAGCTCAGTGCCAAGTGCCCGCTGAAAGCTACGCCAGAAACGAGAGGTGAACCTCGGATCTCTATCTGAGATAATAGACACCGAGGTTCCATGCAAAGGTACTACCCTATCCACAAACAACCGAGCCAGTCTATGTACTGACCACGCTGCTCTGACATGAAGGAAGCGAGCAGTCTTCGTCAGCCTATCGACGATGACCCAAACACTATAGTGCCCCTGAGAAGTGCGAGGTAAGCCAGAAACAAAGTCCATGGTGGCGTGCTCCCACTTCCACACAGGAATGGGAAGTGACTGCAACTCACCAGTAGGACACTGGTGCTCTGCCTTCACCTGCTGACAGGTAAGGCAGTGTGAAACAAACTCAGCGATATCTCTCTTCATCCCAGGCCACCAAAAGAGTACCCTCAAGTCATGGTACATCTTGGTGGAGCCAGGATGAATAGAGTATCGCGATCGGTGCGCCTCAGCAAGTACCTCCTCTCTAACGTCCTCTGGAATGTAGAGTCTATCCTGGAACTGAACCTCGCTGTCCTCGTCCAGTGCTACCTCGGGCAACTGCAACATGTCTGCCAAGTCCTCGTCTGCACTCTGCGCCTCAAGCACCTGCTGGTATATCGACGGACGAACTGTCATGCTGGCCAACACTGGTCTCTCCTGGAGGCTAGACGGTGTGAACACACCCTGAGTGGCGTCCTCCAGAAGTCTCCATTGTCTAACCAAGAAAGAACTCAAGTGGGCTTTCCTACTCAAAGCGTCCGCTATGACATTAGCCTTTCCCGAGTGATAGGAAAGAGTAAAGTCGTAGTCCTTCAAGTACTCGAGCCACCTGCACTGCCTGAGGTTGAGATCTCGCTGCGTGAAGATGTACTATAAGCTGTGGTGATATGTGAAAACCTCGAACATCTCATCGTTCAAGTAGTGCCTCCACAACCTCAAGGCAAACACGACCGTTGCAAGCTCCAGGTCGTGTGTCGGGTAGTGTTGCTCATGCTTCTTCAGCTGACGAGAAGCATAAGCAACTACTCGACCGTGCTGCATCAACACAACACCCAAACCAGTACCTGATGCATCTATGAAGACAACAAACCCTCTGCTGCCAGAAGGTACCACAAGGATCGGAGTTGAATTCAGCCGGCTCTTTAGCTCCTAAAAACTGCGCTCGCACTCTGTTGTCCACACAAATCGAGTCTCCCACCTAGTCAACCAGGTCAAAGGCTCTGCAACTCTTGTGAAGTCCTGCACAAACCTCTTGTAGTAGCCTGCCAGCCCCAAAAAATTGCGAACCTCTGCAACTGTAGTGGGTTGGCCCCAAGAAACCACGAGCTCAACCTTCACGGGATCAACCGCCACAGCTGCACCAGAAACCACATGCCCTAAGAAGTGCACCTCCTTTAGCCAAAATTCACACTTTCTGAATTTTGCGTAAAGTTGGTGACTCCTCAACACCTACAACACCAACCTCAGGTGAACCTCGTGCTCCTCCTCTATCGCTGAGTACACCAGGATGTCGTCGACGAACACCACCACGAACCGGTCTAGGTACTCTCAGAAAACACTGTGCATCAGCTCCATGAACGCTGCAGGTGCATTCGTGAGCCCAAAAGGCATCACAACAAACTTGAAGTGGCCATAGCGGGTGCGAAAAGCTTATCTGGCGATGTCTTACTCGCGGATCCGCAACTGGTAGTAACCCGACCTCAAGTCGATCTTCGAGAACACTGAAGCTGACTACAACTGGTCGAACAAGTCGTCAATCCTGGGTAAAGAATACTTGTTCTTCACGGTCACCTGATTCAGCAGCCGATAATCAATGCACATCCTGAGGCTGCCATCCTTCTTCCTCACAAATAGAACAGGCACTCCCCACGGCAAACGGCTAGGACAAATGAAGCCCAACGCAAGCAAATTCTCTAGTTGGCGCTTCAACTCCCGCAGCTCCGCCGGCGCCATCCAGTACTGTGCCTTGGAAGTAGGCATCGTCCCCAGAAGCAACTCAATGGAGAAATCTACCTCCCGCTCAGGCGGTAGGCCAGGTAGATCCTCCGGAAACACGTTGGTAAACTCGCAAACAGTTGGCACGTCTAAAACAATCAACTCACTAGAGTCTGAGACACACACAGAAGCCAGAAATGTAATACAACCGTCTCAGATGAGGCTCTGAGCTCGACAGAAGGAAACAAAGGGTTGGCAGACAGACCGGGTACCTCGGAAGCAAAGCACTGGAGCTCCAGGTATCTCGAACCTCACGGTCTTCCGCTGACAATCTACCAGTGCAGAGTGCGCCTCCAACCAGTCCATGCCAAGAATGACATCAAAGTCGTGGAGCTGCAAGGCAAATAGTCTAGCTGGTAGCTGGTGGCCTTGTACCTCAATGGTGACACCCTCCAAGTAACCAAGGGTACGCACAAAGTCACCCATCGGCAGCTCAACTGCAAGGTCATAGGCCCGCTCCGGAGCAAACTCAGACAAGGAAGCAAAGAACTCCTCAGAAGCAAAACAGTGCATGGCACCCGGGTCAATCAAAACTATAGCAGCTCTACAAGGATGGGAACTGTACCAATGACCAGATTAGAGGCCTCCGCCTACTCTCTATTGATGTTTATCACTAGACCGCGACCACGTCCTCGCTGAGGCTGCTGCTACTAGCACTGCTACTGCTGTTGCTGCAGCTGCTGGTACTGATCCTGGCACTGCTGATGGCACTACTGCTGCGACTACTGGTACTGACCCTGGTACTGCTACTGGCGCTGCGCTAGCTGGGGTGGACGGTACTGAGTCTGAGGTGCCTGCTGCTACTGCTCCTGCTGCTGCCTCAATGGACACTCTCACCTGAAGTGTCCCTGCTGCCCGCAGTGGTAACAACCTGTGTCCTGCTGGCTCTGCTTCCCTCCCTACTGAACGAACTACACCACTGGGTACTGCTCCGGCTGACGACGCTGCTGCTGCTGGTGACGCTTGCCTCTATGAGTGAATAGCTTCTTCAACCTCGAGGTCAGGCCAGCACCACCTGTCCCCGAAGAAGAAGAAGAAGAAGAAACACTCCCTCGGCTGCCCGCGGGGCGTTGGTACGGAGAAGACCTCCCTGAGGCGGCTGGAAATGACACTCCCACTCCAAGGCCGTAGCTCTCGTTACTACCACCGCCAAGGTGCCATAGAGGTGACCAGCCATGGCCCACCTCAAGTACGAGCGTAGCCCGCTAATGAATCGCTCGGTACGAGCCTACTCACTAGCGGCCACATGGGGAATGTGTCGAAGAAGCTGTAGAAAATGCTGGTGGTACTGCGCCATGGTCAAGTCTCCCTATACCAACTCATGGAATTGGTCCCTCCTCTCACGGCAAGCGTAGTCGGGGAGGAACTCGCCATGAAAGGCCACTAGGAATTCCAGCCAGGTGATCGGGACCAACCTCCTGCCCTGAAAACTGGTCTGCCTCACTGCCCTCCACCACTCGTGGGCTGACCCCTTCAGTTGATATATTGCCAACCTGACCTGATCCAGCTCTGCACAGTCCATGACGTCGAAGGTGCGCTCGAGCTCTTGGACCCAACTCTCTGCCCTATCAGGATCACGGTCACCAGAAAAGTAGTAGGAGGTCGAAGACGAAGAAACCTCTCCAGAAGCACTGTGCGGTCCTCAGGTGCTGCTGCTGCTACTGGAGTCTGCTGTCGTACCACTGGGGGTACCTCTGGCTGGACTGGCGCTGCCTGCAGGGTTTGTGGTGGCTGCTCCTCTGCTGCCATCTCTGCGAACTGCTGACCTCCTGCCAGCATCTGCTGGTACGGTTGGTACTAAGGGTACTGGGGGAAGTGCTGGCACTGCGGGTACTACCAAGGACCTTGAAACATCGCTCTCCACCACTACTCCATGACAGCTGGCGGGGGCTGGGGTGGAAACCACTGCTGCTGCTGCTGTGGATGTGGCTCTCCCTGCCGCAACGGAACGCCCTGCGGCAACGGTTCTGCTCAAACTGTTGGGGCTGAGCGTCGATCGGCACGTGCTTGGTTGCAACCGACCCGTCTGACTCGAACTCCTGACGCTCCACTAGCTCACGAATCTGCTTGCGAGTGTGTGGAGGCATGTTCTGCAAAATAGATGCAATAAGAAGTTAACAGATAAACACTAGCAGCTTACAGTGTTACTTGTACCTCCTAAGGGACTTTACGTTCTTACTTATTTCCACTACAAGACTTGATAGAGCCCTTGCTCTAATACCACTGTAACGACCCTGGCACCTGGATCCCCGGCTCCCACCAAGAATCCGAGCATCGGGACTGCCGCCCATGGGTCCAGAGACCCGGAAGGGCTAACGGATCGGTCTAACAAGATATGTAACAGAAATAAATAACAACAAACGTACTAAAGTGCACCACAAGGGAACGAAAAGTGTCCAACACTAAGTGACAATCTAGTATAGTCCCAAAGTAAATAAAGTACAAGTGTTGAAATAAACGGGAAGGAACACGTCCCTTAGGGGCATACCCTGAGGGTGCAATAGAACTGCTGGGGGAACACTGCCACTAGAGACGCCGACTACTGCAGGCCTGTCTCCTCAGTCCGCCCAGAGGGAGCTGGTGTGAAGTCTCACCTACAAAACATGGAGTGAGCTTCACGAAGAAGCCCAGTAGGGACTACCAATCTCCCACTAGTTCTAACAGCAGAATAGAACTAAGTGCAATAAATAAATAAAGCAGTAAAGTCTATTCTATTAAACAGAGTCAACTACACGGTCATCGGTCTAGGCTACACAGTGGAACTGTAAAACTAGTGTAGGCACCACATGAACCCAGCGGTAACACAGACAGTAGACACCGCCTGGACAAGCACACTAGCTACAGAACACTACACTAGTCAGCCGGTCAGGTGCGCCACGTGCCTTACCCTCGACCAATGGTCCATGTCTAGCACCTCCCGTCGGAGTGAGACGCGGAACAAGAACAACCACAACTGTCGTAGTCTGGCCGGACTACGGTCCCACGCCTGACCCCTCTAAATGGTTCTGGAACCACGTAGATTGAGGCAGTGAGAAAAGGACTAGATGATCTGTGCCGTACGAGCAACCAACCACCGACGTCCCGGACTTAGCTATGATAGCTCTACAAACGAATCATGCTGTGGTCCCACCGTTTTCCCCTACTGCTACCAGAGTCAACGACTCTAGCAAACCCGCCGCCCGGGGGTCCCAGGTAACGGTAACAACCTATCTCATGGACAGGCCCTCAAGTGCCTAGCACCGGGCGAAGAGAGACTAGTAGTAGCACTGCACTAGGAACAACACGTGTTAAGAAAAATCGAGTCACTGTGGAAGTGGAAACACAACAGGTCGACAGTCAGCTCTCGGTTAGAGAGGCGACATGTCGACCCGTCGCAACCAGAACGCGACTGTTCTGCCTGTTGCGACAAGGAAAATAGAAGGCGACCCATCAGTGCATCGCGATAAGGTCGCGACGGATAAGAGTACCGCAACAATCCCAAATTGACTGATTGCGACACGTACCCCGTCGCGATCTCATCACGACAGAGACGGAGGTCACAATCAGGAAAACTCTGAACACTTGAACGCCAACCACGTACCCGTCGTGTTAGCATGACGCGGTGGGTCCGGGGTGCATTCAAGAGAACGCGGTGCCTCAATATGTTGCGACCTGGTGGCGATTGGAAAACCCGTCGCGACCACAGCCGAGTGCTCAACAAGAGCAACCCTTACACCCCAAAAGCCTCAAAAGTGGTACACAAAGGGGAGGGGGTCAAGGAGACGATAGAAACACTTCAATTATAGCACAAACCACCCAAGGAAACCACTTGCATGCATGAAAAGTCAAGGAAACACTCACTTCACTCACATGCATATAAGTTACTCCCCATATACTCAACCCAAGAAACATAGATTCATGCAAACCAACACCACATAATCATCACACATGGATCATGGGACGAAAGCAACTGCTTGGACAAGGATTCTAGGCATGGAATTGGGGTTGAGACCTAGCATGGAGAACTATGTGGAGGTTTGGGTCCCTACCTCAACTTTAAGAACCACCCTAGATGGGCCTTCTCGTAGGATTGCACCCCTCCACCTCCAAGCTCCAACACTCCACGACCATCCCACGAACCGAGCTCGATCTCCTCCTTCAGGTCGATGGAGAGAAAACACACCAAGCAAGAAGAACACAGAGAATGTGGAGGAGAAGAAGAATACAATGTGAAGGTTCAATCCAAACAAACTTACCAAATCAAGCCACAATGGTCATCCAAACTCCCCACGAAGCTCAACACATAGGGAAATCACCACAGAGGGGAAGAAGACAGCACAAAGGCCAAATGGGACTTCTGCTCTCAGGCTAAGCAGTTTTAACACAGACATTAAGAATGCGACGTCCCTAGTCATCGCGTTAGCAATGCTAACGCGACACCCTCATACGTCGCGATCTTAAAGTCTGCGACCCAGACTGCCAAACCCAACACGTGGTATGCAGGCAACAATGACATCTAATCACGACGGGTCAGTATGTCGCATTCAAGCATGCATGCCCACACGTGTCTCCACCATCCAGACAGCAAATCGACAAATGCACTATCTGCTTTTGGAACTAGATCGCGACAGGGGTATCCGGCGCGTTCCCAACCTAAACGCGACGGCTACCTCCGTTGCCTTCAGAAGGCGACGGTCCTGCATGTCGCGATCCCAACCGAGAGCTCCTGACCCACAAGGTAACATGGATGTTACATGAAGTGTTTCCATCGTCTCCTTGACCCCCTCCCCTTTGTGTACCACTTTTGAGGCTTTTGGGGTGTAAGGGTTGCTCTTGTTGAGCACTCGGCTGTGGTCGCGAGGGGTTTTCCAGTCGCGGCTAGGTCGCGATGTATCGGGGCGTCGCGTTCTCTTGATCGCGCCCCGGACCCGCCGCGTCATGCTAACGCGATGGGTACATGGCTGGCGTTCAAGTGTTCGGAGTCTTCTCGATTGCCACCTCTGTCTTCATCGCGGTGAGATCACGATGGGGTACATGTCGCAATCAGTCGACTCAGGCTTGTTGCGGTAGTCTTAGCCGTTGCGACCTTATTGCGACGCGCTCACAGGTCACCTTCTATTTTCCTTGTCGCGACAGGCAGAACCGTCGCGTTTTGGTCACGACGGGTCCATACGTCGCCTCTCTGATCGAGAGCTGACTGTCGCCCTATTGTGTTTTCCGCTTCCGCTGCGACTCGGTTGTCTTGACACCTGCGCTGTTCCTAGTGCAGTGCTACTACTAGTCTCTCTTCGCCCGGTGCTAGGCACTGAAGGGCTTGTCCACGAGACAGGTTGTTACCGTTACCTGGGACCCCCGGTCTTCGCGGGCCTGTGTCAGAGTGTGTTCCTCCAGGCGACGGGTTTGCTCGAGTCGTTGACTCTAGTAGCAGTAGGGGAAAATGGTTTGACAGCGGCGTGAGTCGTTTGTAGAGCTCTCATAGCAGAGTCTGGGACGACAGTGGTTTGTGGCTCGTACGATGCAGATCAGCTAGTCCTTTTCTCACTACCTCACTCTACGTGGTTCCAGAACCATTTAGAGGGGTTGGGCGTTGGACCGTAGTCTGGCCAGACTACGGCAGTTGTGGTTGTACTTGTTTCGCGTCTCACTCCGACGGGAGGTGCTAGACATGGACCGTTGGTCGAGGGTAAGGCACGTGGCGCACCTGACCGGCTGACTAGTGTAGTGTTCTGTAGCTAGTGTGTTTGTCCAGGCGGTGTCTACTATCTGTGTTACAACTGGGTTCTTGTGGTGCCTTGGTTTATGTGGGTTTTCCAGTTCCGCTGTGTAGCCTAGACCGACGACCTTGTAGTTTTCTTTCACGCTTCCGCACTTGACTGTGTTTAATCGAATAGAGCTTACTGCTTTATTTATTTATTACACTTAGTTCTATTCTGCTATTAAAACCAGTGGGATATTGGTAGTCCCTACTGGGCTTCTTCGTGAAGCTCACTCCCTATTTTGTAGGTGAGACTTCACAGCAGCCTCCGCGGCAGACTGAGGATACGGACCCGCAGTAGTCGGCGTCTCTAGTGGCAGTGTTCCCCAGTAGTTGTACTTCACCCTCGGGGTATGCCCCTAAGGGACGTGTTCCTTCCCGTTTATTTCAGTACTTGTACTTTATTTACTTTGGGACTGTACTAGATTGTTACTTAGTGTTGGACACTTTTCGTTCACTTGTGGTGCACTTTAGTATGTTTGTTGCTATTTATTTCTGTTACATATCTTGTTAGACAGATCCATTAGCCCTTCCGGGTCTCCACACCCGTGGGCGGTGGTCCCGATGTTCGGATTCTTGGTGGGAGCCGGGGATCCGGGCGCCGGGGTCGTTACATTCTTTGTCTCATGTTAAGCTCCTTTTGTGAGAATAAGTATTTCAAACTCCTGTGGTCAGAAAAGACTTTAAATTGCTAACCATATATGTAATGCCTCCAAATCTTCAGGGCGAACACTACAGCTGCTAACTTCAGGTCATGTATCGGGTAGTTTACTTCGTGGATCTTAAGTTGTCTTGAGGCATATGCTATCACCTTCCCTTGTTGCATTAAGACACATCCCAGACCCGTTCCAGAAGCATCTGAATAAATTTCAATTTCTCCCTCTTCAGTGGGTAAGGCGAGGACAGGAGCAGTAGTCAGACACTTCTTCAAACTGTTAAAGCTCTGTTCACATTCCTCGGTCCACACAAATGGATTTTCCTTCCGGGTCAACTTGGTTTATGGTACTGCAATCTTTGAGAAATCCTTTATAAATCTTCGGTAATATCCTACTAATCCCAGAAAGCTCCTGATGTCTGTGATGCTTGTTGGTCTTTCCCACTTCAACACAACCTCAACCTTCGATGGATCAACAGTGATACAATCCTTGGTTACCACTTGCCCCATAAAGGATACCTCCTCAAGCCAGAATTCACATTTACTTAGCTTGGCATACAATTTATTCTCCCTCAGAATTTGCAATGAAATCCTCAAATGTTCCTCATACTCTTCCTTTGTCTTGGAATAGATCAATATATCATCGATGAATACCACCACAAATTTATCAAGATATGAGCGATAAATGCTAGTCATCAACTGCATGAAAACCGCAGGGGCATTTGTTAGTCCAAAAGGCATAACAATGAATTCATAATGCCTATACCTTCTTCAGATTGCTGTCTTGTGTATGTCTTCTCCTTTGATCCTCAATTGGTGATAGCCGGATCTGAGATCTATCTTAGAGAAATATTTAGCTCCAGAGAGTTGATCAAATAACTCATCGATCCTTGGCATATTTGTTCTTGATGGTTAACAGGTTTAATTGTCTGTAATCTATACACAGCCTCATCGACCCATCTTTCTTCTTGATAAAGAGGATAGGTGCACCCCATGGTGACGTGCTTGGTCGGATAAATCCTTTCTCAAGCAGTTCCATCAGTTGTTCTTTCAATTCCTTTAGTTCTGCGGGGGACATTCCATATGGTGCCCTAGATAGTGGTGATGCTCCAGGGACCAACTCAATGGTAAAGTCGACCTCTCGCTCAGGAGGGATTCCTGGAAAGTCTTTTGGGAAGACGTCAGCGTACTCACTGACAATATGGATGTCCTTAATCTTGACTTCCTTCTTTGCGATGACAACAGTAGCAAGAGAGGCCATACAACTTTTCCTCATCATCCTTTTGGCTTGTAGTGCAGAGATGAGTGACAATCTCCTGCGGTTTCTATCTCCTGAGAACAATAGTTTTGGGTTATGACTAAACGTTACTTGGCTTCTCTTACAATTGACACTAGCCCTATGTTCAGACAACCAGTCTGCTCCTAGTATCACATCATAACCCTCCATGTCTATGCATATTAAATTTGCAGGTAGATTTTGAGTGTCAATCAACACTTCAGTAGATGGAAATGGTTCCTAAGATTGGTGCCAGGACCAATCGGGGTTGACACAACTATTCTGGATTTCATTGGGACGGGTTTTACAGACAAGGTGTCAACAAAGGTTTGAGATATGAAGGAATGCGTAGCTCCCGTATCAAATAGAACATATGCGGAATGGGAAAGAATATTAAGTGTACCTTCAACTATACCTCCTTCTTCCACAGCTTCAGGCTCCTGAATAGCTTGTAAGCGGCCTTGCCTCCTTTGTCCATTCAGATGCTTGTATTGAGGTGCTTGTTCTTTCAACATTGGGCAGTCAGAAATCCTATGGTCACGACTTCCACAGCGCAGGCATCTCCCTTGTGCTCTCCAGCATTGTTTAGACCGATGACTAGCTTTATCATAGTGTTTGCACCTTTCTTCTGTGGCCCCTACTATCTGCTTACCTAACTCTTTCGGCTTCTTATCAGCTTGTTCATTGAAACCACCAATGGGCCTTTTCTTCCCAATGGTCGGTTGATACCTTCCAGTAGCGGATACTTACTCTCTCTTCACCGACTTGCCTTTGATCCTTTTAGCTATCTCCATGGCATCTTCCAATAACTGCGCTTTCTTTATCATATCAGCATAGGTTTGAATGTCCATTGGCGCCAACTGTGTGATGTACTAATGCCTCAAACCATTCAGAAAGCGTTTTGCCTTCATTCTTTCTATCTTAATCAAGTGAACGACATATCGGGACAGACGAGAGAATTGGGCCTCATATTTAGCCACAGTTAGTCCTCTCTTTTTCAAAGCAAAAAACTCGGCTACTTTCTGTTTCTGAACCCTTTCAGAAAAGTACTTGGTGTTGAAGCATTCAGTGAACTATGCCAAAGTCAGTCGCTGTCCTTCCAGAGTCGCCTCAACCGACTCCCACCATGCCCTGGCGTCCTTTTACAATTGGAAAGTCGCCACCAATACTTTGTTTTCATCCGTGCATTGAATGACCCTAAAAATCCTTTCAATCTCCTTAACCCAGTGTTCAGCAACATCCGGGTCAGTACTTCCTTCGAACCAAGGTGGATCCATACTTTGGAAATTTCGGTGGAGATCATCGGCTCCACAGTTTCCCCCACCTTGGGTGGCTTGCAGTATTGCCTGAGTCAAGTCTTGTAAAGTTTGTTGCATGTTTCTAGCCTGGGCTCGTTCAACAACCATTGAGGTAATAAGTACCTTCAAGATAATAATATAAGTTAGACATCTATGTATAACACATTTGACTCTTATACCCATAGCTCTACCCAAGCTCACATTAGGTATGACAGTTTTTGACTCGTGTGATCTAGTTTCATTCAATATTCCTATTCCCTTGGAACCTAAAGTTCAGGCTCTGATACCAACTGTCACGCCCTGATAGTTAGCAGTGGAATAAATATCGGGATGCGTGAACGATACAAATAGACATATCACAGTTGAGTAGCGTAGAGTCACAATTAAACATAACAACACATTTGAAACCATAATATTATCATCAAAAGTACTCTTTATTCCATTTCAATCCACTAGTTACAACCTTACATAAGAGGAACCAACTAAGGGTTCATTATTCAAATGAAAATGTTTCACTATTACATAAACTACTCAAACATCTATTCCTAATACTTCATCTCCTTATATGACGGGTGCTTATCACTCTTGCCCAGCCCCATCGGATTGCACGAGATCCTCATCACTACCTGAAATGGACAGGATCATAGGGTGAGCGAACTAGCTCAGTAGGATTTACATCTCAATGTGCGGGCACTAATATACATGATTAACCATTTTAAATATGCAGATATGCACATGAACATGATGACAATGCATGCAATACTAACATGTCAAATAGCTGAATATAACAAATATCATATCAAATCAAATATTGAATTTCATATACAATGGACAGGTAATTCAAAAGTAGAATCATATCAAAAGGATTTGGCCATATTCACACAGATATCACATGTTCACATGATCAGACGTATCATATCAGACTTATCATATCATATCAAATGACGACACATTCACACAAATCTTGCACACATGTCAGTGCCATGCCAAACACCACAAGTCCATACTCCCGCGGTTATAAGTATGTTGGGGCGCTTCTCCCCAGGACCAGACAGGGCCCCTATTGCATAGGCATTAGTCAAATAGACTGAAGTCCCACGTTGTGCCGATCAAACATATACATATTATGGCTACGGAATTTCAATAACAAGCTTATTGTAATAAGGACATGATCATTCGTAGAGTCAAGGTAAGGCAATAGCTCAAGAGATCAATTGGACAGTATAACGACGTATCTTATATTTCATAATTCCTTAATGTCTTGACAAGAGGATGACTAATGACAGATAGTATACGGTACAAGTGCTCTCTATCTCCAGGGTACTTCATGGTACAAGCAGCTCGGTCTCTATAAGGGAATCTATAGAGTACGGAGACTTATGGAGGTCTTAAGGAAAAGATCACTAGTCTGCCAATATGGAATGACCAGCAGAGAGCTCCCAATTCCCCAAGAAGGTGTGCCTAATTGTGCAAATGTGTAAGTGACGTGTCACAGATCTTTCCTAAACATGTATGCAATTGATGAAAAATGAACGGAACATCAGAAAACACATAAATAAAGAAAAACACACATGCAAATCATGATAGAAAACTTAACTAAACAAGTCCATTCTAATCATGTATTCATCACATTTTCGTATCATATTCTTATCATGTCAATTTCACATTAAGGTAGATCACAAGAAGAAAATCAAATGAACATAAGATCAATCACTTAATACACATTAGAATCATATTCAAGTCATTACCAATTTCAAGTGGGTTGATTACTTTTAGGCCAATGCACACTAAGTGACATGTTGACAGACTAATAGATTTAATATGTTGACTGACTAACCAAAAAGTAAAGTTTCGCGACGGTCTTTGAATCGCGTCTTACACAGTAGGTGCTTTTCATAACATGTTGTATAGTTAAACAGGGCTAACTATGAAGAATCAAAATCGTGTCCACCTATGTGGTTGCCTTTAACATTGATTCGCGATGGGATACCCTGTCACGTTCATGAAAAACATTAAAATACTATTATAAAAATCGGCGAAAAACATTGAGTGGGAAAACATGTGCAATCGTGTCGGGTGTTTCCGTCGCGGATCAGACCAGTACAGAAATCCACGTGGCGCGATGTTTCACGCGGACCGTTGACTGGTCAGACGTTGAAACGGGTCGGACTTCACGGTCGCGGTTTACTGAATTGCGTCGGCGAAGGCTGATGCGATACCAGGCACTGGAATCGTGTCGCCTGGACTGGCCGCGATTCAACCCTCAGAACCGAAAACTCACGAACAGGTAGTGATTCTCTTACAACGCTTATATCTCTCTATCTACTGACATTTAGAAAAATCTCTCAACATGAAACATGACGAAGCAACTAGTAGAAGGACTTTCATGTTGTGGGTTGGATCTAATTTGGTCTCCAATCACGTGCAACACATGAAGAACGTAAAAAGCCATAATCATGCGTGACTTAGGGGAAACACCTATAACTCAAAGGATACACCATGAAAATTGGGCAAATCAAGTGCGTATGAAACTAGACATGCAGCTCTACAAGATGGTATAGGATTTGTTTAGTCTTCGCCCGAGATCACCTACCTTTAGATGGATGTAAGAGATGCAATAACCCAGGTCGATGCAGAGCGAGGTTAAGGAAGAACTCGATTTTCCCCAGCTGTTCTCCACTCCCCCTGTGCCCTAGCTTGGTCCTCACGAACCCAACTCAATACCAAACCTTCCCTAAGAGTCTCTTCACGATTATATACACATCTACGGTTTATTTTCATGTCCCAATGGTGTTAGGAAAGGGGCTGCGAAATCTGCATTGGACCTTCCAAAATTGGGATTTCTCCTCCCAAATGGAGTAGCTACACCATAAGAAGGTCCTAAGCATTGTTGGCCATGATTTGGCTTGCTATGCTTGGCTAATAGCAATCTTTTAAACCCTAATTTGCCCTTCCCAATTACCCCATAATTACATGTACGAATTTTGGGTATTTTCTTACTCTAATTTTATTCTTGGGCCAAAAGTGATCCCTTGGCCGAATTTTGGTAATGGGTCATTAGTACATGATGTTGGAAGTCTCTCCAACATATTTATTTAATTTATGGTCGTGTTATTTTTCTGCATTAATGGTTTTCCGACTAAGTTTCCTAATTTAGGTAATTAGTCACATGGTGACGTACACAAGGCCAATCAGATTTTTTGTTCCATGAATTTCTTCGTGGAATGCTTAGGGATAACATTTGGGGTTGATTTATATTTTTTATGGAATTTTCTGATGTGTTCTTTCATGTACGATAGTGGTACGTAAGTTCTATCATTCTGATAATGTAGAAAATATTTATTTCTAATTTTTAAGTTACTGAATTTCTGGGGTGTTACACACTAACAAAGTCGTGTGCCTGGCATGGTGCGAAATCATGATTGGTGCTTGGCATGGCACGTACTTGTTACACATGATAAACTTACTTGCTTGTTACCTGCTACTGTGTGTTGGTCCTTAACTTGAGTGGCTGAAGGGCGTACTTGCATGAGGCACCAGTAGATCCTGCGTGATATTTTTGTGGAGTGCTCCGAGTGGGTTACTCAAAATGCTTGCTAGTGAAATGGCCATCTTGTTACATGTTATCTTGCTCTTGTTCATGAAGTTACCATCTTGCTAGATCATTGTTCACAATATCTTGAACTCTTGAATACAACCTTATTGCTAGATTGTTCTTTACATCTCTTGATCTCACAATCTTGCAGGATACACTGCACACGTGTTACTACCTCCGTTTTAATTGCATTGTACATAGCATGTTCTTACCTTCTAGCTTGTAAACTGTTAAATACTTATATCATTGCTGGAAGATGTAAATCCTACTGGGCGAGTGTGCTCATACCTGCTCTCTTTAACATTTCAGGTAGTGAAGGTAAAGCTAAATGATGGCACTCGTACGTCGAGTGTGGAGTACACTTAGAGAGTCCATTCTTATTTTTATTTAGATTGGTCATGAGTGTAATTTCCCTTTTCTTTAAGGGATAGATAGATTGGTGAGCAAGGAGTGTTTCATTTGACATTGGAGGTTGTAATATTCATTTTGATAAATAAAGGAAGAAAATTTGATTATTGCATTGTGGGCCCTATTTGTAAAAGCTATTGGTCTATAGCTTCTGATTGCTTTCCCGTTCGTCACGTCACCCAATTTATTCCACTGCTAAAACAAAATTGGGGGCATGACACTTGTGCACGCGATGCAGACCTAGGCACAGATAACAGATGCTTTGCAGGCACAACTGTAGGCCCAGGTTTGTACTTTAAGGGTAAATTTTGACGTTGGGATTTTAAGGGTCTAACTCAAGACTTGACTTGGATGTAGGCACAGGCACCTGTCCATGAGGCAGGTGTTGGGGGTGCATCATTGATGGAGCGGTTCAGATGGATGTCTCGACCATATTATAAGGTGGAGAGTGACCCACTCATGGCAGAGAGCTGGTTACATTAGACGGAGAAGATCTTTCATGCTATACAATGTGTAGAGGAGGAAAGGGTGACTTTAGCATCCTATGTGCTGTAGGTAATAGAGATCCATGTGGAGTTTTTATGATGCTTTAAAAATTCACAATTTGAATTGTTTGTTTGCTTTCCTTTGGAGGAGTGCGCTGACATGTGGTGGTCATCAGTACTACGCACATAGTTTGACGACGGAGCTGTTGAGGTCGCATGGGCAGAGTTTGTTCTCTTGTTTAGAGCAAAGTATATTCTAGAGCATGTTCAAGATCGCATGGAGCAAGAGTTCTTGACTTTGACCCAAGGGTCGATGAGTGTAATGGACTATGAGGCTAGATTTGTAGAGCTGTCAAAGTATGTGCCTCATATTGTTGCCGACGAGTGGAGGAAAGTAAATAATTCGTGATGGGATTGAAGCCATCCTTGAGGACTAGACTCGTGGCTCTAGGACATCATTCGATAGATGAGGTATTGACAGCTACTTGCATGTAGAAGGCAGAGATGGTGGTTTATCTAGAGGAGAAGAGGGCTTCTTTGAAGAGGCCTGAATCAGAATTTCAGCGGTAGGATAATTGGAAGAAGACTATTGTGTTTCAGCCCAGGGCAGTGGTTCCAGCGAGAGTGGCTACGCCGACTATAGGCAGTGGTAAAGTTGCAGAGAAGCCTTTGTGTTCCTAGTGCGAGAAGGGTCACGGAGGAGAAGTCTGTTGGGTGACTTCTGGCAGTCGTTTGAGGTGTGGTGACAAGAAGCACAAGATCTGCGATTGTCCAAAGATGGTTCACCAGACTGCGACAACAGTAGCCAGACTAGTGCAGAAAGCAGCAAGGAGACCAAGAGGCCATGCTAGAGTTTTTGCTTTGGCGAAAGACGAGGCCGAACAGGCAGAGCATGTCACGGAAGGTACGGTTTTGATTATGGGACTTCAGTGATGTTTTTGTTTGATACTGGTGCTACACATAGTTTTATCTCTGAGAGGTTCGCAAGGGTCCTCATGAAGGAGTCTGATGTGGTTCCTGAGGACTTAGATGTTCCTTTTTCTGTTCATGCCCCAGCAAGAGCTATGTTGACTAAGCAGTGTTTTTCTTCTATTTATGTGTGTATTGAGGAGCATGACTTGCCCAGTAGTTTGTATCTACTGAAGATGAGAGACTACGATGCCATTTTAGGTCTAGACTGGCTTGAGGAGCATTACACCTTTATGGTTTGTAGGAAGAAGAGAATCATCTTTTGCATTCTTGGAGAAGATGAGTTCTCCCATCCGTTACCTCAAGAACATGGCAGATAAGTTCGTCATCTCAGTTTTGGAGGCTATTCTGATGTTGAACCGAGGTTGTAGTTGTTTTCTTGCTAGTGTTGCTTTTTCTGTTGACCTGAAGAAGGCATCGACCGTGGAGGATATTGAGATTGTTCGAGACTTCAGTGATGTTTTTCTCGAAGACGTGTCTAGCTTGCTCCCAGAGAGGGAGATCGAGTTCAGCATTGAGTTGGTACTTGGTACTTCACCTATATCGATTGCTCCTTATCGTATGGAACCAACAGAATTGACCGAATTGCGGAAGCAGCTTCAAGAATTGTTGGACAAGGGTTTCATTCAGCCAAGCGTGTCACCATGGGGAGATCTTGTACTCTTTGTGGAGAAGAAGGATGGGTCGATGAGGCTATGCATCAACTACCACAAGCTGAATCAGATGACCATTAAGAATAAGTATCCATTGCCTCGTATTGATGACTTGTTAGATCAGCTGTAGGCCGCTTCTATGTTTTCTAAGATCGATCTTCATTCTGGCTATCATCAACTATAGATCAAGCCTGAGGATACTTCTAAAACGGCTTTCAGGACGAGATATGGCCATTATGGAATTTTTGTTTCACCCTTCGGTTTGACGAATGCTCCAACTGCTTCATGGACCTTATGACAAGGGTTTTCTGGCAGTATCTTGATTCACTTGTTGTAATTTTCATTGACGATGTGTTGATCTACTCACTTGACGAGGAGTCTTATAGAGAGCATTTGAGGATTATACTTGGAATCTTGAGGGAGCACACACTGTGTGCCAAATTTAGTAAGAGCAACTTCTGGATGAAGGAGGTACATTTCATGGGGCATGTTATATCTGGTGATGGAGTTTCAGTGCATCCTGCGAAGGTGGAAGATGTTCTTGATTGGGAATCGCATAGATCTTCTATCGATATTAGAAGTTTTATTGGTTTGGAAAGGTATTATCGACGATTCATTGAGGGGTTTTCTTCTATTGCTGCTACTTTGATGAGGCTAACGAGGAAAGGAGTCAAGTTCGAGTGGTCTGAAGCTTGTGAAAGAAGTTTACAGGAATTGAAGACTCTGTTGACTACAATGCCAGTTTTAGTGTTGCCCAATGGTGAGGATTCATTCTCTATCTACATTGATGCTTCGAGGATTGGACTAGGTTGTGTTCTAATGCAGTGTCGGAAAGTAGTAATGTATGCTTCTCGTCAACTTAAGGAGCATGAATGTAACAATCCGACTCATGACTTGGAGCTGGCAGTGGTGGTCTTTGCCTTGAAGATTTTGAGGCATTATTTCTATGGTGAACGGTTCGAGATTTTCTTTGAGCACCAGAGTCTAAAGTATCTATTTTCCCAGAAGGACTTGAACTTGAGGTAGCGAAGGTGGATTGAATTCTTGAAGGATTATGATTTTGAGCTTACCAATTATCCCAGAAAGGCTAACGTTGTAGCAGATGCTTTAAGTAGGAAGAGGTAGATGTTGCACCAAGACTGGAAGACGATGGAGGATGTGACTAGTTCTTTGGCTATTTTAGAGCCACAATTGTGTCGCATGTTCATGGCTCAGTTTACCATTAGATCCATCGTGCATGATAAGGTTCTTGCCTTACAAAAGGATGATCCTCTATTGCAAGAATTGATGGGGAAGCCTGGCATAGTAAGGGATGAAGATGACATTATTCGTCTGAATCATCATGTGTTCCCAATGATGTGATCTTGAGAGAAGAAATCTTGGGCGAGGCTCACCGATCTCAGTTCTCTATTCACCATAGTAGTGGGAAGATGTACCAAGATTTGAAATGATCATTTTGGTGGTTCGATATGAAGCGTGATGTTACAAATTTTGTGGCCAGAAGTTTGATTTGTCAGAAGGTGAAGGTAGAGCGTCAGAGACCTTCTAGATTGATGCAGAAGTTGGATATTCCTCAGTGGAAGTGGGAGCATATTACTATAGATTTTGTGACTGGTTTGCCTTGATCGATTAGAGGGAATGACTCTATCTGGGTGACTGTTGATAGATTTTTGAAGAGTGCTCATTTCATTGCCATGCAGAAGAAGTAGTCCGTGGAGAGTTATACCAGGCTGTACATTGATAGCATTGTGAACTTGCATGGCATTCCAAAGTCAATCATTTCAGATCGTTATATGAGGTTTACATATCGATTTTGGCAAGGTTTGCAGCAAGTTTTTGACAGTCAGTTGAAGCTGAGTTCGGCTTTTCATCCACAGACGGATGGACAGTCCGAGAGGATTATTCAGACGTTAGAAAATTTGCTTAGGCCGTGTGTTCTTGACTAGATAGGAGACTGGGAACGCCACTTAGCTCTTGTGGAATTTGCTTATAATAACAGTTTCCATTCGAGTATAGGTATGGCACCATTTGAGGCTTTGTATGTGAGACCATGCAGATCCCCATTACGTTGGGAGGAGTGTGGAGGTTGACATCTTGTTGGACCAGAAGTGGTGTAGGAAATTTCAGCGAAGATGGATCATGATTGTGCAGAGGTTGAAATCAGCGCAACATTGTTAGAAAATCAATGTAGAGACAGGAATAAAGGATTTTGCTTTTGAGATTGGAGATCATGTTTTTCTCAAGGTTTTGCCAACCAAGGGTGTGGTGAGATTTGGAAAACAAGGCAAGCTGAATCCTAGATTTATTGGACCTTTTGAAGTTTTGAAGAAGATGGGGAACGTGGCATACCAGCTAGCTTTGCCACCGTCCTTAGTAGAAGTACATTTATTTTTCTTGTATCCATGTTGAGGATGTATGTTCATGATCTAGCGCATGTGATTAGTTATGAACTAGTGCAGTTTCAGCTAGATCAATCCTACGAGGAGCAGTCGATAGAGATTTTAGATCAGAAGGCTCAAGAGTTGAGATCCAAGTCTATTCCATTTGTGAAGGTTTTGTGGAGGAATTTCTCGCGAGAAGAAGCAACGTAGGAGCTAGAAGATGTGATGAAGAAGGAGTACCCGTCGTTATTTGGTAAGTATCTTATTTCTATCCTCGAGGATGAAGATTATTTTAAGAGGGAGAGGGTGTAGTGCCCTAGATATTTTGTTTATTTATTTTAATAATTATGCGTGAATTTTTAGCTGTTGTCTTGGACTGTGAAATTTGATGATCTTGACGTCACAATTCACTGCCATTTACTACTGTAGACGACAACATCGAGTGCCGTCTACCTTCAATAGACGACAGAAACTTGTGTAAATATTTTCTTAAAATATTTAGTTTTTTGGTCAAGCAGGTTAACGACATGACCGATTGAGGTTTACCCCATGGTAAACGTCAACCCTGTTAATGTTAACCTGACTTGCCAATTTTTGCGGTTACCGTTCCGGGGTGAAATAATCGTCCTTTTAATTCAATGTTTATTCTGTAGATCAGGACGTTTCTAGTTTAAGGGTCAGGATTCCACCTTGGTTAACCTTTAGAGACCTTTAAAAGACTTCAATTTGGCTCTTAGGAAGGGGTTTTTTGTTCGTTTCGGTGGTAAGAAAAGAGGGCTGAAACAAGCGTTGTTGTGTAGTGATCCAGGCAAATCGAGGCGAGCTAGACAATGTCACAACCTGATATTTTTAATAAATAAATAAATCATAAAATTTAAAAGAAAATGATTTAATAAAAACCCATTAAACAAAAAGAAGTAATGGGCTTTGCTAAAACGCTCACATAAAAGTTATTTGGCCAAAATAGGAATTCTGAAATATGGGATAAGAGGAAAATAACCTAAATTTGTAATATAATTGATTCCTAAATTGGAAAGAGTAAGAAAATCATTAATATAGCTAATTTATGTTGAAATTGGACTCCTAACCCTACCCTAATTAGCTAGCCACGAAATTGGAACCCAACCTAGCCCAAATATGAGGAGGAAAGCTTGGAAGGTTGAAAGAAATAAGGAAATTCGGAGTTTAAATAGGAGTTAGAGTTGTAAAAGGAAATTAACCCATTAGATGCTTAAATAGACCCCCAACCTCTTCATGGCCGACCCTATTGCGTTGCTAAGACTTGATGGACGTGGAGGAGAGGCCAAAGGAAGAGGGAATCGTGGGGAGAAGTATTGCTCAAAGATCTCCAAGCTGTTCTTCGAGTTCTAAGCCCTAGAAGTCAAATCGACCCAAAGGTAGGCATTCTCACAAGCAAAACCTAATTACTCTCGTCTGTAGGATTTTCTTGACATCAAGAACAAAAGCCCTCTATTTTCCCTAATTTTCATCGACCCTATCTTGAGATTTTCATTTATGAAGTTATGTTAAGATCATGACCCAAAACCCTCATGTTTATCTTAGATCTCTATGTACACTTGATCTCGTGCCATGCAATTTTTACTGTACATATTTCTCGTTGTCAGGAATCGTTTGAGACGGTTTTCCCCAATTTCTATTGAGTATCTTACTCGAATTAATTTTTTTCCTTCACTGCATCATGTCCTTTGTTCTTCGTGAAAGAACCTGATCAAAGCCTGTCAAAACCATGATTAGTTTCAAATTCCTATTTACTATATATACCCTTGAAAGTATAGTTTCATTTAAAAGTGGTTTTGTGATTTTTGATCATCTGTACACCTAGATTTTGATTTTAGGCCCAAACCTTGAAAAGCCTGGTCCGCAATCCAAGGCATGCCCTTTTTCTGTTCGGGCTCAAGCGTAGGACCTGAGAACATGACGTCTTGATAGGCCCCGTTCTCAGGGGCAGATCGCAACCAGAAACCTGTTGCCTTCTTAACGCAATAGGCTCTAGAGTCACGTTCTGGCTGTCTGCGTGACCGACCCATCACGTTCCTTGAAAGACCCTGTCGCGTTCCTTACTGAGGTACGTCGCCTTCTTGACTTTTCCACATAAACCCTAATTTTTTAGTGTTCTTGTCTTTCAACAATGACTATACACTATGTTAACTGTCTCCAACATAGTAAAAGAAGATGTATGAACATGGATGTTAATAGTAAATCTAAAAACCATGCACATGATCTTTTCATATCTACGATTCTCTTTTTCACATGCACATAATTGTAACCATCCATTATGACATGACTTGGCATGAAAATATCTCATAATATATTTGTTAATTTACTTCAATAATGTATTTAAATTACCTTATTTTTAATGGACTTGTCTTCGTTTCTCTCGACGTTTTGGGATACCGTTACCGACGCTCAACAATTCTAGAATTCCTCTGGAACGTCGAGCACTTGTTTCTATATACACTTTCTCTTGACTTGGACAATCTCTCCGTCGGATATTCCTTCTGCCGGACTAGTGAATCCTTGTTCAAGGCCTCCGTAAGTCTCCTTTGTCCATGGATTCCCACACGGTCGATGAGCTGGTTGTACCCTCAATACCTATGATACCCTTTACGGATCACTAAGATCCAAACGACCTTAGATTGCTCTATCTTATCATGAGATCACGCCGGACCTCTGGACTACGCTTGTAGCATGGCCATTGGTTGGTTAGTGAATTCTACCTAACTGCCAGCACCCATTTTGCATGTTGTGCAACCGTTACTATTGCCTATTTAACGTTGTTTCATGCACAATGACCACTAGTTCTCATATATACTCTACTCTCTCATCTATTCATGTTCTCTACACACTCATCTATTCATAAAAAACTCTCATCTATTCTTGGTACTCTCCATGGCCATTTGACTGATTCTCTAAATATAAACAATATGACTAATGCTTGGCAATTTAAAGGGCCTGGTCTGGTCCTGGGAGGTGCACCCAAAAGTGCTAGTGCCCGCGGGTGTTAATTGACCAAAGTGCTTGTGTAATGAACCTCCTTATGCCAGTACGATTATACTAATCCACATCAATATAAAGGGCGTCATTACAGTGGAACATTTACCCAACACAACACAAAAGGACGAGATGTACATAAATAACAAAGGAGTACAGTGGAAATAAAAGAGAAGTCTTATTCCATCATCATTCACATAATTCCATAGTCTATATAGAAAATGAAAGAAATAACAAATGTCCACATTATTACAAATCCATATGAATAATATTGTTCACTTACTATGAAAAGAAAGTGTAAACTATGCAGCACTCCACAAATGCAGCTACTCCTCTCACTCATAGTCGCTCCTCACTAAGTCCTTGTCAAGTATGAGAACGCCTGTCTCACCTGTATGTTAAAGCAAGTATGATTCTTTCAACAAGACCCAACAAACAACCTAAAGGTACATCCTTACACATATCACACACACTTGCTAGTCTTTTAACAATAAGAGAAATACATGGTACATGCTTCATGACAATTAAGCATAAATAACCTACACATGCTTTCTACACATAACATGTAACATGATTCATGCTTTCAATTTCTATTCATATCATTTCACAATTCTACACAATTTGATCATAGAATTATGCACAAAGTAATTAACAATCCTAGCATGATATCTAATCATTTTCACATGCTTTTAAAACACATATACACATCTTTAGCTTGCTGTTTCAACATGAATAATTCTCATTTATTTGGTTTAACATCTTTTCACTTGTTATCACATTCACATAACACTATCACATATCCACATTTCACATATTCACATTTTTACACTTATTTGTCGTGACACATAGTCTGAACCACCATAAAAAAGGACACACATTCACATAACACATACCCATCACCTAGGAAATATAGTGACGAATCTTAGTAACTGTGTAGAACCAGGAGAAGCCCTCTCCACCCTAACCAGTGGTACTTGTCCACCTCCATGATTTCATCCTGATGCCTACAGGATATCACATACACAATGAGCCTTCCCATAGGGACTTCTCTACAGTACGGCTCCACAGCCGTCTATGGTAGCAGTGTCAATCTCGCCACACATTACCCATTAACACTTAATCACATGGTTTCATTCACTTACATACACTCTTTAATTCATTCACATGCATTTTAAACAAATGCACATGCTTCAGTTTATAAAACTCAGTATGATTGTTCCACAGTGTTAAATGAAACAAAACGGTGCCCTAACATGCTGCAACTCTTTTGAAATTACATGACTTAAATTAAACACACTTATCATTGCTTGAATACTCTTTTAAAAGACTAACAGTACTCACGGTTGTCAAAACAGTATCAAATTTTTATCACAAACTTCATATAGATAATATATCCCATGTCTAATTTTTCAGATTTTTCGCTACATGAAAACTAATTTTAACAATTTAATCAGATTTTATGCATATTTCAGTAAAATATTCACCTAACATGTTAGACAGTAAAGTAGTCGGTTATAATAGGTCCAAAACATGTGAACAGTCACTATAAGATCATGGAAATTTTCTGTGACATTAACATGCAGTAAAACTAATTTTCCAGAATTAAAAACAACCATAACATGCTTATTCTCTAAAAAAAGAAATTAAACTAAATAATATCCTACTAAAAAATTTGACATAACCTCATGATATGACCTACAGACCATGCCAGACAAACCCTAATTTTTACAGCATACACAGGCCTCCAAACAGTCGAAAATCACAGTATAGAGATCAACATATAGTTCTGTAGAAAATAGATGAACTTGACGGCAAGGGCTTTGCCGCCAACCAGGGTTAACGGCACAGGATGCTGCCGTCAACTCAGGAACTTGGCGGCAACAAAGTTGCCGTCAACCTCCTGTCTGCAGAAGTGTAGGCGGAACTCAAATGAAAGGGAGAATTGGGGGTTCCAAGACAGGAATAAAAATCTACAAAATTCCTGAGACCTAAAGGACATGTCTAGGGATGTTCACCCTCGATTACATGCCTGGAAATAAATCTAAGAAGATGAAATTTCGTTGAAGAAGCCCTCCTCGCCCAAGCAAAGAAGGTAGAGAATCCCTTCTCAAATCCGGTCATTTTGTTGATCCAGATGGATCTCTGGGGTCGGAGAAGATTCCTCAATAGTTGGAGCACCTTCCAGTCAAAGTAGAGCGTCGGTAGAAGCACTCCAATCACTGAATCAAGCGTGCAAAAGTCTGGTTTTTCTCACAAGAAACCCTAGGTTTTCCTTTGAGACAATGGACCTAATCTAGGCGAAAACTAGATGTTTTATAGGGCTATGAGTCCGGGTGCGCCTAGGATTAGGTTTTCCTACCATTGGGGTGGGTTTCCCAATTAGCACATGGAGAAAATGCAGCCATTTTCAGGTCTGGAATCGCAACATGACAGGAGAAGTAAACTGCCACTTTGTTGCCGTAAACAGGAAGTAGGCATCCACCGATCTGGACGTCTATATCCCATGCCCATGAAGTCAATGGCTCACTGATTGCTGTCAACCTGCCCTTAACGTCAAGGGATGTTGACGTTAATAGGGATTTCGACAGAAAATAGAAATATCAAATAACATACATACACATAATAAGTACATACAATATGCACAACATTGTTTAAATACAACATGCATAGAATTAAATAAATACAATAAGTACAGAAATAAACATGTATATACATATGCACATAAGTAATTAAATAATTATAATATGCACAACATCAAATAAGCATAATATGAACAAAATTCGAGGGCCTTACACCCTCTCTCCCTAAAAGAAAACTTCATCCTCGAAGTTAGAATGAAAATACTAACCAAACAAATGTGAATACTTCTTCTTCATGGCGTCCTCAAGCTCCCATGTAGCCTCCTCTTGCGAGAAATTCCTCCATAACACCTTCACAGATGCAATACTCTTGTTCCTTAGGTGCTGAACCTTCCAGTCTAGGATAGCTACTGGTTGCTCTAATACGACAAGTCTGCTTGAATCTCCACTGGCTCGTGACTAATAACATGAGACGGATCTCTCACATATCTCCTGAGAATAGACACGTGGAAGACTGGGTGTACGGTAGCTAACGCTGGGGGTAAAGCTATCTCATATGCCACACTGCCCATCCACCTGAGAATCTCAAATGGGCCAATGAATCTTGGACTCAACTTGCTATGCCTGCCAAACCTGACAACGCCTCGGGTAGGAGAAACCTTAAGAAATACATGCTTGTCAGCGTAGCTCTTCTGCCTATCCTGCACAGCAACCAACCTCTGCCTGATAAGCTGAATCTTATCCGAAGTCTCCTGCACCAACTCCGGACCAACTAACTGCCTATCACATGTCTCCTCCCAGCACCAAGGAGATCTATAGGGTCGCCCATACAAAGCCTCAAATGGAGTCATGCCGATGCTCGCATGAAAACTGTTGTTGTAGGCAAACTCCACAAGAGGTAGATGACGCTCCCAATCACCCTTCCAGTCAAGCATGCACGCTCTCAACATATCCTCGAGCGTTTGGATCGTCCTCCCGGACTGGCCATCTGTCTGGGGATGGAACACCGAACTAAGCTTCAACTGAGAACCCAAAGCCTCCTGAAGACCCTGCCACAGCCTCGATGTAAACCTCGGGTCTCGGTCAGAAATAATGGACTTCGGCACACCATGCTGCCGACACACAGCCTAGCCAAACTCTCCAAAGACTGCTTCTTCTTCATAGGCATGAAATGCGCCATCTTGGAGAAACGATCTACAATCACCCAAATCGAGCCATTGCCCTTGGCTGATCTGGGCAAACCCGTCACAAAATCCATGGTGATTGCTTCCCACTTCCATACTGGTATCTCCATCTTCTGCATAAGGCCCGATGGTCGCTGACACTCGGCCTTCACCTTTTGGCACACTAAACATCTGGACATGAACTCAGCCACATCCTTCTTCACACCAGACAACCAGAAAGATCTTTCAAATCTTGGTACATCTGGGTGTTGCCTGGATGAATGGAAAACCTCGACATGTGAGCTTCTGCAAGTACATGCTCACGGACATCCACAACATCAGGAACACAAAGTCGATGCTGGAATCTAATGACACCGTCCTCATTTCGAGCAATGCTTGCCTTGCCCACCATCTCCTGAAGCCTAGGATCCACTCTCTGCTGCTCGATCACCTCATCCAAAACTGTAGATTGGATAGCCAACTGAGCCACGAAAGCCTAACACAACTATGGCTCTAACTCAGTCATAGCACAAGCCGCATCCTCAAGCATCTTCCAATCCTGCCTAAGCAAAGACCTATTCCTGCTGAGCGCATCTACCACGACATTCGCCTTCGCTGTATGGTACTGAAGCTCGAAGTCATAGTCCTTGAGAAACTCAATCCACCTTCTCTGTCGCAAGTTCAACTCCGTCAGAGAGAAAAGATACCTCAGACTATTATGGTTAGTAAACACCTCGAACTTGACACCATAAAGATAGTGTCTCCAGATCTTCAATGCATGAGCCACAAGCGCTAACTCCAAATCATGGGTCGGATAGTTACGCTCATGCTCCTTTAATTGGCGAGAAGCATATGCCATCTTTTATATGAGCAATTTGAATAAATCCGTTGGAGTTCTAGCCGTTGCTCATCTTCTCTTTCTTCTGATAATTTGTGGTCTACGAGATCTGCAAGCATAGAAAAAGTGTTTAGATAAAAGAGTGTTTCTGTCAAAAATTCATGCCTCATCTAATTAGCAATAATCAGTCAGCATTTATAAAGGGACGGAAGATTCAAGATAGCATTCTACTGGCAATGATCTTGTGAGGGACATACATTCTAAGCATCGGGGTACTCTTTTATGTATGAAAGTGGATCTGCGAAAGGCCTTTGATACAGTGAACCGGAAATTTATTCTCATCATTCTCCAGAAAATGGGCTTTCCAGAACAATGGATCAATGGATTGATATTCTCACTAACACTGCTTCCTTCTCTGTGCTTCTTAATGGGAGTCCGTTGGATTCTTCCACTCATCCAATGGTATTCGCCAGGGGGATCCTCTATCTCCTTATCTATTCTGTGTTGCTATGGAAGGACTCACTATCATGATTGAGGAGAAGATTAAGGATGGTTGTCTTCATGTCCCTAGTTTTGGAAGCACTACCCTATCACACTTGGTCTTCGCTGATGATTTACTAGTTTTCTTGAAGCCTAGCATCTCATCGGCTAAATGTATTACTTCCATTTTGGAAAACTTCTACAGATGTTCAGGTCTTCTCCTAAATGCTTCTAAGAGCAAAGTATTCATTGGAGCGAAAGTCTTACACAAGAAACCTCTATTGGACGCTTTGAGGGTTCAAGAAGGGACTCTTCCCTCCACTTACTTGGGCCTGCCGTTGTTCTCCACTCGGCTATCTAGTACCCAGTGTACTCCTATTCTTCAGAAAATTACCAGGCGTATTGCATCTGGAGACCCGACTGTTATCCAAAGCTGGCCGGTTAGAGTTAATTCGCTCAGTCTTGCAATCTTATGCCATCTATTGGGCTGTATCCTTCATTCTGCCTAAAGGTCTTATTGGGGAAGTGGAGAGACTATTGCGCAACTTCTTTTGGCATGCTTCAGGAGAATTTAAACCTTTTCACTTGATTAAGTGGGATCTTATTTGTAGACCAAGAGATGAAGGTGGCCTGGGTCTTAGAAACCTTCAAGTATGGAACTCCACTATGATCACAATGCAGTTTTGGAGACTTCTCTCCAATAACACTACTTTGTGGCATCAATGGGTTTTTAACAGATACATCAAAAATGTGTCCATATGGATCGTGGAGGCCAAACCATATCACTCTCATGCTTGGAAGGGCATTCTTAAGGTCAGAAACTGGATCAAACCTCATCTTCTTTACAAGGTTGGCAAAGGCGATTCTTTTAATTATGGGAAGACCCTTGGATAGAAGGACAATCTATTCACTCTTTAGGTGGTCAGCACATTAGGAGCATGCTTGGTATGCCCATCAATGCCAAGGTTAGTTCCTTTATTCAGAATGGAAGATGGTGCCTACCACCGCCTACCTCTTTTGAGATGCTAGATATCTGGCCGCGGATCATGGAAGTTCCCATTCATGCTGATTGTGAGGACTCTATTCTTTGGAAGCACAATAATGGCTCAATCAGTAACAAGCAAATTTATGACATGAAAGAGTCAGCCATCCTAAGGTGTCTTGGGTCAATATTGTCTGGAAGAGGCCAACAAGTCAGAAACAATCTCTCCATGCTTGGCAGGTGATGATGGGAGGCATTACCACCTTCGATGTGCTCCAGAAGCGCGGTGTTCAAGGTCCAATATCTGCACATTATGCAAGATACAAGCTGAAAGTATTGATCATTTGTTCTTTCAATGTTCTTATAGCAGTTGGATCTGGATGCAAATTCTCAAAAGGTTGGATGTTCATAGAAGGCCAACACATACAATCTTAACAGAGAGCCAGAGTTTGACTACATATTTCTGTACTAAGGATGCTGGAAGGAGTGTTGCTTTCTCCGCCTTTAGGGCTGCTTTATGGTGGATTTGGAAGGAGAGATGTTCTCGTATCTTTGATTCAAAAGAAAGAAGTAGCATGCAAGTGCTTCTATCCATTTTAGCGGATATTCGAAGTATTACTGAGTTCCATCTGCAGGGTGCTTCCACTTCTCCGAGGATCACTAGAATCATCAGGAATTTTATTATTCGAAGTGATTAGATAGATTTCTCTTTCCTTGAGCCGTTGCATTCTTGCTTGCTTTATGATTTCTATGATTTCATAGCTATCGACTGTGATAGCATGGATCACCCTTTGTACATACTGTCTCATTTTTAATAATTTATTAATTACAAAGGTATTAATTACCAAAAAAAAGTGTTTCTGTCAAAAAGTTCATACCTTTATGTTTCTTGATGCCCCCAGAAGGGTAAGTAATCTCTCTTTTGTTGGCAGGAGAAGAGATCTAGAAAGATAAGCAAAAAGATCTCATGTTAGAAAGATAAAGGATTACGCAAATCAAGAATATTGACTTTTTCACTAGATGCTAAAAACATTTAAAATATAAAGGAAATCTATGTTTTTACAAACGAATTCACGTGAGAGCAAATCCTTATGAGAGTTACAAAGGAATCCTTATGAGAGTTCCATGTGAGAGTTACAAAGGAATCCATGTGAGAGTTACAAAGGAATCCATGTGAGAGTTACAAAGGAATCCTTATGAGAGTTACAAAGGAATCCATGTGAGAGTTACAAAGGAATCCATGTGAGAGTTACAAAGGAATCCATGTGAGAGTTACAAAGGAATCCTTATGAGAGTTACAAAGGAATCCTTATGAGAGTTACAAAGGAATCCTTATGAGAGTTACAAAGGAATCCATGTGAGAGTTACAAAGGAATCCTTATGAGAGTTACAAAGGAATCCATGTGAGAGTTACAAAGGAATCCATGTGAGAGTTACAAAGGAATCCTTATGAGATCGATTCCTTTAGAGAGCGAATCCTTATGAGAGCGAATCCTTATGAGATCGATTCCTTTAGAGAGCGAATCCTTAGATCGATTCCTTTAGAGAGCGAATCCTTATGAGATCGATTCCTTTAGAGAGCGAATCCTTATGAGAGCGAATCCTTATGAGATCGATTCCTTTAGAGAGCGAATCCTTATGAGATCGATTCCTTTAGAGAGCGAATCCTTATGAGAGTTACAAAGGAGTCTGTGTGAGTACAAAGGAATCCTTATGAGTTACAAAGGAGTCTGTGTGAGTACAAAGGAATCCTTATGAGTTACAAAGGAGTCTGTGTGAGTATAAAGGAATCCTTATAAGAGCAAATCGATGTGGCACTTTGAACTGAAATCGATATATATTGAATGGACATCGATTTATGTGTTTAGTGCAAATCATTACGGTAATAATGTCATAAATTATATTTATTAGAAAATCATGATATTTAATTTATTATTAGAAAAATCATGGTAATAATATATTTTAATATTCAATTAATCATGTAAATTTATATTTATTAAGAAAAACATGATATTAAATATTTTTAATAATAATTAATTAAACATAAATTTTATTATCACCAAATAAAAGGGTAAAATAGGAGTGGTTCAACAATCTCCCCCTTTTTGGTGATGACAAAATTTATGAGAATTTTCTGACAAAAATACATAAAGCATAGAAAATACAGAAAATTCACAGATAATGCATACCATGCATACTCTCCCCCTTTTTGTCACAAACCAAAAAGGAAGGTTCTTACCATTGCATTCTCTCCCCTTTGTGAAAGAAATTCTTACCATTGAGGGTTCAACAATGATTGACATAAATGAATAACTCCCCCTTAGTCTGTGCTCCCCCTGAGTGAGAGACTCCACCTGAATGAAACTTGTAAATAATTATTAGTAATGAAGACCAATTCAATTTTTGTGACTACTCTTTCTTCAGATGTGATTTGAATGAAGAGTCTGTAGTCACTCCTGCCTTGACATCCTTGGTTTTTGATGCTCCAAGGCTAACCTGCAAATAAACTACTCAGAAGTAGGTACCCAAATCTTTTTGGGTCCTTGATGATTAGATGCATAAAAATAGCCTTTAGGTATCCAAACTAGGTGCTTAGTTGTGCAGGTGTTCACAGTGTGTCCTAGTTTATTGCAATGAGAGCAGCAATAAATATAATTTGTTTTACAGTTCTTATTGCCTTTGTGATGCATGATTTGAACATAATTTTTAGAAACCTTTTTCTTTTGATAAGCTTGGTTGTTTCAGGTTCCTCTTTCTGAGGCATTTTGGTTTCTTTTACAAATTTTGGTAAATGATATTTTCCTGAGTTTATTACTTGTTTTCCTTTCTGGAGGTGTATAACCAAGCCCTTGTTTGTCATTTCCAGATTTTGATCCTTTTAAGCATAGGGCTAGAGATGTTTTTCCTTTAGTTAATTTCCTAACTGATTCTTTTAAATAAAGATTTTCTTCAGTGAGAGTTTTCAATTTTTCTTCCAACTCTAATTTTTCATTATCCTTGTTTTTCAATTCTTCATTCAGAATATGATTATTTTCTTTACATTCTTTTAATTGTTCTTCTAATTGTTCCAATTCGGATTTAAGATCAGAATTGGTGTTTTCCAAGCAAGTAGTGTTGTTTTTTAGATTTTTTAGTTCTTTTACAACACCCTTATGTTTTTCATACAGTTCATTAAAGACTCTTCTAAGTCTTCGACTCTGATCCTGAATCTGTGCAAGAATCAAAAGATGAGTAGGATGTACCTCATCTAGTCCTACCATGAGGGCTAGACTTACCTGCTCTTTCTCCGATTCTGAACTTGATGATTCTGAGCTTGTGGCCTCTTCATTTTCCAAGCAGCCGCCATGGCTTTTCTTTTGATTTCTTGTGCTTCTTTTGGACTTTTCTGGTTGACCAATCTTCTTAGTTTAGGACAATCTGGTCTTAGATGTCCAGGTTTTCTGCATTCATAGCTGACTGGTTCTTTTTCTTTCTCTCTTTTCTTTTGAATCCTTCTTGATCCATTTTTCTTCTTCTTGAAAATTTTCTTAAGCTTGGACAGAACTTCATCTACGTCACTATCTTCAGAATCTGCATTTTTGGAGCTAGAAGAGAAGTGGAAGGAGCAGCTACACCTTAGAGCATTAGTACATTTCTTTTTAAATGAGCTTTCAGACAATCGCTCCATATTTATTTCATGTGCCATGAGAGAACCTATTAAATTATCAATTGACAATTTGGTTAAATCATGAGCCTCTTCAATAGCAGTTACTTTAGGTGTCCATGAAATAGTTAAGGACTTAATTATTTTTTAACAGTTTCCTCATCAGAAAGATTTTTACCAAGAGAGCTAAGACCAACTACTATACTTGAAAATCTATTATACATTTGAGTGTATTTTTCATTTGGAAACATTTTAAATTGCTCATATTGTGAGACAAAATATCTATTCTAGTTTATTTTACTTTATCTGTTCCTTCATAAGTTATCTGCTTTTATCCCATATTTCTTTAGCAGATTTACATGCAGATACTCTACTAAATTCTTTTTAGGTAAAGCACAACATAAATAGTTCTTAGCTTTAAAGTTGAGATAGTTTATTTTTATCAGCTATTGTATAGCAGTAGTGCCTGGAACAGGAACACAACAAAATCACCTACCTCTATTACCTGCCACAGATCGAAGTCTGTGCCCCGAATGAAGCATCCATTCGCATCTTCCAATATTGGTAGTCCTCTCCATCAAAGAATGGAGGTCATGTGACTGTTGACCTTCAGCATATCCTTGAGCTGCCATGGATCTTCTCTAAGATCGTTAGATCTTCTTGATAGATCAGAGAACCTCGCTCTGATACCACTTTTGGCCCTTTTGGTACGGCAGCAAGCTAACCTAGAGGGGGGGGGGGGGGGGTGATAGGTTTTTCTGAAATCTGAAATAGAAACTTAAACACAGAAATTAACACTTGAAGGTTTGGTTAGTTTAGTGTGATAAAGAGTAGCAGTGCGGAAGCAAATAACAATCACACAAATAACACAAGAGATTATCCTGGTTCGGCCCTCCCACATGGAAGTCCTACGTCCAGCCCCCAAGCAACTTCTTGGGATTTACAGTCCCCCTTATGGACACTACAACACCTAGCACCCCAACTGGTCTTCTTCCCTTTCCGGGCAAGAAGGCAACCCACTTCTCTTACAGGTAAAGAAGCCAACCTCCTGGTACAAACCCCAGTGCGGTTCTGCTAGACACTAACCCCTAGCTAGGTTAACAACTGTATACAGTCCTACAGCCGGACAAGGATCTTTCTTAGAAAAGAAAGAAACAAAGCTGAGAGTTGGAACAAAATAAAAACCAACTAAAAGAACTCTCAGCAGAAGACTCTCTCCCCCAGATTACAAGATGCACACAGAGAGAGAGAGAAGAGAGAAGAAGGAGCTTGAATGCTTCAGTGCTTCAGATGCTTGAACACTTCTTCTTGGGCTCAGGCTCTTTCTCTCTTTTTCTTTGAGTGTATTTGGAGTTCAGGTTCCTCACTGGTTGTACACTCATTCAAAAGATCTTCAGGAAAGCTAACTTCTTCTTCAGCCTTGCTTCATCTTTTATATGAGCAATTTGAATAATCCGTTGGAGTTCTAGCCGTTGCTCATCTTCTCTTTCTTCTGATAATTTGTGGTCTACGAGGTCTGCAAGCATAGAAAAAAGTGTTTAGATAAAAGAGTGTTTCTGTCAAAAAGGTTCATACCTTTATGTTTCCTGATGCCACCCAGAAGTGGTATGTAATCTCTCTTTTGTTGGCAGGAGAGAAGAGATCTAGAAAGATAAGCAAAAAGATCTCCTGTCAGAAAGATAAAGGATTACGCAATCAAGAATATTGACTTTTTCACTAGATGCCAAAAACATTTTAAAATAAAGGAAATCTATGTTTTTACAAACGAATTCACGTGAGAGCAAATCCTATGAGAGTTACAAAGGATCCTTATGAGAGTTCCATGTGAGAGTTACAAAGGAATCCATGTGAGAGTTACAAAGGAATCCATGTGAGAGTTACAAAGGAATCCTTATGAGAGTTACAAAAAAATCCATGTGAGAGTTACAAAGGAATCCATGTGAGAGTTACAAAGGAATCCATGTGAGAGTTACAAAGGAATCCTTATGAGAGTTACAAAGGAATCCATGTGAGAGTTACAAAGGAATCCTTATGAGAGTTACAAAGGAATCCTTATGAGAGTTACAAAGGAATCCATGTGAGAGTTACAAAGGAATCCTTATGAGAGTTACAAAGGAATCCATGTGAGAGTTACAAAGGAATCCATGTGTGAGTTACAAAGGAATCCATGTGAGAGTTACAAAGGAATCCTTATGAGATTGATTCCTTTAGAGAGCGAATCCTTATGAGAGCGAATCCTTATGAGATCGATTCCTTTAGAGAGCGAATCCTTATGAGATCGATTCCTTTAGAGAGCGAATCCTTATGAGAGCGAATCCTTATGAGATCGATTCCTTTAGAGAGCGAATCCTTATGAGATCGATTCCTTTAGAGAGCGAATCCTTATGAGATCGATTCTTTAGAGAGCGAATCCTTATGAGAGTTACAAAGGTCTGTGTGAGTACAAAGGAATCCTTATGAGTTACAAAGGAGTCTGTGTGAGTACAAAGGAATCCTTATGAGTTACAAAGGAGTCTGTGTGAGTACAAAGAATCCTTATGAGTTACAAAGGAGTCTGTGTGAGTACAAAGGAATCCTTATGAGTTACAAAGGAGTCTGTGTGAGTATAAGGAATCCTTATGAGAGCAAATCGATGTGGCACTTTGAACTGAAATCGATATATATTGAATGGACATCGATTTATGTGTTTAGTGCAAATCATTACGGTAATAATGTCATAAAATTATATTTATTAGAAAATCATGATATTTAATTTATTATTAGAAAAATCATGGTAATAAATATATTAATATTCAATTAATCATGTAAATTTATATTTATTAAGAAAAACATGATATTAAATATTTTTAATAATAATTAATTAAACATAAATTTTATTATCACCAAAATAAAGGGTAAATATAGGAGTGGTTTCAACATCCCCGACCTCGGACTGCACTGGAGCTTGCTCAAGAACCCGGAGTGAAGCTTTTCTAGGAGCTTCTTGGGACAGCCCAAGGAGAGCTTCACCGAGCCCTAGATCCGTTTGGTGTATTTTCTAGAGGCAAGTACCCACCCATAACGTCCCTGTATGTGTCTAGGTTGGTTTTATAATTTTATGTATTTTTTCCTCATGTTCTGGATCCCCTTTTTCACCTTTTCATTTGAGTTCGGCCTGTGTTTCTGCACAGACAGGAACTTGGCGTCAATGCCTTGACGCTAAGATCTAGGTGTGCGTCCAGCGATCTTGCCGTCCACTCCTAGAACGGCCAGAGTCCGCCGCCAAGTTCATCTGAGCAGAACAGCAACTGTTCTGCCCTTCAATATGATTAATTTCGATATTTTCACGATGAGGATATAATGTAATCTCTTATATGCTATGTATACTAGTGAATGTGGTGTGTGGATGAATTTTGTGCAAGGTGGTAAATGATAAAGTTTATTTATTTCATGGAAATACATGTATGATGAGTTGCTAATCTTGTCAACCCTTGTTTGTATGATTTAGGACGAGTCAGAATGTCCTACATTTTATGGGTCATGTATGTATTAGTCAGTCTCTGTTCTGAAATTCTGTGATTTTTCCCATGCTTGTGTGAATTTGGGAAATATTTTTTGGGAAATAGAAATCATGTGTAGGTCATGATAAATTTTCGGTAAAACATGTATTGCCCAAATATTCAGGAATAAATTCTGTAGCTCCATGTCTGTTAGCGTTCAGGCAGTGAATTGTTAAAAATTGTGATTGGTATTCAACTCCATGTTAAATCGAATTGCGGATAGCATGTGGAATTAATGTTAGATTTTCTGTAATTTTGTTTTAGCTTAGAAAAATCTGAAATTTGTATGTGGGATCCTAAACCCGAAATTAGCTTGTGGTTAAATTTCAAGTCATTTGAACCAGTATATGATGCAATATGAATTTTCCATGTAAAAATGTGAAACTAATGCATGCCTTTGTAAAATGATTTGATTTTGTATATAGCAACCTGATTAGTGAAATTTCCTGAGTGCTAAATTTCTGTAATTGTAGTGCCATGTTAGAAAAAACAGTGAAGTGTGCATGTGAGTGAGAAAGTGAATGAAATGAGAGTGACATGTGTAAACCTATGTGTTAAAATCGGTAAAAATGGTAATGTGTAACTTGTGCCAAATGTGACACTGCTTCCGCGGAGGGCAGTGAAACCGTATCAGGGAAAGTCCCCTGAGAAGGTTCAATGTGTAGTGACCCTAAGGGCATTAGGGGAAATCCTGGAGGTGGACAAGTACCACTGGTTAGGGTGGAGACTTGTTCTCTCGGTCTGCGCAGTCCAAGAGTCGCCATTGTATTGCCTAGATGGCGTCTATGTGATGTGATGTGTTGTGTCCTTCTTGGTGGTTTTGGACTATGTGTCACGGCACTAAATGTGAATGTGTAAATGTGTATGTGTTCATGTGAAAAATGTGAATGTGAACAATGTGTAAAAGTTCATGTGTAAAGTGTGAAATATGCGAATTTGAAATTGTGTAAAAATGTGAAACCAAAATGTGAGGATGTGAGTTTGTAATCCATGTTATGACAATCTGAAATCATGCTTGAACAGTAGCTTTACTATGTTATGATCATGCTTATGTATGCAAAATGCCTAGAATCCATGCTAGGGATAATTGTTAAGCATATATAAACAACTTCCATACTCGATTGTCACATGTTGTGATTTAAATCGTTGTTGTAGCTCTCATGTGTTAGATTATGGTTGCTAAAGCATGTAAAACCAGCAAGTTTAAAGCATGTAAAATGGTTACGTATATGTGTAGAATGTGTAGATTCCATGTTAGGTATGTTTCCTTTTATGCATGCTCGGAAATTTATGTTAATGGCTTTCATGTCTTAGTTGGTTGAAGGTAGATTTCTATGTGAGGAATGAATAGAAAGCATGTGATAGGTGATTCTATTTTAGGAAATCTAAAAGCATAGTCCATGTGTTTAAATTGTAGATTCACCATGATAGGTTGTAAATTTAATGTCAAGCATGCTACATGTTGTGTCTTGTGAATGTGTATGTAGAACCTACTATGATATGTGCATGTACGATATGTGTAGAATTACTTGCGGAGTCTTTTAGACTCACTACTTGCTTCGGCGTACAGGTGTAGTTGGTGACGAGACACTTGTGGAGGAGACGTTGGAGACCGACTCCGAGCATGGAGATTAGAGTGTTGGAGCACCAGTGACATTTGTGATGTTCAAAAATCTAAAGCGGACAATCCTCTAGATGAAACCATTCATGATCGCGAGAAGGCGTGCAGAAATGATTATTTTAAAGCTTTGGAGAACGAAGAGATGTATGCAAAACAAAAATCTAAACAGCAATGGCTTAGCCTTGGGGACTCTAACACAAAGTTTTTCTATGCGGCTATACAAGCCAGAAGGATTCATAATTCTATCAAGCATTGCAAATCAAGATGGAACTATTCTTACTTCTGAAGAAGATATTAGAAGTCATGCTCTTACCTTTTACTCGGACTTACTTAACCAAGATCATGATAAGCGACAGCCTTCTCTTCAAGTTCGCTCCTGGCTTAGCAAAGAGGACATCGCTAAGCTAAATTTCCTTTTACTTTGGAGGATGTTCGTCAAGTGGTTTTCTACTCTCCTAAGGATAAAAGCCCTGGTCCAGATGGTTTCACTGCTGAGTTTTTTACTAGCTGCTGGGAGATTGTTGGAGATTTATTCTCCAAGGCGTTATCTCTTTTTTGAAAACGGACAATGGGAAAGCCAGATTAATTCAACTTTCATTGCCTTGGTCCCCAAGAAGAAAAATGCTGAATCGCTTGATCAATTCGCCCCATCTCTCTTTGCAACTTTATTTACAAGGTGATTACCAAGATGATGGCAGATCGTATGAAAATGGTCCTCTCTACTGTGATAAGTCCTCACCAGGCTGCTTCATACCCGGAAGGAAAATTCAAAGTAATATCCTTCTGCTAATGATTTGGCAAAGGATTTGCATTCTAAACACAAAGGTACTCGGATTTGTCTAAAGCGGATCTTGTAAGGCCTTTGATTCTGTCTCCTGGGAGTTTATTTACTATATGATGAAACAAATGCATTTTCCTGAGAATTGGATTCACTGGATTCAGCGCTGTTTGGAAACTTCAAAATTCTCAGTTTTGGTTAATGGATCCAGAAGGTTTCTTTAAAAGCTCAAATGGTATTCGCCAAGGAGATCCTTTGTCTCCATATCTATTTACCATTGTCATGGAAGGTTTCACCTGCCTTATTGAAGATGCTGTTCGGAATAAGAAAATCAAAGTTCCCTCTGCTGGTAGTCTTCCAATTTCCCACTTGTGTTCGCAGATGATCTTATCATCTTCTTCAAGGACGAGGTTGCTTCAGCTATCACTATTAACAATCTTCTTCATGAGTTCTATCAATACTCTGGGCTTAAGCTAAATACTGAAAAGAGTAGATTATATATTGGAGGCAAAGTCAAAAATAAAATGGCCATTCAGGAAGCTCTTCACATTCCGATCGGGCATCTCCCAACCCCTTACTTAGGCCTTCCTTTGGTGAGCAGTTCCATCAAGAAAAAACACTGTCAGCCGATTATTGACAAAATCAAGCAGAGAATCGAATCCTGGAAAACTAAGTTGCTTTCAAGAGCGGGGAGGTTGGAACTCATTAAGTCTGTTCTGTCAGCCTATTCTATTTACTGGTCATTTCCTTCCTTCTCCCGTCGGCTATCTTTCATGAAATTGAGCAAATTCTTTGCAAGTTCTACTGGCAGGGATCCTCTTCTCAAAACACCATTCATATGATAGTTGGAGAGATATTGTAGGCCTAAGAGAGAGGTGGCTTGGGTATTAGGCGGTTATCTGATTGGAACATGGCGTGTGCTGTTACAAATCTCTGGAACATCTTACAGAATCATGATTCTTTGTGGATAAAATGGGTGCATGAGAGGTACCTTAGGAAGAATCCATATGGACTATTCAGCGAAAATCTATTCTCTTCTGCTTGGAAATCTATTCTTAAGCAGCGGCATTGGTTACTTCAACACATTACATTCAAGGTTGGTAGTAGCAGCCAGTTGAGTTTCTATATGACCCTTGGATTCGCGGGAAAAGTATTCATATGATGATTGGGGACAGCATTCGCCAGCATCTTGGTCTTAACACCAACATCACTTGTGCGGCTTTCATTATTTTGACATCTTCCCTTTGATTCAGAGTGTTTCATATTTCTCAAAGTGTGCTATTACCTGGAATCATGGCAAGTTCAGTACTAAGGAGGTATGGAATATCCTTAGAGACCAGCATCAGAAGGTGGGCTGGGCGGATTGGGTCTGGAAGGGGCCGACTGTTCATAAGTTTCTCTCTAACTTGTTGGCAAGCTATAATGCATAAGCTTCAACCATAATAACCTAAGGGAGAAGGGGTTTCAAATACCTAGTAGATGATATCCTTTGCTGTCTTTCTGAAGAATCTGAAGACCATCTCTTCTTTCAATGCCCTTTATTCTTCTGAGTGTGGAGCGCGATTCTCCACAGATTGAAACAATCCACAGGGCCGCCTCGCTCATCTATCCTCCAGGAACTACATCTCTTACAAATAGTTTCAATAAAGATGGTTTCGGTACTCCTGGCTCGGCTCTATTTCGGGCTACAATTTGGGGATTTGGAAAGAAAGGTGCACTAGAAACTTTGGAGGGAGTTTGCACTTCTGCCATTCACATACTTATCCATCATTCAGGAGTGTGTTCGGACATGTGTTGAAGCTACCACTTACAATAAAAGTCTTCTGGTCGGTCTAACTATTATGCAAGAGATTCAATATTCATGTAAAAGTCGCTTTGTAGAATTTTGCTTTGGGTTCCTTCTGGTTCTCTATAGAAGATAGTCACTGGCTTGTAGTGTCATCTTCTACTTTCTTATTCGGGTCATGGGTTTCTTAACCCATCTTGTTCTTTGTACATTTCCTTCATTAATTAATTGATTCTCTTTGGTTGACCGACCAAAAAAAAAAAAAAAAAAAAGACATTTGTGATGTTCATAGTATGTAAATTGAACATTGTACTAGCATTATCATGGAAGAATGTATAAGTATGGACATCTATGTATTTGATTTTCAGCAATTTAAATTATGTGAATTTTTAGTTCTCTAAATGTTATCGAATCATGTATGTTAAATGTGGATGATGAATGAATGAAGACAGTGGTTCTTTTAATTCCGCTACTCTGTTCTTATATTCACGTGTATCTCAGCTGAATGTCATTGTTGGGTAAATGTCCCACTGTGATGACGCTCGCTATACCGACGTAGGTTGGTATAACCGTACCGGTATAATGAGGGTCGTCGCAATCATGGTGCCCGTGGCGGGTTTGGATCTGGCGAGAAGATGTCGAATTTAGGAGATTTACCTCGCGAGGCATGCGTGGTCATTGATGAGATTTGAGGTTATTCTTGAGGGTTTTTGTTGTTTTGTGTTAGGGATCCTTCCCATTGACTCCCCATGATCTTCTTTGTTTTGATTATGCATGTGATTTGTGTGTAAATCAAGGTTTTTGGGAGGATTTTTTCCATGCCAGGTCTTGAGGGTGCAATTGCCAATCCAAGCATTGGATCTTTGTTTTTTGGCTTTATACGGGTGCAGTTTGATGAGGGGAAGCATTTCCCATCATCAGATCGTAAGTTTTTGGGTCGGATCACCCTTCGGAGAGTACTAGGGCCGTATCAGCTACTGGAAGCTAAAGAACTTGACGTCAAGGGTGATTGACGTCATGCTCCTCGGGGGGAACTTGACGATAAGATACCTTGATGCCAAGATGAGGTTAACGGCAAGACATATTGTCGTCTACTGTACGACAAGTGTTGTTCCAGTTACCCGGGGTTAACAGCAATCGAGGTTGTCGTCAACCCCACAGGTAGGCCCTAGCAGTAAGCCCTCTTGTGTGTGTGAGACTAGGACACGTGGTGTCTTCCTCTTGATGTGGTGTGTCAGACAACGAGAGAGTCTCTGTCTATCCGTGTAGTGTTTTTGTCACGTCTCGATGCGGAATATCAAAACGTGAGGCAGTTGCAAGTAAGCGAGTATAGAGCGTATAATAGACATCAAACCATTCAACAATTAAATAATGCAAAAATCAAATGTATTTCATAGATAACTCAACTAATGTCTATTACATCCACTAACTCAGAGCCATTGCATAGGGCCCGAATGACTTCATTACATGGAATGAAAGTATAAGACTAAACTAAGACATCTAACCTAACACTAATACATCAGGGTACTCTTGGTTCACTCATGGTCTTCCCCATCCTCATAAGTGTAGTCGTTTTCCTCGGTCTCACATGAGAATACAAATAACAAATAATTTAGGGTGAGCGACAACGCACAAAGGATTTATATCTCATGGTGCGAGCATACTTTACATGATTAATGTATTTAAAGAGCAGACTCACTAATGATAGAGAGAGAGTCAAGAAAAGTAAGAGACAATACAATAGCATGATTCAAATAGCACAAGCTCAGACATGGTATAGAGAGCAAGATGGCCATAGCACAAATAGCAAAATAGTTTACAATAGCACAATGAGTTGAGTATAGTATAGCACTTTAATTGTCATTTAGATAGTCGAGATAGATAGCACTTGAGTGTAATGCCAAACACTAGGGTAAATTAACTCCCGTGGGCAAATAGCACTTTTAGGCACATCTCCCAGAACAAGACCGGACCCTTTATATTGCCAAGCATTAGTCATATTGTATATCTTTCGACAATCAGTCAAATGGCCAATAGAGAGTACAAGAATGGATGAGAGTAGTTGATGAATAGACGAGAATGTAGAGAGAACGTGAATAGATGAGTGAGTAGAGTACATATGAGAACTATAGGTCATTGCACATAAAGCGACAGTTAAACATACAATAGTAACAATTGCTCAACACACATGTTTGGTGTTGGAAATCAAGTAGAATTCACTAACCATCCACTGGCCATGTTATGAACATAGACTAGAGGTCCGGCGTGATCTCAAGGTAAGAGAGAATCTGTAAGGCTATTTGGATCATACTGATCCTTAAGAGTGTTATAGGTATTAGGGTACAACCAACTCAGTCTCCATGAGGAAATCTACGGAGTACGGAGTCTTACGGAGGTCTTAAAAAAAAGGTGCCTAGTTTACTAGAATGAAATGCCCAACAGAGAAGTTCCAACTTGTGAAGAGAGTAGTGTGTAAAGAAAACGAGTTGCTCGACATTCCATAGGAATTCTAGAACAGTGGAGCGACGATAACGGTATTCTAAACCAACGTGAGAAACGAAGACAATGCCATTATTATCATGGGGTAATGATATACAATTATCTAAGTAAGTTACTAGATATATTATTGATGTATTTTCTGCATGGTCTCATGGCAAAGTTAAATGTTTGGTGTGTGCATGTGAGAGAAATCAAAGATCGTATGATAGTCGTGCACAAGGTCTTTTAATTAAAGAAACATGTGAAATATAATAAAAGTTCATTAACAAGGTTGTTTACTATTCTTCACACAGTATTACAGGGTATAATCATGATTACAAAGCCTAAATAGTACAACAAGGTTGCTGGAAACACAGTCAACGGTCACATATTAAGAAGATTGATTAACGACAGAAAAGCAACGACATTAACTGACGAGTTTTGGGTAACTAGAAAGGGTTAATCAATTGGTGACACAGAAACATGATGTACAGGCCTGACACATTCATGGCAATCGGAACAGAATCACGACGGCAAGGTCTGATGCATTCATGCAAAACATTACTTTTTGAAATAAACATGAATCCCCAAAGGCGAGAATAACTCAAATACGCGACGGCTATGGTTGTCACGGTTCAGACAACTATTGACAATGAGATGGCACACAGTTTGATGCAATGGTATCTATTAGAACCAAACTAAAACGTGACGGTCGGGATGGTCAACTTTAAGGTAATCACGACGGTCTCATCTATCATGATACCAGTCGAAGAAATGCGACGTATGTGTTGGTCGTGATTAAACGTTCAAACCGAGAACGGTAAAACATGAAGCAATCTTACATGCATGGCTTATAAGTCAAATTCTAGGGGCTCTTATGTCACATCCTAATAAACGTTCGTTTATTGGAAATGACAGAAAACAAGCTTACGAAATAGAACTTATATTCTCATAAATCTAACATTGGCATAGCGGAAGCTTAATTACATCATACTTCTCATTATTGTCGATAAGAGAAGTAGGAAACAAAAAGAAAACTTAATTACATCTTACTCCTTCATTACTAAAGTAAACTAAAGATATTGGACTTCTGAGGACTGGTTCTCCCTCTCAGTACACTCCCTCTTATGCATTTTGCTCATCTTGATCACCTGAAAAAGTAGGATTTGATGAGCAAACTAGCCTAGTAGGATTCAATCTACTAATCAAAAGAATTAAGATAACCAAGAACAAGATAAGAAGTTTAACTGTTAGCAATGCTGGATATCAAGGATGACTAGATGACCATGTCAATTAGATAACAATTGTGAAACGGGAATACTGAATTAAGATTACATGATCAAGAATTCAGAATAACAACCACGTTCTAGTTCAAATTCATATCCAACTCAAGATAAAATAACATGATGACTAATCAAGCTAGTATTGATGCAATGCCAAACATCCACAGATCCTTTATCGTTCTGTATGACCACTAAACGAATTCGGGTGCTCCTCCCAGGATTGGACCAGCACTATTTACACAGGCATATATCTCCAAATGAGTTCAAAGACCAACAAATTGTCATCATAATTCATTATTGTAAAAGATTCAAGTGGGGGTACACAAGTACTCAAGATTTCTTATAGAACAAAGGTTCAGGATTCAATGCCAAAATTTGAAGAAGGTTGAAGACATGTAGGAATCAAATATATTGAGGTGTTCAAAGACAATCCATAGTAGAATATGGATGACATTTGAATGGTCTTTTTCAGGGATACAGTAGTTGGAAGCCAAGGAAATATGGGGAAACAACTAGTTGGGTTAATACCAAAGTGTCTCACCTTTGGTTAGACATGAAACATATCAAGTTGAACACCTCAGACAGGTGTACGTCGACAACCAGGGAAGCTACTGTCCTGCCAGAACCAGTTTCTGGAACCTGAACACTGCCTGTCGATAGGCCAAGGTTGGCTGTCGACAGGTGAAGGCTATCTGTCGACAGCTACTGGTGGTTCTACATTATCTGGGTTCTGGAAGCATGAACCCCGACAGGTGGGTTCTGGCTGTCAACAGGTGCAGTCTAAACTTCCATAAATGGTTGTGCAACATATCAAAATACTCATCTAAGTGTTCCTATGATTCTAAGCATGGTTAACAACACCTAATGGGTCTGGTTTACACTTCTAAACACTACTTTAAAGGAAGGAAACAAGAAGACAATGGAAACACATTTTTCACAATACAGTGGCAAGAACTAGAAGCTTATACTTCATGCATATCTTATCAAAACTGAAACAAGGTTCCTACTAGTACAAAAACTACATCTAAAGACATGAGTGTCGATTTAGAGATATGAACTCAAGGGAAAAGAAGTACCCAAAAGAGCTTACTAAACCTCATGGCAATGTGAGGTCAAAGTAAATGGTTGAACTCCAAGACATTAAAGGAGGGAGAAATAAAAGAATAAGACAAGAGGAAAGAATCCTATCGGACTGAGGAAAGGATGAAGGTCCTTATTCTCCTCAACGAAGAAGTCAACAGTAGTAGGAAGAGGAAAGAAGAAGGTTGTTGTAAGGCCCTCGAATTTTTGCTCTTTTTTTTTACTTTGTCTTATGATGTATTAGTTGCTATGCGTATATAGCTATGTGCATGTGTAGTACCCCGGAAAATATATTAATTAAAAATTATACATAAATTGAAAATTTATCTATTAATAAATTCAAATTAGTTAAAAAGGAACGCATCATTATTGCATGCGTAAAAACCCATATAAAAATTTCAAAAAATTAGTAGTTATACTTTAAATAATGTTCTCTAATGACCCATCATGAAATTTGGGCTTAGAAAAATCATTTAGATCAAGTTTAAGAATTTATGCAACTGATTAGCATAATTAAGGAACAAGTCGGAGAACCCATTATGTTATGAGCCGTAGTGGATTATAAATTAAAATAAACATATGGGTAGATTTTAAATAGTATGGGTTGATAGTCCATTATGATAATTGAACCAATAAGCAATCTTGGCCCATGAATAAATTCCTTAATAAAAAGATAATTAGAACCCATTTAGAACTTGGGTTGTACAATTAAGCTCACATAAGTTATTGGGCCAAGAGTAGGAGCCCAAATGATGAAGATTAGAAATATTGGCATAAATAAAAATGAAATGAATTAAAACAAGAAATTAATTGAATAAGTGTGATAAATAGATTTAAATAAGAATAAATGGTGAATAAATAGAATTAAATCAATACCCATTTAGCTAAATTAGTAATGAGTTTTACTAATGGACCTAATATGAATTATTTGGCCCAAATATGAAGAGCCCATCATGAGATGGGAAATAATTAAGCCAAATTCGGAATTAATTAATTAATTAATAGAAAAGGGTAAGATAAAGACTAAAATGTGATGTAATTAGCCTAAACAAGAGTCCTCATCCCATCCTAACCCATTACCCACAAAATTGGACCTCTCCCCTATCCTTTTAGGTAGATAAATGATAGGAAATAAGGAGATAAATTAGGAAATTCGTAGTTTGAATGGAGGTAAAGAGTTTTAGATAAATAGGACTCTTACACTAGCTAAAACACCCCAAATTCATCCCTACCAACCCATAGCTCGTTGCTGGAACCTTGGGGGATGAAGAGAAGAGCTGAAGAACGAAGGAGCAAGAAGGAGGAGCTTGGAAAGGAGGGATTTTATCTCGTTATTCATCAAAACCCTAGGATTTTCTTATCAGCAAGCAAAGGTAGGCAATCTCTCAAGCACTCAACGTGTAAATTTTACCCTAGGTAGCCTTCATGATCCTCTTTAAAAGTCCCATAATCTCATCCTTTCTCGTTCATGCATGAGGGCGAATTAAATGCCCAAACTTCTGTTAACATGTTTTGCCCAAACCTTCATGTTTGCCTTGTATCTCTGAATCCACTCGTTCTTATGACTTGAGATAATTGCCATAAATACTACATGTTGTTAGGGTTCTAGGAGCCCAGTTTGCCCAAATTTCATTGTGCATGTCATTCGAATTAAATCATTTCCTATCCCTATGCATGTTCTAGGTTAGCGAAATATAACCAAATCAAAGCATGCCTTCGACATGTTTGTTTTGTAATTAATCGTAACCAGTGATAGATCTCTATGTCTATTGTCGTTTAAAATTAGTTTCATGACTTTTGGATCATCGTGCGATTTTATATGGATTTTAGAAGATCTCATTGTCATGCATGGGAGGGAAGGACCGAACTCCAAAAAGGGAAAAACCCTTTTCTGGGTCGGGCTGCACCTCTGAAGTCACGATGGCCCGACCCGTCGCAACCTCAGAGTGGTCGCGGTCGGTCGGACCGTCGCGACATGAACGCGACGGTCCGAGCCGTCGCATTCTCTCCCCCGAACCAGGCCAGGCCGGCCGCTTCGGTTGTCGCGCCCGGGACCCCCGTTGTGACCTAAACGCGCCGGTTAGCCCCGTCGCGACATGACTATCAATGCGTCGGTCACCCCTGTCACGATCTGAACGTGACAGTGGCTGACGTCGCGACCTTACTATTGCACCCAGAACCAGTATTTACACTTATATCCCTGCTATTAATGTCATTTTAACCCTGTTTAACCCTAATTAAAGTACTGTCATGACTATTAATGGCTTGTAAATTAATAATGAGTAATATTGACATGAAATCAATAAAATAAAGAGTTATGTGCACAATCTTACTTGTTCTCATGATTTCTTTACACTTGCACACACTTAACATTAATGTTTGCCATTTGACCCTATTAAATTACTCAATAATGCATCTGGTAATTAAGTGAAATTAATTACTAAATTTCCCATTTTGTTAAATGACACTTGTCTTTGTTTTATTCGCGTGCTTTGTGCACCATTATCGTGTCTCTCTGTCTTCGAGCACTTGAGGCAAGATGGACAACGTTTCGTTCCACACTCTCTCTTGGCTTGGACCACCTCTCCATCGGGAATACTCTCGACTGGGCCATGGACTCCTTGTCCAAGCCTCCGTAAGTCTTCTTGGCTTTGGCGCACGTCCATTGCCGACGATCTGGTTGTACCCTTAAAACCCGTTACACTCTTAGGGATCAGTACGTCCAAATGGCCTTAGTGAATTCTCTCTTATCTTGGGATCACGCCGGACCATCTAGCTAGTGTTCATAGCGCGGCTAGTGAGCGGTTGTGACTTCTACCTGACTGTCGGTACCTGACCTAGTGCCGTGCAACTGTTACTATCGTGATTTATCATTGTTTTATGTTTATACCCCTATCTCATCTACTATCCTTGTACTCTCATCTATTCACGTTCACTCTACTATCTCGTCTATTCATCTAGTACTCTCTTGAGACTCTTGAGCTATTGTGGCTCCTGTTGCTCGTACTATACTTAATTGTCTAGCGCTATAATAAGGGTTTGTGACTCTACTGACTGGAATGCATACTGTGTGGGGCACGGAGAGTGTCTGAGGGGCTCCAATCTAGTCCTGGGGGTAGAGAGCCACCCGAAAATACCTACAGGGGCTATTGATGGTGTCTGCATTGCACCGATTCTGACTAACTGTTCTGAATTAGCTAGACATCTGGCTATTTTGTTGTTACTATTAGTCTGATTAGTTCAGACATACTGTGCTATTACTGTGCTATCGCTGACTGTTACTGAATGGCTACTGTCCTAGAGTGACTACTGTCATATTCTTCTAGTGCACTGTTGTGCAACCATACATGCTATCTTGTTACACACTATCTCGTTATATGGTCAATTCTCTATCATCTTAGTTTTGCAATAATCTTTTGGAATGTAATATCGTTTACTTATTATCGTGTGCTATTTCTCTCTTCACTATACTTGATCGTTCTCTCTAGTTAACCTGCTTTACAAGACAGTAATCACTTAAAGCATGCTTGTTTACACGAGATATTAAGTTCTACTGAGCGTTATCGCTCACCCTTGTTATTTGTTATTGTGTTTTCAGGTAAGTCGGGTGATGACCATACACACATCAACAAGAATGGACTGGAGTGATGAGCGACCTGGAGTCATAGTGATGGAATGTCCTTAATAGCCCTTAGAATTAGTGGTTATATAGTTAAGATGATTATCAATAAATGAGGAGTTTATTGTAATTATTGTTCATTAGATGCTCTGATGTTTGCGATTGAATGCGCAATTTACGTTACCATACACATTGTTCATGACTCCCCGATTTATTCCGCTACTAAATTGGCGGGGCATGACAACATGTGTATACATGTATATGTATATATATAAATATGTGTTCTTTCTGTACAATTTATAATAAATAATGTTGTATATATGCATATGCTTGTCAATCATGTTGCCCAGCTAGCGAGCCCAGAGGGGGGGTGAATGGGATTCTTAAAAATTATTTAACATTCAAAACCTGTTCACAAAACACACTTTGCAGATTGTTAGTGTTAGTGATTCGAAAGATCAAACATACAAAAGCAATCACACGACACAAAGAATTATCCTGGTTCGGATCTCCTCTCCTTAAGAGTCTTACGTCCAGTCCCTGAGCAAAATCTCAAGATTTCACTAATAAGGGTACAGTCCCCCTTAAGGACACTACAGCACTCAGCACCACAGTTGGTCTTCCTTCAATCGAAGGGATCAACACCCTGGATACCTCACCAGGTCTTCCTTTACAACAGAAGGGAACAACACAAGTGAATGTGTTCAAAGAGATGATGCCCCTAGATCAAGCTTATAGAACACTGCTTGATCTGAAGCAAGGATTGAGAAGAAAGAGATCTACAATCAAGGACTCTTCTCAAAACAAAAAGCTCTCTCACAGATCTGAACTTAGCACAGAGAGCAAGAGCTAAGACTAATGGGAGTTTTTGCTTGGCTCTACGAAAAGCTTGCAGAAGATTGAAGGTGTTGAAAAACTTCTTGTTCTCTAACTGTTCTGCTTCTCATCCTTCTTCAGAAACTTCATTCTTCTATATATACCATCTTTTGAAATTCGAACGTTGAAGTGTTCGTTGTCTCTATGCATAAGTGTACGTTAGACTGCTTGACACATGGAAGCTTTCAATCAACAGTCCTTTATCTTTTCATGCACGCAAAGAGAGAGAGGATCTTTTGTATTCTTCTTTGGCTTCTATTTTGTCCAACATTGTATGACGGATGCTGTCAGAGACCTGCACATATTTAAAGCTTGAACAGTAGACAGCTAAGCTGTTTCTTGTTGTCAGTCAATGTCAGAATGAATGTTCATCAAAATAGTAATGCCATTTTGTTGTTCTAAAAGATGTTTACAAAGAAGATACGATAATGGAAGATATTGTCTGCATGCATGCAGAGATACGTACTATCATAATAAATGCATGGCTGTCAAAAGACATACGTGAAGACTTTATCTTTTCACTGTTTTCAAAGGTTAGCTCGAAAATCGAATCGATGCTTTCCATGAAATCATTATATATATGACTTATAAAATCATTGTGAAGTTATAAACAAGTCGATGTACAAATCGTTATGATGTTATGAACAAATCGATGTACAAATTATTAAGATGTTATGAACAAATCGATGTACAAATCGGGAAGATGTTATGAATAAATTGATGTTCAAATTGTTAAGATGTTATGAACAAATCGATGTACAAATCGTTAAGATGTTATGAACAAATCAATGTACAAATCGATATGATGTTATGAACAAATCGATGTACAAATCATTAAGATGTTATGAACAAATCGATGTACAAATCATTAAGATGTTATGAACAAATCGATGTACAAATCGTTAAGATGTTATGAACAAATCGATGTACAAATCGTTAATATGTTATGAACAGATCGATGTACAAATCGTTAAGCTTAAGAAATCGATGTGAGACCAAATCGTTGTTCTCCACTTAAGAAATCGATGTGAGACCAAATCGTTGTTCTCACTTAAGAAATCGATGTGAGACCAAATCGTTGTTCTCACTTAAGAAATAGATATGAAAGCAAATAGTTGTGATCACTTAAGAAATCGTTACGAGAGCAAATCGTTGCGATCACTTAACGAATCGTTGTGAGGGCAAGTCATTGCGATCACTTAAAGAATCATTGTGAGGGAAAATCGTTGCGATCACTTAATGAATCATTGTGAGTATGAAATCGTTATGAGACTAAGGAAATTGATGTGAACTTAGACAAATATTGATTAGACAAATATTGATGCTTTGTTGTAGTGTGATGAATACTTACTTGATTTGTAACACCCTCCTCCGACTTCACACAAACACATACGTAACCTTTGATCGGAAGAGGGGTTACGCTGACAAACTTTCGTTATGGGTAGATATAACCGTGCAATGCACAAATCTGGCAAACCATTCCACAAAGGTATCTTCGAACACATTATAATATACAACATGACAAAGTAGCAACACTCATTATTTACAAAAGACAAGTTTATCTCTCTCTAACTTAATACATTATCAACTAAAAGAAACTATTAAAACTACATTATTCTTCTTTATCTCTTCATCGTCCGCAGCGGAATTAGGATTCACATGTGGCTGAGATTATACACACCTTCAATCTAAAAGGTTTGGAGGAAACAAAGGCGTGAGTCGAAAGGACTCAGCAGGTGACAGTAAACATAAAGATAGGAGTTTCAAATTTTAGAGCTTCAAGAGTATTCAGAAAGTGCATATATGGAACAAACATAATTGCTCATGAATCTTCATACTTAACACAAACATATAGCCCAAATTAATTTCATGACGGGCTCAAACGAATATCAGAACAAAGTCATATTTGTCTTTCAAAATTCATATCATAACTTGATTTCGGAACAAACTTGACAGGCATCACTGCTCTCAAGAGGTTACTATATAGACGTAATATACCATCCTCAGTGCCTAGGTGATTCCAGCACCTTAGATCTTTTTCATTGCGCAAGAACGGGGTTTATTACCCACCATCGTCAGTCCATTGACTTGGATTTACCTACAAACTGTCGCCCTCAGCTGATCACAAGTGGCTGGTGCTACCACAAGTGACCCTAAACTCTCTTTGAAGAGAGCACTGTCTTCAAATCATAAATTTCTTTTCATGAGCATAATGGAAATTGGAAATTTAAAGGAAGATTTGATTGAGAATCAATACAAATATCTTGGTGACAAAGTAGTTCATAGATCAAGAAAATGAGAAAGACAATTAGTTGAGACAAGGTGATGACTTAAAGCCAACAACTTCAGAAGATTTAAATCACATAAGAACCCAAGAAAATGAGGGTCCACAATTGTCATCACAAGTATTCATATCTCATAAGGTGTTCAAACATATGAACTTTTAAGTGGTCAAGTTTTACAAACTTAGATACCGAATACTGAAGAATAGACTCAATTAGAGTACTATTCATAATTGACAACTTTAGAAACAATTCAAGGAAAGTTAAGGTACCCAAAGTGGGTGAACTTTGAAGTAATATGACAGTAAATATCAAGGTAATTGAGGGGGTAACTTCCTTGGCTTTTAGGATGAAGTTTTAGCAAGAGTTCTACCATGAAAAGTTGCTGAAATCCAAGGCAGGACAGTAGCTGTCGACAGCCAGGAAGGGGCTGTCGACAGATGGCACAGACAGAGCTCAGGTTTGCTGGCTCTGTGGGGATCTGTCAACAGATGCAAGGGATCTGTCGACAGATCTACTTAGTCCAGTTATCCAGAGTTCAAGAAAACATGCGCATGTCGACAGATTTGGGCTGTCTGTCGACAACCGCCTGTTTCTCACTCATAAATGACTTAGAATGTACTCTAAACATGCTGACCATGGAACCTATGAATCAAGGCATGATGTATATCAAATAGAAGAGTCTAATTATAGTTCTCACAGTGGTTTATAAACCGAACAAGCGAGATGAATCAAGAGGTTTGCAATTCAAACTTGTCTAGCTAAAAACTAGACATAGTATATTGTTGGAAGTGTGTTCTTGATAGCAATGGATTATTGGGAGATTATTACAAGATGAACATTAAAACACAAGATATTTAATGTTCCAAATCAAGACTTGAGGTACAAACATCCGAAAGGAAAGAAATCACAATATTCTAGGATATCGAAATTTCTAGCAAAACTTTATAACACAAACTTGGATCATGGGTGGGACAAGAGGTTTGAAATCTACTTAAATTGTAAAGGGGAGTGAAGAAGCTCCTTGATAATTATATAATTCCAGAGGTAATAGGGAAAATCAAACGAAAGATTCTGAAAGTACAATCTCGTACACAGACTTAACCAAGACTGGTTAATGAGCTTGAAGGCAACTCATTGAAGGTTATGATCTTTCTTACTAGAGCAGTGGGTAGAAGTATGAGGAGAAAATAGGAATCTACTTTTCCTCAAGGTAAACAAAATCCTTAAATACCTATAATCAAAAGTGAACCAAAACAAGAAGAACTCTACAGATCATGGCACAAACAAGAGACATGGTTTCTACGAATGAGGAAACCATGAGCATGTACATAGGAAACTGAGAAGGATTCATGGTATGACACCTACCACATTATAAGAGAACAAAAGGTTCTTATTCTTATTCCTCTTAACGTAGAGATCAACACAGCAACAAAGTGAGGAAGTAAGAAGACTACTGAAACAAGGACTTCGGTAGTTGCTTGTTGAGGATATGGCGATCCACACCAGGTAAAATAGTAGCAGCAACTACTACAATGGCTCCAACAGAAATCTTCTCACACACCAGGTGCAAGCACATCAACAACAGGGGTAGCACGAGCGAGAGTGTAAAATCCTTACGAAGGTTGAAGGAGAGACATATATAAACTCCCAGATCTGCTGCATGTTAGGCACGTCACCCATACATGTGTCTGAGTAGAAACCCTCTTAACTAGCTAAGGACACCTAATCCATGCATCCTCCCAAAAGTTTACACATAAGGTAGGTACGTGTAAGCCCTTCTAACCAAAGAACATGGCTTACGTTGCTACATTACGTAAGCCAAAGAAATTAAGGAAAGTAGGTTCCGTAATTAAGTAATAAATCGGTTGGACCAATAATTCCCATATTTAGTTGTCCTAATGATGTCCATTTGAGTTGAAATTTCAACCATAAAGTAATATGATAGTTTTACAAATTGTCATGATGTTAGTTTAATTTTTAGAATTTATTTTTTGATGGGTGAAAAATCGCCCGGAAAATAGTTGCGTCGACTTAATCTCAAAATCCGGCCGTCAAAAATTCCGGATAATTACATATTTGATATCTCCACAATTTTCTAAGAATTATGGTGTTCTCAGATTTTATTTTCATTACAGTTTTCCGGTGTCGCCCTGTCGGGGTGCGCACGACCGAAAGTGATATCAGGTTATGATAAAGTGTCTCAAATATACCCTTAATCCTAAATATCACAATTTAAACCTAATCGGTTTGCATAAACAAGAATTTCTAAGTAAATCATGGTATTTAAAATTTGAGGGTATTACATTTCTCCCCCTGTTAAAATAAATTTCGTCCTCGAAATTGGCAAAATTTTCTTACCGAATAGCTGTGGATACTTTTCTTTCATCTCTTGCTCCAATTCCCACGTTTCTTCTTCGATGAACGCACTTTTCCATAAGATCTTCACCATAGAAACTGCTTTGTTTCTGAGTACTCGTTCTTTCCTGTCCAATATTTTCACGGGTTCCTCTTGTACGGTTAAATCTGACTGTATTTCCACATCTTCATGGCTGATCACATGAGAGGGGTCCATTATGTATTTCCACATCTTCATGGCTGATCACATGAGAGGGTCCATTATGTATGTGTGACCAAGAGGGCGGAAGAGCTAATTGGTATGCTACTTCCCCTATTCTTTGTAATATCTCAAAAGGTCCTACATATCTTGGACTGAGTTTTCCTTTCTTACCAAATCTCATGATACCTTTGGTTGGAGAGATCTTTAGAAATACATGATCACCTATGTTAAACTCCAGTGGCCTTCTTCTTCTATCAGCATACTTCTTCTGTCTGTCTTGAGCTATTAGCAATCTTTTCCTGATTAATTTGATTTTCTCTGAGCAATTCTGAATTAATTCTGGCCCAATGAGACTCTTTTCTCCCACTTCTGCCCAACAGAGGGGTGATCTACAGGGTCTACCATATAATGCCTCATATGGTGCCATTCCAATACTTGTATGATAACTATTATTGTATGCAAACTCAATCAGGGTAAGTAATCATCCCAGCTACCACGCCAATCCAAACTACATGCTCTCAGCATATCTTCGAGTGTTCGGATAGTTCTTTCTGATTGGCCATCGGTTTGTGGATGATATGCTGAACTGAATTTTAATTGTGTACCCATGGCTGCTTGAAGACTTTTCCAAAATTTAGCAGTGAATCTTGGATCTCTATATGAAATTATCGACAAAGGAATTCCATGAAGCCTCACTATTTCCTTTATATACAATTGAGCCAAATCTTCTAATGATTGTGTCTTTGTAATTGCTAGAAAATGAGCCGATTTAGTTAATCTATCCACAATCACCCAAATAGCATCATGCTTCTTCTTTGTCTTTGGCAAACCCATCACGAAGTCCATAGTTATCTGCTCCCATTTCCATACTGGAATTTCAATGAGTTGCATAGGCCCTGCTGGCTTCTGGTGCTCAGCCTTTATTTGTTGACATGTTAGACATTTACTCACAAATTCTGCTATGTCCTTTTTCATTCCATGCCACCAAAACTTTTTTTAGATCCTAATACATTTTAGAACTTCCAGGATAATCGAATACTAAGGTTTGTGTCCTTCCTTTAATAACTCACTTTTAATTTCTTCATTCTCTGGTATGCATATTATGTTTTGAAATCTAATTATCCCTTGACCATCTTTAATGTATCCTGGTTTGGTTACCATTTCTTTTAGTTTCTGATCTTGGTTCTGTGCTTCACCAATTCTATCTATCAGTGCTGACCTTATTGTCGATTGTGCCAATATCAAATTTTCTGCATCATACCTTGGTGAGTATTCAATCAAATATGTTATTTCTTTCCACTGTTGACGCAATTGTAATGCTCTTGATTTTTTTCTGCTTAATGCATCAACAACTACATTAGCTTTAACTGGATGGTAATTTACTGTAAAATCATAATCCTTTAAAAATTCTAACCATCTTCTTTGTCTTAAATTCAGTTCCTTCTGAGAAAATATGTATTTCAAACTCTTATGATCAGTATAAACTTCAAATTGCTCCCCATACAAATAGTGGCGCCATATCTTCAAAGCATGTATGATTGCTGCTAATTCTAAATCATGAGCCGGATAATTCCTTTCATGATCTTTTAATTGTTTAGAGGCATAAGCTACCACTTTCCCATGTTGCAATAGAACACATCCAATTCCTTTTTGAGATGCATCTGTATACACTATAAATCCTCCCGATCCTTGAGGTAAGGTAAGAATCGGAGCTGTGGTAAGCTTCCCTTTTAATTCCTGAAAACTGGCCTCACATTTCTCATTCCACACAAAGGTGTCTCTTTTCTGGTTAACTGAGTCAAAGGCATAGCTATAGAAGAAAAGCCTTCAATAAATCTCCTATAGTAACCAGCTAATCCCAAGAAACTTCGAATTTCTGATGGATTCTTGGGTCTTTCCCAATTTAGAACTGCTTCAATTTTACTTGGGTCTACTGCCACACCTTTTCCAGAAATTACATGACCCAAAATTTCACTTCCTTGAGCCAAAACTCACATTTACTTAATTTAGGATACAATTGATGATTCCTTAATGTTTGTAGTACAATTCTCAAATGTTCTTTGTGTTCTTCTTCATTAGATGAATATATCAACACATCATCTATAAATACCACCACAAAATTATCCATGTAAGGCTAAAATACTCTATTCATCAAATCCATAAATACCGCAGGTGCATTAGTCAATCCAAAGGGGAGTACTAAAAACTCATAATGTCCATATCTGGTTCTAAACGCAGTCTTAGAAATATCATCTTCTTTAACTCTCAATTGATGGTACCCCGACCTTAAATCGATCTTAGAGAATACTGTAGCAGACCGGAGTTGATCAAACAAGTCATCAATTCTAGGTAGTGGATATTTGTTCTTAATTGTGACTTGATTCAACTTTCTATAATCAATGCATAATCTAAGGGATCCATCTTTCTTTCTAACAAATAATACCGGAGCTCCCCATGGTGATACACTTGGCCTAATAAAACCTTTATCTAACAAATCTTGCAACTGCCTCTTTAATTCTGCCAACTCAGCTGGTGCCATTCTATAAGGAGCTATGGATATAGGCAAAGTTCCAGGTAAAAGTTCAATGGTAAAATCAATTTCTCTAATCGGAGGTAATCCCGATAAATCATCAGGAAAACTTCTGGAAATTCTTTTACAACATCGATATCTTGAACTGATACTTGTTTATGATCATTTGGTATAACCATCACACTTGCCAAATAACCTTGACAACCATTTTTCAGCCATTTCATAGCCTTAAGTGCTGATATAGTCTTCTTATTTCCATTATTCTTTGGACATGTATAGCTGAATTTGCTAATCCCGGCCTTTTAAATGTTAAGACTTTCTTATGGCAATCTAATATGGCATGATTTTCTGCTAACCAATCCATTCCCAGTATAATGTCAAAATCTTACATGTTATCCAGTACATATACATATGCGGTAAGTTCATGCTCTCCTATTTTCAAATTTACTTTAGGGATAAAAGAGGTAAGTGTAGCTATTTGACCAGTAGGACTGTCAAGTATCATGCTTCCTACTAATTTCTCTAGTTTCCGAGACATAGAATTAACAAATACCCGAGAAATAAAAGAGTGTGTAGCTCCAGGGTCAAATAACACTCTAGTATACATATTTTCGGTTAGGAGAATACCTTCAGCTACTGTAGGGGTGTCCTGGGCTTCCTCCTTTGTCAGAGCGAAGACTCTAGCTGGTCCTTTGGGTGGTTGTCTTGGGGCTTGCTGGAAGTAAGGTTGTGGTTTTTGCGCTTTTGACTGGTCTGCTTTATGTGGACAGTCCTTAATCATATGCCCTTTCTGACCACATCCATAACATTTCCCCGCTACTTTCCAGCATTCATCACTGGGGTGTCTTTCTCCACATTGAACACACACGGGCCAACTCTTTTTCTGTTCTCCCTATTGCTTGGTTGAATCAACCTTTCACTTTTGACCTTTTCTTTCATTGGTATATACATTTTTCTTCTTATCCCCATTGGTTTCTTTGTTTTTCATATACTCCATAAACTCGGATTCCACTATAAACGCAGTCTTTAATGCCACAGCCATGCTCTGGGGATCTAGTGGAGCTACCCTACTCCTCACACTGGGTTTCAATCCTCTCACAAACTTCTTTACCCTTTTGAGTTCATTATCACAAATGTGAGGTGTATACTTTTCCAGTTCAGTGAATTTTGTTTCATATTCTGCCACCGTCATGTCTTTTTCTTCCAATTGCAAAAATTCCACTTCCTTCCTATCCTTGATATGTTGTGGAGTGTATTTTTCATACAACTCTCTCAGGAATTCTCCCCAACTAATGTTATCTTCCCTATTTCTGAATGCATTTCTCATGGCAGATTGCCACCATTCATCTGCTCTATCCTGAAGCATGTAAGTCGCCAATGTGACTTTGTCTTCTTCTTCGCATCTTATGGCATTAAATATCTTTCCATCTCTCTAACCCATCCTTCTACAACCTCAGGCTGGCCATTTCCTTTAAAGGCTGGAGGTCCCATCTTCTTAAATTTTCTAACAAAGATGTTCCAGAAATCTTTCCTCCATTCATGTCATGTTGGTTCTTCACCAGAGTTTGCACTAACCCCTGAACGACTGTATAAAAGTGGCAAAATCAGGAGTCCCAGTACTTCCTTCTTGAGAATTTCCGGCCAATAGAACATTGTGAACTTCCTCCCTAGAGCTTTCCTCATGCCTATCCTCATTGGATGTGTCGATAGCTTTCCCTTTGTCTGCCATTTCCTGGAACACCATCAAACACATCCAATTAATTCATACAAACTACTTAAATTATGTTAGAACCAAAATGATCTTTAAAGATTCTAGAATACACACAAATGTTTTATTTTATTTCCTTTGTGAAAATGGTCACAGAGATATCTATCACCCATAACCCTGCTCTGATACCACCTCTGTAACACCCTCCTCCGACTTCACACAAACACATACGTAACCTTTGATCGGAAGAGGGGTTACGCTGACAAACTTTCGTTATGGGTAGATATAACCGTGCAATGCACAAATCTGGCAAACCATTCCACAAAGGTATCTTCAAACACATTATAATATACAACATGACAAAGTAGCAACACTCATTATCTACAAAAGACAAGTTTATCTCTCTCTAACTTATTACATTATCAACTAAAAGAAACTATTAAAACTACATTATTCTTCTTTATCTCTTCATCGTCCGCAGTGGAATTAGGATTCACATGTGGCTGAGATTATACACACCTTCAATCTGAAAGGTTTGCAGGAAACAAAGGCGTGAGTCGGAAGGACTCAGCAGGTGACAGTAAACATAAAGATAGGAGTTTCAAATTTTAGAGCTTTAAGAGTATTCAGAAAGTGCATATATGGAACAAACATAATTGCTCATGAATCTTCATACTTAACATAAATATATAGCCCAAATTAATTTCATGACGGGCTCAAACGAATATCAGAACAAAGTCATATTTGTCTTTCAAAATTCATATCATAACTTGATTTTGGAACAAACTTGACAGGCATCACTGCTCTCAAGAGGTTACTATATAGACGTAATATACCATCCTCAGTGCCTAGGCGATTCCAGCACCTTAGATCTTGTTCATTGCGCAAGAACGGGGTTTATTACCCACCATCGTTAGTCCATTGACTTGGATTTACCTACAAACTGTCGCCCTCAGCTGATCACAAGTGGCTGGTGCTACCACAAGTGATCCTAAACCCTCTTTGAAGAGAGCACTGTCTTCAAATCATAAATTTCTTTTCATGAGCATAATGGAAATTGGAAATTTAAAGGAAGATTTGATTGAGAATCAATACAAATATCTTGGTGACAAAGTAGTTCATAGATCAAGAAAATGAGAAAGACAATTAGTTGAGACAAGGTGATGACTTAAAGCCAACAACTTCAGAAGGTTGAAATCACATAAGAACCCAACAAAATGAGGGTCCACAATTGTCATCACAAGTATTCATATCTCATAAGGTGTTCAAACATATGAACTCTTAAGTGGTCAAGTTTTACAAACTTAGATACCGAATACTGAAGTATAGACTCAATCGGAGTACTATTCGTAATTGACAACTTTAGAAACAATTCAAGGAAAGTTAAGGTACCCAAAGTGGGTGAACTTTGAAGTAATATGACAGTAAATATCAAGGTAATTGAGGGGGTAACTTCCTCGGCTTTTAGGATGAAGTTTTAGCAAGAGTTCTACCATGAAAAGTTGCTGAAATCCAAGGCAGGACAGTAGCTGTCGACAACCAGGAAGGGGCTGTCGACAGATGGCACAGACAGAGCTCAGGTTTGCTGGCTCTGTGGGGATCTGTCGACAGATGCAAGGGATCTGTCGACAGATCTACTCAGTCCAGTTATCCAGAGTTCAGGAAAACATGCGCCTGTCGACAGATTTGGGCTGTCTGTCGACAGCCGCCTGTTTCTCACTCATAAATGACTTAGAATGTACTCTAAACATGCTGACCATGGAACCTATGAATCAAAGCATGATGTATATCAAATAGAAGAGTCTAATTATAGTTCTCATAGTGATTTATAAACCGAACAAGCGAGATGAATCGAGAGGTTTGCAATTCAAACTTGTCTAGCTAAAAACTAGACATAATATATTGTTGGAAGTGTGTTCTTGATAGCAATGGATTATTGGAAGATTCTTACAAGATGAACATTAAAACACAAGATATTTAATGTTCCAAATCAAGGCTTGAGGTACAAACATCCGAAAGGAAAGAAATCACAATATTCTAGGATATCGAAATTTCTAGCAAAACTCTATAACACAAACTTGGATCATGGGTGGGACAAGAGGTTTGAAATCTACTTAAATTGTAAAGGGGAGTGAAGAAGCTCCTTGATAATTATATAATTCCAGAGGTAATAGGGAAAATCAAACGAAAGATTCTGAAAGTACAATCTCGTACACAGACTTAACCAAGACTGGTTAATGAGCTTGAAGGCAACTCATGTAAGGTTATGATCTTTCTTACTAGAGCAGTGGGTAGAAGTATGAGGAGAAGATAGGAATCTACTTTTCCTCAAGGTAAACAAAATCCTTGAATACCTATAATCAAAAGTGAACCAAAACAAGAAGAACTCTACAGATCATGGCACAAACAAGAGACATGGTGTCTACGAATGAGGAAACCATGAGCATGTACATAGGAAATTGAGAAGGATTCATGGTATGACACCTACCTGATTATAAGAGAACAAAAGGTTCTTATTCTTCTTCCTCTTAACGTAGAGATCAGCACAGCAACAAAGTGTGGAAGTAAGAAGACTACTAAAACAAGGACTTCGGTAGTTGCTTGTTGAGGATATGGCGATCCACACCAGGTAAAATAGTAGCAGGAACTACTACAATGGCTCCAACAGAAATCTTCTCACACACCAGGTGCAAGCACATCAACAATAGGGGTAGCACGAGCGAGAGTGTAAAATCCTTACGAAGGATGAAGGAGAGACTTATATAAACTCCCAGATCTGCTGCATGTTAGGCACGTCACCCATACATGTGTATGAGTAGAAACCCTCTTAACCAGCTAAGGACACCTAATCCATGCATCCTCCCAAAAGTTTACACATAAGGTAGGTACGTGTAAGCCCTTCTAACCAAAGAACATGGCTTACGTTGCTACATTACGTAAGCCAAAGAAATTAAGGAAAATAGCTTCCGTAATTAAGTAATAAATCGGCTGGACCAATAATTCCCATATTTAGTTGTCCTAATGATGTCCATTTGAGTTGAAATTTCAACCATAGACTAATATGATAGTTTTACAAATTTTCATGATTTTAGTTTAATTTTTAGAATTTATTTTTCGATGGGTGAAAAATCACCCGGAAAATAGTTGCGTCGACTTAATCTCAAAATCCGGCCGTCAAAAATTCCGGATAATTACATATTTGATATCTCCACAATTTTCTAAGAATTATGCTGTTCTCAGATTTTATTTTCGTTACAGTTTTTCGGTGTCGCCCTGTCGGGGTGCGCACGACCGAAAGTGATATCAGGGTATGATAAAGTGTCTCAAATATACCCTTAATCCTAAATATCACAATTTAAACCTAATCGGTGTGCATAAACAAGAATTTCTAAGTAAATCATGGTTTTTAAAATTTGAGGGTATTACATGATTGGCTTGTTTTCCCTTGGTTTTATTTCCTGTGCTTAGACTTCATAGAAAATGTGTTAGTAACCTTTATCATAGTTTTGTTAATCACCAAAATAGATGTGTAGTTTATTTAAATTACATGGAGATAGACTGATCATCAATCTCCCCCTTTTTGGTGATGACAAAACATAACAATAAACACACATTATCTGAAATAATTCTAAGTATGATTGTGGAAATAACATAAGGAATGTATTTTAGAAATGCAATATTTCTCCCCCTTTTTGTCATTTAAGCAATAAGATAAGGTATTAAGACAAATAAAGAGAGAAAAGACAAATGAGAGACCACAAAAAGATTGGATTATGCTTGTTGGGGTACACGGAGATAGAAAGCAGGAAACAAAAGAGAGGCATAATGAGAAATAGTTTCCCAGGCCTGTTCTTCCTGCTTTTCAAAAAACTATCTAAAAACCCAGGCTCAATAGAGTAGGAAGGTCCCATGAGGGGAGCCATCCTTCGAAGATGATGGACTAGTTGCTCATCAAGAAGCCAGGCATACTGATCTGAATCAAGAGATATCTTAAGGAATGAAACTTTCCCAAAGCTGGCACATGCAAGTAACTGATCCATGGAGACTGGATACAAATTTTGCTTGTGCTTCAATTCCATCCGCATAGATACATAGACCTTGTACCTTTCAATCCAGGTTTGATAGGGATCATGAACAAGATGAATGGAGTTCATGTTCAGAAATTGAGCAGCTGAAATCTAAGATTTACCTTCCTTGGCTAGAGATTCATTTACATGAGAGAGCTGTTGAGTAGAAAGGGGATAGAGCTTGGTCCAATCTGCAGGAGATAATCGTTCACATTCTGATAGAGCAGAAGCAAGAACATCTACAGTGACATGGCCTTGGTGATACTCTCTGAACAGAAACCTGTTGAAAGCAACCATGTAGCCTTTCTGCACTTTGATTCTGCCCAAGACTCTGGCAAAACGATAAAAAATAATTGAGCCTACAGATGAATCCATTATTAGAGAGTGAAGAGGGGGAAGAAAGGCAGAGTCAGGCAGCTGGAGGGTTGCAAAATCTACTCAGACGGCTTCAGTGTGAGCTCCACCTGGTCCAAGTGCTTTAATGGCCGCTATGAACTGACCCAGCTGAATCTCTGGCAAACGATGAAGATACCGATAATCATTGAACATTTTGAAGAACCTGATCATCTTGATCTCCTTTTGAATGAAAGGGGCCTAGCTGTCCTTATGGTGGATCAGGAACCATTCGGATAAAGTCAGGGAATGGTCCCTTGGAGGGAACTTGGCAGATCTGGCAATAAGAAATTTATTGTAGAGAACATTATTTGACCGAGCCCACTGCTCTTCAGTTTGGGATTCAGCTACAGAGAAGATCTTTGATTTGACGAATTTGGAAAGAAAGGTGAAAGGCAAAATAGTGGTTAGATGGTCGGTGAGATGTAGATGAGGAAGATTAAAGATAGAGGCAAAAACAACTTTTTAGAGGAATTCCCTGTAGAGAGGTTTATTTTTGGTGACTTCTGTGAGAGAAAACCATAAAGGAGGATAATAGGGATCTGAGGATTTAGAGAAAGTAGAGGATATTTTGCGTTTCTTAGGAATAGGACTAGAGGAGTGTGTCCTATGAATATGTTCTCCAACCTTGAGAACAGATCGGAGAATGGCTTCCTCAAAGTCATCTTTGATGGCCCTAAGATCAGGACCATTAATCTGAGCATCCTCCAGAATGATAGTAATGAAAGAGGGAGGAGCAGAAGGATGAAGAAGATAATGGGAGGTGGAAGAAGGTATGGCAGTTGGTCCAGAAAAGGAAGGACCAGAGGAGGAGGAGGCTCCAGCTGAGGAGGAGGCTGGAGGAATGTGTGTGGAAGAGACAGGAGATGTAGTGGATGGTGAAGAAAATGGGGCTGGAGAGGAGATGACTATGGGTAGAGGTTGTTTGAAGGGTTGAGGAGCTGGAGGTGCTGTGGAGGATGAGGGTGGAGAAGGACGGGCTGGTGTCTGAATAGGAGAAGGAGCTGGGGGCTCTGGAGCTAAAGCTTCTTCTTCTACTTGGACCTACTCAGACTCTGTCTCCACTAGCCCGGTTGGCCCTGACAAAACCTCAACTGGCCCTGTTGGCCCTGGCAAATCTTCAACTGCCCCTGTTGGCCCTGGCAAATCTTCAACTGGTCCTGTTGGCCTTTCTGCTGATGGCCCTGTTGGCCGAGGTGCTTTTTGAACAGTAGATGGCCCGGATGGCCCTGATTCTTCTGTAGGCAGTGACCCTAATGGTCTAGGGACTTCTTCTTCAGTTCCCTCAGAAGGTTGAGCTCCAGGAGGTGGAAAAGCAGGAGGTGCTGATGATCTTACCTCCTTTAAAATATCTGAAAGTATAGCCTTCATGCTTCACATTTCTATATTAAACCACCTGATAGCATTCTTCACTTGAGACAACTCTTTTGCAGCTGAGGCCTGGCTCATAAAGATTGAGTTGACGTCTAATTGCACTGAACAAAGGATTTCACCTTGTGCATCTAGTCTTTCTATCACAAGATTTCACCTTGTGCATCCAACCTCATGCAGACGTCCAGAGATGTGGACGCCAATATGGGTTAACGTCCAGGGCCTATGCCATCAACCAGTAGTCAGTGGCAATCGATGCTGACGTCTACATGGCATCCGAGGCAGGTCAACAAACGGTCAAATGAGGCTTAATGGGCCAAAAGAGCCTTGCAGGAGATGGGCCAAATCTCGCGTCTACAAATGCCCCTCCGAGACGTCCGGTCTTGCAAGGGAGCAGAGCGGACTGAAAGGTTGGTGTCTCGGTAAACAAAGGACGCGGAGATTTAATGGAGGGCCATCTCCGAGGATAGGAATTCTAGCGAGCCAAACGAATGTGTTAGGCTAGAAATAGATGACGTATCGTCTGAAAGACAAATGTGGGTAGGAAAAAGAGTGATCTACCCGTGTAACTACAACTGCAACCCAACGGTAGGGTCCCTGGCATGGCCGTGTCAGACTTTGACTAATTTCCGGTGTGTCTGAGTCAAAGGAGTTGTAATATGATAGTTGAATTAGGAGACTCTCATAACCGGAGCTCATGGGCTCGCTAGCCTAATCAAGACGTCTATCCCGAATTTAGGAGGTCGTGGAGACAAGGAGTTGGTTGATCTCTCAAAGGATTATCAAAAGATTCTAACTGGAATCAATGTTCGGAAAGCCTGAAGTCCGGAATTAAGCTCGTGACTGGCGAAGGTTCAAATGACCTCATCAAGGCTGGAATGATTATTTGTGATATGCACGGTGGGACAAGTGGAGAAGGGGGGCAACAAAGACCCGATATTCAGCTCGGATATTCAAGAAGGGCGGACCCGGTAGGCTACCTAAGCTGGGGGAGCCATGCAGCAATCAGATGATCGAGGAAAATCACCATTTTTTTATTTAGTGTTAGTAAGAGAATGTTAGCAGTGAAGACCTAAATGCATGATGGTGTGGGTTGCCTATCTAAAATGCAAGTTAGCACCAGAGGAAAATAAAGGCCATACGAACAACTGAGAGATCGCAAACCCATCACAGTTTTTGGTAAAGGGGAACTCAGGGTTCATGGTCGCCAAATTATTTGCCTCTGATGGGGTCCTACGTTAGACATACCTGTAACGCTCAAGGTTGCATGAGCGTTTCGAACTTTGAAGCGCAACTTGTGCTTGGATATCTGCAAAACAACTTGAAGCACAAGATAAAGGATAATGGCCATATGAAAAACAGAATATTGAAAATTTCCAGGGGAATAAACGTCCACATCGATGGCCGCCAGCTTTCAGTTAACGGCAACAAATATTGCCGCTAACCAGATACTGACGTCAACCGATCTAGACGCCTACTGGCCAGTGGATCAGGCCGAAAATATAGGTGATGGGAGTCCATAAGGACTCTCTCATCTTCCACCTCCATCTCTCCCTGCTCCTGCTGCGAACCAGAGAGCTGGGAGACAAAGAAAAGCAGCGAGATGGCCTCCTCTTCGACCGGACGATCCATAGGCATGAACCCAAGAATTCTGAGCGATGTTTCGGGGCACCTGAGCACCAGACTGGCCAACGGGGAGGTAAGCTTTGATCATTCTGCTTCTACCTGGGTTAAAAACGCCCCAAATACTTTTCTCACAACACCCCTCCTTCATGCAGGAAGTGCCGGCGTTCCCGAGCGAAGGCCAGGTACAGGCCTTTTCTTGGCTCGTGAACCTGATGAACGCCATCACGCTGGACATGCGAGGCTTCATCAGAATGTGGAATTTGAATTTCATGGTGGTGCTGGCGAAGAATATGAAGGACATGTGGTGGGGGTTTGATGCACTGGGGGCGCTGGTGGAGAGATGGCACCCGCACACTTACACTTTTGTGTTCCAAGCGTTCGAGGTGAGTGTGCTGCTGGAGGAGGTGGAGCTTTTCCTGGGATGGAGGCGATGCCTGGAGTACGATGCAGCGACTCCTCTCCTCCCGTGGGAAGAGATTTTAGCAGACATCGTACAGGATAAGAAGGAAGTTTTGAGGATGATGAACAAGCACGGGATCTTCCTGGTCCGACTGGCCTGGTGGCTAATCCAGCATGCAAGGGAGATTGGCGAAGAGAGGGCGACCCGAGGACTGACGCTCTGCCTGGCTGGGGTCTTCCTGTTCCCTACGAGCAGCGACTTCATCCTTTATGAGCATGTGGGAATCCTGTCTCTGCTGTGGTGCGGGCAGTCACTCGCCCCTGCAGTGCTGGCACCCCTGTACAGTTCGCTCACCACAATGAGCCTAGGTGGACGCACATGCGGGAGGTTGTTTCTGCTTCAGGTATGGATGGAGACTCACTTGAAGTTTGATTTTGCTGACCAGCAACATTCCCCCTCCAGAATCTTCCTTCGGAGTTCGGTGTACTGCAGCAGGGCGTGGTATGAGCCAGAGAATGAGATCAAGTGCGTGACAGCGCATTTGAAGGGCAGAGATGCTTGGCGCGATCATTTAGCCTACCTGGTGATGGAGGACTTCATTGTGAGGCCACTTTTCATGAGGGCTATTGAGTTCAGAGCTCGGACCAGGGAGGACAGAGATCTGTGGCTGATCGGGGCTCATCTGATGGTGGTTTACCAGCCACATCGGTGCCATTGTCAGCTTGGAATTCCATGGAGCATTCCAACTTCATCCAACTGCATGGACATGATTGTCACCGGGAGGAATGAGAAGCTAATGAAGAAGGCCATGAAGACTTGGGCAAGGTACACAGTGAGCAGGAAGGTGGGACTGGCAGTTCAGGAGAAACGGGAAGACATATGGAAATATGAAGAATTTAACGACACTATTCGTCCCATTTCTTGTGATTTTTATATGGCCCGCAGGGCAAAGTGATGTATTTTCCTAATTTCCAATAAGTGTAACACAAAGCTTAGATGAATAAAAGTGATGATTTGCATTGTGTTTTATGTCTTGAATTACGTGAAATTGAGCAATGGAGTGTCAATGGGCTTCAAATGTGTTCAATTGAGTGTGCTGTGAGGGCTGAGTGCGGAAGTGTTGGCGTCCACATCGATGGCCGTCAACTACTGGTAGACGTCCAGACTACGGCCGCCAACCAACAGAAAGGAATATTGACGTCCACACCTCTCGCCGTCTATTTCAAAATTGGCGTCCAACCAATGGCCGTCTACCAGACTCCGAGGTCTGACACTGATGAGACATTGGTGTCCCGAACCTGGACATTTATAGTACGTCAACGGCCAACATCTTGACGTCAGGAAAAGTGAGGACGGCCAGGCATTGACGTCAACTTTGAAAAACAACTTTTACCAAACCGAGCGTCGTCGGCGCCATTTTGCCTTCTCCCAAATGCCGGAGAACCCTTCATCTTCCTTTTCTCTCATCTTCTTCCTACATTCTGAAGCTTCTTTCTTCTTCTACCTTCTTCTTTGTTTTAAGCCCTCAAACCGCTTGACACTACTTCCGATGAGGACGAGGGGGAAGCGCAGTGTCCTCTGGACTCGCCGCCAACTGGAGGAGGAGGAGGAGGTTGTTGCGGCGGCAATGGACACGGCGGAGGAGGAGGAGGAAGAGTATGAGGCGGCGGCGGGAGGAGACGCACCGGAGGGGCAGGACACCGCCGGAGACGACGGAGCAGGGGACGAGACGGAGGCAGAAGGGGCTCACCATCACCCACGGCCCAAGGAGGGTTTCCCTAACTTCAAAACCCTGTGGAATGCATGGTTGTAACGAGTGGAAAGAGGGGTAGACAAAGGAGACTCTGTCGGGTTTGACAGGAACTTGACGTCCACATCGGTGGACGTTGGGTTCCTATCAACGTCCATCCCCTTGCCGTTCAAATGAACTTGACGGCAACGGGTTGGACGCCGACAGAGGAACTTGACGGCCAACCCTGGACGCTGATTGTGATTAAACGGTAGACCCCTTGAAGCCAATTTGGGTTTAATGGCAATCACTGCTGACGCTAATTTGTCTGTGCTTTTTGCAAGTTAAAGGCCGAATGAGGAGCAGAGTCACCTGGGACTTGTGCTGGGCGTGGTACAGGGCTCTACCGGAGGCCCAACAGACCAGGATAGTGAGGATGGGGTTTGGGCACCTCTTTTCGGTACGTCCATTCCACATGGACGTACCGTATCTAGAGGCTTTGAGGGAGAGATGGGAGGAGGACTGCAAGGCATTCATCATGCCTTTGGGGCACATGATACCTACGTTGGAGGACGTAGCGTATCTGACGGGATTGCCGGTTCAGGGAGAGCTGGTAGTTGGGCAGGAGCGGAGTGACTACTATGATGACATTGTGGAGTTACTGGGGCCAGAGTTCGTGGCCGGGAGGAGGAGACCGATCCGAAGCATACTGCTCGGATCATTGTCGGAGGCGGTGGGATTGAGAGGCAGGAGAAGAGGGCCTTTGGAGACACTAGAGGAGTTTTACACTGGAGTCCGGGGAGCACTGGACCTGGGTGACAGGAGCGCGGAGAGATCGGTGAGTATCTTTGTTTCTTACCTGTTCGGGCGCCTCTTGTTCGCTACGCAGTCATCCCAGATGAACTGCAAGTTCATGTTGCTGCTTCGAGACTTGGCGCAGGTGGGCAAATATGCATGGGGCGCCGCGATGCTAGGACATATGTTCTCTCTACTTCCTAGCAGTTCGCGGTGTTCTCAAAGCACCTGGGTTTCACCCCCTTTCTACAGGTACGCCTTTTTTTTAATGCTCATCATTGAATTTTAAATTGATTAAATTACCTGACTGACATTCTTTTTGTTGCCTTGCAGATCTGGGGATACACCCACTTTCCCATGGGGCGCGGGACAGAGAGAGAGGGGAGCCAGCCCTTGGTGCCCCTCATGGCCCGATGGGATGTGGCCCCTGACCCTAGGGTCACAGACCGGCGCGTAGAGGACGTGCGCACTGCGCTGGATCACTACCTACAGGATCTGGTATGAAACTCTCAACTAGCTCTTCCATTCATTTAATTATTGCTTTTTGAATGATGTGACTCACCAGTGTTGTTTTCTTTTTCAGGTGGTATGGACTCCATATGCGGGGGAGGTGGATGCCGCCCACCAAGCTGTGGCAGCAGGTCGACCCTTGTTTGACCGCCACCTACTCCTGCTCTGCCTGGGGACCTGTGAGGTCCTCTATCTAGAGCTCGTGGTGCGGACTCTAGGCTGGCACCAGCCGGCCATGGAGGTACCGTCCCTGGGTAGAGAGGGGCACTCCCGCCGTCGGTTCTTCGCCGAGGACCGAGACTACGGCGAGGAGCACGGGAGCACGGTCGCCTACTAGCGAGCCGGAGGGGACCAGGTGGTGCAGTAGGTGAGCCTCCACGAGAGCTCGACTTACATGGAGGACTACCGGGCACGCTACGCCGGACGACTCCGACTTGACTGGTGAGTGGTAAATGAATTTCTACCTCTAAGCCTCTGTCATTTAGATTTCTAGATTTGATTTGATTCAAATCTTGAAGTATGAATGATAGCTGTCGGAGTCACAGGCGATCCGCCTCTTGGAGGGGCGGTTGGCGGAGCAGGAGGTAGAGTTGGAGAGACTCCGCGCCGAGGTGCGGACACTGGTAAGTACAATTCTGAGCCTATCTTGAAATTGATTTGACACTGATTTGATTTGATGATTGACGAAGATGTATGAATGCAGAAGGGAGAGCTATCGAGATTGCGGGCAAGCCGAGACACTGGCACGAGCTCGTCCACACAGCCTGCGGGAGGGGACCTGGCGGTCCGCCTACAGGAGGCCCTGGACCGGGCACAGGCGAGGGTCCAGGAGCTAGAGATGAGGACACGGGAGTTGGAGGCAGAGGTAAGACACTGAAACACTCACTTTCTGTATGTGATTTGATTGATTTGATTTGACAAGTTGCTTATTTGTGCGCAGAGGCAGGGAGGAGGAGTGGCGACCCTCCAGGCGCAGGTGGAGAGCCTGCGGCTAGAGGTATCGAGGATGGAGGGCCACATGCTTGAGGCACGAGAGTGGCAGAGTCAGGCAGAGGCCGACCAGGTGCAGGCTATTGAGGCCCGGGTGCAAGCCGTCGTGGATTTAGAGTTTTTGAAGAACCGGGTGCTGAAGAAGCGCCAGGAGCAGCAATGACAGGCCCAACAGGAGGCGGCCGGGACGACGGGGTCTGTGTTCGGATCTCTCGATGACATCATGTCACTGGGAGATCCGTCCGTCGGACGAGGAGCAGGAGCACGACCAGATGCCTCCACTGCTACGAGACCTCCCGTCCCGGACAGGCGTCGGGAGAGGGAGGAGGAGGAGGTCAGTAGCTCGCGTAGGCCAAGGCCTAGCGAGGGTGAGAGGAGAGAGGAGTGATACTTTGTACCACCAGGGGTATGCCCCTGTTATGATATGTACAGAACTTTATCCTTATAGTGGATTTTTGTGGACTTTTGTCATTTGTGCACTTGAATGGTTTGCTTATGTTCTTTGGTTCCTGCATCCACAACACTTGAAGGAAAAAGGTTTGTGTAGATCTGTCTTTAGCCCCTTGCCTAAGCGATGTACCTTTCTTGAGATCTAGTCAAGGGGCTAATGTCTAATCAAAGATAAAACACAAGAAAAATAACCGAAGGGAAATATGCACATGCATTTTTTTATTTTTTTATTTTGAAAATAAGAGTAAAAATATGTACAGGGTGAAAATATATACATCGAGAGACTCTCTTTTTTTTGTCATCATTTTCCTTTTCTTTATTTTATTTTATTTATTTTTTGACTCTATATTCATCATAGGGTCTGTGTGATCTACTTAACCACAGAGGTCATGAATAAGGAGGATCATGCATGAATTCCTTGATGTTAGAAATTGCCCCTAGCCTTCTTGATATTTTCCACCTCGAAAGGTCTTATACAGTCAAATTTGCCCTTAGAGGGAGGAATTTGGAAGAAATAAGTAGGAAGCCATGCAAGGATTTGGTTCAGACTACTTTCTGTTTCCAAACCAGCACCTCATACTAAAGACTTGGTCAACAATTATTTGTAGGGGAATTTTTCTTCTTATTTGATTTCAGGGGTGGAGGCACGTACTTTTTGCTACCTCCTTAATTTAGTCAGCCTTTTCCTGGGTACGTACTTTTTGCTACACTTTTTTTGACCTTTTTGGCTTTTCTTTTCCCCTTTAGGCTTGATTTAGCATTCTGCCCCTTGCTTTTCTTGATTGCCCCTGTTTATGGTAACCTTGTATTTTAGATGGGAGTGGATGGTCCCCTACTCGTAGTTTGCTCCGCTTCCAGACACGACCGAGTGGGAGAAGAATAGGGGAAACATATTGACCGGATTAGACTATCCGAGTGTACTTGTGATTTTCCAACTACAGGGCAACATCTTAACATCGCGTGGTGCAAATAAACCCTACATCACTAATGACCAAGTGGAAAAGTAGAGACTTAAACCCATACCGTTAAAAAGTGATGAATAACCGACTTGACAGACTGACTGACTAAGGATAGAATTTCTTGAGGTAGACTGCGTTCCACGGATACGACAACTCCACTCCTTCGGCATCTACCAACCTATAAGCGTTCCCTGAATATACTTCCTTGACAACGAACGGACCTTCCCAATTTTCTTGCAATTTGCTCCTGGGACCTGGTGCCTTTATGATCTTGCGCTTTAGGACCATCTCACCCACTTCAAATTTTCTCTCAAGAACTCTTTTAGCGTAAAAACGTGAAATTCTCTGACGGTAGACTTGAGCATGGTCAGCTGCTATCATTCGCCTTTCATCTAAGAGTTCAAGTTGTGCCAACAAGGACTCTCGACGTTGATCGGGATCAAGCTCGGAATCCAGTTGAACTCTAAGTGAAGGGACGAAGATCTCATATTGGAGTATTGCATCCGATCCGTATGTCAAAGCATAGGGAGTTTGCCCTGTAGGAGTCCGGACCGAGGTGCGATAAGCCCAAAGAGCTTCAACCAAGCGATCTGGCCAGTGTGCATTGTTGTGAGATATGCATGTTTTCTTTATGATTTTGATGAGAGTTTTATTAGTAGCTTACGCTTGTCCATTACCTTGTGGATAATATCGAGATGAATGATGCAAGTTAGTACCATATTTACCACACATGTCGCGAAGCTCCTGTGAAGTGAATTGAGGTCCATTGTCGGTGACGATGTCCCGAGGCACGCCGAACCTTGCAAGGATGTTGCGCTTGATGAATTTGACCATTGTTGAAGCTTTGACCTCAATGAATGCTTCTGCTTCAGCCCACTTTGTGAAGTATTCTGTGGCGGTCAGGATGAAGGACTTCTTACGGATTTCTCTAGTTCTATCAGCGAGAGGACCGACCACGTCGAATGCCCACATGGCGAAAGGCCATGGAGCGATGAGAGTGTGAAGAGAAGAGGAAGGAGCATTAATTTTGTCACCGTGCAATTGGCATTTAGCACAGTGATAGACAAAATGGCGACAGTCTTCTTTCATGGTAGGCCAATAATAGTGTCCTAGCAACTTTTGGGTAATTGCTCTAGCATTAACATGGCCACCACATTCACTAGAGTGAGCGGCTTCAACAACATTTTGAGATTCGATTTCATCAAGACAACGGAGATAGACCCCACTGAGAGACTTCTTGTATAGAATGCCACCTATGATCTTGTAACGCTCCGAGACGTGGCGAATGGCCCGTCTATCGACAGAGGTGGCATAATCGGGGAAGGATCCATCTTTGAGAAAGTTCTCGATGTCAAAATACCAAGGATGGCCAACTTCGAGGTCGATTTCTGGCTCTTTCGAGAGCACGTGGACCCGAAGGGACGGAGAAGGAGGCGTGAGTTGAGAAAACCAAGGATCGACATGGGAGGGGACTCTTAATCTCTGGACAGAGACGGTTTCAGAAGATTTTCCCAAAGGAATGGGGATGGAAGATGCTAGGGAAGCAAGTGAATCTGCTAGGATATTCTGAGCCCTAGGAGTGTGAACTAGGGTGAGCTTCCTAAACTGCCGGACGACCTTTCCTACCAACTCTTGGTATGGTTTCAACTTGGGGTCCCGGGTTTGGTACTTGCTAAGAGATTGCCGGAGTATCAACTGCGAATCACCAATTATCCTTAACTCCTTGACTCTGAGCGATAATGACATTTTCAGCCCCACTAAGAGCGCCTCATACTCGGCCACATTGTTCGTGGCTCGGAAGGTTAACTGGTAGGCGTGCGAAATGACTACCCCTTCCGGTGAGAGGAGGACTGCCCCTTTTCCACACCCTTTGGAATTGAGGGCTTCGTCGAAGTAAAGTACCCATGAAGGTTCACCATCGATAATGGCTCCTAACTCTTCATCGGGAAAGCTTTCATCAACGGGACAACATGAAGGCAAGGGCTGGTGGGCCAAATGCTCAACAATAGTGTGCCCCTTGATCGACTTCTGGTTGACGCAGGTGATATCAAATTGATTAAGAAACTCTGCCACCTCATCAACCAGTCAGTCAGGACAGGCTTCTCGGGCAAGTACCGAATAGGGTCCATACGCGCCAGATGTTTCACTTCATGAGCGAGGAAATAATGCTTTAACTTCTGGGCAACCCAGACGACGGCCGCACACGTTCTTTCCATGGCGGTGTACCTCTTTTCAGCTTCATTGAACAACTTGGATAAATAATACACCGCTCTCTCCTTCTTCTCGTCGTCATATTGGGCCAAAACTGCTCCAATTGAATCTTCAGTGGTTAACACATAGAGCTATAAAGGCCGACCCGGGACTGGAGGAGCGAGAACAGGGGGTTTGAACAGATAACTCTTCAACTCACCAAAGGCCTTTTGACATTTATCATTCCAATGAAACTTAGCCTCTCCTCCAAGCATCTCGTAGAAGGGCTTACAACAGATCGAATGCTGGGAGATAAATCTCCTAATGAACTGAAGTCTACCAATCAGCCCTCTGACTTCTTTGATATTCCTAGGAGGAGGCATATTAATTATTGCTTTGGCCTTATTGGGATAAATTTCAATTCCCCGCTTGCTTACTATGAACCCAAGTTACTTCCCCGAGGAGACACCAAACACACATTTCTTGGGGTTCGTCTTAAGATTATGTTCTCTAGACCACTGGAGAACTGCCCGGAGGACCTCAGCATGGCCATGTCGAGTCTTTAATTTAACCAAGACATCATCTACATAGACCTCCATGTGCACATGCATCATGTCATGAAAAATCGCCATCATTGCCCTTTGATAGGTTGCTCCCGCATTCTTCAATCCGAAGGGCATGATGACATAACAGTAGGTCCCCCAGGGTGTTGTGAAAGAAGTTTTCTCCTGGTCTTCCTCCGCCAGACGGATCTGGTTATACCCAGAGAAACCATCCATAAAAGACAACATCTCAAAGCCGGTAGTGTTGTCCACTAGGACATCTATGTGTGGGAGAGGGAAATCATCCTTTGGGCAGGCACGATTAAAGTCACGGAAATCTATACAGATTCTAACCTTATCGTTCTTCTTCGTCACAGGGACGATATTAGCTACCCATTGTGGATGTAGCACAACCCTAATGAATTTGACTTTGTGCAACTTGTCAACCTCCTCTTTGATCTGGAGTGCAAGCTTGGGATGTAGCCTTCTCAGCTTTTGTTTGACGGCCTTGGCGTTGGCTTTTTGGACCAACCGGTGCTCGACCAAAGAGGTGTCAAGTCCTGGCATGTCCTCGTAAGACCAAGCAAAACCATCGGAGAATTCTTTGAGAATAGCTACCAGAGCTTCTTCTTCTTCAACACTCAAGTTGGCACTAATCAAAACTACCTTCGGGGATTCTTTAGTGCCAAGGTTGACCTCTTTAGTGGGCTCGTCCGCAGCCATGGTTGGCTCGTCGAACCTCTTTGTGCCCTCCACATAGGATCTTACTGGGTCCTCATCTTCCAACCCAGGATCTCCCAGCTCATCTTTCTCCACAAAATCTAGCAGATAAACTCCTAAACCGTCATCTAAAGAGTCGCCTTCTTCAAAATCTAATTCAATAAGGGCAGGCTCCTTAAGAAACTCTGGGACTTGACTTAACTTGGCACACCTTTCAGCCAAAGCCATGACATAATGGGCAGGAACTTGCCTACCCTTCTCTTTGCGCACACATGGCTGAGATGATCTAGACTCTTCTAATCCTAAACCTGACTCTAGACTAGACCCTAGACCCGACTCTAAGCTAAAATCTAGACCACTATGTACAAGACTGCTATGTACAAAACTATGTACATATGAAGTGCCCCCAGAGGGGCGAGGAAAGGAGTCTAAGCTGGAGAGCGTCGACCCTTGGCCGAGCGGAAGAGACTCCAAAGCGGAAGGGTGTTTAATGGAGACCTCGCATTTCCAATTTTCAAAATTGGCACTTTTTTGGGAATTAAGTTCTAGAACCATAAGATGCTGACTTAAGGTAGCCTCGACTGGCCATGCGAGGGATGGAGAAAGAACAGGTGGAGAAAGAAGGGAGAAAGAAGAAGTTGAAGAAGGGGGAGGAGAGTCAGGTACCGGGCGCACCTCAGCTTGGGAGAAGGAGATGTAGAGGGAGATGGTGGAGATGGAGAGTCATAACTGAAAAGCAAGAGAAGGCCGAAATCTTCGGAGACTGCCTCTAATTGGGCGTCCTCTTCTTCATCGCTTTCTGAGTCGGACAACTCCTCTATCACGGGTTCCCGAGTTCCCGGTTGGAGGGGCCCCTGAACGAAATGTTCCTTCAGGTCTAGGTAAGAGGTTGATAGGGAATAAATGGGTTTGGATGAATGGGGTCCGGGTGAAAACCTAGACCAGCCCTATCTAGCGGCCTCTTGACTTGGGTGTGGTGGACAAGACCCTGCTGGTTCTTTCCCAACCCTCAGCCATGTATATAGCCGATCCTAGCCATTACCTCCCAACTTTTCCCTTGGGGACATGGGTCATGGGATTCTTCAGCTGACTGGGGAGGTTGGCTGAGATCACAGGGCAAGGGGAAGTCAAAGATTGACATGACCGGCTTCTTCCCCTTGTCCAGAACGAACAAATGCGGCATCTGCTCTGAGGTGATGGAATTAAGAGTTTCCAGGGTAGGAATGGTCTTGATTTTGATAATCCACCCATTGAAAGGAAACTTGAAGCACTGATGGGCGGTGGAAGGGACCCCTAAGGTTTGTTCTAGCCAGGATGACCGAGAATGGCCTTGTAGGCCGGATCGACGTCGAGGACTAAAAATTCAGAAGACATAGTAACGGGCCTGATTTCAAGCTAAAGAGCAATCTTACCTTTGGCAACCCTTTTGGAGTTGTCATAGGCAGCGATGGTGGAGCAGATTTTCTCTAGATTATCTTCCCCCAAACCCCATTTCTTGAGGGTCTTCATCGGACATACATTGATGGATGCCCCGGTGTCGATCAGAGTAGAGTCTACTGAAACCCCATTGAGGTTGATGGTGAGACAGAGAGGAAGCGAACGGCACTCGGGGGCCGCAAGATCTTTGTCTGAAAAAGAGATTGAGGGTCCTTGGGTAAGGGAGAGAATGACATTGGTGACCCCACTAGGAGGGAGGTCATCATTGACCATGATCTTCTGGAGAAATTGGAGGAGGGTGGATTGGTGAGACGGCGACCTCCGAATCAATTCCAAAATAGACACCCTCGCGGGAGTCTTATCTAGGTGTTGGAGAATGACATATTCAGTGCCGGCGGGTGGTGGAGGTCCATTATCCTCCTCATCTTGCAAAGGCCGCGGGGGTGGAGGAACGATCCGGTTCCTGAGCGTGACATGAACATCTTTTTGAGACCCGGGGAGGATTAACTGGAGAGGTCTGGTCTCGGGGGTAGACGACTCACAGGCAGGGAAGGTAGGATGGTAGGCCTCTTGACAGATTGATCGGATGAGGACTAAAGGCCGTGTTGGGTTGAGTGTGTTTTGGAACTTCCTAAAGTTGTAATTTAATGATATCTAATGAACATCACTCATACCTTGATTTTGATGATGACATACTGTGATATTGATGATGGCATATTGTGATTTTAATGATGAGATATTGTGACATGTTGTGATTTTGATGATGATATGTTGAACATGTTATACATTTTATACATATCACAATAATGCTTAAACAACATGTTTTTGATGTTTAATATCTCATATTTTAATGATAATATCTTGTACTAATAGTTTATGTGTTAAATTTCAGGTTCACACATTTTTGTCTTGGTAGTGTCGACACTAGATAAGGGCAGGTCGACACTAGTCCCAGATTCCAGAAGACCCAGTTGCCAGAAAAGGGAAAGTAGGTCGACACTAGCTCAGGGCAGGTCGACACTAGCTCAGGGCAGGTCGACACTAGACCCAGTTTCCAACAGACCAGTTTGCCTAACTGGGAGAGCAGGTCGACACTAGATCAGGGCAGGTCGACACACTCTAGCTGAAAGTCAAAATCGTGAATTTCTCTGTACACGTGGATGATTGGGATTTAGGGGATTTGACCTAGGGTTCCGTGCCCATGCACCCCAAAGCACTTTATGGACATATGGGGCTATAAATACCCATGTTCCTTGTACCCCAAAGGCAAGAGAGCCCATACACTTCCAGAAGAAGCCTTTTGGCGGCCAAAGGGGGCTGTCCAGATCTGTCTCCATCTCCAGAAGCTACAAGCCATCCTTTCAAGAGGAAAGACAAGGGAATCAAGGGGAATCCCTGGAGAGAAGGTTGCTGTGCAAGGCAAGGGAGCAGATCCAACTGAAGAGGCAGAGGAGAAGAAGGATTTCTGGCATTTCAGATGCCATCAAAGCACAGCATCGCCAATTGAGGAGAATCTCCATCGAATTCCATCAAGCCTCCTCAATTGAAGCATCTGCAAGACCTCTTCATCGAAGAACACTCTTTCTACATTTATTTGCTTTATTTCTGAGTTTGTTCTTCCTTATTTCGTCTGTGATATTTGTGCATGAAGTTCTGCACAAATTTCTGTGTACGAATCTGTCTTGAATCAGATCATTGCTAGATGATCTGATCTCCTTTGTGTTTGATCTAGCTTTTGTACTCTGAGTCGTCGAGCTCTGGTTTGTGAGTCGTCGTACTCACTTTGTGTTTGAGCCGTCGTGATCAATTTGGAGTTGTCGTACTCCGGTTGTTGTTTGAGCCGTCGTGCTCAGTTTGGAGTCATCGTGCTCCAGGTGTTTTTGAGTCATCGTGCTCAAGGGTGTTTGGAGTCGTCGTGCTCCTGTGTGAGTTGTACTCAAGGTTTTGAGTAGTGTGGCCTCACTATGTGAGGGGTGGACGTAGGAGTCACTGGAGGTGATTTCCGAACCACCTAAAATCCTTTGTGCAGTGGTTTGATTTGTGGTTTGCCTTTGTATCTCGCTAGATGCATGCATAGGGATTTCGTTCACACTACTAATTAATTTGCTCACACACACTAATCACACTTCAGATCAGTAAATTATTTGGGTGATTTGATCTCTGATTCAAAGTAATTTTAAATTGCTTAAGCTTCCACGTTAATTAGTGTTAGATCGATTCAACCCCCCCTTCTAGATCTGATCCATCTACCCATCTATTCCTAACAATTGGTATCAGAGTGGGTTAATGTTTATTACTGATCTGATTTGATTACTTCTGTTTGATCTATGTATTAATTACTTAAACTGTTTGCTTGATTATTCACTGTCTCTGTGTGTTTAATCGCTCTGATTCCTACCTTTGGTACTAGAGCAGGTTAACCACTCTAATTGTTAGATCTAATTCTTTGTTACATTGATTCTCTGTGATTAGATCTAATAGTCTTTTGAGTTTTGGTGTAATGGAAAATTGTCTTAATCTACATGAATTTCTTGTTACAATTTCAGAGAAATCCCCAAGCTTATTTTCATTGGATTTCTCAAAGGACTCACAAAGACAAAGATCAAAAGAAACCCACAAGCACTCAATGGCAAAGAAGAGCTTCAATGAATCCAGAAAATCAACAATTCAAAATACTTCGGCTCTAACAGCACACTCCACGAGATCAGAGCATTCTTCATCCTCTTCAGAACATAAGAGCTCAAATAAGTCTAAAAGGTCAGGTAAATCAACTCCAGATTCATTTGTGTATTCTAATTCTGATTCTGATGAAGATGAAGGTATGTCTTATGTTGAATTAATCGAATTCTGTAAGAAGTTACAAAATCTTAATGCAAAGCTGAACACTAAGAATAAAGATTTGAAAAATACTTTAAAACATTGCCATAAAGAAAGTGAAAATTTGAAAAATACACTTGAATTGCACCAGAACAATGATAAGGATCTTTCAGAAGAAAATGATAATTTGAAAAATAAAGTTGAAAATTTAAATTCTGAAAAAGAGAATTTGGAAGATGAATTCCAAATCTGTGAAAATAAACTGAATGGATTGAAAGAAAATCATGAGCTATTGAAATCAAAAGTCATTGATCTGGAAAATGAAAAAGAAGAATTGATTGATCTCAATAACAACTTCAAATTTGATAATGATCAATTAAACAAACAAATCTCTAATATGGCTCATGATCATCAAATAAATGAAAGATGCAAACAACTTGTTGAAGAAAATCATCATTTAAAAAGGAAGATTGAATGCTTGTACCATGACAAACCATTGGACAATGAATGTAGCAATTTGAGTAATAAAATTTCTGATTTGGAAAAACAAATTGCTCAATTTGAAAATGAAAAGAACAAGATGAAAAATGGTTTGGATGTCATGCTAAACAAGCTTCAAACTTCAGAAAAAGAAGTTGTTGCATTAAAAGCTGAAAAACAGAAGATTCAAAATGAATTGAAGAACACAAGTCTTGCTTCTGTTAGAACTAAGAAAAATGAAAAGAAAAGCACAATAACATTTGTGAAATCTGCTGTGAACAAGAACCCTGATATCTCTAATGGAAAACTAGTGAAAGTTCTTGTTCAGAAATAGAAAGAGAAAAAGGAGAATGCCACTGTCAAGAAGATTCATCTAACTTCTCCATCAGTTCAAAAAGCTCCAAGGCAAGTTCAAAATTCACATCATGCCAAGAGCCACCAAAAGGTACCTCCTTCTTCTCATGGTAAGCCTCCTCACATAAAAAGGAGATTTCAGCAAATGCATACATGCCAAGGTAAGTACCAGGTAAGAAATCCTCTCATTTGCTTTAATTGTAATAAACCTGGTCATCTTGCCAAACATTGTTGGAATAAAGATCAACATTTCAATAAACATGCCAAATCAGTCCAATGCTTTTATTGTCATAAATTTGGGCATACTTCTAGGGAATGTTGGCATAGAATTGATAATCTTGTGCATGCTCCCATGTTTCATGTTAATGTACATAAGAATAAAGATCATGTTCATGCTGAAAACACTCAGAAATTCTATGTACATGAAAAAGGAACTATTGCACAAATGATCTCTTCTAATTCCATTTTAAAAATCTCAATGATAAAAATCTGAAAAATAGAAAACAAAATGTCCAGTATGTCAGTGGTGCATTCTATACCAATAACTCTAAGATTAGAAACCAAGATTCCAGTGTTTCTAGTCTTCAGAAAATTGCACCCAATATAAAATCTTTTTGGATTCAAAAATCATTGTTGCAAATTCATGGAAGATCCTTAGGACCCAAACAAGTTTGGGTTCTAAAATGTGCTGCTTGAATGCTGGATGCATGGATCCTTGTAGTCAATTTCACAGATGAAGGCTTCATGACAAAGGCTACAAGGAAAGTAACTGAAGAGAATGAAAGAAAATCAAAATCTCACCAGGTAAATACTTTTGAGAGATTCCCTGCTAAATAAAACTGAAATCAATTGGGCTCTTATGCAAAGATCAATTGGTATATCAAATGGTGAACTGTGGAAGGACAAGTCATGCTTGTCTGGAAACTATCATTATGTGTGAGGAATAACCTCCGCCAAGTACCAATGATCTTCCTTGTGTAAGAGTCATTAATTAAAAAAAAATTAAAAAAAAATGGTTGTCATTGAAAAATGAGTGCTTGTTTATTTCATCTCTTCCATGATGATTTTAGCCTGAATCACTTGCAAAAATTTCACGTCATTCACATGTAACTAAGAATCATGATTTTGTTGAAAATACTCAGAAACTCCATGTGAATATAAATTGAACACTTCATGAAAACATAGATGCATTGAGCAAGGCAAAAAGAAAATTTGGAACTAATTCAGCACATAGTTCTGTCAATGAAAGAAATGCATCTATACCAAAAATAAAATCATTTTGGATTCAAAAATCTGTATTGCACTCTAACATTGATTTCATTGCATGACCTAAGCAAGTGTAGGTCCCAGAACCAGCTTGATCAGCAAGCTGAGGAGTCTTGCAACCATACATTGTAAATGGATTCAAGATACTAACTGTGCAAGGCTAGAAATGATTGGAGAACACAGGTAAAATCTAAAAAAAAAAAAAATTGATGAAAACTGTTTAGGTAAAATTTCTTTATCATTTCAAACTTGAATTGCTTGAATTGGAATGAATGTTTAATTTTTATCTGAACAATGAGAAATGTGTTTCAATGCTACTCCCATCAATGAACTTTATGTCATAACAATTGGAATCATGCTTATGTTATCATGCATGTTTAACTGTTCCCATGAGTCTGTGTGCATATTAATTGCTTTCACTTCTTGGTATATCAAATGATGACATGTGGAAAAACAAGTTATGCTTGTTTGGAAACTATCATTATGCGTGAGTAAAATACTCCGCCAAGTACCAAAAGTCATGTTATGCTTAAAGCTAATTGTGCTCATAATCATGTGTGAATTGCTTGCTAACCTTTTCATTCCATGCACATATTAAGGGGGAGTAAATTTGAAAAAGTGCAAAATATTTTTCAATAAATCAATGAATTTCATGCTAAAAATAAAGTGTAATTGACCCTTTTTACAGTAACTATGTGGTATATCAAATGGTGAAATGTGAAAGGACAAGTTAGGCTTGTCTGGAAACCATCATCATGATTGAGAAAAATTCTCTGCCAAGTATCAATAGTCTTTTCTGCATAAATGACATCAAGCAAAATGAAAATCTCAAAACTTTATTTTAAGTCTTTGCAAAATTCTTCTCCTTCAATAAATTACCTGTTGATATATGTTTGATCATGTACATACTATTTCTGTGCAAATTGCTTGGAATGAACATATCTGAATTGCTTAAATGATCATTTCATATCATGCATATCTTATGGGGGAGTGAATTCGAAAGAATCTTTGAGTGAAATGCTGAAGAAATATTATGTCATATCTGATTCATCATCAACTCCCATTCAATTGTTGACAAATGTTCTTGCAACTAAATTCCTCACTCTCACATTGCATTGGCATTCTTGGTATATCAAATGGTGATTTGAAGAAAGACAAGTCATACTTGTCTGGACACTTTCACTATGTGTGAGTATATGTCTCCACCAAGTATCAAGTGCCTTGTATGCAATTGTTGAGGGGGAGTCATTGTCTTTCAATAAAAACATTCATGTTCATTCTGCATTCATGTCATTCCATTTCTATTCCTCCTATAATCCTCATGTTCACCTTGTGAGGGGGAGTTACATGAAAAGGGGAAGTCATTGTTACATTTCTTGACTTTACTTGTCTATTTTGAACCCCAAAATCATCAAAATTTTTGAGTCCTTGTGCTATTTTCTTATGAGAGAACTAAAACATTGAAACTAAACTCATTGTGCATTTAGTTTAATTTCAAAGATTCAGTATCATTTCAAGGTTAAGCAATCATAATACTGAATGTTTTTAAAATGATTTGCAAAACACTATTATAGGCACATGAGTGGCTTTAATATTTCACTTGTGTATGTTTAAGCCTTATTTTTACCACATGTTAAGAATAATCTTTCTAAATTCATAGTCTTGACTTCTCTGGTCAAAGCAAACATATTCATGCAAAATATCAAAAGAAAAACGATCAATCTGGAAAGATACAAACAGAGCAATGCAAATGCTTGAACCACTGAGTAACCGGACCATTTCACCTGACAAGTGATTTGTTTCGCGTCAAAAAGTGGAAATCAAAATTTTCAACTCTGTATAAGATAATGAAAGTTAAACCACTGAGTAATTAGGAGGTCTTGCATCTGATCAATGTGATCTCTTGCACTGAAAAGTGAGATTTAACTAATTTATTCTTGTATTCTTTCCCAGTTAAAATTGAATGAAATCAAAAAGACAAGATAGAAAAGCTTAAGACCTTAATTAAGTTCATGTCTACTGAGTTTAGATCTATTATTCTACATTGTGTTAAACTTAAAGCTCCTAACATCCTTGTTAAATATTTCTGCTCATTCATTTAGGTCACTTTTTTTCACATTTGCATCTTTATTTTAACCACATTCAGCTCATTATAATTTGCTACTCTTTGTGTTGAGTGTGTCTTTGTGATTAAACTTTGTTGCACAATAACAAAAACACAATAATGTCTCTCATATGTCAATAGCATTTTGCCTCATTCATTTTGATCATTTCTGAACATTCCTTTCCCTACATTTCATCTCTTGGTCTCCAACCATCTTTGTCTCTCTCTCTTGTCTATCCTTTTGATGCTGTCAAAAAGGGGGAGAAAAGGCACATCTCAAAAAGGACATCTCAAAAGGGCACATCAAAAAGGGGGAGAAATTGGCACTTCCAAAAGGGGGAGAAAAGGCCTTCAAAGGGGAGAAAGTTCTTTAAAGGAGAAAGGTCAAAGTGTGTATATGTCAAAAGGGGGAATTATTGCAGTCAAGGGAGTCAAGATATTGGGAGATTGTGCATATGTTTTGTCATCATCAAAAGGGGGAGATTGTTGGGTTGAGTGTGTTTTGGAACTTCCTAAAGTTGTAATTTAATGATATCCAATGAACATCACTCATACCTTGATTTTGATGATGACATACTGTGATATTGATGATGACATATTGTGATTTAATGATGAGATATTGTGACATGTTGTGATTTTGATGATGATATGTTGAACATGTTATACATTTTATACATATCACAATAATGCTTAAACAACATGTTTTTGATGTTTAATATCTCATATTTTAATGATAATATCTTGTACTAATAGTTTATGTGTTAAATTTTCAGGTTCACACATTTTTGTCTTGGTAGTGTCGACACTAGATAAGGGCAGGTCGACACTAGTCCCAGATTCCAGAAGACCCAGTTGCCAGAAAAGGGAAAGCAGGTCGACACTAGCTCAGGGCAGGTCGACACTAGCTCAGGGCAGGTCGACACTAGCTCAGGGTAGGTCGACACTAGCTCAGGGCAGGTCGACAATAGACCCAGTTTCCAGCAGACCAGTTTGCCTAACTGGGAGAACAGGTCGACACACTCCGGCTGAAAGTCAAAATCGTGAATTTCTCTGTACACGTGGATGATTGGGATTTAGGGGATTTGACCTAGGGTTCCGTGCCCATGCACCCCAAAGCACTTTATGGACATATGGGGCTATAAATACCCATGTTCCTTGTACCCCAAAGGCAAGAGAGCCCATACACTTCCAGAAGAAGCCTTTTGGCAGCCAAAGGGGGTTGTCCAGATCTGTCTCCATCTCCAGAAGCTACAAGCCATCCTTTCAAGAGGAAAGACAAGGGAATCAAGGGGAATCCCTGGAGAGAAGGTTGTTGTGCAAGGCAAGGGAGCAGATCCAACTGAAGAGGCGGAGGAGAAGAAGGATTTCTGGCATTTCAGATGCCATCAAAGCACAGCATCGCCAATTGAGGAGAATCTCCATCGAATTCCATCAAGCCGCCTCAATTGAAGCGTCTGCAAGACCTCTTCATCGAAGAACACTCTTTCTACATTTATTTGCTTTATTTCTGAGTTTGTTCTTCCTTATTTCGTCTGTGATATTTGTGCATGAAGTTCTGCACAAATTTCTGTGTACGAATCTGTCTTGAATCAGATCATTGCTAGATGATTTGATCTCCTTTGTGTTTGATCTAGCTTTTGTACTCTGAGTCGTCGAGCTCTGGTTTGTGAGTCGTCGTACTCACTTTGTGTTTGAGCCGTCGTGCTCAATTTGGAGTTGTCGTACTCCGGTTGTTGTTTGAGCCGTCGTGCTCAGTTTGGAGTCGTCGTGCTCCAGGTGTTTTTGAGTCATCGTGCTCAAGGGTGTTTGGAGTCGTCGTGCTCTTGTGTGAGTTGTACTCAAGGTTTTGAGTAGTGTGGGCTCACTGTGTGAGGGGTGGACGTAGGAGTCACTGGAGGTGATTTCCGAACCACTTAAAATCCTTTGTGAAGTGGTTTGATTTGTGGTTTGCCTTTGTATCTCGCTAGATGCATGCATAGGGATTTCGTTCACACTACTAATTAATTTGCTCACACACACTAATCACACTTCAGATCAGTAAATTGTTTGGGTGATTTGATCTCTGATTCAAAGTAATTTTAAATTGCTTAAGCTTCCGCGTTAATTGGTGTTAGATCTATTCAACCCCCCCTTCTAGATCTGATCCATCCACCCATCCGTTCCTAACAGGCCACTCCTCTAAAATGGCGTCAACTGTAGTGGAAGGTTCCTCAGACTCTATGGAAGGACACGGGTACCATTCTTCAAAGCCCTCTACCCCCCACTTTTGTTCTCTCCTCACGACCCGGGGTTCTGCATACGTCATGGTGTGGACGTTCTCCTGGGTCCTAGAGGAGGAGGGATTGTTGCTTTGGTAGTTGGGGATAGGGTGTTCATGGTTTGGTTTGGAGAAGATTTTTTAAAAAGCCAAACCAAACCGAAATTTTTTCAAACCAAACCAAACCGAACCGATACAATTCGGTTTGGTTCGGTTTAACCTAAAAATAAGTGGGCCTTTCACAAACAACATTACTCTCTAGTTTATACAACCAAGTGCTTCATATTTTAATATGATGTGTGTTTTCTATTTATTAATACAAAAATACTACACACAAATATTTAACACCTCCGTGTAAGGCCATATAATAAAAGAAATAACAACTGTTAGTAAAATAATTAATAATAAAAACAAATGCTTGCTACTATCTCATTATTACTCTCTGCAATGGCATCTGCCATGGATTGCTCTCACCATTTGTAGTTTTGCCACCCATCTTCTGTCACTTGTTATCATCCCTCTGTCAGTATTATACTACACCACATTTATACAGATCTGACACAGCCCCAATCAGTAAGGGATCCAGCATTCCCAGTCATAACTAGATAAACTTAATTGAGCATATACAATAAACAAAGATCAAGATTCCAAAAAATGAACAGAAAGCTACTGATATTAGCATGTCTTAATTCAAAGCAAATGTGAGACATCAACATCTAACATGACTTCAAGCAGGCAAGCAGCGTACGCCACTGACTAGCTAGAAGCAACCACTAAATATTACAAAAATATATAGTAGAAGCCCAGAGACCAAATTAATTAATTAGATCTAAACACGGTGGGAAAACCTCTAACCCAAAGGAAAAATAAGCAAGGAATATCTCCATGATCCAGGAGTCACAAATGAGACTTTAATGGGGAGGAAAGCCGGACATGAATATATATGAGGAAAAATCTAGAAAGAAGACTCTTCACGGCCTCTTACAGTCTTACGTACATGAATAAACATGTATCAAGACTAGATTCTCCTGGACAGATATTTTTATTTAATATTATTTCCAAAGAGTTGGAAATTTTCTGCAAGTGTTCCTTACATCCTCCGCGCCGTCTCCCTGGTGTGCCGTCCGGCCCGTCCACGCCGTCCGCAGTCCGCGTCGTCTCCCTGGTGTGCGGTCCGGCCCGTCCACGCTGTCCTCGTCGTCTCCCTGGTGTGCCGTCCGCGCTGTCCACGTCGTCTCCTGGTGTGCCGTCCGGCCTGTCCGCGCCGTCCGCGTCGTCTCGACGTCTCCGGTCTCACTGGTGTGTCGTCCGCGCTGTCAGCATCGACGTAGTCTCCCTGTCCCTCGTGTGCCGTCGGCGTCGTCTCCCTGTCCCTGGTGTGCCGTCCGCGGCGTCTCCCTCAATCCCACCAACGATGGCCGCCAAACCCTCACAGGAGAAGAGAACGGCCGAACACGAAGCCAAGCAGGAATTGGGGTTGCGGGCAGCCTGTGTGCGTGGGTGGGTATCTTTACTCTTGAGGGTGGTTTTTTAGGTGTTTAATCGCAGCCGTTGGATGAAAGGGTGAGATCCATAGGATGACCATAGTACCCTACACAATGTGTATATTTACACATATATACATATGTATATACATTATACATATATATGTATATATTAAACAGACCTGAATATATATATATATATAAATTTAAATATATATTATTAAAATTCGGTTTTATCAATTTGATTCGGTTTATAAGATCTGTAAACCGAACCAAACCGAATTTACAAATTCAGTTTGGTTTGAAACCGAACCAAATTTTTTTCACTTTTAAATCGAACCAAACCGAACCAAATTGATCGGTTCGGTTTGATTTTTCGGTTTGAACCGAATAGTGAACACCCCTAGTTGCGGAGGGGGTTTTGGAAGATGCCGAGCTCTTTCTTGGTATACCTAGACTTCGCTATGGCTACCTTGACATCCTCCCAGTTAATCCTTCCTTGATCGTTCATGTCATACACCCAGTCACGGAAGGTAAAGCAGTTGTGGAGCTGATGACCATGGCTCTATGGTAAGGACAATATTTGGAGTTGTCCATCCTCGGGTTGATGTTCTCCCTTTGTGGGGGGAGTTGGATTGCATCGCAGGACATGAGGGCGAAGAATATGTCCTCGAGGGTCTTAGGCAGGGGAGGGTAGTGAGACCTCTTAGGGTCAGGCCGGGTGTAGCAAGCAGGAGGGGGAATTGTAGAGTAAGGCTTGGAGGGGTGTGACGAGAACTGATGAGGGTTGGAAGGAGTGGATGGAGGATTGGAGGGCTTGTTTGGATGCCTCAATGGCTGACTGCAGGCGTTGACGGACTCATTGATGGTCACCCCCTCGGTGGTAGGTGCCACGGGAGCCTTACGTCCCTTGGGCTTCCCTTCGAAAAAGTGTGACAGAGAGGAGTCCTTAATTTGGTTCTGGACCACCCTGGCTTGGTTGTAAAGGTGTGCGAATGAGGGGAACTCACTCAGCATCAGGACAGAGCGAAGCACGGGGGTGGTGTTGGTAACCAACATGGTTATAGCTTGGGACTCCGGAATGGGTATATCCGCCCTTGATGCCATGGATCTCCATCGATTGGCAAACATGACAAAGTCTTCATCCGGCTTCATCTTTTCTTCCACCAAGTCAGGAAGTGTAGGGACTTGGGTGGCCATATACGAGAAGTGGGAGATGAATCGCTCGGAGACGATGTCGAAGTTAATGAGGTCCGATGCGGGTAGGGAGGTGAACCACCTCAAAGCCTCCCCTTCTAACGATTGTTGGAAGAGGTGAACTAAAAGAACCTGATCGTACAGCCATCGGTGGGAATCCATGGTGAATCCGGCAAGATGGAACTGGGGATCAGAGGTCCCCTCATAAATGCGGTACTTCGGGGCCTTGAAACCCAGAGGGAAATAGGCGTTGGGAAACATGCAGTAATTCTGGAGGGAATGAGGCTTTGAAAGGGACAGGGATTCAGCCAAAAGCTTCCTAATAAGCCCCTCCATCTCAGAATGGGAGACGGATTCGGATCGAGTGGGGGGTGCGGGCTGAGCATGAGGTGGATAGGAGAAGGGAGGAGTTGGGACAGAAGTAGGTAGAGGAGTGGAGGGAATTGGAGTGGAGAAGGGGACAGGAGAGACAGGAACCCGTGAAGGGGTCGCAGGCCTAAGAATGGGCCTAGATGAGGAAGCTTGGAAAGGGGAAGGGGATGGAAAGGAAGGGGAGACTGCTGCCCGAACAGTATGCTTGGAGAGCATCGAAATGATGTCCTCGGGCGAGTACCGGGAAAGGAGCTTGGAGAATTCAGGGTCTTCTTGGGTGTCTTGTGCATAAGTGGGATTGACCCTCAAACTCACGCTCCCCTCAAAATCAGCTTGAGAGGAAGAGGAGGAATGGACCGACTCTTCGGGTTCATTGTTGGTGTCAACCATCCCGACAAACTCATGAACATTATCTTCATATTGAAATGCCGGATTATCAGCCATGTTTAATGAGTTTAACCAAGCGTCCATTAGCACACAACCTACTGATTTTAGAATGGTTTAAGTTGAAGTGATTACACTGTTTTAGAAGAAATATGGGTTTCTACCAAACAATGTTATCAAACAACGTCCCCAAAATTTTAAAGATCAAAGTTGTGTGTTATGTTGACTTGTAAAGGCCGTTCTCTCAAATCTGACTCAGACCCAGGTAAATAGGCAAGCTAGACTAGGAGGGTAAAAGGTCCTCCTACCCCGTACTGTCAGGGAATCCACGGAATGTAGGGACTTACAGAGTTTTCTTCGTAACCAACCCGATTTACCCGACAGGGAATCCCCGAGTAAAGGTTGTAAATCAAAGAAGGGTGATCCTAGAATGTGAGGGGAGGCTAGAAAAGGTGAGAAGAGTGACCCCCCAGTGATTGAGGACCGTTAGTGGAAAACAGTAAGCAGACATAAAACAAAATCAAAGCAAAACAATAAAAAATCAGTCAAAAACATGCTTCTGTGAAACTAAAGGGCATACAGGTTGACGCACAGTTCATCAGAAACCAGTAAACGACATGATCGACTGACGCTAATAGAAAGTAGACAACAACCTAAATGGACGCTAATAGAAACTAAACGGCAGAAAAGATGGACGTTTACTTGAGTAAACAGCAAGATCGCTTGCCGTCTATCTGGGCGTAGATAAACCACAGTGGCAGAAGTTGTCCCACCGTGATAGCCAGAAGAGAGCTGTGGATGCTCGTTTCCGCGCCGTCCCCAGCCGACCGTTGGATCTTCCGGGTGCTCGCGGATGCCATTGACCTCTCGTTGGCGATGATGGGGTCGTCGGTTGACCTCGTTGACTCTCCGATTGACTTGGTTGACTAAAGAGAAAACAAAGCAAACTAGCAAAAGGAGAGGGAGTTTGTGATCGCCAGGGCCTTACATGTGCCCAAGGAGTGATGGAATCGCGTCGGTGCAGTGGCCTCGCGCAGCGGATGGAGACGGGGCTTCAACTTCTCCTTCTTCGGCCGGCCAAAGAAGAAGAGCTCCGCGGTCTTCTACGAGTCGTTCCTGCCACAAAAAGACACTCTATTAGCCTGAGGAAAGCGTGGTAAATGCTCAGAAATGAAGTGAGATAGCCCAAAAGGTGAGTCCCGTACCGGTTGCGGAGTTGAGAAGAGGGGTGGCCAAGTGCTATGACCACCCTTCTTCCCTCCGTTTTTGGTTGGGAAACCACTTTCTATGTGTGTAGGGAAGTGACCTACGTGCCTAGAGTGAATGGGAAGGTGTGTGTGACATGCAAATAGCTAAAGAGAGACTAAGGAAAGAGAGAGAGAGGGACATGTAGATCCTCGTTCGTTGGCATTGCAGCTCTTGACAGGGCTCCTCCAGCTCGGGAAGAAGCCTCCTGAACGTCCTGAAGTGTGAGAGGAAGAAGAGGAAGAGTTAAAGAAGCATGGGTGCAAATTCTCTCTCTTCTCTCAAAGTAGCAGCATGTGGACGTCCAGCCTCTCTCCCCCTGCTTAGAAGGCCAGAGAGGGAGTTAAATAGGTAGTGGGGTCGGACCTAGGGTGCCTTGGATGCTCAGTGTGAAGAAACACACTTCACACACTTGGCAATCCATGCATAAAGGCTCAAACCAATGGGGAGAGGCCAAATAGGATTTTACTGGGTCAAGGGAGTGCCAAGGTGGCCCATATGCCCGTTGGGAACGGCTCCATGCGGTGCATGGGTGAGAGAATGGCACAAGTGGGCTAGATTCTCGGGGTAGTTGCGCAGACCAGGTAAACCAGGTAGACGTCCAGCGATCCTGCCGCCAACCTCATGCAGACGTCCAGAGATGTGGACGCCAATATGGGTTAACGTCCAGGGCCTATGCCGTCAACCAGTAGTCGGCGGCAATTGATGCTGCCGTCTACATGGCATCTGAGGCAAGTCAACAAACGGTCAAACGAGGCTTAATGGGCCAAAAGAGCCTTGCGGGAGATGGGCCAAATCTCGCGTCTACAGTGATAGGCAGTTGATTGGTCCGGAGTTAGTGTAGGAGATGTCGAATAAGATCCATCTTATCAGGCAGAGGGTTGTTGCGGCGCAAGATAGGCAAAAGAGCTACGCCGACAACAGGAGGAAAGATTTGGAGTTTGAGGTAGGCGAGCATGTATTTCTAAAGATTTCGCCTACTCGAGGTGTTTTCAGATTTGCCATGCATAGCAAGTTGAGTCCTAGATTCGTTGGCCTATATGAGATTCCTAGGCAGATGGGCAGCGTGGCATATGAGCTAGCTTTACCCCCAGTGTTAGCTAGTCTTCATCTTGTTTTCCACGTACCCATGCTCAGGAGGTATGTGCGTGATCCATCTCATGTTATTAGTCATGAGCCAGTGGAGATCCAGCCAGACCTATCATATGTTGAGCAACAGGTAGCTATTCTTGATCGGAAGGTTCAGCACCTCTGGAATAAGAGCATTGCGTCCGTGAAGGTGCTATGGCGGAACTTCTCACGAGAGGAGGCTACTTGGGAGCTTGAGGATGCTATGATGATGAAGTGTCCCCAACTGTTTGAGTAGTGTCATTCTAACTTCGAGGACGAAGATTTCTTTAAGGGGGAGAGGGTATAAGGCCCTCGAATTTTTGCTCTTTTATTTGACTATGTCTTATGATGTATTAGTTGCTATGTGTATATAGCTATGTGCATGTGTATACATGTATCTATAAATATGTGTTATTTCTGTACAATTTACAATAAAAAATGTTGTATATATGCATATGCTTGTCAATCATGTATATATTGTTTTACTTACATTCTACATTGATGATCGGTCCATCCCCATATAATTTTATTTAATTATATACCATTTTGGTGATTAACCCTAACAATTATTTTCTAACAATCTTTTATGAAGTTCATCCACAGGAAATAAATCGAGCCAAATCTGTAAGTAATTCTTACACTGTATCATTTAAAGTTCAGAGCATGCATTTCTTCTAAGTACAAATCGATTTCCTTTGTAGAACAACGATTTCCCTTATAACATAACAATTTCATAAGTGAGCATGAACGATTCTATCACTACAACGATTTTATCTTATAATGATTTGATTAGTGAGCATGAACGATTCTATCGCTATAACGATTTTATAAGTGAGCATGAAGGATTCTAGCGCTTAACGATTTCGTAAGTGAGTACAACGATTTCAGTTTCACATTGATTTTGGTCTCACAACGATTTCGTATGTTAAACAACGATTTCGGTTTCACATCAATTTCGGTATCACAACGATTTCATAAGTGTAACATCGATTTCGGTCTCACAACGATTTTGTAAGTGTAACAACGATTTCGGTCTCATTATGATTTCATAAGTGAAAACAATCATTTGACTCTTATAATGATTTCATAAGAGAAAACAATGATTTGATTGTCATATCAATTTCATAATTGAAAACAACGATTTGATTGTTGTAACGATTCGATAAGTGAAAACAATGATTTGATAGCTAGAACAATTTGCCTTTACGTATAGAACGATTTCATCTTAAACAACGATTTGTTTATCGATTTGTTTTTGTTTGAACAACGATTTTCTCAAACAACGATTTGTTTATGTTCAACAATGATTTGCTTGTACAACGATTTGCTTATATTTACATCGATTTGCTTCTACTTGAATAACGATTTGCTCACACAACGATTTCCTTATCATTAACAATGATTTCACCTTATATATATGAATCACATCGATTTCATTTCATCATGAATTTCATTCATGTATACCTCATCGATTTCATGATATCATCAACTCTCTGCACAATAATTATGTTTTGAACAAATTATCATACATTTTCATTGTTATTATCTTTCTAGATAAATTTTAAAATGTCCATTCTCTATATTCAAACATATTTTCAAAACTCTGTGGAGTTCATGTCTTCCCGCGTATATCTTTGTATCTTGCATTTATTGTGACTATACACAGCTTTTGCATGTCGCATATCTCAATACCTTCTACACCTATGATACAATGATAAACACTTTATCAGGTGACAAAATGGCATTTCTATTTTGGTGTACATTCTTACAGCATGGGTTCTAACGTTGACTGACAGCATAGAGACAGTCTAGGTGTCTATGCTTTGGTATTTATTGCGTGCAGGTCACTAACAGTACAAGATCTTACAACGTTGGATAACTAGAAGTGAAGGATATCTGAATGAATCTTCTCTTTGCGTGCATGTCTCGTAAAGCATTTATGACTGGAAGCTTACCTGTTTCCACATAGTGGACCATGCAGTCTAACATACCTCAAACAAAGAGACAACAGATACTTCAACGACTATATTCTCAAGAGAAGATATATAGAAGACTGGAGACTCCATGAGAGAGAGTTCGACAATTTGAATCTTTATATGATAGAGCCTTCAGAAACATCTTCAACAACAAAGAAGAGCCTAGTCGTCTCATTTAAAACTTCTGTAGCTCTTAGCTCTTGATCTTCCTCGCTTATTCCTTGGAGAGCTATTGTAGTTCTAAGAGTTTGTGCTGTTGTAAATCTTTCTCTCTCAGACTTTGCCCCATATCAAGCATTCTGTTGTCAGCTTGGTCTAGCGACCTTTCATCCTTTAAACACATTTTTTGTGTATTCCTCTTTGGGCTGTGAAGAGAAGACCTGTGAGGAACAGGTGGGTTTTATTCCCTTCATTGAGGAAGGAAGACCTATGCTATCAATTGGTAAGTTGTACCTCTTCGGGGTTGGAAGAGAAATCTGTAAAATGATTCTTGCATGCACACACTTGAATTGAAATACGTATCATATATACTCACACGTATACAACATAATTATATATATTATGCATAAAATAGGTAAATACAACATGCATATCGGTAATTAGATTAAACATGCGTGATATTACTTAAGTATTATATGCCTAGGATTTTAGTATACACAATATACATCAATTTAGCTAATTGGCTATTTTCACATGAAATATCATATATATACATGCATATGCTCATGAGAAGTATAGAAATGGTAATATGCACAATTGAATACATATGCTATACACACAACAAGTAAAGACACATGCACAATATAAGAGAAAGAAAATTTCGGGGTATCACACTCTCCCCCCCTTGAAAGAGATCTTCGTCCTCGAAGATTGAATCGAGTACCTGTGGTGACGTCGCTGAGGTCATCTCCGGCTAATCCTTGCTCCTTTATGGCTGTTGATGAAACATCTGTTGAAATGAACTTCGTCTTCAGGTTCGGACACTCCTTAAGCCGATGATCCTTGCTGCCACATCTATGACACGTTCTTTCCTTTCGCAAACATGCATTCCCGCCATGACGCTTCCCGCAATGAATGCACTCGGGCTTCTCGTTGCCTGATGCCACAATGGATTGTTGACCTTCCATGAGTTTCTTCATCTTCCTATCTTGCCTTTGGAATGGTTTTGGTACTCCCTTCTTTTGAGCTTCATTTTCTCATTGATATGATTCCACTCTACTCTCTTGCCTATTTGCGATGCAAAGAACTTCTTCTAAACTACGGGGATCAAGCACCAGAAGCCTAGCTTTCAACGAAGGATTGAGCCCTTTCACGAACTTCTTTATCTTGCGGTTCTGCTCATACCTCCTAGACTGAGCACTACATCTACCACGTCGAGCCATAGTCTGCAAAATAATCAATTTAGTTAGAATCTAGGTTACTAATCCTAACTATTTTCCTTAACTATCTTCCATTCGTTATTAGTAATTTCTACATATATGGACAATTTCCTATAAAGACTTTGAAATATTGTGATGATGATGGTCTATCCATGTACCATGTCAACCTTGGGCTCTGATACCAATCTCTGTAACGACCCTCCTCATACCGATACGATTATACCAATCCCCATCGGTATAAAGAGCACCGTCACAGTGGGATAAAACCCAACACTAGCCAATAGTTGAATAGTATGTGGATAGCAATTGAATACAGCGGAAATAAAATAAACAACTCAACTTTAATCCATCAACATCACACATTCCATAGTCTATATAACGAAATAAAATGACAATGTCCACATTATTACATGATAAAAGAACTACATTGTCCAAATATTCTCCATACAATAACTTTATTCGTACTATGAGAAAGGGAAAGTACAACTACTAAGCTCCTCAAAAGCTACTCCTCCAAGATAGTGTTCTACGCTATGCCTCTCTCTAGCACGAGATACCTGTCAACCTGTACGCCGAAGCAAGAGTGAGTCGAAAGACTCAGCAAGCAAACCAAATATTCAATTTTAAACATATTTCACACATTAGCTTTCAAACAATAAGGAAATTCATATTATCAATTAAACTATAACAAGTTACGTGATACATACTCTTGCTATCAACACATATTTAAACCACCTAGACATGCTTTAGGCTTCAACATATTTATTTTAAATCATGGATATTAACATACAGTTGTACATGTTTTCTACACCTAACATGTAGCATGATACTTTTTTTTTTGGTACGTAATAAACGTTGTATTAATGTATGGAAATATACAGTCCTATGATAAAAAAGATACATAGGCAAAGGCTCCTAAAGGAGTGTAGGAGAGTGCACCCCAACCTTAAAGAGGAGGAATGTTCTCACTCCACCACACTCAACAATAGGATAACCAAAGTAACAGCTCATGACCACACAGACTGTGGACTATGAGTAAAAATACTAATTGGATAGAAGAAATTACATTCTTGTGATATTAAACCGATAGAATAACTCTTTCTCTTTGCTTGATTGGCACATAATATTGGAGTTCTCCATGCAAATTTTGATATCCAGAAGAATGTCGTTGAGTAAATGGCCCTTGGTTCTCTCTTTGTCTTCAAATGTTCTAATGCACCTATCACGCCAAATCCACCAAACCGTTGTTTTAATGGCCAGTTGAGCTAGAGACCAAGTAGAGTTATTTTTTGGGATGTTCTCTTGTAATTTCTGAAGTTCATGTGTGATAGAATTTTGAGGCATCCGATGGAGCAGAAATCTGTTAAGAATTTGCTGCCATATCCAAGTAGTGTATTCACATTGAAAGAAAAGATGATTGTGACTTTCTTCATCCGACCTGCAAAGGATGCATTGGCTTACCAGCTGGAAGCCTTTTAGCTTAATTTGATCATGTGTAGGAAGTTTGTTCTTTTCACATTGCCAAAGACAGATATTAAATTTCTGAGCACTCGGAGAAGCCTAAATCCACTTATGATATGGATTATCCACATGTCTGTTCCTGATGGCGTTCCAAGCTGAAGCAATGGAGAAGCGACCCCCATTGCGATTCCAATTGATATGTAGCATGATACCTCCACTTAAACATTATCTATTTCATGATATATTTTCTACAAACTAGAACATAGATTGAAGCATAAAGAAATGAACAACCTAGCATGATGACTATTCACTTTTCACATGTACTTTTCATATTTAATTGCACATTTTGTTTACTGTTTTAATGTAAATAAATATCATTTCACATGATTTCACATTTTATACCATGAATGAATGGTTTAGGACATGTTCAAGCAATTAGCAAACATATACCATTTTTAGACATGGACTTATGTACTATGTGGACATCACATCTAGCATGGAACCTAAACATTAATTCATGCATTTGTCACATTCATAACTACACTTTACTTGTTGTTTTGACATAAAATAAACTCAATTACATGGATTTATATTTGTTCATATTTTTTCTTATCCATTCAACAATTTTACATATTCATCTTTCATATTGCATAAATGACATGGTTACATATGTTTATTCACATACACTAAAACATGTAGATAATTAAACTACATTACATGATGCTAAACATGGTATTGCAATTGAGATATTATTACATGAAAAACATGAATATGGTGCATTAATACATCGGTTTTCGCACGCAAGCATACTCTCATTAACATTACACTCTCCTACATATCTTTTCACATTTTCTTCATATCATTTACTCTCTTACTTTTACTTAACACATATCATATCAACTCATCACGTGCCACATTCGCATATCACCTTACACTTTATTCATATTTCATCGCTTAAAATGCCATGACACATAGTCCTAACTACCTATTAGAGGACGCAAACCAATATCTCATAGCTAATAACTCATCTCATAGCACAACTCATCGCATCTCATAACACATATCTCATAACACAACTCATAATCACATACCCACCACCTAGGCAATGTAGTGGTGAATCTTGATAACTAGACAGACCGGGAGAAGCCCTCTCCACCCTATCTAGTGGTACTTGTCCACCTCCAGGTTTTTCCTAATGCCCTTAAGTCATACTTTTCACACATAGAGCCTTCCAGAGGGACTTTTCTATGTACAGCTCTCGAAGCCTCTAGGGTAGCAATGTCAATCTTGGCCCAATTATTACACATTTGCTTTATCACATTTTCTCTCACCATTTACACACTTCATATAAACTATTTAATCACTTTACATGTATCATTGATCAATTACACATATCTAAGTTAACCTAACATGATAATACTATTTGTAGAAGTAAAACAAATCATATTACAATCCTAAACATGTTGTTAGTTACTGAATTACACAAGATTAGATTTAACATGTCTAATATGAGCAATTTCCATGGTTTAACTAGTAATCATACTTGTTGTCATCAATTTAGTTCAAAATTTTTATCACAGGTTAATAACAGTAAACATATCACATATGTAATTTTTTAGATTTTTCGAATAGTAAATATAATTTCTAAAATTTAAACAATATTTCAGACGTATTGATTGAAATATCTTTATACATGGTACATATGAACATGGTTCGGTGCTAATAGTTCAGAATTCAAATAGAAGACCTCATGCTGTCATGTAAAAAGTATAAGACTCTAACTTACAGCAAATCTATTTTTACTAGATGTAATCATGTTCATGTGATGCTCATAATGTAATTATTGAATTTTAATAATTAACACAGTTTACAAAAAATTAGGGCAACCTCATGATATGACCTAATGACTATTTACAATCACCCATAAAATTTTCAACATGTAACTACATCCAGAAATCATTTAAACAGCTTAAAAAGATCAAAAGCAAAATTTCAGGACACTGAAGAAGTAGACGTCAAGGGATGTGGCCGTTTACTTTCAACTGCAGCATCCCTTGCCGTCAATTGAAGAACTTGACTACAGCAGATGCTGCCGCCAACCTGCTCCCAACAGCACATATAGACAACACTCCATACAAGGGTGAATTTGGGGTTCCAGGACTCGAGGAAAAATCTATAAAAATCCTAAGACTTAAGGGGACATGTATAAGATTGAGATATAGGGTTTACTTGCCTATAAAAAAATCTATGAAGATCAAGAATCTTCGATGAAGCCCTCCTTGGCCCTGCCAAGAAGGTGCTCAGAAATGCCTTAGATCGGGTTCTTTTGTGGATGCAGACGGTTCCTTGAAGTTGGAATCTCTTCTCCTATGAATAGGCTATCCTCCAGTTGGTGTAGCTCCTCGGGAACACCTCCAGTCGACGGATCCGGCCTCTAAAGATCAGCTTTTCCTCATCTCGGGTCCAAGGTTTTCACCAAATGTTAAAAGCCTTCTCCTCGACCTAGGATGGGTATTTTATAGGCTTGGGGGTCGGGGTACGAAGTAGGGTAGGTTTCCTAGGCATTAGGATGGGGTTCACAATCTAGAACCGGCCAAAACACGAGCATTAACAAATCTGGAACCGTTACATAGGAGGATATTGACGTAAACATCGGTTGTAGTCAACTGCACAGTTGACATCAAGGGTCTGGCTGCCAACAGGGGGTTGGCGTCCAGAGGGTGGCCACCCACTGTGTATTGGCGTCCAGAGATGTGGACGCCAGTCACAGTCCTGGCAGTTGGCATCCAGGTCTTGGCCGCCCATTACACAGTGCAGTCAAAAATCCGCCAAACCCTAAAATAAATCCATAAATACACCAAAATGATTTAGTATATGTAAAAATAGTTACATATATCCTTACCACATAAAGTACATGCATTACATACTATTTAAGTAAATATAACTTACACTAATCATAATTAAGGATAATATACATCAATAATACACATATATGCATATATATATACATACACATTACATGATTACATACATCATGTAGAACCTATCAATGAAATATGTTCATGAATAGTTAAATACTACATGCACTTTATTATTTAAGTACCCTACACATCATAAATAATTTAACACGCTTAAAGTAGATAAATATCTTTTAAACAAGATTAACAGATATATGTATACATATACACACCATAATTACCCACAACATGTATACAATTAATTAAATACAATAGGCACATCAATAGTTAAATAATGCAAGCCCATTAAATATATTGCATGCACGGAAATAAACTCATAATTATTTACAAAATATATGACATTGACTTCTTACTATGTGCACAACACGTACAATATGCATGAGATCTACATACATTGATAGCTAGATAATGCATGCACATTTATATATATATATATATATATATATATATATATATATATATATATATACTTGTACAAAAATAACTTTCATCTACTTACATGGCCTATAGCATTACTTACCTATCACATGCACAATGTTATTTAAGTACTATTACTATAGATGATTTGATGTACATAAGATTTGATAGATAGATATCACATACATAAGATAACATACCTATATACATATGTACATCATATATTTACACACAATATCCATGAAATAGGTAGTATAATATGCACTTCAAGATTTAGATAGTACAAGCATAATATCATTAAGATGCAATATGAAATAAGTTAACTAAGAATACTCTATACAATAAAATAATTCTTGCATGCACACACTTGAATTGACATATATATCATATATACTCACATGTATACAACATAATTATATATATTATGCATAAAATAGATAAATACAACATGCATATCAGTAATTAGATTAAACATGCGTGATATTACTTAAGTATTATATGCCTAGGATTTTAGTATACACAATATACATCAATTTAGCTAATTGACTATTTTCACATGAAATATCATATATATACATGCATATGCTCATGAGAAGTATAGAAATGGTAATATTCACAATTGAATACATATGCTATACACCCAACAAGTAAAGACACATGCAAAATATAAAAGAAAGAAAAATTCGGGGTATCACACTCTCCCCCCCTTGAAAGAGATCTTCGTCCTCGAAGATCGAATCGAGTACCTGTGGTGATGTCGCCGAGGTCATCTCCGGCTAATCCTTGCTCCTTTATGGCTGTTGATGAAACATCTGTTGAAATGAACTTCGTCTTCAGGTTCGGACATTCCTTAAGCTGATGATCCTTGCTGCCACATCTAGACACCTTCCTTCCTTTCACCAACATACATTCCCGCCATGACGCTTCCCGCAATGAATGCACTCGGGCTTCTTGCTGCCTGATGCCACAATGGATTGTTGACCTTCCATGAGTTTCTTCTTCTTCCTATCTTGCCTTTGGAATGGTTTTGGTACTCCCTCCTTTTGTGTGTCATTTTCTCTTTGATATGATTCCACTCTACTCTCTTGCCTATTTGCCATGCAAAGAACTTCTTCCAAACTACCGGGATCAAGCTCCAGAAGCCTAGCTTTCAATGAAGGTTTGATCCCTTTCACGAACTTCTTTATCTTGCGGTTCTGCTCATGCCTCCTAGACTGAGCACTACGTCTACCACGTCCAGCCATAGTCTGCAAAATAATCAATTTAGTTAGAATCTAGGTTACTAATCCTAACTATTTTCCTTAACTATCTTCCATTCGTTATTTGTAATTTCTACATATATGGACAATTTCCTATAAAGACTTTGAAATATTGTGATGATGATGGTCTATCTATGTACCATGTCAACCTTGGGCTCTGATACCAATCTTTGTAACGACCCTCCTCATACCTGTACGATTATATCAATCCCCATCGGTATAAAGAGCGCTGTCACAGTGGGATAAAACCCAACACTAGCCAATAGGTTGAATAGTATGTGGATAGCAATTGAATATAGCGGAAATAAAATAAACAACTCAACTTTAATCCATCAACATCACACATTCAACAGTCTATATAACGAAATAAAATGACATGTCCACATTATTACATGATAAAAGAACTACATTGTCCAAATATTCTCCATACAATAACTTTATTCGTACTATGAGAAAGGGAAAGTACAACTACTAAGCTCCTCAAAAGCTACTCCTCCAAGATAGCGTTCTACGCTATGCCTCTCTCTAGCACGAGATACCTGTCAACTTGTACGCCGAAGCAAGAGTGAGTCGAAAGACTCAGCAAGCAAACCAAAGATTCAATTTTAAACATATTTCACACATTAGCTTTCAAACAATAAGGAAATTCATATTATCAATTAAACTATAACAATTTACGTGATACATACTCTTGCTATCAACACATGTTTAAACCACCTAACATGTAGCATGATACCTCCACTTAAACATTATCTATTTCATGATATATTTTCTACAAACTAGAACATAGATTGAAGCATAAAGAAATGAACAACCTATAATGATGACTATTCACTTTTCACATGTACTTTTCATATTTAATTGCACATTTTGTTTACTGTTTTAATGTAAATAAATATCATTTCACATGATTTCACATTTTATACCATGAATGAAAGGTTTAGGACATGTTCAAGCAATTAGCAAACATATACCATTTTTAGACATGGACTTATGTACTATGTGGACATCACATCTAGTATTGAACCTAAACATTAATTCATGCATTTGTCACATTCATAACTATAGTTTACTTGCTGTTTTGACATAAAATAAACTCAATTACATGGATTTATATATGTTCATATTTTATCTTATGCATTCAACAATTTTACATATTCATCTTTCATATTGCATAAATGACATGGTTACATATGTTTATTCACATACACTAATACATGTAGATAATTAAACTACATTACATGATGCTAAACATGGTATTGCAATTGAGATATTATTACATGAAAAACATGAATATGGTCCATTAATACATTGGTTTTCACATGCAAGCATACTCTCATTAACATTACACTCTCTTACATATCTTTTCACATTTTCTTCATATCATTTACTCTTTTACTTTTACTTAACACATATCATATCATTTATACTCATCGCGTGGCACATTCGTATATCATCTTGTTGGGTTCACATTCTAAATCATAAGTACAACATGTTTTTGATGATGAACAATGATGAACAATGTAAACAAAAGTGAACAATGAGAATTGAGTTTAATGCATGAGATCTTCATACAAATAACTTGTCACAATAACTTGGTACAATACTTGATTATATATGTTCATAATTTCTCACTAACTATGTTTACTAATGTAGGAGATATACCATGCAAGACATGTGCCAAAATCAAGTTTGAAAGATCAAGCAAAGCCAAAAGACAATGTACCTGTCGACAGCCATCAAGACCGTGTCGACAGATACCAACAGTCAGAAAGCATTCAGTTATGGAAAATAAGCCCTGTCGACAGCAACATAGCCTCTTGTCGACAGATGCATACAGTCAGAAACCAGTGTTCTGGAAAAACATGTGCCTGTCGACAGCACTAAGGCACCTGTCGACAGATGCACACAGTGAGAGCTTCAACAGAACGTCCAGACTTCTGGAACTTGGCACACTGTTGATCCCTGTCGACAGCAGGTGTATGACCTGTCGACAGACGTACAAAATCTTCAGAAACGGAAAGTTTGGAAGTTACCAAAGTTCGTGTTTCCAACAACCACGTCTCTCCATATGTAAACACCAATATATAAACATCCTTTTGAAGCAAATCTCGTACACAAGCAGCCTCCAAGCAAAAACCCTAAAGAGTTCTCAAGAGAAGTCTTGTTCTGCTGCTCTGCTTCAACCTACCGCCCAGAACCAAGAAGAGAAGTCTCTCCAGCGGAAGATGAAGCCTGAACGTCGTGGATTCAAGTGTCTTCATCAACTTGTGATCATCAAGACGAAGCTTGAAGCCCAGCTAGACGTTCACAAGAAGAGTTTATAATCTGGATTTGTTCTTCAACTCTAAAACTCTTCTCTGTTCTATTCTTACAAATCTGTGTGTGTGTTGTGGTGTCTCAAGCAGTCGTTGTGCTTGATTCACATGTGGGTGTTGATCTGATCATCGTTGCACATCAGATAACACATGTGTGTGAGTTGTAGTTCTTGAACTAGCTCATAAGAAGATTGTTCTGCGTGTGTGTGTGGCCCGTGGATGTAGGATACACGAGTTGTGTACTCCGAACCACGTAAATCTGTGTGTCTCATGGTTTGAACACTTTTACGTTAGATGTTTGGTAGGCACGGCGTCTATACACACGTATTGTAGTTTCCTATCTATCTGTCATCAAGCCACACACATCCACACATAGCTTAGAGTTTAATATTGTTTTGATAATCTGTGTTTTAAAGAAAAGAAGGTGATAAACATTTTTAATTGGCAGTAATCTATTCAACCCCCCTTCTAGATTACCATATAGGGAATTCTGTAACCCTTCAATTGGATCAGAGCCGAGTTTCTCCGATTGACTGCTTTACTTATTTAATCTTACAATCAGGAGATTCACGGTCAAATGGAGTCTAACAAGGGGTATATGGCCGAGGGACACTCAGTGACCAGGCCACCCTTCTTTGATGGCACTGACTATCCGTATTGGAAAAATCGAATGCAGGTGTTTCTACGAGCACAAAATTTCGAACTATGGAAAATAGTCAGAAAAGGAGCATACGAATTGCCTCAGGACGAGGACACCTGGACGAAGGACCAGATCGCCAAGGGGACACTCAACTGGAGCGCCCTCAACATGATGCAGTGCGCAGTCCACCCAAAGGAGTACTCAAGAGTCTCCACATGCACCTCAGCAAAGGAGATGTGGGACAAGCTTGAGCTGATCTATGAAGGTACGTCTGAGGTAAGAGAATCAAAGGTAAGCATGTTGGTTTCAGAATATAAAATGTTCAAAATGAATAATGATGAACCATCTCTGACATGTTTCCTAGATTCATGATAATTATAAATGGATTGAAAGGTCTTAAAAGGGAATACTCAGAGAGTGACTTGGTGAGGAAGATACTTCGATCTCTTCCATCCTCATGGAACACCAAAGCCACTGTCATTGAGGATTCCAAAGATCTCTCAAAAATGAATGTAGATGAATTGATTGGTTCTCTGATGACATATGAACTCAATGTCAAAAGAAAAGAAACTGAAGAGAATCCAAGGAAGTCAATTGCCTTGAAAGCTTCCAAGAAAATCTCTTCAGATACTAAAAAGAATGCCCAACAGGAAGGTATTGAGTCTGAAACCTCTAGTGATAGTGAGAATGACGAGATGGCCATGCTCACTAGACAGTTTAAGAAGTTTCTGAAATTCAAAAGAAGAGGTTCAGGTAACTCGAAACCTTTCCAAAAGGATACCAACAAATTTGTTTCTTCTAACAAAAATTCTGAAGTTGTGTGCTATGAGTGCAAGATGCAGGGACACATGAGAGGAGAGTGCCCCGAGCTCAAGAAGAAGCTGAAAATGGAGAAGTTCACGTTCAAGAAAGCCAAGGCAATGTTGGCTACTTGGAGTGATGAAGACGAGGATGAAAACAGTCAAGCTACCTCAGGACATGATGAGATTCAGTGTCTCATGGCAAGGAGTGATGACTCCAACGAGGTAAATTGTTCCTTTGAAACATATTCTATTAGTGAATGGGAAGAAGCTTATACTGTTCTATTTGAAAAATTCTGTGAATACAACTCTGAAAATAAAGCACTCAAGAAGAAAGTCAATTCCCTTGTTCATGAATCAAACAATAATGAAGAAATTGAATCCTTGAATAAGGTGATTGAAATGATGAAGCTTGATGAACAAACACACAGTGATGAATTGGATCGCATGAAACTTAAGTTTCAAGAAGTCCAAAAGGAAAGAGATGATCTAATGAACTCTCTTGAAACTCTTAAAAGTGAGCATGCTAATCTAAAAGAAAGATTAGAACAAGCTGAAAAGGAAATAAAAGGTAAGTCTAAAGATTTATCTAGCTTTGTCAAAGGTAAACAGAATCTGGATGCAATTCTAGGTTCAAATGTGTTTGTTGCAAGACATGGGATTGGGTTTCAAAATGCAAAGCCAAAGCAAATTGGCAAAAATCTGCTAACCAATTTCATTGATCCTAGCCCAAGCTCTAGCAAACAAAACCCTTCTAAGAACAAGAAAAATCAATTCAAGGGTAAAAAACAGGAACCTAAAGCTATCAAGGTTGTTCCTAGTCAATCTAAGGAATTTGCAACAAGCCCAAGACAGGACAAACAGCAACCTCCTAAAGCTAAACTAACAAGGCAACAAAAGGGTAAAATGCCTATGCATGCTCCTAAAAAGGTAAAGCCCACTGTTGTTCAAAAATCATCATCATGCAAAATATGTAAAAAGATTGGGCATAATGAAAAACAATGCTAGAAAAGCCCAAACCAAATAAAAATCAAACAAGTCTTGATTCCTAAGCATTTACTATTTGGCATGAATGATACAACGGCACCCAAAGTAATTTTGGTACCAAAACCTCTTGTCTGATCCACATGTGCAGGAATGCCTAGTAGCCCACAATCAAAACAAATGGTACCTGGATAGTGGCTGCTCGAGGCATATGACGGGCGACAAAGGAAAATTCTGTTTGCTCGTGGAAAAAGACGGAGGTCAAGTGATTTTTGGAGGTAACAACAAAGGCCAGATCATCGGCTCAGGTAAGGTTGGTAAGTTTGCCTCTAAATCCATAGACAATGTTTTACTTGTTGATGGCCTTCATCACAACTTGCTTAGCATAAGTCAATTGTGTGATAAGGGTCATAAAATTGTCTTTGAATCCAATTCATGTCAAATTCTTGATAAGGAAACAGGAAGTCTGAAATTTTCTGGAAAAAGAATAAACAACATCTACATGGTTGACTTAGATGATCCAGAAAATGATAATTTGTGTCTTGTAGCAAACAAACAGGACGAGCTTACATTGTGGCATCGTAGGCTTGGTCATGCTAGCTATAATGTGTTGCACAAGATCATGAGGCTCAAACTGGTAAGTGGACTTCCTGAAATCCCATTCAATAAAAATGAAAATTTTGTGATGCATGTGCACAGGGAAAACAAACCCGGAAATCCTTCAAATCAAAAGCACCGGTGAGTACTTCTAAAGCTTATGAACTGTTGCACATGGACCTATTTGGACCTACAAGAACACTAAGTCTCAATGGCAAGCGTTATGGTTTTGTCATTGTAGATGATTTCTCTAGGTTCACTTGGGTAAAATTTCTGGCTCACAAGAATGAAGCAATGAAAGAATTTGAAGAATTTTTCAATAAAATTGAGCATGGAAATGTCAACAAAATATGCTCCATCCGCACTGATCACGGGGGAGAATTTGACAATACCTCCTTCTCTGATTTTTGCAGGAACCAAGGGATAGAACATTTGTTCTCCTCCCCAAGAACTCCAGAACAAAATGGGGTTGTGGAGAGGAAGAATAGAACCTTGGTGGAGATGGCTCGCACGCTTCTGGTCGAGAATCAACTTGCAAGAACCTTTTGGGCAGAAGCGGTAAACACGTCATGCTACATTCTTAACAGAGCCATGGTAAGACCGGTATTCAAGAAAACTCCCTACGAACTTCTGAAAGGTAAAAAACCCACCATTGGGTACTTTAGAGTTTTTGGTTCAAAAGTGTTCATACATAACAATGATAAAAATGATTTGGACAAGTTTGAAGCCAAGAGCGATCAAGGTATTTTTCTTGGATACTCAGAACACTCTAGAGCCTATAGGGTGTTTAATCTGAAAACTAGAACAGTGGAAGAAACTCCACATGTTGTATTTGATGAATCTCAAACCAAGCCTAACAGTTCTAATCTTTACAGGTCTGCAGATGAAACTGAAGATACAACACTTGGAGAACTACAAAGAAAACCAAATGCAATCTCTAAAACAAGTCTCAAAACTAAAAGTGGATATCTTCGCAGGTACGATGATGAAGATGACGGACATCTATTCAGAAATGAAGAAGAAGTACCTGCACAAGATCCACAACAACAAGATCAACCTCAAGTTGAAAGTCCTCCAGCCACCCCTCCTCCAGAACAACCTCCTCAAATGCAAGATCAACCCGGACCTTCAACAGTCACTAATGTGAGGTATTCTAAAGCTCATCCACTTGAGAATGTCATAGGTGACATAAATGACTCAGTTCAAACTAGGTCTCAGGTTAATCAAATAGTTGAACAGGATCATTTAGCTTTTGTATCTCAAGTGGAACCTAAAAATGTTGAAGAAGCATTAAAAGAAAACTCATGGATTGATGCTATGCATGAGGAGCTTGGGCAATTTCAACGAAATAATGTCTGGAGTTTAGTTCCTAGAACCCCTGAAATTTCTGTAATTGGGACAAGATGGGTTTTTAGGAACAAACTCAATGAAGAGGGTAAAGTGGTGAGAAACAAGGCTAGATTGGTTGCAAAGGGATATAATCAGGAGTTTGGTGTGGACTTTGAAGAATCCTTTGCACCTGTAGCTAGGCTAGAAGCAGTTAGAATCTTGTTAGCATACGCATGCTCAAACAAGTTTAAATTGTTTCAAATGGATGTCAAAACTGCCTTCTTGAATGGCTACATAAAAGAGGAAGTCTATGTCTCTCAACCACCTGGCTTTGAGGATCATGATAAACCAAACCATGTATTTAAATTGCACAAAGCTCTTTATGGTTTGAAACAGGCACCCCGAGCTTGGTACGACAGGCTGAGCACCTATCTGGTAAGCAAAAACTACTCAAGAGGTAAGGTAGACCAAACTCTCTTTACAAAGAAAGTTCGCAATCACATAATTGTTGTTCAAGTCTATGTGGACGACATTATCTTTGGTTCTACTAATCCTTCACTGTGTGAAGAATTCTCTAAACATATGCACAGTGAATTTGAGATGAGTCTTATGGGGGAGCTTCAATTTTTTCTTGGTTTGCAGGTTAAGCAGTTAGAAGACGGATTCTTCATCAACCAAGAAAAATATGTTAAAGAGCTACTGAAAAAGTTTCAGTTTGAACAAGCTAAACATGCCTCAACACCCATGAGCACAAGCATTAAGCTAGAAAGTGATGAGAAAGGTAAATTGGTAGATGCCAAACAATTTCGAGGTATGATTGGCTCACTCCTTTATCTTACTGCAAGTAGACCGGACATACAATTCAGTGTTTGTCTTTGTGCTAGATACCAATCTAGTCCAAAGGAAAGCCATTTAATTGCAGTCAAGAGAATTTTCATATATCTCTCAGGTACGTATGATTTGGGCCTTTGGTATCCAGCAGGTAGTAGTTTTGAGTTGATTTCTTATTCTGATGCAGACTACGCTGGATGTAAAATTGACAGGAAAAGCACTAGTGGCTATTGCCAAATGCTTGGTGGTTGCATGGTTTCGTGGGCATCCAAGAAGCAACACTCAGTTGCACTCTCCACTGCAGAGGCAGAATATGTTGCTGCAGGGAGTTGTGCGACACAAGTGTTGTGGATAAAGAGTCAACTGTGTGACTATAACATCGATATTGGATGCACACCTATCCTATGTGACAACACTAGTGCAATCAATCTATCAAAGAATCCCATTCAACACTCTAGGACAAAACACATAGAGATTCGTCATCATTTCTTGAGAGATGAGGTAGCCAATAAAACCTTGGAAATTAGCTTCATACCCACTGAAAAACAATTGGCTGACATCTTTACCAAACCTCTGGCAGAAGATAGATTCACCACATTGAGAAGAGAATTGGATTTGTGCAAATTGCAATGAAACTTAAAACAAATGTTAAGCATATGTCCCTTGTGTGTACTAACTATGAGGTATATCAAATGGTGATGTGTGGAAGAACAAGTTATGCTTGTTTGGAAACTCTCATTATGCGTGAGAAAATATTCTCCGCCAACTATCCATAGTCATGTGGCATGAAAGGGACATGTACTCTACATATGGAATTAGTTTCTTTACAATTATGCCCATTCAAAATTCCCTTTCAAAATCTGAAAACACTTGATGGTCTGTCTTACTATATGCTTGGTGTGCTTATGTGATTGGTCTATATGTGCAAATTTGTCTTCATGAACTTGAGTATCTTTGTATACAATAGCACACACTATGGCGGAGCAAATTAAGGTTAGATGGATATCACTGTGAAGGAAATCACTCACCATTTGTGATTCTACAATTCCCTCACATGCTTTGCCCATTCCTCACTTCATTCTGACCTTATACTGCCTCTAAACAGGTCTCTATCGACAGCCTACAAGCCCCCTGTCGACAGATCAGGCCAGACAGAACTCTCATTCTGCACACTGTCTACATCTGTCGACAGGTCCACTTTCCTCTGTCGACAGATATGTACAGTCTCTGCCTCCCAGATCCTTTAATCTTCTGTCTGTGTGATCCTGTCGACAGGCCATTTCTCCCTGTCGACAGACACAATGAAAGTTGGAACTTCAAGCCCATTTCTTCAAACATTCAGTGAGCAGCTTCATGTTTAACAAATAAGGTGTCTATAAGGTGTTAATGCATGTTTGACCACACCATGTACAAATGATATTTAAGCTATTCTTTATACCACTATGATTTTCACATACTACTCATGTTTGGGTTTAGGTTCTATCATTTTGGAAACATTTCACATCTCTCAAGGATATACACCTCACTCCTCTAAATAATTTCTTTGTAGGCAAACATAGTTCTCAATTTACTTGATCAGTCTTTTGGTCATGGAACTGTATGTCTAATATTGATAGCTAATCATATAAACTACTTGATCTTGAGCTTTTAAAGCAATACTTAGAGAACAACTACCTATTTCTGAAAAATAGCATTCACATAAGAAAAATAAAAATCAACTTCAGATTGGGATAAATATAGAGCAATGTTGTGTTTTTCTGAGTAACCGGGGTGATGGGCATCACAAATTTCTGCCCTCGCGTCAAAAGGCTCACTCATCAACTCTGTACAACAGTATGCTAGACACTTCCACTGAGTAACTGGGGGTATGGGCACTTGTAATGTCTATCCTCACGTCAAAAAGTGTGAAGTCCTCTTAAGTACCACTTTTTCCCATTGCCTTTCTGAATTGCAAATTAAAAAAAAATGAAATAGTGTGAAGCCTCCACTGAGTCATAAATCCCAGGGTCATTGGTTTTATGATTGTCTTGACATATAGATATTCATTTCATGCATCATTTGCCTAACAACAAAATGGGGATTATGTTGTCTTACACTGCATTTATACAACGAAGGGTGAGAGTGCACTGTTCTTCATTTATGTAGGTGTTTTCTTAATGCTCTAACTTAAAATTCCTTGGGTAGTATGTCAAAACCATTAAGGAAAATGAATTGGCTTTTTATATCTTTGTATATGGTTGGGTAAAATATGTGTTCACCTCTTATACACCTTAAATAAACACTTAGGAACCACTGCTCCAAAGTTCAAATTCACAAAACCCACCAAAACAGCAAACTGGCCATTTACTAATGTCCCTGTCGACAGGCATCAGGGGCCCTGTCGACAGCCGGCGGCAGACATGTTTTTTGGAAGCCCATCGGGAAAGGGTTTAAGGCCGGATTTTGTGGGACCCAACCTTTCAAATACCCACAAGCCTTCTATAATAGGTCCCCACCCCCCTTTCCATCCTTTTCCACTTCCAAAAACACTCCTTTCCCTCCCTCTCTACAAAATCTCCTTCTCCAGGGCCACAGAAGTGAACCCTGCCTCCTTTGCCATGTCTACCTCCCTTCGTCTCCTTCCTCTATCCCGTCTCCATCTACATCGAGATTCTACCTCTGATGGATCCATCAGCCAAGAAGATGGCATCTCGTCGTCGTCCTCGGTCTCCCGAAGCCGGCCAGGGCTCCAGGGAAACTGCCGAGCATCGGACGAAGCACCGGGAAGATCGTTTGCTGGAGCTCATCATCCTGCCTACTCTTCGTCTTCTCGATGCCCATGGTACCTTCACGAAGGTCGTGCAGCCCCGCTACATCGACTTCGTCTCGTTGGAGGATATGTTTCCCGAACTCCAGCCTCTCTTTGATGTCCAGGGTTGGGCTCCCTTTTGCTCAGATCATAAGATGTACTCCCCAATCGCTGTGACCCAATTCTACAACAACCTCAGCTTGTCCAGCAGCGGTGAGTTATTCTCAAAGGTGAAACAAACTCCTTTCTTCATAAATCCAAACCTCTTCTCCACTGCCTTGCAAATCCCCAACACCGGGATAGACATCAAGTCCCATCATCCAACCCCTGAAGAGTACCACACACTCATTACTCTGTAGCCTTACGATCCTACTGATCGTAAGCAACTAAATGCCAACTCATTCCCTCCCCTTCATCGTCTCATCCATCACATCTTCACCACTCTCATAGTTCCCAAGGATGGTAGCCGAGAACTTGTGACCTCCCTTCACAAGTCTCTGCTTCATCAATTCCTACTAGCTGAACCCATCAACCTCCCTCTCCTCATGGTCTCTATTCTTCGCCTGTGCGTTAGCAGTGCAAAGAGATCTATGCCCTATGCATGCCAACTCACTTCTCTCTTCCTCTTCATTGGCATTCAAATCCCAAAGGAGGAGATGACCGTCCTCAAATCACGTAGCTCCTATGACCTCACTGCTGCACACAGGTTGGGCTACAAGATGGTAGATGGCATCGTCACAAGAGACCTCAAAGGTAAAGGGGCAGCTGATGATGATGGTGATGATGAAGAAGATGAAGATGACGATGGTGCTGAAGATGAAGACTCCCAATCTGAGCCACTAGATGCTCCAGGAGATGCTACTGCTGATGTTCCTTAGCCCTCAATTCGGGAATTACTTGCTCAGCTCCAGATCCAAATGGCAACAGGCTTTGAGAGACTCAATGTCAGAATGGACACACTTGACACCCGCCTGGATAGCATTGCTACTGCGTGTCGGGCTCCTACACCGCCTGCTGCTGATGATGCTTAGTTAGCTTAGGTGTCTAGGATAGCGTCAAGTCTTGTTATCTACTTCACTTGAGATGATTTTCAAGCAATATTTTTCCCTTCTCTGTTTTTCCCGTTAGCATGTCATGTACTATGTATGACTCATGCAATATTAGTGTCAATCGTTGTTCTTTGTCTAATACATGTGTATATGGTGTATGCTTTTGGATGTTGTCAAAAGGGGGAGAAAACTCAATTGTGCACTTACTTAATTGATTAATTTTGTCATCATCAAAAAGGGGGAGAATGTTGGGTTCACATTCTAAATCATAAGTACAACATGTTTTTGATGATGAACAATGATGAACAATGTAAACAAAAGTGAACAGTGAGAATTGAGTTTAATGCATGAGATCTTCATACAAATAACTTGTCACAATAACTTGGTACAATGCTTTATTATATATGTTCATAATATCTCACTAACTATGTTTACTAATGTAGGAGATATACCATGCAAGACATGTGCCAAAATCAAGTTTGAAAGATCAAGCAAAGCCAAAAGACAATGTACCTGTCGACAGCCATCAAGACCCTGTCGACAGATACCAACAGTCAGAAAGCATACAGTTCTGGAAAATAAGCCTTGTCGACAGCAACAAAGCCTCCTGTCGACAGATGCATACAGTCAGAAACCAGTGTTCTGGAAAAACATGTGCCTGTCGACAGCACCAAGGCACCTGTCGACAGATGCACACAGTGAGAGCTTCAACAGAATGTCCAGACTTCTGGAACTTGGCACACTGTTGATCCCTGTCGACAGCAGGTGTATGACCTGTCGACAGACGTACAGAATCTTCAGAAATGGAAAGTTTGAAAGTTACCAAAGTTGGTGTTTCCAACAACCACGTCTCTCCATATGTAAACACCAATATATAAACATCCTTTTGAAGCAAATCTCGTACACAAGCAGCCTCCAAGCAAAAACCCTAAAGAGTTCTCAAGAGAAGTCTTTTTCTGCTGCTCTGCTTCAACCTACCACCCAGAACCAAGAAGAGAAGTCCTCCAGCGGAAGGTGAAGCCTGAACGTCATGGATTCAATGTCTCCATCAACTTGTGATCATCAAGACGAAGCTTGAAGCCCAGCCAGATGTTCACCAGAAGAGTTTACAATCTGGATTTGTTCTTCAACTCTAAAACTCTTCTCTGTTCTATTCTTGCAAATCTGTGTGTGTGTTGTGGTGTCTCAACCAGTCCTTGTGCTTGATTCACATGTGGGTGTTGATCTGATCGTGGTTGCACATCAGATAACACGTGTGTGTGAGTTGTAGTTTGTGAACTAGCTCATAAGCAGATTGTTCTGCGTGTGTGTGTGGCCCGTGGATGTAGGATACATGAGTTGTGTACTCCGAACCACGTAAATATGTGTGTCTCATGGTTTGAATGCTTTTACGTTAGATGTTTAGTAGGCACTGAGTCTATACACACGTATTGTAGTTTGCTATCTATCTGTCATCAAGTCACACACATCCACACATAGCTTAGAGTTTAATATTGTTTTGATAATCTGTGTTTTAAAGAAAAGAAGGTGATAAACATTTTTAATTAGCAGTAATCTATTCAACCCCCCTTCTAGATTACCATATAGGGAATTCCGCAACCCTTCACATCTTACACTTTATTCATATTTTATCGCTTAAAATGCCATGACACATAGTCCTAACTACCTATTAGAGGACGCAAACTAATATCTCATAGCTCATAACTCATCTCATAGGACAACTCATCGCATCTCATAACACATATCATAATCACATACCCACCACCTAGGCAATGTAGTGGTGAATCTTGGCAACTACGCAGATCGGGAGAAGCCCTCTCCACCCTATCCAGTGGTACTTGTCCACCTCCAGGTTTTTTCTAATGCCCTTAGTTCATACTTTTCACACATAGGGCCTTCCATAGGGACTTTTCTATGTACAGCTCTCGAAGCCTCCAGGTTAACAGTGTCAATCTCGGCCCAATTATTACACATTTACTTTATCACATTTTCTCTCATCATTTACACACTTCACATAAACTACTTAATCACATTACATGTATCATTGATCAATTACACATATCTAAGTTAACCTAACATGATAATACTGTTTGTAGAAGTAAAACAAATCATATTACAATCCTAAACATGTTGTTAGTTACTGAATTACACGATTAGATTTAACATGTCTAATATGAGCAATTTCCATGGTTTAACTAGTAATCATACTTGCTGTCATCAATTTAGTTCAAAAATTTTATCACAGGTTAATAATAGTAAACATGTCACATATGCAATTTTTCAGATTTTTCGGACAGTAAATATAATTTCTACAATTTAAACAATATTTTAGATGTATTCATTGAAATATCTTTATAGATGGTACATATGAACATGGTTGGGTGCTAACAGTTCATAATTCAAATAGCAGACCTCATGATGTCATGTACAAATTATAAGACTCTAACTTACAGCAAATCTATTTTTATTAGATTTAATCATGTTTATGTGATGCTCATAATGCAATTATTGAATTTTAATAATTAACACAGTTCACAAAAAATTAGGGCAACCTCATGATATGACCTAATGACTATTTATAATCACCCATAAAATTTACAGCATGTAACTACGTCCAGAAATCATTTAAACAGCTTAAAAAGATCAAAAGCAAAATTTTAGAACACTGAAGAAGTAGACATCAAGGGATGTGGCCATTTACTTTCAACTACATCATCCCTTTCCGTCAACGGAAGAACTTGACTGTAGCAAATGCTGCCGCCAACCTGCTCCCAGCAGCACACACAGACAGCACTCCATACGAGGGTGAATTTGGGGTTCCAGGACTCGAGGAAAAATCTATAAAAATCCTAAGACTTAAGGGGACATGTATAAGATTGAGATCTAAGTTTTAATTGCCTCTAAAAAAATCTACGAAAATGAAGAATCTCCGGTGAAGCCCTCCTCGGCCCTGCCAAGAATGTGCTTAGAAACGCCTTAGATCGGGTTCGTCTGTGGATGTGGACGGTTCCTCGGAGTTGGGATCTCTTCTCCTATGCATAGGCTATCCTCCAGTTGGTGTAGCTCCTCAGGGAACACCTCCAGTCAACAGATAAGGCCCTCCAAAGATCAGCTTTTCCTCATCTCGGGTCCAAGGGTTTCACCAAATGCTAAAAGCCTTCTCCTCGACCTAGGATGGGTATTTTATAGGCTTGGGGGTCAGGGTACGAAGTAGGGTAGGTTTTCTACGCATTAGGATGGGTTTTCTAATGTAGAACCGGCCAAAACGTGAGCATTAACAAATCTGGAACCGTTACGCAGGAGGATATTGATGTCAACATCGGTTGTAGTCAACTGCACAAGTGACGTCAAGGGTCTGGCCGCCAACAGGGGGTTGGCGTCCAGGGGGTGGCCGCCCACTGTCTATTGGCGTCCAGAGATGTGGATGCCAATCACAGTCCTAGCAGTTGGCGTCCAGGTCTTGGCCGCCCACTGCACAGTGCAGTCAAAACTCCGCCAAACCCTAAAATAAATGCATAAATACACCAAAACAATTTAGTATATGTAAAATTAGTTACATATATCCTTACCACATAAAGTACATTCATTACATAATATTTAATTAAATATAACTTACACTAATCATAATTAAGGATAATATACATCAATAACATACATATATGCATATATACATACACATTACATGATTACATACATCATGTATGAACCTATCAATGAAATATGTTCATTAATAGTTAAATACTACATGCACTTTATTATTTCATTCCCAAACACATCATAATTAATTTAACACGCTTAAAGTAGATAAATATCTTTGAATCAATATTAACATATATATGTATACATATACACACCATAATTACCCACAACATGTATAGAATTAATTAAATACAATAGGCACATCAGTAATTAAATAATGCATGCCCATTAAATATATTGCATGCACAGAAATAAACTCATAATTATTTACAAAATATATGACAATGATTTCTTACTATGTGCACAACACGTACAATATGCATGAGATCTACATACATTGATAGCTAGATAATGCATGCACATTTATATATATATATATATACAAAAATAACTTTCATGTACTTACATGGCCTATAGCATTACTTACATATCACATGCACAATGTTATTTAAGTACTATTCATATACTATAATGATTTGATGTACATAGGATTTGATAGATAGATATCACATACATAAGATAACATACCTATATACATATGTACATCATATTTACACACAATATCCATGAAATAGGTAGTATAATATGCACTTCAAGATTTAGATAGTATAAGCATAATATCATTAAGATGCAATATGAAATAAGTTAACTAAGAATACTCTATACAATAAAATAATTCTTGCATGCACACACTTGTATTGACATATGTATCATATATACTCACATGTATACAACATAATTATATATATTATGCATAAAATAGATAAATACAACATGCATATCGGTAATTAGATTAAACATGTGTGATATTACTTAAGTATTATATGCCTAGGATTTTAGTATACACAATATACATCAATTTAGCTAATTGCCTATTTTCACATGAAATATCATATATATACATGCATATGCTCATGAGAAGTATAGAAATGGTAATATGAACAATTGAATACATATGCTATACACACAACAAGTAAAGACACCTGCACAATATAAAAGAAAGAAAATTTCGGGGTATCACAAACTTGCTGCCGTTAAGATCCAGAGTTGGCGGCAACCTATGTTGCCGTTAACCCTTGTTGGCAGCAACCCTTGTGCCGCCAAGTTCTTCAGGTATTTACAGAATGTATGTTTGATCTATGTGGTATATTTTTCGAACTTCCCAATGTGTGTACATGCTATGAAAATTATTTTGAATCATGTCCATAAAGTAGGTCATATCATGAGGCTAGGATGAATTTCGATATACAGTCTTATTTATTAAAATTTCTGGAAATGGAGTAGTGAGCATGATTTGCCAGCTTTAATTCCAATTAAAATGATTCGTTGCATGTTAGAGTCTAAAAAATTTTGTATGAACATATGATTGCTATGTTCAAATTTTGGAACTGCTAAGTCCGATTGTGGTATTGTAAACCATGTTTAATTGGATTTCTAGATAAATCTACAGGAAGCTTGTTTTAATTATTATAAATTGTATACTGTTCTGAAAACTTAAAAATTTTGAGGATATGATAAATGACATGTGAATAGATTGTGATAAAAATTTCATGCTGCATTGACGCCAATAGGTACTGTGATCAGTTTAATAAGTGTAATGACCATATTAGTCATGTCAATTTTAATTATGTGAAATTCATAGATTAGCAACCTGTTTAGGATTATGTTATGATCAAATTGCCACTGTGTGTTGGGGAATCATCCCCCCGATCGGCAGCCCTCTCTCGCACAACTCACACGTAGAGATCGGAGAGAAGATAGAAGAAGGGAGAAGAGAAACACAAGAACACCTGATTTTTTACGTGGTTCGGAGGCAAGGCCTTCCTACGTCCACGACCACAGCAGTGTTCCAATACTATACATCAGGAACAATCGTCCAACACATACAAGGAGAGACCGCCCTGCTATATATACTGGGAGGTTAGGGCGCCATAATCGAGATTTACAAGGATAAAACTGCCCCTAACTCAGATTCACGCATGTCGTCTGTCCTGGGGTTAAGAAGTCGATTGTCTTGAGAAATTCGACTGCTAAAGTTCAATGCTAAATTCGACTGCTGAAGTTGAATGCTGAAGTTGAATGCTACAGTCGAATGCTGAAGTCGACTGCTGAAGTGGAATTCCTTGAAGACTTCGACTCATTCACTTCTGTAAGCCAATTTTAGCTTCCAGGGGCGCTGCCCCCAGAGACCCCTACAGGGGGCACTGCTCCCCCTTGACCACCGCGACTTGACCGCGCAGGTCGATCCGTGACCCAGACCCCCTATACTGATCCACATTGGGAGTTCAGGCTCCACACTCTAACAACCTCCCACTTGGAGTCTGAACTCCAAACAATAGCAGGCATCTCAAAGTCTTGATCCTCCTCAATGTAGTGAAAGAAAAGCTGGTTGTGGCATCCCTCCATCAATCATTCATGAAGACCAACTGAAGCTTGGCATAGCTTCAGTTTCTCTCTTTTGACAACCTTGGTCAACATGTCTGCATGATTTTCTATCCCTCGTATCTTCTCAAGCAAAAGAGTACCATCATCAATCAACCCACGGATAAAGTGATACTTCAGCTGTATGTGCTTCGTCCTTGCATGGCAGACAGGGTTCTTGGCAAGGTGAATTGCACTCTGACTGTCACAAAACAACACACTGTTGTTTTGTTTCATGCCCAACTCCTTTAGAAAATTCTTCAACCACACCATCTCCTTGGTAGCTTCGGAGACAGCAACATACTCTTCTTCTATGGTTGAAAGAGCAACAACCTTTTGATGTTGTGAAACCCAGCTCACTGCAGTCCCACCCAAGGTGTACACATAACCAGTGGTGCTTCTTCTTGTGTCCAGATCACCACCAAGATCTGTATCAACAAAGCCTTGTAAAACGACATCACTTTTTCTGAAACAAAGACATTTACGTGAAGTGCCTTTCAGGTATCTCAAAATCCATTTTACTGCCTCCCAGTGTTGTTTGCCCGGATCTGTCATATACCTGCACACAACTCCCACTGCATGTGCTATATCCGGTCTGGTACAAACCATTGCATACATTAGGCTTCCCACAGCTGATGCATAAAGAATTTTCTTCATGGACTCACACTCTTCAGCTGTCTTTGGTGACTGCTCTTTAGACAGCTTGAAGTGACTTGCTAGAGGAGTGTTGACTGGTTTTGCATCTTGCATGTTAAACCGCCCAACACTTTTGAATGTAGCCTTCCTGAGATAGCTTCAGAATACCATCTGTTCTATTCCTCACAATTCTCATTCCAAGAATTTGTTTTGCTGCTCCCAAGTCCTTCATAGCAAATTCATTTGACAATTGCTTCTTCAACTTGTTGATCTCTGTCATACTTGATCCTCCAATGAGCATATCATCCACGTACAACAGCAATATGATATAACAATTGTCAAACTTCTTAAAGTAACAACAATGGTCCATGTTGCATCTAATGAACCCATTGCTACATATGAATCCATCAAACTTCTTGTACCACTGCCTGGGGCTTGTTTCAGACCATACAAGCTTTTATTCAGTTTGCAAACAAGGTTTTCTTTACAATGTTCATGAAAAACTTCTGGTTGCACCATATAAATGTCCTCCTCCAGATGACCATGGAGAAAAGCTGTTTTTACGTCAAGTTGTTCTAGGTGCAAGTTTTCAGCAGCAACAATACTTAGCACTAATCTAATAGTGGTTAACTTGACAACTAGAGAGAAAATTTCTGTGTAGTCAATACCTTCTTTCTGTTGGAAACCTTTCACAACCAGCCTTGCCTTGTACCTCTTGCTGCCATCATGTTCTTCTTTTAACCGAAAAACCCATTTATTTTGCAATGCCCTCTTGCCAGGTGCTAGTTCAGTCAGTACCCAAGTTTCATTTTTGTGTAGGGAGTTCATTTCATCTTTCATTGCCAACTCCCACTTGACTGAATCTTCCACCTGCATAGCTTCATCGAAGCTTTCAGGTTCATCTGCATCAGTCAACAGCAAGTAGTACATTGCAGAAGAAAACCGTTCAACTGGCTTACGCACTCTGCTTGATCTTCTCAGTTGAATCTCAGGTTGCACTGTACTGTTTTCAGGATCTTCTTGAGATCTTCTCAGCACATCCTCTTCTGAAATTTCCTCAAGCTCAACCTGTGCACTTTTCTGACCTTCTTCACCTGCATCTTTAGATTCCACATTAAATCTATGCTTATAAAGCAATTATTCATTGAATATAACATTTCTTTGTCTAATGATTTTCCTGCCTTCATCATCCCAGAAGCGGTATCCAAAATCATCAGAACTATATCCATTGAAAAAACATCTCCTTGACTTAGGATCTAACTTGTCTCTGTCATTGGAATTAACATGCACATATGAAACACAACCAAATACTCTCAGGAGTGAGAGAGTTACCTCCTTACCAGTCCAAGCCTCTTCTAGTAGCTCACAATTTAGAGGAACACTGGGTCCCCAATTAATCAGATAAGCTGCTGTGTTAATTGCATCTGCCCAGAAGGTCTTCGGTAGGCCAGCATGTAGCCTCATGCTCCTAGCTCTCTCATTTAGAGTTCTATTCATGCGTTCAGCAACCCCATTCTGTTGCAGAGTATTTGTAATTATTTTCTCCATCCGAATGCCATGTACTGCACAGAAATTTTTGAATTCCTTGCTGCTATAGTCTCCTCCATTGTCTGACCTTAGACACTTGATCTTTGCACCAGTTTGATTTTCCACTTCAGCCTTCCACTTCACAAAAGTAGAGAACACATCATATTTATTTTTGAGAAAATAAACCCATACCTTTCGAGTGGAGTCATCAATAAAGGTGACATAATAGAGTGAACATCTAAGGGATCGAACAGGGGCTGGTCCCTACACATTAGTGTGCACAAATTCTAACTTTTCTAGTTTAGAACTTCTTCCAGCTTTAGAGAAGGTGACCTTCTCTGCTTTCCCAGAATGCAATCTTCACACAGTCCAATATCTATGGACTTTAGATCACCTAACTTCCCTTTTGAAGCCATCATCTTCATTCCCTTCTCACTCATGTGCCCAAGTCTGCAGTGCCAGATCTTGGAGTCCTCTTCTGAATTTGCCACTACCACTAAGTCTTTGTCATTTGCAGTCATATAAAGAGTTCCCATCTTGCTGCCCCGTGCTATAACCATGGCACCCTTGGTTATCTTCCAGCACCCATTAACAAAGGTAGTGACATATCCTTCATCATCAAGCTGACCAATAGAGATCAGATTTCTCTTCAAGCCAGGAACATGTCTAACATTCCTCAACTTCTATATAGTCCTGTTTGCTGTTTTCAACTGAACATCACCCTTCCCCACAATATCTAGGGGCTCATCATCAGCAAGATAAACCTTCTCAAAATACTAGCAACATAATTTTGTAAAGTTTCTTTGCGTGAGGTAGAGTGAAAAGATGCTCCAGAATCTAGAATCCAAGATTCGATGGGACTATTAACACTCAAGATTAGAGCATCTTGGACTTGCTCTGTCATGACATTGGCAGAGTCTTCATCCTGTTTCTGCCCCTTATCCTTTTTCTTTGGAAGCCTGCAATCCTTCTTAAAGTGACCCTTCTTACCACAATTCCAGAAACCATCACCATGGGGTTTGAACTGACTTCTTTTCTTGGACTTGGATCTATTCCGATTTTGTCCACGCTGATTTGTTCTTCCCCTGCCTTCAGTGTTTAAGGCAGAACCTGAAACTTCACTAGATTCCCTTCTGCGAACATCCTCGCTCAGAATCAAGTCTCGAATCTCTGTAAGTTTCAGTTTGCTTGAACTTGAAGAACTGCTAACAACCGTCACAGTAGCACCCCAACTTTCAGGTAAGGAGGACAAAAGAATCCTGGCTTTCATCTCATCATCAAAATCTATTTCCACAGAACTCAACTGGGTTGTAATCACGTTGAATTCATTTATATGATCTGTGACCGAGGAACCTTCAGCCATCTTCAGATTAAACGAACGATGCATCAAATGTACCTTGTTGGAAGCAGATGGTTTCTCCTACATGTTTGATAACACCTTCATCAGACCTACTTTGGTCTTCTCGTTCACGATGTTGAACACGATGTTTCTGGCCAACGTCAGATGAACAACTCCGAGAGCTTGTCTATCTAGAAGATCCCAGTCTTCTTTCTTCATACCATCAGACATCGTTCCAAGAAGCGGTTGGTGCAACTTCTTTTGATACAGGTAGTCTTCGATCTACATCTTCCAGAATCCGAAGTCCTTGCCATCAAACTTCTCGATCCTCACCTTTCCGTCATCCGCTGCCATCGCTCCCACTGTTTCCCTCGAACCAGTGCTCTGATACCAGTTGTTGGGGAATCGTCCCCCCGATCGGCAGCCCTCTCTCGCACAACTCACACGTAGAGATCGGAGAGAAGATAGAAGTAGGGAGAAGAGAAACATAAGAACACCAGATTTTCTATGTGGTTCAGAGGCAAGGCCTTCTTACATCCACGGCCACAGCAACAATTCTAATACTATACGTCAGGAACAATCGTCCAACACATATAAGGAGAGACCGCCCTACTATATATACTGGGAGGTTAAGCCACCATAATCAACATTTACATGAAAAAATTGCCCCTAACTCAGATTCACGCAAGTCGTCTGTCCTGGGGTTGAGAAGTCGACTGCCTTGAGAAATTCGAATGCTAAAGTGATGCTAAATTTGACTGTTGACTCCCACTGCTGAAGTCGAATGCTAAAGTCGACTTACATAAAGACTTCGGCTCATTCACTTCTGTAAGCCAAATTTAGCTTTCGGGGGCGGTACCCCGGATACCCACGCAGGGGCCACGCCTGACCGTGACCCAGACCCCCTGTATTGATCCACATTGGGAGTTCATGCTCCACACTCTAACACTGTGAATAGTAGCATCATGTTAGGTAACCTGAACAGGTGGAATTATGAAGTAATGCATGTAAATGTGTTACATAGTGCATGAGAATTGTGTGAACAATATGACAATGTGATAATGTGTAAAACTATGTCGTTAGTGACACTGCTACCATAGAGGCCTGTGGAACCGTACCGTAATAAAATCCCTATGGGAAGGTTCAATGTGTGTGATATCCTATGGGCATTAGGATGAAATCCTGGAGGTGGACAAGTACCACTGGTTAGGGTGAAGAGGGCTTCTCTCGGTTCTGCACAGTTAACCAAGAACTATCAATATGTTGCCTAGATGATGGATATGTGAAAGTGTATGTGTGTCCTTCTAGTGGTGGTTGGAATATGTGTCACGACAATTAAATGTAAAATGTGAATATGTGTGTGTGAACATGTGAATTATGCAATGTGAAATATGAACATGTGAAGTTGTGAACTGAATGAGCTAGCATGTGAATAAATTTAAACCATCATAAATAATTTTATTTTATGTCAAAACAGCAAGCAAAATGTGTGTATATGTATGATAAATGTATATGAAAACGAATAGATACCATGCTAGGCATGTTAATTACCTTGTTCATAGTTTCATGCTTTAATTGTGTATAGTGCATAATGATTTGAATCTTTGAACCATGTTGAATAGAATGTGTAGATAACATGCTATAGGTTTTATAATTAATTGTCTTAATTAGCATGAAGCATGTACCATGTTTAGTTCCTAAATGCTTAAAAGACTAGCGTGTGGTTATGATATGTGTATGGTTGTGTTAATTGATTGCTTGTTGGGTCTATTTAGACTCATACTTGCTTCGGCGTACAGGTGTGACAGGTGTCTCCACATTAGAGGAGGGCATTGTGAGGGGCGACTCCGAGCGCGAGGAGTAGCTTTTACTTTTGGATGTGATCTGTTGTACTTTTCTTTTATAAGTATGTAGTCGAAGAATGATGTATCTTCATATGGACATTGTAATTTATTTTGTAGTTGTAATAAAGTGTGCAAATGTGTTTCTTTTATGCTATACAGACTGTGGATAGAATGCTGCTGATGGAATAAGATTGTTATTTTATTTCCGTTTTAATCTTCTATAATTCGTGTACATCTTAATCTAATGTTAGTGTTAGGTAAATGTCCCACTGTGACGGCATTCTTTATGTCGACGTGGATTTGTATAATCATACCAATATAAGGAGGGCCGTTACAGCTGTAGAACGGCAGGTGTAGTTGAAGAAGTAGCACCAATAGAAGAAGCAGCGGCAGCAGCCACGACAAGAACAGCAACAGCAGCAGTAGGAGCAGGAGCAAGACTAGGCTAGTGGTGGGAAAAGCTCCCACGAAGGGTGAAGGGAGGCTTATATAAGTTCCCAAGTTCTCATGTATGTTGGCACGCAGCCAAACATGTGGAGCCGTAAGACTCCGTTTTACCATACCAAGCCACGTTTACCATGCATGGCTTCCCCAACTTACACATATGGTAAAACGTGTAAGCATCTTACCCCAGGTGAAATGGGCTTACGTAACCCATAATACGTAAGCAAGGTTTATTAAAAAAAATGGGTACGTAAATAGGTTGAAATTAAGCTGGTCCACTTGACCCTAAATTTTAAACCCAAATGGTGTCCATTCAAGTTGAAATTTCTACCATAAGCTAAGAGTAAGGTTTTACAAATTTTGGTGATTTTAGTTTTTTTTTTAGATTTTTTTTTTCACCCAGTAAAAATTGCCCAGAAAATAGTTGTGTCGACTTAATCATGAAATCCGCCGTCAATAATTTCAGATATTTACATTTTTTATATCAACACATTTTTCAGTAAATTATGGTGTTCTCAGATTTTAATTTCGTTATAAAATTCTGGTGTTGCCCTGTCGAAGCACGCACCTCTGAGTACGACATTGGAATAACATTTACTAATACAAATTAATCCTAAATTAAAGTTAATTACATTTCATGATAGTAGTTATGTTTAACAATCAAAATCTTCACATTTTTCTAATTTTCAAATAAATAAAATTTTTGGGGTGTTACATCTTGGGACAAAGCTATGAACATGAAAGTTGTAGAGGACGATGAATAAAAGAGAACGATGCCCATGGACTGAATCAATTTGGTCTCAGTATGCGTGTAAAATGATATGAATACAAAAAGCACTAGACTTGCATGTTGTTTGGAAAATGCTTATAACTCGAAACATACTTGATGAAATTTAGGCATATCAAGTGCAAAAGAAACAATACATGATGATCATTATGATGGTATGAGATTTGTTAATCTTTAGTCCTAGAACACCTACCTTTGAGGTCTATGCACAGGTCGATGTTGTAACACCCCATATAAGAATATGTTAAATAGACTAAATCAATAGACTACTAATAACCTGGACTAGTCATTTTCAGAGCTCGAGCAGGAAAAGAACTCTGAAGTTAAGCGTGCTTAGTTGGGAGTAGTCCCAGGATGGGTGACCTTCCTGCTAAGTCTACCAACTGGCACGGTTGTTGGGCCAGTTTGCTGGTTGGGTCGTCACAAATGGTATCAGAGCCTTACCCAGTCGGAAGTGCAGGAACTAAGTGCCACACAGGACAAAGTGCTACGTTATGGGAGCCACCTCTTGAAGCCATAATGGCGCAAAGTGCTACATAGTGGGAGCCACCTCTTGAACCTGTGGGGGCCACCTCTAGAATCCTGCCTGCCTGGGGTTTGATTGTGTGCTATATGTGAACAGCGACGAGGACGTTGCTTATATAAGAGGGGTAGATTGTAACACCCCATATAAGAATATGTTAAATAGACTAAATCAGTAGACTACCAATAACCCGGACTAGTCATTTTCAGAGCTCGAGCAGGAAAAGAACTCTGAAGTTAAGCGTGCTCAGTTGGGAGTAGTCCCAGGATGGGTGACCTTCCTGGGAAGTCTACCAACTGACACGGTTGTTGGGCCAGTTTACTGGTTGGGCCGTCACAAATGGTATCAGAGCCTTACCCAACCGGAAGTGCAGGAACTAAGTGCCACCAGGACAAAGTGCTACGCTATGGGAGCCACCTCTTGAAGCCATAATGGCGCAAAGTGCTACATAGTGGGAGCCACCTCTTGAACCTGTGGGGGCCACCTCTAGAATCCTGCCTGCCTGGGGTTTGATTGTGAGCTATATGTGAGCAGCGACGAGGACGTCGCTTATATAAGAGGGGTAGATTGTAACACCCCATATAAGAATATGTTAAATAGACTAAATCAGTAGACTACCAATAACCCGGACTAGTCATTTTCAGAGCTTGAGCAGGAAAAGAACTCTGAAGTTAAGCGTGCTAGTTGGGAGTAGTCCCAGGATGGGTGACCTTCCTGGGAAGTCTACCAACTGGCACGGTTGTTGGGCCAGTTTGCTGGTTGGGTCGTCACAAATAGTATCAGAGCCTTACCCAGCCAGAAGTGCAGGAACTAAGTGTCACACAGGACAAAGTGCTACGTTATGGGAGCCACTCTTGAAGCCATAATGGCGCAAAGTGCTACATAGTGGGAGCCACCTCTTGAACCTGTGGGGGCCACCTCTAGAATCCTGCCTGCCTGGGGTTTGATTGTGTGCTATATGTGAACAGCGACGAGGACGTCGCTTATATAAGAGGGGTAGATTGTAACACCCCATATAAGAATATGTTAAATGGACTAAATCAGTAGACTACCAATAACCCGGACTAGTCATTTTCAGAGCTCAAGCAGGAAAAGAACTCTGAAGTTAAGCGTCCTAGTTGGGAGTAGTCCCAGGATGGGTGACCTTCCTGGGAAGTCTACGAACTGGCACGGTTGTTGGGCCAATTTGCTGGTTGGGTCGTCACAGATGTAGTGAAGGTTTGGAGAAGATGTAGTGTTCTTGGCCGCTCTCCTCCTCTCCTAGTACCCTAGCTCGCCTCTTTACGACCCCACCATGATGGTGACCCTTCCCAACTAGTCTTATGACAATTATTTATATGATTAGGGTTGATTTCAAGTCTCTAATGAGATTAGGAAAGGTGGGTTGCGGTTTTGGCTTGACTCCTTCCATGTTTTGGGGAATTCTTCCTCTAATAGGAGTAGCAATGTCATTACAAAAATCTCTCAATATGGCTAGGTACGAATTTGGTTGCTTTGCATGGTTAATTGCATTAGTTTTAGCCCTAATTTGCCCTTTCCTATTTTCTGCACAATTATGGCTACAAATGTTTGGGGTATTTTCTCTTATTCCATATTCTGAACCCTTACTTTGGCCCAATAACTTTTATATGAGCTATTATAACAAAGCCCATTACTTCTTGTTGTTTATTGGATTTTAATTAAATCATTTTATTTTAATATTTCTATTTTTTTATTTATTTAAAATTATCGGGTTGCTACATCCTCCCCCTCTTATAAAATTTGGTCCCCAAATTCACATGACCATAATGGAGTGAATGTCTTACCGAAAATGTTAGGGTAGTTTCGCCTAATAATTCATTCAGGTTCCCATGTGGCTTCTTCTACTCCACAATTATTCCATAGAACTTTAACCACATGAATAGGACGGTTCCTGAGCTATTGCACCATACGATCTAATATCTTGATTGGATTTTCCTCATAAGTCATGTTTTTGTTCAACACTAAGTTCTCATGGCGAATGATATGAGTAGGATCGTACATATACTTCTTGCGCATAGAGACATGGAATACATTGTGTACGCTTGCTAAGTGTGGAGGCAATGTCAGTCGATATGCGACTTCACCAACCCTTGCAAGCACTTCAAAAGGGCCAATGAATCTAGGACTTATCTTTCCTTTAACACCAAACCTTTGAATTCCACAGGTAGGAGATACCTTCAAAAGTACATGATCTCCCACTTGAAATTCTAGATCTCTCCTCCTCTTGTCGTCATAGATCTTTTGTCTGGATTGGGCAATCTTGAGTTGATCCCAAATAACCTATATATCCCAAGTTGTGGCTTGTACCATGTCTGGGCCTAACCCTTGTTGTTCCCCAACCTCATTCCAGCATGCAGGGGTTCTACAATTTCTAACATAGTGTGTTTTGAATGGTGCCATATTAATACTCATCTGATAACTATTATTATAGGTAAACTCAATCAAAGATAAATGCTCATTCCAGTAGCCTTGGAAGTCTATAGTGTAGGCTCTTAACATATCTTCTACAATCTGATTTGTCATCTCAGTCTGTCCATCTATTTAAGGGTGGAATGCGGTACTAAAATTGAGTTTAGTACCATGTGTAGTCTACAGTCCCTTCTAGAAATGAGAGGTAAATCTGGGGTCACGATCTGAGACGATTGATGATGGAACTCCATGCTGTCTCACGATCTCTTTGATATACAAAGCAGCTAACATGTCCACAGACCACTTACTTTTTATAGGTAGAAAGTGTGCGGACTTGGTTAGTTCATCAACAATCACCCATATGGCGTCGAGTCCTCCACGAGTTTTGGGTAAACCCATGATGAAGTCCATGCCAATACTTTCCTACTTCCACTCTGGGATATCTAGAGGTTTTAGTACACCAGAAGGGCGCCGATGTTATGCCTTTACTTGTTGGCAAGTAAGATAATGAGCAGCATGCTCGGCTACTTCTCTTTTCATATTTGGCCAACAAAATGTTCTTTTCATGTCTTGATACATCTTGGTAGCTCCAGGATGAATAATGTACTTGGTTTGTTGAGCTTCATCCATTAGCATCCTCTTCAGATCTTCATTGTCTAGGACACATGTTGTTCCTTGGAATACTAACCTTCCATCGTCCGTCATAGCAATGTCTAGTTTTTCTGCTAAGGTTTCCTTAATGCGAACCAAGAAAGGATCGATGTCCTGTTGTGCTTTGATCTCCACCAGCAAGTCAGATTGAATCTTGATATTGGCAACCAATACTCGATCATCTCTATGTTCAACATTCAAGTCTAACCATGTGAATTGTTCTAGTAGTTGCATCTCGCCAAGAATTAGACTAGATAAGGATGCCATCGACTTTCTACTAAGAGCATCGACCACGACATTTCCTTTGCCTGGATGATATTGGATGTTGAAGTCGAAGTCCTTTAAATATTCTAGCCATCTTCTCTACCTCATGTTGAGTTCTTTTTGAGAGAATAAGGACTTCAACCTTTTATGATCGGAATAGACAGTGAATTACTCACCATATAAATAATGTCTCCAGATCTTTAATGTGAAGACTACAGCAGCCAACTCTAGCTCATGCACACAGTAGTTGGCTTCATGGGTCTTTAATTGTCTTGAAGAATAGGCGATGACCTTCTCTTTCTGCATCAGTACACAGCCCAAACCAATTCTTGAATCATCGGTGTAGACTGAGAAACCCTCCCCCTCTATAGGAAGAGCGAGAATAGGGGCTGAGGTCAAACATACTTTTAATGTTTGGAAACCTTTCTCACATTCCTTACTCTAAGAGTAGGGATTCTTCTTCCACGTAAGATGAGTGAGAGGAATAATGATCTTGGAGAAGTCCTTTATGAACCGCCTGTAATAGCCAGCCAGTCCCAAGAAGCTTTTGATTTCTGTGACATTAGTTGGTCTCTCCCATTTAAGTACAGCTTCAACTTTGGAGGGATCAACAGAGATGCCTTCCTTGGAGATGACATGGCCGAAGAAGGATACTTCTTCATGCCAGAACTCGCACTTACTCAGCTTAGCATATAGTTGGTTGTTTCGTAAGACTTGCAGAGCTATCCTCAGATGTTATTCTTTAGTTTTGGAGTATATGAGAATATCATCAATGAAGACGACCATGAACTTTTCAAGGTATGGTGGGTGTATGCTATTCATAAGTTGCATGAAGGTTGCAGGAGCATTGGTTAGACCAAAAGGCATAACAATGAATTCATAGTGTCCATACCTACTCTTGAAAGCTATTTTGTAGATGTCGTCATCCTTGATTCTCATTTGACGATAGTTAGACTTGAGATCAATTATGGAGAAGTATTGAGCTCTAGATATCTGGTCAAAGAGTTCATCAACTCGAGGCAATGGATACTTATTCTTGATGGTCAGTTGATTAAGTTGTCGATAGTCAATGCATAACCTCATAGATCCATCTTTCTTCTTTACAAATAAGACAGGTGCTCCCATGGGGATGTGCTTAGTCTAATGAACCCCTTTTTATAACAATTCCATCAGTTGTTCCTTTAGTTCTTTCAACTCGGCAGGTGACATGCTGTATGGTTGACGAGACACCAGTGCAGCTCCAGAGAGTAAATCAATAGAGAAGTTTACATCTCGTTCAGGGGGAATTCCTGGCAGCTCCTCGAGGAAGATGTTAGGGTAGTCCTTGACTATGTGTATGTCTTCTATCTTGGATCCATTCTTTTCAATTATTACGGCCGCAAGGAAAGCAAAGCAACCTTTCCTTATCATGTTGTGGGCCTGTATGACAGAGACTAGAGACATCCATCTCTTGTGTCTAATCCCATTTTATGATAACTTAGGGAATTCACTAAACGTAACCTTCTCTTTCTTACGATTGACACTTTCCCCATAAGTGGACACCCAATCAGCTCCAAGAATCATGTCATAGCCTTCCATGGGCATACACACCAGGTCGGCTCTTAAGTTGAGTTCTCCGATCATCACGTCATCTAATAGGAAGTATTTATTCAATTTGCATTTCTCTCCCAGTGGTGTTGTGATAGAGAATTCAGATCCCATATTTACAAGTTTAACATGCAGAGTATCAACAAAGTTTTGAGATATGAATGAATGTGCAGTGCCAGTATAAAACAATACAAATGCTGATAGAGAGAAAACTTGTAGTGTACCTTCCACCATGCCACCTTCCTCAGTGGTTTCTTCGTCTCACTGGGCTTGCAGTCTTACCTGTTTCTTCGGCACATTACTGCGCCTCTCATGCTGTTTAAACAGTGGGCACTCAAGAATACGGTGCTCGCGACTGCCATAGTGCAGACATGCGCCTACCTTTCTCCAACAATCATCTGTGGTGTGACCTGCTTTGTCACAATGCTTGCAGTTGCTTTTCGCCGGAGTAGTGGGGATGAATACCCTGGGCTTTTTTTCTTGACTTGATCCTTCCGTGATGTTGAAAGCACACTTCTTGCTGATAATCGGCTTAGCAATAGAAAGGCCAGGTGTCAGCTCCTTCTTTACGAACATGCCCTTTATACGGTCAGTAAAGTCCATAGCATCTTCTGGCGGTTGCTCTTTCTTAACCATCTTGTTGTGTGATATATTGGGGCTTGAGGCCATTATGAAAATGCTTAGCCTTCATCCTTTCAGTGTTTACCAGATGATCGGCGTTGCGTGCCAGCCTGGAGAATTGAGCTTCATAGTCAGCTACAGAGAGGCTCCTCTGTTTGAGAGCAGCGAATTCCACGGCCTTCCTCTCTTGCACACGTTATGAGAAGTATTTGGAGTTGAAAGCTTCCTTAAATTCAGTCCAGGTGAATTGTCTGGTCGCTTCCACTGACTCCCACCAGGAGCAGACATCTTTCTCCAGTTGAAAGGTAGCAAGCAGCAGCTTATCCCCCGCTGCACATTGCATAACATGGAAAATCCTTTCCATCTTTTTAAGCCAGTGCTCGGCTTCGTCCGGATCAGTGGTGCCGCTAAATCTTGGTGGATTGAAGCTTCTGATGTTATGATGCAGCTCACCTGCACCGCGGTTTCCTCGTCCTTGTGCAGCTTGTAGGAGGGCACGGGTAAGTTTCTTGGATTGTTTGTTGCATGCCCCTCATTTGAGCACGTTCAGTAGTCATCTTAATTGCTTTAGTTCCTACAAAAGTAACTTATCATTAAGACATTCATATGTAATTTAGTTTGTGCATGTGTGAATATCTTTTTAGATCTTAACCCTATTTCTACCCAATTTCTCACATAAGTATGCTAGTTGACTTAGACACGTGTCATGGCAATCTGTCCTAGAAAATAAAGTATCCTAGTAAAGATATCCTAGGCTTTGATACCACAAAACTGTCATGCCCCGATGCGGAATATCAGAACGTGAGGCAGTTGCAAGTAAGCGAGTATAGAGCGCATAATAGACATCAAACCATTACACAATTAAATAATACGGAAATCAAATTTATTTCATAGATAACTCAACTAATGTCTATTACATCCACTAACTCAAAGCCATTGCATAGGACCCGAATGACTTCATTACATGGAATGAAACTAAAAGATTAAACTAAGACATCTAACAAAGCACTAATACGCCAGGGTACTCTTGGTTCACTTTTGGTCATCCCCATCCTCATGAGTGCAATCGTTTTCCTCGGTCTTACCTACAAATACAAATAACAAATAACGTAGGGTGAGCGACAACGCCTAATAGGATTTATATCTCATGGTGCGGGCATACATTACATGATTAATGTATTTAAAGAGCGGAGTCACTAATGACAGAGAGAAAGTCAGGTAAAGTAAGAGATAGCACAGTAGCATGATTCAAAGAGCATAAGCTCAGATATGGTATAGAGAGCAGGATGGCCATAGCATAATAGTTCACAATAGCACAACGAGTTGAGTATAGTGTAGCACTTTGATTGTCATTTAGATAGTCGAGATAGATAGCACTTGAGTGTAATGCCAAACACTCTGGTCAATTAACTCCCGCGGGCAAATAACACTTTTCGGCACACCTCCTAGGACTAGACCAGACCCTTTATATTGCAAAGCATTAGTCATATGGCCAATAGAGAGTACCAAGAATAGATGAGAGTAGTTGATAAATAGACGAGAATGTAGAGAGAACGTGAATAGATGAGCGAGTAGAGTGCAGATGAGAATTATAGGTCATTGCACATAAAGCAACGGTTAAACATCGATAGTAACAGCTGCTCAACACACATGTTTTGTGTTGGCAGTCAGGTAGAATTCACTAACCATCCACTAGCCATGTAACGAACATAGACCAGAGGTCCGGCGTGATCTCAAGGTAAGAGAGAATCTCTAAGGCTGTTTGGATCATGCTGATCCCTAAGAGTGTTATAGGTATTATGGTACAACTAGCCCGGTCTCCATGAGGGAATCCACAGAGTACTGTGTCTTACGGAGGTCTTAACAAAAGGTTCCTAGTCTGCGAGAACGAAATGTCCATTAGAGAGGTTCCACCTTGTCAAGAGAGTAGTGTGTAAAGAAAATGAGTTGCTCGACATTCCAGAGGAATTCTAGAACAATGGAGCGTTGGTAACGGTATTCCAAACCAACGTGAGAAACAAAGACAATGCCATTATTATCATGGGGTAATGATATACAATTATTGAAGTAAGTTACCAGATATATTATTGATGTATTTTATGCATGGTCTCATGGCAAAGTTAAATGTTTGGTGTGTGCGTGTGAGAGAAATCAAAGATTATATGATAGTCGTGCACAATTTCTTTTAATCAAAGAAACATGTGAAATATAATAAAAGTTCATTAAGAAGGTTGTTTACTATTCGTCACATAGTATTACAGGGTATAATCATGATTACAAAGCCTAAATAATCAGACTAAATAGAACAACAAGGTTGTTGAAAACATGTAGTCAAATTGTGATGGATCTAACGGTCGCGTATTAACAAGATCGATTAATGACAGAAAAGCGACGACATTGACTGACGCGTCTAGGGTAACTAGAAAGGGTGAATCGATTGGTGACATAGAAACATGGTGTACAGATCCAACACGTTCATGGCAATCAGAATAGAATCACGACGGCAAGGTCCAACGCGTTCATGCAAAACTTTACTTTTCAAAATAAACACGAATCCCCACAGGCGGGAATAACTCAAATACACGACCACTATGGTTGTCGCTGTTTAGACAACTACTGACAATGACATGGCACACAGTTTGATGCAATGGTATCTGTCAAAACCTAACTAAAATGCGACGGCCGGGATGGTTGCCTTTAAGGTAATCGTGACGGTCTCATCTATCGCGATACCAGTCAAAGAAATGTGACGTATGTGTTGGTCGCGATTCAATGTTCAAACCGAGAACGGTAAAACATAAAGCAATCTTACATGCATGGCTTATAACTCGAATTCTAGGGCTCTTGGGTCAAAGCTATGAACATGGAAGTTGTAGAGGACGTTGAATAGAAGAGAACAATGCCCTTGGACCAAATCAATTTGGTCTCGGTATGTGTGTAAAATGATATGAATACAAAAAGCCCTAGACTTGCATGATGTTTGGAAAACGCTTATAACGCGAAGCATACTTGATGAAATTTAGGCAAATCAAGTGCAAAAGAAACTAGACATGATGATCTTTACAATGTATGAGATTTGTTCATCTTGGCTCAAAAACACCTACATTTGAATGGATCTAAGAGACGTTAAAGCATAGGTCGATGCAGTGAAGGTTTGGAGAAGATGCAGTGTTCTTGGCTGTTCTTCTCTTCTCCTAGTGCCCTACCTCGCCTCTTCACGACCCCAACACAATGGTGACCCTTCCCAACTAGTGTTATGATGATTATTTATATGATTAGTGTTGATTTCAAGTCCAAATGAGACTAGGAATGGTGGGTTGCAGTTTTGGCATGACTCCTTCTATGTTTTGGGGAATTCTTCCTCCAATTGGAGTAGCAATGCCATTAGGAAAGCTCTCAATATGGCTAGGCACGAATTTGGTTTCTATGCATGGCTAATTGCTTTAGTTTTAGCCCTAATTTGCACTTTCCTATTTTCTGCACAATTATGGCTACGAAGTTTTTGTGTATTTTCTCTTATTCCGTATTCCAAACCCTTATTTTGGCCCAATAAATTTTATGTGAGCAATTATAGCAAAGCCCATTACTTTTTGTTGTTTATTGGATTTTAATTAAATCATTTTCTTTTAATATTTCTATTTATTTATTTATTTAAATTATCAGGTTGCAATAGTTTTGTCGTGCTTGTGGTTGCATTGTGTTTTTCCTGGGCGTTAAGTTGAGCTCTGTTGGATGACTGGCGTTGAGCTATTCCACCGGTTAGCCTGGGCGTCAAGTGCGACTCTGTCCAGTGCGTGCCCCTTTTGGTGGTACGAGCCAATTTTCGTAGGGCCCCTCTCCATCGTTTGAGTCCGGTGTAGGGAAAATCGGTCGAGGACTAGACACGAGGGAGAGCGTCTGAGTGTGCACACGTGGCTAGGGTTTGAGGACAATGTGGTGTCGAGGCGTGAAGTCATAGGCCCTAGCTAGTCCTACCTTTTCTCTGTCTGTGTGTGCTTGTGGTTGTTGCTATGTTTTTTGGGTATTGTTGAGCCTGCGTGGTTCTAGTCTCATTAACGTACTTCTGTGAGGGGTTAGGCATCGTGCCACTAGTTTCTGTGTGTTTTAGTGCACTGTTGCTTTATTGTGGTTACCTTCCTGCACTTTTTTTAGTAATGTTTATAGGTAGGGGTTAGTGTCCCTACTTGGTCTCTTCTTAAGTCTCACTCCCTTCCCTTTCAGGTGGCTCGTCGTTCATTCTAGCTGCTGAGGAGTCGAGTCACTCCGGTGCTGGTGCAGCTTAGCTGTTGAGAGTGGTACATTTTATATATGTACTTATGTTCTCTACCTTTTTTGTTGGATCTGCTCTGAGTTGTACCATTCTTATATATTCTCCTTAAACATTTTCATAGCAAAAAATTTTGAGTGGCAGTTCAGGGTTCGGGTTACTAGTGAGTAACTGGTAATTTGGATCTGTTGATACTTAGGTTCTGTGTAAGTAAAAATTTTGGCAGAAATATCTTTGTATAAATAAGAGCATTTGACTTATTGACTTTCATAAATGGTAAAGGCGAAGATATTAAAAGGTTTGTCATAACAAAAATATCATGATAAATGTTTAGCAAATATATTAGCAAAATAGATAGGAATAGTTGCTCAACAATTCTCCCCCTTTTTGTTAATGACAAAAACTTTTAAATTTAGTAAAAAGAAAAAACAAATTTGATTTTGTAAAACATTTGTTTCTTCCTTTCTTTCTTCTTTCTCCCCCTTTTGTGGCATTAACAGAAAGGATAGGAGATCCGAGGAAGAGAGAGATACACACACAGATGTGAAGAAATAGATCTATATTAATATCTGGAAGGACAAAGTTACATTAATGAGTAGAAGATGAACTAGGAAGATAGAGAGAATAGGTGACTTGAGCAAAGAATGGTTGAATAATATCTCATGTCTTACGCTCATTGTCAGGGAAGAAAACGAAAAATTTCTCTCTATCTATGTTGTAGGAAGGTCCTATAGTAGCAATTTTCCTATAAGATTTGACATTCTTGCGATGAAACTAGTCGAGTCTTCTATGGTAAATGTCAGTAGACAGAGTATACTTAAGGGGAATAAATCTCTTCTAGGTTGCATGGTACAGAAAGTCATCCATAGTAAGATTCTAGTGAAGACCCTGGGAGTGGACTGCTACCTTGGCTTGGTAATAGATAACATATCTTTGTGTCCATTTCTGAAACATAGATTTCCAATGAATGTCATAAGGCTTCAGGAGATAGACATGGGGAGATAACTTGAGTCTCTGACACTCCTTACTATCTGCTGGATAAGCTGCTGCCCATTCATCTTCATTCAATCTCTCAAACTCTGCAAAGCAATGCTGAAAGTCCTTCATGTGCTAGGAATTCTTGGGAGCTTGCATCATGACAAATCTATGGATGGATACCTTGATGTTATACTTAACCTTGAATCTAGCTTCTATCCAGATATGCCTATTGAAAGCTATCTGAGCAAACTGCTTCCTCGATGAAATAGCACCAACTAGACAGGGATACAGTTTAGAAGGTAATCTGATGGTCATGGAAGGAGTAATTGGCTTTTGACCGTGAGTGATCATCCGCCACTGCCCTTTATTCACATCTGGCAAGCCCAACTTGAATCTATCTTCATTAAAGACCTTCATTCTAGTGTAGCTAGTTTGGGCTTCTCTAAGGTGGTTGCTAAAAAGGTCAAAGAACCTAAGATTTATGTGTTGGTGAATGGTGAGAATACGGTTTCTGGACTTGGCTGAGATGAAGATTTCAGATTCAAGAGGGTAAAGATTGAGAAACTCTAAAGGGGAAGAACTATGACTCTTCTGAGTGATGAGATTCACATCAGCCAATAGAACATCAGAGGTTTTGAGTAGAAGAGGGGGACAGTCTTTGAACTTGTAATCTGGAGTCCCATGAACTTCAAGAAAAGCTTTGATGGATAAAAATTCTCTGAACAGATTCATGTGATGTTCAGAGTGATAGATGAAGGCATACCAAAAAGGTGGAAGAAGGGAGCTGTGGCCATGTGGGACTGCTCCAGAGGGTAGTACCATACTACGTACTATCTGGCCAATTGAAGGAGTGGAGCAAAGAGTAGAAGAAATAGAGGATGAAGGAGGAGTAGAAAGAAGTGTGGAGGTATGGTATGAAGAGAGGGAGTATCCACAGTGTGAGTTTTGAATTTATACTTCAAAGGAAAGGAAGGAATTGAAGTATTATTGGAGACAATGCTGCTTGAGAGGAGGAAGCAGGAACAGTGGAGGTATAGTGGATAGGTTAAGAGGTGGAAGGAGGTGGTTGTACAATGGCTGGTGGAGGTTTAGGGTCAGTAGCAGGAGGGTTAGCAGGAGGAGGAGTAGGAGTAGGAGGAGATGAGATAGTCAAGGGCTGAGAAGGGAAAACTGGAGGACCAGACTTCCTAACTTTCCTTCTAACTCTCCTCTTAAAGGTTTTGGCTGGAAGGTCAGCTTCTACATCTAAAGGCTGCTCTTGCTACTATGACTACTGCTAAAAAATATGCTCTTCTTGGCCTGACTGTTGCTGTTCTGACACAACTCCTGGGTCCACAAAAGGTTGTTCTAATTTTTCTCTGGTTGTGGAACCACATCACTTGACTGTTGCTGTAGTTGTTGTTGTTGCTGCTCAGATTGAACAGGAGGAACTTGAGAAGAACTTATGCCCTGTTAGCACACCAACTGCAATGAAAGGTCCTTCATCTATTGAACCTCCTCAGACATAAAATAGAATCTGACATCTATTTGCTGGATTTGCATCTGCAGAACTGTCATCATCTCTTGCTGCTTCATAATCAACTATATCACATCATCCAGATTTTTTCTAGTCTCCCCCTAAGACCTAGACTGGGTCTCAACATATGGTGGAGATATGTGGTGTTGCTCCTCAAAGGAAGGCTCTACTGGAGTGGTATGAGGAATATCTTCTTCTTGAGCCAGTCCTTTGCCTCTTAAGTCCCTTAGAACTTGATTGATAGTTTCTTCAGGAATATCTTGTTCTTGAGAAGGGACAGGAGCTTGGATCTCTATTTGATCTGCTGCTGAGCTTCTTCTTCCCTTCCTTCTTCTTGTGTTGGAATGGAAGAGGAACTATGAGCCTCATCTAAAAACACTTCGTGTAGCACCCCGGAAAATTCAATGATTAAAAAATTGTAAATAAAAGGGGAATAAATAATTTTAGTATCATCGGAATAGTAGAACGTACGTACCACTATCGTACGTGCAAGAAAACATCAAAAATTGCATAAAAATAATAAATCAACCTCAAACATTATCCATAAATGTTCCAAGAGAAATTTGTGCAACTAAAAATCGAATGGCCAAGTGAATGTCACAATGTGACTAATTATCCAAATTAGGAAACTAAGTCGAAAAATAGTTAACACAAAAAAATGTCACGATCATAAATTAAATAAACATGTTGGAGAGACTTCCAACATCATGTATTGATGACCCATTATCAAAATTGGGCCAATGGATCACTTTTGGCCCAAGAATAAAATGGAGCAAGAAAATACTCAAAAATTCGTACTTGTAATTATGTGGTAAATTGTAAGGGCAAATTTGGGTTAAAACTTGATGGATTGGCCATGGCTGGCAATCCAATTCATGCATAACCATGTTAGGAGCCTTCCTAATGGTATTCCAACCTCTATTGGGAGGAGAATTTCAAATTATGGTAACTATACATGCACAAACCGCAACCCCACATTCCCTAACCCATTAGGACATGAATAAACCCTAGATGTATAAATAAACATGAAGAGACTCTTAGGGAAGTTTTACCATCGTGTTGGGGTCATGTGGAGGCGAGCTAGGGCACCAGAGGAGGAGAGGAATGGCTGGGAATGGGAGCATCATCCCCTTACATCCTTTGCTGCATCCAGAACCACGATTTGATTTAGATCTTCACAAAGGTAGGTGATCTCGGGCTGAATGTAACGGCCCCGACGCCCGGATCCCCGATTCTCACCAAGGATCCGAACAACGACACCGCCGCCCACGGGGACACCAATCTCCCACTAGTTCTAACAGCAGAATAGAATTAAGTGCAATAAATAAATAAAGCACTAAAGTCTATTCTACTAAACAGAGTCAAGGGCGGAAGCATGAAAGAAACTACACGGTTGTCGGTGTAAGCTACTCAGCGGAACTGGAAAACTCGTGTACACCAAGGCACCACAAGAACCAAGATGTAAACACAGACAATGGACACAGACTGGACAAGCACACTAGCTATAGAACGCTACACTAGTCAGCCGGTCAGGTGCGTCATGCGCCTTACCCTCGATCAACGGTCCATTTCTAGCACCTCCTGTCGGAGTGAGACGCGGAACTAAGAACAAACACAAATGTCGTAGTCTGGCCAGACTACGGTCCCACGCCTAACCCCTCTAAATGGTTCCAGAACAACGTAGAGTGAGACAGTGAGAAAAGACTAGCTGGTCTGCACCGTAAGAGCACCACACTACCTCGGAGAACCAGACCAGCTAAAAGAGATCTACAAACGACTCTACGCCGCTGTCCCCACCGTTTTCCCCTTCTGCTCCAAGTCCGTGACTTGAGCACGGCCGCTGCCCAGAGAACTCCCTCTAACAGATGCGCGGGGCTGGGGGTCCCAGGTAACGGTAACAACCTGTCTCATGGACAAACCGTCAAGTGTCGAGCACCGGGTGAAGAGACTAGAGTAGCACTGCACTAGGAACAACACATGTGCCAAGAAACAAGAGTCGCAGCCGAAATGGAAACACAGCAGGTCATCAGTCAGTTCTCTGTCAGAGAGGCGACGTATCGACCTGTCGCGACCAGAATGTGACGGTTCTACCTGTCGCGTCAAGGAAACATGTAAGTGACCCTTAAGCCCGTCACGATAAGATCGCGATGGGTAGGGGCGCCGCAACAAGCCCTAAGTCTTCTGATTACGGCATGTTCCCCATCGCGATCTCATCACGACAGATACGAACGCCGCAATCAGCTAGACCCCGAACTTCTGAATGCTGACCATGTACCCGTTGCGTTAGCAAGACGCGGCGGGTCCGGGGCGCGTTCAACAGAATGCAACACACCGATACGTCGTGACCTGGTCGCGACTGGGAAACCTGTCACAACCACAGCCGAGTTCCTAACAAGGCAACCTCAATCCCTCCAAAATCCAAAAACGGTACTAACACGGGGAGGGGATCATGCCACACGATGGAAACATGATAATTAACACCAAACCACCCTCAAGAAACCCCATGCATGCCAAGGAAAGCACATCTACTCTCACATGGGCCTCACACAACTATGAAACCCTCAACACCCCATAATCAAACCAACCATGCAAGCATGCAAACCACCTCATGCAAACCTCATACATGGATCATAGGAAAGCAAGAAACACCTAGCATGATTCTAGGCTTAGAAGGGGGTGGTTTGGCCCTAGTATGATAGAACTAGGGGGATGGTTTGGAGGTCCCTACCTCAACTTGAAGATCCACCCACAATGGGCCTTCTAGTAGGATTGCACAACTCCTCCTCCGTGCTCCAACACTCTAAGAGCCACCTCTCACGAGCTGAACAACTCCTCCTTGAGCCGATGGAGAGACGTACACAAGCATTAAGAACACATAGTGAGAGGGGGAGAAAGAAGAGAAGATCTTCACCATCAACCCAACAAACAAAACACAAGCACAATCCAACACTTACCAAAACCAAGCTACACAATTTCCCCTTCCAAGCTCACCACGGAGCTCCAAACGCAAAGGAGATCGTCGGAGGGGGGAAGAACACAGGAAAAAGGCGAAAAGAGGTTGTGCTCTCAAGCTTGGGCACTTAATCACAGACGTTGAGAACGTGATGGACCTGACCGTCGCATTACCAATGCTAACGCGACACCCACCTGCGTCGCGATTTGGAATAGTCAGCCAGTCATCCACCCAATTGACGTGCATGCAAAACTTACAGCAAGATCGCGACGGCCAACCATGTCGCTTTCATGTATGCACTTCGACACGTGGCTCAACTGTCCCAATAGCAAGACGACAAGGGAACAGTCTACCATCAGGGTCCTGTCACGACAGGGGTGGCAGATGCGTTCCTAACCAGAGTGCGACGGTCACTTGCGTCGCCTTCAGAACGCGACGGGTCGCTATGTTGCGACCACAGTCGGGAGAGCAACCCTTAAAGGTAACAGGATGCTACACTGAACATCTACCTTGCACATACCTATGGATAGAGCATCAAGTCTAGTTCATTTTGCAAGTCATTTCCCTTATTTTCATGGAGTATATGAGTCGTATTAAGCGTTTTCCCTAAGTCGCGCACTGTTAGGGCTTTTCTCCTTCTTCATGCGTTACATGTGATTTGAGACTGAATTAGACCCAACCCACAATATGAAAGTTCTTCTACTAGTTGTCCTCATCATATTTTATGTTGAAAGTTTTATCTAAATGTCAGTAGATAGAGAGTTATAAGCATTGCATGAGGATCGGTTCCTGTTTCACACGTTTTCAGTCTGAGGTTTGAACCACGTCCAGTCTAGGCGATGCGATTCAGTAAACCGCGGCTGCAAGGTTGGACACGAATCAATCTCTAACAAGTCAACAGCCCACATGAAACTTCACGCCGCTTGGTTTTCTGCGCCGGTCTGATACGCGACGGGAACACTGGACGCAATTCAGGCAGTTTTTCCGCCCATTGCTTTATTAAATGAATTTTCATGAACACGTGAGATTTCCCAACGCGATTCAATGATAATGGCGTCCAGCTAGGTCTCCGTGATTTTGAGTCTTCATAGTTTCTCCATGTTTCGAATGTGCACTACATTGTGAATAGCGTCTACTATGTAGGACGCGATTTTAGAGCCGACCCGAGACTATTTTAATGTACTGTCTAGTCTAGTCCATGCATGTCCCTATGTGACATCATTCCATGTAGTTATGCAATGGCCTAAAAGTGAATAACCTACATGAAATCTTAATGATTGAATATCTATTCTAAGTGCAATGATTGAATTAATGTCATCTACTATGTGATCATATGATTGATACATATTATGATCTGACTGTCCTAATTGAAAAGTGATAAATGTTAAAAGTACTACAACCATGAAATAGATTGAATTGCATACAAGTCATGCATGTTGTTAATTGCTTTCTGTAATGTTTTAATCGGTGGATTGTGGATTGAGACACGCTCTACACATCGCTTTGCACATATAGGCAACCCTTTCTTGAGGATTTGGAAGCTCTCTGTCGGTCATTCCGTATCGATAGAATTGCGACCTTTTCTCTAAGACCTCCGTAAATCTTTGTACTTCTTGGATTCCATCATGAAGACCGAGTTGGTTGTACCAATGAAGTACCCGAAAGATAGAATTCACTTCTCTTCTTATCTTCTTCTCATGAGAGTGATTTGATAACATTGAAAACAAGCCATTAAATGTAAAATTGAACCAATAAGAATAAGTTGTTATTCTTCTGAGATTAATCTGGGTCATGTCTCCTTGCATGTTCCCTATCATTATTGACATGATCATTAGTTCATCATTGTCCTTACTTGGAAATTCCTGTGGCCATAAATGAATGAATGGAATTACCAGAAAGTATTGGAACTTCGGTTCACAACTATGCCTGTGCAAATAGGGCCCTGTTTGGTCTTAGGAGGGGCACCCGAAATACTTAATCGCAAGGGTATATAATCCAATGAGGTGTCCGACAATCACCTAAATGAATGCAAGATCGATCTGTGTAATTTCCAAATTGTTATTGAATGAATGATTAATTGATTGACTATTATATGTTAAATGGCCAATTCCATTGTACATGTCATTGTTATTGAATCCTACATGTCATTGTCCATTGGAATTCTACGGAATTCAACTTGAGAAATCTATTGTTCATGCTACATGATATTGAAATTCCCTACATGTCAAGTGATCGATCTGTTATCTATCTCATTGATAATCGTTCCGTCCTACATGAGAATTGTTATACTTGTACATGTCATAGCTTGGATTTATCACTACCGTTATCGTCATGAGTATTGCATGATAGTTTCGCCATTGTTAACATGTTAATCACGTAAAGCATGCCCGCACGCTAGTGCGCTCACACCTGCTTTCCTAATATTTTCAGGAGATGAGTATGAAGAATTGGAGAATGATGGACTGGGGACGAGTGATGAGCTACTCAACTGCACCCGCCCATATAGCTAGTCAGCCCGCAAGACTAGAGCCAAGAGTTGTAATAGTTAGTTTTTCCTTTTATTGAGTCATAAGTATTTGAGATACAATATTGGGCCCTATTATTGGCTCTGATGATGTAAGATGTTTAAACTAGTTGATTGGAAATGAAATAAGGGTTGTTTAACTGGCAATATTATTGCCTTATATCTTGTGTTACAATTAGTTGTTACTCTAATTTAATCGACTGTGATACGCACACTTGTATCGCTCATGCTCTCGACGTTTACTTTCGGCTGCTAAATGTCGGGGCGTGACAGTTGGTATTAGGGCCTTGGCTTTCCCTTAGGTTCTAGGAATTATTTGGGTTAGTCAAAACTAAACCCTAGGTGTCAACTTGACAAAACCAACAGTGAGGTTCGGGTAGAAACACGGGCTAATTTATTTACATAGAATTAAGTTGTGATGAGATTAATATCTAATAAACATAATGTGGTTATCTTCAAGGATTGCAATGGTTGCTGCACGTGATAGAGATTTGCAACAGACAATCAACACACTGACCCAGGCATTACTTCAAGCTACTTAAGGTAGAGTTGAAACTCAGGGAGATCTTCACAGGAACATCTGAAGCATGAACCCACCTAGGTTCGCGGGTAGTACTGACCCAGATGAGGGCAAGCACTGGCTGAAACAAATAGAGTGTGCATTCCGCGAGATGGGACGCACTGATGAGAACAAGGTTACTCTAGCTACTTATCAGCTAGAGAGGAAAGCACGCACTTGGTGGGAGTTGATCGAGGCTACACTAGGGCGTAGTTCAAGTACTTTAACAACAAGTACTTTTCCGATAGGGTACAAGAAAGGAAGGCGGCAGAATTTACCAACTTGAAGCAACGGAGTCTGTCTGTAGCTGAGTACGAGGCCTAGTTCTCTAAACTGGCTCGTCATGCCCCACACTTGGTCCAAATCGAGCGATTGAAGGCCAAGATGTTCATGAGCTATCTTAGGCCCCAATACATCACACAACTGGGACCGATGGACTTACAGACTTACTCAGAGATGGTGAGGAAGGCACTGTTACTGGAAGATTCGCTAGCTATAGCAGAGAATATCAATTATAACATGATCAAGAGAGAGCAGGAAACTTGATCAAAGAGGCCACTAGCTGTGGTCGGAACAAAGAGGCTGATGGGCCAAGCTGGAAACCAGCAGGTGAAGAAGTTCAAGGATGGAGGTAATGAACAAGCCCCCACCAACAAAGAACCATGCAAGCATTGTAACAAGACTAGTCACAAGTTTGAGGACTGCGGGAAAGCACTGGGGAGGTGCTTGCGCTGCGGAAGCCATAATCACAAGATCTCGGCCTGTCCGCACATGAAGAACCAAATACAGGCCGCTCAAGGAGGCCAGAAGTGCCAAGGTAGACTGCAGGTGGTACAAGAACCAACTACATCGGAAGAAGGTGGTGTGGTTGATGGTACACTTACTATTTATCCCATTCTGCATTTGTTCTATTTAATACGGGAGCTGCCCATTCTTTCTTTTCCCAACCTTGGCTGCTACCTTATCTATAAAACCCATTCCAATGAAATCTGGGATAGTCGTGTCAATCCCTATTGGCCCAGACACTAAAATTAGAAACCACTTTCCATCCAGTGAAGTGTTGATTGAAACTCAAAACCTACATGGAGGGTTATGATGTGATGCTTGGAGCAGACTGGTTGTCCGAACATGGGGCTAGTGTCAATTGTAAGAGAAGTCGACTAACATTTAGTCAACACCCAAAGCTAGTGTTCTCGGGAGATAGGAACCACAAGAAACTGTCCCTCATTTCTGCACTACAAGCCAAGAAGATGATAAGGAAAGGTTGTATAGCCTTTCTACCTACTGTTATCACCATAGAGGAAGTCAAGATCGAGGACATCCATATTGTCAGCGAGTACGCTGATGTGTTTCCTTAAGACTTGTCGAAGATTCCTCCTGCGCGAGAGGTTGACTTTACCATTTAATTGATCCCTGGAGCAGCACCAGTATCTAGGGCGCCATATAGAATGTCCCCCGCAGAATTGAAGGATCTAAAGGAACAACTGATGGAATTACTGGAGAAAGGTTTTATCCGACCAAGCACATCACCATGGGGTGCACTTGTTCTCTTCATCAAGAAAAAGGATGGGTCGATGAGGTTGTGCATAGACTACAGGCAATTGAACCAGTTGACAATCAAGAACAAATATCCCTTTCCAAGGATCGATGAGTAATTTGATCAACTGTCTGGAGCTAAATATTTCTCTATATAGATCTCAGATCCGTTATCACCAATTGAGGATCAAAGGAGAAGATGTACATAAGACAGCCTTCTGAAGTAGGTACGGGCATTATGAATTCATTATTATGCCTTTTAGACTAACAAATGCTCCTGTAGTTTTTATGCAGCTGATGAATAGTATTTATCGCCCCTACCTCGATAAATTTGTGGTAGTGTGCATTGATGATATACTGATCTATTCCAAAATAAAGGAAGAGCATGAGGAACACTTGAGGATTGCAATGCAAATTCTGAGGAAGAATAAATTGTATGCCATGTTGAGTAAATGTGAACTTTGGCTTGAGGAGGTATCCTTTTTAGGGCATGTGGTAACCAAGGATGGTATCGCTGTCGATCCATCAAAAGTTGAGGCTGTATTGAAGTGGGAAAGACCGACAAGCGTCATAGAGATTAGAAGTTTTTTGGGATTAGTAGGGTATTATAGAAGATTCATAAAGGATTTCTCAAAGATCGCAGTGCCATTAAACAAGCTGACCCGGAAGGAAAATCCATTTATGTGGATTGATAAATGTGAAGAAAGCTTTAATAGTTTGAAGAAGTGTTTGACCACTGCCCCTGTCCTTACCCTACCCACTAAAGAGGGAGGATTTAATATCTACTAAGATGCTTCCGGAACAGGTCTAGGCTGTGTCCTAATGCAACCAGGGAAGGTAATAGCTTATGCCTCAAGACAATTGAAGAGCCACGAGGTAAATTACCCTATACATTTCCTAGAGTTAGCAGCCGTAGTGTTCGCCTTGAAAATATGGAGGCACTACATTTATGTGGAGCAATTTAAAGTCTTTTCTGACCACAAGAGTTTGAAGTACTTATTTTCACAGAAGGAGCTTAACATGTGACAAGGAAGGTGGTTAGAATACCTCAAAGATTTTGACTTTTCCATTCAATATCACCTAGGAAAAGCTAATGTAGTGGCTGACGCTCTTAGTAGACAACCAGGAGCTATGCTAGCTAGTATGATGCTGGGCGAATGGAAGTTGCTGGAACAATTTGCAAGTTTGAATTTAGACATGGGAAAGAAGGAGAAACAAATCATGATTTCCAATATCCAAATACAGTCTGAGCTACTAGCCGAAATCAAGGAGAGATAAAGAGAGGATCCATTCTTAGTTGAGATCAGGGAAAAGATAGAACAACGACCAAATTTTTCTCTATCAGCTGATGGAAGGTTATTATTCCAAGGCAGGACATGTGTCCTTGATCATGGGGAACTCAAGAAGAAGTTGTTAAATGAAGCTCATCAGTCAAAGTACACAATTCATCCTGGATCAACAAAGATGTACGAAGATGTGAAAAGGTAGTATTGGTGGCCAAATATGAAGAGGGATGTGGCCGACCATGTGGCATATTGTTTAACATGTATGAAAGTTAAGGCAGAGCATTTCCAAATGGCCAGTGGACTGCAACCACTGAAAATTCCAGAATGGAAGTGGGAGAGCATCGGGATGGATTTTATCATGGGATTGCCCATGACTAGAGGTGGTATGGATGCAATATGGGTAATAGTAGACCGATTGACTAAGTCGGCTCATTTCTTGCCGATTAAGAGCACATGGTCAGTGGATGTGTTGGCCGTGCTATATGTTAAATAAATAGTTAGACTACATGGGGTTCCATCTAATATAATATCTGATCGGGACCGTAGATTCACTTCACACTTCTAGAAGGGTTTGCAAGCAGCAATGGGAACCAAATTGAACTTTAGCACTGCCATTCATCCTCAGACAGATGGACAAACCGAAAGGACTAATCAAATTGTGGAGGACATGCTTCGTGCCCTTGTGTTTGATTTTAGAGGACGTTGGGATGACCAGCTGTATCTTATGATGTTTGCATACAACAATAGCTACCAAGCAAGTATCAAAATGGCACCGTTCGAAGCTTTATATTGTAGGAGTTTTGGATCACTTCTTTGTTGGAGGAGGTTGGAGAAAACCAATGGGTTGGACCCGACTTAATCGAAGCAACTGTCCAGAAAGTTCAGATTGTCAAGGAACGTCTGAAGATAGCACAGTCAAGACAGAAGAGTTATGTGGACAAAAGAAGGAAGAGCTGGAATTCCAAGTTGGTGACCATGTTTTCTTGAAGGTCTCACCTTCAAGGGGAATCCAAAGATTTGGGATCAAGGGAAAATTGAGTCCCAGGTTTATTGGACCTTTTGAAATCCTGGAAAGGGTTGGTCAAGTGGCTTAAAGACTTGCACTGTCTCCACAACTGGCAAACGTGTGCAAAGTATTCCACATATCCATGTTGAGGAAGTATCTATTCAATGTCGAACATATAATTAACGACGAGGACTTGGAGATTCGGGAGGGCCTAACCTATGAGGAGAAGCCAATCAAGCTACTGGATCAGAAGTTGCAACGACTCTGGAATCATACCATACCTATGGTGAAGGTCCAGTGGAGTCGAGATGGAGTTACCAACGCTACCTGGGAAATAGAGGAAAGAATGAAGAAAAACCACCCATAACTGTTCTCAACTATGATACTATGCCGTTATGTATAAATTTGGGGAGCAAATTTCCTTAAGTGGGGGAGGATGTTGCACCCCGAAAAATTCAATGATTTAAAAATTGGAAATAAAAAGGGAATAAATAATTTTCGTATCATTGGAATGGTAGAACGTACGTACCACTATCGTACGTGCAAGAAAACATCATAAAATTCCATAAAAAATTTAAATCAACCTCAAACATTATCCCTAAACGTTCCACGAAGAAATTCGTGCAACTAAAATTCCGAATGGCTAAGTGAAGGTCACAATGTGACTAATTATCCAAATTATGAAACTAAGTCGGAAACTGTTAACTCGAAAAAATGTCACGATCATAAATTAAATAAACATTTTTGAGAGACTTCCAACATCATGTATTGATGACCTATTATCAAAATTGGTCCAATGGATCGCTTTTGGCCCAAGAATAAAATGGAGCAAGAAAATACACAAAAATTTTTACCTGTAATTATGTGGTAAATTGTAAGGGCAAATTAGGGTTAAACCTTGATGGATTAGCCATGGATGGCAATCCAATTCATGCATAACCATTTTAGGAGCCTTCATAATGGTATTCCTACCTCTATTGGGAGGAGAATTTCAAATTATGGTAACTATACATGCATAAACCGCAACCACACTTTCCCTAACCCATTGGGACATGTATAAACCCTAGATGTATAAATAAACATGAAGAGACTCTTAGGGAAGTTTTACCATCATGTTGGGGCCATGTGGAGGCGAGCTATGGCCCCAGAGGAGGAGAGGAATGGTTGGGAACGGGAGCTTCATCCCCCTACATCCTCTACTGCGTTGAGCTGAACATTTAAGTTGCACATACCTATGGATAGAGCATCAAGTCTAGTTCATTTTGCAAGTGATTTCCCTATTTTTCATGTAGAATATGAGTCGTATTAAGCATTTTCCCTAGGTCGTGCACTGTTAGGGCTTTTCCCATTCTTCATGTGTTGCACATGATTTGAGACCGAATTAGATCAGCCCACAATATGAAAGTTCTTCTACTAGTTGTCCTCGTCATATTTCATGTTGAGAGTTTTAACTAAATGTCAGTAGATAGAGAGTTATAAGCAATGCATGGGGATCAGTTCCTGTTTCACACGTTTTAAGTCTAAGGTTTGAACCGCATCCGGTCCAGGCAACGCGATTCCAATGCCGACGCGATTCAGTAAACCGAGGCTGCAAGGTCCGACGCGAATCAACATCTGACCAGTCAACAACCCATGTGAAACTTTGTGGAGCTTGGTTCTCTGCACTGGTCTGATACACGATAGTAAAACCCGACGCAATTCAGGCGGTTTTCCCGCCCATTGATTTATTAAATGAATTTTCATGAATGTGTCGGGATTTCCCTACGCGATTCATTGATAAAGGCCTCCAGCTAGGTCGTCGCGATTTTGAGTCTTCACAGTTTCACCATGTTTCGACGGTGCACTGCGTTGTGAATAGCGTCTACTATGTAGGATGCGATTTTAGAGCCGACCCGAGACTGTTTTAATGTACTGTCCAGTCTAGTTCATGCATGTCCCTATGTGACATCATTCCATGTAGTTATGCAATGGCCTAAAAGTGAATAACCTACATGAAATCTTAATGATTTGAATATCTATTCTAAGTGCAATAATTGAATTAATGTCATCTACTATGGGATCATATGATTGATACATGTTATGATCTGACTTGTCCTTAATTGAAAAGTGACAAATGTTATAAGTAATGCAACCATGAAATAGATTGAATTGCATACAAGTCATGCATGTTGGTAATTACTTTTCGTAATGTTTTAATCGGTGGATTGTGGATTGAGACACACTCTACACATCACTTTACACATATAGGCAGCCCTTTCTTGGGGATTTGGAAGCTCTCTGTTGATCATTCCGTATCGATAACTAGTGACCTTTTCTCTAAGACTTCCGTAAATCTCTGTACTTCATGGATTCCCTCATGAAGACTGAGTTGGTTGTACCAATGAAGTACCCGGAAGATAGAATCCACTTCTCTTCTTATCTACTTCTCGTTAGAGTGATTTGATAACATTGAAAACAAGCCATTAAATGTAATGTTTGAACCAATAAGAATAAGTTGTTATGCTACCGAGATTAATCTAGATCATGTCCCCTTGCATTGTTCCCTATCATTATTGGCATCATCATTAGTTCATCATTGTCCATTACTTGGAAATTCATGTGGCCATAAATGAATGAATGGAATTACCAGAAACTATTAGATCTTTGGTTCGCAACTATGCCTGTGCAAATAGGGCCATGATTGGTCCTGGGAGGAGCACCCGAAAAACTTAATCGTGAGGGTATATAACCCAATGAGGTGTCCGACAATCACCTAAATGAAAGCAAGATCAATCTGGGTAATTTCCAAATTGTTATTGAATGAATGATTGATTGATTGAGTGTTATATATTAAATGGCCAATTCCATTGTATATGTCATTGTTATTGAATCCTACATGTCATTGTCCATTTGAATTCTATGGAATTCATCTTGAGAAATCTATTGTTCATGCTACATGATATTGAAATTCCCTACATGTCAAGTGATCGATCTATTATCTATCTCATTATTAATCATTCCGTCCTACAGAGAATTGTTATACTCGTACATGTCATCTCTTGGATTTATCACTACCGTTATTGTCATGAGTATTGCATTATAGTTTTGCCACTGTTAACATGTTAATCACGTAAAGCATGCCCGCACCATGAGATGTAAATCCTACTGGGCGCTAGTGCACTCACACCTGCTTTCCTAATATTTTCAGGAGATGAGTATGAAGAATTGGAGAATGATGGGACTGGGGATGAGTGGTGAGCTGCTCAACTGCACCCTCCCATAGAGCTAGTCAGCCAGCAAGACTAGAGTCAAGAGTTGTAATAGTTAGTTTTTCCTTTTATTGAGTCATATGTATTTGAGATATAATATTGGGCCTTGTTATTGGCTCTGATGATGTAAGATGTTTAAACTAGTTGATTGGAAACGAAATAAAGGTTGTTTCGCTGGCAATATTATTGTCTTATATCTTGTGTTACAACTAGTTGTTACTCTAATTTACTCGACTGTGATACACACACTTGTATCGCTCACGCTCTTGACGTTTATTTTGCGCCGCTAAATGTCGAGGCGTGACACTTTGTGAGTGCACTTAGGAACAGAGTCCTTGATCCAAACATTTTGAGACTTGTCTTCTAAAACATAATGGCTTCTCCTCAAGGTGGAGAGCCTAATCTTTTCTTTCACAGAGGTGGACACCTCATCAGTTAAGTCCACTGAAAACTTTTTGAACACAACGGTTAGCAGGGGCCTATAGGGATGGGATTCATGCAGGTTCATGGAACATGACATCTTTTCCGAGATGATGGAAGGCAAGTTAACCCTTTGTCTATGAATGACCCAAAATAACAAACTGCCATCTCTGGCAGTGATAGAAGAGTGTGTACCTGCTCTGGGAGTGATGATGTTGGTGATGATTGAGTAGAGTAATCTCTTCTCTACAGAAAGCTCATTGACTAGGAGCCCTTTCTTAGTGATGGAACCTAGACTCCCAATAACTCTTAATTTCTACTTCTCCATGGACACAACTTCACTGATCTTGTGTCCAAAGTTCGGGCAATCCAGGAGTTCTACTAGAAGTTCTTATGAAACAGTGATATTAGTACCCTTTACTGAGCCTATAACTGAACCTTTTGTTGTGATTTGGAGGGATAGGTAGAAATCCTTCAGAGAACCCTCAATTGTTGGTTCAGAAATCTGACAATTGACTGAAATCCACTATTTTCCCTAGGCAAATGTAAGCTTTTGCCGAAGACAGTCGTTGGAACTGCTCTGTAACGTCCCGAGAATTACGCAGCAGATATTAGTCGAAGAATTCGAATCGATATCCCGAGACGTGGACAGTCGGCAAATAAGCCTCTAGCTAGCACGCACTAAATGTATATCAACACAACATCATAATAGGGCCCAACTGATGAACTCAATAAAAAATTGTATTCAAAACTCAACTTATTGTATTCCAAATGGAACTGTTACAACTCTTAGACTATGGGATAACAGAACTAGACTCAATAAAAAGGAAAGTACATTTACCCCTCACTTCCTACTACATGTTCTAACTCTCAAAATAAACTACTATAACTAGACTCATAATTGGAACGCTCGTCACTCGGACGCATTCCCATCCTCGACTTGCTCTTCCTCTTGAACTTCATAGTCACCTAGATTGGGAAAAGGTAGGGGATGAGCAAACTAGCCCAGTAGGATTTATATCTCAATATGCGGGCAATAGTATAAGTGATTAACATTTTAGAACTAGGCAAGTACGATGAATGATATGCAAGTACGAATAAAACTCATTAAAACATGATATATAAAACAAGCTGGATAGAGTGAACAAGATAGAATAAGATTTTTGAACAAGATGACAAGAAAGAACTAGCAATAGATCACTTTGTACAAGCACACAAGATTTCACTTGATGTCAATAGTTTTCAAGAAAACAAGATATCACTAGTTGCAATAAATGCAGGATGGCCATATCACACAAGCAAGCAAGCAAGATTGCACAAGTACGATCAAGTAATACTAATCAGGCACGTAGACACTAATGTACACCAAGGAAAGATCCACCAAGAATGCACACAGGTCACGTGTATGTGGTTATGTATCTATCATTCAACAAGCAAGAAAGTACTCCCAGCGCAGATGCAACGCCAGTAATCATTATACCCCATGGTTAACAGTATATTTATGACTCGCCGTCATTGGGGCTAGACTGGAGCCCTTGGACACACGCCGTGCCCTGTCAGCCATCTCATGTAAAATTGTAAATGTAGATACCCACAGTCATAAATAATGGCCAATGAGAGTTTTAAAATGTAGCATGTGTAATGTTATGTTCACGATGATGATGAGAAGAAATAAATAATTAAATTGAACATGATTCCATGACGACAATGGTCAAGAGATAATTTCGGCAGCTGAACGGTATGATTTATAATTTAGTTCAATCTTTACATTAATGGCTTTAGTCTAGATTGTAATTCATGCTCACGAGAACAAGAAGGGAAAGGAAGTGCCTGCCCTTGATGTAAAGTGTGTAGGGATGTACGTGGGTCAATTCACAAACCGTCGGTCTCAAACTCTCGGAAAACACTTAACATGATGGCATGCAGTGAACAATGCATTTACCTACATGTGGGTTTACAAGATTTTAAGATAATATTCATCATTTAAATCAAGCTAGAATGGTAATAAGAGTGAATCACAAGTTTCATGTATGATCATTTCATTAGAAAGCAATTAGAATAATATTCATGTAATTAAGGATTTTTCAATGGGTTAAACACTTTTAAGCCATTAAATAGACATTATGTAATGAACAGACCCAAGACAGGCAATATTTTGCAAAGGTAGTGTCGACACAACCCATACTGGTGTCGACACCATGCTTCAAACACAAAGCAAAAACATGAAGAACTGGTCAAGTAGTGTCGACACTAGTTCAAGTAGTGTCGACACTAGAGACAGGTTCCAGAAAACCTTCTGGCCAACATGGGACAGTGTGTCGACACTAGATCAACTATTGTCGATACTAGATCAGCTCCCAGAAACTTTTGGGTCAAACTGGGACAGTGTGTCGACACTAGATCAGGTAGTGTCGACACTAGAGACCTTCCCAGACCACCTTCTGGGCTGTTTTGGGATAGTGTGTCGACACTAGATCAGGTAGTGTCGACACTAGTGCCCTTCCAGAAAAAAAAACTTACAGGTCAAGGGTAACCCGAAAACATGTCTCATGTAGGATTTATTTAAACCTCTTATAACTCTCTAACAAATGACATTTAGACAAAATGTTCAACATGAAAGATGACGAGGACAACTAGTAGAAGAACTTTGTTGTTGGGGTTTGATCTAATTCAGTCTTGAATCCCTAGAAAATATGTGAAGAACAAAAAGTCAAGTGTAGCCCGAAATCACGGTATCATGCAATGACTCTCTTCCCACACCTGTAACTCTCTAACCAAAGACTTTTGGACAAAACGTCCAACATAAAATATGATCATGACTTCAAGTAGAAAAATGTTTGTGAAGGAAGTTTAGACAAATTCGGTCTTGAATCACATGCATAATAAGATGAACGGGAGAAACCCTAACGTGCACGACTTTGGAAGAACACTTATAACTCGAAATATACTCATTAGAATTTGATGAAACTAGTGGGAAACGAAAGTTAACTTGATTCTCTACACATTCGTATAGGATATATTAAGGTTTGGCCCGAGGAAACCTACCTTATGGGTTGAAAAAGTCTCATTTTTCCAGAAAACCCGTGTTCAGACCACTTGGAGGAGAACACTTACTGCTCCGTGTATACTGCATGGAATTTGTGCATTCCACTTGGGTTAGAATGTAGACTTGACCCTCTTTCCAGGGGTATAAGTCTTGCAAGGTTTGGTTTAGGTTTGACTCACCTTTGGTCGACTTCAAGATGATGGTCTGTGCAGGTCGCAGCAGACACAACGGGAAAAAGAACGGCTTGGTGTGGATGATCTCCTGCTCCCCAGCCACCAAGAACTTCTCCACACGACCCCAGCAAGTTCTAAAACTCGTTCCTAGGGTTTAATGAAGAGTATTTAAGCAACCATGGTGTTTTAGGAGTCCTACTATGACTAGGAAAGCTAAGTTGCGGTTTTGACAGGGTAGTTTCCTATCTTTTGAGGATTTCTTCCTCCCTTAGAGTGTGTGAGGCTTTAGGAAACCTCCCACCATAGTTAGGCAAGAATTTGGGTTGCCAAGAATGCATGATTGCATCCCAATTTAACTCAATTTGTCTCTTTCTAATTTCAGCCTATTTAGAGTTACGAATTTTCCCTGCATTTTCTAGCTTTATTTGATTATTGGGCCAAATGATGTCCATTGACCCAAATTATGATATTGGGTCATTAATATATAATGTTGGAAGTCCCTCCAACAATTTTATTTAAATTGTTGATTCCGTCGTATTTCCGTGTTAACGATTTTCCGACTTGTTATAGCACGTACGATAATGATGCGTATGTTTTACATACTTGGAAATTATTTATTTCCTTTTATTTGAATTCTTTATATAACTAAAATTTCCGAGGTGCTACACCCTCCCCCGCATAAGAGAATTTGGTCCCCAAATTCATGTATAGCAAGTTATTGTACAAGTGAGGTGTACTTACTTGTGAATAGCTCCGGGAATCTTTTGCGCATTGCTTCCTCGGTTTCCCACGTGTCGTCCTCATCCATGCGTTGATTCCATCTAACCCTTACTAGTGGGATAACCTTGTTCCTTAGTTGGCGCAGTTCCCGGTCCACGATCTTAATTGGCTTCTCTTGATATGTTCCGTCTTTGTTGAACTCCAGAAGCTCGTATTCTATGACATGCCATGGATCTCGTACATACTTTTTCAACATGGATATGTGGAACACATTGTGTATTCCATCCATTTGTGGTGGTAAAGCGAGACGATATGCCACCTCGCCGACTCTTTCAATGATTTCGAAAGGCCCGACAAACCTTGGTGACAACTTGCCTTTAATGCCAAAACGTCTGATCCCACGGCCTAGAGACACTTTCAAGAATACATGTTCACCCACCTGAAACTCCAGGTCCCTTCTTCTATTATCTACATATGCCTTTTGTCTTTGCTGCGCCACTGCCATTCTTTCCCTAATAAGCTTTACCTTCTCTGTGGTTTCCCTTATCATCTCTGGTCCTAACATTTGTTTTTCGCCAACTTCATACCAGCATATTGGAGATCGGAAACTTCTGCCATAAAGTGCTTTAAACGGTGCCATCTGAATGCTAGCTTGATAGCTATTACTGTAGGTGAGTTCCACAAGAGGTAAGTGTTCGTGCCAACTACCTCCAAAATCTAGGACACATGCTCTGAGCATATCTTGAATCACCTGGTTAGTTCTCTCCGTATGTCCATCTGTTTGTGGATGGAAAGCCGTGCTAAAGTTTAGTTTAGATCCCAAGGAGTAATGCAGTCCTTTCCAAAAGTGGGATGTAAACCTAGGGTCTCTATCAGACACTATAGACATCGGTACTCCATGTAATCTGACTATTTCCTTCACATACAATGCAGCCATAACGTCTACTGACCACTTATTCTTCACTGGCAAGAAGTGAGCTGACTTAGTTAAGTGGTCGACTATAACTCAGATACCATCGAATCCACCTCTAGATTTGGGTAGTCCGAAAATAAAGTCCATCCCTATACCTTCCCATTTCCATGCCGGAATTTCTAGGGGTTTGAGTTTACCTGCGGGTCGCAAGTGTTCCGCCTTGACCCTTTGACATGTTAAGCATCGGGCGACATATTCCACCACCTCTCTCTTCATATTAGGCCACCAGATGCTTCTTTTCAAATCTTGATACATTTTGGTAGTTCCAGGATGAATAGTATATCTGGTCTTGTGAGCCTCGTCCATAATCATTTTCTTTGTCTCTGCATGGTCGGGTACACAGACTTGATCCCGGAACAATAGCCTTCCATCTTCAGTTAATGAGAAATCCGGCCTCTGGTCCAGATTAGCCTTAATCTCCACAAGTACAGGGTCATTGTCTTGGAGTGTTGTGATGTCCTCCAATAGTGTGGGTAATGCTCTTACACTAGCAACAAAGCATCCCTTCTCTTTGATGTCAGCATCAATATTTAACTTGGCGAAGTCTACTAATAACTTCCATTCTTCTACCATTAAACTTGACAATGTGATCATTGGCTTTCTACTTAGAGCATCTGCCATAGCATTTGCTTTTCCTGTATGATATTGGATCGTGAAGTCGAAGTCTTTGAGATACTCCAACCACCTCCGCTGCCTCATATTCAAGTCCTGCTGAGAAAACATATACTTCAAGCTTTTATGGTCAGAAAACACAATGAATTTCTCACCATATAGATAATGACGCCATATCTTCAAGGCGAAGACCACAACAGCTAGCTCCAAATCACGTACGGGATAATTGTCCTCGTGCTTCTTCAATTGTCTGGATGCGTAGCATATAACTTTCCCTTCTTGCATCAGCACACAGCCAAGGCCGATCCCGGATGCATCGGTGTATACTTCAAAACTACCCCCAGCAACTGGCAGGTTAGTACGGGTGCTGAGGTAAGGTGTTCTTTCAATGCCCTGAAACTTTCTTCACATTCATCAGTCTATGCGAATGGATTCTCCTTCCTGGTAAGCCTGGTCATTGGTACAGCTATCCTTGAGAAATCTCTAATGAAGCGACGATAATAACCGGCTAACCCCAGAAAGCTTCTAATCTCCGACACAGTTGTCGGCCTCTCCCAGTTCTTTACCGCCTCCACCTTAGATGGATCCACAGAGATCCCCTCCTTGGATATGATGTGACCAAGGAAAGATACTTCCTCCATCCAGAATTCACACTTACTAAGTTTAGCATAGAGTTGATTATCTCTGAGCACTTGCAGAGCAACCTTCAAGTGTTCCTCATGTTCTTCTTTGGATTTGGAGTAAATAAGGATGTCATCAATGAACACCACTATGCACTGGTCCAAGTAGGGCCTATAAATATTGTTCATAAGTTGCATGAAGGTCGCTGGAGCATTGGTTAGACCAAACAGCATGACTACGAACTTGTAGTGACCATATCTACTTCGGAATGCAGACTTGTGAACATCCTCTTCCTTTATTCTTAGTTGATGGTAGCCAGATCTTAGATCTATCTTAGAGAAATATTTTGCACCGGAGATCTGGTCAAACAGCTCATCGATGCGGGGCAGTGGATACTTATTCTTTATTGTCAACTGGTTCAGCTGACGGTAATCAATGCATAGCCTCATTGTTCTGTCCTTCTTCCTGAAGAATAGTACTGGCGCTCCCCACGAGGATGTACTAGGCCTGATAAAACCTTGATCTAGCAGTTCTTGGATCTGTCTCTTCAACTCCTACAATTCAACAGGGGACATGCGATACGGGGCCTTTGAAACAGGGGCTGCCCCAGGGAGTAACTCAATGGTGAAGTTTACCTCCCGCTCAGGTGGTATACCAGGTAATTCCTCGGGAAATACATCAGGATAGTCCCTGGCTATTGGAATTTCTTCTAGGGTCGGTTTCTTCTTTTCAGTAGCCAAGACAGAAACTAGGAAAGCATCACAACCCTGGTTGATCAGCTTAGAAGCCTTCAAGGAGGATATCAAGATAGGGTGTTTGTGATAACGGGTGCCAAGTAGTGATAGAGTTGGAAGGTTTGATCTTTTAAAAGTGACCCTCCTATGGCGACAGTTTACATCGGCATCATATTCAATTAGCCAATCGACACCCAGAATGGCATCATAACCCTTCATGTCTAAACAGATAAGGTCGGCAGGGAGATTGTGTCCTCCAATTATAGTTTCACATTTCGGCAAGTAGTCAGTGAGTTCAGATTCTGAGCCTAGTGGAGAGGCTACAGTGATCTTGGATTTCAAGGGTATAGGTTTGACAGGTAGAGTTGCAGCAAATATGGTGGAAATAAATGAATATGCAGCTCCCGTATCAATAAGTACAAATGCAGGTTTAGAGTGTATGGAAATGGTACCTTCCACCATACCCCCTTCGTTGGGTAGGTTAGCTTCTATGACCGCATTAAGGCATCCCTAACACCGTGGTACATTCTGGGCTCTACCTGGCTGGTCCTTCAACATAGGACAATCCGGAATACGGTGGTCCCGACCACCACATCTCAAGCATCCCCGAGCTTCTTCCAGCATTCCTCAGCTCGGTGTCCTGGTTTATCACAGAACTTGCAGTTTTCGGCCAACTGCCTACCTTCCATTTTGACTCTTTTGTCTCCCGCAGCCTCTCATCCGGCATTCGGCCTCTTGTTGTTGTTGTTACGGAAGGTTGGAGCAGTATTAGGTGCTCCCTTCTTGACGAAGACCGGCTTGGAGTTGTCCTTGCCCCTCATGCCCTCCACTTTGGCCATGGTGTCTTCTACCAGCTGAGCTCTTTGGACCATCTCAGTGTAAGTTTGAATATTGTGTGGTCCGAGCCTTTCAATGAACATGGGCCTGAGTCCATCCATGAAACGGTTGGCCTTCAACCTTTCTGTGCCCACAAGATGTGGGGCATACACTGCCAGGCGAGCGAACTGAGCTTCATACTCAGCCACAGACATGCTCTTTTGTTTTAGTCCAGCAAACTCTGCTGCCTTCTTCTCCTTCACTCTCTCAGAGAAATACTTTCCCCGGAATATCTCCAAGAATCCGGCCCACTCTAGTTCAACTACGTTTGGCAGGTGGGCCGAGGTGGCCTTCCACCATGCTCGAGCATCTTTAGTAAATTGGAAAGTTGCCAGTACCACTTTTTCCCTATTGGTGCATTCCATTACTTGGAAAATCCTTTCGATCTCCTCTTGCCAATTTTCTGCTTCATCTGGGTCAGGGGATCTAGAGAAACGAGGAGGGTTTAAACTCCTAAAATTTCAGTGCAGATCAACGGCTCCATTCCTTGCAGCTGCAACCTGATTTCCAGCCTGAACTACATTTTGCAGGGCCTGAGTAAGTCCAGCCACAGAGTCTTGCATAGCTTGCCACTGGTTGCGAGCCATTGCATTTTAGGGAAAGTGTTATGAGGGTTCCTGAGAAAAGGATGGAAACCAATTAATGTCTCTAGATACATTATAAGAGTCAATGGGTAGGAGTGTTTAATTTTTTTCTTACATATTCCCAGTCTCTACCCATTCTCGCCAGGTAATATATTAAATTTCCATGGCCTAGGTTCCATAGGTATCTCCTATTCCTGAGACATATCCTATTTGATATTCCTAGGCTTTGATACCATTAAACTGTCACGTCCCGAGAATTACGCAGCAGGTATTAGTCGAAGAATTCGAATCGATATCCCGAGATGTGGACAGTCGGCAAATAAGCCTCTAGCTAGCACGCACTAAATGTATATCAACACAACATCATAATAGGGCCCAACTGATGAACTCAATAAAAAATTGTATTCAAAACTCAACTTATTGTATTCCAAATGGAACTGTTACAACTCTTAGACTATGGGATAATAGAACTAGACTCAATAAAAAGGAAAGTACATTTACCCCTCACTTCCTACTACATGTTCTAACTCTCAAAATAAACTACTATAACTAGACTCATAATTGGAACGCTCGTCACTCGGACGCATTCCCATCCTCGACTTGCTCTTCCTCTTGAACTTCATAGTCACCTAGATTGGAAAAATGTAGGGGATGAGCAAACTAGCCCAGTAGGATTTATATCTCAATGTGCGGGCAATAGTATAAGTGATTAACATTTTAGAACTAGGCAAGTACGATGAATGATATGCAAGTACGAATAAAACTCATTAAAACATGATATATAAAACAAGCTAGATAGAGTGAAGAAGATAGAATAAGTTTTTTGAACAAAATGACAAGAAAGAACTAGCAATCTAGCACATTGTACAAGCACACAAGATTTCACTTGATGTCAATAGTTTTCAAGAAAACAAGATATCACTAGTTGCAATAAATGTAGGATGGCCATATCACACAAGCAAGCAAGCAAGATTGCACAAGCATGATCAAGTAATACTAATCAGGCACGTAGACACTAATGTACACCAAGGAAAGATCCACCAAGAATGCACACAGGTCACGTGTATGTGGTCATGTATCTATCATTCAACAAGCAAGAAAGTACTCCCAGCGCAGATGCAACGCCAGTAATCATTATACCCCATGGTTAACAGTATATTTATGACTCGCCGTCATTGGGGCTAGACTGGAGCCCTTGGACACATGTCATACCCTGTCAGCCATCTCATGTAAAATTTTAAATGTAGATACCCACAGTCATAAATAATGGCCAATGAGAGTTTCAAAATGTAGCATGTGTAATGTCATGTTCACGATGATGTTGAGAAGAAATAAATAATTAAATTGAACATGATTCCATAAGGACAATGGTCAAGAGATAAATTCGGCAGCTGAACGGTATGATTTATAATTTAGTTCAATCTTTACATTAATGGCTTTAGTCTAGATTGTAATTCATGCTCACGAGAATAAGAAGAGAATGGAAGTGCACGCCCTTGATGTAAAGTGTGTAGGGATGTACGCGGGTCAATTCACAAACCGTCGATCTCAAACTCTCGAAAAACACTTAACATGATGGCATGCAGTGAACAATGCATTTACCTACATGTGGGTTTACAAGATTTTAAGATAATATTCATCATTTAAATCAAGCTAGAATGGTAACAAGAGCGAATCACAAGATTCATGTATGATCATTTCATTAACAAAGCAATTATAATAATATTCATGTAATTAAGCATTTTTCAATTGGTTAAACACTTTTAAGTCATTAAATAGACATTATGTAATGAACAGACCCAAGACAGGCAATATTTTGCAAAGTAGTGTCGACACAACCCATACTGGTGTCGACACCATGCTTCGAACACAAAGCAAAACATGAAGAACTGGTCAAGTAGTGTCGACACTAGTTCAAGTAGTGTCGACACTAGAGACAGGTTCCAGAAAACCTTCTGGCCAACATGGGACAGTGTGTCGACACTAGATCAACTAGTGTCGACACTAGATCAGCTCCCAGAAACTTTCTGGGTCAAACTGGGACAGTGTGTCGACACTAGATCAGGTAGTGTCGACACTAGAGACCTTCCCAGAACACCTTCTGGGCTGTTTTGGGACAGTGTGTCGACACTAGATCAGGTAGTGTCGACACTAGTGCACTTCCAGAAAAAAAAGCTTGCAGGTCAAGGGTAACCCGAAAACACGTCTGATGTAGGATTTACTTACACCTCTTATAACTCTCTAATGAATGTCATTTAGACAAAATGTTCAACACGAAAAATGACGAGGACAACTATTAGAAGAACTTTTATGTTGGGGGTTTGATCTACTTCGATCTTGAATCCCGAGAAAACATGTGAAGAACAAAAAGTCAAGTGTAGCCCGAAATCACAGTATCATGCAGTAACTCTCTTCCTATGCCTGTAACTCTCTAATCAAAGACTTTTGGACAAAATGTCCAACGTAAAAGATGATCGTGACTTCATGTAAAAAATCTTTTGTGAAGGAAGTTTAGACAAATTCGGTTTCAAATTATGTGCATAATAAGAAGAACGGGAGAAGCCCTAAGAGTGCGCGACTTTGGAAGAACACTTATAACTCGAAATATACTCATTAGAAATTGATGAAACAACTGGGAAACGAAAGTTAACTTGATTCTCTACACATTCGTATAGGATATATTAAGGTTTGGCCCGAGAAAACCTACCTTATGTGTTGAAAATATCTCATTTTTACAGAAAACTTGTGTTCAGACCACTTGGAGGAGAACACTTACTGCTCAGTGTATACTGCATGGAATTTGGGCATTCCACTTGGGTTAGAACACTTACTTGACCCTCTTTCCTGGGGTATAAGTCTTGCAAGGTTTGGTTTAGGTTTGACTCACCTTTGGTCGACTTCAAGATGATGGTCTGTGCAGGTCGCAGCAGACACAACGGGGAAAAAGAACGGCTTGGTGTGGATGATCTCCTGCTCCCCAGCCACCAAGAACTTCTCCACACGACCCCAGCAAGTTCTAAAACTTGTTCCTAGGGTTTGGTGAAGAGTATTTAAGCAACCATGGTGTTTTAGGAGTCCTACTATGACTAGGAAAGCTAAGTTGCGGTTTTGACAGGGTAGTTTCCTATCATTTGAGGATTTCTTCCTCCCTTAGAGTGTGTGAGGCTTTAGGAAACCTCCCACCATAGTTAGGCACGAATTTGGGTTGCCAAGAATGCATGGTTGCTTCCCAATTTAACTCAATTTGTCTCTTTCTAATTTCAGCCTATTTAGAGTTACGAATTTTCCCTGCATTTTCTAGCTTTATTTGATTATTGGGCCAAATGATGTCCATTGACCCAAATTATGATATTGGGTCATTAATATATAATGTTGGAAGTACCTCCAACACTTTTATTTAAATTTTTTATTGCGTCGTATTACCGTGTTAACGGTTTTCCGACTTGTTATAGCACGTACGATAATGATGCGTATGTTTTACATACTTGGAAATTATTTATTTCCTTTTATTTGAATTCTTTATATAACTAAAATTTCCGCGGTGCTACATGCTCCGGGGTGAACAGGGTCCTTCAAGAGCCCTAGATGAAGCCATCTAGACAAACAATGAAAAGAGGTCTGAGATAGGTAGCAGAGAAGATGTAGAGATAGTCTGTCATGCCCCGATGCGGAATATCAGAACGCGAGGCAGTTGCAAGTAAACGGGTGCAGAGCAAGTACTAGACATCAAACCATTGCACCATGAATAATACTAAAGCAAATACCTTTCATTAATAACTTTCCAAATGTCTAGTTACAACCACTAATATCAGAGCCAATTCTATAGGGCCTAATTACATTGAATAAAAGTAAAGGACTAACTAATACTTTAACATATTGCTAGGGCGCTAGCGTACTCTTAACATCACTCATGGTCATTCGCGTCCTCTTGAGTGTATGTATCATCCTCGGTTTCACCTGAGAACACAACGACAAATAACGCAGGGTGAGCGATAACGCCCAGTAGGACTTAAATCTCAATAGTCATGCAGGCTTTAAACGATTAATGTATGAAAAGTAGAATAACTAATGAGATAGCGAGAGAGTCAAGAAGGATAGCACGTGAACGAAATAGTGTAACTTTCCAAGTATAGCACAACAGTTGAGTATAGCACAAATAGCAAGATGGCTATAGCACAATAGCACATGGTATAGTAATAGCACAGCGAGTATAATATACCACTTTGTTTGTCTTGTAGACATCGAGAGAATATAGCACTTTTGATTGTCATATAGATAGTCGAGATAGATAGCACTTGAGTGTAATGCCAAATACTCTGATCATTTAACTCCCATGGGCACTAGCACTTTCGGGTGCACATCCCAGGACCAGATCAGGCCCTTTATATATTGCCAGGCATTGGTTATATTGTTTATGTTTAGACAATCAGTCAATGGCCAATATAGAGTACCAATAAAAGATTAGAGTACTAGATTAATAGACGAGATAGTAGGGTGAACGTGAATAGATGAGCGAGTAGAGCATAGATGAGAGCTAGTGGACATTGTATGTAACACATCGAGTAAACAGGCATTAGTAAAAGTTGCACAACACGCGCACATGGTGTTGGCGGTCAGGTGGAGCTCACTACCTTTTGCTGGCCATGTTATACACAAGTCCAGAGGTCCGGCGTGATTCAAGATAAGAGTGAACTTCTAATAGCCATTTGGATCATATTGATCCCTAAAGGGTATCATAGGTGTTAGGGTACAACCGGCTCGTCGACCATGTGGGAATCCATGGATAGAGGAGACTTACGGAGGCCTTAAACAAAGACTCACTAGTCCGACAGACGGAATATCTGACGGAGAGTTCGTCCAAGTCAATAGAGTGTGTATTGAAACAAGTGCTCGACGTTCTAGAGGAATTCTAGGACAGTGGAGCTTCGGTATCGGTGTTCCAAAGCATCACGAGAAATGAAGAAAATCTTATTAATAATGGAAATTTAGGTACATAAATTACCAGACATATTAAATAATTTCATGCCAAATTAAGCCATAATTGGATGATTCAGAGTGTGTGTAAGTGTCATGAAATCATAGATATGATAGGTCAAGTGATTGACTTTTATTAGTTAAAATATAACCAATAGTTACAACTTCATTTTTTTCAGTATCTGTGACGGCCCTCATTATACCGGTACGGTTATACCAACCCACGTCGGTATAGTGAGAGTCCTCACAGTGGGACATTTACCCAAACGATACATACAGCTGAGATACACGCGAATATACAACAGAGTAGCGGAAGTAAAAGACAACTGTCTCCATTCATTCATCATCCACATTCAACATACATGAAGTTTGCAATTAACAATAAGGAACTAAAAGTTCACACAATTTAAATTGCTGAAATAGAAATACATAATGTCCACACTTATACATTCTTTTCATGATACTCTAATACAACGTTCAAAATTACATACTATGAAATGCACAAGTCACAAAGAAACTCCAAGACTAATCTCCACGCTCGGAGTCCGTCTCCACTGTCTCCTCCAACAGTGCCACGTCACCAACTACACCTATACGCCGAAGCAAGGAGTGAGTCCAAAGACTCAGCAAGCAACACTATTCATAGCATACACGTATAAGTCATAGGGGTTTCTACATGCACATTCAAAATTTACAACACATGGCATGCTAATCATTTGAAGGTTTCAACCTATCATGAAAGTTTTACAAATTGATACATGGATCATGCTTTCAGATTCTAAGAATAAAACTTTACCTATCACATGCTCTCTATTCAATTTACTCATGAAATTTTGTCTTTAAAGGACCAAGACATGAGAGCTACCAACATGAACATTGTGCATATATGAAAGGAAAACACGACTAGCATGGATCTTACATGTTTTTAAACACATACATAGACATTTTCACATGCTTTAAGTTGCTGGTTTCACATGGGTTAATGGCTGTAAACCTACACATGAGAACTACCATGTTGCTTAAAACATATCATGTGAACAACCAATCATGTTATTTTGTACCCGTGCTCATCAATTATCCCTAACATGGATTCTAGACATTTTTCACATATAAACATGATGATAACAACATAAGATTTCTGATTTCACATGGTTTCAGATTTGTCTCACATGGATTTCAATATCATATCCTCACATTTAAAATTTCACATTTTCTTTACACAAGTTTCCTCATTCACATGGTTACACTTTACACATACACATTCACATTGTTCACTTACACATTTACACATGAACACATACACATTACACATTTCACATTACACATTTTAGGTGCCGTGACACATAGTCCAAACCACCAAAGAAGGACATATACACATCACGTTACACATAGACGCCATCTAGGCATTCCAATGGCGACTCTTGGACTGCGCAGACCGGGAGAACAAGTCTCCACCCTAACCAGTGGTACTTGTCCACCTCCAGGATTTCCCCCTAATGCCCTTAGGGTCACTTACACACTGAACTTTCTCAGGGGGACTTTTCCCTGATACAGCTCCACTGCCCTCTACGGAAGCAGTGTCACATTGGCACAGTTACACATTTACACATTTTACCGGTTTGCACATGGTTTTACACATAGCACTTTTCATCTCATTCACTTTCTCACTCACATGCATTTCTCTGTTTTTTCCTGACATGGCACTACAGATTTCAGGAGTTTAACACACAGTAAATTTCACCAATCAAGTTGGGTTTAAGCAATATCTAATCACATTACGATAACATATATAGATTACTATATTTCACATGGAAAATACATAACTTCTTATATACTGGTCCAAATGACCTGAAATTTTAACCACATGCTATTTTCGGGTTCTAGATCATACATTCAACTTTTCAGATTTTTCTGAGCTAATTGGGATTTACAGTAAATAAAAAACCTTTTTCGCATGCCATTCACAATTTAGGTTGACATAGAGTTTAACACATCATGCATTTTTACCACTTACTGTTTGAACAGAGACTACTGTTATATACATGATTTGAGAATACAAAATTATCCTAAATCATACATCTATAGATCGATCACCAAAAATCATTCTCACATGCCATTTTATTACCGAACCGAGTTTATTAGCAATTTATACAAGCATGGACAATTTATCAAAAACTGAGTACATGTATACTGATCCACTAATCTTCATGATCTAATAAAACTGAGGCATTCAGACTAATCCTAATCATAAAGCATAAATTGGCAAGATCATCAACAAGTCATGCTTACAAATTCATGGAATACACTCTTCTAACATCCATCACCACACATCACACTCATCCACACACCACATTTAACAATATACATAGTGTATAGGGTTACCATATATCCTCATCATGGAAACCATACCGAAAATAGTGTATAGGAAAGCCAGAACAGGTCACTGTTCTGTCCAGAGGAACTTGGCGGCGGTCTCTGGCCGCTGACTCAGGGTCAGCGGCATGGTCGATGGACGCCAAGCATGATATCAGCGTCCATTGACCTTGCCGTCAATGCAGGTCTGTGCAGAAACACAGACCCGAGCTCTCAAGTTTGAGTGAATGGGAGGGTCTAGGACTCGAGGGAAAATTCATAAAAATAGTAGAAATGACCTAGACACATACGGGGACATTATGGTTAGGTCACTTGCCTTTTAGAAAATGCTCAAATGGGTCTAGGGTGTTGGTGAAGCCCTCCTTGGGCAGTCCCAAGAAGGTGCAGAAACACCTCCTAGATCTTCTTCCTCCGGGCTCCTGGATGATCTCCACAGCAGGGGATGTCGGGGAAGCCTCCTCCTTTGCTCCAGCTATCCTCTTGTCGTGGAAGATGGCCGGATCTAGCTCCAGGAAGTCGGATCTTTGGGTGCAAAGAGTTGGGTTTTCTCAGTTTTTTCTAGGGTTTTCTTTCTCTCTTTTCTCCTCTTGCAAAGGTGAAGAGAGGGGTGGGGAAGGCAGCTCCGGGTTCAGACTTAAGGGGAGGCCTCTCTCCCACTCACAAGGTGACATGACAGCTCTCAGAGCCGTTGGGGACAGCCCCCCAATGGCTGAGCTTTCTTGGTTCAGAGGTTTCTGGCTCTGTTGCGCATGCAGGCCAGAGAAATAGGCGTCCATATCGCTCGACGCCAGGATTAGTGTTGGCGTCCATGTCTGGACGCTGACACCACCTCAACGGCTAGGGGTTGACGCCAAGGTGGCCTTCGGCCAGAACTCTAAAATATGCAGAAAACTATGCATACCATGCATATATACATGCAATATGTATATGGTAGTGTATCCATACTATCACCATTCAATACATGCATTATTTACATATAGTATAAACACATGCACACGTAATTGTACTAAGTAATACGTACGTAAGTATGTATATAGATACACACACACAAATACAAATAATGCGACGGAAATTCGAGGGCCTTACACCCTCTCCCCCTTAAAGAAACTTCATCCTCGAAGTTAGAACGACACTACTCAAACAAAAGGGGATACTTCTTCATCGCATCCTCAAGCTCCCACGTAGCTTCCTCTCGTGAGAAGTTCCGCCATAAAACTTTCACCGACGCAATACTCTTGTTCCAGAGATGCTGAACCTTCCGGTCAAGAATGGCTACTGGTTGCTCGACATACGAAAGATCTGGCTGAATCTCCACTGGCTCATGACTAATCACATGAGATGGATCTCGGACATACTTCCTGAGCATAGATACGTGGAATACAGGGTGAACGCTAGCCAAAGCTGGGGGTGAAGCTAGCTCATACGCCACGCTGCCCAAACGTCTAAGAATCTCATATGGGCCAATGAATCTGGGGCTTAGCTTGCTATGCCTGCCAAATCTGACAACTCCACGAGTAGGCGATATCTTCAAGAAGACATGATCGCCAACCTCGAACTCCAAATCCTTTCTCCTGTTGTCGGCATAACTCTTCTGCCTATCCTGTGCCGCAACAAGCCTTTTCCTGATAAGCTGGATCTTATCCGAAGTTTCCTGAACTAACTCCGGTCCGATCAATTGCCTATCACCAGTCTCCTCCCAACATAAAGGAGATCTGCAGGGCCTACCATACAACGCCTCGAATGGAGCCATACCAATACTAGCATGAAAGCTGTTGTTGTATGCGAACTCCACGAGAGGTAAATGACGCTCCCAATCATCCTTCCAATCCAACACACATGCTCTCAACATATCCTCGAGCGTCTGGATAGTCCTCTCGGACTGTCCATCGGTCTGGGGATGAAACGCCGAACTGAGCTTAAGCTCCGAACCTAACGCATCCTGAAGACCCTTCCACAATCTCGAAGTAAATCTCGGATCTCGATCCGAAATGATCGACTTCGGCACACCATGCAATCTAATGATACCGCTAACATACAATCTAGCCAAACTCTCTACTGACTGCTTCTTCTTCATAGGCAAGAAATGAGCAGTCTTCGAGAATCTATCTACAACAACCCAAATCGAGTCATTGCCCCTTCTAGATCGAGGCAAACCCGAAACGAAGTCCATAGTGACAGCTTCCCACTTCCATACGGGGATATCCATCCTCTGCATAAGGCCGGATGGTCGCTGCCGCTCGGCTTTCACTTGCTGACATACTAGACATCTAGACACATAATCCGCAACATCCTTCTTCATGCCGGACCACCAAAATGATCTCTTCAGGTCTTGATACATCTTAGTGTTACCCGGATGAATAGAGAATCGCGATCTATGAGCCTCCGCTAACACATGCTCACAGACATCTACTACATCAGGGACACAAACACGGTGCTGAAATCTAATCACACCGTCCTCATCCCGAGCAATGCCCGCCTTACCCACTAACTCTAACAATCTAGGGTCGGCTTTTTGCTGCTCAATCACTTCATCCAAGACATAGGATCTAAGGGATAGCTGAGCTACAAAAGCCTGACACAGCGATGGCTCTAACTCAGTCATAGAGCACGCTGCATCCTCCAACATCTTCCAATCCTGCTGGAGCGAAGACCTCTTTCTACTAAGAGCATCTGCTACGACGTTCGCCTTTCCAGGATGATACTGAAGGTCGAAGTCATAGTCCTTCAAGAACTCAATCCATCTCCTCTGCCTCAGGTTTAATTCCTTTTGGGAGAAAAGATACTTCAAGCTCTTGTGGTCGGTAAACACCTCAAATCTGACACCATAAAGATAGTGCCTCCAGATCTTTAGTGCATGAACCACTGCTGCGAGCTCCAAATCATGAGTCGGATAGTTCCTCTCATGCTCCTTCAACTGTCGAGAAGCATAAGCCACTACCCTCTCCCGCTGCATGAGTACACAGCCTAAACCAATCTGAGATGCATCTGTATAAATGGCAAAACCTTCTGGACCACCAGGCAATACCAATACCGAAGCAGAAGTAAGCTTAGCCTTCAATAGCTGAAAGCTACGCTCACATGCCTCAAACCATACGAACTTCTCACCTTTTCGGGTCAGCTTTGTCAAAGGGGCGGCGATGGATGAGAAACCCTCAATGAATCGCCGATAATAACCAGCTAACCCAATGAAACTACGAATCTCCGAAGGAGTCTGGGGAATCTCCCAATCCATAACTGCTTGGACCTTTGCTAGATCAACTGCAACACCAGCGCCGGAGATCACATGCCCGAGAAAGTGAACCTCGCGCAACCAGAACTCGCACTTGCTGAACTTCGCATACAGCTTGTGCTCACGGAGAACCTCTAAGACTAACCTCAAATGCTGACGGTGCGTGGCCTCATCCGGAGAATAGACCAACACGTCATCAATGAACACAACAACAAAGCTATCTAAATACGGACTAAACACCCGGTTCATGAGATCCATGAACGCTGCAGGGGCATTGGTCAATCCGAAAGGATGAACCAAAAACTCATAATGTCCATAACGGGATCTAAATGCCGTCTTGGACACATCCTCACTCCTAATCCGCAGCTGATGATAACCAGATCGCAAGTCAATCTTAGAAAAGACTGATGCATCCTGCAACTGGTCAAACAGATCATCAATCCGAGGTAAGGGGTACCTGTTCTTCACAGTCACTTGGTTTAGCTTTCTATAATCAATACACAACCTAAGTGACCCGTCTTTCTTCTTGACGAATAATACAGGTGCGCCCCAAGGGGAAACACTAGGGCGGATAAATCCCTTATCAAGCAATTCCTGCAATTGCTTCCTCAACTCGGCTAACTCTGCAGGGGCCATCCGATATGGGGCCTTCGAGATAGGAGAGGTGCCTGGAAGCAACTCTATGGTGAACTCTATCTCCCTATCCGGTGGCAATCCAGACAAGTCATCGGGAAAGACATCTGGAAAATCCTGCACCACATCGATCTCTGCAAGAGTCAGTGACGAACCAGCATCGGGTACTAGCATAACGCTGGCAAGAAATGCGTCACAACCCTTGTTCACCATGCGCATCGCCTTCATGGCAGAGATGACTAACTTTCCCGCTAAGTTCTTTGGCAAGGGATGAGAGAACTCGTCCTCACCAGGAATGTGGAAAACAATCCTCTTCCGACGACAATCCACTAACGCATAGTGCTCCTCTAGCCAATCCAGACCAAGAATAGCATCATAGTCCTTCATCTTTAGCAAGAAGAATCACCCATCTAAGATTCTATCCTCAATGCACACAGGTAACGACAGAATGCACTTCCTAGTCGATACCGTACCCGCAGGGGTGTGCACAGACAAAGGGACCTCTAACTCCTCAGACTCTACGCCTGACTCTAGGGCTAACTGCCTAGCGAACCGCTCGAAAATGAACGAGTGAGTAGCACCCGTATCAAACAAAACCCGAGCGTGCACACCTAAAAGCAAAACTATACCTTCGGTGACATGCTCCGCCTGCTCGGCGTCTTCGCGTGCCAAAGCAAACACTCGAGCTGGGGCTCGAGGCCTTCCTGGTCTTCCTGTAGCTGGCGCGGCTGCTGCTACTGCTGGTGCTCCACGCTGGGCTCCTTGCTGAAGTCTTGGGCAATCTTTGATCTTGTGGTCGTTGCTCCCACACTTCAAGCATCTACCCGCTACCAACCAACACTCGGACCCACCATGTGTCTTCCCGCAGTGGGGACACTCTTTCTTCACACCAGGGGAACGTACAGAAGGTACCTGAGAGTTGCTGACTGCCACTGGTTTCTGCAGGGTCTGGTACACCGTCTTCTTCTTATCCTGCCGCTGGAATGATGCTGCCGGCCTCTTCTGCGAAGCCTTCTTTTCCTCCAGATATTGCTCCATTTCTCCCTCCTTCCTGCAGGCAGCACTGAGGGCATCGCCCAACGTGTGGTGGTCAAACGCCACGAGTCTCGTCCGCAGTGATGGCTTGAGTCCCATCATGAACTTCTTGGTCTTCCTGCGCTCATCCTCTACGATATGCGGTGCATATTTAGAAAGTTCAGAAAACCTTGCCTCGTATTCCAGCACGGTCATGGAGCCTTGCGTCAGGGAGAGGAATTCCTGCTCCATTTTGTTCTGGATATGCTCTGGGACGAACTTGGCTCGAAAGAGCCTCACGAACGCGTCCCACGTCACGTCTACTGCTCCGTCCTCAAAGCGTGTACGCAGTAGGGAGGACCACCATACATCCGCTCTCTCCTGCAATACACCTTCATAAGTACCAACTAACAAATTCCAAATTAAGCAGAACATATAAACACACGAAATTAAAAGTCTACCTGTAGCATGTAGGTGGCTAGTGTCACCTTATCCTCATCAGGGCACCTGATGGCTCGGAAGATTTTCTCTGTCTCCCTTAACCAGCTTTCTGCCATTAATGGATCACTCTCCCCCTTAAAAGAGGGTGGGGTCATCCTCTTGAATCGCTCCATGATGGGAGGTCCACCATGGTCCTGAGCTGGTGCCAGAGCCTGCTACATTCAACAATAAACAATATACGATAAACACAATATCATGTAATTTAAATAGCAAACTACTTAGTTGTTTCATTATTCTACCTGGGCCTCCAACTGGGCCTGGAGTGCTGCCTGGGTATGAGCCTGCGTCTGCATGGCTTGTACCAGACCTTGCATGAATACTCCGTAATCCACAGGCGGCGGTGGGGGAAGTACAGGGCCTCGTGGTGTTGGGGCCTGTTGCTCCGCCTGCTCATCACATCGCGGCTCGTCCTCACGGGCCGACGCTCCACCACGTCTACCTCTCGAAGCCATGGCTGTAATAAATTTCAGCCAACATTAGAGCTAGGTTACTAAGTTTTCTAACCATTTTCTTATCTATCTTTCACTTCTTATTTGTGTTTTCTACACATGTGGACATACTTAGCATGCAATGGGGATGATGACTTAGGTATATTCATGTGCAATCTCAACCGGTCGCTCTGATACCAATCTCTGTGACGGCCCTCATTATACCGGTACGGTTATACCAACCCACGTCGGTATAGTGAGAGTCCTCACAGTGGGACATTTACCCAAACGATACATACAGCTGAGATACACGCGAATATACAACAGAGTAGCGGAAGTAAAAGACAACTGTCTCCATTCATTCATCATCCACATTCAACATACATGAAGTTTGCAATTAACAATAAGGAACTAAAAGTTCACATAATTTAAATTGCTGAAATAGAAATACATAATGTCCACACTTATACATTCTTTTCATGATACTCTAATACAACGTTCAAAATTACATACTATGAAAATGCACAAGTCACAAAGAAACTCCAAGACTAATCTCCACGCTCGGAGTCCGTCTCCACTGTCTCCTCCAACGGTGCCACGTCACCAACTACACCTGTACGCCGAAGCAAGGAGTGAGTCCAAAGACTCAGCAAGCAACACTATTCATAACATACACGTATAAGTCATAGGGGTTTCTACATGCACATTCAAAATTTACAACACATGGCATGCTAATCATTTGAAGGTTTCAACCTATCATGAAAGTTTTACAAATTGATACATGGATCATGCTTTCAGATTCCTAAGAATAAAAATTTACCTATCACATGCTCTCTATTCAATTTACTCATGAAATTTTGTCTTTAAAGGACCAAGACATGAGAGCTACCAACATGAACATTGTGAATATATGAAAGGAAAACACGACTAGCATAGATCTTACATGTTTTTAAACACATACATAGACATTTTCACATGTTTTAAGTTGCTGGTTTCACATGGGTTAATGGCTGTAAACCTACACATGAGAACTACCATGTTGCTTAAAACATATCATGTGAACAACCAATCATGTTATTTTGTACCCGTGCTCATCAATTATCCCTAACATGGATTCTAGACATTTTTGCACATATAAATGTGATGATAACAACATAAGATTTCTGATTTCACATGGTTTCAGATTTGTCTCACATGGATTTCAATATCATATCCTCACATTTAGAATTTCACATTTTCTTTATACAAGTTTCCTCTTTCACATGGTTACACTTTACACATACGCATTCACATTGTTCACTTACACATTTACACATGAACACATACACATTACACATTTCACATTACACATTTTAGGTGCCGTGACACATAGTCCAAACCACCAAAGAAGGACATATACACATCATGTTACACATAGACGCCATCTAGGCATTCCAATGGCGACTCTTGGACTGCGCAGACCGGGAGAACAAGTCTCCACCCTAACCAGTGGTACTTGTCCACCTCCAGGATTTCCCCCTAATGCCCTTAGGGTCACTTACACACTGAACATTCTCAGGGGGACTTTTCCCTGATACAGCTCCACTGCCCTCTACGGAAGCAGTGTCACATTGGCACAGTTACACATTTACACATTTTACCGGTTTGCACATGGTTTTACACATAGCACTTTTCATCTCATTCACTTTCTCACTCACATGTATTTCTCTATTTTTTTCCTGACATGACACTACAGATTTCAGGAGTTTAACACACAGTAAATTTCACCAATCAAGTTGGGTTTAAGCAATATCTAATCACATTACGATAACATATATAGATTACTATATTTCACATGGAAAATACATAACATCTTATATACTAGTCCAAATGACCTGAAATTTTAACCACATGCTATTTTCGGGTTCTAGATCATACATTCAATTTTTCAGATTTTTCAGAGCTAATTGGGATTTACAGTAAATAAAACACCTTTTTTGTATGCCATTCACAATTTAGGTTGACATAGAGTTTAACACATCATGCATTTTTACCACTTACTGTTTGAACAGAGACTACTGTTATATACATGATTTGAGAATACAGAATTATCCTAAATCATATATCTATAGATCGATCACCACAAATTATTCTCGCATGCCATTTTATTACCGAACCGAGTTTATTAGCAATTTATACAAGCATGGACAATTTATAAAAAACTGAGTACATGTATACTGATCCACAAATCTTCATGGTCTAATAAAACTGAGGCATTCAGACTAATCCTAATCATAAAGCATAAATTTGGCAAGATCATCAACAAGTCATGCTTACAAATTCATGGAATACACTCTTCTAACATCCATCACCACACATCACACTCATCCACACACCACATTTAACAATATACATAGTGTATAGGGTTACCATATATCCTCATCATGGAAACCATACCGAAAATAGTGTATAGGAAGGGCAGAACAGGTCACTGTTCTGTCCAGAGGAACTTGGCGGCGGTCTCTGGCCACTGACTCAGGGTCAGTGGCATGGTCGATGGATGCCAAGCATGATATCAACGTCCATTGACCCTACCGTCAATGCAGGTCTGTGCAGAAACACAGACCCGAGCTCTCAAGTTTGAGTGAATGGGAGGGTCTAGGACTCGAGGGAAAATTTATAAAAATAGTAGAAACGACCTAGACACATACGGGGACATTATGGTTAGGTCACTTGCCTTTTAGAAAATGCTCAAATGGGTCTAGGGTGTTGGTGAAGCCCTCCTTGGGCAGTCCCAAGAAGGTGCAAAAACGCCTCCTAGATCTTCTTCCTCCGGGCTCCTGGATGATCTCCACAGCGGGGGGATGTCGGGGAAGCCTCCTCCTTTGCTCCAGCTATCCTCTTGTTGTGGAAGATGGCCGGATCTAGCTCCAAGAAGTCGGATCTTTGGGTGCAAAGAGTGGGGTTTTCTCAGTTTTTCTTCTAGGGTTTTCTTTCTCTCTTTTCTCCTCTTGCAAAGGTGAAGAGAGGGGTGGGGAAGGCAGCTCCGGGTTCAGACTTAAGGGGAGGCCTCTCTCCCACTCACAAGGTGACATGACAGCTCTCAGAGCCGTTGGGGACAGCCCCCCAATGGCTGAGCTTTCTTGTTTCAGAGGTTTCTGGCTCTACTGTGCATGCAGGCCAGAGAAATAGGCGTGCATATCGCTCGACGCCAGGATTAGTGTTGGCGTCCATGTCTGGACGCTGACACCACCTCAACGGCTAGGGGTTGACGCCAAGGTGGCTTTCGGCCAGAACTCTAAAATATGCAGAAAACTATGCATACCATGCATATATACATGCAATATGTATATGGTAGTGTATCCATACTATCACCATTCAATACATGCATTATTTACATATAGTATAAACATATGCACACGTAATTGTACTAAGTAATACGTACGTAAGTATGTATATACATACACAAGCACAAGTATACACACACACAAATACAAATAATGCGACGGAAATTCGAGGGCCTTATAGTATCTATAGTAGTTAACAAGATATGGGAATAGCTGAAGAACAACAAGACTTGGAGGAGGATGGGTTTTCTTGCAAAAAGTCGGATCGCGACGCACCCTAATGAGGGTCACGACAGGGTCAACTGAGATTGCGGCGAGGTCTTGTGCAGGTCGCGACAGGTCGGTCAGGACAGGCGCACGGATCGCGACGGCAGTGTCCGTCGCGTTCAGAACGTGACGGTTAATGCTATCATGACAAGACCTCGGAATGCGGCCTATCGGGCCATCGCGTTCACTGGGCCTGCGCCTGAGTCCGACAGGGGGTCAGACATGTCTTGGATTGCGGTCCAAGAGTTGCCCTTCTTGACACAGATGGATTAAAAAATATAGAACTAATTGTACAAGCAACGAAAATTCATGAAACAAGTTGCAAGTTGATCTAAACATGTGTGAGAACTTACAATAAATAGGAATTCGAAAACGAATATGTTTTTGACAGGTCTCAATCAAGTCAAACATGAAAGATAATAAACTGAGAACAGTGGGGATGCAAGAATTTATTCGCAAGATAGAGTTGATGAAAATTAGGGCTTTTAGGGGCAAAAGATCCCTAACAGCCATCAGTATCTCCAGTAAAATTGTTGTGGCAAGATATCAAGTGTACATGGAGAACAAGAATTATGAAGAGAGCTCGGGGTCATGTAAACTACAGAACTTCGAAATTCAAGAACGAAAGATTGTATTGATGGAAAAATACAAAATTAGAAGGCATTGTTCCATATGATTGGGACAACCTACAGACAAAATTTAGGATTTGTGCTCATGAGAATGCCTACCTTTCATGTTTTTCCTCTTCTAGGGTTTGAAGATGAAGAACTCGGGATGAAGTTTTGATAGATCTTCCTCTCTATGATTTCTCCTCCTCTTGGCTTCTCCTTCTAGTCCAAGAACTTCTTGGCACGAGCTAGGGCCAGCCACGAGGGTTTTAGAAAAGTATTTAAGCTCCCCCTAATTCCATTTCCTAGTTTAAGTCTAATTCCCATTTAATTCTGAGTTTCCTATTTTCCTCTCCCCTTTTTAAGCAAGAGATCTCCTAATTGGGTTGGGCGAGAGGGGATTTCGTGGCCAAGCAATTGGGGTAGGGTTAGGATTCCAATCCAACTCAAACCACTTATTTTAATACATTAAATGCCCTATTTTTATTTAAGTAATATTTTAGTTACGAATTTAGGGTAATTTCCCATTATTCTCCTTTTTATAAATCCAATTTTGGCCCACTAAATTCCAATGGGTCCATTTAATAAAGCCCATTACTTCTTTTCTTTTAATTGGTTTTATTTAATTTTCTTTTATTTGATTTTCTATTTGCTTTTATTTTTTATAAATTATTAAATTTTTATTTTCCAAAAATTCAGGTTGCTACATAGTCTACAGGGATTAAAGATCCTACCTTTCTTCAAAAAAGGAGGTGGAAATCTGCAGAAGCTTCGAGCTTGGTTCCGTCGAGGTGAAGAGCGAACGCGAGAACTAGGAGGAAGATGACAGAGGAGTTGAAGAGACTTCAAACATGTGATTTTTCAAAAGAAGGGAAAGGGTGTTAATAAAGAAAGTGGAATGTGTAACGGACCATAGATGAGGAGATGAAGGGTTAAGATTTAATGATTGAACGATTACAATTTATTGCTCTTTAAATAGAAATTAAATTTTTATATTAAATTGAGATATAGACTCTGACTTCACAAACTCTGACTTTATGTGAGTCATAGTACAGAACTCTGACTTCTCAAGAGTCGCAGTATCCATAACTCCAAATTCTAAAGAGTCCAAGTCTCAGGACTTAGAAGGAATTTTTCAACGAAGGAAGCATGCAGTGCATAAAATTTTAGTCAGGATTGCACATACATATTTCTCTTATGATAGATGTAAATCTATCTTCGAGAAGAGGTTTAGTGAATATATCTACTAATTGATATAGAAACAAATTCAAGTAAAATATCTCGATTACTTACATGGTCCCTGATGAAATGATGTCTGACTTCAATGTGCTTAGTTCTTGAGTGCTAAATTGGATTTTTGGTTAAGTTGATTGTACTTGTGTTGTCACAAAGCATTCAAATTGTGTGAAGTGTGTGACCATAGTCTTGCAGTTGATGCTTAATCCACAGCAATTAAGTGTAGCAGCTTCCAACTATTGTTTCCCTGGGTTTGATGATGTCAAAAATCAAGCAAAATGTCACAAATGTCTAGCACAAGTTATTTGTATCACAGGAATTTTCACAAAGTCAAAGTCATCTTTCATGTGTTGACTCTTGTTACATCATAAGTTAAAACATATGTATTAATGGAAGAGTTACTGGAGTTCAGTGATGTACATAAGGTCGACTCTATTCAAAGTTTAGGTCAAAACTTAAAGAGTTTTCAGTAGCGCAGATATTCAGAGTATCACAAGAGGTCGACACTACTCAAAGAACAGGTCGACTCTAGTTATTTTTCTGGCTAGTGTTCAACAGGTGGAATCAGATAAGGTCGACTACAGATGAGGATCAGATCAACACTAATCAAGTTCCTTGTGGGAATTTAAAGAGAAGTGTTGGATGAGGTCGACTCCATCAGTCTATTAGGTTGACTCTAAAGGAAGCTCAGGTCGACTCTATCATCAGATGAGGTCGACACTACGTTGCTTCTAGGTCAACTCTACATCATAGACAGTTAGTCAGAATCATAGTCACTTAGATGAGGTCGACTCTACTGAAGATTTTTTCACTAATCCAAGTCAAGTCATATGGATATGTGTCGACACTATAATCAGGATGCGTCAACTCTATGACACTTGTTCTACAAAGATTAAAAGCATCTGGTAGCGCATAAGTTATGGGCACGTAACCCAAGGCCCTATGATTGGGACTTCGGGTACACCTCACATAGTTCTAGAAGATACTTCTTTTTGGCGGCATCAGCATCTCCCAAAATTTTGAGATTCTGTTGAGGGGCCCACTGAGAAGATTCTGTGAATCAGATCAAAAATAGTGCGTCGTCCTCTGCAGAACAGATCGCACATAAGAAGAAAAAGTGTAGTGACCTAAGAGTGAAAAGTACAGAGAGAGCAAGAGCTTGAGTTCAGTGGGAGCAGTAGACTTCGGAGTAGTCAACTGATCATGAGAAGAGTATGCTAGATCGTATCTTCTTCCATATGAAGACCTGTTGTTGATCAAGTGAAGTAGATCATCGGATTTCACCTCAAATTCAGAGACAATTGATCCTTGGGCTGTAACAAGAAGAGGAATTCTATGTGCTCAAGCTTGAAGAAGATGTAATTAGGAGTTCAAGGAGTCATCTGACCAGATCCAACTCCAGCGCAAAGCGTTTGCTTATTTCTGCACTTCTTCAGACTTCACTCTAGTTTGTTTTTACCAATTTCTTCTCTACACTAATTTGTTTGGTTGTCTACTCCAATTGCAGTAGACGGTTTGATCCGACACTATATGTGTAAGGATTGTGATATTTGGAACAATCTTGAAGCTGTGAATCAGTTGTTTGTAAGAAGCTGTGAATCAGTGATTGTGTGTCTCACACATTTGAGTTGATAGTGAAACCTCACTTGGTTTAGTGAGGGGTGGACGTAGGTCTCCACATTGGAGCCAAACCTCCTTAAAAATATCGCTTACACTTGTGTGGTTTGATGTTCACTGTTTAGATTGTTTCATCAGATCTGATCCTAATCTCGAGAATTTAATTTTTAAATTGGTCAATATCTATTCACCCCCCCCCCCCCCTCTAGATATTCATTCCACACATAACACGTGGTATCAGAGCTAGGCTCTCCACTTCTATTGGTTTTACAACCAGGAGGGATCTGTGTGATATGGATTCTAGAGGTTATATTGTTGAAGGTCATTCTGTGAATAGACCCCCCTACTTTGATGGAACTAACTATGCATACTAGAAAACTCATATGGAGGTGTTGTTGTGAGCACAAGATCATCAAATCTGGAGGGTGGTAAGCAATGGACTTTACAAATCATTTGAAGATGAAGAGAAGTGGACTCAAGAGGAGATAAAGAAGTCAAATGCTAACGTGAGTGCGATGAATATCATGCAGTGCTCACTCCATCCTACAGAGTTTTCAAGGGTATCATCATGTGGAAGTGCAAAGGAAATCTGGAATCGCCTGATGGTGATTTATGAAGGTACATCAGAGGTAAAAGAAACAAAAGCTTTCGCACATTAAAGCTACATTAGTTGAAGAATCTAGAAATTAGTCTACCACTTCTGTTGATGAACTAATCGGTTCATTGATAACTTATGAGTTGGGATTGAAGAGAGCTGAAGAAGATGTTAAGAAGAAGAAACCACTTGCTCTTAAGGCAAGTCCCAGTATTAAAGAAGCTATTGAAGAAAGTGAGTCATCTACTTCTGAAGATGATTCAGGTGAGTTTGCTTTCATTACAAGGAAATTCATAAATTTCTGAAGAAAGAAGGTATGGGATTTCTGAAAAAGAAATCACAGGTAAATAATTTTTCAAAGCCCAAACAGCATATGAATAAGAGATATGACAAAATTGTTTGTTACAAATACAAGAAACTAGGACATATGAAATCTGAATGTCCTGAAGCTTTGAAGAAAGCACAACCCAGATGGACGAAAAATAAACAAAAACCTATGGTTGGGACATGGAGTGAGGAAGAAGATAATGATGATGATGATGAGAGCTCAGAGGCTGAGGAATCACAAACAAAAATCTATCTGATGGCAAGAGGAGAAGAAGGAGATGAAGAAGAGGTAAACTCTCCATTTAAAGATTTCTCCTTTAGTGATTGGGAGCATGTGTACTTTGAATTGCTAGATCAATATGATGAGGTTAAAAAGGAAAATAAAGTGCTTAAAAGAAAAATAAATCATGTTGCTCATGATACCTTAGTGGAAGAGAAAGAAAAAGAATTGGTTCAAGAAATCACTACAATAAAAGAAACTGTTGGTGAATTGGAAATCAGGAATACTGAAAATGTCAAAGAGATAGCTCTTACTGCTGAAAAATATGATGCACTAAAAAGTGTGAACACTTAGATGAAAAAGGAACTTGAAATTCTTCAAAAAGAAGTGTCCAGAAGACAAGAAGCCTTAGAGAAATTTGTGAGTGGTAAGAATAACGTGGAAGCCTTGCTTAGAACAAAAGTAAACTTTAACAAAGAAGGGTTAGGTTTTTTTTTTGGGGAAAATGGTCCTTAGGGCCTCAAACTAGGAGAGTGCACCCTCCCATAGAGGGGAAGGATGTTCTCACTCCACTAGTGAGGGAGACCTGGGCCAAGAATATTATATAAAAAAAATATTACTGCAACCATGGGGCATACCCAATTAAACCAACCTAACATGCATGAGGCCCGACTTATCAATAACCATCGGGCCTTTACAAGGATAAGGAAGATTGTTCGCCCCCCTAAAACCCCATTACATCTAACCTGCAGTGCATAGTTTGCAAGCGCATCAGCTAATTTTTTTGTCTCCCTGTATACATGAGACAAAACGATGGGCTCCTAGCTGATATGCAAAATAACCTCTCTCCACCATCTAAAAGTGCGCCATGATAGCATGTTATTCTTACAAATGGAATTTACAAGGACTTGGGAATCAGAGTAAATAGTTGAGAGCGTATAGCCAGAATAAGTAGCCAGCTGAAGACCATCACAGAGTGCCCTTACTGGTTTCTGTACCATAGAAATGAGAGAAACCATATGGACATTTCTTTGGGGATCCCGGATACATCCTCCACCTCCACACTCCCCGGGGTTTCCTTTGCAAGCACCATCCACATTGAGACTAAAATCACATATAGGGGGAATCCATCTAATAAGCTTCAGTATCTTAGCGGAGCACAGGGGAACATAACCAAACCAACGGAGGATTTGCTGATCATCGAAGCTGTTATCAACTTTAACCTTTAGGGCAGAAAGGGAATGGGCAATGCTGGATTGGATGTTCTTGATAATAACCCAACAGAAGAAATGGTTGAATCAAACCTTCTTGAGCATCTTTCTTTCAAATGTGCCACAAAATAAGAATAACAGAGTAAAGAGAAACAAAACCATGAGGAGAACGAAGATTAGAGTTCTGCATGAAACTCCACAGCCGAGCTGTGATGTGGTTGTGCAAAGTAACCATAGAAGAAATGAGGATGAATCCAACGCCATAAAGTGATAGCAAGATCACTGTTAATGAAGAGATGGTCCATATCTTCAATATTAGGAGAATGGCAACAAGAGCAGCAGGACACCAACGGAATGCCAATATCAGAAATGTGGCTATCAACGGGGACAGCTCGATAGAGAATTTTACACAAAAATAAGGAAGCTCTTCAGTAGAAAGAATTATGCCAAAGCTTTGAAAGAGCTGGACGGTGGACACCTCTTGGTCTGATCAGATTGTAAACAGATTTAGTTGTAAAAAGACCATTATTCGATGCCGACCATAAGCATTTATCTTCGTTAGTAGAAAGCTCCAGCCCTTCCATAAGCGACTAGGGCATACTTAATCTTAGATAATGAGAGGCGTCTGAAACCACATCACTCAAGGAGGCATTCCCATCATCATTGTCCACCTGGACAATATCACCAAAAGGAGTGTCCCCAACCCAGATATCCTGTAGGACTTTAATGCGTCTACCGTTGCCATGGGCCCATCTAGTATTTTCATTTAGAATCTTCATAGCATTCATGTAGACCGCTTTGGGTATGCCTGGAATACTCGTAATGCTGTCCAGGGAGTATCATAGGTGGCCCACATAGAAGAGCCATGTATTAGATTCAAAAGCTGCTTGACCGCCAAGGAGATCTGAACATACCACAAATTGCGAACACCCAGCCCACCTTCCTGTAGAGGCCTCTGGATGGACAACCATGCCACCCAATGCTGGCGATGAGAGCCATTTGCACCATCCCAGAAAAACGCAGCAGATGTTTTCTCAATGTAGGCTAAGATGGATTTTGGGATATAAGAAGCAGCAGCAATATAAATAGGTAAGGAGGAAATAACTGAGTTGATCAAGGTAATTATGTCTGCCTGAGATGAAAGCTTAGATTTCCATGCATGAAACTTTCCATTTACTTTATCTACAAGAGAGATATAATCCACAGAGGATTGCCTACTAGGTTTGAGGGGAATCCCAAGATAAGTTAGGGAATTCATTTGCTTAGAGTAACCAGTTACCTCTCTAATTTTGGTTGCAACATAAGCAGGAGCCTTAGGAGATAACATGAAACAACTCTTGTGAGGCTTCAAAGAAGAAAGAAATAGGCTTCAAAACCATTACATTTATTTCTTCAACAAATTCAGAAACCTCCACATCGAGAAAACAAGTTAATGGGTAAAACACTCAAAGAAATGATAAAGGAGAAACTGTAAAAAATTCTGAGATTGGAAAGTCCAATAAAAAGGATAAGATAAATGCTGGAATCAAACCAATGCCATAAGGGAACAACAATTGGAAGTCACCTGATTGGGTAGGTCGACACTATTCATATGATAGGTCGACACATTTATACACTAGGTCACAGAATATGTTCAGGTGGACTCATGATAGGCCAACACCTTCACATATCAGACCACAGAACAGGTGGACACAGGGTAGGTCAACACCTACTTACACAAAATCACAAAACATGTCTAGGTGGATTCATGTAGGTCGACACTATCCCTACAGAGTGTCGATGCATTCCTGTGGTTTTGCTAGATCTTGTCAGTTTGAATATTCTAAAAGGTTTAGCAATCAGAATAATTTTTGGTCTCATCAAAGAAACACTTGAGGGAAGTCTAAAAGAAAATTCATGAAAATGAAGAGAAACAATGTTTCCAAAATTCCTAAAAATAACAGAAAAAAATAAAAAACAACATGAAATCAGAAACATCATTAAACCCATAGTGAAGAGGCAAGCTTGGATTCCATTTTTTTTTTCCTATATGCTTGAACTGGGTGATGTGAAGGGACCCAAATGTACTTGGGTTCCAATGAATTGTTTTTTATTGTATTGCAAGTATGTTATACAGCCAAGATCAACAAGTGGTACCTTGATAGTGGTTGTTCAAGACATATGGCAGGAGATAAAGACAAATTCTATCTTTTTCTTGAAAAGAAAGCTGGCCACGTAACATTCAGTGGCAACAATAAAGGTAAGATTGTCGGTTTAGGTAAAGTTGGCAGAAATCCTTCAAACTCAATTGATAATGTACTCTTGGTGGAAGGATTAGAGTACAACCTTCTGAGCATAAGCCAACTATGTGACAAGGGTCACAAGGTAATTTTTTATTCTCTTGGTTGTACAAATTTTTAACTGAATTCAAACTTTGTAAAGTTTTCTGGAAAAAGAATAAATAATGTTTACATGGTTGACCTGGATGAACCTGAAAGCACCAATTTATGTCTTACTGCTAATAAAAATGACCATGCATGTTTATGGCATCGTAGACTAGGTCATGCTAGCTAAAACATGTTACATAAGTTGGTTAAATTCAACATGGTGAAAGGCTTACCTGAAATTTGCTTCAAACAAAACTTTAAAATTTGTGAAGCATGCACACAAGGTAAGGAAACAAGAAAATCTTTTAAAAGTAGATCTGAAAGTCAATCTTCTAGATCTTTTGAACTTATTCATATGGATCTGTTTGGACCCACAAGAACAAACAGTCTAAATGGAAAAAGGTTTGGATATGTTCTTGTCGATAAATTTTCAAAATTTACTTGGGTTTTCTTCCTTGCTCACAAGAGTGATGCCTTCAAGGAATATCATGATTTCTACAAGAAAATTCTTCAGGAAGGAAAGTTTAAAATAATTTCAATCATGTCTGATCATGGAGGTGAGTTTGAAAATATTGACTTTGAAAAACTTTGCAGGGAAGAAGGAATTCCCACCGATTTTCATCACCTAGGACTCCTGAACAAAACGAAGTTGTAGAGTGAAGGAACCAAACACTTGTTGAAATGGCGAGGACCATGCTGATTGAGAGTGGACTGCCTAGAAAATTCTAGGCAGAGGCAGTAAACACTTGCTGCTATATTATAAATCGTGCAATGCTAAGGCCTCTTAGCAAAAAGACTCCTTATGAACTGTTGAAAGGTAAGAAACCTTCCATTGCTCATTTTAAAGTGTTTGGTGCAAAATGTTTTATCTTGAATAACAATAAAAGTGATTTGGACAAATTTGAACCTAAAAGTGGATTGGGGATCTTTCTTGGTTACTCTGACCATTCAAGAGCATATAGAGTTTTTAATGTGAAAGATCAAATTGTTGAAGAATCCCCTCATATTGCATTTGATGAACTTGATATTGGTTTGTGCAGAAAAAAAGAAGATGGAGAATTTCTGGAAAAAGAAGAAGCAAAAGACCTGGAAGGAAAGGAATCTGCAGCAAGTAAAATTCCAGATGATAGTAATGGGGAAGAGACAGTAGATGCAAATGAGAACAGAGATCATTTGAACATCAGTGTGTTAAGAGATCATCCTCAGGAAAGTATCATTGGTAATCTACTTGACCCACCTAGGACAAGATCTCATTTTAAAACTATTTCTGAACATGATCAAATGGCACTTGTTTCACAAATTGAACCTAAAAACATTGAAGTTGCCTTAAAAGATGCCTTGTAGATTAATGCCATACAAGAAGAATTGAATCAATTTGAAAGAAACAAAGTTTGGCATTTGGGTCCAAGGCCTTCTTCCCAAAGTGTTATTGGAACTAAATGGGAGTTCAGAAATAAAACAAGTGAAGAAGGCAAAATAATTAGAAATAAAGTTAGGCTTGCAGTAAAAGGTTATAATCAAGAATTTGGAATTGACTTTCAAGAATCTTTTGCTCCTGTAGCTAGACTTGAAGCAATTAGAAATTTGCTTTCATTTGCTTATGCTTACTGCATCAAACTTCAACAAATGGATGTTAAGAGTGCTTTCTTGAATGGCTTAATAAAAGAGGAGGTTTATGTTGAACAACCCTCTCGATTTGAATGTACTGAATTTCCTAATCATGCTTTTAATCTTGACAAAGCTCTTTATGGATTAAAGAAAGCTCCCAGGGCTTGGTATGATCGGTTGAGTTCATTCCTTACTGGTAAAGGGTACTCAAGAGGTAAGGTAGATCAAACCCTTTCACAAAAGTACAAGGAAATGATATCTTGGTGGTCCAAATTTATGTTGATGACATTATATTTGGATCAACAAAATCCTCACTATGTAAGGAATTTGTTGAATTGATGACTAGTGAATTTGAAATGAGCCTAATGGGAGAACTAAAATTTTTCCTTGGATTGCAGGTTGTTCAAACAAAGGAAAGAACCTTCATCAACCAGTCAAAGTACATACAAGATCTGCTGAAAAAATACAAAATGGAGAATACCAAAGTCATGGCAACACCAATGAGCACAACTGTGAGTTTGGATGCTGATTTGAAAGGCAACTTGGTAGATCCAAAGACCTACAGAGGTATGATCGGATCCTTGCTTTATTTGACAACTTCTAGACCTGATATACAATTCTCTGTGTGTATATATGCTAGATTTCAGGCTAGTCCTAGAGAATTCCACATAAGTGCTGCAAAAAGAATTTTCAGATATCTTGCAGGAACTCATGAATTGGGATTGTTGTATCCTGCATCTAGTGAATATAACTTGATATCTTATTCAGATGTGGATTATGCTAGTTGCAAATTGGACAGAAAGAGCACTAGTGGTCATTGCCAATTTTTGAGACAGTGTTTAGTCTCTTGGGCTTCCAATAAACAACACTCGGTTACTCTCTCTACTACAGAGGCAGAATATGTTGCTGCAGAGAGTTGTGGCACCCAAGTGTTATGGATTAAACATCAACTGCAAGACTATCATGTAGATCTTGGATGTGTGATAACACTAGTGCAATAAATTTGGCCAAAAATCCAATTCAGCATTCTAGGACTAAGCACATAGAAATCAGACATCATTTATTAAGAGATGATGTCAACAAAAATTCATTTGAATTGCATTTCATTGAAATAGCAAAACAAATTGCTGATATCTTTACAAAACCATTGTGCAATGAAAGATTTTCATGCTTAATCAGAGAACTTGGTCTGTGCTTGCTTGACTCATGAATGATTATTTGAATCATTGTTTGTAAATGGTTGTTTGTATGATTGCTTATCATATGGTGTGTTACTGCTTGTTGTTTGATTGCTTAAATTCAATATTTGGTGTGCATGGTGTGAGGAGATTGATTGAAGAATATAGCATTTGGTAAGATGAGGTTCAATGAATCAAGTTGGTCAGTTAAGTTGGAAGAACTGGATTCAGTAAGTGTGCAGTCTGTGAAGAATAATTCTTTCAGTTTGCCAGAGTTTTGGCTTGACATAGGTCAACTCTATGGGCAAGAGAGTCGACCCTATCTTCCTTGATCCTGAACTTTTGACAGCTCTTTCCCTTTCATACTCTTTCATTTCCTGTTGCAAATAAAATTTTCTTATTCTTGCAAACAATCTCCTACTTCTCATGTTGACATTCTTGGTATATCAAATGGTGATTTGAAGAAAGGCAAGTTAGGCTTGTCTAGATTCTTTCATTATGCGTGAGTATATGTCTCCGCCAAGTATCAAGAGCCTTTGCATGCAATTGTTGAGGGGGAGTATTGTCTTTCAGTAAAACACTCATGATGTTCAAGCTTCATTTCACTTACTTCTTCATGGATCAATAATCTTTATGTTCATTCTCTTCCCATCTCACAAAGATCTATTTTCTGAGGGGGAGTAATTCTATTGTGAAAATTGTAATTTTGGGCAATTTCTCAGGGGGAGTTAAAATTTTTATACTTGTAAACTCCATTATCTCTGAAGGTAAAAGGACATGGTTTGTGAATTATAAACTCCTAAGTTTAACTTTGAAATTCACTGAAAACATAAAAAGGTTAAATAACAGCTATTGAAAACAATTTATCAAGTGAAAATTGCATTTTATTTTGTTCTAAAATTTCCAGGTTTTTTGGTCACTCTGGCTAGACTTTAAAAATCATCCGAGTTGTATTGTTTTTTAAAAGTGATCTTGTGTCAGAAAATATGTTTAAAAAACTGTCATAGATAAAATTCTTTTTCATGACAGAACAATGACTAGGCTTTGAGAAACTACAATTCCTGATAAAATTCAGATGAAGAAATTGTGTGTCATGATGAGCTAGTTAATTCTGTTCAGGGTTGTTTAAAATTTTGGCTGTGCTTAATGAGTAACTGGGGATTCTTGTATCTAACCAACATGTATCCTCACATGAAAAGTTGCACACAACCCTTAAGACAAGATGATTATCTCACTTGAGTAATTAGGAGTTGTGGTGTGTGAAAAATCATGGGCTCTTGCATGAAAAAGAAATTGTAAATCTAATTGTTCATCTTGTTATGAAAAATATAAATTGTCAATCAAACAGTTCTTCAAAATTCTGAAAATCATCAACATAGATTTTTTGACTCAATACATCTTGATTTGTTTTTTATTTTCTATCCAGGGTTACCATTTACTTGTATTGAGTAAGAATTAATAAGATTGCAAATTTCACCTGAAAGATTCTTTTCTCTTCTGTTATTTTTTCTTGTGAGTCATTCAGTGTTTTTAATGGATAAACTAGAGTGTATAAATTTCAAACCATTAATTTCACTAACATGAGAATATGGTGAGGAAAGAGCATATTTCTTTTAGCATTCTTAAGATTACCCAAAAGTACAGTTAATCATGATGTTTTTCTCCTTTTCTCAAATGTTATCCAAACAACTTAGAGAATTCTGCTTCTTTGAGTCAACACTTCTCTTGATAGAGTCGACTCTACTGATTCATCTCTATCTTCAAAACACGATACCTTTCATTGCTCCATAGGAACTGTGTATCGCCTAGGGCAGGTCGACACATGAAGCGTCGGGTCCCTTTATAAACTCAACTCCAAAGCCCGTTTTGGCATCGTTTTGAATCCAACTGTCTTCATCCTCTTCACCTGTCTTCAAAATTCCCTTTCTGCGTCTGCAACTTTTGTTCTTCCATTCCTTGATTCTCTATTATGGCACCTAAGTTGCAAGCCCATTGGGGAGGAAAGCGGAAGGAATCAACACCAGTGTCGTTTGAACGGCGCACCAAGGCAAGGAATGATGAAGAAAAGGGCAAAGTGCCTCTAGAAAAGAAGCCTACTACTCCGTCCTTTTCTAGCCGATGGTAGTCTCATCCTCGTTCGGATAAAGAAAAGACATTCTTCAAGGGAAAGAATAAAATGGAGTATGTGGACCTATGTAGCTCTGAAGGAGAAGATGATAGTGTGCAAGGTTCCTTGGATCAACATCCCAAAGACTCACCTGAAGAAAACCCTAATGACCATGGTTCGGGTCATTCTTCCAGTGAAAAGAGATCTACATAACAGGAAGATTCTGAGTTGAAACCCAGTGCCAACATTCCAGAAGAATCTAATGAGTTCAATGAGGAACAAACTTAAGATGAAATAGAACCTGAAAAAGCGGCAAGCGCTGATTCGAAAGGAAAGAATTATAATCAACCGTATGAATCTAATTCTGGGGACAATTAGTCAGAATATGAAGTTTCACAGGCACAGGAGATAGTTCATCTGACTACTGAAAACAAGCAGATTTTACATCCCAAAACAATTGATGTTCATGATGAAGGTATGAACATTGTTTTTCCTGAACTGCTAGAGAATATAAAATTTCAAGGTGGACTAATTTATCAGTGAGCATAGGAATTTTTATCCTATTCTAGTTCAAGAATTCTTTAGAAATTTGGATAGCAAGGAAGATACCCTAGAGTCTAGGGTCAGAGGGGTACCAATTGTGCTTACCAATGATATTGTGAGTCAATTTCTGGAAATTCCTAATGTAGGCCATAACTCTCAAGAGTACACTTTTTGTGTTCATGAGGCCTACACCTTGATGACTGGATTGCCACATGATAAAGGGAACATTTTCCAGACTAGAGTGTCAACCTTGAATACCAATAGATTTCCTCCTATGAACAGGGTGCTACATCATCTGTGCACTACCATTCTGACTCCTCAAGGAGGAGGCAGACACAGAATCACCAGCTTGCAACGGTTCTTAATGTACTATCTGATCAAAAGAGAGAAGGTTAACCTGTCTACTATATTTTGTTAGCTGCTTCACAAAGCAAGTAGACTGGAACATAGAAAGAACTTGCCTTATGCTCCACATCTGTCCACCATCTTTCAGAAGGCAAATGTTCCATTAGACAATACCAAGGTGAAGAAGATTTCAAAGTACCACATCTACGATCTGGCCCATATTCTCAAGTTTATGAAGTTAAATTTAGAACCTCAGTTGACGAGAGAACCAGTTGCAGCTCAAGTAAATGTAAATGAAGGCATTGTTGTGGATCAACCACAACATGATCAAGATGAGAAGAGAGCTGATGATGAATATCAAGGAGTTTAGATGGATGAAGATCTTCCTATCCCTTCACCTTCTCATGACAGACCTTACTCTCCTATACCTAGATTTGATGATCTAGGTGTGGATCCTCCACATTTCTCACATGCTCATCACACTTCTCATGAGACCTTTGTTTCTGAGCAGGTCCATCCTTCCACTTCATCTGCTGAAGTTCCCATACAACCACAACTTCTACAATTCCTACAAGATCAGTTTGCTGCTCTCAATGACTCTATTAGCCTGCTGAATACCAAAATTGAACAACAGTCTTTGCAGTTTGAGAGCAGGTTGGAAGATATTGAGAGAAAGCTCAGTGAAAATATCGACAGACAAGAGCAGTCTGCTAGATTTGCAGTTGTTAGATCTAGCAGACTCATAGAGAAAATTGTAGAGATTTTCAACTTGTGCCTACACTCAATCTGAAGTCGTTGATAAATTACAATCAGTTGAAGAAGCATTGCAAAAAGGTTCCAAAAAGCTAAATGATATTCCAGATCTGGTAGATTCAGTCCATCAAATTTCTGGCCGGATTAATATTCTGATAGATTATCACACAGTGATGTCTCATAATCTCAAACTCATGAAACATGAGTTTAAATATGTGTGGAAGCTTCATGATGAGACTGACACAGCTGAAAGCAATCATGCAACTTCCTCGACAGCTGCCCCACTAATGCCTCATGGGGTTGATCAGGTTCCAGTTGTCCTCGAAGCTCAGTTTGAAAAACTGCAAGATTTTCTAAACACAAGGTTCAATGTTGTTCAGTACTATCTTCGGGACAATTATGATGATCTGGAAGTCAGACTGGCAAGGATTGAGAGTAGACTCCTCTGGCAGTTACCACCACCACCTCCTTCTCCTCAGTGATTATCCTATTTTTGATTATGTCAAAAGGGGAGAGAGATATCATAGATGTTTGACTTTGAATTGATGCTTTCATGCTTGATGTTTTGATGTACTTTGATAGTTTGTTCGTTATAATACACTCTTATCCATAATGAAGTCATCAAGATGTTTGTGTGAAATGCTCCTGTGTGAACTTGTGTGAATGGCTTGTGTGGACTGATGTTTTTGCATGGTAACATGTATATACCTGAAATTCGTCTAACAGTGAAAATTTTTATGATCAAATGTTGCCATCATCAAAAAGGGGTAGATTGTTGTGTCCCTAGTTTTGATGATGTCATAAATCAAACAAAATGTCACAAATGTTAACCCAAGTTATTTGTATCACAGGAAATTTCACAAAGTCAAAGTCATCTTTCATGTGTTGACTCTAGTTACATCACAAGTTAAAACATTTGTATGAATGGAAGAGTTACTGGAGTTCAGTGATGTACATAAGGTCGACTATATTCAATGGTTAGGTCGATGCTTAAAGAGTTTTCAGTAGCACAGATATTCAGAGTATCACATGAGGTTGACACTACTCGAAGAACAGGTTGACTCTAGTTATTTTTCTGGCTAGTGCTGAAGGGGTGGAATCAGATAAGGTTGACTCCAGATGAGGATCAGGTCGACACTAATCAAGTTCCTTGTGAGAATTTGAAGAGAAGTGTTGGCTGAGGTCGACTCCATATGAGGATGAGGTAGACTCTAAAGGAAGGTCAGGTCGACTCTATCATCAGATGAGGTCGACACTACGTTACTGCAAGATAAACTCTACATGACAGATAGTTAGTTAGAATCACAGTCAGGTCGACTTTGGATGGCATGGAGTCGACTGTACTGAAGATTTTTTCACTGATCCAAGTCAAGTCACATGGATATACGTTGACAATATAATCAGGATGCATCGACTCTATGACACTTATTCTATAGAGATGAAAAGTATCTGCCAGTGCATAAGTTATGGCACGTGACCCGAGGCCCAATGATTGGGACTTCGAGTACATCTCACATGGTTTTGGAAGATACTTCTTTCTGGCGGCAAAAGCATCTCCAAAATTTTTGGGATTCTATTGAGGGGCACACTGAGAAGATTTCGCGAATCAGATCAAAAGTAGTGTGTCGTCTTCTGTAGAACAAATCGCACCTAGGAGGAAAACGTGCAGTGATCTAAGAGCGAAAAGTACACAGAGAGCAAGAGCTTAAGTTCAGTGAGAGTAGCAGACTTCTGAGCAGTCAACTGATTGTGAGAAGAGTATGTTGGATCGTATATTCTTCCATATGAAGACCTGTTGTTGATCAAGTGAAGCAGATCATCGGATTTCACCTCAAATTCAAAGACAACTGATCCTTGTGCTATAACCAGAAGAGGAATTCGATGAGCTCAAGCATGAAGAAGATGCAATTGGTAGTTCAAGGAGTCATCTGACCAGATCCAACTCCAGCGTAGAGCATTTTCTTATTTATGCACTTCTTCAGGCTTCTCTCTAGTTTGTTTTTACCAATTTCTTCTCTACACCAATTTGTTTGGTTGTCTGCTCCAATTGGAGTAGACGGTTTGATCCTACACTGTGTATGTAAGGATTGTGAGATTTGGAACAATCTTGAGGCTGTGAATCTGCGGTTTGTAAGAAGTTGTGAATCAGCAGTTGCATGAATGTCTCACACATTTGAGTTGATAGTGAAGCCTCAGTTGGTTTAGTGAGGGGTGGACGTAGGTCACCACACTGGAGCCGAACCACCTTAAAAATATCGCTTGCAGTTGTGTGGTTTGATGTTCACTGTATAGATCGTTTCATTAGATCTGATCCTAATCTTGGGAATTTAATTTTTAAATTGGTCAATATCTATTCACCCCGCTCTAGATATTCATTCAACACATAACACGAGCTACAATATATTCTGCTTCTATTGTGGACAAGGCTATTGAGTTCTGATTTCTGGAGGACCAAGAAATCGAACATCGTGCAAGAATTCGACAAGTACCACTGGTGCTTTTTCTATGTATCTTTCATCCAACATAGTCAGCATTACCATACCCAAGCAATTTAAATTTAGAACATCTGGGAGACCATAAACCCAATTTACTTGTATTTAGAAGATATCTAAAAATTCTTTTAACAACATTCATATGAGATTCTTTAGGATCAGCTTGAAATCTGGCACAAAAACATACACTGAACATTATGTCTGGTCTACAAGTAGTGAAATAGAGTAGTGACTCAATCATACCTCTATAGATCCTCTGATCTACCTTCTTGCCAAGTGGATCACTATCTAACTTGATGCCTGAGCTCATGGGTGTTCCTAAGGGATTACACTTATCAAAACTATATTTAGATAGTAAATCTGAAATGTATTTGGTTTGACAAATATGAGTGCCCTCTTTGGTCTGCTTGATTTGCAAGGAAAGAAAGTAATTAAGCTCACCCATCATGCTATCTCAAACTCACTTTGGATAAGATTTTCAATAAATTTGCAGAGTGATTCATTAGTAGAACCAAAGATAATATCATTAACATATATTTGGACAATTATGATTATTTCTAAAAATTTCATAATAAATAATGTGCTATCTACTTTACCTCTTGAAAAATCATGTGATATAAGATAAGCACTTAGTCTTTCATACCAAGCTCTTGGAGCTTGTTTCATACCATATAATGCTTTCTTTAAATGGAAAACTTGATTTGGATACTTAGTATCTTCAAAGTCTGGTGGTTGCTCAACATAGACTTCTTCTTTTATAAAACCATTTAGAAATGTACTCTTGACATCCATCTGAAATAAGTTGATATGAAGGGAGCATGCATAAGCTAATAGAATTCTAATTGCTTCTAATCTAGCAACTGGGGCATATATTTCATCGAAATCAATACCTTCCTCTTGAGAGCATCCTTGGGCTACCAATCTAGCTATGTTCCATGTGATCACTTCTGATTCATCCATTTTGTTTCTAAAGACCCATCTAGTCCTAATAACTGGATGGTCAGAAGGTCTAGGGACAAGTGCCCAAACTTGGCTGCGTTGGAACTGGTTATGTCATATCCCGAGAATTACGTAGCGGATATTAATTCAGATAATTCGAGTCGATATTCCGAGACGTCAGCAGTCGGCAAATAAGCCTCTAGCCAGCACGCACTAAGTGTATAACAACACAACATCAACATAGGGCCCAAATATTGAACTCAATGGAAATTGTATTCAAATCTCATCTCAATGTATCAAAGGTAACTAATACAGGACTAAGACTCAATAGAAGGAAAAGTACATTTATTCCTCACTTCCTACAGCATTGTTCTAACACTTAATGTAAACTAACTATAGATAGACTCAAGTTTTGGAACACTCATCACTCGGATGCATTCCCATCCTCGACTTGCTCCTCCTCTTGAATTTCATAATCACCTAGAAAGGTTAAAAGTAGGGAATGAGCAAACTAGCCCAGTCGGATTTATATCTCAATGTGCAAGCAATGATATAAGTGATTAACGATTTAGAACTAGGTAAGCACGATTGTCAACATATGCATGTACAATTAAAACTCATTAAAACATGATACATGAACAAGATAGATAGATTGAACGTGATAGAGCAAGATCTAGAACAATATAACGAGCAAGATATTATCAATAGTGAGGCATGTAACAAGCACGCAAGATATCACTTTAAATTGCAATAATTACAGGATGGCCATATCACGCAAGCAAGCAAGCACGAGTACGAGCACAATCATGTAACACTAATCAAGCACGAAGACTCTAATGTACACCAAGGAAAGATCCACCTTGAAATGCACACTAGGACACGTGTATGTGGTTATTGTATCTATCATTCACCACGCAAGTACTCCCAGCGTAGATGCATCTCCAGTAATCATTATACCCTATGGTTAACAGTATATTTATGACTCTCTGTCATTGGGACTAGACTGGAGCCCTTGGACACTCGCCATGCCCGGTCAGCATCTCACTTAATTATAAATGTAGATACCCACAGTTGTTAATGGCTAATAAGAGTTTCAAGATGTAAGCATGTGTAATGTCATGTTCATGATGATGATGAGAACAAGTAATAAGTAAATGTGAACATGATTTCATGATACCATAGTCAAGAGATAATTTCGGCAGCATAACGGTGCACTTTATAATTTTAGTTCACTCTTTACATTAATGGCTTAAGTCTAGATTATGAATCACACTCACGAGAATAAGAGAAGAAAGGAAGTGCACACTATCTCCAGGGAACTTCAATGGTACAACCAACTCGGTCTCCATGAGGGAATCCACAGAGTACGGAGATTTATGGAGGTCATAGAGAAAATGTCACTTGTTTACCGATACGGAATGACCGATAGAGAGCTTCCAAATCCACAAGAAAGGGCTGCCTAGATGTACAAGTATGTAGTGATGTACGTATCGCAATCCACATCCATCGATTTCAAGCTTGCGGAAAACAATTAACACGCTAACGTGAGATTAGACTATACAATTAACTAAACATGGTTTGCAATATTTTAATATAGAAATTCTCATTTTTGCAAGATAGGATAGTAGGAAGAGTAAATCAATCGTTGCATGAATGGTCACATCATTAACGAGCAATTAGAATAACATTCATATAATTATAGCTTTTAATGGGTTAATTACTTTTAAGCCATTAAACAGACTTCATGTAATGATTAGAATCGAGACATGCAAATCATGCACTTAATACCATGTAAAACAAGGCTCGGGTAGGCTTGGAAATCCGCGTCGGCTATAGTCGACGCATTTACTAACGCTGTGTACAGTCGGAACAACGTTCACATGTACAGGTATAAATTGCGTCGGCCTATGGAGACGCCTTAATTTTTGAATCATGATGGGATACCCCGTCGCGTTCATGAAGTGCATTTAAAATAGCAATATAAAAATCGGTGGAAAATCTTGGGCGGGAAAACGGGCTGAATCGCGGCGGCCTTCGCAGTCGCGGTTCAGAGGTCTTCTGACAAGTCAGCGGCACACCGTTATAGGGATGGGACACACCTAAATCATGTCACCCTTGGCGGATGCCTTTAAGGTAATCGTGGTAGTAGAAGCCGACGCGATACCAGTCACTTGAACAGGACGCGATTCAATGCTCAAACCGAAAATGCAGGAAATCGTAGTAACGTGTAGCGAACATCATGTAACGCTTATGTCCTCTAATCTATGGATCTTGGGACAAAAGTGTCAACATGAAACTTGTTGGGAACATGGAATAGGTAAGAACTATGGTTTTGGAATCATTCCAAACGGCCTCGGGATGTGCAAGAAAAACACATGAACATAAAATGTGATTACCATGCGCGACTTTGGCAAAACGCTTATAACTCAAGATATACTCAATGAAATTAGATGATACCACTTGGACATGAAAGTAGACTTGATGCTCTACATGTTTGTATATGAGTTATTAAGATTTGTCCCGAGATCACCTACCTTTTGGGTTGAGGAAGTCACATTTTTCCATAAAACCTCTATTCAGACCACTTAAAGGAGAATGCTTACTGCACCCGATCCACTGAATGAAAAATAGTGAAAGCAGTGGGATTAGGAACTAGACTCGACCCTCTTTCCAGGGGTATAAGCCTTGCACAATGTGGTTTACGTTTGGCTTACCTTTGGTCAACTCCAAGTTGACTGTTTGCACAGGTCGAAGCAATTGCAATGGGGAATAAGAAGGGCTTGGTGTGCTCGATCTCCTGCTCCCCAGCCACCAAGAACTCCTCCACACGTCCCCAACAAGATGTAAAACTCATCCCCTAGGGTTTGGTGGAGTGTATTTATGCATCTAATGCTTTTGGAAGTCATATTGCAACATGGAAGGAAGAGTTGCGGTTTTAGCATGCCCCCTTCCATGTTTTGAAGATCTCTTCCCCCATTGGATTGTCTTGGCCATCAAGCAACCTCCATGAATGTCTAGGCATGAATTTGGGTTGCCAAGAGAGCATTATTGCATCCTATGTTTACCCTAATTACCTCCTTCAATTTTCAGCTCAATTAGGGTTGCGAACTTATGGGTATTTTTCATGCTCTAGTTGATTTTTGGACAAAAAGTGATCCATTGACGCAATATCCATCATGGGTCATCAATATATGAAGTTGGAAGTCTCCCCAATATTTTTATTTAATTTATGGTCGCGTCGTACTTCCGTGTTAACGATTTTCCGACTTGTTTCCTAATTTGGATAATCGGTCACCGTGTGACGTATAATTGGTCAATAGGATTTTTTGTTGCATGAATTTCTTCGTGGAACACTTTGGAATAATGTTTGGGGTTGATTTATAATTTTTACAGAATTTGTCGATGTGTTCTTGCACATACGATAATGGTACGTATGTTTTAACCATTTTGATAATGCAGAAATTATTTATTTCCCTTTATTTACAATTTTAAATTACTAAATTTTCCTGGGTGCTACACCCTCCCCCATTTAAGAGAATTTGGTCCCAAAATTCATGGATAGAAATTTATTGTACAAGCGAGGTGTACATACTTGTGATCAACTCCAGATATCTTTTGCCCATTGCTTCCTCAGTTTCCCACATCTCGTCTTCATCTGTGCGTTGATTCCATCTATCCCTTACCAGTGTGATTACCTTGTTTTTAGTTGGCACAGTTCCCGGTCCACGATCTTAATTGGCCTTTCTTGATACGTTCTATCTTTCTTGAACTCCAGGAGTTCATATTCTATAACATGATACGGATCTCGTACATACTTCTTCAACATGGATACATGGAATACATTGTGTATTCCATCCATTGTGGTGGTAATGCTAGATGGTATGCAACTTCGCCGAATCTCTCGAGGATTTCAAAAGGCCCGACGAAGTTTGGTGACAACTTGCCTTTAATGCCAAACCGCCTGATCCCACGGCCTAGAGACACTTTTAAGAATACATGATCAGCTTCACTTTATTGCATCCAGGTCTCTCCTTCTATTATTTGCATATGCCTTCTGTCTTTGTTGTGCCACAGCCATTCATTCCCTGATAAGCTTCACTTTCTTTGTGGTTTCTCTTATCATCTCTGGTCCTAGCATTAGCTTTTCGCCAACTTCATACCATCATATTGGTGATCGACAACTCCTGTCATACAGTGCTTCAAATGGTGCCATTTGAATACTAGCTTGGTAGATATTATTGGAGGTGAACTCCACAAGAGGTAAGTGTTCATGCCAACTACCTCCAAAGTCTAGAACACAGGTCCTAAGCATATCTTCAATCACCTGGTTTGTTCTCTCCATCTGACCATCAGTCTGCGGATGGAAAGTCGTGCTAAAGTTTAGTTTAGATCCCAAGGAATATTGCAGTCCTTTCCAAAAGTGGGATGTAAACCTAGGGTCACTATCAGACACGATAGACACCAGTACTCCATGTAATATGACTATTTCCTTCACATACAACGCAATAAGAACATCTACTGACCATTTATTCTTCACGGGCAAAAAGTGAGCAAACTTAGTTAAGCGGTTGACTATAACCCATATGCCATCAAATCCACCTCTAGATTTAGGTAGTCAGAAAATAAAGTCCATCCTGATACCTTCCCATTTCCATGCCGGGATTTCTATGGGTTTAAGCTTATCTGTAGGTTGCAAGTGTTCCGCCTTGATCTTTTGACATGTTAAGCATCCGGCGACATATTCTGCCACTTCCCTCTTCATATTTGGCCACCAAAAGCTTCTTTTCAGATCTTGATACATTTTCGTAGTTTCAGGGTGAATGGTATACATGGTCTTGTCAGCCTCATCCATAATCATCTTCTTTGACTCCGCATGGTGGGTACACAAACTCAATCCCGGAACAATAATCTTCCTTCTTCAGTTAAAGAGAAATCCGGCCTCTGGTCTAGATTAGGCTTAATCTCCACAAGCACAGGGTCATTGTCTTGGAGTGCTATGATGTCCTCTAATAGTGCAGGTTGTGTTCTAACACTAGAAATAAGGCATCCCTTTTTCTTGATATCAGCATCAATATTTAACTTGAAAAATTCTTCTAATAGTCTCCATTCTCCCACCATTAGACTTGACAATGTGATCATTGGCTTTATACTTAGAGCATCTGCCACAACATTTGCTTTACCTGGATGATATTGGATAGTGAAGTCAAAGTCTTTAAGATACTCCAACCACCTTCGCTGTCTCATGTTCAAGTCCTGTTGAGAAAATAGATACTTCAAGCTTTTATGGTCAGAAAACAGAATCAACTTCTCACCATAAAGATAATGACGCCATATCTTCAAGGCGAAGACTATAGCATCTAGCTCTAGATCATTTATAAGATAATTTTCCTCATGCTTCTTTAATTGCCTGGACGCGTAGCATATGACTTTCCCATTTTGCATCAGCACACAGCCTAGGCCGATCCAAGATGCATATTTGTATACTTCAAAACTACCCCCAGTCATTGGCAAGGTCAGTATAGGTGCTGAGGTGAGGTGCTCTTTCAATGCCTTAAAGCTTTCTTCACAATCGGCAGTCCATGCAAATGGATTCTCATTCCTGGTAAGCCTGGTCAATGGTACAACTATCTTTGAGAAATCTTTAATAAAGCGACGATAATACCCGGCTAAGCCCAGAATGCTCTTGATCTATGACATAGTTGTCGGCCTTGCCCAGTTCTTTACCGCCTCCACCTTAGATGGATCTACAGAGATTCCCTCCTTGGATATGATGTGGCCAAGGAAAGATACTTCCTCCATCCAGAATTCACACTTACTAAGTTTTGCATAGAGTTGATTATCTCTAAGCACTTGCAGAGCAACCTTCAAGTGTTCTTCATGTTCTTCTTTGGAGTTGGCGTAAATAAGGATGTCATCAATGAACACCACTACAAACTGGTCTAAGTATGGCCTATAAATATTGTTCATAACTTGCATGAAAGCCGCTGGAGCATTGGTTAAACCAAACGACATGTCCACGAACTCATAGTGACCACATCTACTTCAGAATGCAGACTTGTGTATATCCTCTTCCTTTATTTTTAGTTGATGGTAGCCTGATTTTAGATCTATCTTGGAGAAATACTGTACACTGGAGATCTGATCAAATAGCTCATCGATGCAGGGCAATGGATACTTGTTCTTTATTGTCAGCTGGTTTAACTGACGGTAATCAATGCATAGGCTCATTGTCCCGTCCTTTTTCTTGACAAATAGTACTGGTGCTCCCCACGGGGATGTGCAGGGCCCGATAAAACCTTGATCTAGTAGTTCTTGGACTTGCCTCTTTATGTAACGACCTGAGAACTCGACCCTCGGCCCACGCCGAGGACCCGATTTTCGCGGTCGCCGCCCACGAATCCAGGGACTCGGAAGGGCTATAATCTACGTCTAACAGGATATGTAACGAAATTAAACGTCAACTGCTAAGCTAGAAGCGTACAGGCGGAAACAGAAAGGAGAGCGAGACCGCTGTGTACCCCTCTAAGTACAGTCCCAATGCACGCACGCTAGAACAAGTAAAAGGCAGGGGGAGAACAAGTCCCTTAGGAGCATACCTCGAGGGTGGCGTACACTGAAAAAGGGAAACCACTGCTAGCTACGGGGACTCCGACTATTGCCCCTCTCGTCCGCCCAGCGTGCGCCCTGCCGCTGCAAAGAAGTGTCACCTGGGAAAAGGAGGGATGAGCTTCACAACAGAAGCTCAGTAGGGACTACGAATCTCCTACTTGCTCTAAACAAGCAGGAGAATATAAATATCAAATGAATGACAACAGTTTATATCTTCTATCTACAAACGGAAGTGTGGAAGCAAAACTACAACTAACACGGTACGAAAAGTGCACGCAGTCGGAAACTCCGTACAGCTGCTCGTCGTGACCACCACACGGCTAGTAAACATAGACAGAGGGAACTCCGCCTGGACAAGGAACACTAGCCACGGAAAACACTACCACTAGTCAAGGTCAGGTGCGTCCACCGACGTCTTATCTTCGACCCAGGTCCTGACCCTCACGTCTCGTCAGAGCGAGGTAGGACACAAGTAACACAACAATAACTGCCGTAGTCTGGCCAGACTACGGTCCCACGCCTGACCTCTCCAAACGGTTCCGGGGCCGTGAGGAGCGAGGCAGTGAGAAGAAGGACTGGCTGGCCTACGCTGGGTAGAACTCCTAACTGTCCACGGCGTCCCAAACCACCCACGAGAGCTCTGCAAGTGACTCACATGCCACTGTCCCAACCACCGTTTTCCCCTAAGCTCCAAAGTCCACCTGGTGGCTGTGAACTCGAGCACACTCGTATCCTGGAGTACTCCCTCAACAGGCTCCCGAGGATGGGGGTCCCAGGCAACGGTAACAACCTCTCACACGGGACAAGCCCTCAAGTGCCGGGCACTGGGCGAAAGACTAGTGTAGACCGCACTAGGGAACTAGCACAGGTGCCACGGGTACAGTAAAAGAAAAGTGGAAACGGGAAAGACAAAAACCTATCTCTCGGTCGGGGTCGTGACGTAGAGGGCTGTCGCTATCTTGTCGCGACGCCCGACCTGGTCGAGACACTGTCACGGCGGTCTAAGCCGACGCGACCAAGTCACGACATACCAGGGTGCCGCGACGATGTCGCAGCTGGCGGTCTTCAGTCGAGGGGGGGTTCCGGGACCATCTCTTTCGGAGATCAGCCGAAAAACACAGTACAACAAAACATTGGGGGAGGGGAGCATGCTCAACATGTATTTAAAGCATTAAATCATCCAAACCACCCACAACCCCACGAAAACATGGATTTATACAAATCTACACTCGAAGGAAACCTCACCCAAACTCGAGCATGGAGTTCTCACACTCCCAAACCCCAAACCACAGAAGAAACATGGTGTAGAGGGGGAAGGGAGCATGCTTAGGGTGAGAGGATCAAGAGTCCCTACCTCCATGCGAAGAACCACCCCCTTGGGGCCTTCTCATAGGAAAGAACGCCTCCTCCCCACACCGGACAAGCAGAGCACGCGCCCTGCACGAACGGCACATCCACGCCTCAGCACGAGTGCCACGAGCAAGGAGAAACACCGAAAAACCGCAAGAGAGCTCGAGAGGGAGAAGAAGGAGTGAAAAGGGGCGAGAGAGGGAAATGGGGTGCACCTTCGGTTTTGAACCGATGGCCCCCAGAACGCGACGTAGCGGCCAGGCGCGACAATGACACTGTCGCGACGCCCATAAGTGTCGCGACCATGTCGCGACCGCCCGCCAAGGCGCTACACCAAAAGCACGGTCAAACCTCGAAGACCGGAAAAGCAAACGCGATGGCCTGGCAGGTCGCGCCAACGCTGTACGAACCTGCCACCCGACACGCCCGTTCTGACAGATAGGACAGCTGGCAAGTCCTATCAGAACATAGTCGCGACAGCCCAGAGCGTCGCGAAGATGATCAAGTCGCGGTAGACGGGGTCGGCGCGTCACCAAACCCGTCGCGGAAGGCCGCTCTGGCGCGACCATGTCGCGGCCAGGGCGCCTGTTGCGACCCTGAGGATGGGGCCAAGGGCCCAAGGGGGCGGGTTTTACATCCCACCCACCTTACGACATTTCGTCCTCGAAATGAAGACAACTCGGTCTCAACCCGGAAAACAATAAAGGGGAGATAACAACACACCGATCAATCAAACAAATAAGGGAACTGCTCCCGCATCTCATCCTTGCGCTCCCAGGTGGCCTCGCCACCAACGCAGTTCTGCCAAACAACCTTTACCAGCGGAATCTGCTTCCTGCGCAATTGCTGAACCCTGCGGTCGACAACACTGATCGGGTACTCTCGCACTGACAAGTCTGGCGCTACCTCCAGATGTGAGTAGTGCAACACGTGCGAAGGATCTGCGACGTACCTCCTGAGTTGTGAAACGTGAAACACACTGTGCACACCTGCTAGCTCTGCCAGAAGACTCAACCTGTAAGCCACCTTGCCGACCCTCTCGGTGATAGGGAAAGGCCCGACGTACCTCGGACTGAGCTTTCCCTTTTTTCCGAACCTCATGACACCCTTGGTCGGTGAGACGTGCAAGAAAACAAGGTCACCAACACTGAACTGTAACGGTCTCCTGCAGACGTGTGTGTAACTCTTCTATCTGCTCTGTGCTGCCCGAAGCCTCTGCCTGATCAAGCTGACCGTGTCTGCACACTGTTGCACTAACTCTGGCCCCAAAAACTGCCTCTCACCAACCTCGAACCAGTGAAGTGGAGTCCTGCATGGGCGACCATACAAGGCCTCGTATGGTGCCATTCCGATGCTTGAGTGATAACTGTTGTCATACGCGAACTCCACCATCGGAAGGTGCGACTCCCACGTGCCGCTCTAGTCCAAACAGCACGCTCTCAGCATGTCCTCCAGTGTCTGAATAGTCCACTCTGACTGTCCGTCTGTCTGAGGGTGGTACGCTGTGCTGAACCTCAACTCTGTACCCAGTGCTCTCTGAAGACTGTGCCAAAACCCTGATGTGAACCTCGGATCTCTGTCGGAGACGACGGAAACTGGGATCCCGTGCAACGAAACAACTCTGTCCACGTACAGCTTGGCTAACCTGTCCACTGACCACGACATCCTAATCAGAAGAAAGTGCGCTGCCTTGGTCAAACGATCAACAATCACCCAGATACCATCGTGCCTCTACGGGGTGCGGGGCAAACCAACCACAAAGTCCATGGTGATGTCATCCCACTTCCACTCGGGAATGGGCAACGGCTGCAGCTCACCACCAGGACGCTGATGCTCGGCCTTCACTGTTGACAGGTAAGGCACTGAGCAAAAAACTCTGCTACGCCCCTCTTCATCCCTGGCCACCAGAAGGACCTCCTTAAGCATGGTACATCTTGGTGGAGCCAGGATGAACATCATACCTTGATCTGTGAGCCTCTAACAAAACTTCCTGGCAAGCCTCCTCAGGAACGTACAAGTTGCCTCTGAATCTGACCTTGCTATCCTCGTCGAGTTCAACATCTGGCATCTGCAAAATGTCCACAAATGAGGGTCTGCCTGTTGTGCCTGCAACACCTGCCTGAACACTGACGGCCGAACTGACAAACTACTCACCACTGCACAGTCCCTGGTCCTCGACGGAACAAACACTCCCTGGGACAGCTCCTCGAATAGCCTCCACTCTCTGACCATCAGCGAACTCAAGCGCACGTGCCTACTCAAAGCATCGGCTACGACGTTAGCCCTTCCTGGGTGATAGGAGAGGGTTAGGTCATAGTCCTTCAAATACTCCATCCATCAGCACTGCCTCAAGTTCAGATCCCTCTGGGTGAAGATATACTGCAAGCTCTGGTGATCGGTGAAGATCTGAAAAGCCTCGCCATATAGGTAGTGCCTCCACAACTTGAGAGCGAACACCACTACTGTCAGCTCCAAGTCGTGGGTGGGGTAGTTCTCCTCATGCTTCTTGAGCTGCCGAGAAGCATAGGCAACGACCCCACCATGCTGCATCAGCACGGCACCCAAACCTAACCTCGACGCATCAGTATAGACCACAAAACCACCGCTGCCCGATGGCAAGACTAACACTGGTGCTGAAGTCAACCTCGCCTTTAGCTCTCAAAAACTCTGCTCACAGTCCTCTAACCAAACAAACCTGACGTCCTGCCTAGTCAACCTGGTCAACGGCGCTGCTAACTTGGCAAAATCCTAAATGAACCTCTGGTAGTAACCGGCCAAACCCAAAAAACTGCGGACCACTGACACCGATGTGGGCTGCTCCCACGACAACACGGCCTCCACTTTGGCAGGGTCAACTGCCACACCAGAACCCAAGATCACGTGCCCGAGAAAGTGCACCTCCCTCAGCCAAAATTCGCACTTGTCGAACTTGGCATAGAGGCGGTGACTCCACAGGGTCTCCAGCACGATCCTCAGGTGCTCCTCCTCAGAAGCCGAGTAGACCAAGATATCATCAACAAAAACAACCACAAAGTGATCTAGGTACTCACTGAACACCCTATGCATCAGATCCATGAATGTTGCGGGTGCGTTCGTCGGCCCAAATGGCATCACGACGAACTCAAAGTGATCGTACCTGAAACGGAAAGCCATCAAACCGACATCTGACTCTCTAATCCGCATCTGATAGTACCCGGATCTCAAGTCAATCTTCGAGAAAACTTTGGCCGACTGCAACTGATCAAACAAATCATCGATCGTTGGCAACGGGTACCTGTTCTTCACAGTAACCTGGTTTAACTGCCGATAATTGATGCACAAACGAAGACTGCCATCCTTCTTTCTCACAAACAAAATAGGCACGCCCCATAGCGAACGAATTGGGTGAATGAAGCCCAGCTCAAGAAGCTCCTGCAACTGGCGCTTCAACTCACGTAGCTCTGCCGGGGCCATCTGGTCAATGGCATCGTACCGAGCAAAAGCTCGATGGAGAACTCTACCTCCCGCTCAGGCGGAAAACCTGGTAGATCCTCCGGGAAGACGTCAGAGAACTCAGAAACAACCGACACATCAAAAGCTGAAGATCTGCTAGGCTCCAAAGAACAAACCGAACCAAGGTACGCCACACAGCCATCGCGGATCAAACGACGAGCTTTACACAAGGAAATAAATGGCCGACGAGTGGACCGAATACCTCAAAAGCAGAGGACGGGCTCTCCAGGTATCCTAAACCGAATGGTCTTCCGCTGGCAATCAACCACGGTTGATTGAGCCTCCAACCAGTCCATGCCCAGGATGACATCAAAGTCGCAAAGCTGCAGTGCGTACAACCTGGCCGACAACTAGTGCCCCTCAACCTCGACTGCCACACCCTCCAGGTAACCAAAGGAACACATATAGTCACCAGACGGGAGATCGACCATCACGTCACACTGCCTCTCAGGAGTGTGACAAGCGACTCATAGAATTCCTCGGAAGCTAAACATAAAGAAGCACTGGGGTCGACCAAAACACGAGCAGCTCTCCCAAGGATAGGTAGAGTACCTATAACAAGGTTTGACGCCTCTGCCTGCTCCCGGGTGAGTGCCATCATGCGACCACGCCCACGCTGTGGCGCCTTCTGGGGCTGCTGCTGCTGCGGCGACTGCTGGGGTACTGCTGCTGCTGCTGGTGCGGCTGGTACTTCTGTGGCTGCGGAAACTGCTGAGCCTGCTGCTGGGTACTGCCCCCGTTGCTGCTGACACGGTGCTTGCTGCTGTGGAGGGTACTGGTACTGAGGTGGCTGCTGCTGCGGGGCTTGCCCTATAGGGCAATCCCTCCTGAAGTCGCCCGGTAAGCCACAAGTGTAGCAAACTGCCTCCTGACTGCCCTTCTTAGCTCCCTGGACAACTGACTGCTCTGCAAACCTGGACTGGCGCTTTTGCTGTCGGCTTCGACTGCCCCCATGAGTAGACAACTTCCTATACTGTGAGCGAATCCTGGCATTGCGGAACTGCTCGAGCCGGAGGAAGAGGAAGTCGCACTACCACGGCTACCCACTGGACGCTGGTAAGGTGAGGACTTGGAAGAGGCTCCTCCTTGTTGCTGCTGCTGCTACTGCTGCTGCTGCTGAGGCTGCCAGGTCTCTCTGGCCAAGGCAGTGGCCTTTGCCACGGCCTCTCCCAAGGTGGTACACATGTGTGCCGTCACACCCCACCTCAGGTATGGTCTCAGTCCTGCTATGAACCTCTCTGCACATGCCTGATCGCTGCCTGCGACATGAGGCACATGCCACAACAACCTGACAAACCTCTGGTGGTACTGCGAAACTGTGAGGTCACCGTGAACCAATGCATGGAACTGGTCCCGTCTCTCACGCGCTGTGGAAGACCTCCGAAAACCGCTGCCAAGTGATGTGATCCAACCTCTGTCCTTGAAAGTGAGTCAGCCTCTGAACTCTCCACCACTCATGGGCTGCTCCCTTGAGCTGGTACACTGCCAGTCAAACCTGGTCCTCCTCAGCGCACTCCATCATCTGAAGATGCGCTCTAACTCATGGGTCCAGCTCTCTGCCTTGTCTAGATCATACTCACCGTGGAACATCGGTGGCCGAAGGCACAGGAACCTCTCTAGGAGAGCAGTCCTGTCATGCGTTTGCACAGATGCTTCAGGTATTGGCCTGGGTGCAGTCCTAATGCAGCAGGGCCGAGTAGTGGCTTATGCATCTCGTCAGCTTAAGCCCCACAAGGAGAGTTACCCGACCCACGACCTAGAGCTTGCAGCTGTGGTGTTTGCTTTGAAGATTTGGCGTCACTTCCTATATGGAGTGAAGTTTGCAGTTCGCACCGATCACCAGAGCTTGAGGTATGTGTTTTCTCAGAAGGATCTGAATATGAGGCAGCGTCGTTGGATTGAATATCTGAAGGAGTATGATTTCAACATTGAGTATCAACCTGGGAAGGTAAATGTAGTCGCAGATGCTTTGAGTAGGAAAGTACGGATGAGTAATCTAATGCCGAGGGTGTGGCAGTTGTGGCAGTCTGCGGCAGAGGGGTCTTTCAGAGTTTCGTCCAGTCGTCGACTATGTGTGTTGGGCAGTTTGTTGGCAGCTCCTGCCGTTGTGAGGTAGGTTGTTGAGGCTCAGCAGGCAGACCCCGAGTTGCACAGAGTGTTACTTCTTCCAGAGGTTGAGCTTCATGAGGACGGGACTGTTAGGTTCTGAGATAGACTCTATGTTCCTGTTGAGGAGTCTGTCAGGAGAATTGTGTTGCAGGAGGCACATGGTTCCAGGTACTCGATTCATCCAGGGTCGACCAAGATGTATCACAGTTTGAGACGTCAATTTTGGTGGCCTGGGATGAAGAGGGACATAGCGACTTTTGTTGCTAGGTGTTTGGTCTGCCAGCAGGTGAAGGCTGAACATCAGCGTCAAGGAGGACTTATGCAGCTGTTAGAGATTCCGGTGTGGAAGTGGGATCATGTGATGCCTGACTTTGTTTGTGGTTTGCCGAGGATAGCTGGAGGTTTTGACAGCATTTGGGTTCTTGTGGACAGATTGATGAAGACTACCAAATTCTTGCCTGTCAGGACTAGTTGGGGTGTGAGTAGTTTGGCCACGTTGTACATACAACGGATTGTTCCATTGCACGGAGTGCGGATCTCTATTGTGTCAGATAGGGATCCTCGCTTCACTTTTGGGTTCTAGCACAGTTTCCAGAGGGCTTTGGGGACAGAATTGGCTTTTAGTTCCGCCTACCACCTGTAGTCAGACGGTCAGTCAGAGCGTACTATCCAGACTTTGGAGGACATGCTTAGAGCTGTTGTCTGGAGTGGCAGGGGTCGTGGACAGCTCACTTGCCGTTGGTCGAGTTTGCATATAATAATAGCTATCACTCCAGTGTCGGTATGGCACCATATGAGGCTTTGTATGGACGACCGTGTCGCACTCCTCTAGATTGGTTCGAGGTTGGCGAGTGGATTGTCACGGGACCAGAGTTGATTCAGCAGGCAGTCGAGGTGGTACAGCTTGTGAGGCAGAGACTTCTGTCATCGCAGAGTCGACAGAAGAGTTATGCAAATCAGCGCAGGCGACCGCTCGAGTTTCATCTAGGGGACCAAGTGCTTGTCCGTGTGTCTCCTATGAAGGGAGTGGTGAGGTTTGGTAGGCGTGCAAAGTTGAGTCCCCGCTTTATTGGACCCTTCACCATTACTGAGCGTGTCGGAGGTTTGGCGTATAGACTTGAGCTTCAGTCAGAGTTGGCGGTGGTCCACGACGTGTTCCACGTGTCGATGCTGTAGAGGTACCTTTCTGACGAGTCTCACGTTCTCCCGAGCACAAAGTGGTCTGAGGTGACTCCAATGTTGACAGTACCAGAGTTTCCGTTGCACATTGAGGATCGCCGAGTTCAGAGATTGAGGAACAAGGCAATCCCATTAGTTCGTGTTGCGTGGCAGTGGCATTCAGGTGGTGAGTCGACATGGAAGCGAGAGGGCAAAATGCGCAAACAGTTTCCGTACCTCTTTGGTGAGTCTTCTTCTTTATGTGTTTGAATTTCGGGGGCAAAATTCTTTAAGGGGGGAGGGTTGTAAGGTCTCTGGTTGAGTCAGATCCTTATTGGGTATTGTAGAGATTCGGGTGTGGTTGACGACAATGGATATTGTCGTTGACTTGGGGTTGACGGCCAGGGGCTAGCTGTTGACTGGGAGTTGGCGTCCATCGTTGTGGACGTTTGCTGTTGGTTCTGGAGGGTTCCTGTGATGAACTTAACGGCATTGGTCTGGATGTTGACTCTATGGCGGTTCAAGTAGATGGCAAGAGATGTGGACGTCTATTTTTTGCGCCTATAGAAATAGGGCAGCCCGTGAGCAGTAACCTTCCTTTTTCTCTTCTCTCTTTCCCTCCACTTTTACCTTTGTTTGTTTCCACCACTTCCGACGGTCGACGGGAGCTCGTGGGAGGACCCTGGTACGTGTGGCGGTGTTAGATCGGGTGGGAATGAGATGATTTGGTGTGATTCGCGCGGAGACTTCGAGGGGTTCCGGCGCGATTGGTGGCTATTTAGGAGTTTTTGGGGCATTCTAAGGTAGGGACTTAACCCCTTAAACCCTCCTTAATGGATCAGCATGCTTAACTGTTGTAGATTAGTATGCTAATTATGTTTTAGGGTTGGGTTGTGCCATGCCGGGATTTGGATGTTTTTGGGCAATCCAAGTGTTGGATCGTGGATTTCCGAAGTTCTGGTAGTGTTAGAAGATGTGAGGAGATATTTTCCCTCCATCAATTTTGTGGTTGTTGGGTGGTTTTGCCCAGTTGGACTGACCTGGTGCCGTTCTGGTTTAGAAGACAGAGGATGTTAACGTCCACATCTGTTGACGTTAAGATCTTTAGTATGGATGCTAACGACAGGATCCTTGCCGTTAACCAAGTGTTGGCGGCAATGGGTGTGTCGTTTATATCCTTATTGGCGGCAATCAATGTTGCCGTTTATTTGATGACCCAGTGGGCCTTCAGTCATGCATTATGTCTAGAGATGTGACACGAGGTGTCCGTCTATTGTACGGTGTTTCAGAGGTTGAGAGTGTTACCGTCTGTACTCGCGTTGAGTTACCGTGCCTCTGTTTCTGTTTGTCACCTGGACATAGAGCGACGCTCTGTCTAGATGACCGGCGTGTGGGGGTCCTCCGTCGGTGAGCCAAGATGTTGAGTGTGTCTCTATCTGTGCGTACTCCTTGTAGTGGTTTCAAGCTGATCTCCGTGGAGCCCCTTCTCTACTGCTAGGGTCAGGCGTAGGGGGAAAACCGGTCGTGGACCAGACGCGAGAGAGAGCATCTGTAATGTGTACACGTGGCTGAGGTTGAGAGACTCTGTGGTGACGGGACGCTGAGCCACAGACCCTAGCTGAGTCCTACTTACTGTGTGTGTGTGAGTGTGTGTTACTGAGTCGCGAGGTTTACAATCTTGTAGCGCACTCTTGTCAAGGAGATGCGTGGTTGTCACTAGTTTTGGTTTGTGGTGCGACGTGTATTTACTTTCTGTTTTTACTTTCCGCCCTTTAGTACTATTTCCGGTGGGGGTTACTTTTCCCTACTGGGTCTCTTTTCTTGAGACTCACTCCCCTCCCTTTCAGGGGGGTCATCGTCGACTCCCGTTCCAGGCGAGTCTAGCCACTCCGGTGCTGGTGCGCCCTAACTGTAGTGAGTAGTGCCTTTTGTTGTACTCCTGTACTCTATACTTAGTGTGAACTCTGAGTTGTACATGTTATATTTCATGTATAGTGAAATCTTACAGCTTTACATGGTGTGTATCTTCTTATATATTGTCTCCTCGGACATTCACTTTTACCCTTTCGAGCTTGTCTCGTGGGTTAGCGGGTCAGAATTCGGGTTACTGGTTGGTTACTGGTAATGCGGATTTTGGGTCGTTACATTACAAGTCTGAATGTCTTAAGCTGAAGAAGAAGGATCAAGCAGAAAGATCTAAAAAGAAGAAAGGCAAGGAAAAGAAATTCAGAAGATACAAGAAAAAGACAATGGTAGTAGCATGGGATAATGAAGAAGCCACCAGTTCAGACTCTTCAAGTTCAGAATCTGAAGAAAAAGAAAAGTCAAATCTAGCTCTCATGGCAGGGTTGGATGAAGTAAATTCTGAAACCTTTTTCACATCATGTTTTGAATCTAATTCTGATAGCCTTGAAGATGCCTTCAACGAATTATATGAAAGATATAAAATAGTAGTTAATCAAATAAAAAAAATTAAGCTAAATTTGTTAAATCAAGAAAATGCCAACACCTTCCTGAAAAATAAAGCAGAAAGGTTAGGACAAAGTTTAAATGAAACTAAAAAAACAAATGAATTACTGTGTGAAGACTTAAAAAATAAAAACAGTAAAATCATGGAATAGAATCAAATTTAAAAGAACATAAAGATGAAGATAAATTAAAAGAAGAAAACAACTATCTAAGAACTACCATAGAGAAAATGTCAAACTGTAAAACATCTTGGTTGTTAGACTAAAAGGTTCTAGGATAGATAAGAAGAAATATGGAGTAGGATATACACTTCCACATAATGAAGAAAATATTGTGTATTCTGAAAAGAATCCAACGCCACAATTTGTAAAAGAAAAAGGAATTAAAAATCCTAAAAAGGTTAACCAATATGCTTACAAACAAAAACATAAATTTAACAACACTACACACATGAAGAATGCTGTTAATTTGTGTTGTAGTCACTGTAACCAGCTCGGGCACACTGTCAGCACATGCACAACTAAACATTTGCACTGGATCCCTAATACTAACCATCAAGGGCCCAAGAGAATTTAGGTACCAAAAGTTACAACTTAAGTTTGTTTGCAGGGTCGCTTGAGAGCATCCAAATGGTATTTGGATTGTGGGTGCTCAAGGCATATGACAGGTGATAAGAGGTTATTTACAAGCTTTAGAGATGAAAGTGGTCAGGTCACTTATGGAGATAATGGAAAAGGAAAGGTCTTAGGATGTGGAACAGTAGGAAAAAATGAAAAGAATCTGATAGAAGATGTCATGTATGCAGAAGGATTAAAGCACAACCTTATTAGCATTAGTCAACTGTGTGACAAGGGTCACCTAGTAAAATTTCAGAATGATAAGTGTATTATTCAAAAGGATGGAAAAACAGTATTTGAAGCTCAAAGAGTCAAAAATCTGTACACCTTACAGTTAGCAGATGTAGCACCCTGAAAATTTTATTATGAGAAAATTAGAAATAATAATTTAATAATAGTAAAATTTTACGTGCCATTATCATGTGTACAAAAATGCACTGGGAAATTCCATAAAAATCATAGTTCAACTCTAAATAATACTCTCAAATGACCCACAAAGAAATTCGTGTGAAGAAAAATCAGATTGGCCAAGATTAAGGAGTTTTGTGAGTTATTATCGTAATTAAGAAATAAGTCTGAAAAATCATTATCACATATACTTAATGGAGTCCAAAAAGAGTAGAAAAATTATGGTTGAACTTCAAGCAATGGGCATTGAAAATCCAATGAAAGAAATGGGCCAAATGATGAACTTTGGGCCACAAATAAATTTATGCTAGGAAAATGACCGAAATTTGGAAATATTCACTAATAGACCATGATAGGGTAAATTCTCACCCAATAAACCACCATTTGACTTCAAACCAAGCCCAAACTCGTGGTTACCACCTAAGGGAGGTTTCCATAGGACTCCTACCATGAATTGGGGAGAGACATCCTCCATTGAGGGAAGGACACACCAAATTCGTATCCATGAGTTTCCTAATTTAAATTAGGCCACTAAAGACCGACACCCCTTTAAATAAGCCCTCTCTCTCCCATGGGACGACCCCTAGGGTTTCTGAGGTCATGCTTGGAGGCTCTGGAGGCTGGGAAACGCAAGGAGGAAGGCTTGAGAAGAAGCAACTCATGCTCCTCTTCATCTGCGACCTACACTTGAGTCCCTTCATGATCATCACCAAAGGTTTGTGAAACCTCGACCAAACTGTGCAAACCATACATCCCTGGAAAGATCTTCGAGTCTAGTTTCTTATGACACTATTTTTCCAATTTCTACATAGTAGTTCGTGAGTATTAAGCGTTCTCCTATGACTAGTCAAAACTAGGTTTTTTTGGAGGACGACTTTTCTTTCAACCATAAGGTAGGTCTTCTCTAGGCCAAACTCTAATTAAACTCGTGCATGCTTGCATACATATGTTTAGATAATTTTTATACTATTTTCCCCAAGTTATGTCATGTTGTGCCATCGAAATAAATCTTGTATCATCATACTCGATTTTCTACCTGATGAAACCCTTACACTATCTTAAGAGTCTTCTACCTCTCCTCTGAGTCATTTTAAGATCAAGCACTCAACATAAATAATGTTCCCCTTTGAGTCTACTTTTAAACAAGACTGAAATCACTCTATTTCATGGTGTGTGTAGAGAGTAGCGACCCAAAAATCTCTACTATGTCAGTTTTCTATGGTCTGTCCCACAGAGCCAAGTTGACCTAGTAAATGTGATTGGTTTTCCAATTCCTCGTTAGAGTAGTTAGCTTAGTGAGATAGCAATCCAATGCACTTAGTTTCACAATTTTTCATGTTTTATACAGCGAGTTATAAGCCTTAGAAATGCCCTATATCAACCCAGTCCAAGTAGGAGTTGAACTGGGTGCATTTGGCAACCAAAAACCACTGTCCAGAAGGCGACGTATCATCTTGTCGCGTTCAGAATGCGACAGGTTTCGTGTCGCAACATGGCCTCTGCTCAGTGTTTTCTTAAATGGCTATAACTTTTTCTATAGACCTCGGATTGACGAGCCATTTTTTGGTTGGATTCCTTATTCAAAAGGCTTCAATATGATATATTCATGTGTCATATTTGCATAAGAAATCAGTGAGTTATAACCCTAGAAGGGGAAGGGTTGGGACTACAACTGCTTTCTAAAAGGCATATGTCCCGGTTTCTGTCGTTTTATGCCATTCTTCATATGTATGAGTTTTGATCTATTATAGAAAGATTCTACAAGGTATTATCATGCATTAATCAACCCATGAATAAGTGTTAAGGATTTTCACATGATTCTAATTGATCTAAGTGATTGATCATGCTCTCTACTTGCCAATTAATCTCTCTTTCATGCCTTGTTATCGAACTTGCTAAAATAAACACATGACAACTTGCTAAAATTGGTTATGCATCATTTGTTTTCTATTATAGCATTCTTGTTACTTGTTCAAGACGGAGTTTCCATGATTAAATTTAAGAAAGTACTCACACACGCACTTGAGCGATTCTCACATGCGGCATGCGCATGCACTCTTGCACGATAGGAAAGCCTTTCTTGGCTTGTGGTGATCTCTTCGTCAGATATTCCTTCTATCGGACTAGTGATCCCTTGACCAAGGCCTCCGTAAGTCTCCTATGACCATGGATTCCCACATGGCCGATGAGCAGGTTGTACCATGAAGTCCCTGATGTTAGTGTGCATCTCTCTCTCTCTCTCTCTCTCTCTCTCTCTCTCTCTCTCTCATCTTGAATTTCTAAAAGCTATCCACAATGACACATGAACACAAGTTATTAATCGAATTAATGCAATAGCACCGTTATGTTGCCAAAATTCTCTCTTGATCATTGTTATCATGAAATCTTATTCTCCTGACTTGTTATGCTTGAAATCATTGTGGACATGACACTATGACACTCCGAACCATCGTTATTGACTTGATAGTCATTAATCTTTTGACAATCCTGTTCGTGTTACATGCTCTTGAACTCACTCTTGATATGATAGTCTCGAACTACTAGTGAACATTGTCCTGTGAAATGATCATACTAATGTTCTCGGACATCTTGACATGACATTCTTGAACTCTTGAAAGTACTCTCTTTGGACCCTTTGAGTTGTTGTGGTTCTTATTATTTTGTACTGTTCTTAACTGTCTAACGCTATAACGGGTCTTTCGACTCTAGTGGACTTGAATTCTTACTGCTGAGGGCACGGAGATTGTCTGCGGGGCTCCAATCTAGTCTTGGGGGCAGAGAGCCAACCGAAAATACTTGCAGGGGCTAATGACGGTGTCGGCATTTGCACCAGTTCTGACTGTTCTGATTTAGCTAGACATTTGACTATTATACTATTACTGTTAGTCTGATAATTCAGACATATCGCACTGTTACAGTACTACCATTGTTCTGACTGCCAATGACTGTTACTAAACTGCTACTGTCCTATTATTGAATGGCTATGGCCCATGCTCTCCTATTGCACAGCTATTGTGCAATTACTGTTACTTGTTATTACCTGAATGTAACAAAGTACTTGCTCGTCTCGGGAAAAGCACCCTACACATTGACAACCAATTTCTATTGTCTTGACACGTTCCTATGTGCATGATATCTTGCTAACACTTGTCATCGATTTTATCATGCTTATGGTTTAACTTGTCACTTGTGCATGTCTAGTTCTTAAAGCGTTAATCACTTATATCATTGCCCGTACATCGAGATGTAAATCTTACTAGGCTAGTTTGCTCATACCTGCCTCTTAACATTTTAGGTAGTGAAGATGAGGAGTACGTTTGATGATGGGACTTGTGCGCCGAGTCTGACATACACCATAGAGAGTCATTGTTTAGTTAGTTAGTGAGAGATTAGTCATTATTGTAATCTTGTCTTTCTTTGAGAGATAGAATAGATTAGTAGTAGAGAGTTGTTCTTATTTTGGCATTGGAGATTGTAATAATTGCTTATGATGAATAAAAGAGTTTGATTATTGAATTATGGGCCCTATCGATATTAGTCATTTGCTTATGGCTTCTAAATGCTTGCTTGTCTGTCGTGTTCCCGATTAAATTTTGCTGCTAAATTCAGGGGCGTGACAACAGAACTAAAAGAAGTAAATTTGTGTCTTGCAACAACCAAGAGTGAAGAAACTGATTTGTGGCACAGAAGACTAGGACATGCAAGTACTTCAGTAATCAAGAAATTAATCAAGCATGATCTAGTTGAAGGTCTTCCGAAGATGAAATTGAAGAAGTCTGGAATCTGTAATGCCTGTGCAAAGGGAAAGCAAACCAAGACATCATTTCAGTCCAAAACAATGGTTACAACATCTAAGCCTTTGGAGCTTATTCACATGGACTTATTTGGACCTATAAGGACAGTTAGTATTGGAGGAAAAGTGTATGGCTATGTAATTGTAGATGACTACTCAAGGTACACTTGGGTATCCTTTTTGGTAGCCAAATCAGAAACCTTTTCAGCTTTTCTAAAGTACAACAAATTAGTACAGAAGAATCAAAAGTTTCAAATAATCAGTATCAGATTTGATCATAGTGAGGAATTCAAGAATGAAGACTTTGTGAAGTTCTATGAAGAAAAAGGAATAGAACACAATTTCTTTGCACCAAGAACACCTAAACAAAATGGAGTAGCAGAAAGGAAGAATAGAACATTGCTAGACATGGCCATAACTATGCTTACAGAGTAGAATTTACCAAGATACTTTTGGGCAGAAGCAGTAAACACAACCTGCTACATCATCAACAGGTGCATGATCAGACCAATCCTAAAGAAGACACCTTATGAGCTATATAAGGAAAAAAAGCCCAACATCAGTCATCTTTGACCATTTGGTTGTAAGTGCTTTATTTTGAATAATGGTAAAGATAACTTAAGAATGTTAGATGCTAAAAGTGATGGGGGTTTTTTGGTAGGGTATATTTCAAAACCTAGAGGATATAAAGTGTTTAAAAGGATAACTTTAATAGTAGAGCAAACAGTGCATATCTTATTTAATGAGACTAACCCTTCTATTAAGAGAATAGAAGAAGAAGAAGATTCTATTGAAGATCTGTGCAAGGATCTAGAACAGACATCTCTTGAAGAAGGAGAGAAACAAGAAGAAAAGGAAGATCCACCACTGCACTAACTTCAACAACAACAAGAAGAAGCACAAGAATGACTGCATAGAGAATTGAGGTATCACAGAGATCATCCAAGAGAAAACATTATAGGTGATCTTCAAGATAGGGTAAGAACAAGAGGTATGAACATTCCTTGTGATTTTTCTGCATTTGTGTCTCAAATTGAGCCTAGGACAATCAATGATGCACTGGCTGATGAATCATAGATCCTTGCAATGCAAGAGGAACTTAATCAGTTCCAACACAGCTAGGTTTGGACTCTTGTCCCTAGACCTTCTGACCATCTAGTTATTGGGACCAGATGAGTCTTCAGAAACAAAATGGATGAATCAGAAGTAATCACCATGAACAAGGCCAGACTTGTATCACAAGGGTATTCTGAAGAGGAAGGCATTGATTTTGATGAAACTTATGCCCAGTAGCTAGATTAGAGGCAAATAAAATTCTTTTAGCATATGAATGCTCCCTCAACATCAAATTATTTCAAATGGATGTTAAAAGTGCTTTTCAGAATGGTTTCATAAAAGAAAAAGTTTATATTGAGCAACCACCTGGTTTTGAAGATACTAAATATCCAAATCATGTTTTTCGTTTAAAGAAAGCATTGTATGGTCTGAAACAAGCTCCAAGAGCTTGGTATGAAAGGCTGAGTGATTATCTTATATCACATGATTTTATAAGAGTTAAAATAGATAGCACATTATTTATTAAGAAATTTTCTGAAGGAATCTTGACAGTGCAAATATATTTTGATGATATTATTTTTGGTTCTACTAATGAATCACTTTGTAAATTCTTTGAAAATCTTATGCAAAGTGAGTTTGAAATGAGTATGATGGGTGAGCTTAATTACTTTCTTAGGTTGCAAATCAAGCAGACCAAGGAAGGTACTCACATTTGTCAAACCAAATATATTTCAGATTTACTTTCAAAATATGGTTTTGACAAGTGTAAGCCCTTAGGAACACCCATGAGCTCAGGAATAAAGTTAGATAGTGATCCACTCGGCAAGAAAGTAGATCAAAAGATCTATAGAGGTATGATTGGATCATTACTCTATCTTACTGCCAGTAGACCAGATATAATGCTCAGTGTATGTTTGTGTGCAAGATTTCAAGCTGATCCTAAAGAATCACATGTTAATGTTGTTAAAAGAATTTTTAGATATCTTGTAAACACAAGTAAATTGGTTTTATTGTATCCCAGATGTTCTGATTTCAAATTAATTAGATATAGTGATGCTGACTATGTTGGATGCAAAATAGATAGAAAAAGCACTAGTGGAACATGTCAAATTCTTGCAGGATGCTTGATTTCTTGGTCTTCTAGAAAGCAGAATTCAGTAGCATTGTCCACAATAGAAGCAGAGTACATTGTAGCTGGAAGTTGCTTCACTCAACTGTTGTGGAACAAACATCAACTGGAAGACTATGCTGTGTGACAACACAAGCGCAATCAACTTGACCAAAAATCCTGTTCAACATTCAAGAACAAAGCATATTGAGGTCAGACATCATTTCATCAGGGACCTTGTAAGTAATGGTGACATTTTACTTTATTTTGTCTCTTTAGAAAATCAATTAGCTGATATTTTTACTAAACCTCTTCCTAAAGATAGATTTACATCTATTAGAAGAGAAATAGGTATGTGTAACCCTGATTAAATTACCATGATAAATCCATGTTTGAATTTCTGCAAGTGTATGTTGAAAACTCATTGAAAATTTATCTAAGTCCCAGTAATGCGACTGCTAAAAGTCGGAGTTCAGAATGCGACTTCTCAAAGTCGGAGTTTTCTACGACTCATGTAGTAGGTAGTGTACATTGCGACTCCTAGAAGTCAAAGAAGGCTCTTCGACTCTTTAGAGTTGGAGTCTGTAAGAAGGAATTCACATTAATTTAAAATAATAAATGATAATAATTTTTAAATTTAAAGAGGTATTTATTACGATAACGGTTCACTCTTTTAATCACAACCGTTCATCTCCTCATCATTGGTCCGTTACATTTCACCTATTATATTAGCACCACCCCTTCCTTTTCCCAAAGCACCCATTTCAACTCTCTATCCGACTCTCCTATCATCTTCTTCCTCTTCCTGCGCGTACTGTTCATCTCCTCCAGAACCGCTTTAAGAGCAACTGAAAATCTCTCATCTCCTTTGAAAAAAGGTAAGTTTCCTGATCTCTAAACTTCATTTCCTTGACTCCTTTGATAGTTCTCTGAATCTTCTCCATCCCTTCTATTTAGATGGCCTCCTCTAGGGTTCTTGAAGGAACCATGCTCACCTTTGAACAGCTCCAATGCCTTTCCTCTACCAAGTTTTCCATCTGTTAGGGAAAGGTTGTAGATTTCAACCCGTTGCATGGTAGTCTAGGTTGGGTAGAACAAAACCCTAGCAGCTATGGGCTGGTCCAGAATGTGCCAGATATCAGATCCAACTTTTGAAAGTGCCCTTAAGGCTTTCTTTGTGTCCCTCCAAGTTTCTACAGAAGGTTCAGTGACAGGGTTTGTAATGGACTATCCTAACTCCGGCTATAAACTCAGTGAGATTATGCCCTTAGATAAGCAGAAGTTGGGTATTATTGGAAGCCTAGGGATAGTTAGCAAAAATGGTTTGTTAGTAAATGAGTTATCTACAGAGAAAAGGATCATTCACTCTGTCATCACCAACATCGTAACACCCAAGGCTAGCACCAATTCCTCCATAACTGCCAGAGATGGTAGTCTACTTTTTTGGGCTATCCAAAGACATAGGGTCAACCTGCCCTTAGTTATTTAGGAAAAGATGGTTGCATCCAGGAGTCTGTAGGAGTCCCTCCCTAATGGACCACTGCTGACCCTAATATTTATAAGGTTGTCAGTAGATCTAAGTGGAGAAATTTCAGTAGGCGTGAAGGAAAAGATTGGCTTATCCACTTTAAGAAGAAGCCACTATAGTTTGGAAAACAAGGCTCAGAATATATGGGTTAAGGATTCTGTGCCCCAGTGCACTCATGAGATCTTCTCTGATGAGGCACAGGATTACTCATCTATTCCAATCATTTAGCATGAAAAAGCTAGAAATGAAAGAGTAGAAGCCCCTGCTCAAGACCAACAGGAACAACAACAACAACAAGAGCAACAGGGTATTCAGCAAGAGCAATAACCATTTCAGCAAGGGGAAGTACCTGCCCCATCTCCTGAGCATAATGCACCAGAAGAGACTATCAGTTCAATACTTAGAGATTTGAGGGGCAAGGGAGTAGTACAAGAAGAAGACATTCCAAGGACTACTCCACTTATGCAAGAAACATTTGAAGAAGTACAGCATCACTCCTCCCCTCCACATTTTGAGCGTAGACCAATGACTCAGGGGGAGAGTAGCAGTAGTACCAGCATGATGCTGGAGATTTTGATGCAGCAGTAAGAAGGCTTGTCAGTTCTTCAGAAGCAAGTTCAGCATGTGGATGTTAAGTTTGATTTCTTGGCTGAGGAGGTTCGACAGATGAAGGATTGTTTGCTTCAGTTAGTGTGCCAACAGGGCACTAGTCAGCCATCTGCTCCTCCCTCTACTCTTCAAGAAGAAGAGCAATCACAGTAGCAGTAGCATAAAGAACAAGAAGAACATGTTCAGCAGTCAGAGCAGCAGCCTGAGTAGCAACAGGAAGAGCAGCAGTAGTACGAAAGGCAACAGCCAAATCCGGAGCAGACTTCAGCAGTAGTTGAGGAAGATCAATAGAAGCCAGAACAGCAGCCACAGTCATCTATGGCAGTTGAGCCTCAGCAGCAGCAGCAGTAGCAGAAGCCCCCTTGGGAGTTTAGGCCTTAGCGACCTCTAGAGTATCGGGATTTGGAGGTAGATACCAGGTCTAAGGTCAAAACATTTAAGAGGAAGGTTATAAGGAAGCTCCATAGGAATGGTCAGCCTGTTTTCCCTCCTCCACCTTCGACCAGTTCCTCTCCTCCCACTGGACCAACACCTCCTGCTCCTACTACTTCCACTATTCTTGCCCCTCCTGAATTGGAACAACCTACATCCTCATCTCATCTTACTGCCCCCACTGCTCCTACACCTCCTGCTCCCTCTGCTGATGAGCAACAACCACCACCTCCACCTCCTCCTTCTATCTCATCTGATCCTCCTCCCTCTACCTCTTTAGCAAAGGAACAACCCCTTGCCTTTGACAAAGTTAATTTTACCATATATCCTTTGAAATACTATTTCAAACGCTCCAAGGAAAGCATACCCACTTTCCATACTTCATCTCCTCACTTTTTTTCTTGTCTTCCTACAACCTCCACACCATTGGCTGGCAGATCCACTCTTTCCCTTCGAGAGATTGTACCTAGTGTGGTACTTTCATCTACTAGTGGACGCCAATTAAAAGAGAATCAAGCCAAACTCTTCCTTCCTTTTTGGCTTTTATCTACCGTTCTCAACATCATATGGACCTGTTCAGGAAATTCCTGTCTATCAAGGCATTCCATGAAGTCCATTAAATGCCAAGTTTCACCTTTGAAGACTGGCTTCCCTCTCTCCTCCATACATCTCAAGTCTAGTTGGTTGATCTGAACTTAATCACTCAGAAAACCCACAGTCTATCTACCAAAGCTTTTCTTGAACTCTATCCTAGTGAAGCCACCAAATTCCAACAAACTCTAGCTAGAAACCAATTTATGGATATTACCCTTCACCTGAATCATAGATTTTATGACCTGTTTGGTACCCTCCTTAGAGAGTCGCGGGCCAAGTACATAAAGATGAAGGAATTCAATGCAACTAGGTTCAGATTAGGGTTGCCTGATGTTAACAAGGGCCAATAGGAGATTATTATCAAAGGTCAGAGGCAAATTTCCCCTTCCATGTCCATTGGACTATCTTCTAGATTCTATCGTAGCCTAGTTGGTGGCATTTCTACTAGAAAAATTTTTGCTCAGCTTGTGTTTAATAGGCACATTTGCATAGCCGCTAGGTTCAGAATCAAGTACAACTTGAACATGTCATTCCATAGGTTTTCCCTTATGTAAGCACCTCAGAACTCCGAGCACATGTTAGATTTTCAGATCTATTTTACCGAGTCTGAGAGGTTCTCTAAAGATCAATGGGCAGCTGCATACCCCGAAGATCATACAGATTGTGAGAAGTTGAAGATCTCTATTAGTGACTATCTCTGCAAAGGATATGAGACTCTTTGGAAGTCTATTGCTCATAAGTGGAAGCAGAGGTACCTAGTCTACTACCAAGCCAAGGAGGCTGCAATTCATCAAGGTCTGCATTGAAACATTACTGTTCATGACTTTCTTCATTTAGCAGCCACTAAGAAGTTCGTCCCTCTCAAGGTCCTTCTGCATCCTAGTAATTTTCAGAAGAAACTTACCTGGTTCCATAAGAGACATGTAAAGTCCTATAGAAAAATCCCCTCCATAGGTCCTACCTATATGATAGAATTTGGCATGTTATGAACTTCTTTCCTGAGAATGAGAAGAAGCTTTGGGCTCTTCTCCAGGCTTTCCTTGCTCAGATCCCTCCTTCTCTGTATTTACCAAGTTCGTTATCTGCTTCATAGACTTGTTTTGTATTTAAACATTTCAGTTATATGAATGATAGTTCTGTTCCTCATGTCTATGGATCTCTCTCTCTCTCTCTCTCTCTCTCTTACTATCTTACCTTTTTTGTTAATGCCACAAAGGGGGAGAAAGAAAGTAAGAAACAAATAACTCAATCTACAGCGGAACATACTTGTGCAATCTTAAAATTTGTTTTTTCACTGTCTATTTAAAAGTTTTTGTCATTATCAAAAAGGGGGAGAATTGTTCAGCAACTATCCCCTAAGAAAATTATTTAAGACTTTAAATTAATTTGACATGGTGATTTTGCTATGACAAAACCTTTTAAAGACTTTCCACAAATCAATCTACTAGAATATATCTCAGAAAAATATATTTTGAACAATACTGTATCAACTCTATCTTGAAATTTTTCTATGTCCACATAATACTCTATGTATCATACTGTCTCCGACTGTGGACTCTGACTCTGGAAATTCGAAGTGTCTATCCTTGGAAAATCGAAGTATGGACTCTATTTCTTGAGAAGTCAAATCCTAGACTCTGACTTTGAAAAGTCGAAGTAGGGTATCAAATTCGAAGTCCTCACTCCAACATCTAAAAGTCGAAGTCTACTCTCTGACTCTAGAAAGTCGAAAATCTCTTCGTTGATATCCAACTCCAGGAAGTCTAATGAGTACACTCCAACTTTATGTAGTCGAATTCCTTCTAGGACTTCTGTAGAGTCGAATCTCTCATGTCTTAGACTCCAACTTCAGAAAGTTGAATTACATCTTTTTTGTCTCCGACTTCCCTAACAACTTCTGTACTTCAAAATTTTCCATGCAAATACTATTTTATAATTTCATGAAATGTTGATTGTTTGGTATCACATTTGCTTAATGATATCCTCTATAGAACACATAGCATCTGTATATCATTCAAAATTATATCCTATCATGATATTATTATTTAACATATTCTGACAGATAGGATATATTGTACTCAAAACAGCCATAGAAAATTATCTATAAAAATGTCTGAAACATTTATTCAAATTGGTCTCTTGCTTTATGTCAAAAGTTTAGGCTTCCTTTTCGTTCAGCAGATGTCTTGCAAATTAATGCCCTCAAGCACATGGGGTATCTGACAGAGGCTCACCTACCATTGTCAGAACCTCACCTTACCTTCTGTTGCAACTGTCTGTTTGTATTTATTTTGCACTGAACTTGTGTCTGTCCGAGGTTTCTATACTTATATATATATCTCTGACTAACCTACCTCAAAAAGTATGAAGGTATCTTTTTTTTTGTATTGTCCTTGTTGCAGATCATTTACTATGCACGTTTTCAGCATGAAGCTTTCACAGAACATTAATTGAAGATTTACCTCTAAGCTGAGAAGCTAAAAGCATGGTCTGAAGCTGTTGGAAAGCAAAAAAGCTTAAGAACTAATGGATAATAAAAATCTCATCTGCACCCAGAGGATTAAAGACCACTCCTCAAACGGCTAGATCTTAAACGGATAGTTTCAAACGGATACATCCTCTGAAGCATATATAGAAGCCAAAGTTTGAACAAGAGGAGAGACCAAGTGTGTATGTGACCTGCTAGCAATTCTTTTCAACTCTCTCCTGCTTTATGCTAGCAAGTGCTTCTACAAGCCTTCTCTTGAGCTGCAATAATTGAGAACCTCTTCATTTAAAAAAATCTCCAAGCTCTCCTCTTCACAAAAGTCTTGTTGAGTGTTGGGTGGAAGTTGTAATTAGAATTTTGTTTGAGTCCACCCTACCTGATTCAGAAAGGATCACAGTTGTAGTTCTTATTTCTCATTCCTTTTTGAATTTCCTTTGTTTGCTCACTCATTGGAGCAAACACACAAGTGTTCTTACAATTCTGTCTGTGAAAACCCGCAGAAGGTCTGTTCCCACTTGTGAAGGGAAGACCTTATTTAAGGTGTTTGCTGTTGAGGGAAGACTTGCTTGGGAGCAAGTGGGCTTGTAATTCCTCTCAAGGGTGAGAGAAGGCCAAGTATTCTTGGTAGTTAGTGAAATCTCAAGTGGTTTGCTTGAGGACTGGACGTAGGACTTCCATGTGGGAAGGGCTGAACCAGGATAAAGTTCCTTGCGCATTTGTGTGATTGTTTCCGCCAATTTACACTTGAATCACACACTGCACTAAATTCTAACGGATCTATTTAGTGCTGTCTAATTTTAGATAAAATTTTAAAAGGTCAAGAAGTCCTATTCACCTCCCTCTAGGACATCATTAGTGCCATCTCGATCCAACACTTTTGAGATCCTCGAAAGATCAGGCGAGGTTGCATATCACCTAGCATTGCCACCGTAACTTGATGGAGTTCACAATGAATTCCATGTATCGATGCTCAATAAGTACGTACATGACTCGTACCACGTCATCCAGCATGAAGACTTGGTAGTTCGGAAGGACTTGACGCATGAACAGAAGCAATGGAAGATATTAGATCGTGAGGTGCATCAGTTGAGAAGCAATGACATTCCCATGGATAAAGTGCAATGGAATGATTGTCTAGAACATGAAGCTAAGTGGGAAGCAGAGGAAGCAATGCGTACAAGATACCTATAATTATTCACAAGTAAATATAACCACCCTCCAAACCCATATGATGATTGGTGAATTTGGGGACCAAACTCTCTTAAGTGGGGGAGGATGTAGCCTCTGAAAATCTTATCAATTGAAAAATTAGAAATAAATTGCAAATACTAATTTAATATTCCCAAAATAGTAAAAACGTATATACAAATGTCATATGTATGTAAACACATCATAAATTTCGTAAAAATAATAGTGCAACTTTAAATAATACTCTCAAATGACCCACGAAGAAAAATCTTATTAGCCATGTTTAAGGCATTTTGCGAGTTATTATCGTAATTAGGAAATAAGTTGAAAAGTATTATCAAAGGTACTTAAGGGAGTCCAAAAATAAAATAAAAATCATGGATGAACTTCAAACAATGGGTATTGACAATCGAATGAAAGAAATGGACCAATGGATGTCTTTTGGGCCACAAATAAATTCATGCTAGAAAATTAACTTGAAATTTAGAAATTCTCACTAATGGACCACAAAAGGGTAAATTCTCACCCAATAGACATCTATTGGACATAAAACAAAACCCAAATTCATTGTTACCACCTAAGGTAGATTTCCATGTTCTTCCCATCACTAATTGGGGAGAGAAATCCTCAAGTGAAGGAAGTATATGTTGGCCCTTAGATGATATGGCAGCAAGCTTTCTAGAGGGTGGTGAATAGAATAGCTGCAGAAGTACTAAAACTAAGACACAAAAATCACCACTTGAAAACTTCGGTTAGAGATATAGTTGTGTGCGGAGATAGAGTAGCTGTGCGGAAGCAAATTTAAACAATCACACAAGAACACAGAAAGTTTATCTTGGTTCGGTACTTCTCAAGTGGAAGACCTACATCCAGTCCGCAAGAAAATCTTGGGATTTCACTAATAGGGGTACAATCCCTCCAAGGATATACAAACCCCCAGCTCCCTGCAAGTCCTCTTCCGTTCAGAGTAGGAAGGAAACTCACTTCTGTTACAAGTCATGAAGCCACTCTCCTGGAACAAACCCCAGTGCGGTTCTACTAGACTTAAACCCCTAGGTAGGTTCTTCCCTTAACCCAATAGGAATATTGTGTATAGTCCCACAGCTGGACAGAAACCACCAGTGCCCCACTGGCATTCTCTTCACACAGAAAGAGGAACATTGTATATAGTCCTACAGCTGGACCAAGTCTTTCTTAGAAAAGAAAGAACATATTGAGAGCTATACAAGATGAACACTAAGGAACTCAAACTCTCAGCTCGCAAAGTCTCCCCCAGATTTACAATGATGCACGGAGAGAGTGAAGAGAGAAAAGAAGCTTGAATGCTTGAAGACTTCATATGGGTACGTGCGCACTTCTTCTTGGGCTTGAGTTCTTTCTCTCTTGCTTTGAGTGTGTATGTCGTTGAGGCTTCTCACTAGATGTACACTCTTTCAGAAATTTTCAAGAAGGCTCATGTCCTATTCTTAAGTCTTGCTTCATCCTTTTATAGAGCAGCTTGAACAGATCCATTGAAGAGATCTGTTGGAACTCTTCTAGCCAGTGCTCATCATCTTCTTCTATCTAACAGACACTTGGTGTAGAAGGAAGTCTAGAACTTTAGGCACAAAAGATAGAGTCAGACTAAAAAGGTCTTCTAACAAAAGCCCATACCTTGCCTTACTTCCTTGGTTTTTACTGACAACATCTCACCCACCTTAAAGGATAGTTAGCAAAAAAAAAAAAATCAGTCAGATAGAGAAATAATAAGTTTATCCATATGAAGTACATTTGAACTTTCAGATGGGTGCCAAAGTCATTTTGAAACATTTGCAATATAGAGGCAATCGATGTTTGAATGTAATCCATGTATGTAATCAATGTTTGAACATAATCGATGTTTAGGACGATCGATGTTCAAGTGAAACGTTGTTGTATTGAAATCGATGTTTGAATGAAGTCGATGTTTGAGTGAAATTGATGTTGACCCGAAGTCGATGTTTGAATGGAGTCGTTGTTTAAGTGAAATTGATGTTTTGAATGAAATCGATGTTCTAAATGAAATCGATGTTGAATCGATATCGATGTTTGAATGAAGTCGATGTTTAAGTGAAATTGATGTTTTGAATAAAATTGATGTTCTAACTGAAATCGATGTTTAAGTAAACTGTAATCAATTGATAGTTTTGCTTTAAAAACAGTAATTGATGTGGCACTTAGTCAGTAATCGATATGCATTGAACAAAATCGATTTAGCTTTTAATGTAATCATGAAACGATAGTGCCATAGTATGTTGTATGCGAGGAAAAAATGATATTAAATATAATGATATTTAAGTTAATCATGAGTTTTGTTTTACCAAAATAGGATAAAAATAAGAGTGGTTCAACAATCTCCACCTTTTTGGTGATGACAAAGCTTATGAGAATTTTCTAACAAACATACTCAAAACATGGAATAAACAAAAAATTCACAAGTTAAAGATACTCTCCCCGTTTTTGTCAATAACAAAAAAGGAATTGTCACACCCCGACATTTAGCAGCGGAATAAATATCGGGATGCGTGAACGATACAAATATAAGTATCACAGTCGAGTAACTCAGAGTAACAATTAAATATAACAACATACTTGAGACAATAATATTTCCAACTAAAATACTCTTTATTTCATTTCCATTCATCTAATTAAAAACCTTACATCATTCGAGCGAACCATAGGGCCCATTTTTCAAATTCATAATAAACTCCATGAAAATGTATCATCATTACATACACGACTCAAACATCTATTCCTAGTCCTTCATCTCCACAAGTGATGGGTGCTCTTCACTCATGCCCTGCCCCATCTGTGTCCACGAATTCCTCATCACTACTTGAAATCTTTAGGATTATAGGGTGAGCAAACGAGCCTAGTAGGATTTACATCTCAATGTACGAGCACTAATATACATGATTAGGATTTTAAATAACCAGGATCTTAACAGAAACATGATGACTAAACATGCATGCATTTCTAACAAGTCAAATGGCTGAATAGAATGGATATCATAACGAAACAAATACTCACTTTCATATGTATTGGACAGGTAATTCAAGAATAGAATCGTATCACAAGGATTGGCCATATTCACACAAATATCACATATTCACATGAGCAAATGTATCATATCAAATGAAGGCATATTCACATAAATCTTGCACACATACCAGTGCCATGCTACGCACCACAAGTCCATCCTCCTGCAGTTAATAAGTACGATGTGGTGCTCCTTCCCAGGACCAGACATGGCCCTTATTGCACAGGCATTAGTCAAATGGACTGAAGTCCCACATTGTGCCGAACAAACATATACATATTATGGCCACGAATTTTCATTAACAAGATCATTGTAATAAAGACATGATCGTTCATAGAGTTCAAGGTGTGACAAAAGCTCGAGAGATCAATTGGACAGCATAACGACGTATCTTATGTTTCATAAATCTTTAATGTCTTGACAAGAGGATGACTATTGACATATCGTACACGGTACAAGTGCTCTATATCTCCAGCGTACTTCATGGTACAATGAGCTCGGTCTCTATGAGGGAATCCATAGAGTATGGAGACTTATGACGGTCTTAGGGAAAAGGTAGCTAGTCTGCCAATACGGAATGACTGGCAGAGAGCATCCAATTCCCTAAGAGGGGTGTGCCTAATCGTGCAAGCGTGTAAGTGTCGTGACACGGAACTTTCCTAATCATGCATGCAATGTATGAACGAAATATGGAAACCTCAGAAAGCATGAAAATAAGAAAAGTCTACATGCAGCAAGTAACATAATAGAAAAGCTCTAAACCAAGCAAATTCATTCTAGCATGTATCCTTCATAGATTTATATCACAACTTGTCATGGCAGATTTCATATCAAGCTAGATCACAAGATGGTAATTGAATGAAAGGAATAACAATCACTTCATATTATGCATTAGAATCATATTCATGTCATTATAGTTTTCAAATGGGTTCATCACTTTTAGGCCAATGCATCACTAAGTAACACGATTACAAACTAAGCTATTACACATGTTAACTGACCAACAAAAAGGAACAGTCTCGGGTTGGTCTTTGAATCGCAACAGGTTTAGACGTCACTTTTCAAAGAACTGTATACAGTTAAACTAGACTCGGTGTAAAGACACAAAATCATGATGGACCTTTCTGTCGTGTTTAAATCGTGATAGGATAGATGGTCACCTTTCTTACATGAATCGATTACCCCATCGATTGCCTAACCAGAATCATGACAGCCTTGTTTGTCGCATTAACAATGCGACAAAACGATATGTCACGATGATCCCCGAATTGCGACACTATACTACGTCATGTTCATGCATGGATTTCAAAACTTCGGATATAAAAATCTGTACAGAAATCTGATGGGCAGGAAACAAACAAATCGCGACGGCAGATGTCGTCACGTTCATGTCGGGTCCAGAAACCCACACGACACACAGTTTGAGGTGTCAGGGTTGACTACTCAAACCTTAAATCGCAACAGAAGACTCGGTCGCCCTTTCTTGAATTGTGAAGTACCAGTACATTGCGTTCATGAATGCATAATACCGACGTCTGGATACGTCGCATTCTTGGATCATGCCCGAAAACTCTGAAAAATGATACGCCCTTCATAATAGACTGATAACTTGAAATCTATTGACATCTAGACAAAACTACCAACACAAAAAGTGTTCAGGACATCTAGTAGAAATGAACCATGGTTTTGGTGATCAAAAATAGCCTCGATTTACGTAAAATATAGCATATCTATGAAAAGCCCTAGACTTGCACGGCTTAGGAAAAATGCTTAATACGATGAACATGCTTGATGGAAATTGGGAAAATTAGATGCAAAACCAACTGGACATGATGATTTTTCAAAGGTATAGGCTTTGTTTAGTTCTAGCCTAAGATAACCTACCTTGTAGTGGATCTAAGAAGGTCTTCTTATAGGTCGCAGTAGAGACTAGGTCGGAGAAGGCGGTGTCCTCCTGGCCGATCTCCTCCTCTCCCAGAGCTCTAGTCCGCCTCCTCACGCCCCCAACACAATGCCAAACTTCCCCCAAAAGTCTTGTGACGATCTCTTATAGGTTTAGGGTTTATTTCATGTCTTAATGAACATAGGAAAGGTGGGTTGCGATTTCTACATGGCACCTTCCATAAATTGGGATTTCTCCTCCCAATAGGAGTATCTACAACATTAGGAAAGTTCTTAGCCTGGTTGGCCACGATTTGGGTTACTATGCTTGGCTAATAGCATTAGTTTAAACCTTAATTTGCCCTTTCCCATTTTCTGCATAATTATGGGTACGAATGCTTAGGGTTTATTGCTATTGGGTTTTAATCTTTGGCCCATTTAGAGTTATATTGGACCAATATGATTAAATAGCCGATTTCACACTTTGGGAGTTTAATCATGTCATTTATTTTATTTTGATTCACCACTTTTATTTATTTTCTATTTTCTTATATTTAAAATCATTTAATTTTTCAGGGTGTTACATCATCCCCCACTTAAGAAAATTTGGTCCCCAAATTTATACATAATGATATAGCATCATACCTGAGAATAATTCCAGGTGATTTTTCTTCATTCTCTCCTCTGTTTCCCAGGTAGCATTTATAACTCCATCTCGACTCCATTGGACCTTCACCATAGGTATGGTACGATTCTTGAGTCGTTGTAACTTTAGATCCAGTAGCTTAATCGGCTTCTCTTCATAGGTCAGGTCTTCCCGAATCTCCAAGTCTTCATGGCCAATCACATGGTCGGCATTGAATAGATACTGCCTCAGCATGGATATGTGGAATACATTGTGCACGTTCTCCAGTTGTGGAGGTAGTGCAAGTCTATAAGCCACCTAACCAACCCTTTCCAGAATTTCAAAAGCTTCAATAAATCTGGGACTCAACTTTCCCTTAATCCCAAATCTTTGTGTTCCCCTTGAAGGTAAGATCTTCAAGAAAACATGGTCGCCCACTTGGAATTTTAGCTCTCTCCATCTTTTGTCTACATAACTCTTCTGTCTTGACTGTGCTATCTTCAGACGTTCCCTGACAATCTGAACATTCCTGACAGTCGCTTCAATTAAGTCGGGTCCAACCCATTGGTTCTCTACAACCTCCTCCCAACAAAGGAGTGATTTGCAACTCCCGCCATATAAGGCTTCAAACGGTGCCATTTTCATACTTGCCTGGTAGTTGTTGTTATATGCAAACTCTATTAGGTACAACTGATCATCCCATCGTCCTCTAAAATCTAGCACAAGGGCACGAAGCATGTCCTCCACAATTTGATTGGTTCTTTCGGTTTGTCCATCAGTCTGAGGATGAAAGGCAGTGCTAAAATTTAGTTTGGTGCCCATTGCTGCTTGTAAACCCTTCTAGAAGTGTGAAGTGAATCTAGGGTCCTGATCAGATATTATAGTAGATGGAACCCCATGCAATCTGTAACATCTCAGGCTTTCCGGCTTTCCATTTATGTGTGTGGGATGACTGGCTACTAACGCGTCCGGCCTTAGCGATGCGTTAGTGTCCCGATGGAGCTAGCCATCGCGACAGTCATCCCTGTTGCGACCGCTTTCTCCATCGCATTCTTGTCGCGCCCAGTCAACGGGTTGTCACTGCATTCCACTTTTTGGTCGTCTGCTACCATCAAAGTGGCAGGCGTGGCAGACTAATCTTTCAGGTTGTCGTGCCATCCCTTGGGGGTGCGTTTTGGTCACAGTGTGGGCAGCCGTCGCGTTAAGGTTGGTAACGCGATGCCCCGCCCGTCGCGTGCTGGGGGCCGGAGGCTAAAAGCCTTGGCCGATGCCCCTTCTTCCTTCTTTTCCCCTTTTCCTTCCCTTCCTCCAATCCAAGGTGGGAAGCCTCCTTCCCCTTATTCTCCAGTGTTTGGAGCTTGGTCGAGTGGCTGACGGCTTGTGTGTGGAGCGGGAGCGTCGGTGAGGAGCAAGGAGGAGGTGGGCGTGGCTTTGAGAAGGCCCATCTGTGGGTTCGGTTCTTCTTTTCAAGTAGGGATCTCTTGTGCCCATCCTTGTTGGTGTGGATTGGAGCCCTCGAGGTTCTTTGCATGTCTTACAAGCTTTCTCCATGCTCCCCTCCCCCTATGGTTACCTGTTGTAGTTGTGGCTGTAAGGAATCGATCAGAGCGCAGTGGAAAGCGTGATTCCCTCAGGTTGATATCGTTGCCGGTGGTCGGAATCGAACAAAACGGAAACCCGCGCGGGAAGATCCGATCTTTACCTTCGCGGGGTTGCGAAACTCCCGAATCCAGGGAGGTGGTAGCACTGGAGGTGCTGGTGCTCCAAGCCGTTCAGGTGTCCGGCCTCTAGAGGTATCCACGCGAACTCCAGACGCAGACAAGATCTGCTCGGTCTCCACGCGTCTCCCGGATCTTAGCTCCACCATGTGCCAGGAGAGACAAGAGGTGGGGGACGCCCTAGGAGAGAGAGGAGGAGGCGGCCAGAGAGAAGACCTAGAGCTTGGGCCAGGGTTTGACTCTCCACGTGTATTTATAGACACTGCAGTTTTTCACAAAAACCCAGTTATTTTCTATAACATCCATCCTTCCCAGTCTGCTCGGAATTCTATTGCGTGTGACCCTCTAGGCCCAAGTGCTAGTCCAGTTTTCAGCCCATTAAGTCCAATAACTCTTTATTGACTTACTGTAATTAATTAATAACTCATATTAATTAATTACACAATCGATTATCATCTCCGGGTAATTGACCAGGCTTCCAATCAAGTTGGGTGCCAAGCAACACCACTTGATCCTGGAAAGCATTGGGGTTCAGAAACCCAATCAAGGAACCCTTTCTGTCAACAGTTACCATGTGACTATAATCCTTCGCTCGTACAATGCTCCCGAGTGCACTTAGGGTATGGTCAACTGTCAAACCCTAATGTGTGCACTCACTTGGTTTAGATGCCGCATAACAATATCAGAAAACTCATTTTCTGATAATTAGTCATGCCCTGACCAGGGACTATCATGCACTTTTCCTTAGAGCATTCACTCTCTTATTACCGAGAGCGAGCGATCCCATATTGAGCACACAATCACCTTCGAAGGTATTCCGCTAGATCCGAACACTTAACTAATTAAGACCTCATGGCTAGAGATCTATAAGTTAAGGTCAAAACCCATAAGTCCACCAACAAGGTGTCCTTGGTGTCTCAGGTGTAAGAACCAATCACGCCACTGTGACAATGAATCTAGCTGGTTGACAGTTAGGTAACATTACCATCCAGCGATTCATAACGGATCAGTTCAGTGAACCCATTCTCCAATGAGCACCTACATATTCACCTTAGTGTCTCCACACAAGTGTCTATGAGACCAGTCACTCTCATCATATGAGCAGGTGCAACTTGTACTAGTCTAACCGGATATCCGATGTCCCTCTCGAATATCCTCCTATTAGGAACAATTAAGAATATGCGTTTAAAGGACATTAATCCCATTGTCATGATCTCATCATAATTAATATCCATTGCGCATATTCATGGACTTCATAATGAAACGATAAACAAATTACACATAATGAACATAAAAGCCTTATTATTATTATTAAAGAACAAGATTGTACAAGTTATGATTGGCTTGAGGACACTCATAACTAACAGTGGTGACCCCAGGATGTAGCATCCCAGCGGTCTGCCTCCCGTCTGATGGTGCGACCGCAGTGCACGTCTTGACATCAGAGGAGGCGTCACCTTGGTCGGACGTGACCTTATTGTGGCGCGGTTGGTCGTCGCGATAAGGGTCGTGTCGCGACCCGGTATCCGGTCGTGATAAGGCTTTTATCGTAACCTACTTCCCTGTCACGACTTGGCACTTGTCGCGGTTGCCCTTCCCTTCGAGATGGGATCGCGACGAGCTAGGAGGGTGCGACAGCACCAGGCTCGCCTCGGGTGTTTTCGTGGCCTCGTTAGTGTGTCGGCGTGTGTCCCAGGGCAGGGTTGCTCTTAGGACCTTCTGGTAGGGAATGTGGCAGGTTGCCTCCTGGCGTTCAGTGGCCGAAGGTGACACCCTCGTGGCCATGTCCTAGCGGCAGTGCTAGGATGCTCGCATCTATCTAATAATCGATTGTCTGAATGCCAATCGATTATTAGAAGAGCGATGGTTTCTGTTCTGTTTGGGGATGTTCTGGTTTCTCGGGCCGTGCCGTGTGTGCCGGCGTTGGCCGATGGCCCTTCTGGGGATTTCCGGAAGGGGTGCCGTGCGTGCTTGTGCCTGCTGGGCTTGTCTTGGTTACAAGCCAGTTGTGCCGGTTTACGTGGTGGTTGCCCCGCCAGTTCTCTTTTTGCCAAGTGCTAGGCACTTGAGGGCTTGTCCGTAAGACAGGTTGTTACCATTACCTGGGACCCCCAGCCCCACACGTCTGTTAGAGGGAGTTCTCCGAGCAGCGGGCGTGCTCAAGTCACAAACATGGAGCAGAAGGGAAAAACGGTGGGGACAGCGGCATAGAGTCATTTGTAGAGCTCTCTTAGCTGGGTCTGGGTCACCGAGGTGGTTGAGGCACTCTTCTGGTGCAGACCATCTAGTCCTTCTCACTGCCTCACTCTGCATTGGATCCAGAGCCGCATAGGGAGGTCAGGCGTGGGGCCGCAGCTCGGCCGGGCTGCGGTGGTGGTTGTGTTCTTTGCTGCGGCTCACTAGCCTCACTCTACCGGGGAGGTTGTAGGTAGGAGTCAGCGGCTGGCGAGTGAGATGGGTGGACTGTGTTTTCCTCTCTTAGCTGCCTGTGGCGGTGGCTTGGTTGTTCTTGTTGTGACGGCAGTTCACGTTGTTTCTATATGAGTCTAGTTGCCCTAGCCTACACGGTGGTTGTAGCCTAGCCGTGTTTAGCTTCCGTGGGCTCTGTGGTTTGGCCTCGTGGGCAGTGTTTAATCGCTTCCACTCTGCGGGTTCTCTCGGGGTGTCTGGTGTAGGCACCCAACCGCTGGTTCTTTAACCTGCTCTATGGTGTCGTCTCTGTTGGCACCGGACTGTGTAGTTCCTTGAACTCGTGGCGTGTCCAGAATCCAGGGTGATTCCACTTGTGGGCCCTCAACCAGGTATCTATCGTGGTGACACCTGGTTGTTCCTTCCCGACCTCACAGAGGTCTGGGATGTTGGTGCTTGTGTCGTGAGACTCTGGTCTCACTTGGTTGCTCCGGTGTTTCGTGAGCTTCTTTGTCTCGGCGGGTGTGTGCCGAGGGTTGCTTCCGTATTCTGTTTGACTCCTCTAGTTCTGGAGAGTCGTGTTTGGCCCGACCTTAGTTGTGGGTCGTGGCATTTCTCTGTTCTGCTGCTTTGTAGCTCTCTGCAGTAGGTGTTTCCCGCTTTACTGCTTTGTAGAGTAGTTTTCCTTCCGCTTTGTTGGAGTTGATGCTACTCTGACTGGTAAGGGACTGGTTATCCCTACTGAGCCTTGTTCGTGAGGCTCACCCCCCTACTCTCTTCAAGTAGGGACTCGCTGTCACAAGAGTTCATTGTCGAACGGTCGTGGTGGCGGCTTGTTCGCCGTGCATTGCCAGCAGTGTGAGTTGTGAGCGTGAGTGCTTGTACTGTTAGTTGAGAGTGGCCTTTTTGCAAGTCCTCGAAGTATACCCCTTAAGGACTGCACCTTTCTTTCTGTACCTGTACTTTTATTTGGGACATGTTGTACATAATTTCTTTATTAATGTAAGAACATTCTTGTTATAGTTATTTGAATTCATTGCTTATCTCACTGGAATAAATTCTAACCCTTCCGTGTCTTCGGATCCGTGGGTGGCAGTGCGACCTTCAGGGGTCCCTGGCGGGGGGTCCGGGAGGTCATGTCGTTACACTGGTATCAGAGCTCAGGGGTGGAACAAAATTTGTAATGAGTTAATAACTATGGCTATCCCAAAGAAAGGTACTAGTATACTGCTGGCCCGTCCGTGTAGAGTTGCTATTAGGTTAGCATTGGGCTCTTTGTTGTAGGTGGATAGCTTTCCAGCAGGGTCTGGGTGTGGGCTGCAAAAGAGTGTTGCTGTTGTTGCTGGGTGCGCGTGCTGCGAGCGTGTTGCTGTTTTCACTCGTGCTGTGGTTGGATTCATCCTCGGCCTGCACGTTCGAGTGGTTGTGTCGTGAAGTCTGAGAGAGCCTACATGTGGTATGGCCTTCACCAGTGCAGGGTTGTGGTCTGCGGAACCGGTCGAAGGTGTCCTTGCCTTGTTGGCACTCTCTTGTTGTCATGGTGAGTCCTTGTTGGATGTCCCCTTGTTGTTAGGGTGAGTCCTTGTTGGATGTCCCCTTGTTGTTGGGGTGTGTGCAGTGTTGGTTGTGTATTTGGCCTCGCGTGCCTGTGCACCGTTGTACGCTGTGTTCTACTGAGTTGATGTCGTTGCTCGAGCTAAGAAGATGCTTTGTTGCCGTGTTGCACTGCTGGTTGAGCGTTGTGACACCTGTCTGTGGTTGTTGTCGGTCTTGTGCTGGCTAGTTGTGAACTCTGGTGAGGTGGTCCCGGAGTTCTTCTCTGTTGGTTCTGGTGGAAGTGAGGTTTCCTTAGAACTGTGTTGTGATCGTTTCTGGTTGTTGTTGCGCTGCCCTCTGGGTTGAGGTGCATCGCTTGACTGCTTGCGTTCTGGTGTTGGTTCCCAGAACTATTTTGTTTTTGTCCTAGTGAGGGTTTTTTTCTCTCTCTAGAACTGCTTCTATGCTCGTTGAAGTCTTCCACTGTGTTACCTATTTGATTTGAGGTCTCTGTTGTCTGGTTGGTTGCCATTGCGTTGCCCTCGAGGTTGAGGTGCATCGCTTGGTTGCTCTGTGTTCTGGTGATGTTTCCCAGATCAGTTGGTTGTTGTCCTAGTGAGGCTTGGTCTCAAGACTTTTCCGGGCTTGTCTCTGCCGGTTGTTGTGCTACCTCAAGGTTGAGGTATTCTGTTGTTGTGTTGGCCGGTGCATTCTAGTGGGTTTCCCAGAATGGTGTCTTGGTGGCTCTGGTGGAGGTTCTCCCAGAACCAGTTGTGTTGCTTCCTTTGGCTGCTGTGTTCTCTCTATTGGCCGTGTGTTTTGGTTGTTTGTTTCGGCTACGTTCTGATGATGTTTTCCCAGAACGGCTTTTAGCTCTTTGGGTGGAGGTTCTCCCCAATGTTGCCTTGTGTTGTTTTGGCTATCGCTGCTCTCTCTCTCTCTCTGTGTAGATGAGCTGTCACTATTTCCGGTTGGACTATCCGTGTGACAGTCTACTTGGGCTTTGTTGGTCAAGGGATTGTGCCTTTGACCGTGTGTCTAGCCGTGGTGCTGGCCAGGTTGTCTTTGCGCATTCTCAGCCGTGCTGGTGGGACTTCATGTGTCCCCATGGTCGGGAAGTTTGCTACGATTCTTGTGCCCTGCGTGCTCTGCCAGATGGTAGCCTGGTGAGTGCCGTGGGTGTCTGGCTAGTTGTGCTTCGGTGGAAGTGCAGGTTTGTCTTAGTGGTTTTCCCTTGCGTGTGGAAGAGACTCGTTGTGAGGGTCTCCTTCCCCTGCTTTCTGTTGGTTGCTCGGGGTGATGATGTTTCACTGTGGTGTTGTGTCGCCAGGGTGCACATTGTTGCTGTAAGGCCCTCGAATTTTGCCTCTTATTTAGTTGTTTGGTTGTATAGTGTTTGGATGCGTAGTGTGCATAGTTATGTGAATAAATAAATATATATATGTGTGTATTTATATATATTATAATTAAGTAAAGTTGTGCATGTATATACATGATTGTTTAACTATGTACATATGGTGTATATGTAATGCATTATACAATATATATATATATATATATATATATATATATATATATGTTTGTACATAGAGTATGCATAAAATATTGCACTTTTGTGTTCTGGCCGAAAGTCAAGTTGGCGTCAACACGAGTGGACGCCTAGGTCTGAGCCAGCGTCTAGATCGATGGACGTTAACCCATTGTAGGCGGCCACCTATGTCGATGTCTACCTCCCAGATCTATTTCGGCCGATGATTCGGAAACGCCTGTGAATTCTTCGACTTCTATTTTGGAAACTGACTCCCAACAGCTAGAAACCCTACCTCATCGTGTCGCCGAGCCCTTGACTCTATAAAACACCCAATTCCCGGCTAAAATAGACACTTTGGCATTTTGTCAAAACCCTAGCTCTTCTGTGTGAAAAACTGAGACTTTGAACCCTTTGACCTGGCGATTGGAGGCTTCTTCTGGCGTTCTACCACGACTGGGAGGAAGTCTGATCATAGAGGAAGGCTTCCTCGATGACGGTGTACCATCTGCTTCATCACAGAACTAGTTCGGGGAAGGATTTGAGGGCTTCTTGGCATTGACCGAGGAGAGCATCATCGGCAAATAATTCCCTTTAACAATTTTTCTAGATGCAAGTATCCATTGGACATCGTCCATATACATCTCTAGTAGGTCCTAGGTATTTTTCTAGATTTTTATTGTGTCCTGGAATCCCCCTTTCACCATCGTTTTTGAGTTCTGTATGTGTTTTGCATAGACATGAACTTAATGGCAGCTTCTGGTGCCGTTAAGATCCAGAGTTAGCGGCCACCGATGGTGCCGTTAACCCTGTTGGTGGCCACATATGTGCCGCTGAGTTCTTCTAGTTTCTGCAAAAAACATATTTTGATAATTGTGACCTAATCTTTGAAATTTTGAACATAAGTGCATGCTATAAAATTTCTGTTTGGTCAAGTTCATCCATTAGAACATGTCATATGATTAGATTGAATTTCTGCACATTATGTCATTTATTAGAATTTCTGAACTGAGATGTTAAACATGATTCAGCCTTGTAAATTCCTGTTAATTAGATCCATGTTGAATTAGGGTTGTGTAAATTTTCTGTGATAGCATGATGATGGTATATGTGTGTTGAGTTTGATGGGAATGACTAATTCACTGTAGAACCTATGTATATGAAATTAGCGAAAGCATGCCTATGAACTATTTTAATTATTATAATTAGTGTAATGATCCAAAAATTTTGGAAAATTGAGCATGTAACATACTATCTGTTTATAACCTACGATAAAAATTTAAATTCATTCTGATGACAGTAAGTGTGATTCTCGGTTACATCCTGGAAAATCAATATAATGAACATGGTAAATTCAATCTGTGTAATTTAGTATTTGCAGCATGTGTAGAATAATGATGTGAGCTATTTATTACTGTGAATAGTAGTATCATGCCAGGAAAATTGAAGCCTATGCATATATGTGAAATTGGACACAATTATGTTAAACAGTGTACAAACAATGTGTAAATAATGTGAAGTATGTAAAATTTGTGCCGTGTGTGACACTGCTACCATAGGGGCTATGGGACCCTACCATAGTAAAGTCCCTATGGGAAGGTTCATAGTGTGTGAAATCCTATGGGCAATTAGGATGAAATCCTGGAGGTGGACAAGTACCACTGGTTAGGGTGGCGAGTGCTTCTCCCGGTTCTGCACAGTTATCCAAGATCTATCACTATTTTGCCTAGGTGATAGGTATGTGAATGTGTTATGTGTGTCCTTCTAGTGGTAGTTTGGACTATGTGTCACGGCAACTAAATGTAAAATGTGAATATATGTGCATGTGAACTTGTGAAACGTGAAATGTGTAATTGAGTATGTGAAGATATAAAGTGAGTGTGCTAGCATGTGAATAAGTGTAATCCATGTGAACAATGTGTCATGCATGTTAAAATAGCTAGCTAAGTGTGATTACAATTGTGGTAAATGCATGAAAGAATGACTAGATTCCATGTTAAATATGTTACTCAATTAGTACCTTGTTTCATGCAAAATTTGTATAGTATTGTCAATCAACTTGAGTTGTTTTAACATTCAATCCATGCTTGATAAAATGTGCTATCATATATGATTGTGTATTTATTGCATTAAAACAGCAAGTTAATTGTGTAAATGAATGCGAATTGAGCATGTCGAAATGATTGGAATGCATGTTAGATTTCTATTACTTTGTGCTAGATTCCATGCTCTAGATGAGTAGAATGATATCATGACATGAATAATGTTTGGTTATAAATCATGTTACATGTTTCAAGTAGAAAGCATGTGTAGGTGATCATATTACATAGTTTAATGTCTTAACCATAATCCATGTGCTTAAATTGATATAGGTTTCCATGTGTTATACTTGAATTGGATAAAAGCATGCAAAATGTGTATAAGATATGTGTATGGATGTTGTATATGGTTTGCTTGCTGAGTCTTTTAGACTCACTCTTGCTTCAACGTACAGGTGTAGCAAGCGACTCCACTTCCTTAGAGGAGATCGTTAGGAGCGACTTCGAACGAGAGGAGTAGCTTATTGTGGAGATATCTATGTTGTATTTTCCATTTCATAGTATGTAATTGGAAACTTATGTAATTCTAGATGAACAATGTAATTTGATTTAGAATTTCAATTATGTGGACTTTAGTTTCTTTAATTGCTATATGGGCTGTGGATAATTAATGTGGATGATGGAATAAGAATGAAGTTAATTATTTTATTTCCGTTGTTCTATATTTATATTTGTGTACATCTCAGCTTAGTGTTAGTGTTGGGTCAATGTCCCACTGTGACTGTCACGTCCCGACATTTAATATATCGATAAATGCAAGAACGTGAACGAATGAGAAATCAAGAGTACATTGAACTAACTGAATAGGAAATTTGCTCAGAGGCTTCGCTAAATAAAAATTATTATTCATCATTCAATAGATGTTACAAGGTTCCTGATTTACAATCTTAAAAATCAAATGTCGCCATGGTTGGTCTCTCCACACACAAATCCTGGAGTTCCTGCCTTCAAGAATTGTAGATACCTGAAATAGTAGGATTTAATGAGATAACTAGCCCAGCAGAACTCAATTCCTCTAACTCAAAAGGATTCAGATGCATATATTCAAGGTATGACAAGTATAGATTTCTGACATGGAGTGTTCAAGAAAATGAATAAGCAAGATAATTTGATAACACATATTGGACAAGAACAATTTTAGAAGCAAGATCAATAACTCAGGATGAAATTTGAATTCAGAATCAGACACATTTTCACACACAAGCATAATATGATGACTAATCAAACATAAAATGATGCATGCCAACATCCAGAAATTCTCATCGCCCCCGCGCGGCCACTAACGAATTTGGGCGCTCTCCCCAAGACTGAACCAGCCCTTATTTGCCTGGCATAATTCTTAAATGAGTCCGAGACTCACAAATTTTCATCATCACACACTTATTCTTGCAATTGGTCAAGGATACACAAGATTTCACTCATAGATTACACACAAGAATTAAGGAACTCTGTTCCTTCACTAATTTCAGAATTTGAGAATCTCACAAGAACAATTTTATTCGGAACTTTGAAGAAATTATTCATGATAGAATGAAAGGTTCATGACTGATTTTAGTAGGTGATTAGGTAGTAAAAACCACAATATATATGTGGACTAATGGTTGGCACAATTGGACAGGATTTGTATTAAGAAATGGAGTAAAACAGATGCTGGAAACATGTACTGTTGTCACCTGTCGACAGGCACAAGATTGTTGTCGATAGGACTGGCTTTCCAGTGAACAGAACTTCAGTTCTGTGTGCACCTGTCGACAGCGAGCAATGGGGCTGTCGACAGACACACACAGGTGGTGATTTCAGGCTTCTGGATATGGGTTCCTGTCGACAGCCACAAGTTCATCTGTCGATAGGTCTTGTGCAAACTTTCAAAATTGGTTCTAAACCAACTATAAATGATACTAACAAACTCTCCTATCATTCCTAACATGATTAGGACTTAATCCAAACATGATCTTAACCTCCAATCTGAAGTTAACATGACAAGAGAGTGAAAGGTAAATCATGGGATATGGTTCATATTGTTGATCCATCAAGAGGACAAACTGAAAGGGAAAGTTACCGCAAGAGTAATATTTCTAAAACTCTTCTTTTCCTCCACTCCTTATCAAGCACTTATCAAAACACACACTCACTTAAGATTTTATCAAGGAATCAGTTCTCGATTGTAGAAAGAACCGTCATAGTTCAGTCTACTTGACATAGTGAAATTGACATGATTTCAGATTCGAATAGACTGAAACAAAAGGAGTAGTATGTAGTTATCCATGACTTGAAACTAACTAAAGTATTATGGGAGATTTACTTTCTAACAGGGACACATTCACTAAACTGGAAAATAGTTGGAATTTGAGGACAAATCACTTCAAAATATCAGTCCGAAGTAGAAGGAATGAGAGGACTAGGAATTGAATCCTACAGTTGGTTAGCTTAAAACTTAACACAATGTGATACTAGAGGAACACTCCTATAACAACAATTAGGTATTCAACAAGAAATCATACAAGATAAACACACACTCCAAAAGTGTTTATGGAGTCAACCAATAGTTTGAGGAGGGAACCACCTACACAGGAGGTTTCCTAACAAGTCAATTGAATGAGATTGAGAGAGAAAGGAAAAGAATTCTACCTTGCTTGAAGGATGAAGCCTTCCCTTTTAAGGGGATTACAACTAGCAGGAAGAAGAAGAGACTAAGATTGCCACTGACCGTCCCCCAGCAACAACAATTTTCCACTCTGTAGAACAAGCAGTAGCCCAACGAGCAGCAGCTCAACAAGAACTTGAACAAGAACAAGGGTGCAAGAAGGAAGCTCAGTAGCTCTAGCTACACATCAACTGTGAAGTTTGGTACGTATAGCAGCAGCACCACAGTAGAGCAATCGGAAAGATAGATACGAAGGTTGCTAGGTTACTTATATACTCCCCTGTACATGGCATGCACCATGACACGATAACCGCCCATGTGTAACAGTAGAAGCCCTTGGGTTTTACCATATGACACGTTTACCATGCACTCTCCGGTTAAGACACCTCAGGTAAGTATGTGTTAACATTTCCTTCAAGTGTGCTGGCCATCCCATGGCTCCACACGTAAGCCTCTGGAAATTCTCGAAAAACCAACCTGTAATTGGACCATAATTCGGCTGGCCCAAAGATCTTTCTGTAAACATGTCCAAATGATGTCCGTTTGTATTGAAATTTCTACCATAAGCTAATGTGATGGTTTTACAAATTATGGTTATTTTAGTTTGATTTTTAGATTTTATTTTACACTGGGTGAAAAATCACCCGAAAAATAGTCGCGTCGACTTATCCTCGAAGTCCGAACATCGAAAAAATCGGATATTTATATTTCTGAGATCTCCACATTTTTCTAGAAATTATGGTGTTCTCGGATTTTTATTTAGTTGTCATTTTCCGGTGTCACCCTGTGGGAGTGCGCACCTCTATGTACGACACTGGGGAAACGTTAACTAGTACTAAACATTCCCTAATATCAATTAATTCAATTTAAGAATAATGGTTAAGCCTAATAACCTTATTTTTCAAGTTTTTCAACCATAAAAATTTCCACGGTGTTACAACTCTCCCCCACTAAAAGGAGTTTGGTCCTCCAAACTTCTCGACTAGTTTAGATGTATCACAAAGAGGTAAGTTTTCAGTTTTAGAATTTTATCTAATTCAGATTAGTTTTACCAATCTTATTATGATTACCATGTAATAATGTATACACTTTTATATAACTTGTTAACACGACACCATTAGTTGATGGAAATCTGAATATTATTTAGCATTTTTAAATTCTATGAAGCCATGTGGTGAACGGGGGTTCGATTAGTACATGCTATTACGTTTCTTATTTTTAGTAGTAGTATATTACTCCTAAGATTTCTTTTATCAAGAAATAACTAAAACCCTCACAGAGTTATATGAGTACATATTCTTTTAAAAAAAGTAATAAGGTATGACGAGGTTGATGAGTGTGAAGAATATGAAGATTGACAACAATGATCTTATTTATCACATAACATTTCTATTACAAAACTCCATATTCAGCCTTACAGATTACATTGATTAACAAAACTTACCAAGTTCTATCATAGTATAACAACTAAATTCAAGCACTTCTTACTATACTCTAATCCGATTAACTTATACATAAAATTTCTTCTAATAGCTTCAGTCACTTTTCTTTGTGGCTTCAAGTTTTCCTGAACTCTTGTCTTTGCTCTGAGAGTGCAGGACATTTTGAGATCCGATGCTCTAGACTTCCACACTTTAAACATGCTCCTAGTCTCCGCCAACAATTCTTTTTGACATGGCCTGATTTATGACAACATGCACAAGCTTTGTTCACTTGCTTTTTGGCCTTCTTACTCTTTTTGTTCTCTTTACTCCGCTTCATCTTCTATTTGTTAGCTATTTTTCTATTATTGGGGAGAATTGTCTTCTTCCGTATGGACACTGTAATACTCACTGTTTCTTGAGAGTTTAGACTCTTAATGTCCTTATGCAGTTCGATTTTTCCTTGGTCATCGACGGGAACTATTCGCTCTAAAGACTGAGCAAGGTTGTCAATTGCATGTTGATCCTCTTTCCATTGTGTTTCTTCTCCCATTACGCTGGCTGAGCAAACAAAGTTAAGTTTAGTTAGTCTATCATGTGATTTAAAACTCAGCTTTTCTGATTCATACTATTAATACAATTGTTACAGTATGTATCTAGTTATTTGATACATTAACCTCCGTGATTAAATGATACCTTTTTCTTGTAGGATTTTGAGATATGACAGATGATATATGTTGTGTTCTTGGTTTTGATATATTCAGCTAAATGTAATAAATATTTAACACAAGTCTTTTATAACATATGAAAATTCGTAAAGTCAAAAGGTCTATTAAGTGTGTTGACTCTGATTACTTCTTAGGTTGACACTACTCATATGTGAGGTTGATACTGGGATATTACAAGATCAACTCTATGTGATGGATAATTAATATAAACTACAATCACCTGATTGAGGTTGACTCTTAGAAGACATGAAGTTAACTCTACAGATACTTTTCCTACTGATTCCAAGTCCAATTGTTTGTGTGCATTGACATGCCATGTCGTTTATTAATTAAAGCAAAACTTTAGGATTTAACTCATCTATGAGACATTTGATTCTTATGCTACAGTTAGAAGAAAAATTTTAATGACTTCAAGCCTATAGAGGATGTAATTGGAAGTTCAAGGAGACATTTCACTAAGTCCAAATTCTTGTGCAATGTATTTGCATATCCTTGCATTTCTCCAAAATTTCCCTTAATTGGGTATTTTGCTACTTCTTTTCTTCACTATTTTGTTTGGTTGTCTACTCCAATAGACACATACAGATTCAATCCTACATTGCGTGTATATGGTTGTGAGATTTAAAACGATCTCAAAACTTTGAGTCATCAATTGTGTGAGTGTTCCACACATTTGAGTTATTAAAGAGTTTCACTTGATTTAGTGAGGGATGGAGGTAAATGAGGATTAACTGATTCATTGTAGTGGTATAATAATTTAGAATCCAAGAACGTGGGAAAGTCAACGGAAGAATATATCACGAGGATGGTCATGAAATCTATATGATCGATTAAACCATTCATTTACTAATTCTTATTTAGAATTGGAGATAATAACATATCAATGTACAAGTCATATTAAGGTAAATTAGAGATGAACAGGTTTGACTTTTCCTTCAATAGGAGAGGGCTCCATTGGAGAAGTCATATGTGTGTTTATCATTTTTCACCGGACCTTGGATTTTTAGCATTCTTCTAGGTTTATTTGAATTATGAAATTTTTAGGTAAGCCAAATTGTGAGAACTTAGAAAGACGCTATTTTGATGGAATCGCAAAAATCACATTTTTCTTCTTCGGTGGGAGAGTTGACTTTTTATTGGTAAGAGATATGATTTTTCTGACATTTTTATTGAATTCAAATGGGGGGTACTTCCTTATTTACATTCCATATCATTTAAGTAAATGTTACAAGGGTCCTGCTGACACTTCTAACTGACTGAAGAAGGACCAGTTCATCACAAACTGGCATGTGTCGACAGCTAGGAAATGGCTGTCAACAGATAACAACAGACAGAGCAAGGTTTTTCTGGTTCTGAGAGTATCTGTCGACAGCTAGGGAGTGGTTGTCGACAGCTACTGTCCTCCCAGAACTAGTTTTTGGGATCTGACACTATCTGTCGACAGACCAGAGTCGGCTGTCGACAGGTAAGTGCTGTCAGTCAACATGTGAAGTCTAAACTTCCAAGAATGTGGTAGAACTACCACAGGAAATTCTACCAAGTGTTTCTATGAATCCTTACATGATTGGTAACATCAAAAGGGTCTTGTTTTCAGTTCTAACACCATATTTCATGAGAAAGACAAGTAGGACAATAGGGATATACTATGGCATGGAAATCCAAAAGCAAGATGATAACTAGAAGTGCAACACTTCCCAACAACCTTTGCTTGCTTCTAATGGGATAAGTTTCATAGTATGCTTGAGTCATAGCACAACTCTAGCTAAAACATGATTACAAGGAATAGAACAACTCTTCTCTAGTTGTTTCAAATATGTGTACATGGTAAACACTTCACTCATGAAGTTCTTGAGTAGGAATAAGGACCTAGAATAGAAGAAGGAACCCAAAGGAAAGTAAGTTCTAAAGAACATGAAACAATTAGTACATATGATTTGTACAAATGGAGAACCCACAAGCATGAAATTATGGAAGTGAAGATGAATCGTAGGAAGGAAACTATCTCCAGATATTCCATTCATACTCTATACAATCTATAACCGACTTTTACCTATGTAGCTTAACCTCAGGCTTTCTACCCTTCCTCACAAGTTATCCCTAGGTTTATCGAACTAAGGCTCTGATACCATTATGTCACGTCCCGACATTTAATATATCGATAAATGCCAAAACGTGAACGAATGAGAAATCAAGAGTACAATTGAACTAACTGAATAGGAAATTTGCTCAGAGGCTTCACTAAATAAAAATTATTATTCATCATTCAATAGATGTTACAAGGCTCCTGATTTACAATCTTAAAAATCAAATGTCGCCATGGTTGGTCTCTACACACACAAATCCCGGAGTTCCCGCCTTCAAGAATTGTAGATACCTGAAATAGTAGGATTTGATGAGCTAACTAGCCCAGTAGAACTCAATTCCTCTAACTCAAAAGGATTCAGATGCATATATTCAAGTTATGACAAGTATAGATTTTTGACATGGAGTGTTCAAGAAAATGAATAAGCAAGATAATTTGATAACACATATTGGACAAGAACAATTTTAGAATCAAGATCAATAACTCAGGGTGAAATTTGAATTTAGAATCAGACAAATTTTCACACACAAGCATGATGTGATAACTAATCAAACATAAATTGATGCATGCCAACATCCATAAATTCTCATCGCCCCCGCGCGGCCACTAACGAATTTCGGCGCTCCCCCTAGGACTGAACCAGCCCTTATTTGCCTGGCATAATTTTTAAATGAGTCCCAGACTCACAAATTGTCATCATCACACACTTATTCTTGCAATTGTTCAAGGATACACAAGATTTCACTCATAGATTACACACAAGAATTAAGGAACTCTGTTCCTTCACTAATTTTAGAATTTGAGAATCTCATAAGAACAATTTTGTTCGGAACTTTGAAGAAATTATTCATGATAGAATGAAAGGTTCATGAATGATTTTAGTAGGTGATTAGGTAGTAAAAACCACAATATATAGGTGGACTAATAGTTGGCACAATTGGACAGGATTTGTATCAAGAAATGGAGTAAAACAGATGCTAGAAACATGTACTGTTGTCACCTGTCGACAGGCACAAGATTGCTGTCGATAGGACTGGCTTTCCAGTGAACAGAACTTCAATTCTGTGTGCACCGGTCGACAGCAAGCAATGTGGCAGTCGACAGCCACACACAGGTGGTGATTTCAGGCTTCTGGATATGGGTTCCTGTCGACAGACACAAGTTCGTCTGTCGACAAGTCTTGTGCAAAATTTCAGAAATGGTTCTAAACCAACTATAAATGATACTAACAAACTCTCCTATCATTCCTAACATGATTAGGAATTAATCCAAACATGATCTTAACCTCCAATCTGAAGTTAACATGACAAAGAGTGAAAGGTAAATCATGGGATATGGTTCATATTGTTGATCCATCAAGAGGACAAACTGAAAGGGAAAGTTACCAGAAGATTAATATTTCTAAAACTCATCTTTTCCTCCACTCCTTATCAAGAACTTATCAAAACACACACTCACTTAAGATTTTATCAAGGAATCATTTCTCGATTGTAGAAAGAACCATCATAGTTCAGCCTACTTGACATGATTTCAGATTCGAATAGACTGAAACAATAGGAGTAGTATGTAGTTATCCATGACTTGAAACTAACTAAAGTATTATGGGAGATTTACTTTCTAACAGGGACACATTAACTAAACTGGAAAATAGTTGGAATTTGAGGACAAATCACATCAAAATATTAGTCCGAAGTAGAAGGAATGAGAGGATTCTGAATTGAATCCTACAGTTGGTTAGCTTAAAACTTAACACAATGTGATACTAGAGGAACACTCCTATAACAACAATTAGGCATTCAACAAGAAATCATACAAGATAAACACACACTTCTAAAAGTGTTTATGGAGTGAAGCAATAGTTTGAGGAGGGAACCACCTACACAGGAGGTTTCCTAACAAGTCAATTGAACGAGATTGAGAGAGAAAGGAAAAGAATTCTACCTTACTTGAAGGATGAAGCCTTCCCTTTTAAGGGGATTACAACTAGCTGGAAGAAGAAGAGACTAAGGTTGCCACCGACCATCCCCCAGCAACAACAATTTGCCACTCTGTAGAACAAGCAGTAGCCAAACGAGCAGCCGCTCAACAAGAACTTGAACAAGAACAAGGGTGCAAGAAGGAAGCTCAGTAGCTCTAGCTACACATCAACTGTGAAGTCTAGTACGTATAGCAGCAGCACCACAGTAGAGGTGTCAGAAAGATAGATACGAAGGTTGCTATGTTACTTATATACTCCCCTGTACATGCCATGCACCATGACACAATAACCGCCCAGGTGTAGCAGTAGAAGCCCTTGGGTATTACCATATGACACGTTTACCATGCACTCTCCAGTTAAGACACCTCAGGTAAGTATGTGTTAACATTTCCTTCAAGTGTGCTGGCCATCCCATGGCTCCACACGTAAGCCTCCGGAAATTCCAGAAAACCAACCCGTAATTGGACCATAATTCAGTTGGCCCAAAGATCTTTCTGTAAACATGTCCAAATAATGTCCGTTTGTATTGAAATTTCTACCATAAGCTAATGTGATGGTTCTACAAATTATGGTGATTTTATTTTAAATTTTAGATTTTATTTTACACTAGGTGAAAAATCACCCAGAAAATAGTTGCGTCGACTTATCCTCGAAGTCCGAATGTCGAAAAATTTGGATATTTATATTTCTGAGATCTCCACATTTTTCTGGAAATTATGGTGTTCTCAGATTTTTATTTAGTTGTCGTTTTTCGTTGTTGCCCTGTGGGAGCGCGCACCTCTGTGTACGACACTGGGGACACGTTAACTAATACTAAACATTCCCTAATATCAATTAATTCAATTTAAGAATATTGGTTAAGTCTAATAACCTTATTTTTCAAGTTTTTCAACCAATTAAAATTTCCTGGGTGTTACAGTGACGACATTCATTATATTGACGTGGGTTGGTATAACCGTACAGGTATAAGGAGGGTCATTACAGAGATTGGTATCAGAGAACTAGTTGAGATTATACATGAATATACACCATCATCTTCATTATATGCTAAGTCTTTATAGAATTGTCCACATGTGTAGAAATGATTAATAATGAATGAAAGATAGGTGAGAAAATGGTTTGGAACTAAATAACTTAGTTTCTAATATTGATTAAATTGTCTTGCAGGATATGGCTTCTCGTGGCAGGTGTGGTGCCCATGCTAAAGATGATGAGCCTAGGTGTGAAGAGAGGGATGAGCAGCAGGCCCCAGCCCCACAGGGACCTACTGTACTTCCTCCACCTCCACCAGTTGATTATGGAGTGTTCATGCAAGGCGTAGTGCAGGCTATGCAAACGCAGGCACATACTCAAGCTGCACTCCAGGCTCAGCTGGAGGCTTAGGTTAGCAATGTTGGATATAAGTAGTATGTTTTCTTTTAAATATATGATTGTTACATTGCTATTGTATTATATATGTTGAATTGTATTGTTTGTTGTAACAGGCTCGGGCTCCAGCTCTGTTTCCCCAGGGGCATGATCATGGTGGTCCTTCCATTATGGAGCGATTCAAGAGGATGGCTCCACCCTCTTTTAAGGGGGAGAGTGATCCACTGCTTGCGGAGAGCTAGATGAGGGAGATCGAGAAGATCTTTCGGGCTATTAGGTGTGCTGAGGATGACAAGGTCAGCTTGGCCACCTATATGCTACAGGTATGTGTTAGTTGCAATTGTATTTGTTTATGTTAAGTATAGAATTGTTAGATTGGTGCTTATGAAGGATGTTTTGCTGGAGAGAGCCGATGTGTGGTTGTCCTCGTTACTGCATACCCGATTCGAGGACAGTGCTATCAAGGTTGCTTGGGACGAGTTCGTGAGGCTCTTTCGGGCCAAGTGTTCCTGAACATATCCAGGACAAGATGGAGTAGGAGTTCCTCACCTTGACTCAGGGCTCCATGACCGTACTCGAGTACGAGGCCAGGTTTGCTGAGCTATCGAAGTATGCACCTCATATCATTGCTGATGAGCACAGGAAGACGAAGAAGTTCGTGATGGGCCTAAAGCCATCACTGCGATCGAGGCCTGTGGCGTTCGATCATCGTACCTTGGATGAGGCTCTTAGTGCGGCGCGCCGTCAGGAGAGTGAGATGGAGCAATACCTTGAGGAGAAGAAGGCTTCGCAGAAGAGGCCGGCAGCTCCTTTCCAGTGGCAGGATAGGAAGAAGGCGGCATACTAGTCACCACAGTATCCCGTGGCATTGAGCAGTCAGCAAGTAGCTTCTCAGCATTCCCCTGGTAGTAGGCCTAGTGGCAAGAAGGAGTGTCCTCATTGCGGGAGGGCACATGGTGGTACGGAGTGCTGGAAGTTGGCGGAAAAGTGCCTCAAGTGTGGGAGCAGCGAGCACCGGATCTGGGACTGTCCCAGACTTCAGTAGGGAGTCCAGAGACCAGCGCCAGCCCCAGCAGCGGCAGCAGCAGCGGCGCCAGCTACAGGACGACCAGGAAGGCCTCCAGCCCAAGCTTGAGTGTTCGCGTTCGCTCGTGAGGATTCCGAGCAGGCGGAGCATGTCACCGAAGGTACGGTTCTTTTCATGGGTGTGCACACTCGGGTTTTGTTTGATACAGGTGCCACTCACTCATTCATTTCCGAGCGGTTTGCTAGGCAGTTAGCTTTGGAGTCAGGATTAGAGGCTGAGGAGTTAGAGGTCCCGTTGTCTGTGCACACACCTGCGGGTACGGTATGGACTAGGAAGTGCATTCCGTCTTTACCTGTGTGCATTGAACATAGAGTCCTAGATGGGTGTTTCTTCTTGCTAAAGATGATGGACTATGATGCAATTCTTAGTCTGGATTGGCTAGAGGAGCACTATACACTATTGGATTGTCGTGGGAAGAAGATCCTTTTCCATATTCCAGGTGAGGATGAGTGCTTACATCCATTACCAAGGAACATAGCGGGGAAGTTTGTCATCTCCGCCATGAGGGCGATGAGGATGATTAGCAAGGGCTGTGACGCATTTCTTGCCAACGTGGTATTAGTACCAAAAGCTGATCAGTCACCTACCCTTGAGGAGATTGATGTAGTGTGGGAATTTCCAGACGTATTTCCTAATGATTTGTCTGGATTGCCACTGGTTAGAGAGATAAAGTTTACCCTAGAGTTGCTTCCGAGCACCTCTCCTATCTCAAAGGCTACATATCGGATGGCATCTGTGAAGTTAGTAGAGCTAAGGAAACAGTTGCAAGATTTGCTGGACAAGGGATTTATTCGCCCTAGTGTTTCACCTTGGGGCGCACCTGTCTTATTCATAAAGAAGAAGGATGGGTCACTTAGGTTATGCATTTAAAAAGCTAAACCAAGTGACTGTGAAGAACAAGTATCCCTTACCGCGGATCGATGATCTATTTGACCAGTTGCAAAATGCATCGGTCTTTTCTAAGATTGATTTGCGGTCTGGCTATCATCAGTTGAGGATTAGGAGTGAGGATGTGTCCAAGACGGCCTTTCGGACCCGTTATGGACATTATGAGTTCTTAGTTCTCCAATTTGGTCTAACCAACGCCCCTGCAGCATTCATGGATCTCATGAACCTGTTGTTTAGGCCTTATTTAGATGGTTTTATTGTAGTGTTTATCGATGATGTGTTGGTCTATTCTCCAGATGAGGCCACACACCGTCAGCATTTGAGAGTAGTGTTAGAAGTTCTCTAAGAGCGCAAGCTGTATGCAAAATTCAGCAAGTGTGATTTCTGGATGCATGAGGTTCATTTCCGTGGGCATGTTATCTCCAGTGCTGGAGTAGCAGTTGATCCAGCAAAGGTTCAGGCTGTATTAGATTGGGAAATTCCTAGGACCCCATCGGAGATTTGTAGATTCCTTGGTTTAGCGGGTTATTATCGGCTATTTATTGAGGGATTTGCATCCATCGCCGCGCCATTGACTAAGCTAACTAGGAAGGGTGTGAAGTTTGTTTGGTCCGAGGAGTGTGAGAGTAGCTTTCAATTATTGAAGGCTAAGCTTACATCTACTATGGTATTGGTATTGCCGAGTGGTGATGAGGGCTTTGCCATTTATATAGATGCATCTCGGATTGGTTTAGGCTGTGTCTTGATGCAACAGGGAAGGGTAGTGGCGTATGCTTCTCACCAATTGAAGGAGCATGAGCGTAACTATCCAACTCATGATTTGGAGCTTGTGGCAGTGGTTCATGCACTGAAGATCTGGAGGCACTATCTTTATGGTGTCAGATTTGAGGTGTTCACTGACCATAAGAACTTGAGATATCTTTTATCTCAAATGGAGTTAAACCTACGGCAGAGGAGATGGATTGAGTTCCTCAAGGACAATGACTTCGACCTTCAGTATCATCCTGGAAAGGCGAATGTTGTAGCGGATGCTCTTAGCAGGAAGAGATCATTACTCCAGCAGGATTGGAAGATGTTGGAGGATGCTGCATGTGCGATGACTGAGTTAGAGCCATTATGTCAGGCTTTTATGGCTCAGTTGTCCCTTAGGTCTTCAGTGTTGGATGAGGTGATCGAGCAATAAAAGGCCGACCCTAGACTCCAAGAGTTAGTGGGCAAGGCAGGCATTCCTCGTGATGAGGATGGAGTGATTAGGTTTCATCATCGAGTTTGTGATCCAGATATAGTGGATGTCTGTGAGCATGTATTAGCGGAGGCTCATAGATATAGATTCTCTATTCTTCCGGGTAACACTATGATGTACCAGGATTTGAAGAGATCATTTTGGTGGTCTAGCATGAAGAAGGATGTGGCAGAGTATGTGTCTACGTGTTTAGTGTGCCAGCAAGTGAAGGCCGAGCGACAGCGACCATCTGGCCTTATGCAAAAGATGGAAATCCCAGTATGGAAGTGGGAGGCTGTCACTATGGATTTTGTAAGGGTTTGCCCAGATCAAGGAGGGGCAATGACTCGATTTGGGTAGTGGTAGATAGATTCTCTAAGACAGCATTTTTTACCTATGAAGAAGAAGCAGTCGGTTGAGAGCTTAGCTAGATTGTATGTCAGTAGCATAGTTATATTGCATGGTATGCCGAAGTCGATCATTTTGGATCGAGATCCGAGATTTACTTCGAGGTTGTGGAAGGGTCTTCAAGATGCATTAGGTTCTGAGTTGAAGCTTAGTTCGGCGTTCCATCCCCAGACAGATGGACCGTCTGTGAGGACTATCCAGACACTCGAGGATATGTTGAGAGTGTGTGTGCTGGATTGGAAGGATGATTGGGGGCGTCATTTACCTCTTGTGGAGTTCGCATATAACAACAATTTTCATGCGAGTATTGGTATGGCTCCATTTGAGACATTGTATGGAAGGCCTTGTAGATCTCCTTTATGTTGGGAGGAGACTGGCGATAGGCAGTTGATTGGTCCGGAGTTTGTTCAAGAGACTTCGGATAAGTTCCAGCTTATCAGAAAGAGGCTTGTTGCGACGCAGGATAGGCAGAAGAGTTACGCCAACAACAGAAGGAAGGATTTAGAGTTCGAGGTGGGTAAGCATGTCTTTTTGAAGATTTCTCCCACTCGAGGTGTTGTTAGATTTGGCAGGCATAGTAAGCTAAGTCCTAGATTCATTGGCCCGTATAAGATTCTCAGGCATTTGGGCAATGTGGCATAGAGCTAGCTTTAACCCCGGCATTAGCTAGTGTTCATCCTATTTTCCACATATCTATGCTCAGGAGATATGTTCGAGATCCATCTCATGTTATTAGTCATGAGCCAGTGGAGATCCAACCAGATCTATCTTATGTTGAGCAACCAGTAGCTATCCATCACCGAAAGGTTCAGCATCTCTGGAACAAGAGTATTGCGTCCGTGAAGGTGCTTTGCGGAACTTCTCAAGAGAGGAGGCTACTTGGGAGCTTGAGGATGCGATGAAGAAGAAGTATCCCCAATTGTTTGAGTAGAGTCAGTCTAACTTTGAGGACGAAGTTTCTTTAAGGGGGAGAGGGTGTAAGGCCCTCGAATTTTGACTCTTATTTAGTTGTTTGGTTGTATAGTATTTGGATGCGTAGTGTGCATAGATATGTGGACAAATATATATATATATATATATATATATGTGTGTGTATTCCTATACATATTATAATTAAGTAAAGTTGTGCATGTATATACTGAAATGTTGCGGAAAAACTACTACAAGGAAATATAGAAGGGGGGTTGAATAGATTTATCTGAATTTTAAAAAACACTTTGATTATGATCTTAGAGAGATTGAATCAAGGAATAAAATCAAAAGATCAATGGCAATTCTGAACAACTTAGACAAGTTAGATGGTGAAATACTAACGAGCCTATTAAGCATCTATCGCAAGACACAATCAAACCACAAAGATAGAGAGATTTAGGGTGGTTCGGATTACACAACAGTGTATCCTACATCCACCATCCACACACACACACAATTGTGGCTTATCTTGCCAGTTCAGAAAAGTCACAAATCACCACACACTCTGAGATACAGAAATCTCAGATCCAACAACACACACATGAAATTGGGCACAAGGATTGCACCAATTTCACAAAGCACACACTATAGAATAAGTTTGAGATAAGGAACCAGAAAAAATAGTTGAAAACCAAGGTTGGAGATGACTGGTTCGAAGGTCCCTGTTTCTGCTTAAACAAGGGATACCAACTCTTCTTTTTCAGCTCCTGGAAGAAGACTCTGAAGACTTGAATTCCTTCTCTTGATGGATCATCCAAGGTGCACGATGCTTCAGTTCCTTTAGATCTGGATGCAATTTGCCAGGTTGAACCCTTCTTTTGAAATTGCCTGGAATACTCTGGAGACTGGAAGAGCAGATGGGTGTTGCGATGTGTGTCTTTAAAAGCCAAGTGGATAAGGGGCATTTATAGTCCCATGGATCCACAAAATATCTTGGGATCTGGGGGCACGAAAATTCCCACTCAAAAAGGCCCTAACAAAAGCATTCACGTTTCTCTGCAATTTGGATTCTACAAAAAAATCTGAAGTGTGTCGACACTACACACAGATGTGTCGACACACCAAGCATCAGCCTCAAACTGGTCTTCTGGGATAGTATGCTAGTGTCGACACCCAATTGGACTGTGTCGACACCATTGGATCCTTGCTAAAAACATGGTTCTGGGACAGTGAGCTAGTGTCGACACGCAGCTGGACTGTGTCGACACCACTGGCTTATTTGACCTCTTCTTTGAGCTACACATGGAAGAAACATTGTGAGATATAAATGAAACATGATAAACATGATTTTCACATATTTAGGTATCATCAAAATAAGAGACCAACCAACTCTCCCCTTTTTGATGATGGCAACTATGATTCATCAACTAAACTTGATTTTCTCATATATATGATTTTAAAAGCATCCATTCATGTTATTCCATGACATTCAAAAAATTTCATCATTTCAATCAATCAATCATGTCATGTCATTGATTTGTCACTATCAAAGGATCGACCATACAAGCATCCAATAACCAAAATATCTAGCAGCCAAAATGTATATATCCATTCAATAGCATGTTAAAAAGACAACAGCCAAAATAGTTGTTAGCCAAAATAGTCCTTCTCCCCCTTTGTCATCATCAAAATAAAACAAGAAACATCATTTATATGGAGGTGGAGGAGGAGGAGGAAATGGGACTAAAATGTTTTCTAAGGTCTTCATTCTTGCGTCCAGAGCACTTAATCTGAGTTTGCATAGTTGAAAGTCTTGTGTGTAAAAGATCTTCCATCCTTTGATGATTCTCATACATATTCTCTTGGAAGACGCCTAAGCTATGAGCCTTGTGAGGACAGGCAGAAGATGAATTAGGAACTGTGCCATGCTGTCTGAAGTTACCGAAATCAGTCCGAAGGTCTGCTATCTCCTGATCAATATGAGCAATGAGTGACTTCACTCTGTCCATGTCTTCAACAATATGAGCAAAGGACAACCGACTCTTAGACACTTGATTCACAGTTTCTTTGCTAGATTGAAGTCCTTGTTGAGTGTTTTCAAAGATGGAAGATAGAACTCCTTGAGTGTTGAGCTGAAGATCTTGAAGTTGGGTGCAAGCATCACCCAATGTTCCAATCAACCTGTTGAACCATCTGGTAGCATGCTCAGCTGCTTCTTGTTGTCTTACAAACTGTCCATTAACTGAATTTTCCAACCTTTGAATTCGCAGTTCAAACCGATCATACATTTCTCTCATTAAATAATTAAGGTTATCAAATTGAACTTGGAGAAATTTATAGAGTTCAGGTGGAACAGAAGACCCACCAGAAGAAGTGGAAACTTAGCTATGATGTTGATGGAAAAAATTTGGAGGGACAATCATATTAGAAGGAGGTGGAGATACATGAGGTGTAGATGGAGCTAGTGTTTCAAGTGGAATCTCAACCTCAACATGTGGCTGTTCCACCGGTTCAGCCTGAGGAACATCAGCTTCTGGAGAATTTTCCTCTTGAACATTCTCTATTGGTGCCTATGGCTCTGGCTCTACAACTGGTCCTCTAATCACTTGATCTCCTTCAATTCTAAAGCCCATGAACTTTTGCAAATGATGCAAATAGTATATGTTATTCTGAGGAATTTTCTGAACTTTTTCATTCACAAAGGAAACTCCAAATGCTTGAATACAGCTGTGAGATGTGCAGCATATGGTAATGATCTATGAAGGTCTTTCCTTATTATCTCAGACATGATTTGAGACAAGATCAAATTCAGATTGATTTTCACATTCTTTTTCATACAATACATCACAAACTTTTGAATGTCAGTCAGCCTGTTTCTACCACCACCTTGAGGTGTGATAATGGTGGTAAGGATGTGATGTACCAATCAGAGAACAAGAGGAAAAATGTTTGTATTGAATCTTGTAACATGAGTTTGTCTACCATCCTTCTTGTCATGAGAATGCCCAGTAAGGAGAGTATAGGCTTCATGAAGATCAAACACATAGTTGCAATATTCCTCACCGGCATTTGGAAAATGAAATAACTCAGAAGCCAACTCAGGAGTAAAAAGGATAGCAACACATTTGACTACTGACTTGAACCCTTCTGTGGTATCCACCAAGTTCAAATATAATTCTTGAACCAAGCGAGGGTAAAAAGTTCTGAATTCAGAAATAAACTGTAACCATCCTTGAAATTTAAAGAAGGAGATGAATTCCGGAAAGGCATCTATAAAAGCTTCGTTAGACAACTCTACAACCCTAGACTTGAGAATGGACCTTCCTTCTGTAGCAATCTGGGATGGGGTGACTACCGGAGTCCCAGAAGAGTCAGAAGACTCAGAAGATGAATCTTCTTCTTCATAGTCACTAGAATCTGGAAGAAGCTTCCTAATAGGGTAGCAAGATGGCATAGGAGACTTGCCTTTACTCTGAGGAGACAGCCTTCTCCGCTTGGATGGAGTCTCAGATGGAGAAGATACACCTTTCCTCATGGACAAATCATGCTGAAACTTGCTTCTTCTTTCAGGTTGGGGCTCTTCAATGACAACGCCCCTTGCAGCAGCCCTGGACTTTGCTCCTCTCTTGGGAGTTTGTTTGGGAGGCATGATTTAGGGAAGGATGGGAAGGGATGAAGGCTGAATAGGTTAAAGAGAGAAAATTGAAAACACAGGGGATTGCTTCCAAGAGAGTTGGAGGAGGGTTATGTTCTAACGGAGTGGGAATCACAAGTGGTAGGGTCGACCTGGGAAATACGGCATATAAGGAGGGTTTTCACACCACAAGAAGGGGGATAAGACGACCCCCCGATTCATTTACCCTAAACAGGGACTAGCGGTCGAACCCAGTTGTGTCGACACAGCAGAAAGAGTGTGTCGACCTGATAGACTCTGGTGTTGACACAGGGTGAGAGTGTGTCGACCTGACTTCGCAAAAGTTGTTAATTTTTGAGAGGAATGAGAAGTAATATCTTTCATATGATGAGCAATATCTGAAATCAATTTTTCAGGGGTTTTTGATATGTTAAAGAAATCATTTCCAATTCTCATCATAATTCCATCATTAATTCACTGGGTTGAAAGATATCCGACAAAAAATTGATCATTAAAAGTTCTGAAGAACTGGGATGGCAATTTGATTGACATTAAATATTCAATGCAGTCAGTTGCAATCTTTTGTACTATACTTAACCCAAAGTGATGTGATTTCTTCAGGATTATGGCAATTTGTATTGAAGTTAAGCACTCTTAAAGGATCTGATTTAGGTTTAAGTTGTTCATTTCGTTTCATTGACTTTTCTTTAACGTTAAAGCAATGAGCATTCAAATGTAGTAACTCTTTTTCACTCAAGTACACATACTTTTTACACACTAGAGTCCTTGGTTACTAAAGATTTACTAATTATCCTGCTTCAAGGGGTAAACGAAAACCTTTTTACATGGAAATATATGTTTATCAGACGCCAATATTTCCAGTTACTCAGTTAACATTAGTTCTTTTCATTTTGACTTAACCCCTTAGAACAGAGATAACAAAACACCTCATGACATACATGGCTCTTCACTTTTGTGAAGGTGTGCAGTTTCTTAGTGTATATGTCATTGCTCTTTCAGAAAAACATTTTTGTAATGAACATTAAGACATTTGACATAGCTTTACCCTTCATCAGTCTTAAAAGAAATGAATAAAGTCAATACATAATTGATGATTATTCCATTAAAGAAATCAAGTTACTTTAGAAGTTCATAATACAAAAGAATGTTGACTGATTGAGTATGTTATAGCAATTAAGAGTCAATCATTGTTTTCTTCAGAATAGTTAATGAACATTTCATGTATTAGATATTTATTAACACATTGAATCAATTTTGGTTTGATGAGAGAAAATGGCAATGAAGTCTTTAGCTCCCATTGAGTTATTGATCTCATCTATTTTTCATCAAAAGAAAAGAAGATCCTTCTTCAATGAAAGAATTGTTAAGATGATTACATGAATTGGATGAAACTCAAATTGAAGAATTGAGGACTACAAGGATGAGCATGAATTTGATAGAATTCAGTGAGAGATTTATTCACAACTCAGAAATTTCACAGAAACTCACATCACCTCAGCATTTTTCTGACCAACCTCTGCAACTTGTTCTCAAAAGGCTTCATAAACAATTTGATTCTCTTGAGATCATTTCTCAAAACTTACCTTGGTTTCTCAAGCAGTAATGCTCCCCCTCAACATATGCATCAATGAATCAATCAACATTCAAATCATGCAAACTGAATTTCAGCATTCAATTTTAGCAAACAAACATACATGATCAATCATTTTTCAATCCCATCAACAAAATTTTCATTTTAAAAACAAATTTAATGATTATTACACATGATAGATTATTGGTACTTGGCGGAGGACTTTCCTCATCACATAATGAAAGCTTTCAGACAAGCATAACTTGTCCTTCCACAAATCAGTATTTGATATACCAACTAATCTCTACATAAGAAATCAATTTGTTTTTCAGTTTTTTTATTCAATGTTTCATATCCCATGTTCTCTTCTTAAATATGTGAATCTATCTTCAGTCAATGGTTTTGTGAAAATATCTGCAATTTGTTTTTCAGTGGGGATGAATTCTAATTCAATGTTCTTGTTTGCAACTTCATCCCTTAGAAAATGATGCATAATCTCAATGTGTTTTGTTCTAGAGTGTTGAATTGGGTTTTTGGAAAGATTGACTACACTAGTATTGTCACACATGATAGATGAACATCCAATATCAATATTGTAGTCAAGCAATTGACTCTTAATCCACAACACTTGAGCTGCACAACTCCCTGCAACAACATATTCTGCTTCTGCAGTAGAAAGTGCAACTGAGTGTTGCTTTTTGGATGCCCATATTATCATGTAATTTCCTAAGAATTGACAATATCCATGAGTACTCTTCCTATCAAGCTTACATCCAACATAATTAGCATCAGAATATGAAATCAAATCATCATGACATCCAGCTGGATACCATAAACCCAAATCACAAGTGCCACAGAGATATCTAAAAATTCTCTTAACTACAAACAAGTGACTTTCCTTTGGACTAGACTGAAACCTAGCATAAAGACACACACTAAATTGAATATTTGGCCTACTTGTAGTGAGGTACAAGAGAGATCCGATCATACCTCTGTATTGCTTTGCATCAACCAATTTACCTTTTTCATCATGGTCCAATTTGATGCTTGTGCTCATGGGAGTAGATGATGGTTTGGCTTGTTGAAAATGGAATCTTTTGAGCAATTCTTTGATGTATTCGGCTTGATTGATAAAGAATCCATCTTCAAGTTGTTTAACCTGCAAACCAAGAAAAAATTGTAATTCTCCCATAAGACTCATTTCAAATTCACTATGCATGTGATTAGAAAATTCTTCACACAGTGAAGGATTAGTGGAACCAAAAATGATATCATCCACATATACGTGAACTACAATGATGTGATTGTGGACTAATTTTGTGAAAAGAGTTTGATCTACCTTACCTCTTGAAAATTCTTACTAACCAGAAAATTGCTGAATCTGTCATACCATGCTCTTGGAGCCTGTTTCAAACCATAAAAACCTTTGTGCAATTTATAAACATGGTTAGGTTTATCATGATCTTCAAATCCAGGAGGTTGAGCAACAAACACTTCCTCTTTTACGAAACCATTCAAAAAAACAGTTTTCACATCCATTTGAAACAATTTGAAAATTTTGGAACATGTATATACCAATAAAATTCTCACTGCTTCTAACGTAGCCACTGGAGCAAAGGGCTCCTCAAAATCAACTCCAAATTCTTGATTATATCCTTTAGCAACCAGTCTAGCTTTATTTCTTACAACATTTCCTTCTTCATTCAATTTATTTCTAAAAACCCATCTACTTCGAATTATTGAGCTTTCAGAATTTCTGGGAACTAGACTCCATACATTATTCCTTTTGAATTGATTCAATTCATCATGCATTGCTTCTACCCAAGAATTGTCTTTTAATGCTTCTTTAATATTTTTGGGTTCCATTTGAGATAAAAAGACCATTTGATCTTGTTCAATGATGTTTTTGAAATGAGATCTTATTTGAACCCTATCATTGATATTTCCTACAACATTCTCAAGTGGATGAGCTTTAGAGTATTTGAAATTACTTACTGTTATTGTACTTACCTACTCTGGTGTCGACTTAGTGTTTTGTTGTGTCGACACATCTTCATATTCATCAAGTTCTTCATTCTCCATTGATTGATCTGATTCTTTTGCAAGAATTTCTGCAACTTCTTCTTAGTTCCTACAGAAATCATGGTCATTAGATTTTTCACAGTTTTCATCAATTATAACATGGGGAGTTTCCTCCATAGTTTTTGATTCATTATTAAAAACTCTATAAGACCTTGAATTCTCAGAATATCCCAGAAAGATGCCTACATCACTTTTCTTTTCAAATTTATCTAGATCATGCTTATCATTGTTGTGGATGAAGACTTTACTTCTAAAAGCTCTTAAATATGCAATGTGAGGCTTCTTACCTTTCAAGAGTTCATAGGAAGTTTTCTTGAGGACAGGTCTTACCATTACCCTGTTGAGAACATAACGTGAGGTGTTGACAGCTTCTGCCCAAAATTTTCTTGGAAGCTTACTCTCAATCAGCAAGGTTCTAGCCATCTCCACCAATGTCCTTTTCTTCCTTTCAACAATTCCATTTTGTTCAGGGGTTCTTGGAGAAGCAAATTTATGATCAATTCCTTTATTCTTGAAAAAATCAAAAAACAAGTTATGTCAAATTCTCCTCCATGATTAGTAAGAATGGAATTGATTTTATTTGTTTTTACATTTTCAATTTTATCAACAAATTCTTTGAAATTTTCTAAAGTGTCACTCTTGTGAGACAAAAAATATACCCAAGTAAATCTATAGAAATCATCCACTATCACAAACACAAATCTATGTCCACTAAGACTGTCTCCTAGTAGGACCAAATAAATCCATGTGTAATAATTCAAAGGGTTTGGAAGTGATTAAAGGTGCAACATATTTAAATGATTTCATAGTTCGCTTACCTTGGGCACAGGCAGCACATACAATTGCATTTTTCTTTTTCTTCATTTTTGGTAAACCACTCACAATAGCATATCTTAACAATTTATTCAGAACATTTTCACTAGCATGACCTAACCTTCGATGCGACAATTGAAATAGATTGTGCTGGTTGGCAACAAGACAAAGATTTTCATGTTGATGATCTTTCAAATCAACCAAATAAACATTATTAATTCTTTGACCAAGAAATTTTATTTTGCCAGAATCTTTTTCAACAATTTCACATGATTCAGAATTGAAAATTACCTTAAGGCCTTTGTTACAAAGTTGACTGATGCTCAAAAGATTATGATCAAGGCCTTCTACAAGCAAAACATTCTCAATGGAGCTTGAAGGATTCTTACCAATTCTTCCTGTTCCAATGATTTGCCCTTTGTTCTTACCTCCAAAAATCACTTGTCCACCATCATTTTCAATCAATGTGGAAAATTTTTCTTTATCTCCAGTCATATGTCTTGAACAACCACTATCAAGGTACCACTTATCTTTCTTGTGGGCTGTAAGACATTCCTGCAAAAAAGATTTAGAAAGATAATTTTGGTACCCAAATTGCTTTGGGTCATATCTGTTGTTTCAACTCAACAACAAGTTGTTTTGGAATCCATATTTGTTTTATTTTTCTTGAATTTACTCTTGATCTACATTTATCATTAGTGTGACCAGATTTTTAACAGATTGTGCATATCATGATCCTTTGTGGTGTAAAATCATTATTCCTTTGATATGAGAGTTAGATCCAACTGAGAAATTTTTGTTGTTCTTTGGATGTGAATTTGGTCTAACATTGGATTTCAACTTTTGTTGATTCTTACCTTGAACTCTTTCATGTCTCACTTGAGTTTTGGAATTATTGAATTGATTTTTGTTTTTGGGTTTGAGTTTGTTTGTGGTTTTTCTTTGATGCTCTCTTCAGATTTGCTATAGGAGGTACTACCTTGCCCAATTTTCTTCTTGTTTTCAGGCTGAAAACCTACACCATGTTTTAGAGCTCATCCGAACTCCTAAAATAGCATCTAGGTTTTGCTTACCTTTGACAAATTTTGACAATGTTTCTTTCTTGTCATTCAGTTCTTTTTGGACAATTTTCAGTTCCTCTTGTATCACTTCTTTTTCATTTCTTAGTTTTTCATTTTCATCTATCAAAATTTGTTTTTCTTTTTTAGTGGACTGACATCTTTCTTTGATGACATCAAGTTGTTCATTCAAACATTCTTGTTCCTTTTTCATGTTATTGGTTTCACCATTCAGCAATTTTATTTCATTAGATTCTTGTGGGCTTTGCACTATGCTGTTAATTTTCCTTTTCAATGTTTTGTTTTCGGACATTAATTCACACAAATTCTCAAATAAAACATCATATGCTTCCTCCCAATCATTAGTTGTAAAGTCCTCAAAAGAAGAACTTACCTCAGTATTTTCTTCATGTCTAGCCATGAGACATGTCACTTCTTCCTCATCTAATCAACTTTCTTCTTGGTCGTCATCATCCTCATCACTCCAAGTGGCCAGCATTGCTCTTGTCTTATTGAACATTGTTTTTTCAATTTCTTCTTCAGATCAAGACACCTCCTCTCATGTGTCCTGGTTTCCTGCATTCATAACAAAATGACATCAATCTTTTATTTGTTTCAATTTTTTTTTTATTAAAATCATTTTTCTTTAAAACATCCTTTTTGATGAAGGGTTTGAGCTTACCTTTCCCTTTCTTTTTCAAAACCTTTTAAATCCTTGTCAGTAAGGCCAATTCTTCATCATTCTCTTCATCAGAGGACTCTTCATTTTCATCAGATTGGTCAGCAATAATTTTTGACCTAGAAGAAGCTTTTAAAGCAATAGGTTTCTTTGATGTAATCATAGATGCATTTCTTTTCAGATTGATTTCATATGTCATGAGTAAACCTATTAACTCATCTAGTTGCATGGTTGACAATTTTTTTGAATCCTCAAATACTGTTGCCTTTGTGTGCCAAGCTGATGGAAGTGACCTAAGAATTTTTCTAACAAGATCACTATTCAAATAGTCTTTTCCTAAACCTCTCAAATCATTCACAGTGAGCATGAATCTGGCAAACATCTCAGATATGCTCTCATCACTTTTCATTCTAAACAATTCATACTCTGAAACTAGAATACTTGCCTTGGTTTCCCTTACCTCAGAAGTTCCTTCATAAATGAGCTGGAGCTTGTCCCACATCTCCTTAGTAGACTTGCTAGAAGATACTCTGGAGTATTCCTTAGGATGGATTGCACACTGCATCATGTTCATGGCACTCCAGCTGAGAGTAGACTTCTTGATCTGATCCTTGGTCCATAAACTTTTGTCTTCAGGAAGTTCATCTGGTCCCTTGTCAACAATCTTCCAAAGCTCATAATCCTTAGATCTCAAGACCCTCGCATCTTGTTTTTCCAATATGAATAATCAGATCCTTCGAAAAAAAGAGGCCTAGTAATTGAATGACCCTCAGCAATAACCCCTTAGTATTTTCGATAGCAATATACTCTTGATCGTCAGATCAAACACTTAAAGTGCAATGAGAACCTACTCTGATACCAAATGAAATGTTGCGGAAAAACTGGTATAAGAAAATCTAGAAGGGGGGGGTTGAATAGATTTCTCTGAATTTTAAAAAACACTTTGATTATGATCATAGAGAGATTGAATCAAGAATAAAATCTAATGATCAATGGCAATTCTGAACAACTTAGACAAGTTAGATGGTGAAATACTAATGAGCCTATCAAGCATCTATCGCAAGACACATTCAAACCACAAAGATAAAGAGATTTAGGGTGGTTCGGATTACACAACAGTGTATCCTACATCCACCATCCACACACACACACACAATTGTGGCTTATCTTGCCAGTTCAAAAAAGTCACAAATCACCACACACACTCTAAGATACAGAAATCTCAGATCCAACAACACACACACGAAATTGGGCACAAGGATTGCACCAATTTCACAAAGCACACACTATAGAATAAGTTTGAGATAAGGAACCAGACAAAATAGTTGAAAACCAAGGTTGAAGATGTCTAGTTCGAAGGTCCCTATTTCTGCTTCAATTAGCGAGACCAACTCTTCTTCGTCAGCTCCAGGAAGAAGACTCTTAAGACTTGAATTCCTTCTCCAGATGGATCATCCAAGGTGCACAATGCTTCAGTTCCTTCAGATCTGGACGCAATTTGCCATGTTGAAGCATTCTTCTGAAATCACCTGGAATACTCTGGAGACTGGAAGAGCAGATGGGTGTTGCGATGTGTGTCTTTAAAAGCCAAGTGGATAAGGGGCATCTATAGTCCCATGGATCCACAAAATATCTTGGGATCTGAGGACATGAAAATTCCCGCTCAAAAAGGCCCTAACAAAAGCATCCACGTGTCTCTGCAATTTGGATTCTACAAAAAATTCGAAGTGTGTCGACACGACACACAGATGTGTCAACACACAATTGGACTATGTCGACACCACTGGATCCTTGCTAAAAACATGGTTCTAGGATAGTGAGCTAGTGTCGACACACAGCTGGACTGTGTCGACACCACTGGCTTGTCTGATCTCTTTTTTAAGCTACACATGGAAGAAACATTGTGAGATATAAATGAAACATGGTAAACATGATTTTCACATTTTTATGAATCATGTTTAGGTACCATCAAAATAAGAGATCCAACATATACATTGTTGTTTAACTATGTACATATGGTGTATATGTAATGCATTATCATATATATATATTATATATATATATATATATATATATATATATATATATATATATATATATATATGTATGTGCATAGAGTATGCATAAAATACTGCATTTTTGTGTTCTGGCTGAAAGTCAAGTTGTCGTCAACATGAGTGAACGCCTAGGTCTGAGCCAGCGTTCAGATCGATGGACGTTAACCCATTGTAGGTGGCCACCTATGTGGACGTCTACCTCCCAGATCTGTTTCGGCTAATGATTCGGTAACACCCGTGAATTCTTCGGCTTCTATTTTGGAAGCCGACTCCCAACGGCTAGAAACCCTACCTAATCATGTCCCCGAGCCCTTGACTCTATAAAACACCTAATTCTCGGCCGAAGTAGACCCTTTGGCATTTTCTCAAAACCCTAGCTCTTCTATGCGAAAAAATTGAGGCTTTGAACCCTTTGATCTGGCGATTGGAGGCTTCTTTCGGAGTTCTACCACAACTAGGAGGATGTCTGATCATAGAGGAAGGCTTCCCCGACGACGATGTACCATCTGCTTCATCACAGAACCAGTTCGGGGAAGGATTTGAGGGCTTCTTGGCATTGGACGAGGAGAGCATCATCAACAAATAACTCCCTTTAACGATTTTTCTAGAGGCAAGTATCCATTGGATGTCGTCCATGTACATCTCTCGTAGGTCCTAGGTATTTTTCTAGATTATTATTGTGTCTTGGAACCCCCCTTTCACCATCATTTTTTAGTTCAGTCTATGTTTTGCACATATAGGAACTTAATGGTAGCTTCAGGTGCCGTTAAGATCTTGAGTTAGCGGCCATCGATGGTGTCGTTAATCCTATTGCCAGCCACATGTGTGCTGCCGAGTTCTTCTGGTTTCTGCAGAAAGCATGTCTTGATAATTGTGACCTAATCGTTGAAATTTTGAACATAAGTGCATGCTATTAAATTTTGTTGGTCATGTTCATACATTAGAACATGCCATATGATCAGATTGAATTTCCGCACATTATGTCATTTATTAGAAATTCTGAATTGAGATGTTCAACATGATTCAGCCTTGTAAATTCCTATTAATTAGATCCATGTTGAATTAGGGTTGTGTAAATTTTCTGTGATAGTATGATGACTGTATACATGTGTTAAGTTTGTTGGGAATGACTGATTCACTAGAGAACCTGTGTATATGAAACTAGCGAAAACATGCCTATGAACTGTTTTAATTATATAATTAGTGTAATGATCCAAAAATTTTAGAAAATTGAGCATGTAACATACTGTCTATTTATAACCCGCGATAAAAATTTAATTCATTATGATGACAGTAAGTGTGATTGTCCATTCTTGGTAATCATGGAAATCATGAAAATCAATGTAATGAACTGTTGGCCCTTTGGTACGGCAGCAAGCTAACCTAGAGGGGGGGTGAATAGGTTTTTCTGAAATCTGAAATAGAATCTTAAACACAGAAATTAACACTTGAAGGTTTGGTTAGTTAGTGTGATAAAGAGTAGCAGTGCGGAAGCAATAAACAATCACACAAATAACACAGAGATTTATCCTGGTTCGGCCCTTCCCACATGGAAGTCCTACGTCCAGTCCCCAAGCAACTTCTTGGGATTTCACTAACCAAGGGTACAGTCCCCCTTAAGGACACTACAACACCCAGCACCCCAGCTGGTCTTCTTCTCTTTCCCGGGCAAGAAGGCAGCCCACTTCTCTTACAGGTAAAGAAGCCAACCTCCTGGTACAAACCCCAGTGCGGTTCTGCTAGACACTAACCCCTAGCTAGGTTAACAACTGTATACAGTCCTACAGCTGGACAGAAGTCTTTCTTAGAAAAGAAAGAACAAAGCTGAGAGTTGGAACAAATAAAAACCAACTACAAGAACTCTCAGCAAAAGACTCTCTCCCCCAGATTACAAGATGCACAGAGAGAGAGAGAGAAGAGAGGAGAAGGAGCTTGAATGCTTCAGTGCTTCAGATGCTTGAACACTTCTTCTTGGGCTCAGGCTCTTTCTCTCTTTCCTTTGAGTGTATGTGGAGTTGAGGTTCTTCCGGATGTACACTCTTGAAAAATCTTCAGGAAAGCTCTTGCTTCTTCTTTAGCCTTGCTTCATCTTTTATATGAGCAATTTGAATAAATCCGTTGGAGTTCTAGCCGTTGCTCATCTTCTCTTTCTTCTGATAATTTGTGGTCTACGAGGTCTGCAAGCATAGAAAAAAGTGTTTAGATAAAAGAGTGTTTCTGTCAAAAAGGCTCATACCTTTATGTTTCCTGATGCCACCCAGAAGTGGTAAGTAATCCCCTTTTTGTTGGCAGGAAAGAAAAGATTTAGAGAGATAAGCAAAAAGATCTCCTGTCAGAAAGATAGAGGATTACGCAATCAAAATATTTGACTTTTTCACTAGATGCCAAAAAATATTTTGAAATATAAAATAAATCTAGTTTAGTGAAATCCATATTTTACAAAGGAATCGATGTGAGAGCAAATCCTTATGAGAGTTACAAAGGAATCCATGTGAGAGTTACAAAGGAATCCATATGAGAGTTACAAAGGAATCCTTATGAGAGTTACAAAGGAATCCTTATGAGAGTTACAAAGGAATCCATGTGAGAGTTACAAAGGAATCCATATGAGAGTTACAAAGGAATCCTTATGAGAGTTACAAAGGAATCCTTATGAGAGTTACAAAGGAATCCATGTGAGAGTTACAAAGGAATCCATGTGAGAGTTACAAGGAATCCTTATGAGAGTTACAAAGGAATCCATGTGAGCGAATCCTTATAAATCGATTCCTTAAGAAAGCGAATCCTTGAGAGCGAATCCTTAAGAGCGAATCCTTATGAGATCGATTCCTTAGAGAGCGAATCCTTATGAGATCGATTCCTTAAGAGAGCGAATCCTTGAGAGCGAATCCTTATGAGATCGTTCCTTAAGAGAGCGAATCCTTGAGAGCGAATCCTTATGAGATCGATTCCTTAAGAGAGTGAATCCTTATGAGTTACAAAGGAGTCTGTGTGAGTTACAAAGGAATCCTTATGAGTTTCAAAGGAGTCTGTATGAGTACAAAGGAATCCTTATGAGTTTCAAAGGAGTCTGTGTGAGTACAAAGGAATCCTTATGAGAGCAAATCGATGTGGCACTTTGAACTAAAATCGATATATATTGAATGGACATCGATTTATGTGTTTAGTGCAAATCATTACAGAATAATGTCATAAAATTATTTATTAGAAAATCATGATATTTAATTTATTATTAGAAAAATCATGGTATTAAATATATTTAATATTCAATTAATCACATAAATTTATATTTGTTAGAAAATCATGATATTTAATTTAATTAGAAAAATCATGGTATTAAATATATTTAATATTCAATTAATCACATAAATTTATATTTATTAAGAAAAACATGATATTAATATTTTTAATAATAATTAATTAAACATAAATTTTGTTATCACCAAATAAAAGGGTAAAATATAGGAGTGTGTTCAACAATCTCCTCCTTTTGGTGATGACAAAATTTATGAGAATTTTCTGACAAAATACGTAAAGCATAGAAAATACAGAAAATTCACAGATAAAGCATACCATGCATACTCTCCCCCTTTTTGTCACAAACCAAAAAGGAAGGTTCTTACCATTGCATTCTCTCCCCTTTGTGAAAGAAATTTTTACCATTGAGGGGTTCAACAATGATTGACATAAATGAATAACTCCCCCTTAGTCTGTGCTCCCCCTGAATGAGAGACTCCACCTGAATGAAACTTGTAAATAATTATTAGTAATGAAGACTAATTCAAATTTTTGTGACTACTCTTTCTTCAGATATGAGATGGATGAAGAGTTGGCAGTCTTCAGTGCCTTGAGCATCCTTTGTTCCTGATGCCCAAGACTATCCTGCAAATGAGCTACTCAGAAGTAGGTACCCAAATAGTTTTGGGTCCTTGATCGTTAGATGCATAAAAATAGCCTTTAGGTATCCAAACTAGGTGCTTAGTTGTGCAGGTGTTCACAGTGTGTCCTAGTTTATTGCAATGAGAGCAGCAATGAATATAATTTGTTTTGCAGTTCTTATTGCCTTTGTGATGCATGATTGGAACATATATTTTAGAAACCTTTTTCTTTTGATAAAGCTTGGTTGTTTCAGATTCCTTTTTCTGAGACATTTTGGTTTCTTTTACAAATTTTGGTAAATGATATTTTCCTGAGTTTATTACTTGTTTTCCTTTTTCTGGAGGTGTATAACCAAGACCTTGTTTATTATTTCCAGATTTTGATCCTTTTAAACATAGGGCTAAAGATGTTTTCCCTTTAGTTAATTTTCTAACTGATTCTTTTAGATAAAGATTTTCTTCAGTTAGAGTTTTCAATTTTTCTTCTAACTCTATCTTCTCATTATTCTTACTTTTTAAATCTTCATTTAAAAGATAATTATTATCTTACATTCTTTTAATTGATCTTCTAATTGTTCCATTTCTGATTTAAGATCAGAATTAGTGTTTTCCAAACAAGTAAGGTTGTTCTTGATATTTTTCAATTCTTTTACAACAACCTTGTGTTTATCATAAAGTTCATTAAAAACATGATCTAAATCTTCAGATTCTGATCCTGAATCTGTGCAAGAATCAAAAAATGAGTCAGAATGTACCTCATCTAGTCCTGCCATGAGGGCAAGATTTACCTGCTCTTTCTCCGATTCTGAGCTTGATGTTTCGGAGCTTGTGGCCTCATCATTTTCCCAAGCAGCTGCCATGGCTTTTCTTTTGAATTTCTTGTGCTTCTTTTGGACTTTTCTGGTTGACCAATCTTCTTTAGTTTGGACAATCTGGTCTTAGATGTCCAGGTTTTCTGCATTCATAGCAGACTGGTTCTTTTTCTTTTCTCTCTTTCTTTTGAATCCTTTTGATCCATTTTTCTTCTTCTTGAAAATTTTCTGAAGCTTGGACAGAACTTCATCTACGTCACTATCTTCAGAATCTGCATTTTTGGAGTTAGAAGAAGAAGTGGAAGGAGCAGCTACAACCTTAAGAGCATTAGTACATTTCTTCTTAGATGAGCTTTCAGACAATCGCTCCATATTTATTTCATGTGCCATGAGAGATCCTATTAAATTATCAATTGACAATTTGGTTAAATCATGGGCCTCTTCAATAGCAGTTACTTTAGGTGTCCATGAAATAGTTAAGGACCTAAGTATTTTTCTAACAGTTTCCTCATTAGAAAGATTTTACCAAGAGAGCTTAGACCAACTACTATACTTGAAAATCTATTATACATTTGAGTGATATTTTCATTTGGAAACATTTTGAATTGCTCATATTGTGAGACAAGAATATCTATTCTAGTTTTTTTACTTTATCTGTTCCTTCATAAGTTATCTGCAGTTTATCCCATATTTCTTTAGCTGATTTACATGCAGATACTCTACTAATTCTCTTTTGGATAAAGCACAACATAAGTAGTTCTTAGCTTTAAAGTTTAAAGATAATTTACCTTTATCTGCTGCTGTTATGGCAGTAGTGCCTGGAATAGGAACAACAACAAATCACCTACCTCTATTACCTGCCACAGATCGAAGTCTGTGCCCCGAATGAAGCATTCCATTCGCATCTTCCAATATTGGTAGTCCTCTCCATCAAAGAATGGAGGTCTGGTGACTGATTGACCTTCAACATATCCTAGAGCTGCCATGGATCTTTACTCTAAGATCGTTGGATCTTCTTTGAATGATCAGAGACCCGCTCTGATACCACTTGTTGGCCCTTTTGGTACGGCAGCAAGCTAACCTAGAGGGGGGTGAATAGGTTTTTCTGAAATCTGAAATAGAATCTTAAACACAGAATTAACACTTGAAGGTTTGGTTAGTTTAGTGTGATAAAGAGTAGCAGTGCGGAAGCAAATAAACAATCACACAAATAACACAAGAGATTTATCCTGGTTCGGCCCTTCCCACATGGAAGTCCTACGTCCAGTCCCCAAGCAACTTCTTGGGATTTCACTAACCAAGGGTACAGTCCCCCTTAAGGACACTACAACACCCAGCACCCCAGCTGGTCTTCTTCTCTTTCCCGGGCAAGAAGGCAGCCCACTTCTCTTACAGGTAAAGAAGCCAACCTCCTGGTACAAACCCCAGTGCGGTTCTGCTAGACACTAACCCCTAGCTAGGTTAACAACTGTATACAGTCCTACAGCTGGACAGAAGTCTTTCTTAGAAAAGAAAGAACAAAGCTGAGAGTTGGAACAAATAAAAACCAACTACAAGAACTCTCAGCAAAAGACTCTCTCCCCCAGATTTACAAGATGCACAGAGAGAGAGAGAGAAGAGAGGAGAAGGAGCTTGAATGCTTCAGTGCTTCAGATGCTTGAACACTTCTTCTTGGGCTCAGGCTCTTTCTCTCTTTTTCCTTTGAGTGTATGTGGAGTTGAGGTTCTTCCCGGATGTACACTCTTGAAAAATCTTCAGGAAAGCTCTTGCTTCTTCTTAGCCTTGCTTCATCTTTTATATGAGCAATTTGAATAAATCCGTTGGAGTTCTAGCCGTTGCTCATCTTCTCTTTCTTCTGATAATTTGTGGTCTACGAGGTCTGCAAGCATAGAAAAAAGTGTTTAGATAAAAGAGTGTTTCTGTCAAAAAGGCTCATACCTTTATGTTTCCTGATGCCACCCAGAAGTGGTAAGTAATCCCCTTTTTGTTGGCAGGAAAGAAAAGATTTAGAGAGATAAGCAAAAAGATCTCCTGTCAGAAAGATAGAGGATTACGCAAATCAAGAATATTTGACTTTTTCACTAGATGCCAAAAAATATTTTGAAATATAAATAAATCTATGTTTAAGTGAAATCCATATTTTACAAAGGAATCGATGTGAGAGCAAATCCTTATGAGAGTTACAAAGGAATCCATGTGAGAGTTACAAAGGAATCCATATGAGAGTTACAAAGGAATCCATATGAGAGTTACAAAGGAATCCTTATGAGAGTTACAAGGAATCCTTATGAGAGTTACAAAGGAATCCATGTGAGAGTTACAAAGGAATCCATATGAGAGTTACAAAGGAATCCATATGAGAGTTACAAAGGAATCCTTATGAGAGTTACAAAGGAATCCTTATGAGAGTTACAAAGGAATCCATGTGAGAGTTACAAAGGAATCCTGTGAGAGTTACAAGGGAATCCTTATGAGAGTTACAAAGGATCCATGTGAGCGAATCCTTATAAGATCGATTCCTTAAGAAAGCGAATCCTTGAGAGCGAATCCTAAGAGCGAATCCTTATGAGATCGATTCCTTAAGAGAGCGAATCCTTATGAGATCGATTCCTTAAGAGAGCGAATCCTTGAGAGCGAATCCTTATGAGATCGATTCCTTAAGAGAGCGAATCCTGAGAGCGAATCCTTATGAGATCGATTCCTTAAGAGAGTGAATCCTTATGAGTTACAAAGGAGTCTGTGTGAGTTACAAAGGAATCCTTATGAGTTTCAAAGGAGTCTGTATGAGTACAAAGGAATTCTTATGAGTTTCAAAGGAGTCTGTGTGAGTACAAAGGAATCCTTATGAGAGCAAATCGATGTGGCACTTTGAACTAAAATCGATATATATTGAATGGACATCGATTTATGTTTAGTGCAAATCATTACAGAATAATGTCATAAATTATATTTATTAGAAAATCATGATATTTAATTTATTATTAGAAAAATCATGGTATTAAATATATTTAATATTCAATTAATCACATAAATTTATATTTGTTAGAAAATCATGATATTTAATTTATAATTAGAAAAATCATGGTATTAAATATATTTAATATTCAATTAATCACATAAATTTATATTTATTAAGAAAAACATGATATTAAATATTTTTAATAATAATTAATTAAACATATAATTTTGTTCATCCCAAATAAAAGGGTAAAATATAGGAGTGGTTCAACATGAACATGGTAAATTCAATATGTGTAATCTGGTTCTACGTAGTTAACCAAGATCTATCACTATTTTGCCTAGGTGATAGGTATATGAATGTGTTATGTGTGTCCTTCTAGTGGTGGTTTGGACTATGTGTCAGGGCAATTAAATGTGAAATGTGAATATATGTGCATGTGAACTTGTGAAACGTGAAATGTGAAATTGAGCATGTGAAGATATAAAGTGAGTGTTCTAGCATGTGAATAAGTGTACTCCATGTGAACAATGTGTCATGCATGTTAAAACAGCAAGCTAAGTGTGATTACAATTGTGGTAAATGCATGAAAGAATGACTAGATTTCATGTTAAATATGTTACTCAATTAGTACCTAGTTTCATGCAAAATTTGTATAGTATTGTCAATCAACTTGATTTGTTTTAACATTCAATCCATGCTTGATAAAATGTGCTATCATATATGATTGTGAATTTATTGCATTAAAATAGCAAGTTAATTGTGTAAATGAATGCGAATTGAGCATGTCAAAATGATTAGAATGCAAGTTAGATTTCTATTACTTTGTGTAGCAACCTGGATTAAAAAAAAAACAAAAAAAGCAATTAGAAAATCAAAGAAAAGAGAATTCAATAAAACCCATCAAATGAAAATAAGTAATGGGCTTTATTAATGGACCCATTAGAAATTAGTGGCCTAAAATAGAGATTTAAAAAAAAGGACTAATAGAGAAATACCCCAAATTCGTAACTAAAATATTACTAAAATAGAAAAGAGGTATTTAATGCATTAAAAATAGAAGTTTGAGTTGGATTGGGATTCCTAAACCTACCCTAATGGGTTGGCCATGAAATCCTCTCTCTCCCAACGAAAATAGGAGATCTCTTGCTTAAAAAGTGGAGAGGAAAATAGGAAATTCAAAATTTAATGGGAATTAAACTTAAACTAGGAAAGGGAATAGGGAGAAGCTTAAATACTTCTCTTAAACCCTCATGGCCGGCCCTAGCTCGTGCCAAGAGGTTCCTGGACCAGGAGGAGAGGCCAAGAGGAGGAGAATTCGTGGAGAGAAAGGATCTCTCAAGTTCTTCCCTGAGTTCTTCAAGTCTTAACCCTAGAAGAGGAAAACGATCAAAGGTAGGCATTCTCACAAACATAAACCATGAAACTTTTTATGTAGGATGTCTCATCTATCAGGAACAAAAGCCCTTTGGTTTCATAATTTTCCATCAAGCATATCTTTTGTTCTTGATTTTTCATGTTCTCGAACTCTCTTCTTAATTTTTGATCTCCTTGTATACTCAACCCCATGCCACGAGATTTTTACTGTAGCAACTGATGCATGTAATGCATTTTTTGCCCCTAAAAGCCATAAATTTGATTCATCCTCTCTTGCGAATTTAATCATTGATCTCAACTATGTACTGTTTCATGTTCATCATTAATACCCATGCTTAAAATATGTCTAAAGCCTAGATGTTTTCCAATTCCTATTTATTGTAAGTACCCATGCATGTCTTGGTCGTTTTGCAACTAGTTTTATGATTTTTCATTGACTATACAATTAGTTGTGATTTTCTGAACCACCCTACGTTAAATAGGGTAAGTTCTGGCCCGCAATCCAATGTAATGTCCTTTCCCTGTCGGACTCGGACGCAGACCCTGTGAACGCGACGGCCCGATAGGCCGTGTTCACTAGGGTCGTCACGACAGCGCCTCTGTCGCGATCTGATCGCGACAGGACCTATCGTCGCGATCTACTACCCGACAAGACTAAGCCTGTCGCCACCCGTACAAGCACCCGTCGTGATCTCAGTTGACCCCGTCGCGACCCTCATCAGGGTACATCACGATCTGGGTACTTTTTGCATGAAACCCCCTGTCTCAGCAATGCTTGATTACCTACAGTGTATGTACTCTTGTTGAACAGTCATACATATAGAAAATAACCCTTGTTATAAATTAAATATTTATGCAGGATTAAAATACATGCACATGATCTTTCCTGCCTACAATTTCATGACACTTACACACACTTTGAACCCTCCAATTATGGCATAATTTCTCATGAAATTATTTCATAATACATCTTCTAATTTATGTAATGAAATTACCCTATTTTAAATATACTTGTCTATCGTTTCTCACGATGTTTTGGGAATACCGATATCGACGCTCCACTCTTCTAGAATTCCTCTAGAACGTCAAGCAGTTGTTTCTATAGGCACTCTCTCTTGACTTGGACGAACTCTCCATCGGATACTCCATCTACCGGACTAGTAAGTCTTTATTCAAGGCCTCTGTAAGTCTCCTCTGTCCATGGATTCCCGCATGGTCGACGAGCCGGTTGTACCCTAACACCTATGATACCCTTTAGGGATCTATATGATCCAAACGGCTATTAGAAGTTTACTCTCATCTTGAATCACGTCGGACCTCTGGACTTGTGCTTAACATGGCCAGCGGAAGGGTCGTGAGTTCCGCCTGACTGCCAACACCAAGTGCGCGTGTTGTGCAACTGTTACTTTTGCCTGGTTACTCGACGCATTACGTGCAATGTCTACTAGCTCTCGTCTATACTCTACTCTCTCGTCTATTCACGTTCACTCTTCTATCTCGTCTATTCATCTAGTGCTCTCATCTACTTCTTGGTACTCTATATTGGCCATTGACTGATTGTCTAAAGATAAACAATATAACCAATGCATGGCAATATATAAAGGGCCCGATCTAGTCCCGGGATGTTCGCCCGAAAGTGCTAGTGCCAATGGGAGTTAAATGATCAGAGTGTTTTGTATTACACTCAAATGCTATCTATCTTGACTATCTAAATGACAATCAAAAGTGTTATGTTCTCTCGTTGTCCATTGACAATAGAGTGCTATGCTATACTCGTTGTGCTATGCTGTACTATGGCCATCTTGCTATACTTGACATTGTGCTATCTTGCTATACTTGACATTGTGTTATCTTGCTATTATTGTGCTATTCCCGACACTTGTGCTATTTTGGAAAGTCTTGCTAATTCGTTCACGTACTGTCCTCCTATATTTTTATGTGACTCTCTCACTCTATCATTAGTTACTCTGCCTTCAATGCATTAATTATTTAAAGCCTACTTGAGGCTAAGATTTAAGTCCTATTGGGCGATGTTCGCTCACCCTGCATTATTTGTCGTTGTGTTCTCAGGTGAGACAGAGGATGAACCATACACTCAAGAGGACGGGAACGACCTGGAGTGATGTCATGAGTACCCTAGTGTCCTATTGCTATGTTTAGCGTTGTAGTAGTTAGGTTTGAAGTTTAGTCTTTTGCTTTATTCCAATGTAATCGGGCCCCATAGATTGGCTCTGATATTAGTGGTTGTAACTAGACATTGGAAAGTTATTAATGAAATGAATTCACTTTAGTATTATTCATTATGCAATGGTTTGATGTATAGCACTCGCTCTATACCCTTTACTTGCAACTGCCTCGCGTTCCAATATTTCGCGTCGAGGCGTGACAGTTTTGTGGTATCAAAGCCTAGGTTCTTCTTAGTACAGGATGATCTAGGTTAACCTGCCTCGACTAGAGTCAATTATCCTACCCATATGAGTTGTGGTTAGAGCCAAGGGTAACTAGCAAAAATAAACTCACACACGCACAAATTAAATTTCACATCAGTATCATAACAGTAAGTTATTTTTGTAGGAACTAAGCAATCAAGATGACTACCGAACGTGCTCAAATGAGGGGCATGCAACAAACCATCCAAGATCTGACACGCGCCATTGTGCAAGCCACTCAAGGATGTGGCAATCGTTGTGCAACCTGCATCGCAACTTCAGAAGTCTGAACCCACCTAGGTTCAACGGATCCACAGATCCGGATGAAGCTAAGCACTGGCTCCAAGAGACGGAAAGAATTTTCCGTGTCATGCAATGTGCAGCGAGGGACAAGCTGCTACTTGCCACGTTCCAACAGGAGAAGGACGCCCGCGCCTGGTGGGAGTCAGTGGAAGCTACTAGAGAGAATGGGCCATTCACCTGGAACGAGTTTAAAGAAGCATTCAACTCCAAATACTTCTCCCAGCATGTTCAAGAAAGGAAGGCTGCGGAATTCGCTGCTCTTAAACAGCAGAGCTTGACTGTGGCCAAATATGAAGCCCAGTTCTCTAGACTGGCACGCTATGCTGTACATCTGGTGAACATTGAAAGGATGAAGGCTAAGTGCTTTCTAAACGGCCTTAAGCCCCACTACATCACTCAACTCGCACCTTTCGACATCCCGACCTATGCCGAGATGGTGAAGAGGGCTCAGCTGCTAGAAGATGCTACGGACTTCACCGACCGTATAAAAGGGAAGTTCATCAAGAAGGAAGTGACCTCGGGTCAGTCATCTGCTAAGCCTACCAACGGCAAGAAGCGTCCCTTCAACATCATGAAGGGATCTAGCCTAGAAAGGAAACCCAAGGTTTTCGTATCCAACACTCCAACAAAGAGCCACTGCAAACACTGCGATAAGCCTGGTCACATGGCTGATGAATGCTGGAGGAAAGCCGGCGCATGTCTGCGCTGCAGAAGTCACGAGCACCGTATCCCTGAGTGCCCGTTACTGAAAGAGAATGAAAGGCGCCCTAATGCGTCTAAGAAACAGGGCCGACTGCAAGCCCTACATGTTGAGGAACCTGCTATGGAGGGTGGCGTGGTAGAAGGTACCCTTCAAGTTTTCTCATTATCAACATTCGTTTTATTTGATACTGGAGCCACTCATTCATTTATATCTCAAAACTTTGCTGATACTGTGAATGCTAAACCTATATCCATGGGTTGTGAGTTCTCTGTTGCAACGCCACTAGGGGAAAAGGAGAAATTGAACAAATACTTTCCCTCTGCCGATGTAATGATCGGAGGCCATAACCTAAAAGCCGACCTGGTGTGTATGTCCATGGAAGGCTATGATGTAATTTTGGGAGCCGACTGGTTGTCCGCATATGGGGCAAGTGTCGACTGTAAGAAAGGGAAGGTTACCATTAGTGACTTTCCTAAACTGGCATTCTTCGGGATTAGACATAAGAGATGGATGTCTCTAGTCTCCGCCATAAAAGCCCACAACATGATGAGGAAAGGTTGCATTGCTTTCCTAGCAGCTGTAGTAGTGGAAAAGAAGGGTTCCCAGATAGAAGATATGCATATAGTACAGGACTACCCAGATGTATTCCCCGAAGACCTGCCAGGGATTCCCCCTGAACGAGATGTCAACTTCTCCATTAAGTTGATTCCTGGAGCCGCATCGGTATCGCGTCAACCATACCGGATTTCACCTGCCAAGCTGAAGGAATTGAAGGCGCAACTGATTGAGCTACTAGAAAAGGGGTTCATCAGACGAAGTACTTCCCCATGGGGAGCACCTATGCTATTTGTAAAGAAGAAAGATGGATCGATGAGGCTGTGCATCGACTATCGACAACTCATTCAGCTTACCATCAAGAACAAATACCCATTGCCTAGGGTCGATGAACTACTCAACCAAATTTCTGGAGCACAATATTTCTCCAAGATCGATCTTCGATCTGGCTATCACCAAATGAGGATCAGGGATGACGATATTTTCAATACGGCTTTCAGGAGTAGGTATGGACATTATGAATTCGTCGTTATGCATTTTGGTCTAACCAATGCTCCTGCAGCCTTTATGCAACTCATGAACAACATATATTGGCCATACCTCGACAAGTTCATGGTCGTCTTTATCGACGCCATCTTCATATACTCCAAGACCAAGGAAGAGCATGAAGAACACCTAAAGACAGCACTACAAGTTTTGCGAGACAACAAGCTGTACGCAAAGCTTAGCAAGTGTGAATTCTGGCTCGAAGAAGTATCCTTCTTGGGCCATGTCATCTCAAAGGATGGCATCTCTGTTGATCCCTCCAAAGTCAAAGCTGTACTCAACTGGGAGAGACCAACTAATGTCACCGAGATAAGAAGCTTCCTAGGACTGGCTGGCTACGACAGGCAGTTCATCAAGGACTTCTCAAGGATCGTTGTTCCTCTCACGCGTCTGACACAAATGGAGAATCCATACTCCTGGAGTAAAGAGTGTGAGAAAAGTTTCCAAACCCTCAAGGACTGTCTTACCTCAGCACCTGTTCTCGCTCTGCCAATAGAGGGAGAAGGTTTCTCTGTCTACACCGATGCCTCAGAAATCGGGCTAGGATGTGTACTCATGCAAAAGGAGAAGGTCATCGCCTATTCTTCAAGACAACTGAAGACATATGAAGTCAACTACCCTGTACATGATCTTGAGCTGGCTGCCGTGGTCTTCGCCTTGAAGATTTGGAGACACTATCTAAATGGCGAGCAATTCACTGTCTACTCAGACCATAAAAGCCTGAAGTATTTATTCTCTCAGAAGGAACTCAACATGAGAGAAAGGAGATGGCTGGAATACTTGAAAGATTTCGACTTCCACATCCAATACCACCCAGGCAAGGGAAATACCGTGGCTGATGCTCTTTGTAGGAAGACTATGTTGTCTCAAGTCTAGTCCTTGGCGAGATGCAACTACTAGAACAATTCGCAAGGTTAGACTTAAGTATCGAACATAGAGATGATCTAGTCTTGGTTGCCAATATCAAGATTCCATCTGATCTGCTGGAGGAGATCAAAGCTCAACAAGACGATGATCCATTCTTAGTTCGCATCAAAGAAACTCTAACTGAAAGACCAGACTTTGCAATGACTGAAGATGAAAGGCTTGTCTTTTAAGGAAGGACATGTGTTCCCGACAATGAAGAACTAAAGAGAAGACTAATGAATGAAGCTCACATAACAAAGTATACTATTCATCCAGGAGGTACCAAAATGTATCAATATATGAAAAGAACGTTTTGGTGGCCGAACATGAAAAGAGAGGTAGCTGAACATGCCGCTCACTGCCTTACTTTCCAACAAGTAAAAGCGGAACACCTGCGCCCTACTGGTGTACTCAGACCGCTAGATATTCCGGAATGGAAATGGGAAAGCATTGGCATGGACTTCATCATGGGTTTACCCAAGACTCGTGGTGGACTCGACACCATATGGGTCATTGTGGACCGACTAACCAAATCCGCCCACTTTCTGCCTATAAAGAGTAAGTGGTCCGTGGAGGTACTAGCTGCCTTATATGTCAAGGAGATTGTAAGATTACATGGCATTCCATCATCTATTGTTTCAGATCGAGATTCGAGATTCACATCTCATTTTTGGAAAGGACTGCAAGGTGCACTGGGTACTAAACTCAACTTTAGTACCGCATTCCATCCACAAACCGATGGGCAAACTGAAAGAACCAACCAAATAGTGGAAGACATGTTGAGAGCTTGCACTATAGATTTTCAAGGTTATTGGAATGAGCACCTACCTCTTCTTGAGTTCGCCTATAACAACAGTTACCAGGCGAGTATCAAGATTGCACCGTTCAAAGCACTCTACGGAAGGAATTGCAGATCCCTGCATGCTGGAATGAGGTTGGAGAACAACAATGGCTAGGCCCAAACATGGTGCAACGGAAAATAAATGACATTCAGGTAATCAGAGACCGGCTCAAGATTGCCCAATCCAGACAGAAGAGCTATGCCGACAAAAGAAGGCGAGATCTGGAATTTCAAGTGGGTGATCATGTGTTCCTAAAAGTGTCACCCACTAGTGGCATCCAAAGATTCGGTGTAAAGGGAAAGCTCAGCCCTAGATTCATCAGTCCTTTTGAAGTACTCGAAAGGGTTGGTGAGGCTGCATACTGGCTTGCGTTGCCACCGGATTTGTCATGTGTACACAATGTGTTCCATGTTTTCATGCTTAGGAAACATGTGTACGACCCCACGCACATCATTCGCCACGAGAAGTTGATATTGAACAAAGATGTGACGTACGAAGAGAAGTCAGTCAAGATACTGGAACGGAAGATACAACAACTCAGGAACCGGCCCATCCATGTGGTTAAAGTCCTATGGAATAATCATGGAGTGGAAGAGGCAACCTGGGAACCAGAAGGAATCATCAGACGCAACTACCCTGATCTTTTAGGTAAGACATTTCCTCCCTTACGATCAGATGAATTTGGGGACTAAATTCTTTTTAAGAGGGGGAGGATGAAGCAACCTGGATTTTTCAAAAAAAAAAACATAATAAAAAAATTCAAAGCAAATAGAAAATCAAAGAAAAAAGAATTAAATAAAACCCATCAAATGAAAATAAGTAATGGGCTTTATTAAATGGACCCATTAGAAATTAGTGGGCTAAAATAGAGATTTTGAAAAAAAGGAATAATAGAGAAATACCCAAAATTCGTAACCAAAATATTACTAAAATAGAAAAGAGGTATTTAATGTATTAAAAATAGAAGTTTGAGTTGGATTGGGATTCCTAAACCTACCCTAATGGGTTGGCCACGAAATCCTCTCGCTCCCAACCCAAATAAAAGATCTCTTGCTTAAGAAAGGGAGAGGAAAATAGAAAATTTGGAATTTAATGGGAATTAGACTTAAACTAGGAAAAATAATAGGGAGAAGCTTAAATACTTCTCTTAAACCCTCATGGCCGGCCCTAGCTCGTGCCAAGAGGTTCCTGGACAAGGAGGAGAGGCCAAGAGGAGGAGAATTCGTGGAGAGGAAGGATCTCTCAAGTTCTTCCCCGAGTTCTTCAAGTCTTAACCTTAGAAGAGGAAAACGATCAAAGGTAGGCATACTCACAAGCATAAACCATGAAACGTTTTCTGTAGGATGTCTTTTCTATCAGGAACAAAAGCCATTTGGTTTCATAATTTTCCATCGAGCATATCTTTCGTTCTTGATTTTTCATGTTCTGCAACTTATATGACCCCGAACCCTCTTCTTAATTCTTGATCTCCTTGTATACTCAACCCCATGCCACGAGATTTTTACTGTGGGAACTAATGCATGTTAGGCATCTTTTGCCCCTAAAAGCCCTAAATTTGATTCATCCTATCTTGTGAATTTAATCGTTGATCTCAACTATGTACTGTTTCATGTTCATCATGAATACTCGTGCTTAAAACATGTCTAAAGCCTAGATGTTTTCCAATTCCTATTTATTGTAAGTACCCATGCATGTCTAGGTCGTTTTGCAACTGGTTTCATGATTTTTCATTGACTACACAATTAGTTGTGATTTTTTAAACCACCCTGCATTAAATAGGGTAAGTTCTGGCCCACAATCCAATGTAATGTCCTTTCCCTGTCGGACCCGGGCGCAGACCCTGTAAAAGTGATGGCCTGATAGGCCGCGTTCACAAGGGTCGTCGCGACAGTGCCTCTATCGTGATCTGATCACGATAGGACCTGTCGTTGCGATTTGCTACCCGACCAGACTAAGCATGTCGCGACTCGTACAAGCACCCGTCGCGATCTCAGTTGACCCCGTCGCAACCCTCATCAGGGTACGTTGCGATCTGGGTTCTTTTTGCATGAAACCCCCTGTCTCAACAATGCTTGATTACCTACAGTGTTTGTACTCTTGTTTAACAATCATACATACAGAAAATAACCATTGTCATAAATTAAACATTAATGTATGATTAAAATACATGCACATGATCTTTTCTATCTACAATTTCTTGACACTTACACACACTTTGAACCCTCCAATTATGGCATAATTTGGCATGAAATTATTTCATAATACATCTGGTAATTTATGTAATTAAATTACCCTATTTTAAATATACTTGTCTATCGTTTCTCGCGATGTTTTGGGAATACCGATATCGACGCTCCACTCTTCTAGAATTCCTCTAGAACGTCGAGCACTTGTTTCTATAGACACTCTCTCTTGACTTGGACGAACGCTCCGTCAGATACTCCATCTATTGGACTAGTAAATCTTTGTTCAAGGCCTCCATAAGTCTCCTCTGTCCATGGATTCCCACATAGTCGACGAGTCGGTTGTACCCTAACACCTATGATACCCTTTAGGGATCTATATGATCCAAACGGCTATTAAAAGTTCACTCTCATCTTGAATCACGCCGGACCTCTGGACTTGTGCTTAACATGGCCAGCGGAAGGGTCGTGAGTTCCGCCTGATTGCCAACACCAAGTGCGCGTGTTGTGCAACTGTTACTATCGCTTGGTTACTCAACGTGTTACGTGCAATGTCCACTAGCTCTCGCCTATACTCTACTCTCTCGTCTATTCATGTTCACTCTTCTATCTCGTCTATTCATCTAGTGCTCTCATCTACTTCTTGGTACCCTATATTGGCCATTGACTGATTGTCTAAAGATAAACAATATAACCAATGCCTGGCAATATATAAAGGGCCCGATCTGGTCCTGGGATATGCGCCCGAAAGTGCTAGTGCCCATGGGAGTTAAATGATCAGAGTGTTTGGCATTACACTCAAGTGCTATCTATCTTGACTATCTAAATGACAATCAAAAGTGCTATGTTCTCTCGTTGTCCATTGACAACAAAGTGCTATGCTATACTCGTTGTGCCATCTGTACTATGGTCATCATGCTATACTTGACATTGTGCTATCTTGCTATTATTGTGCTATTCCTGACACTTGTGCTATTTTGGAAAGTTTATATTTGGAAAGTCTTGCTAATTCGTTCACATACTGTCTTGCTATATTTTTACGTGACTCTCTCGCTCTATCATTAGTTACTCTGCCTTCAATGCATTAATTACTTAAAGCCTGCTTGAGCCTGAGATTTAAGTCCTACTGGGCGATGTTCGCTCACCCTGCGTTATTTTCGTTGTGTTCTCAGGTGAGACCGAGGATGAACCATACACTCAAGAGGATGGGAACGACCTGGAGTGATGTCATGAGTACCCTAGTGTCCTATTGCTATGTTTAGCATTGTAGTAGTTAGGTTTGAAGTTTAGTCTTTTGATTTATTCCAATGTAATCGGGCCCCATAGATTGGCTCTGATATTAGTCGTTGTAACTAGACATCAGAAAGTTATTAATGAAATGAATTCTCTTTAGTATCATTCACTGTGCAATGGTTTGATGTCTAGCACTCGCTCTATACCCTTTACTTGCAACTACCTCGCGTTCCGATATTCCGCGTCGGGGCGTAACACTTTGTGCTAGATTCCATGCTCTAGATGAGTAGAATGTTATCAAAACATGAATAATGTTTGGTTATAAATCATGTTACATGTTTCAAGTAGGAAGCATGTGTAGGTGATCATATTACATAGTTTAATGTCTTAACCATAATCCATTTGCTTAAATTGATATAGGTTTCCATGTGTTATACTGGAATTGGATTAAAGCATGCAAAATGTGTATAAGATATTTGTATGGATGTTGTATATGGTATGCTTGCTGAGTCTTTTAGACTCACTCTTGTATCGGCGTACAGGTGTAGCAGGGGACTCTACTTCCTTGGAGGAGATCATTAGGAGCGACTCCGAACGAGAGGAGTAGCTTGTTGTGAAGATATCTACATTGTATTTTCCATTTCATAGTTTGTAATTGGAAACTTATGTAATTATAGATGAACAATGTAATTTGATTTAGAATTTCAATTATGTGGACTTTGGTTTCTTTAATTGCTATGTGGACTGTGGATAATTAATGTGGATGATGGAATAAGAATGAAGTTAATTATTTTATTTCCGATGTTCTATATTTATATTTGTGTACATCTCAGCTTAGTGTTAGTGTTGGGTCAATGTCCCACTGTGACGACGTTCATTATACCGACGTGGGTTGGTATAACCGTACCGGTATAAGGAGGGTCATTATAGTTGTGACCTTCGGGTGGAGTCATCTTCCCTTCGGTTGGACTGTTGCGTGCAGTCTGCTCGTCTACTTTTGGTCAAGGTGGTGGACCTTGACCCTATGTGTGGCCCTGTGTTTGGCCAGTTCGCCATGTTGTTCACTTCCATGTTTCTTGGTTGTGCCGGCGGGACCACTTGTGGGTCCCTATAGTTTAGTTTGTTATTGCTTGCATTTCCATGCTGACACACTCTTGCTGACAGTTGTTTGGAGAGCGTCTTGAACAAGGATTCACTAGTCTGGCAGAAGGAATATCCGACAGAGAGTTTTTCCAAGTCAACAAAAAAGTGTATATATAGAAACAAGTGCTCGATGATCCAGAGGAATTCTAGAACAGTGGAGCGTCGGTAACGGTATTCCCAAACAACGCGAGAACGAACACAAGTCCATTTAAAAATATGACAATTTAAATACATTATTGAAGTAAATTACCAGATATATTTTGAGATATTTCCATGCCAAGTCAAGTCTTAACGGATGGTTACAAGTATGTGCATATGTTAAGAGAATCATGGATATGAAAAGATCATGTGAATGACTTTTAATTAATTATTTCATAGCCAAGTTTAACAGTTTCGTTTACTGTGTTTATGATCGTCAACAAGGTATGAGATTATTGTAGTAAGTCAAGATTAGAAAAATTAAAGGGTTTTCATGCAAAAGACCAGAAGGCGATGTACCCCTGTAAAGGTCGTGACAGGGTACTTATAGAACACGACAGGGTCAATCAAGGGTCGCGACGGGTCGGCCACGACAGGGAGACAAAATGCGACGCCAGTGCCTGTCGCATTCAGAACATGACAGGTTGCTGGTCGCGATCAGCCATGAGAATGCGGCCTATCGGGCTGTCGTGTTCTCAGGTCCCGCGCCTGAGTTCAAGCGGGAAAAGGGACCATGCCTTGGATTGCGGTCGAAGTTGCCATCTTTTGACATAGGGTCATTCAAAAATTAAGAACTCGATGCATATTTGATGAAAATTTACGAAATCACTTGCAAACTAATCTAGACATGCGAGGGTACTTACAGTAAAAAGGAATTCGTAAATCATAAAGGTATGGCAGGTTTTAAACATGATCATGCTCGATGAACACAAAATAGTGTATAGTGAAGATAAAAGATTTAATTCGAGTAGCATACTAGATGAAAATTAGGGCTTTCAGGGGCAAACGATGCTTAACAACCATCAGTATCTCCAGTTAAAATTTCATATCATGGGATCATCAGAACATGGAGATCTAGATTTAACATGAGGGTAAGATAGTTGCAGAACTTCAAAAATAAAGAACAAAAGATTGGCTCGATGAAAAATAGAGAAACAAGAGGGGTTTTGTTCCTGATGTTTGGAACAACCTACAAACAAATTTAATTGAGTTTGGCTTGTGAGAATGCCTACCTTTGAGTCATTTTGACTCCTAGGGCTTAGAACACGAAGAACAAAGGTTGGGGCTGAAGCAATCCTTCTCCCCACGAGTTCTCCTTTTCCTTGGCCTCTTCTCCATGCCCAGCAACCCTCAGCCGCCACGCATTAGGGCCAGCCATGAAGAGATTGGGGAATATTTAAGCTCCCTTGGTTTCCATTTCCTAGTATGACTCTAATTTCCCTTTAATTCGAGATTTCCTAATTTCTCTCAACCTTCCAAGCTTTCCACCTCCTATTTGGGTTAGGTTGGGTTGCAATTTCATGGCCAACTAATTAGGGTAGGGTTAGGAGTCCAATTCCAACTCATATTCACTATTTTAATGATTTAATAGCCCCCTTTCTTTTTAGGCAATATTAAATATACGAATTTTTGGTATTGTTCTATTATTCATCTTTTGAAAATTCATATTTTGGCCCAATAACTTTTATATGGTCTATTTGACAAAGCCCATCACTTCTTTTTTTTAATGGATTTTATTTAATTCATTTTTCTTTAATTTTTTTGGTTTATTTATTTATTAGAATATCATGTTGCTACATCCTCCCCCTCTTAAAAGAATTTGGTCCTCAAATTCATATGATCATCATGGAGAGAATGTCTTACCGAAAAGATCAGGGTAATTTCGCCTAATGATTGCTTCAGGTTCCCATGTGGCTTTTCCACTCCACGGTTATTCCACAGAACTTTGACCACATGCATGGGACGGCTCCTAAGTTGTTGCACCTTCCGTTCTAATATCTTGATTGGCTTCTCTTTGTATGTCATGTCCTTGTTCAGCACCAACTTTTCATGGCGAATGATGTGAGTAGGATCGTACACATATTTCATAACCATGGAGACATGAAACACATTGTGTACACGTCAAATTCACTGGAAATGCTAGCCGGTATGCAACCTCACCAACCCTTTCGAGCACTTCAAAAGGACCGATGAATCTAGGACTGAGCTTCCCTTTAACACCGGATCTTTGGATGCCCCGTGTGGGTGATACCTTTAAGAGTACATGGTCTCCCACTTGAAATTCTAACTCTCGCCTCCTCTTGTCAGCATAGCTTTTCTGTTGGACTGAGCAATCTTGAGCCGATCTCGAATCACCTGTATATCCCTGGTCATATTTTGTACCATGTCCGGGCCTAGCCATTGCTGTTCTCCAAGTTCATTCCAGCATGCAGAGATCTACAGTTTCTCCCATAGAGTGCCTCGAATGGTGCCATTTTGATACTGACCTAGTAACTGTTGTTATAGGCGAACTCAATCAAGGATAAGTGCTCATTCCAGTACCCTTTAAAATCTATAGTATAGGCTCTCAACATGTCTTCTACTATTTGATTAGTTCTCTCAGTCTGCCCATCAGTCTGTGGGTGAAATGCGGTACTAAAATTGAGCTTAGTACCGAGTGCAGTTTGTAGTCCCTTCTAGAAATGAAGGGTAAATCTCGGATCTCGATCTGAGACAATGGATGACGGAACTCCATGCAGTCTCATGATCTCCTGGACATATAAAGCAGCTAATACCTCCACCGACCACTTACTTTTTATAGGTAGGAAGTGTGTGGATTTGGTTAGTCGGCCGACAATGACCCATATGGCGTCGAGTCCACCATGAGTCTTAGGTAAACCCATAATGCAGTCCATGCCAATGCTTTCCCATTTCCATTCCGGAATATCTAATGGTCTAAGTACACCAGAAGGGCGCATGTGTTCTGCCTTGACCTGTTGGCAAGTAAGGCAATGAGCTGCATACTCGGCTACCTCTCTCTTTATGTTTGGCCACCAAAACGTTCTTTTCATGTCTTAATACATTTTGGTACCTCCAGGATGAATAGTATACTTTGTCTGGTGAGCTTCGTCCATTAACTTTCTCTTCAATTTTTCATTTTCGAGAACACATGTTGTAACTACCCTCCTCATATCGGTACGATTATACCAATCCCCATCAGTATAAACAGCGTCATTACAGTGGGATAAAACTCAACACTAGCCGATAGGTTGAAAAGTACGTAGATAGAAATTTATTTCAGCGGAATAAAATAAACAATTCAACTTTAGTCCATCACCATCACATATTCCACAGTCTATATAGCGAAAATAAAATGACAATGTCCACATTATTACATGAGGAAAGAACTACATTATCCAAATATTGTCCATACAATATTTTTATTCAAGCTATGAAAAGAAAAGTACAACTGAAAATTTGCTCCTCAAAAGCTACTCCTCCAAGAGATCAACCTTCGCTATGCCTTCCTTCAAAATAGTAATACCTATCTCACCTGTACGCCGAAGCAAGGGTGAGTCCAAAGACTCAGCAAGTAAAACAAAGACTTAATCTTAAACATATCACATTCACATTAAGCTATTAAACACTAAGGAATACACACTAGCATTTAAATTACAAGAACATGCATGGAACATACTTTTAGCTATCAACACATTTCTAAATCACTTAACCATACTTTGCTCTATTACATTTTTAATTTAAATCATGGATACTAATATTATACATTTGAACATATTCATTACACCTAACATCTAACATGATTCATTCATTCACACTTTAGTTCATTTCACTATATATTCCTAAAATTAGAACATAGAATTTGACATAAAGATTTGAACAACGTAACATGATGACTATTCACTTTTCACATGTACTTTTCATATCTAATTTCACATTTTGCTTGCTGTTCTAATGCAAATAATTATCATACACATGGTTTCATATTCTATAGCATGAATTTAAAAGTCTAGAACATAGTCAACTTGATTGGCAATACTACATAATTTAAACATAGAACTCTATACTAAGCACCCATCACAACTAGCATGGAATCTAAACATTCTTCCTTATATTTAACACATTCATAACTATATTTTACTTGTTGTTTTAGCATGGAATAAACTCCATTATATGAATTTAGTCTTATTCACACACAATCCCACTCCTTTAGGAACCTCACATGCTCAATTTTTCAGGTTACATAAATGGCATGATGACGTATGTTGATTCATGTGCCCTATCTCATAAAAAGAAATAAAACACCTAACATGATACTAAACATGATATCACAATTATGGTAACTAATACATGAAATTATATGAACATATTGCATTAATATATTAGTTTTTCACATGCAGGCACATTCTTATTAACATTAACTTTTCTCTTTACTTGTCTCTTCACATAATCCTCATATTACTTACTCTTAAATTTTCACTTATCACCTATTATGTCATTTGCACTCATCACCTGCCACTTTTGCATATCATTGTACACTTATTCATATTCCAATAATTTAAAAATGCCATGACACATAGTCCTAACTACCTATTAGAGGACTCAAACAAATATCTCATACTCATAACTCATCACATCTCATAGCCCATAACTCTTAACACATAACTCATATCACATACCTACAACCTAGGCAATGTAGTGGTGAATCTTGGTAACTGCGCAGACCGGGAGAAGCACTCTCCACCCTATCCAGTGGTACTTGTCCACCTCCAGGTTTTTCCCAATGCCCTTAGGAAAAACTTTTCACACATAGAGCTTTCCATATAGACTTTTCTATGTACAGCTCTCGAAGCCTCTAGGGTAGCAGTGTCATTCTTGGCCCAATTATCACACATTTACTTATTCACATTTTCACACCCTATTCACATATTTTACATATAATACTTAATCACTTTACACATATTAATTATCAATTTCACATATCTTAGTTAACCTAATCATGATACTATTGTTTTCAAAATTAAAACATCTTACTTTACAGTCCTAAACATGTTGTACATTTACTGAATTGCACAAGATCGAATTCAATACATCTAATATGAATAATTTCCATGGTTTAACTAATAACTGTACTTGCTGTCATCAATTTGATTTTAAATTTTTATCACAGGTCATTAGCAGTAAGTATGTCACATATGCAATTGTTCAATTTTTTGAACAGTAAATATAATTTCTATAATTAAATCTATGTTGCAGCCATAATTATCGAAATATCATTAAGTATGGTACACACCAACCTATTTGGACATTAACAAAATAGAAACCTAATACCGGTATTCAATCTGTCATGGAAAATTTATAAAATTTAATTTACAACAAAATCTATTTATACTAGATTTAAACATGTTCATGTCATGCTCCTTATTCACTCTCTAAATTTTAATAATTTACATGGTCCATAGAAAATTTAGGCAACCTCGTGATATGACCTACTAACAGTATACAATCACTTATAAAAATTTCAGTATATACCCATGTCCATAAATTATTTAAATAGCAAAAGAAGATCAAAAAGCACACTTTCAGGTCCTGAAGAAATAGACGTCAAGGGATGTTTCCGTCAACTTCAACTGAAGAACTTGACTGCAACCTATGTTGCCGTCAACCTGGTCCCAGCAGCACATACAGATAACTTTTCATACAAGGGTGAATTTGGGGTTCCAAGACTCGAGGAAAAATCCGTAAAAATATTAAGACTTAAGGGGACATGTATAAGATCAAGATCTAGGTTTACTTGCCTCTTAAAAAAATCTACAAAGATCAGAATATGTCGATGAAGCTCTTCTTGGCCTTGCCAAAAAGGTGCTCAGAAACTCCTTAGATCTTCTTCTCCAGTTGATGTAGATGGCTCCTTGGAGTTGGGATCTCTTCTTGGATGTATTGGCTGTCATCCACATGTTGTAGCTCCTCGGGGAACACCTCCAGTCGACGGATCCGGCCTTCTGAAGTTCAGCTTTTCACCATCTCGGAGCTAGGTTTTGACCAAATGCTAAAAGCCTTTTCCTCGTCCTAAGATGGGTATTTTATAGGCTCGGGGTTGGGGATACATACTAGGGTAGGTTTTCTACGCATTAGGAAGGGTTTCTAATCCAGAACCAGCCAAAACACAAGCATTAACAATTCTGGAATCGTTACGCAGGAGGATATTAACGTCAACATCGGTTGTAGTCAACTGCACAGTTGGCGTCAAGGTCTGGCCGGCAGAATGGGGTTGGCATCCAGGGGGTGGCCACCCACTGTGGTTGGCGTCCAGGGGGTGGACGCCAACAGTACCTTGGCGTCCAGGTCCTGGCCGCCAGCAGCACAGTGCAGCCAAAACCCCGTCAAACCTAAAATTAAATGTATAAATACACCAAAACAATCTAGTATGTGTAAAAATAATTGCACATGTTCTTACCACATAAAGTACATACATTTCACAATATTTAATTAAATACAACTTACACTAATCATAATTAAGATCAATATGCATCAATACATACATATATGCACATATACGTACACATTGCATAATTACATACATTACGCATGAACCTATGATTAAATGTGTTCATTATTAGTTAAATATTGTATGCACATTATCATCCAAGTACTTCACACACCATAAAAATTTAACACATTTAAAGTAGATAAATATTATTTAAACAAGAATAACACATGTATGTATACATACGCACATCCATAATACTAACTACATGCATTAAAATAATTAAATACAATAGGCACCTCAATAATTAGATAATTCACACACATTTAAATATATATTGCATGCTCGGAAATAAACTCATGATTAGTTACAAAATGTATGATAGTGTTTTCTTACTATTTGTACAATACGTACCATATGCATGAGATTTACATATATTGATGACTAGATAGTGCATGCACATTTATGTATAATTATACTTGTACGCAAATAACTTTCATGTACTTACATGGCCTATAGCATTACTTACCTATCACATGCACAATGTTATTTAAGTACTATTCATATATTATAGATGATTTGATGTACATATGATTAGATAGATAGATATCACATGCATAAGATAACATACATATATATACATATGTACTTCATATATTTACACACAACATCCATGGAATAGATAGTTCAATATGCACTTCAAGATTTTACATACATAATATCTGTAAGATGTAATATAGAATAAGCTAACTAAGAATAATTTATACCACAATCACAAATTCTTACATGCACCCACTTGAATTGACGTATGTATAATTATACACACTTATACAACATAATTATATACATTATGCAAGAAATAGATAATTATAACATGCATAATATTACTTTAAGTATTATGAGCCTAAGATTTTGGTATACACATTTTACATCAATTTAGCTAATTTCCTATTCTCAAGTAAAAATATCATATATATATATGCATGTATATGTTCTTGAGAAGTATAACAATAGTAATATGCACAATTGAATACACATGCTATACACACAACAAGTAAACACACATACACGATATAAAAGAATGAAAATTTCAGGGTATCACACATGTCCTTCCTTGGAATACCAACCTTCCATCCTCGGTCATAGCAAAGTCTGGTTTATCAGGTAATGGTTCCTTGACACAAACCAAGAATGGATCACTGTCTTGTTGTGCTTTGATCTCTTCTAGCATGTCAGATTGAATCTTGATATTGGCAACCAAGACGCGATCATCCCTATGTTCAATATTCAAGTCTAACCTTGCGAATTGTTCTAGCAGTTGCATCTCACCAAGAACTAGACTCGATAACGATGCCATCGGCTTCCTACTAGGAGCATCAGCCATGGCATTTCCCTTGCCTGGATGGTACTGGATGTTGAAATCAAAATCTTCCAGGTATTCAAGCCACCTTCTTTGCCTCATGTTAAGTTCTTTCTGTGAGAATAAGTACTTCAGACTTTTATGGTCTGAATAGACTATGAATTGCTCACCGTATAGATAGTGCCTCCAGATTTTTAAGGCAAAGACCACGGCAGCCAACTCAAGATCATGCACGTTGTAGTTGACTTCATGTGTCTTCAGTTGTCTTAAAGAATAAGCAATAACTTTCTCCTTCTGCGTCAATACACAGTCTAGCCCAATTTCTGAGGCATCAATACAGATAGAGAAACCCTCGCCCTCTATTGGAAGAGAGAGAACATGAGCTAAGGTTAGACATTCTTTTAGAGTTTGAAAACTCTTCTCACACTCTTTACTCCAGGGGTAGGAATTCTCCTTTCGTGTGAGACGCGTGAGTGGAACGGCGATTTTTTAGAAGTCCTTTATGAACTGCCTGTAGTACCCAGCCAGTCCTAAGAAGCTTCTAATTTATGTGACATTGGTTGCTCTCTCCCTATTGAGTACGGCTTCGACTTTGGAGGGATCAACGGAGATGCCGTTCTTTGAGATAACATGGCCCAAGAAAGACACTTCTTCAAGCCAGAACTCGCACTTGCTCAACTTTGCATATAATTTGTTGTCTCGCAAGACTTGCAGAGCAATCCTCAGATGTTCTTCTGTGGTTCTTGGGCAGATGAGGATGTCATCAATGACGACGAACACAATTTTATCAAGATATGGTCTGTAGATGTTGTTCATGAGTTGCATAAAGGCTGCAGGAGAATTGGTTAGACCAAAAGGCATAATGATGAATTCATAGTGTCCATACCTACTTCTGAAAGCCATTTTGAGAATATCGTCATCCTTGATCCTCATTTGATGATAGCCAGATTGGAGGTCAATCTTGGAGAAATATTGAGCTCCAAATATCTCGTCAAAAAGTTCATCGACCCGGGGTAATGGGTACTTGTTCTTGATAGTTAGTTGATTGAGTTGTCGATAGTCGATGCATAGCTTCATAGACCCATCTTTCTTCATAACGAACAGCACGGGTGCTGCCCATGGGGACGTACTAGGTCTGATAAACACCTTCTCTAACAGCTCCATCAATTGCACTTTCAATTTCTTTAGCTCGGTAGGTGACATCCGGTACAGTTGACATGACACCTGTGTAGCTCCAGGGATTAACTCAATGGTGAAGTTGACATCACGTTCAGGGGGAATCCCTGGCAGATCTTCGGGGAACACATCTGGGTAATCATGTATTATGTGTATGTCTTCTATCTTAGAGCCCTTCTTTCAACTATTACGGCCACAAGGAAACCACAACAACCTTTCCTTATCATGTTGTAGGCCTTTATGGCAGAGACGTGAGACATCTCTCTCTTATGTCTAATCCCATTGAATGACAGCTTAGGGAAATCACTAAAGGTAACTTTCCCTTTCTTGCAGTCGACACTTGCCCCATAAGTGGACAACCAGTCGGCTCTCAAAATTACATCATAGCCTTCCATGGGCATACACACCAAGTCGGCTTTTAAGTTATGTTTTCTGATCATCACATCGGCAGATGGAAAATATTTATTCAATTTCTCTTTCTCCCCCAGTGGTGTTGTGACAGAAAACTCACACCCCATAGATATAGGTTTAACATCCAAGGTATCAGCAAAATTTTGAGATATAAATGAATTGGTTGCTCTAGTATCAAATAAAACAAATGTTGATAGAGAGAAGAGTTGTAGGGTACCTTCTACATTGCCACCTTCCTCAGCGGGCTCTTCGTCATGCAGGGCTTGCAGTCTCCCCTGTTTCTTAGGCACATTAGTGCACCTCTCATTTTCCTTCAGTAACAGGCACTCAAGAATACGGTGCTCACGGCTTCCACACCGCAGACATGCGTCGACTGTCCTCCAGCATTCGTCAGCTGTGTGACCAGGCTTGTCACAGTGCTTGCAATTGCTTTTCGCTGGAGTGTTGGGAACGAAGACCTTGGGTTTCTTCTCCTGACTAGGTCCTTCCGTGATGTTGAAAGGATGCTTCCTGCCGATGTTTGGCTTGGCAGATGTCATGCCAGGTGTCAGTTCTTTCTACACGAACTTCCCCTTGATATGATCGGTGAAGTCCGTGGCATCTTCCAGTAGTGGAGCCTTCTTTACCATCTCAGCATATGTTTGAATGTTGAGAGGGGCAAGTTGAGTAATATACTGAGGCTTAAGGCCATTGAGGAAGCGCCTAGCCTTCATCTTTTTTGTATTCACCAAGTGTTCAGCATAACGGGCCAGTCTTGAGAACTGTGCCTCATATTCAGCCATAAATAGGCTCCTCTTTTTAAGAGCAGCAAACTCTGTAGCCTTCCTCTCCTGGACACGCTCAGAGAAGTACTTGGAATTAAAGGCTTCCTTGAATTCAGTCCTGGTGAAATGACCATTCGCCCTGGTCGCTTCCACTGACTCCCACCAAGCGCGGGCATCCTTCTCCAGTTGGAAAGTAGAGAGTAGCAGCTTATCCCCAGCTGCACATTACATAACACGGAAAATTCTTTCCGTCTCTTTCAGCCAGTGCTCAGATTCGTCTGGATCCGAGGAACCACTGAACCTAGGTGGGTTAAAGCTCCTGAAGTTACGATGCAGCTCGCCTGCACCGCCGCGATTTCCTCCACCTTGTGCAGCTTGTAGAAGTGCACAGGTGAGATCCTTAATAGTTTGTTGCATGCCCCTCATCTGAGCACGTTCAGCAGTCATCTTAGTTGTTTAAGTTCCTACAAATATAACTTGTTGTTATGATATTGATGTGGAATTTAATTCGTGCGTGTATGAGTTTATTTTTTAACTAGTTACCCATGGTTCTAACCACATCTCACACAGGTAGGATAACTAACTCTAGTCAAGGCTGGTCAACCTAGATCATCCTACACTTAAGAACAACCTAGGCTCTGATACCACAAAACTGTCACGCCCCGACGTGGAATATCATAACGTGGGGCAGTTGCAAGTAAACGGATACAGAGCGTATAATAGACATAAAATCATAGGACAAAGAATAAATACTAAAGTAAATGCATCTCATTAATAATTCCTCAAATGTCTATTACAACCACTAATATCAGAGCCGATCTATAGTGCCCAATTACATCGAGTAAAAATAAAAGATTAAACTAGGACTTTAACATAATACTAAGACGCCAGGGTACTCATGTCCTCACTCTTGGTAATTGTCATCCTCTTGAGTGTATGTATCTTCCTCGGTCTCACCTGAGAACACATAACCAAATAATGCAGGGTGAGCGATAACGCCTAGTAGGACTTAAATCTCATGATCAGGCATACTTTAAATGATTAATATATTAAAGAGCAGAGTAACTAATGATAGAGAGCAAGAGTCAAGTAACGCAAGAGATAGCACAATAGCACAAGATTGAAATAGCACAAGTTTCCAAATATAGCACAGAGCAGAATGGCCATAGCACAAAATCGTTGAGATAGCACAACGAGTCGAATATATAGCATAGCCCTTTGATTGTCATATAGATATTCGAGATAGATAGCACTTGAGTGTCATGCCAAAACACTATGGTCAATTAACTCCCGTGGGCAAATAGCACTCTTGGGCGCACCTTCCAGGACCAGACCGGGCCCTTGATTTATTACCAGGCATTAGTTATATTGTTTATCTTTAGACAATCAGTCAATGGTCGATAGAGAGTACCAAGAAATAGATGAGAGCACTAGATGAATAGACGAGATAGTAGAGAGTATGAATAGATGAGCGAGTATAGTACGGATGAAACTCTAGGTTATTGCACAAGAAACGACGAGTAAATAGGCGATAGTAACAGTTGCTCAACATGCGCAATTGGTGTCGACAGTCAGGTGGAATACACTACCCTTCTACTGGCCATGTTATGCGCAGGTCCAGAGGTCTTGCATGAATTAAAATAAGAGCGAGAGCAATCTAAGGACGTTTGGATCTTACCGATCCCTAAAGGGTATCATAGGTGTTAGGGTACAACCAGCTCGTCGGCCATGTGGGATTCCATGGGCAGAGGAGTCTTATGGAGGCCTTGAACAAGGATTCACTAGTCCGGCAGACGGAATATCCGACGGAAAGTTTTTCCAAGTCAAGAGAAAAGTTTATATATAGAAACAAGTGCTCGACATTCCAGAGGAATTCTAGAACAGTGGAGCATTGGTAACGGTATTCCCAAACAACGCGAGAACGAAGACAAGTCCATTTAAAAATAGGGCAATTTAAATACATTATTGAAGTAAATTACCAGATATATTATGAGATATTTCCATGCCAAGTCAAGTCTTAACGGATGGCTACAACTATGTGCATGTGTCAAGAGAATCATGGATATGAAAAGATCATGTGAATGACTTTTAATTAATAATTTCATAGCCAAGTTTAACAGTTTTGTTTACTATGTTTAAGACCGTCAACAAGGTATGAGGTTATTGTAGTAAGTCAAGATTAGCAAAAATATAGGGTTTTCATGCAAAAGACCAGAAGGCGACGTACCTTTGTAAAGGTCGCGACAGGATACTTATAGGACGCGACAGGGTCAACCAAGGGTCGCGACGGGTCGGCCAGGACAGGGAGCCAGAACGCGACGCCAGTGCCTGTCGCGTTCAGAACACGACAGGTTGCTGGTTGCGATCAGCCCAGGAACGCGGCCTATCGAACCGTCGTGTTCTCAGGTCCCGCGCCTGAGTTCGAGCGGGAAAATGGACCATGCCTTGGATTGTGGTCCAAGTTGCCATGTTTTGACATAGGGTCATTCAAAAATTAAGAACTCGATGCATATTTGTTGAAAACTTAAGAAATCACTTGCAAACTAATCTACACATGCGAGGGTACTTATAGTAAAAAATGAATTTGTAAAGCATAAAGGTCTGGACAGGTTTTAAACATGAACATGCTCGATGAACACAAAATAGTGTACAGTGAAGATAAAAGATTTAATTCGAGTAGCATACTAGATGAAAATTAGGGCTTTCAGGGGCAAACGATGCTTAACAACCATCAGTATCTCTAGTTAACATTTCGTAGCATGGGGTCATCAGAACATGGAGATCTAGATTTAACATGAGGGTTCGGGGTCAAGATAGTTGCAAAACATCAAAAATAAAGAACAAAAGATTGGCTCGATGAAAAATTGAGCAACAAGAGGGGTTTTGTTCCTGATGTCTGGAACAACCTACAGACGAATTTAATTGAGTTTGACTTGTGAGAATGCCTACCTTTGAGTCGTTTTGTCTCGTAGGGCTTAGAACTCGAAGAACAAAGGTTGGGACTTAAGCAATCCTTCTCCCCACGAGTTCTCCTCTTCCTTTGCCTCTTCTCCACGCCCAACAACCCTCAACCATGCATTAGGGCCGACCATGGAGAGATTGGGGAGTATTTATTCTCCCTTGGTTTCCATTTCTTAGTATGACTCTAATTCTCCTTTAATTCTGAGATTTCCTAATTTTTCTCAACCTTCCAAGCTTTCCACCTCCTATTTGGGTTAGGATCGGTTGCAATTTCGTGGCCAACTAATTAAGGTAGGGTTAGGAGTCCAATTCCAACCCATATTCACTATTTTAATGATTTAATTGCCCCCTTTCTTTTTAGGCAATATTAAATATATGAATTTTGGGTATTATTCATCTTTTTAAAATCCCTATTTTGGCCCAATAACTTTTATATGGTCCATTTGACAATGCCCATCACTTCTTTTTGTTTAATGGGTTTTAATTAATTAATTTTTCTTTAAAATTTTCAGTATATTTATTTATTAAAATACCGGGTTGCTACAGGTTCAATAATACTTGTTATGAATTTACATCTCCCCTTATTACTTACTTCCCCTTAGAGTATGGCTCCCGCTAATTAAATATGAGGCTCCTCCTTGATGTGAGGCTCCCCTTTAGAGTGAGGCTTGATGAGTCTTCACTTGTCTGTCAACAGTTGTTTCATGGTGTGTCGACCTGTTGTTTGATCTTGTTGTTTCTTGACATATCCACTTGTTTTTTGTCAAGTCTTCAAGACTTTTACTTGCATTGATCTTATAAAAAGAGACTTGCAAAACCATATTAGTAGTACTATAAAATCAAATACAAATCTGTGACTACTCCCTCCTCAGATATGAGTTGGATGAAGAGCTGGCAGTCACCAATGCCTTGAGCATCCTTTGTTCCTAATGCTCCAAAGATATCCTATAAATAAATTACTCAGAAGTAGGTACCCAAATCTTTTTGGGTCCTTGATGGTTAGATGCATAAAATAACCTTTAGGAATCCATACTAAGTGCCTAATTGTGCAGGTGTTTACTATGTGGCCTAATTTCTTGCAATGAGAAAAATAATGTATATAATTTGTTTTGCAGGCCTTATTATCTTTGTGATGTTTGTTTAAAACAAGATTTTTAGAAACTATTTTTTTTTAGAGCATTTGTTCATTACAAGGACCTTTTTTCTGAGGCATCTTGGTTTCTTATATAAATTTTGGAAATAGATATTTTTCTGGATACTTAATTTGTTTTCCTTTTTCAAGAGGATCGTATCCAAGACCTTGTTTATTGTTGCCAGATTTTGAGCCTTTTAAGCATAGAGCTACAGATGTTCTACCTTTTGTTAATTTACTAACTGATTCTTTTAAATAAAGATTTTCTTTAATTAGATTTTTCAAATTTTCTTCTAACTCTAATTTTTCATTATTCTTGCTCCTTAAATCTTCATTCAAAAGATAATTATTATATTTACTTTCCTTTAATTGTGTTTCCAATTGTTCCATTGTTGATTTAAGAGCGGAATTTGTGTTTTCTAGCAAGTAAGGTTATTTTTCAGATTCTTTAATTCTTTTATAACACCTTTATGTTTTTCATAAAGTTCATTAAAGACATCTTCTAAATCTTCAGACTCTGACTCTGAATCAGTGTAAGAAATATAAGATGGGTCAGAATGTACCTCATCTAGTCCTGTCATGAGGGCTAGACTTACCTGCTCTTTTTCTGAATCTGTGGTTGATGAATTTGAAGTGGAGACTTCTTCATTGTCCCAAGCAGCTGCCATAGCTTTTCTTTTGAATTTCTTGTGCTTCTTCTTCGACTTTTCTAGCTAACCAGTCTTCTTGAGTCTTGGACAATCTGATCTCAGATGTCCAGGTTTTTTGCATTCATAGCAAACTAGTTCTTTCTCATTTTTCTCCTTCTTTTGGATCCTTCTTGATCCATTCATCTTCTTCTTAAGAATTTTCTGAAGTTGGATAGTACATCATCTACATCACTGTCTTCAGAGACTGCATTTTTTGAACTAGAAGAGGAAGAGGTGGAAGGAGCAGCTATAACTTTGAAAGCATTAGTAAATTTCTTTTTCGATGAGCTTTCATATAGTTGCCCCATGTTGATCTCATGTGCCATCAATGATTCATGTATCCGGGATGTTCATGGCAATGTCCTGGTTGCTTTTGCTAATTTCTATGGGGTAGGTAACAACCTCATTGCTGAAACCCGTGCGCTATGCGATGGCCTTCGCCTGGCAAGCTTTTTAGGATTTTCACTTTCTGCTATATATTCTGACTCTTTATCTCTAGTCAATTCTCTCCAGCAGAGCAGGTGTATTTCTTGGCATACATACAGGTGGTGGCGAGTAGTGAGGGACTTGCTACATGAAGATTTTAGTATTATTTCTCATGTTTTCCATGAGACAAACTAGGTGGCAGACCAGCTTGCCAACCACGCTATTGCATCTATGTGTAATGAAGTTTCTTGGGGTGTTCATAGTCTTCCTCATTCTTGTAAGGGGCCAATGGTCATTAACAGACTTGGTCTTATGAATGTTAGACTGGTCTGATGGGGGTATGCCCCATTGCTTTTGTATCATTATCTTTATCTATATAATTTTGGCCCACGTGCTCTCGCGGGTGGAGTGGGTGCATTCTCCCCCTTTAGGGGAGGGTGCACTCCTAGTTTTGAGACTACGAGGACCACCTTTATCCAAACAAATAAATGTGCCATTAATGATCCTATAAGCTTTTCTAATGACATAGTTGTAAGATCATTAGCTTCTTCGATGGCTATGACTTTTGGAGTCCATTGGCTTTGTAGGGATCTGAGAATTTTTCTTACCATATCTCCAATGTTGTACATATTTCCAAGCCCTGCAAGACTATTTGTTATATCAGTGAACCTGCTATATATTTGGGTAATGGTCTCACCTGTTAGCATTTGGAATTTCTCATATTGTGTGACCAAGATATCAATCCTTGTTTCTTTGACTTTGTCAGTCCCTTCGTTTGTGAGCTTCAACTTGTCCGACATTTCTTTTGCTGATTTGCATGCTGAGATCTTGTTGAATTCGCTTCTTGTCAGGGCACAACAAATGAGATTCTTGGCTTTCCTATTCTGTGAGAGAAATTTTCTCTCATTGTCTGTCCACTCCTCTCTTGGGTTGAGGACTCTCAGATCTCCTTCTTCAATGATAGTCCATAGTTGATAATCATAACTCTAGAGGAAGAACTCCATCCTTTTCTTCTAGTAGTTATAATCTTCACCATTGAACAAGGGTGGTCTGTAGATAGATTGGCCTTCAGCAAATCCTTGAGCTGCCATTTGATCTTTGCTTTTTAGATCGTGAGATCTACTTGCTTGAAGAGACTTGGCTCTGATACCACTTGTTGGCCCTTAGATGATATGGCAGCAAGCTTTCTAGAGGGGGTGAATAGAATAGCTGCTGAAATACTTAAACTAAAACACAAAAATCACCACTTGAAAACTTCAGTTAGTGAATGTAGTTGTGTGCGGAGATAGAGTAGCAGTGCGGAAGTAAATTTAAACAATTATCCTGGATCGGTACTTCTCAAGTGGAAGAACTACGTTTAGTCCCCAAGCAAATCTTGGGATTTCACTAAGAAGGGTAGAATCCCCCCAAGGATATACAAACCCCCATCTCCCTACTGGTCCTCTTCCTTTCCGAGTAGAAAGAAAACACACTTCTATTATAGGTCAAGAAACCACCCTCCTAGAACAAACCCCAGTGTGGTCCTGCTAGACATAAACCCCTAGCCAGGTTCTTCCCTTAACACAATGGGAATACTATGTATAGTCCCACAGCTAGACAGAAACCACCAGCGCCCTGCTGGCTTCTCCTCACACAGGAAGAGGAACACTGTATACAGTCCAACAGTTGGACTAAGTGTTTCTTAGAAAACAAAGAACATACTGAGAGCTATACAAGATGAACAATAAGGAACTCAAACTCTCAGCTCACAAACTCTCCCCCAAGTTTACAATGATGCACAAAGAGAGTGGAGAGACAAAAGAAGCTTGAATGCTTGAAGACTTCTGATGGCTGCGTGCACACTTCTTCTTGGGCTCGAGTTCTTTCTATCTTGCTTTGAGTGTGTATGGTGTTGAGGCTTCTCACTGGATGCACACTCTTTCAGATATTTTCAGGAAGGCTCATGTCTTATTCTTCAGCCTTGCTTCATCCTTTTATGGAGCAACTTGAACAGATCCGTTGAAGAGATCCACTGGAACTCTTCTACCTGTTGCTCATCTTCTCTTCATCTACTCTTCTTCTTATTCTGTCTAACAGACACTTGGTTTAGAGGGAAGTCTAGATCTGTAGGTACAGAAGATAGAGACAGACTAAAAAGGTCCTCTGAAAAAAGCCCATATCTTTTCATACTTCCTTGTTTTTAGTTGACAACATCTCACCTACCTTGAAGAATAGTCAGCAAAAAAAAATATTTAGTCAGACAGAGAAATAATAAGTGTGACGGCCCTCATTGTACCGGTACGGTTATACCAACCCACGTCGGTATAGCAAGAGTCCTCACAGTGGGACATTCACCCAAACGATACATACAGCTGAGATACACGCGAATATACAACAGAGTAGCGGAAGTAAAAACCATCGTCTCCATTCATTCATCATCCACATTAAACATACATGCAATTCGCAATTTACATAAAAGAATTAAAGGTCCACATAATTTAAATTGCTGAAATAGAACCACAAATTGTCCACATTCATACATTCTTTTCATAATACTCTAGTACAATGTTCAAATTACATACTTATGAAATACACAAATCTCAAGAAACTCCAAAGCTAGTCTCCGCGCTCGGAGTCCGTCTCCACCGTCTCCTCCAACGGTGTCGCGTCACCAACTATACCTGTACGCCGAAGCAAGGAGTGAGTCCAAGGACGAAGCAAGCAACACTATTCATAACATACACGTACAAGTCCTAGTGGTTTCTACATGCACATTTACAATTTGCAACACATGGCATGCTAGTCAATTCAAGTTTCAACCTATAATGAAAGTTTTACAATTTTATACATGGATCATGTTTTCAGATTTCTAAGAATAAAATTCACCTATCACATGCTCTCTATTCAATTTACTCATGAAACTTTAATCTTTAAAGAGCTAAGACATGAGAGCTACCAACATGAACATTTTACATACATGAAAGGGGAACACAACTAGAATGGATTTCACATGTCCTTAAGTACTTACAAAACCCTTTTCACATGCTTTAGGTTGCTGATCCCACATGGTTTAACGGCTGCAAACCTATACATGAAAGCTACAATATTGCATAAAACATATCATGTGATCAAACAATCATGCTATCTTGTACCCGTTTTCACCAATTATCCTTAACATGGATTCTAGACATCTTTGCACATAATAGCATGATGATAATAACATAAATTCACTGATTTCACATGATTTCAGATTTGTCTCACATGGTTTTCAATAACATATTTTCACATCTTTAGTTTCACATTTTCTTTGCATAAGTTCCTCTTTCACATGGTTCACTTTACACATACACATTCACATTGTCACTTACACATTTACACATGGACACATACACATTACACATTTCACATTACACATTTTAGGTGCCGTGACACATAGTCCAAACCACCAAAGAAGGACATATACACATCACATTACACATAGACGCCATCTAGGCATTCCAATGGCGACTCTTGGACTGCGCAGACCGGGAGAACAAGTCTCCACCCTAACCAGTGGTACTTGTCCACCTCCAGGATTTCCCCCTAATGCCCTTAGGGTCACTTACACCTTGAACTTTCTCAGGGGGACTTTTCCCTGATACAGCTCCACTGCCCTCTACGGAAGCAGTGTCACATTGGCACAGTTACACATTTACACATTTACCGTTTTACACGTGGTTTTACACTTCACCCTTTTCAGCACATTCACTCTCTCACTCACATGAATATCTCTGTTTTTCCTAACATGGTACTACAGAATTTCAGGAGTTTAACACACAGGAATTTCACTAATCAAGTTGGTTTTTGACAATAACTAATCACATCACGATAATATACGTAGATTATCACATTTCACAAAAATACATAACTTTTTGTTTACTGATCCAAATGACCTGAAATTTTAACCACATGCTGTTTTCGGGTTCAAGATCATACACTCAAATTTTCAGATTTTTCTGAGCTAAATATAATTTACAGAAAATCAATACCTATTTTTGCATGTCATTCACAACTTAAGTTAACATGGAGTTTAACACATCTTGCAATTTGCCACTTACTGTTTTGAACAGAGGCTACTAATATATACATAATTTGGGGAATACAAAATTACCCTAAATCATACATCTATAGATCAATCACCACAAACCATTTTCGCATGTCTTTCTATTTACCGAACCGAATTTATTTGCATCTCATGCAAGCATGGACAATTTACCAAAATTAGGCATACATCTACTGAGCTACTAATCTTCATGATCTGATAAAACCAAGACATTCAGACTAATCCTACTCATGGAACATGGATTGGCAAGATTCTTATCAAGTCATGCTTACAAGTTTAAGGGATACAATTTTTCCTACATTCACCATCACACACCATATTCATCCACACACCACAATTGACTATATACATAGAGTATAAGATTACCATATATCCTCATCACGGAAACCATACCGAAATTAATGTAAAGGAAGGGCAGAACAGTTCAATGTTCTGTCCAGAGGAACTTGGCGGCAGTCTCTGGCCGCTGACTCAGGGTCAGCGGCATGGCCGATGGACGCCAAGCATAATATAGGCGTCCAGGGACCTTGCCGTCTATGCAGGTCTGTGCAGAAACACAGACCCGACCTCTTAAGATTTGGTGAATGGGAGGGTCTAGGACTCGAGGGAAAATGTACAAAAATTGCAAAACCAACCTAGACTCATACAGGGACATCATGGATAGGTCACTTGCCTTTTAAAAATTCCTCCAAAGGATCTAGGGCTCGGTGAAGCTCTCCTTGGGCTGTCCCAAGAAGTGCAGAAACTCCATCCAAATGATCTCTCCTCAGGGTTCTTGAGCGAGATCCACAGCAAGCCGAGGTCGGGGAAGCCTTCCTCGTCAGTCCAGCAACCTTCTTGAAGCAGTGGGACGCGGATCAAGCTCCAGGGGGTCGGATTTTTGGGTGGCAAAGTGGGTTTTTCTCACAGTTTTCTCCTAGGGTTTTTCTTCCTCTTTTTCTCCTCTTGCAAGGGTGTAAAGGGGCTGGGGGAAGGGAGCTCCGGTTTTAGACCTAAGGAGAGACCCCTCTCCCACTCCCTGGGTGATATGACAGCCCTCAGAGCCGTTGGGGAGAACCCCCAATGGCTGGGCTTTCTTGTTTCAGAAGCTTGCAGCTCTGCTGCGCATGCAGGCCAGAGAGATTGGCGTCCATATCTCTGGACGCCAGGATGAGTGTTGGCGTCCATGTCTGGACGCTGACACCAGCTAAACGGCTTGGGGTTGACGCCAAGATGGCCTTCGGCCAGAACTCTGAAATATGCAGAAAACCATGCATACCGTGCATATATACATGCAATATGTATACAGTATTATATCCATACTATCACATTTCAATACATGCATTATTTATATTTAATATAAACACATGCACACGTACTCGTACTAATTAATACGTACGTAAATATGTACATACATACACAAGCAAATATACACACATAAATACAAATAATGCGACGGAAATTCGAGGGCCTTACACCCTCTCCCCCTTAAAGAAACTTCGTCCTCGAAGTTAGAACGACACTACTCAAACAAAAGGGGATATTTCTTCTTCATCGCATCCTCAAGCTCCCACGTGGCCTCCTCACGTGAGAAGTTCCGCCATAGAACTTTCACCGACGCGATACTCTTGTTCCGGAGATGCTGAACCTTCCGGTCAAGAATGGCTACTGGTTGCTCGACATACGAAAGATCTGGCTGGATCTCCACTGGCTCATGACTAATCACATGAGACGGATCTCAGACATACTTCCTGAGCATAGATACGTGGAATACGGGTGAACGCTAGCCAAAGCTGGGGGTAATGCTAGCTCATACGCCACGCTGCCCAAACGTCTGAGAATCTCATATGGGCCAATGAATCTAGGGCTTAGCTTGCTATGCCTGCCAAATCTGACAAGTCCACGAGTAGGCGATATCTTCAAGAAGACATGATCGCCAACCTCGAACTCCAAATCCTTTCTTCTGTTGTCGGCATAACTCTTCTGCCTATCCTGTGCCGCAACAAGCCTTTTCCTGATAAGCTGAATCTTATCCGAAGTTTCCTGAACTAACTCCGGTCCGATCAACTGCCTATCACCAGTCTCCTCCCAACATAAAGGAGATCTGCAGGGCCTACCATACAACGCCTCGAATGGAGCCATACCAATACTAGCATGAAAGCTGTTGTTGTATGCGAACTCCACAAGAGGTAAATGACGCTCCCAATCGTCCTTCCAATCCAGAACACACGCTCTCAACATATCCTCGAGCGTCTGGATAGTCCTCTCGGACTGTCCATCGGTCTGGGGATGAAACGCCGAATTGAGCTTAAGCTCCGAACCTAACGCATCCTGAAGACCCTTCCACAATCTCGAAGTAAATCTCGGATCTCGATCCGAAATGATCGACTTCGGCACAACATGCAATCTAATGATACCGCTAACATACAATCTAGCTAAACTCTCTACTAACTGCTTCTTCTTCATAGGCAAGAAATGAGTAGTCTTCGAGAATCTATCTACCACTACCCAAATCGAGTCGTTGCCCCTTCTAGATCGAGGCAAACCCGATACGGAATCCATAGTGACAGCTTCCCACTTCCACACTGGGATATCCATCCTCTGCATAAGGCCGGATGGTCGCTGCCACTCGACTTTCACCTGCTGACATACTAGACATCTAGACACATAATCCGCAACATCCTTCTTCATACCGGACCACCAAAATGATCTCTTTAGGTCTTGATACATCTTAGTGTTACCCGGATGAATAGAGAATCGTGATCTATGAGCCTCCGCTAACACATGCTCACGGACATCTACTACATCGGGGACACAAACACGCTGCTGAAATCTAATCACACCGTCCTCATCACGAGCAATGCCCGCCTTACCCACTAATTCTAACAATCTAGGATCGGCTTTCTGCTGCTCAATTACCTCATCCAAGACTGAGGATCTAAGGGATAGCTGAGCTACAAAAGCCTGACACAACGATGGCTCTAACTCGGTCATAGAGCACGCTGCATCCTCCAACATCTTCCAATCCTGCTGGAGCGAAGACCTCTTTCTACTAAGAGCATCTGCTACGACATTCGCCTTTCCAGGGTGATACTGAAGGTCGAAGTCATAGTCCTTCAAGAACTCAATCCATCTTCTCTGCCTCAGGTTTAATTCCTTTTGGGAGAAAAGATACTTCAAGCTCTTGTGGTCGGTAAACACCTCAAATCTGACACCATAAAGATAGTGCCTCCAGATCTTTAGTGCATGAACCACTGCTGCGAGCTCCAAATCATGAGTCGGATAGTTCCTCTCATGCTCCTTCAACTGACGAGAAGCATAAGCCACTACCCTTTCTTGCTGCATGAGCACACAGCCTAACCCGATCCGAGACGCATCCGTATAGATGGCAAAGCCCTCTAGACCACTAGGCAATACCAATACCGGAGCAGAAGTAAGCTTAGCCTTCAATAGCTGAAAGCTACGCTCACATGCCTCAGACCATACGAACTTCTCACCCTTTCTGGTCAGCTTTGTCAAAGGGGCGGCGATGGATGAGAAACCCTCAATGAATCGCCGATAGTAACCAGCTAACCCAAGGAAACTACGAATCTCCGAAGGGGTCCTGGGAATCTCCCAATCCATAACTGCCTGGACCTTTGCTGGATCAACTGCAACACCAGCGCCGGAGATAACATGCCCGAGAAAGTGAACCTCGCGCAACCAGAACTCGCACTTGCTGAACTTCGCATACAGCTTGTGCTCACGGAGAACCTCTAAGACTAACCTCAAATGCTGACGATGTGTGGCCTCATCCGGAGAATAGACCAACACGTCATCAATAAACACTACGACAAAGCTATCTAAATACGGACTAAACACCCGGTTCATGAGATCCATGAACGCTGCAGGGGCGTTGGTCAATCCGAAAGGAAGGACCAAAAACTCATAATGTCCATAACGGGTTCTAAATGCCGTCTTGGACACATCCTCACTCCGAATTCTCAACTGATGATAACCAGATCGCAAGTCAATCTTGGAAAAGACTGATGCTTCTCGCAACTGGTCAAACAGATCATCAATCCGTGGTAAGGGATACCTGTTCTTCACAGTCACTTGGTTCAATTTCCTATAATCAATACACAACCTAAGTGACCCGTCTTTCTTCTTGACGAATAATACAGGTGCGCCCCAAGGGGAAACACTAGGGCGAATGAATCCCTTATCGAGCAATTCTTGCAATTGCTTCCTCAACTCGGCCAATTCTGCAGGGGCCATCTGATATGGGGCCTTCGAGATAGGAGAGGTGCCAGGAAGCAACTCTATAGTGAACTCTATCTCCCTATCCGGTGGCAATCCAGACAAGTCATCGGGAAAGACATCTGGAAACTCCTGCACCACATCGATCTCTGCAAGAGTCAGTGACGAACTAGCATCGTGTACTAGCATAACGCTGGCAAGAAATGCGTCACAACCCTTGTTCACCATGCGCATCGCCTTCATGGCAGAGATAACTAACTTTCCCGCTAAGTTTTTTGGCAAGGGATGAGAGAACTCGTCCTCACCAGGAATGCGGAAAACAATCTTCTTCTTACGACAATCCACTAACGCATAGTGCTCCTCTAGCCAATCCAGACCAAGAATGCAATCATAGTCCTTCATCTTTAGTAAGAAGAAACACCCATCTAGGAATCTATCCTCAATGCACACAGGTAACGACGGAATGCACTTCCTAGTCGATACCGTACCCGCAGGGGTGTGCACAGACAAAGGAACCTCTAACTCCTCAGACTCTATGCCTGACTCTAGGGCTAACTGCCTAGCGAACCGCTCGGAAATGAACGAGTGAGTAGCACCCGTATCAAACAAAACCCGAGCGTGCACACCGAAAAGCAAAACCGTACCTTCGGTGACATGCTCCGCCTGCTCGGCGTCCTCACGAGCTAAAGCAAACACTCGAGCTGGGGCTCGAGGCCTTCCTGGTCTTCCTGTAGCTGGCGCGGCTGCCGCTACTGCTGGTGCTGGCGCTCCACGCTGAGCTCCCTGCTGAAGTCTTGGGCACTCTTTGATCTTGTGGTCGCTGCTTCCACACTTTAAGCATCTACCCGCTACTAACCAGCACTCGGACCCACCATGTCTCTTCCCACAATGGGGACACTCTTTCTTCGCACCGGGGGAACGTACAGAAGGTACCTGAGAGTTGTTGACTGTCATTGGTTTCTGCGGTGTCTGGTACACCGCTTTCTTCTTATCCTGCCGCTGGAATGTCGCTGCCGGCCTCTTCTGCGAAGCCTTCTTCTCCTCCAGATATTGCTCCATTTCTCCCTCCTGTCTGCAGGCAGCGCTGAGGGCCTCGTCTAGCGTGCGGTGGTCAAACGCCACGAGTCTCGTCCGCAGTGATGGCTTGAGTCCCATCACAAACTTCTTCGTCTTCCTGCGCTCATCCTCTACGATATGCGGTGCATATTTAGAAAGTTCAGAAAACCTTGCCTCGTATTCCAGGACGGTCATCGATCCTTGCGTCAGGGAAAGGAATTCTTGCTCCATCTTGTCCTGGATATGCACTGGGACGAACTTGGCTCGAAAGAGCCTCACGAACGCGTCCCACGCCACGTCTACCGCTCCATCCTCAAAGCGTGTACGCAGTAGGGAGGACCACCATACATCAGCTCTCTCCTGCAATACACCTTCATAAGCACCAACTAACAAATTCTAACTTGACAACTAACATACAAGCATAAACTAAAGCGTACCTGTAGCATGTAGGTGGCTAATGTCACCTTATCCTCATCAGGACACCTGATAGCTCGGAAGATTTTCTCTGTCTCCCTCATCCAGCTTTTTGCCATTAGCGGATCACTCTCCCCCTTAAAAGAGGGTGGGGTCATCCTCTTGAATCGCTCCATGATGGAAGGTCCACCATGGTTCTGAGCTGGGGCCTGAGCCTGCTACATTAAACAATAACAATATACAATAAACACAATATCATGCAATTTAAATAGCAAGCTACTTAGTTGTTTCATTATTTACCTGGGACTCCAACTGGGCCTGGAGTGCTGCCTGGGTATGAGCCTGCGTCTGCATGGCTTGCACCAGACCTTGCATGAATACTCCGTAGTCCACTGGCGGTGGTGGGGGAAGCACAGGACCCTGTGGGGCCGGGGCCTGCTGCTCCGCCCGCTCCTCACGCCTCTGCTCGTCGTCGCGAGCTGGCACACCTCCACGTCGTCCACGGGAAGCCATGGCTGTAATAAAATTTCAGCCACTATTAGAGCTAGGTTACTAAGTTTTCTAACCATCTTCTTATCTATCTTTCACTTCTTATTAGTGTTTTCTACACATGTGGACATACTTAGCATGCAATGGGGACGATGACTTAGGTATATTCATGTGTAATCTCAACCGGTCGCTCTGATACCAATCTCTGTGACGGCCCTCATTATACCGGTACGGTTATACCAACCCACGTCGGTATAGCAAGAGTCCTCACAGTGGGACATTTACCCAAACGATACATACAGCTGAGATACACGCGAATATACAACAGAGTAGCGGAAGTAAAAGACCATTGTCTCCATTCATTCATCATCCACATTAAACATACATGCAATTCGTAATTTACATAAAAGAATTAAAGGTCCACATAATTTAAATTGCTGAAATAGAACCACAAATTGTCCACATTCATACATCCTTTTCATAATACTCTAGTACAATGTTCAAATTACATACTTATGAAATACACAAATCTCAAGAAACTCCAAAGCTAGTCTCCGCGCTCGGAGTCCGTCTCCACCGTCTCCTCCAACGGTGTCGCGTCACCAACTATCCCTGTACGCCGAAGCAAGGAGTGAGTCCAAGGACTCAGCAAGCAACACTATTCATAACATACACGTACAAGTCCTAGTGGTTTCTACATGCACATTTACAATTTGAAACACATGGCATGCTAGTCAATTCAAGTTTCAACCTATCATGAATGTTTTACAATTATATACATGGATCATGTTTTCAGATTTCTAAGAATAAAATTCACCTATCACATGCTCTCTATTCAATTTACTCATGAAACTTTAATCTTTAAAGAGCTAAGACATGAGAGCTACCAACATGAACATTTTACATACATGAAAGGGGAACACAACTAGCATGGATTTCACATGTCCTTAAGTACTTACAAAACCCTTTTCACATGCTTTAGGTTGCTGATTTCACATGGTTTAACGGCTGTAAACCTATACATGAAAGCTACAATATTGCATAAAACATATCATGTGATCAAACAATCATGCTATCTTGTACCCGTTTTCACCAATTATCCCTAACATGGATTCTAGACATCTTTGCACATAATACATGATGATAATAACATAAATTCACTGATTTCACATGATTTCAGATTTGTCTCACATGGTTTTCAATAACATATTTTCACATCTTTAGTTTCACATTTTCTTTGCACAAGTTCCTCTTTCACATGGTTCACTTTACACATACACATTCACATTGTCACTTACACATTTACACATGGACACATACACATTACACATTTCACATTACACATTTTAGGTGCCGTGACACATAGTCCAAACCACCAAAGAAGGACATATACACATCACATTACACATAGACGCCATCTAGGCATTCCAATGGCGACTCTTGGACTGCGCAGACCGGGAGAACAAGTCTCCACCCTAACCAGTGGTACTTGTCCACCTCCAGGATTTCCCCCTAATGCCCTTAGGGTCACTTACACTTTGAACTTTCTCAGGGGGACTTTTCCCTGATACAGCTCCACTGCCCTCTACGGAAGCAGTGTCACATTGGCACAGTTACACATTTACACATTTACCGTTTTACACATGGTTTTACACTTCACACTTTTCATCACATTCACTCTCTCACTCACATGAATATCTCTGTTTTTCCTAACATGGTACTACAGAATTTCAGGAGTTTAACACACAGGAATTTCACTAATCAAGTTGGTTTTGACAATAACTAATCACATCACGATAATATACGTAGATTATCACATTTCACATAAAAATACATAACTTTTTGTTTACTGATCCAAATGACCTGAAATTTTAACCACATGCTGTTTTCGGGTTCAAGATCATACACTCAAATTTTCAGATTTTTCTGAGCTAAATATAATTTACAGAAAATCAAATACCTATTTTTGCATGTCATTCACAACTTAAGTTAACATGGAGTTTAACACATCTTGCAATTTGCCACTTACTGTTTTGAACAGAGGCTACTAATATATACATAATTTGGGGAATACAAAATTACCCTAAATCATACATCTATAGATCAATCACCACAAACCATTTTCGCATGTCTTTCTATTTACCGAACCAAATTTATTTGCATCTTATGCAAGCATGGACAATTTACCAAAATTGGGCATACATCTACTGAGCTACTAATCTCCATGATCTGATAAAACCAAGACATTCAGACTAATCCTACTCATGGAACATGGATTGGCAAGATTCTTATCAAGTCATGCTTACAAGTTTAAGGGATACAATTTTTCCTACATTCACCATCACACACCATATTCATCCACACACCACAATTGACTATATACATAGAGTATAGGATTACCATATATCCTCATCACGGAAACCATACCGAAATTAATGTAAAGGAAGGGCAGAACAGTTCACTGTTCTGTCCAGAGGAACTTGGCGGCAGTCTCTGGCCGCTGACTCAGGGTCAGCGGCATGGCCGATGGACGCCAAGCATAATATAGGCGTCCAGGGACCTTGCCGTCGATGCAGGTCTGTGCAGAAACACAGACCCGACCTCTCAAGATTTGGTGAATGGGAGGGTCTAGGACTCGAGGGAAAATGTACAAAAATTGCAAAACCAACCTAGACTCATACGGGGACATCATGGATAGGTCACTTGCCTTTTAAAAATTCCTCCAAAGGATCTAGGGCTCGGTGAAGCTCTCCTTGGGCTGTCCCAAGAAGTGCAGAAACTCCCTCCAAATGATCTCTCCTCCGGGTTCTTGAGCGAGATCCACAGCAAGCCGAGGTCGGGGAAGCCTTCCTCGTCAGTCCAGCAACCTTCTTGAAGCAGTGGGACGTCGGATCAAGCTCCAGGGGGTCGGATTTTTGGGTGGCAAAGTGGGTTTTTCTCACAGTTTTCTCCTAGGGTTTTTCTTCCTCTTTTTCTCCTCTTGCAAGGGTGTAAAGGGGCTGGGGGAAGGGAGCTCCGATTTTAGACCTAAGGAGAGACCCCTCTCCCACTCCCTGGGTGATATGACAGCCCTTCAGAGCCGTTGGGGAGAACCCCCAATGGCTGGGCTTTCTTGTTTCAGAAGCTTGCAGCTTGCTGCGCATGCAGGCCAGAGAGATTGGCATCCATATCGCTGGACGCCGGATCAGTGTTGGCGTCCATGTCTGGACGCTGACACCAGCTAAACGGCCTGGGGTTGACGCCAAGATGGCCTTCGGCCAGAACTCTGAAATATGCAGAAAACCATGCATACCGTGCATATATACATGCAATATGTATAAATATTATATCCATACTATCACATTTCAATACATGCATTATTTATATTTAATATAAACACATGCACACGTACTCGTACTAATTAATACGTACGTAAATATGTACATACATACACAAGCGCAAATATACACACATAAATACAAATAATGCGACGAAAATTCGAGGGTCTTACAATAAGTTTATCCATATGAAGTACATTTCAACTTTTAGATGGGCGCCAAAAACATTTTGAAACATTTGCAATGTAGAGGCAATCGATGTTCGAATGTAATCCATGTATGTAATCAATGTTTGAACATAATCGATGTTTAGGACAATCGATGTTCAAGTGAAACGTTGTTGTACTGAAATCGATATTTGAATGAAGTCGGTGTTTGAGTATAATCGATGCTCTAAGTGAAATCGATGTTAAACCGAAATCGATGTTTGAATGGAGTCGATGTTTAAGTGAAATCGATGTTTTGAATGAAATCGATGTTCTAAATGAAATCGATGTTGAACCGAAATCGATGTTTGAATGAAGTCGATGTTTAAGTGAGATTGATATTTTGAATGAAATCGATGTTCTGACTGAAATCGATATTTAAGTAAACTGTAATCGATGTGTTTGTATAGTAATCGATGTGGACTTTAAAAACAATAATCGATGTGGCACTTAGTCAGTAATCGATATGCATTGAACAACAATCGATTTAGCTTTTCAGTGTAAATCATGAAACGATAGTGCCATAGTATGTTGTATTTGCGAGGAAAAATATGATATTAAATATATTCATGATATTTAAGTTAATCATGAGTTTTGTTATCACCAAGATAAAGGATAAAATATAAGAGTGGTTCAATAGGATAATGGTTTCCTAATATAATTAGGCAACTAAAAACCCATCCCCCTTTAAAAACCTCCTCTATCCGATGGGATGACCCCTGGGATTGCTGAGGTCGTGCTTGGACTCTCTAGAGGCTGGGAATCGCAAGAGAAGGCTGGGCAAGAAGAAACTTTGTCCTCATCTCCACCTGCGACCTACAAACAAGGCCTTTCATGATAGTCACCAAAGGTTAGTAAAACCTCGACCAAACCTAGCAAACCATATACCCCTGGAAAGATCTACGATCTAGTTTCGTATGGTACTATTTGTCCAAATTTCTACCCAGTAGATAGTGAGAATTAGGCGTTCTTCTTCAACTGGTTGAAACTAGGGTTTTCTGGAGAACGAATCTTTATTCAACCCAAAGGTAGGTTATCTCCATGCCAAACTCTAATTAAACTCGTTCATACATGCATACATATGTATAGATTATGTTCTTACCATTTTCCCCAATTTCAATCATATAGATTTCGTGAATTAAATCTTGCATGTAAGAATGTTGTGCTGTCTAGTTTAAAACTATGATCTGTCATATGAGTTTTGTATCTTTTTGTGGAGTCATTTCCAAATTGAGCACTAAACATGGAATTTGTTCTCCAATGACTCTAGTTTTATTTGGATCTGGTTTCCCTAATTTTTGTTGTCTGTACATAGAGCATTAGCCTATACATGTGTGCTACATCAGATTCACGTAGACAGCCACAATATATCTTGTTACCTTGCCAAATGACTATTGCTTCTTGATTACTTGTTACTGTACATTTTATAGAAATCCTCTAACTAATAGAAGTGGTTTCATCTGATTTGGATCACCCTAGCATTAGTTTTGATTTTTTTAACCTAAAGGCATGAAACCTAGTTTGAGTTGGAAAAGGAAAATACCCCTATGAGGCACCCAAACACTGGAAACAGAAAGACAACGAGTCGACCTGTAGCAATCAGAAGGCGATAGGAAGGTATCACCTTTGGGGATAAGAAGGCGACATCCTTCTGGTCATCTTATTGAAGGCAACATAATCTGTGTCACCTTCAGACACAGTGGGCATTTCTGCCCTATTTTGTCTGTTTTACCTCATTTTTGTGTCTCGTCTTCTCTTGTGTGAAGTTAATTACTATTAACATGCATTTATGAACCCATAGAAAAGTTAAAACATGTTCACATGATTTTTAATTGCTCTTAGGTTAATGATCATGCTCTCTACTTGCCCATTATTCACTTTCTTACCGTGTTATCGAACGTGCTAAAAACACATAGCTACTTGCTAAAATTGTTATGCATGAGTATTCTTTCCTGATTTAGCACTCCCAATACTTGCCATAAACGGTGTAAGGCCCTCGAATTTCTGTTGCATTATTTGTATTTGTGTGTGTGTATATTTGTGCTTGTGTATGTATATACCTACTTACGTACGTATTAATTAGTACAATTACGTGTGCATATGTTATACTACATGTAAATAAGGCATGTATTGAATGGTGATAGTATGGATACACTACCATATACATATGCATGTATATATGCAAGGTATGCATGGTTTTCTGCATATTTTAGAGTTCTGGCCGAAGGCCATCTTGGCGTCACCCCTAGCCGTTAAGGTGGTGTCAGCGTCCAGACATGGATGCCAACACTAATCCTGGCGTCTAACGATATGGACGCCTATTTCTCTGGCCTGCATGCGCAGCAGAGCCAGAAATTCCGGAAACAAGAAAGCTCAGCCATTGGGGAGCTGTCCCCAACAGCTCTGAGAGCTGTCTTGTCACCCTGTGAGTGGGAGAGAGGCTCCCCATATGTCTGAACCTGGATCTGCCTTCTCCCACCCCTCTCTTCACCTTTGCAAGAGAGAAACTAGGAGAAAAACCCTAGTTTCTGAGCTGTGAGAAAACCCACTCTTTACACCCAAAGATCCGACTTCCTGGAGCTAGATCCGGCCATCTTCCATGATAAGAGGATAGCTGGAGCAAAGGAGGAGACTTCCCCGACATCCCCTTGCTGTGGAGATCATCCAGGAGCCCAGAGGAAGAAGATCTAGGAGGTCATTTTGCACCTTCTTGGGACTGCCCAAGGAGGGCTTCTCCGAGCACTTTGATCTATTGGGGCAATTTCTAAAAGGCAAGTGACGTAACCATAATGTCCCCGTATATGTCTAGGTCGATTCTACAATTTTTTGTATATTTTTCCCTCGAGTCCTAGACCCTCACATTCACCCAACTTGAGAGCTCGAGTCTGTGTTTCTGCACAGACCTGCATTGACGGCAAGGTCAATGGACACTGAGATCATGCTTGGCGTCCATCGACCATGCCGCTGACACTGAGTCAGCAGCCAGAGACCGCCGCCAAGTTCCTCTGGACAGAACAATGACTTGTTCTGCCCTTCCTATACAACTATTTTCGGTATGGTTTCCGTGATGAGGATATATGGTAACCCTATACACTATGTATACTGTTAAATGTGGTGTGTGGATGAGTGTGATGTGTGGTGGTGAATGTTAGAAAATTGTATCCCATGAACTTGTAAGCATGATTTGTTGATAATCTTGCCAATCTATGCTTTATGATTAGGACTAGTCTGAATGCCTCAGTTTTGTCAGATCATGAAGATTAGTGGATCAGTATACATGTACTCAGTTTCTGATGAATTGTCCATGCTTGTATAAATTGCTAATAAATTCGGCTCGAAAAATAAAAAGACATGTAAGAATGGTTTGTGGTGATCGATCTGTGGTTGTATGATTTAGGATAATTCTATATTCTCAGGTCATGCATATAACAGTAGTCTCTGTTCAACAGTAAGTGGCAAAATCTCATGATGTGTTAAACTCCATGTCAACTTAAATTGTGAATGGCATGCGAAATAGGTATTTGATTTGCTGTAAATTCTATTTAGCTCATAAAAATCTAAAAAATTGAATATATGACCTTGAACCCGAAAATAGCATGTGGTTAAAATTTCAGGTCATTTGGACCAGTATATAAGGAGTTATGTATTTTCCATGTGAAATGTAAAAATCCGTGTATGTTATCGTGAAGTGGTTAGATATTGTTTAAACCCAACCTGATTAGTGAATTTACTGTGTGTTAAACTCCTGAAATCTGTAGTGCCATGTCAGGAAAAACAGAGATATGCATGTAAGTGAGAAAGTGAATGAGATGAAAAGTGATATGTGTAAAACCATGTGTAAAATTGGTAAAATGTGTAAATGTGCCAAGTGTGACATTGCTTCCACAGAGGGCAGTGGAACTGTATCAGGGAAAAGTCTCCCTGAGAAAGTTCAATGTGTAAGTGACCCTAAGGGCATTAGGGGGAAATCCTGGAGGTGGACAAGTACCACTGGTTAGGGTGGAGACTTGTTCTCCCGGTCTGCGCAGTCTAAGAGTCGCCATTGGAATGCCTAGATGGCGTCTATGTGTAATGTGATGTGTATATGTCTTTCTTTGGTGGTTGGACTATGTGTCACGGCACCTAAAATGTGTAATGTGAAATGTGTAATGTGTATGTGTTCATGTGTAAATGTGTAAGTGAACAATGTGAATGTGTATGTGCAAAGTGCAACTATGTGAAAGAGGAAACTTGTGTAAAGAAAATGTGAAATTCTAAATGTGAGGATATGATATTGAAATCCATGTGAGACAAATCTAAAACCATGTGAAATCAGAAATTTCATGTTGTTATCATCATGTTTATATGTGCAAAAATGGTTAGAATCCATGTTAAGGATAATTGATGAGCACGGGTACAAAATAACATGATTGGTTGTTCACATGATATGTTTTAAGCAACATTGTAGCTCTCATGTGTTGGTTTACAGCCATTAAACCAAGTGAAACCAGCAACTTAAAGCATGTGAAAATGTCTATGTATGGGTGTTTAAAAACATGTAAGATCCATGCTAGTCGTGTTTTCCTTTCATATATGCACAATTTCATGTTGGTAGCTCTCATGTCTTGGTTCTATAAAGGTAAAATTTCACGAGTAAATTGAATAGAGAGCATGTGATAGGTAAAGTTTTATTCTTAGAAATCTGAAAGCATGATCCATGTATTAAATTGTAAAACTTTCATGCCATGTGTTGAAAATTTTGAATGTGTATGTAGAAACCGCTATGACTTATACGTGTACGTTATGAGTAGTGTTGCTTGCTGAGTCTTTAGTGTGACGGCCCTCGATACACCGGTACGGTCATACCGACCCACGTCGGTATAGTGAGAGTCCTCACAGTGGGACATTTACCCAAACGATACAAACATCTGAGATACACGCGAATATACAACAGAGTAGCGGAAGTAAAAGACCAATGTCTTCATTCATTCATCATCCACATTAAACATACATGTAGTTCGCAATTTACATAAAAGAACTAAAAATCCACAGGATTTAAATTGCTGAAATTAAATACAAATGTCCACACTTATACATCCTTTTCATGATACTTCTAGTACAATGTTTCAAAGTTACATACTATAAAATACACAAATCTCAAGGAACTCCAAAAACTAGCTAGTCTCCACGCTCGGAGTCCGTCTCTGCTGCCTCCTCCAAAGGTACTGTGTCACCAACTATACCTGTACGCCGAAGCAAGGAGTGAGTCCAAGGACTCAGCAAGCAACACTACTCATGATATACACTTATAAGTCCTAGTGGTTTCTACATGCACATTTACAATTTGCAACACATAGCATGCTAGTCAATTCAAGTTTCCAACCTATCATGAAAGTTCTACAATTTTATACATAAATCATGCTTTCAGATTTCTAAAATAAAATTCACCTATCACATGGTCTCTATTCAATTTACTCATGAACTTAAATCTTTAAAGAGCTAAAACATGAGAACTATCAACATGAATGTTATGCATACATGAAAGGGAACACAACAAGCATAGACTTTTCATATTTTTAGACACATACATGAACCTTTTCACATGCTTTAGGTTGCTGATTTCATATGGTTTCATGGCTGAAAACCTATGCATGAGAACTACAACATGCATAAAACATATCACATCAACAACCATTCATGGTATCTTGTGCCCGTGTTCACTAATTATCCCTAACATGGATTCTAAGCACCTTTGCACATTAACATAATGATAATAACATGAATTTACTTAATTCACATGATTTCAGATTTGTCTCACATAGGTTTCAATAACCTATTTCCACGTCTTTAGTTTCACATTTTTATTTACACAAGTTTTCTCTTTCACATGGTTCACTTTACACATACACATTCACATTGTCACTTACACATTTACACATGGTCACATACACACTTACACATGAAATTTTAACCACATGTTGTTTTCGGGTTCAAGATGATACCCTCAATTTTTCAGATTTTCTGAGCTTCATGGAATTTACAGTAAATAAAACACCTAATTAGTATGCCATTCACAATTTCATTTAACACGGGGTTTAACACATTTTGTTTCTTGCCACTTACTGTTTTAACATAAGTTACTAACATATGCATGAATTTAGAATACAACATTACCCTAATTCATACATCTATGGATTGGTCACTACACACCATTCTTGCATGCTTTCATTTTATTCTACCGAATCGGATTTATTAGCACGTTACACTAGCATGGATAATTTACCAAATTTGCAAAACACATATACTGACCCACTGACTTTCATGATCAGACCAAAACCAAGGCATTCACTAATCCTAATCATGGAACATGGAATTGCAAAATTTTCAACAAGTTATGCTCACAATTCATGGGATACAATATCTCCCACATTCACCATCACACCACATTCATCCACACACCACAATAGACAATATACATAGAGTTTAAGGTTTACCATATATCCTCATCACGTAAACATACCGAAGTTAAAGTATAAGAGGGACAGAACAGCTCACTGTTCTGTCCAGAAGAACTTGGCGGCGGTCTCTGGCCGCTGACTCAGGGTCAGCGGCATGGTCGATGGACGCCAATCATGATCTGGGCGTCCAGGGACCTTGCCGTCGAACCAGGTCTGTGCAGAAACACAGACCCGAGCTCTGAATCTTGGGTGAATTGGAGGGTCTAGGACTCGAGGAAAATTCCATAAAAATCAAAGAAACCACCTAGACTCATAAGGGAACACCATGGATAGGTCACTTGCCTTTATAAAATTCCTCCAAGGGATTTATGGCTCGGTGAAGACCTCCTTGGGCAGTCCCAAGAAGTTGCAGAACTCCCTCCAAGATCACTTCCTCCTGGTTCTTGGATGAGCTCCACAGCAGGGTCGATGGGGAAGCCTTCTCCTTTGCTCCAGCTTCCTCCTTGTCGTGGAAGATCTTCAGATCAAGCTCCAAGGGGTCGGATTTGAGGGTGGTAAGATGGGTTTTCTCACAGCTTTTCTCCTAGGGTTTTTCTCCTCTTTTTCTCCTCTTGCAAGGGGTGAAGGGAAGAGTGGGAGAGGCCAATTCGGGTTCAGGATTTAGGAGGGTCTCTCTCCCACTCACTAGGGTGATGGGACACCCTCAGAGCCGTTGGGGAACTTCCCCCCAATGGTGGCCATACCTTGTTTCAGAAGCTTGCAGCTCTGCTGCGCATGCAGGTCAGAGAAGTTGGCATCCATATCACTGGACGTCAGGATGAGTATTGGCGTCCATGTCTGGACGCTGACACCACCTAAACGGCCAGGGGTTCACGCCAAGTGGACCTTCGGCCAAAACCCTAAGTTATGCAGAAAACCATGCATACCGGGCATATATATATGCAATATGTATACGGTATTGTATCCATACTATCATAATGCAATACATACATTATTTATACTTAATATAAACACATGCACACGTAATTATACTAATTAAAGCGTATGTAGTTATGTACATACATACACAAGTACAAACATACACACACAAATACAATTAATGCGATGGAAATTCGAGGGTCTTACACCCTCTCCCCCTTAAAGAAACTTCGTCCTCGAAGTTAGAACGACACTACTCAAACAAAAGGGGATACTTTTTCTTCATCGCATCCTCAAGCTCCCACGTAGCCTCCTCACGTGAGAAGTTCTGCCATAGAACTTTCACCGACGAGATACTCTTGTTCCGGAGATGCTGAACCTTCCGGTCAAGAATGGCTACTGGTTGCTCGACATACGAAAGATCTGGCTGGATCTCCACTGGCTCATGACTAATCACATGAGACGGATCTCGGACATACTTCTGAGCATAGATACGTGGAATACAGGGTGAACGCTAGCCAAAGCTAGGGGTAAGCTAGCTCGTACGCCACGTTGCCCAAACGTCTGAGAATCCCATATGGGCCAATGAACCTAGGGCTTAGCTTGCTATGCCTGCCAAATCTGACAACACCTCGAGTAGGCGATATCTTCAAGAAGACATGATCGCCAACCTCGAACTCCAAATCCTTTCTCCTATTGTCGGCATAACTCTTCTGCCTATCCTGTGCCGCAACAAGCCTTTTCCTGATAAGCTGAATCTTATCCGAAGTTTCCTGAACTAACTCCGGTCCGATCAACTGCCTATCACCAGTCTCCTCCCAACATAAAGGAGATCTGCAGGGCCTACCATACAACGCCTCGAATGGAGCCATACCGATACTAGCATGAAAGCTGTTGTTGTATGCGAACTCCACAAGAGGTAAATGACGCTCCCAATCATCCTTCCAATCCAGAACACACGCTCTCAACATATCCTCGAGCGTCTAGATAGTCCTCTCGGACTGTCCATCGGTCTGGGGATGAAACGCCGAACTGAGCTTAAGCTCCAAACCTAACGCATCCTGAAGACCTTTCCACAATCTCGAAGTAAATCTCGGATCTCGATCCGAAATGATCGACTTCGGCACACCATGCAACCTAATGATACCGCTAACATACAATCTAGCTAAACTTTCTACTGACTGCTTCTTCTTCATAGGCAAGAAATGGGCAGTCTTCGAGAATCTATCTAAACTACCCAAATCGAGTCATTGCCCCTTCTAGATCGAGGCAAACCCGAAACGAAATCCATAGTGACAGCTTCCCATTCCATACGGGGATATCCATCCTCTGCATAAGGCCGGATGGTCGCTGCCGCTCGGCTTCACTTGCTGACATACTAGCATCTAGACACATAATCCGCAACATCCTTCTTCATGCCGGACCACCAAAATGATCTCTTCAAGTCTTGATACATCTTAGTGTTACCCGGATGAATAGAGAATCGCGATCTATGAGCCTCCGCTAACACATGCTCACGGACATCTACCACATCGGGGACACAACACGGTGCTGAAATCTAATAACACCGTCCTCATCACGAGCAATGCCCGCCTTACCCACTAACTCTAACAATCTAGGGTCGGCTTTCTGCTGCTCAATCACCTCATCCAAGACTGAGGATCTAAGGGATAGCTGAGCTACAAAAGCCTGACACAACGATGGCTCTAACTCGGTCATAGAGCACGCTGCATCCTCCAACATCTTCCAATCCTGCTGGAGCGAAGACCTCTTCCTACTAAGAGCATCCGCTACGATGTTCGCCTTTCCAGGATGATACTGAAGGTCGAAGTCATAGTCCTTCAAGAACTCAATCCATCTTCTCTGCCTCAGGTTTAATTCCTTTTGGGAGAAAAGATACTTCAAGCTCTTGTGGTCGGTAAACACCTCAAATCTGACACCATAAAGATAGTGCCTCCAGATCTTTAGTGCATGAACCACTGCTGCGAGCTCCAAATCATGAGTCGGATAGTTCCTCTCATGCTCCTTCAACTGACGAGAAGCATAAGCCACTACCCTCTCTTGCTGCATGAGCACATAGCCTAAACCAATCTGAGATGCATCCGTATAAATGGCAAAGCCTTCTAGACCACTGGGCAATACCAATACCAGAGCAGAAGTAAGCTTGCCTTCAATAGCTGAAAGCTGCGCTCACATGCCTCAGACCATACGAACTTCTCACCCTTTCTGGTCAGCTTTGTCAAAGGGGCGGCGATGGATGAGAAACCCTCAATGAATCGCCGATAATAACCAGCCAACCCAAGGAAACTACGAATCTTTGAAGGGGTCCTGGGAATCTCCCAATCCATAACTGCCTGGACTTTTTCTGGATCAACTGCAACACCAGCGCCGGAGATAACATGCCCGAGAAAATGAACCACGCGCAACCAGAACTCGCACTTGCTGAACTTCGCATATAGCTTGTGCTCACGGAGACCCTCTAAGACTAACCTCAAATGCTGACGGTGTGTGGCCTCATCCGGAGAATAGACCAACACGTCATCAATAAACACAACAACAAAGCTATCTAGATACGGACTAAACACCCGGTTCATGAGATCCATGAACGCTGCAGGGGCGTTAGTCAATCCGAAAGGAAGAACCAAATACTCATAATGTCCATAACGGGTTCTAAATGTCGTCTAGGACACATCCTCACTTCGAATCCTCAACTGATGAAACTAGATCGCAAGTCAATCTTAGAAAAGACTGATGCCTCTCGCAACTGGTCAAAAAGGTCATCAATCCGAGGTAAGGGATACCTGTTCTTCACAGTCACCTGGTTCAACTTCCTATAATCAACACACAACGAAGTGACCCGTCTTTCTTCTTGACGAATAATACAGGTGCGCCCCAAGGGGAAACACTAGGGCGAATAAATCCCTTATCGAGCAATTCTTGCAATTGCTTCCTCAACTCGGCTAATTCTGCAGGGGCCATCTGATATGGGGCCTTCGAGATAGGAGAGGTTCCTGGAAGCAACTCTATAGTGAACTCTATCTCCCTATCTGGTGGCAATCCAGACAAGTCGTCGGGAAAGACATCTGGAAAGTCCTGCACCACATCAATCTCTGCAAGAGTCAGTGACGAACCAGCATCGGGTACTAGCATAACGCTGGCAAGAAATGCGTCACAACCCTTGTTCACCATGCGCATCACCTTCATGGCAGAGATAACTAACTTTCCCGCTAAGTTCTTTGGCAAGGGATGAGAGAACTCATCCTCACCAGGAATGCGGAAAACAATCTTCTTCCTACGACAATCCACTAACGCATAGTGCTCCTCTAGCCAATCCAGACCAAGGATACAATCATAGTCCTTCATCTTTAGCAAGAAGAAACACCCATCTAGGAATCTATCCTCAATGCACACAGGTAACGACGGAATGCACTTCCTAGTCGATACTGTACCCGCAGGGGTGTGCACCGACAAAGGGACCTCTAACTCCTCAGACTCTATGCCTGACTCTAGGGCTAACTGCTTAGAGAACCGCTCGGAAATGAACGAGTGAGTAGCACCCGTATGAAACAAAACCCGAGCGTGCACACCGAAAAGCAAAACCGTACCTTCGGTGACATGCTCCGCCTGCTCGGCGTCCTCACGAGCTAACGCAAACACTCGAGTTGGGGCTCGAGGCCTTCCTGGTCGTCCTGTAGCTGGCGCGGCTGCCGCTACTGCTGGTATTGGCGCTCCTCGCTGAGCTCCCTGCTAAAGTCTTGGGCAATCTTTGATCTTGTGGTCACTGCTCCCACACTTTAAGCATCTACCCGCTACTAACCAGCACTCGGAACCTCCATGGGTCTTCCCACAATGGGGACACTCTTTCTTCGCACCGGGGGAACGTACAGAAGGTACCTGAGAGTTGCTGACTGCCACTGATTTCTGCGGTGTCTGGTACACCGTTTTCTTCTTATCATGCCGCTGGAATGTCACTGCCGACCTTTTCTGCGAAGCCTTCTTCGCCTCCAGATACTGCTCCATTTCTCCCTCTGTCTGCAGGCTGCGCTGAGGGCCTCGTCTAGCATGCGGTGGTCGAACGCCACGAGTCTCGTCCTCAGTGATGGTTTGAGACCCATCACGAACTTCTTGGTCTTCCTGCGCTCATCCTCTACTATATGCGGTGCATATTTAGAAAGTTCAGAAAACCTTGCCTCGTATTCCAGGACGGTCATCGATCCTTGCGTCAGGGAAAGGAATTCTTGCTCCATCTTGTCCTGGATGTGCACTGGGACGAACTTGGCTCGGAAGAGTCTCACGAACGCGTCCCACGCCACGTCTACTGCTCCGTCCTCAAAGCGCGTACGCAGTAGGGAGGACCACCATACATCAGCTCTCTCCTGCAATACACCTTCATAAGCACCAACTAACCAATTCTAACTTGACAAACAACATACAAGCATAAACCAAAGCATACCTGTAGCATGTAGGTGGCTAAGGTCACCTTGTCCTCATCAGGACACCTGATAGCTCGGAAGATTTTCTCCGTCTCCCTCATCCAGCTTTCTGCCATTAGCGGATCACTCTCCCCCTTAAAAGAGGGTGGGGCCATCCTCTTGAATCGCTCCATGATGGAAGGTCCACCATGGTCCTGAGCTGGGGCCTGAGCCTGCTACATTAAACAATAACAATATACAATAAACACAATATCATGCAATTTAAATAGCAAACTACTTGGTTATTTCATTATTCTACCTGGGCCTCCAACTGGGCCTGGAGTGCTTTCTGGGTGTGGGCCTGCGTCTGCATGGCTTGCACCAGACCTTGCATGAATACTCCATAGTCCACTGGCGGTGGTGGGGGAAGCACAGGACCCTGTGGGGCCGGGGCCTGCTGCTCTGCCCGCTCCTCACGCCTCTGCTCGTCGTCGCGAGCTGGCACACCTCCACATCGTCCACGGGAAGCCATGGCTGTAATAAAATTTCAGGCACCATTAGAGCTAGGTTACTAGGTTCTCTAACCATTTTCTTATCTATCTTTCATTTCCTATTAGTGTTTTCTACACATGTGGACATACTTAGCATGCAATGGGGATGATGACTTAGGTATATTCATGTGCAATCTCAACTGGTCGCTCAGATACCAATCTCTGTGACGGCCCTCGATACACCGGTACGGTCATACCGACCCACGTCGGTATAGCGAGAGTCCTCACAGTGGGACATTTACCCAAACGATACAAACAACTGAGATACACGCGAATATACAACAGAGTAGCGGAAGTAAAAGACCAATGTCTTCATTCATTCATCATCCACATTAAACATACATGCAGTTCGCAATTTACATAAAAGAACTAAAAATCCACAGGATTTAAATTGCTGAAATTAAATACAAATGTCCACACTTATACATCCTTTTCATGATACTTCTAGTACAATGTTTCAAAGTTACATACTATAAATACACAAATCTCAAGGAACTCCAAAACTAGCTAGTCTCCACGCTCGGAGTCCGTCTCTGCTGCCTCCTCCAAAGGTACTGTGTCACCAACTATACCTGTACGCCGAAGCAAGGAGTGAGTCCAAGGACTCAGCAAGCAACACTACTCATGATATACACTTATAAGTCCTAGTGGTTTCTACATGCACATTTACAATTTGCAACACATAGCATGCTAGTCAATTCAAGTTTCCAACCTATCATGAAAGTTCTACAATTTTATACATAAATCATGCTTTCAGATTTCTAAAATAAAATTCACCTATCACATGGTCTCTATTCAATTTACTCATGAACTTAATCTTTAAAGAGCTAAAACATGAGAACTATCAACATGAATGTTATGCATACATGAAAGGGAACACAACAAGCATAGACTTTTCATATTTTTAGACACATACATGAACCTTTTCACATGCTTTAGGTTGCTGATTTCATATGGTTTCATGCTGAAAACCTATGCATGAGAACTACAATAATGCATAAAACATATCACATCAACAACCATTCATGCTATCTTGTGCCCGTGTTCACTAATTATCCCTAACATGGATTCTAAGCACCTTTGCACATTAACATAATGATAATAACATGAATTTACTTAATTCACATGATTTCAGATTTGTCTCACATAGGTTTCAATAACCTATTTCCACGTCTTTAGTTTCACATTTTTATTTACACAAGTTTTCTCTTTCACATGGTTCACTTTACACATACACATTCACATTGTCACTTACACATTTACACATGGTCACATACACATTTCACATTACACTTTACACATTTTTAGGTGCCGTGACACATAGTCCAAACCACCAAAGAAGGACATATACACATCACATTACACATAGACGCCATCTAGGCATTCCAATGGCGACTCTTGGACTGCGCAGACGGGAGAACAAGTCTCCACCCTAACCAGTGGTACTTGTCCACCTCCAGGATTTCCCCCTAATGCCCTTAGGGTCACTTAACACAATGAACTTTCTCAGGGGGACTTTTCCCTGATACAGCTCAAATGCCCTCTACGGAAGCAGTGTCACATTGGCACAGTTACACATTTACACATTTGCCGTTTTACACATAGTTTTACACTTTACACTTCCATCACATTCACTTTCTCACTCACATGAATATCTCTGTTTTCCTAACATGGTACTACAGAATTTCAGGAGATTAACACACAGTAATTTCACCAATCAAGTTGGTTTTAAACAAAATCTAATCATATTACGATCATATGCACGAATTATCACATTTCACATGAAAAATACATAACTTTTTATTCACTGATCCAAATGACCTGAAATTTTAACCACATGCTGTTTTCGGGTTCAAGATGATACCCTCAATTGTTCAGATTTTTCTGAGCTTCATGGAATTTACAGTAAATAAAACACCTAATTAGCATGCCATTCACAATTTCATTTAACACGGGGTTTAACACATCTTGTTTCTTGCCACTTACTGTTTTAACATAAGTTACTAACATATGCATGAATTTAGAATACAACATTACCCTAATTCATACATCTATGGATTGGTCACTACAAACCATTCTTGCATGCTTTCATTTTATTCTACCGAATCGGATTTATTAGCACGTTACACTAGCATGGATAATTTACCAAATTTGCAAAACACATATACTGACCCACTGACTTTCATGATCAGACCAAAACCAAGGCATTCAACTAATCCTAATCATGGAACATGGAATTGCAAAATTTTCAACAAGTTATGCTCACAATTCATGGGATACAATATCTCCCACATTCACCATCACACCACATTCATCCACACACCACAATAGACAATATACATAGAGTATAAGGTTTACCATATATCCTCATCACGTAAAACATACCGAAGTTAAAGTATAAGAGGGACAGAATAGCTCACTGTTCTGTCCAGAAAAACTTGGCGGCGGTCTCTGGCCGCTGACTCAGGGTCAGCGGCATGGTCGATGGACGCCAATCTGATCTGGGCGTCCAGGGACCTTGCCGTCGAACCAGGTCTATGCAAAACACAGACCCGAGCTCTGAATCTTAGGTGAATTGGAGGGTCTAGGACTCGAGGAAAATTCCATAAAAATCAAGAAACCACCTAGACTCATAAGGGAACACCATAGATAGGTCACTTGCCTTTATAAAATTCCTCCAAGGGATTTATGGCTCGGTGAAGACCTCCTTGGGCAGTCCCAAGAAGTTGCAGAACTCCCTCCAAAGATCACTTCCTCCTGGTTCTTGAATGAGCTCCACAGCAAGGGGTCGATGGGGAAGCCTTCTCCTTTGCTCCAGCTTCCTCCTTGTCGTGGAAGATCTTCAGATCAAGCTCCAAGGGATCGGATTTGAGGGTGGTAAGATGGGTTTTCTCACAGCTTTTCTCCTAGGGTTTTTCTCCTCTTTTTCTCCTCTTGCAAGGGGTGAAGGGAAGAGTGGGAGAGGCCAATTCGGGTTCAGGATTTAGGAGGGTCTCTCTCCCACTCACTAGGGTGATGGGACACCCTCAGAGCCGTTGGGGAACTTCCCCCTAATGGTGGCCATACCTTGTTTCAGAAGCTTGCAGCTCTGCTGCGCATGCAGGTCAGAGAAGTTGGCGTCCATATCGCTGGACGTCAGGATGAGTATTGGCGTCCATGTCTGGACGCTGACACCACCTAAACGGCCAGGGGTTGACGCCAAGGGGACCTTCGGCCAGAACCCTAAGTTATGCAGAAAACCATGCATACCGGGCACATATACATGCAATATGTATACGGTATTGTATCCATACTATCATCATGCAATACATACATTATTTATACTTAATATAAACACAGGCACACGTAATTATACTAATTAATGCGTACGTAGTTATGTACATACATACACAAGTACAACATACACACAAATACAATAAATGCAACGGAAATTCGAGGGTCTTACATTTAGACTCACTCCTTGCTTCAGCGTACAGGTGTAGTTGGTGACGTGGCACCATTGGAGGAGACAGTGGATACGAACTCCGAGCGCAGAGATTAGTCTTTGGAGTTTCTTTGTGACTTGTGCATTTCATAGTATGTAATTTGAACGTTGTATTAGAGTATCATGAAAAGAATGTATAAGTGTGGACATTATGTATTTATATTTCAGCAATTTAAATTATGTGAACTTTTAGCTTTTAATGTAAATTGCGATTTTCAAGTATGTTTAATGTGGATGATGAATAAATGAAGACAGATGTCTTTTACTTCCGCTACTCTGTTGTATATTCGCGTGTATCTCAGTTGTTTGTATCGTTTGGGTAAATGTCCCACTGTGAGGACTCTCGCTATACCGACGTGGGTTGGTATAACCGTACCGGTATAATGAGGGCCGTCACAGAGATTGGTATCAGAGCGACCGGTTGAGATTGCACATGAATATACCTAAGTCATCATCCCCATTGCATGCTAAGTATGTCCACATGTGTAGAAAACACTAATAAAAAGTGAAAGATAGATAAGAAAATGGATAGAAAACTTAGTAACCTAGCTCTAATGTTGGCTGAAATTTATTACAGCCATGGCTTCGAGAGGTAGGCGTGGTGGAGCATCAGCTCGTGAGGACGAGCCGCGACGTGATGAGCAGGCGGAGCAACAGGCCCCAGCACCACGAGGCCCTGTACTTCCCCCACCACCGCCTGTGGATTACGGAGTATTCATGCAAGGTCTGGTACAAGCCATGCAGACGCAGGCTCATACCCAGGCAGCACTCCAGGCACAGTTGGAGGCCCAGGTAGAATAATGAAACAATTAGGTAGTTTGCTATTTAAATTGCATGATATTGTGCTTATCGTATATTGTTTATTGTTTAATGTAGCAGGCTCAGGCACCAGCTCAGGACCATGGTGGACCTCCCATCATGGAGCGATTCAAGAGGATGACCCCACCCTCTTTTAAGGGGGAGAGTGATCCATTAATGGCAGAAAGTTGGTTAAGGGAGACAGAGAAAATCTTCCGAGCCATCAGGTGCCCTGATGAGGATAAGGTGACACTAGCCACCTACATGCTACAGGTAGACTTTTAATTTTGTATGTTTGTATGTTCTGCTTAATTTAGAATTTGTTAGTTGGTGCTTATGAAGGTGTATTGTAGGAGAGAGCGGATGTATGGTGGTCCTCCCTACTACGTACACGCTTTGAGGACGGAGCAGTAGACGTGACGTGGGACGCGTTCGTGAGACTCTTTCGAACCAAGTTCGTCCCAGAGCATATCCAGGACAAAATGGAGCAGGAATTTCTCTCCCAGACGCAAGGCTCCATGACCGTGCTGGAATACGAGGCATGGTTTTCTGAACTTTCTAAATATGCACCGCATATCGTAGAGGATGAGCGCAGGAAGACGAAAAAGTTCGTGATGGGACTCAAGCCATCACTGCGGACGAGACTGGTGGAGTTTGACCACCGCACGCTGGACGAGGCCCTCAGTGCTGCCTGCAGGCAGGAGGGAGAAATGGAGCAATATCTGGAGGAAAAGAAGGCTTCGCAGAAGAGGCCGGCAGCGACATTCCAGCGGCAGGATAAGAAGAAAACGGTGTACCAGACACCGCAGAAACCAGTGGCAGTAAGCAACTCTCAGGTACCTTCTGTACGTTCCCCTGGTGTGAAGAAAGAGTGTCCCCATTGCGGGAAGACACATGGTGGTTCCGAGTGCTGGTTGGTAGAGGGTAGATGCTTGAAGTGTGGGAGCAGCGACCACAAGATCAAAGATTGCCCAAGACTTCAACATGGAGCTCAGCGTGGAGCGCCAGCACCGGCAGTAGCGGCAGCCGCGCTAGCTATAGGAAGACCAGGAAGGCCTCGAGCCCCAGCTCGATTGTTTGCTTTGGCACGCGAGGACGCCGAGCAGGCGGAACATGTCACCGAAGGTACGGTTTTGGTTTTAGGTGTGCACGCTCGGGTTTTGTTTGATACGGGTGCTACTCACTCGTTCATTTCCGAGCGGTTCGCTAGGCAGTTAGCCCTACAGTCAGGTATAGAGTCTGAGAAGTTAGAGGTCCCTTTGTCTGTGCACACCCCTGCGGGTACGGTATCGACTAGGAAGTGCATTCCGTCGTTACCTGTGTGCATTGAGGATAGAATCCTAGATGGGTGTTTTTCTTGCTAAAGATGAAGGACTATGATGCTATTCTTGGTCTGGATTGGCTAGAGGAGCACATGCGTTAGTGGATTGTCGTCGGAAGAGGATTGTTTTCCGCATTCCTGGTGAGGACGAGTTCTCTCATCCCTTGCCAAAGAACTTAGCGGGAAAGTTAGTTATCTCTGCCATGAAGGCGATGCGCATGGTGAACAAGGGTTGTGACGCATTTCTTGCCAGCGTTATGCTAGTACCCGATGCTGGTTCGTCACTGACTCTTGCAGAGATCGATGTGGTGCAGGATTTTCCAGATGTCTTTCCCGATGACTTGTCTAGATTGCCACCGGATAGGGAGATAGAGTTCACTATAGAGTTGCTTCCAGGCACCTCTCCTATCTCGAAGGCCCCATATCGGATGGCCCCTGCAGAGTTAGCCGAGTTGAGGAAGCAATTGCAAGAATTGCTTGATAAGGGATTCATTCGCCCTAGTGTTTCCCCTTGGGGCGCACCTGTATTGTTCGTCAAGAAGAAAGACGGGTCACTTAGGTTGTGTATTGACTATAGGAAGTTGAACCAAGTGACTGTGAAGAACAGGTACCCCTTACCTCGGATTGATGATCTGTTTGACCAGTTGCAGGATGCATCAGTCTTTTCTAAGATTGACTTGTGATATGGTTATCATCAGCTGCGGATTAGGAGTGAGGATGTGTCCAAGACGGCATTTAGATCCCGTTATGGACATTATGAGTTCTTGGTTCTTCCTTTCGGATTGACCAACGCCCCTGCAGCGTTCATGGATCTCAGGAACCGGGTGTTTAGGCCGTATTTAGATAGCTTTGTCGTAGTGTTTATTGATGACGTATTGGTCTATTCTCCGGATGAGGCCACGCACCGTCAGCATTTGAGGTTAGTCTTAGAGGTTCTCCGTGAGCACAAGCTGTATGCAAAGTTCAGCAAGTGCGAGTTCTGGTTGCGCGAGGTTCACTTTCTCGGGCATGTGATCTCCGGCGCTGGTGTTGCAGTTGATCCAGCAAAGGTCCAGGCAGTTATGGATTGGGAGATTCCCCAGACTCCTTCGGAGATTCGTAGTTTCATTGGGTTAGCTGGTTATTATCGGTGATTCATTGAGGGTTTCTCATCCATCGCCGCCCCTTTGACAAAGCTGACCCAGAAAGGTGAGAAGTTCGTATGGTCTGAGGCATGTGAGCGTAGCTTTCAGCTATTGAAGGCTAAGCTTACTTCTGCTCCGGTATTGGTATTGCCTAGTGGTCCAGAAGGTTTTGCCATTTATACGGATGCATCTCAGATTGGTTTAGGCTGTGTGCTCATGCAGCAAGATAGGGTAGTGGTTTATGCTTCTCGTCAGTTGAAGGAGCATGAGAGGAACTGTCCGACTCATGATTTGGAGCTTGCAGCTATGGTTCATGCACTAAAGATCTGGAGGCATTATCTTTATGGTGTCAGATTTGAGGTGTTTACCGACCACAAGAGCTTGAAGTATCTTTTCTCCCAAAAGGAATTAAACCTGAGGCAGAGGAGATGGATTGAGTTCTTGAAGGACTATGACTTCGACCTTCAGTATCATCCTGGAAAGGCGAACGTCATAGCGGATGCTCTTAGTAGAAAGAGGTCTTCGCTCCAGCAGGATTGGAAGATGTTGGAGGATGCAGCGTGCTCTATGACTGAGTTAGAGCCATCGCTGTGTCAGGCTTTTCTAGCTCAGCTATCCCTTAGATCCTCAGTCTTGGACGAGATGATTGAGCAGCAGAAAGCCGACCCTAGATTGTTAGAGTTAGTGGGTAAGGCGGGCATTGCTCGTGATGAGGACGGTGTGATTAGATTTCAGCACCGTGTCTGTGTCCCTGATGTAGTAGATGTCCGTGAGCATGTGTTAGCAGAGGCTCATAGGTCGCGATTCTCTATTCATCCGGGTAACACTAAGATGTATCAAGACCTGAAGAGATCATTTTGGTGGTCCAGCATGACGAAGGATGTTGCGGATTATGTGTCTAGATGTCTAGTATGTCAGCAAGTGAAAGCCGAGCGGCAACGACCATCCGGCCTTATGTAGAGGATGTATATCCCAGTACGGAAGTGGGAAGCTGTTACTATGGACTTCGTTTCGGGTTTGCCTCGATCTAGAAGGGGCAATGACTGATTTGGGTTGTTGTAGATAGATTCTCGAAGACTGCTCATTTCTTGCCTATGAAGAAGAAGCAGTCAGTAGAGAGTTTAGCTAGATTGTATGTTAGTGGTATCATTAGATTGCATGGGGTGCCGAAGTCGATCATTTGGATCGAGATCCGAGATTTACTTCGAGATTGTGGAAGGGTCTTCAGGATGCGTTAGGTTCAGAGCTTAAGCTCAGTTCGGCGTTTCATCCCCAGACCGATGGACAGTCCGAGAGGACTATCCAGACGCTCGAGGATATGTTGAGAGCGTGTGTTCTTGATTGGAAGGATGATTGGGAGCGTCATTTACCTCTTGTGGAGTTCGCATACAACAACAGTTTTCATGCTAGTATTGGTATAGCTCCATTCGAGGCGTTATATGGTAGGCCTTGCAGATCTCCTTTATGTTGGGAGGAGACTGGTGATAGGCAGTTGATCGGACCGGAGTTAGTTCAGGAAACTTTGGATAAGATTTAGCTTATCAGGAACAGACTTGTTGCGGCACAGGATAGGCAGAAGAGTTATGCCGACAACAGGAGAAAGGATTTGGAGTTCGAGGTTGGCGTTCATGTCTTCTTGAAGATATCGCCTACTCGAGGTGTTGTCAAATTTGGCAGGCATAGCAAGCTAAGCCCTAGATTCATTGGCCCATATGAGATACTCAGACGTTTGGGCAGCGTGGCATATGAGCTAGCATTACCCCCAGCTTTGGCTAGCGTTCACCCTGTATTCCACGTATCTATGCTCAGGAAGTATGTCTGAGATCCGTCTCATGTGATTAGTCATGAGCCAGTCGAGATCCAGCCAGATCTTTCGTATGTCGAGCAACCAGTAGCCATTCTTGACCGGAAGGTTCAGCATCTCCGGAACAAGAGAATTGCGTCGGTGAAGGTCCTATGGCGGAACTTCTCACGAGAGGAGGCTACTTGGGAGCTTGAGGATGCGATGAAGAAGAAGTATCCCCTTTTGTTTGAGTAGTGTCGTTCTAACTTCGAGGACGAAGTTTCTTTAAGGGGGAGAGGGTGTAAGGCCCTCGAATTTTTGTCGCATTATTTGTATTTGTGTGTGTGTATATTTGTGCTTGTGTATGTATATACCTACTTACGTACCTATTAATTAGTACAATTACGTGTGCATATGTTTATACTATATGTAAATAATGCATGTATTGAATGGTGATAGTATGGATACACTACCATATACATATTGCATGTATATATGCAAGGTATGCATGGTTTTCTGCATATTTTAGAGTTCTGGCCGAAGGCCATCTTGGCATCAACCCCTAGCCGTTGAGGTGGTGTCAGCGTCCAGACATGGACACCAACACTAATCCTGGCGTCTAACGATATGGACGCCTATTTCTCTGGCCTGCATGCGCAGCAGAGCTAGAAATTCCGGAAACAAGAAAGCTCAGCCATTGGGGAGCTGTCCCCAACAGCTCTGAGAGCTGTCTTGTCACCCTGTGAGTGGGAGAGAGGCCTCCCCATATGTCTGAACCCGGATCTGCCTTCTCCCACCCCTCTCTTCACCTTTGCAAGAGAGAAACCAGGAGAAAAACCCTAGTTTCTGAGCTGTGAGAAAACCCACTCTTTACACCCAATGATCCGACTTCCTGGAGTTAGATCCGGCCATCTTCCACGACAAGAGGATAGCTGGAACAAAGGAGGAGACTTCCCCGACATCCCCTTGCTGTGGAGATCATCCAGGAGCCCGGAGGAAGAAGATCTAGGAGGTCGTTCTGCACCTTCTTGGGACTGCCCAAGGAGGGCTTCTCCGAGCACTTTGATCTATTGGGGCAATTTCTAAAAGGCAAGTGACGTAACCATAATGTCCCCGTATATGTCTAGGTCGATTCTACAATTTTTGTATATTTTTCCCTAGAGTCCTAGACCCTCACATTCACCCAACTTGAGAGCTCGGGTCTGTGTTTCTGCACAGACCTGCATTGACGGCAAGGTCAATGGACGCTGAGATCATGCTTGGCGTCCATCGACCATGCCGCTGACACTGAGTCAGCGGCCAGAGACTGCCGCCAAGTTCCTCTGGACAGAACAGTGACCTGTTCTGCCCTTCCTATACAACTATTTTCGGTATGGTTTCCGTGATGAGGATATATGGTAACCCTATACACTATGTATACTGTTAAATGTGGTGTGTGGATGAGTGTGATGTGTTGTGGTGAATGTTAGAAAATTGTATCCCATGAACTTATAAGCATGATTTGTTGATAATCTTGCCAATCTATGCTTTATGATTAGGACTAGTCTGAATGCCTCAGTTTTGTCAGATCATGAAGATTAGTGGATCAGTATACATGTACTCAATTTCTGATGAATTGTCCATGCTTGTATAAATTGCTAATAAATTCGGCTCAGAAAATAAAAAGACATGTAAGAATGGTTTGTGGTGATCGATCTGTGGTTGTATGATTTAGGATAATTCTATATTCTCGGTCATGCATATAACAGTAGTCTCTGTTCAACAGTAAGTGGCATGGAGTGTGACATTGCTTCCACAGAGGGCAGTGGAACTGTATCAGGGAAAAGTCCCCTGAGAAAGTTCAATGTGTAAGTGACCCTAAGGGTATTAGGGGGAAATCCTGGAGGTGGACAAGTACCACTGGTTAGGGTGGAGACTTGTTCTCCCGGTCTGCGCAGTCTAAGAGTCGCCATTGGAATGCCTAGATGGCGTCTATGTGTAATGTGATGTGTATATGTCCTTCTTTGGTGGTTTGGACTATGTGTCACGGTACCTAAAATGTGTAATGTGAAATGTGTAATGTGTATGTGTTCATGTGTAAATGTGTAAGTGAACAATGTGAATGTGTATGTGCAAAGTGCAACTATGTGAAAGAGGAAACTTGTGTAAAGAAAATGTGAAATTCTAAATGTGAGGATATGATATTGAAATCCATGTGAGACAAATCTAAAACCATGTGAAATCAGAAATTTCATGTTGTTATCATCATGTTTATATGTGCAAAAATGGTTAGAATCCATGTTAGGGATAATTGATGAGCACGGGTACAAAATAGCATGATTGGTTGTTCACATGATATGTTTTAAGCAACATTGTAGCTCTCATGTGTAGGTTTACAGCCATTAAACCATGTGAAACCAGCAACTTAAAGCATGTGAAAATGTCTATGTATGGGTGTTTAAAAACATGTAAGATCCATGCTAGTTGTGTTTTCCTTTCATATATGCACAATGTTCATGTTGGTAGCTCTCATGTCTTGGTTCTTTAAAGGTAAAATTTCACGAGTAAATTGAATAGAGAGCATGTGATAGGTAAAGTTTTATTCTTATAAATTTGAAAGCATGATCCATGTATTAAATTGTAAAACTTTCATGCCATGTGTTGAAAATTTTGAATGTGTATGTAGAAACCACTATGACTTATACGTGTACGTTATGAGTAGTGTTGCTTGCTGAGTCTTTAGACTCACTCCTTGCTTCGGCATACAGGTGTAGTTGGTGACGTGGCACCGTTGGAGGAGACAGTGGAGACGGACTCCGAGCGCGGAGATTAGTCTTTGGAGTTTCTTTGTGACTTGTGCATTTCATAGTATGTAATTTGAACGTTGTATTAGAGTATCATGAAAAGAATGTATAAGTGTGGACATTATGTATTTATATTTCAGCAATTTAAATTATGTGAACTTTTAGCTTTAATGTAAATTGTGATTTTCAAGTATGTTTAATGTGGATGATGAATAAATGAAGACAAATGTCTTTTACTTCCGCTACTCTGTTGTATATTCGCGTGTATCTCAGCTATTTGTATCGTTTGGGTAAATGTCCCACTGTGAGGACTCTCGCTATACCGTCGTGGGTTGGTATAACCGTACCGGTATAATGAGGGCCGTCACAAACGGAGTTTCCATAAACAAAGTTTCCATAACTGGAGTTTCCATAATTGGATTTACACACACGTACTTGAGAGATTCTCACGTGCGGCATGCATATACACTCTACTACGATAGGAAAGCCCCTTCTTGGCTTGTGGTGAACTCTTCTTCGAATATTCTTTCTATCAGACTAGTGATCCCTTGACCAAGGCCTCCGTATGTCTCCTCTGACCATGGATTCCTACATGGTCAATGAGCAGGTTGTACCATTGACGTACCCAAAAGTTAGTGTGCATGTATGTTTCTTCTCTTGAATTTTTGATGTGATCTTTCTCTTCTCATCTCTATTTCTGAAGTACACCTTTATTGAACATAAGACTAAGTTACTAATAAAAGATTGGACTAAATTGAAAACATGTCCATATCCTGTCAGACTGAACTCTTGAACTATTGTCTTAATAGCTCGTTATTTTTGAACTCTTGTTAAATAACCATACTTGATTGTGGGTATCTACATTTAAATTACTTGAGATGCTGGATCGGGCACAGTGAGTGTCCAAGGGCTCCAGTCTAGCCCTCTCAACAAGGAGTCGAGAATATACTAGTAACCATGGGGTATAATGATTATTGGCGTTGCATCTGTACTGGGAGTACTTGCGAGTAAATACTAGATACATATATGACATTACACGTGTTCATAATATGCATTCCAAGGTGGCATAGATCCTTAGTGCATGTTAATGACTCGTGAACTGATTGTCTTGCTCGTGAAAGATACATGCTTGTTACTTGCTTGCTCATGAAATAGCCAATCTTGTTACATGCTATCTTGTTCTTTCTCGTTAAGTTACCATCCTGATAGATCATTGTTCACTCTATCTTGAAATCTTGAATACAACCTTCTTGCTAGACTGATCGTTACATCTCTTGATGTTACTATCTTGCATGATACACAGTTCATGTGTTATTATCGTTATTTTAATTGCATAGTACATATCATGTTCATACCTTCTGGATTTTAAAATAGTAAATAATTATATCATTGCGGGAAGATGTAAATCCTACAAGGCAAGTGTGCCCATTACCTACTTTCCAACATTTCAGGAGAATAGGAAATGAATGACGTAGAGAACCAAAACTAAACCGGGGATGAACAGGAGTGAAGAATGCTCCCAAGCCTTAGTATTGGAGTCGTGTTATCTTAGCATCATAGTATTATAGTTTGAGTACGAGAGTGTTAGAATAATGTAGTGGGAGTGAGGATAGTATGTAATTTCCCTTTTATTGAGTCTTAGTCTTGTAGTTCAAGTTGAGATGGAGCATATACTAGTTTTTATTATGGAAATAAAATAAAGAGTTTGATATTTATAATAAGCACAAATTAGTTGTGTTATATGTGATTGCTCAGTGGAGACTTATTTACCGACTGTTTACGTCTCAACGATCAATTAACTCTTTTGCTGCCATGCTTTGGGACTTGACATTGTATGTTTTCTATTTATTTAATATTAACTATCATTTATTTAGGTTTTACTCTCTTTAACACATGTGAAAGGAGATTTGTTCATAACTGTGAACCCAATCGTGTGGAGATTTTCAAAATGGGTAGATGCTAGGAATTACTTGACGACAATGAGCAGTGGGTGGATGTAAGAGTAGGAGTCGATATGTAAGTGCATTTTTTAATTTCTAGACTAATGTTCATGTGAAAAATTTATACTAGTAATAATATTTTTTATGAATTTTTTAGGTAGGAGAGGATGACTCAACTGACAACTCCTTCACTAGATAGTGAGAGTGGGAGCACCCCCATTTTAGTTGAGCAGGCTTTTGATTTAGTTATGGGGAAGGATTGATCTGGTCGCCTTCATTGTGGAGGCAGTCGAAAGATGCTTTGCACTTGATATGGGATAGGAGAATGGTCAAGCTCCTCCCTCCATCAGCAGTAGATAAGGAGCATGGAAGACATCCTCAGAATGCAGGGGCAGGAGATGGAGTAGCTATGCACACAGGTAACAGAGATATGAAAATAGGATTTTTAGATGGATGATATGCATAGATAGATGGATGAGATGCTGAGGGAGTTGGAGAAGCTACGTAGACGAGAGTCGAAGATGGATGACATACGCAGACAGATGATATGGATGAGCACATTCATGATCTAGTTTTAGAGTTTTCATGGAGCTGTTGTGCCATAGGGAGCACCACAGGGAGCTGTTGCACCACAGGGAGCACCACAGAAAGTTATTGCCCATGATGACGACGGCGAGGGAGATATAGATGAGGCGGGAGACGATTATGATGATGATGATTGAGGGATTGATAGACATTTTTATGTTTTATGAGTTTAGACATTTTGTTGCGGTGTATGGATTTATTAGATGTATTTGTATATTTTGTTGTGTGGTATGTAGATTTATTGTTGTGCTTGTAAGTGTATAAACAGAGGTACTTGTACTAAACAAGAAAAATTACAAATTTTAGATAAATTATAAAAAGTGTAGATAGATTTTATGTCAATAGCTACTAGAGCCGCTGAAATATCATCTATTCTGAGCGATAATATAAAAACATAATATAATTTATATCAACGGCTAAAAACTATTGACAAATAAATTTGTCAACAATTATCTAGCTGTAGACATATATTATTTGTCGTTGGCTAAATAACCGCTACTTTAAAAGACTTGTCGATCGTTGCTTCTTTGCGTTGACATACGATAAGTCGGCTGCCATTTTGTCAACAATTGTGTAAACAACCTCTTAGTCGTTGATGTAAATCATTGTCAATGGCTTATTTGCTTTTGTCATTGACTTTTAGCTGCTAAGAATTCCAACAATCCTTATTGTGTGGTCGAGAAATATTTTCTAAATCTCCGAACAATTTTGTTGTCCCCCTTAAAAGCTTATTGGTCGGGAGAGGCTTTAGGATGTGTAGTTGTTTACAAATAGTAATGAAAATAATTGAATAAGTAATTAGAGAAAGGGAATATTGTTGGCTTAAAACATTTATAGTACTTTTTTTTTTGGTAATTTAGTGTACTTGAATGAGTTTACCTTCAAAGTAAGATCGTACTGTTAAAGTGGTGTAGATTTGTATTTGGATCAAGTTTCTCAATCGTGCTTGACGGAAGAAAGATGCAATTGGGATCTAAAACCATCTCATAAATGGCTTCTGTATGCAGTAAGTTAAATGCGAAGGAGCAATCCGAAGATGATGGAGGTTAATTGTTTGAAGGAGTTAGATGTAATGGAAAACGTAGACGTCTCAGGGAAAATGGCGACCGTACCTCCCCTAATAGGCCGCATTGATGAATTCATCCATTTCAAATTTGGATAGCAACCGGACCCCCTTTTGAGGCCCAGTTAAAATATACTGGGCCTCTTATAAGGGATCCAAAGTGGGCTGCTGCAACCGGTTGGTTTAAAGCATTTCTTGCACCACCATGACATGGGATTATCTGGTCCGACGTGGATTGCCGTAACCCATAAGCCTCTCTGTGTGCAATATTCGAAGCATCTCATAACATTTTTTGTTAAACTAGCCTACCCTTCAAAAGGAACAAAAAAGTTGCTTAAGTTAATATATTAATGGTGATATTAATATATCGACACCCCAAAGATTCTGGAATTATTGCTGTAGGTATCGGAGATAAAACAGACTTTCTCTAAGATCTGGTCGTCCACACCATGTTACAGTTGTTGGAAGACAAGCGCAAGGGAGGGATGCCTGCGGTTCAATTTTTCTACTTCTTATGGTAGACAATCTTGATGCCCAAGGATTGGAATGACAACCAGATATGAAGCGTGATATTTTGCTTCCATGCATGCGAGCCATGTTTCCTTGCATATATAGAGGAGCATTCAAGAGTGTTGGCCTCCTCTTGTTGCAGTGTGTGGCTCAATCAAAGCTAATGATATCAAGGGTTTCCTCCATATAATCTCCTTCGTTGTAACACTTCTCAACTGCCCGAAGGCTCTACTTTTGTGGTGTTTATTTTGTATGGCCTCTGATCATTGCTTCTCCTTTCTCGTCTTCATTAGTTTAACAAGGAACCCATTTAGGTTGTGACTTCACACCTGGGACGTCCGTGTCCCATCTTATGTTATTTGCTTTTGTGAGGGATAAGGGTGCTTCGGTTTCCTGAATTCACGGACATGTGGGATTGGGTTGTCATGCCTCATTTATACGTCCGAACTTAGTCGTTACAAGGAAGATCATCAACAAGCAAGCACAGGGATGAGTTAAGTCTTGTGTATCTTTCAAGGAGGTACAAAGGTTGATGGGAATTGCTCTCATTTGCACCGTTAAATGGACACTTTCTGAAAGATTCTTTTGCCGTTTCATCTTGGTTGTGCACTTTCTGACAGCTTTACTATCTTCTTGGTTATGATATTTCTTTCCTTTGTGAATATACATGGTTTATTTCTGTTCGTTCTTGATTGGGGTGTGTATTTTATCGTTGCAAAAATTTGTAGGATCGAGAAGAAGGCTACAAGAGTCTTCTTCGTTATTTCCTCACTCCAAACGTCTGAGGAATGCGATGGTGATGCTTCATGTGAGAAGTCTATCTTTCGATAAAAAGAGAGAGATTGTGGGTACAAGAATACACCAACTCCCCCAAGTTGGAACCTTCCCACGCATGGGATCTCTTCCCAAGAGTTAGTCCATGGGACTCAAGGAGACAACCGCGTTGGCAGTTGATTGTCTTCAAAGGTTGCCAAAGCAACCTTTGGTTGTCCCATGTGGGTAACCACCGATGGACATGCCCATCGGTTAACATCTCCGACTTGCCCACAGAGGGCATAACAAAATGTCAATTGCTCAGTAAGAGCAATTCATCTCTAGAGACTGGCTTCTTAATTTTTCATACGGCGAATGGAGTAAGCGACCTTACAAGAGTCAATACTACAGATGAGTAGTGGCCTATTAAGTTATCACCAAAACTAACAGATCAGAATACTCCAAAGAAATCTTGTAGTACCCTAGATATCTTCAATATTCACTAGCTTTGACATTCTGGATCTCTTTAAAAACAAGCAACGTCAAAACTCGAATGTTTTTGTATTCATAACTCTATCGCCACTATTCGACCGAGCCCCTCGAGTTATGAGCCACAAAATATGGTGTAATATTTAGATGTCTTTCCTGAGTTCTTATGCCAATTCAATTAGTCTTGACCGCTTTCCTAGTCATATCCCGCTGCACTGTATCAACCATAGCCCTAAGGAGCATGCTAAATTAGTGAAATCAAGCTTCGTTTTCATGACATAGATCTCAAGTCGTAAGGGTACAAATGGATCAATAAATTATGATCCAAGAGCTCAGACAATGATGAGGCAGAGATCCCATTTATCATTCTCTTAAACAGTCGTCTTACGCACATGTGGTATGTGACACATGCTACGGTGTTCTTCCGTCATTATGGGCGTGTCACATATATCATAATAAAAACACCGTACGGTTATAAGTCTACCAACTCCCACTGCGGCTAACCCGAGTCTCAAGACATCATATCATAAAACTCACAACCGGCTTAATAAAGGTTTCACATATTTGATTTTCATATCTTGTGATCGATCGAGAGGGATCTCATCTTAATTCAATTTAAGGCGAGAAAAAAAAGGAAAAATATCTTGCTCGCTCTCATAACGCCATAGATATAAATTTATCTTGCTCTCTCTCATGGCGCCATAGATATAAATTGTCTCATCTTGCTCATTTTCTTAGCGCCAAGGCAAATGACCCATATGAGGGGGTCCACTCAGAGCCTAGTGACACTTTTCTTGATGTGTAAAGTATTCCAACCATAGACACACATAAGGAAGGAAAACATAATAAATAAATTGTCAATGAATAATTGTGTACATTACAATTTAAACAATCCCATAGTTCTAATATGGGTTACAAATGCCTCCCTCGAGATTTGTTTAGTTAGTGGATCTATCAACATATGACCTGTAGAAATGTGCCGAAGAACCACTAACTTCTTTGCAACTAAATCCTGAATGTAGTGATAACGAATGTCAATGTGCTTGGTTCGTCCATAGTATTTTGGGTCCTTAGCTTAGGCTAAGGCCGATGTACTATCAACATACAACACCACCGCCTCCTTTGATAAATGTATCATGGCCAACCATTGTGGGAAACATTGCAACCAAACAGCCTCTTGACATGCAGCTAAACAAGCCACATATTTTGATTCCATGGTTGATAAAGCGATGCACGTTTGTTTCTTGCTACACCAATAAATGACCCCTCCACCTAACATAAACACATAGCCTAAGGTGGATTTGTGCTCATCTTTATCACTGGCCCAATCTATATCGCTATAACCTCTCAATCCTAAGTGACTGCCTTTGTAACATAAGACAAGGTCCGAAGTACCACGGAGATATCGAAAAATTCTCTTGACTGATTTCCAGTGAACGAGACTGGGATTACATTGATAACGACTAACAAGACCCACTGCAAAGCTAATGTCTAGTAGTGTACATAACATGGCATACATTAGGCTCCCTACTGCAGCGGCATATGGCACTTTAGACATTTCATTCTTTTCCTTATCAGTTTGTGGACATTGATTGATACTTGAAACACAACTCCTATCAATTGGAGAATCGATGGGTTTGGAATAATACATCCGGAATCAGTCAAGAATTTTATTTATGTAAGTCTCCTGTGACAAACACAGAAGTTTATTCAAGTGATCTCTCGTGATTTTTATTCCTAGCACATAATTTGCTTTACCTTTGTCTTTTATCTCAAAGATAGAAGACAACCATTCTTGAGTGACTTTGATAGATTCCATGTCATTTCTAGCCAATAAAATGTCATCAACATATAAAATAAAATAAGAATCTTTTCCGTCGTATGTTTAACATACATACAATGCTCTTCTTCAATCATCTCAAAACGAAATGAGATAATTGTTTTATAAAATCTAAAATATCATTGTTTAGACGATTGTTTGAGGCCATAAATGGAACGTTTGAGATGACAAACTTTGTGCTTTTGTCCCTTTGCCTCAAAACCTTCTAGTTGAACCATATAAATTTCTTCATCTAGTTCTCCATTGAGAAATGTTGTTTTAACGTCCATATGAAAATGTTCCAAGTCTAAATGTGCAACTATGGCTAGAACAAGGTGAACTGATGTGAATCTCACCTTTGGGGAGAATGTCTCATCCAAATCTATACTCTCCTTTTAAGTATATCCCTTCGCCACAAGTCGTGCTTTATATTTGTCGATTGATCCATCCGCCTTATATTTGATTTTGAAAATCCATTTGTTTCCAATAGATTTATGTCCTAGAGGGAGATCGACAAGTTCCCAGACCTGATTCTTACTCATAGAGTCCATCTCATCTTACATTGCTTCCTTCCACTTTTTACTAGCAGATGAAGTGTCACGCCCCGATATTTAGCAGCAGAATAAATACCGAGGTGCGTGAACGATACAATAGACGTATCACAGTTGAATAGCTCAGAGTCACAATTGAATATAATAACATAGTGGAAACTATAATATTGTCATAAAAATTACACCTCATTCCATTCCTTCAACTAATAAAAAACCTTACATTAATCGAGCCAGTCAAAGGGCCCATTATTCAAATAAAAATGTTTCTCTAATACATTGACTATTCAAATATCTATTCCTAATACGTCATCTTCTCAATGTCGGGTGCTCATCACTCTTGCCCTGCCCCATCTGACTCCTCCGGTTCCTCATCACTACCTGAAAAGGACATGATGATAGGGGTGAGCGAACTAGCTCAGTAGGATTTACATCTCAATATTGTGCAGACACTAGTATACATGATTAACATTTTAAATAGGCAACATATGAACATGTACATGATGACAATGCATGCTTTTCTAACAAGTTGAATAGCGTAATAGAACGGATATCATATCAAATCAAATATCAAATTGCATATACAATGGACATGTAATTCAAGAGTAGAATCGTATCAAAGGAAATTAGCCATATTCATATGGATATCACATATTCACATGATCAGAAATATCATATCAAATCAAACTTATCATATCATATCAAACGAAGCCACATTCCCATAAATCTTGCATATCATATCAGTGTCATGCCATGCACCACAAGTCCATACTCCCGTTGGGGCGCTCCTCCCCAGGACCAGACAGGGCCCCTATTGCATAGGCATTAGTCAAATGGACCGAAGTCCCATATTATGCCGAACAAACATATACATATTATAGCCACAGAGTTTCAATGACAAGCTCATAGTAATAGGGACATGATCATTCATAGAGTCAAGGTATGACAATAGCTCAAGAGATCAAATGGGCAGTGTAACGACGTATCTTATGTTTCATAATTTGTTAATGTCTTGACATGAGGATAGCTAATGACAGATTGTACGCGGAACATGTGCTCTCTATCTCCAGGGTACTTCATGGTACAACCAGCTCGGTCTCTATGTGAGAATCCATAGGGAACTGAGACTTACAAAGGTCTTAAGGAAAAGATCGCTAGTCTTGCCAATTCGGAATGATCGGCAGAGAGCTCCCAACTCCCCACGAAATGTGTGCCTAATCGTGCAAATGTGTAAGTGATGTGTCACGGATCTTTCCTAACATGTCTGCAATTGACAAATAAACAATTGAAACATCGGGAAGCAGATAACTAAACAAATCATGATAGAAACTTCACTAACCAGTCCACGCTAATATGTGTTCATCCCCACATTCATATCATATTCATTAACATATCACCTTCATAACAAGCTAGAACACAAGATAATGATCAATTGAACATATATTTAAAATTAGAATCATATTCATGCCTTTACCGCTTTCAAATTGATGGGTTTCTTTTAGGCCAGTGCACACTATGGAACACTATTCAACATGCAGATAGACCACAAAGACTAACATGCTAACTAACTGACTGAAAAGTACAGCCTCGGGTCGGCCTATGAATGGCGTCCAACACAGTGGACGTTTTTCAAACCACGTGTACAGGTAACATGCCAAACGGTGCAGAAAAATGAATCGCGTCGGCCTTGTAGGCCGCCTTTAAAGTTGAATCACATTGGGTCATCCCGACACATTCATTAATAATCATTAAATACAGATCGTGCGAGAAAATGGCCTGAATCGCGTCGGGTCATCCCGACGTAGTTCAGACTTGGCACAGACTCCCACGCGGCGTGAAGTCTCACGCGCGGCGTTGACTGGTCAGCGGATGAAATGCATCTAACCTCACGGTCGCAATTCAGAGAATCGTGTCGGCTGAAGCCGACATGAAACTAGGCGCGGGAATTGCATCACCTGGAGCGAACGCGATTCCAAATGCTGCCCGAAAACGTTGGAAAACACAGAGAACCTCTTACCATGCTTATATCTCCCTATATAATGACATTTAGACAAAACATTTAACATAAAAGATGACTAGGACAATTAGTAGAAGAACTTTGATGTTGGGGGTTTGACCTAATTCAAACTCGAGGCTCATGAAAAGCATGGAGAACGTAGAAGCCAAGTTCAACTTGAAAACACAGTAACATGCAACGGCTCTCTTACCACACTTATAACACTCTACCTAATGACGTTTAGACAAAATGTTCAACACAAAACACGACGAGAACTACCAATAACATAACTTCCATGATGGGGGTTTTGTCTAATTCGGTCTCGAATCACGTGCATACTATGAAGAACGTAAAAAACCCTAACTGTGCGCGACTTAGGGAAAATGACAAATACTCAATGTATACTCCATGAAAATTAGGCAAATCAAGTGCAAATGAACTTAGACTTGATGATCTACAAGATGGTGTTGGTTTTCTTTAATCTTGGCCTGAGAACACCTACCTTTATGAAGATCTAAGACCAGTTGACGTTCTTGACGCACCAGAGGATGAAGGGGGATGAAGCTCCGGTTCCCAGCCATTCCTCTCTTCCTCTGGTGCCCTAGCTGGCCTCAAAACGACCCCAACTCGTTGCCAAACCTTCCCCAATAATTTAGTGATGAGTTCTTATAGATTTAAGGTGAAATTACATGTCCTAATGGGACTAGGAAAGGGGGCTGCGAATTCTGCTTGGCCCTTCCATGTTTTGGGGTTCTCTCACCCAATTAGAGTGGCAAAGGGTTTAGGAAACCACCTCTTAGGGTTAGGTCCAGTTTTGCTTACCTTTCATGGCTAATTATCTTAATTTTTAACCCTATTTTGCCCTTCCTAATTACCCCTTATTTACATGTATGAATTTTAGGGTATTTCTTGTTCCAATTTTTTATCCTTATGCCAAATGTGCTCCATTGGCCCAATCTTGTTAATGGGTCAATAATACATGATGTTGAAAGTCTCTCCAACATGTTTATTTAATTTATGGTCGGGTTATTTTTCCGCATTAACCATTTTACGACTTAGTTTCTTAATTTGGGTAAATAGTCTCATGTGCACTTGGCCAATCGGATTTTTCGTTACATGAATTTTTTCCTGGAACATTTAGTAATAATGTTTTGGGTTAATTTATAATTTTTATGGATTTTTCATACGTGTGTTTTTGTTAGTTATAGGTGTCCTCAAGCCAATCATAACTTGTACAATCTTATTCTTTAATAATAATAATAAGGTTTTATATTCATTATGTGTAATTCGTTTATCGTTTCATTATGAAGTCCATGAATATGCACAATGGATATTAATTATGATGAGATCATAACAATGGGATTAATGTCCTTTAAACGCATATTCTTAATTATTCATAGTCGGAGGATATTCGAGAAGGACATCAGATATCCGGTTACACTAGTACAGGTTGCACCTGCTCATATGATAAGGGTGACCGATATCATAGTCACTTGTGTGGAGACACTAAGGTGAATCTGTATGTGCTCATTGGAGAATGAGTTCACTGAACTGATCGTTATGAATCGCTGGATGGTAATATTACCTAATTGTCAACCAGCTAGATTCATTGTCATAGTGGCGTGATTGGTCCTCAGAATTGAGACACCAAGGACACCTTGTTGGTGGACTTCTGGGTTTTGACCTTAACTCGTAGATCTCTACCCATGAGGTCTTAATTAGTTAAGTGTTCGGATCTGGCGGAATACCTTCGAAGATGATTGTGTGGTCAATATGGGATCGCTCGCTCTCGGTAATAAGAGAGTGAATGCTCTAGGAAAAGATGTCTGATAGTCCCTGGCTAGGGCAAGACTACTTATCAGAAAAGGAGTTTTCTGATATTGCTATGCGGCATCTAAACCAAGTGAGTTCACATATTAGGGTTTGACAGTTGACCATACCCTAAGTGCGCTCAGGAGCATTGTACGAGCGAAGAACAATAGTCACGTGGTAATTGTTGACAGAAACGGTTCCTTAATTGGGTTGCTGAACCCCAATGCTTTCCAGTATCAAGTGGTGTTGCTTGGCACCCAACTTGATTGGAAGCTCGGTCAATTATCGTGAGACGATAATTGATTGTGTAATAAATTAATATGAGATATTAATTAATTGCAGTAAGTCAATAAAGAGTTATTGGACTTAATGGGCTGAAAATTGGACTAGCTGTAAGGCCCTCGAATTTTGTTACATTATTGAATTGCATGTAAATAATTCATGTTGTGTATGTACGTATGTAAATATCTACGTAGGTACTAGTTAGTATACTATTACATGCATGGGTATAAACTAGATGTAAATAATGTATGAATGGTATGATGGTAGTGTGTACATGGTAGCGTATACATATGGCACATATATATGTATAAGATGTGCATGGTTTCTGCATGTTTTAGAGTTTTGGCCGAAGGCCAGATTAGCGTCAATATCAGTAGACGTCGATGTTGTGTCGGTGTCAACCCTATGGACGCCAACACTAAGTCTAGCGTCCAGCGATGTGGACGCCAATTTCTCTGACCTGCATGCGTTGCAGACCCAAAATTCCGGAAGCAAGCCACCCCCAACCATTGGGGAGCTGTCCCAAACGATCTGAAAGGCCATCTTGTGACCTCCTGTGTGGGTGAGAGGTCTTTGGCTATATACAAAGCCATTTTTACTACCCTAAGCCTTCTCTTTGCCCCTTTGCAAGAGAGGAAGAAGAGAAAGGAGTGAAAACCTATTTTCGGACTGTGAGAAACCCTCACCTTTGCAACCCAAAATCTGAAGTTCTGAAGCTTGATCCGGCCACCTGCTGCATCAAGGAGCTTGCTGGATCATCGAGGAAGGCATCCCCGACCTCGGATTGCACTGGAGCTTGCTCAAGAACCCGGAGGAAGGCCATCTTGGAGGCTGGTTGGGAACTTCTTGGGACAGCCCAAGGAGAGCTTCACCAAGCCTTTTGATCCCTTTGGAGTATATCTAAAAGGCAAGTACCCTACCCATAGTGTTCATGTATGTGTCTAGGATGGTTTTACCATTTTTATGTATTTTCCCTCGTGTCCTAGACCCCCAAATTCACCCCATCTTTGGAGCTCGGGTCTGTGTTTTGCACAGACCTGACCTTAACGGCAATATCCCTTGCCGCTAAGATCATGCTTAGCGTCCAGCGATTATGCCGCTAACATTAATTAGCGGCCATAGCTTGCCGCTAAGTTCATCTGAGCAGAACAACAAGCTGTTCTGCCCTTCTATATGATTAATTTCGATATGTTTCACGATGAGGATATAATGTAATCTCTTATATGCTATGTATACTAGCTAATGTGATGGATGGGAATGTGAATGTACACTTATTTGGTGGATGGTAGAGCTTATTTACATATTTGAAAGCATGTGGAAGAATGTTCATATGTATGTTCTCACCATTATCCTGATAATCCGTGGTAAAATCATGTTGCCCTAATTTTTTTAGATCATGTATGTACAACCCTGTCTGTGCTCTGAATTTCTGAATTTTCCATGCTTGTATGATTTATTGAATTTTCTGTTTTGGGAAATAGAAATCATGCGTAGGTCACGATAAATCTTCCGTAAATTGTGTATTGCCCAATAAATTCGGGAATAAATCATGTGGCTCTATGCATGCTAGGGTTCAGACAGTGAGTTGTTAAAATTGTGATTGTGTTCAACTCCATGTTAAATCGAATTGTGGATAGCATGTGGAATTAATGTTAGATTTTCTGTAATTTCGTTTTAGCTTAGAAAAATCTGAAAATTTGCATGTGGGATCCTAAACCCGAAATCACTAGTGGTTAAAATTTCAGGTCATTTGGACAGTATATGACGCAATATGAATTTTCTATGTAAAAATGTGAAACTATGCATGCCGTTGCAAAAATGATTTGATTTGTTTATTTCAACCTGATTAGTGAAATTCCTGAGTGTAAATTTCTGTAATTGTAGTGTCATGTCAGGAAAATAGAGCACCATGTGTGTGAATGAGTGAATGAGTGAGATGTGAGTGTCATGTGCTAAACTAAGTGCTTAAATCGGAAAACGTGTAATGTGTAAATTGTGCCAAGTGTGACATTGCTTCCACAGAGGGCAGTGGAACCGTATCAGGGAAAAGTCCCCCTGAGAAGGTTCAATGTGTTGTGACCCTAAGGGCATTAGGGGGAAATCCTGGAGGTGGACAAGTACCACTGGTTAGGGTGGAGACTTGTTCTCCCGGTCTACGCAGTCCAAGAGTCGCCATTGTATTGCCTAGATGGCGTCTATGTGATGTGATGTGTTGTGTCCTTCTTTGGTGGTTTGGACTATGTGTCACGGCACTAAATGTGAATGTGTAAATGTGTATGTGTTCATGTGAAAAATGTGAATGTGAACAATGTGTAAAAGTGCATGTGTAAAGTGTGAAATATGCGAATTTGAAATTGTGTAAAAATGTGAAACCAAAATGTGAGGATGTGAGTTTGTAATCCATGTTATGACAATCTGAAATCATGCTTAAACAGTAGCTTTACTATGTTATGATCATGTTTATGTATGCAAAATGCCTAGAATCCATGCTAGGGATAATTGTTAGGCATATATAAACACTTCCATAATTGGTTGTTCACATGTTGTGATTTAATCGTTGTTGTAGCTCTCATGTGTTAGATTATGGTTGCTAAAGCATGTAAAACCAGCAAGCTTAAAGCATGTACAATGGTTACGTATATGCGTAGGAATGTGTAGATTCCATGTTAGGTATGTTTCCTTTCATGCATGCTCGGAAATTCATGTTAATGGCTTTCATGTCTTAGTTGGTTGAAGGTAGATTTTTATGTGAGGAATGAATAGAAAGCATGTGATAGGTGATTCTATTTTAGGAAATCTGAAAGTATAGTCCATGTGTTTAAATTGTAGATTCACCATGATAGGTTGTAAAATTTAATGTCAAGCATGCTACATGTTGTGTCTTGTGAATGTGTATGTAGAACCTACTATGATATGTGCATGTACGGTATGTGTAGAATTACTTGCGGAGTCTTTTAGACTCACTACTTGCTTCGGCGTACAGGTGTAGTTGGTGACGAGACACTTGTGGAGGAGACGTTGGAGACTGACTCCGAGCGCGGAGATTAGAGTGTTGGAGTACTTGTGACATTTTGTGATTTTCATAGTATGTAAATTGAACATTGTACTAGCATTATCATAGAAGAATGTATAAGTATGGACATCTATGTATTTGATTTTCAGCAATTTAAATTATGTGGATTTTTAGTTCTCTAAATGTTATCGAATCATGTATGATAAATGTGGATGATGAATGAATGAAGACAGTGGTTCTTTTACTTCCGCTACTCTGTTCTTATATTCACGTGTATCTCAGCTGAATGTCATTGTTGGGTAAATGTCCCACTGTGATGACGCTCGCTATACCGACGTGGGTTGGTATAACAGTACCGATATAATGAGGGTCGTCACAAAGATTGGTATCAGAGAGCAACCGGTTGAGATTGCACATGAATATACCTAAGTCATCATCCCCATTACATGCTAAGTCTACATAGGAATGTCCACATGTGTAGAATTGATTAATAATGAATGAAAAATAGATAAGAAGATGGTTAGAAAACTTAGTAACCTAGCTCTAATGGTGGCTGAAATTTATTACAGCCATGGCTTCGAGAGGTAGGCGTGGCGGAGTGCCGGCCCGTGAGGACGAGCCGCGACGTGACGAGCGGGCGGAGCAGCAGGCCCCGGCACCGCAAGGTCCTGTACTTCCCCCACCGCCACCTGTGGATTATGGAGTATTCATGCAAGGTCTGGTGCAAGCCATGCAGACGCAGGCTCATACCCAGGCAGCACTCCAGGCTCAGTTGGAGGCTCAGGTTAGACTAATAAAAGGATTAATAGTCTGTTTTATTTAATTATGTGATATTGTGTTGATTGTGTATTGTTTGCTGTGATGTAGCAGGCTCAAGTACCAGCTCAGGACCATGGTGGACCTTCTACCATGGAAAGATTCAAGAGGATGCTGCCACCCTCTTTTAAGGGGGAGAGCGATCCGTTGTTGGCTGAAAGCTGGATGAGGGAGATAGAAAAGATCTTCCGAGCCATCAGGTGTGCAGATGAGGATAAGGTTACATTGGCCACCTACATGCTACAGGTATGCTTTAGTTTATATGCTTGTATGTTTGTTAAGCTAGATTTGTTAGATGGTGCTTATGAGCGGTGTACTGCAGGAAAGAGCTGATGTATGGTGGGCTTCATTGCTGCGTACCCGGTTTGAGGACGGAGCTATCGATGTTGCTTGGGACGAGTTCGTGAGGCTCTTTCGGGCCAAGTTCGTCCCCGAGCATGTGCAAGATCGGATGGAGCAAGAATTCCTATCTTTGGCTCAAGGCTCCATGACTGTGCTGGAATATGAGGCAAGATTTTTTGAACTCCCTAAATATGCACCTCACATCGTGGCAGACGAGCGCAGGAAGACAAAGAAGTTCGTGATGGGACTCAAGCCATCACTGCGGACGAGTCTCGTGGCTATTGACCACCGCACGTTGGACGAGGCCCTCAGTGCTACTTGTAGGCAGGAGGGAGAGATGGAGCAATACCTGGAAGAAAGGAAAGCTTCGCAGAAGAGGCCAGCAGCGACATTCCAACGGAAAGACAAGAAGAAAGCAGTGTACCAGACACCGCAGCGATCCGCGGCAGTCGGCAGTTCTCAGGTACCCTCTGTACGTTCCCCTGGTGTGAAGAAAGAGTGTCCCCACTGTGGGAAGACACATGGTGGTACCGAATGTTGGATGATTATGGGCAAGTGCTTGAAGTGCGGAAGCAGCGACCACAAGATCAAGGATTGCCCAAGACTTCAGCAGGGAGTCCAGCGCGGAGCGCCAGCCCCAGCGGTAGCGGCAGCAGCGCCAGCTACAGGAAGACCAGGAAGGCCTCGAGCCCCAGCTCGAGTGTTTGCTTTAGCTCGCGAGGACGCCGAGCAGGCGGAGCATGTCACCGAAGGTACGGTTTTGCTTTTAGGTGTGCACGCTCGGGTTTTGTTTGATACGGGTGCTACTCACTCGTTCATTTTCGAGCGGTTCGCTAGGCAGTTAGCCCTAGAGTCAGGTATAGAGTCTGAGGATTTAGAGGTCCCTTTGTCTGTGCACACCCCTGCGGGTACGGTATCGACTAGGAAGTGCATTCCGTCGTTACCTGTGTGCATTGAGGATAGAATCCTAGATGGGTGTTTCTTCTTGCTAAAGATGAAGGACTATGATGCTATTCTTGGTCTGGATTGGCTAGAGGAGCACTATGCGTTAGTGGATTGTCGCCGGAAGAGGATTGTTTTCCGCATTCCTGGTGAGGACGAGTTCTCTCATCCCTTGCCAAGGAACTTGGCGGGAAAGTTGGTCATCTCTGCCATGAAGGCGATGCGCATGGTGAACAAGGGTTGTGACGCTTTTCTTGCCAGCGTGGTAGTGCCAGAGGCTGATGAGTCACCTACTCTTGCAGAGATTGAGGTAGTGCAGGATTTTCCAGACGTCTTTCCTGATGATTTGTCTGGTTTGCCACCGGATAGAGAGATAGAGTTTACCATAGAGTTGCTTCCGGGCACCTCTCCTATCTCGAAGGCTCCATATCGGATGGCACCTGCGGAGTTAGCCGAGTTGAGGAGGCAGTTGCAAGAGTTGCTTGATAAGGGATTTATTCGCCCTAGTGTTTCCCCTTGGGGCGCACCTGTATTATTCGTCAAGAAGAAAGACGGGTCACTTAGGTTATGCATTGACTACAGAAGCTGAACCAAGTGACTGTGAAGAACAGGTATCCCTTACCTCGTATTGATGATTTGTTTGACCAGTTGCGAGATGCATCAGTCTTTTCTAAGATTGACTTGCGATCTGGTTATCATCAGTTGAGGATTCGGAGTGAGGATGTGTCCAAGACGGCGTTTAGAACCCGTTATGGACATTATGAGTTTTTGGTCCTTCCTTTCGGATTGACCAATGCCCCTGCAGCGTTCATGGATCTCATGAACAGGGTGTTTAGGCCTTATTTAGATAGCTTTGTCGTGGTGTTTATTGATGATGTGTTGGTTTACTCTCCGGATGAGGCCACACACCGTCAGCATTTGAGGTTAGTGTTAGAGGTTCTTCGTGAGCACAAGCTGTATGCTAAGTTCAGCAAGTGCGATTTTGGTTGCGCGAGGTTCATTTCCTCAGGCATGTTATCTCCGGTGCTGGTGTTGCAGTGGATCCAGCAAAGGTCCAGGCAGTTATGGATTGGGAGATTCCCAAGACCCCTTCGGAGATTCGTAGTTTTATTGGTTTAGCTGGTTACTATCGGCGATTTATTGAGGGATTTTCATCCATCGCCACCCCTTTGACTCAGCTTACCAGAAAGGGAGTGAAGTTTGTTTGGTCCGAGAAGTGTGAGAGTAGTTTTCAATTGTTGAAGACTAAGCTCACGACAGCCCCGGTGTTAGTCTTACCGAGCGGTGTAGAGGGTTTTGCTATCTACACGGATGCGTCTCGGATTGGTTTAGGCTGTGTGCTCATGCAGCAGGAAAGGGTAGTGGCTTATGCTTCTCGTCAGTTGAAGGAGCATGAGAAGAACTATCCGACTCATGACTTGGAGCTCGCAGCAGTGGTTCATGCACTAAAGATCTGGAGGCACTATCTTTATGGTGTCAGATTTGAGGTGTTTACCGACCACAAGAGCTTGAAGTATCTTTTCTCCCAAAAGGAATTAAACCTGAGGCAGAGAAGATGGATTGAGTTCTTGAAGGACTATGACTTCGACCTTCAGTATCACCCTGGAAAGGCGAATGTCGTAGCGGATGCTCTGAGTAGAAAGAGGCCATCTCTCCAGCAGGATTGGAAGATGTTGGAGGATGCGGCTTGCGCGTTGACTGAGTTAGAGCCATCGCTATGCCAGGCTTTTGTAGCTCAGTTATCTCTTAGGTCCTCGGTTTTGGATGAGGTGATCGAGCAACAGGGAGCCGACCCTAGACTCTTAGAGTTAGTGGGCAAGGCAGGCATTGCTCGTGATGAGGACGGTGTGATTAGATTTCAGCACCGTGTTTGTGTCCTGATTTAGTAGATGTCCGTGAGCATGTGTTAGCGGAGGCTCATAGATCGCGATTCTCTATTCATCCGGGTAACACTAAGATGTACCAGGATTTGAAGAGATCTTTTGGTGGTCTGGCATGAAGAGGGATGTAGCGGATTATGTGTCTAGATGTCTAGTATGTCAGCAAGTGAAAGCCGAGCGGCAGCGACCATCTGGCCTTATGCAGAGGATGGATATCCCAGTATGGAAGTGGGAAGCTGTCACTATGGACTTTGTTTGGGTTTGCCTCGATCTAGAAGGGGCAATGACTCGATTTGGGTAGTTGTAGATAGATTCTCGAAGACTGCTCATTTCTTGCCTATGAAGAAGAAGCAGTCAGTAGAGAGTTTAGCTAGATTGTATGTTAGTAGTATCATTAGATTGCATGGTGTGCCGAAGTCGATCATTTCGGATCGAGATCCGAGATTTACTTCGAGGTTGTGGAAGGGTCTTCAGGATGCTTTAGGTTCGGAGCTGAAGCTCAGTTCGGCGTTTCATCCCCAGACTGATGGACAGTCCGAGAGGACTATCCAGACGCTCGAGGATATGTTGAGAGTGTGTGCTGGATTGGAAGGATGATTGGGAGCGTCATCTACCTCTAGTGGAGTTCGCATACAACAACAGCTTTCATGCAAGTATTGGTATGGCTCCATTCGAGGCGTTGTATGGTAGGCCCTGCAGATCTCCTTTATGTTGGGAGGAGACTGGTGATAGGCAGTTGATCGGACCGGAGTTAGTTCAGGAGACTTCGGATAAGGTCCAGCTTATCAGGAAGAGGCTTGTTGCGGCACAGGATAGGCAGAAGAGCTATGCCGACAACAGGAGGAAGGATCTTGAGTTCGAGGTTGGCGATCATGTCTTCTTGAAGATATCGCCTACTCGAGGTGTTGTCAGATTTGGCAGGCATAGTAAGTTGAGCCCTAGGTTCATTGGCCCATATGAGATTCTCAGACGTTTGGGCAGCGTGGCATATGAGCTAGCCTTACCCCCAGCTTTGGCTAGTGTTCATCCTGTGTTCCACGTTTCGATGCTCAGGAAGTATGTCCGAGATCCGTCTCATGTGATTAGTCATGAGCCAGTGGAGATTCAGCCAGATCTGTCGTATGTCGAGCAACCAGTAGCTATTCTTGACCGGAAGGTTCAGCATCTCCGGAACAAGAGTATTGCGTCAGTGAAAGTTCTCTGGCGGAACTTCTCGCGAGAGGAGGCTACTTGGGAGCTTGAGGATGCGATGAAGAAGAAGTATCCCCTTTTGTTTGAGTAGCGTCGTTCTAACTTCGAGGACGAAGTTTCTTTAAGGGGAGAGGGTGTAAGGCCCTCGAATTTTGTTAAATTATTGAATTGCATGTAAATAATTCATGTTGTGTATGTACGTATGTAAATATCTACGTAAGTACTAGTTAGTATACTATTGCATGCATGTGTATAAACTAGATGTAAATAATGTATGAATGGTATGATGGTAGTGTGTACATGGTAGCGTATACATATGGCACATATATATGTATAAGATGTGCATGATTTCTGCATGTTTTAGAGTTCTGGCCGAAGGCCAGATTAGCGTCAATATCAGTAGACGTCCATGTTGTGTCGGCGTCAACCCTATGGACGCCAACACTAAGTCCAGCGTCCAGCGATGTGGACGCCAATTTCTCTGACCTGCATGCGTTGCAGATCCGAAATTCTGGAAGCAAGCCACCCCCAACCATTGGGGAGCTGTCCCCAACGGTCTGAAAGGCCATCTTGTCACCTCCTGCGTGGGTGAGAGGTCTTTGGCTATATACAAAGCCATTTTTACTACCCTAAGCCTTCTCTTTGCCCCTTTGCAAGAGGGGAAGAAGAGAAAGGAGTGAAACCCTATTTTTGGACTGTGAGAAACCCTCACCTTTGCAACCCAAAATCAGAAGTTCTGAAGCTTGATCCGGCCACCTGCTGCATCAAGGAGCTTGCTGGATCATCGAGGAAGGCAACCCCGACCTCGGATTGAACTGGAGCTTGCTCAAGAACCCGGAGGAAGGCCATCTTGGAGGCTGGTTGGGAACTTCTTGGGATAGCCCAAGGAGAGCTTCACCAAGCTTTTTGATCCCTTTGGAGTATATCTAAAAGGCAAGTACCCTACCCATAGTGTTCATGTATGTGTCTAGGATGGTTTTACCATTTTTATGTATTTTCCCTCGTGTCCTAGACCCCCAAATTCACCCCATCTTTGGAGCTCGGGCCTGTGTTTTGCACAGACCTGACCTTAACGGTAATATCCCTTGCCGCTAAGATCATGCTTAGCGTCCAGCGATTATGCCGCTAACATTAATTAGCGGCCATAGCTTGCCGCTAAGTTCATCTGAGCAGAACAGCAAGCTGTTCTGCCCTTCTATCGATATGTTTCACGATGAGGATATAATGTAATCTCTTATATGCTATGTATACTAGCTAATGTGATGGATGGGAATGTGAATGTACACTTATTTGGTGGATGGTAGAGCTTATTTACATATTTGAAAGCATGTGGAAGAATGTTCATATGTATGTTCTCACCATTATCGTGATAATCCGTGGTAAAATCATGTTGCCCTAATTTTTTTAGACCATGTATGTACAACCCTATCTGTGCTCTGAATTTCTGAAATTTTCCATGCTTGTATGATTTATTGAATTTTCTGTTTTGGGAAATAGAAATCATACGTAGGTCACGATAAATCTTCCGTAAATTGTGTATTGCCCAATAAATTAGGGAATAAATCATCTGGATCTATGCATGCTAGGGTCCAGACAGTGAGTTGTTAAAATTGTGCTTGTGTTCAACTCCATGTTAAATCGAATTGCGGATAGCATGTGGAATTCATGTTAGATTTTCTGTAATTTCGTTTTAGCTTAGAAAAAAAATCTGAAAATTGCATGTGGGATCCTAAACCCGAAATCAACTAGTGGTTAAAATTTCAGGTCATTTGGACAAGTATATGACGCAATATGAATTTTCTATGTAGAAATGCGAAATTTATGCATGCCGTTGCAAAAATGATTTAATTCTGTTTATTTCAACCTGAAGGGTGAAATTCCCTGAGTGTAAAATTTCTGTAATTGTAGTGTCATGTCAAGAAAATAGAGCACCAAGTGTGTGAATGAGTGAATGAGTGAATGAGTGAGATGTGAGTGTCATGTGCTAAACAAAGTGCTTAAATCGGAAAACGTGTAATGTGTAAATTGTGCCAAGTGTGACATTGCTTCCACAGAGGGCAGTGGAACCGTATCAGGGAAAAGTCCCCCTGAGAAGGTTCAATGTGTTGTGACCCTAAGGGCATTAGGGGGAAATCCTAGAGGTGGACAAGTACCACTGGTTAGGGTGGAGACTTGTTCTCCCGGTCTGCGTAGTCCGAAGAGTCATTGTATTGCCTAGATGCGTCTATGTGATGTGATGTGTTGTGTCCTTCTTTGGTGGTTTGGACTATGTGTCACGGCACTAAATGTGAATGTGTAAATGTGTATGTGTTCATGTGAAAAATGTGAATGTGAACAATGTGTAAAAGTGCATGTGTAAAGTGTGAAATATGCAAATTTGAAATTGTGTAAAAATGTGAAACCAAAATGTGAGGATGTGAGTTTGTAATCCATGTTATGACAATCTGAAATCATGCTTAAACAGTAGCTTTACTATGTTATGATCATGTTTATGTATGCAAAATGCCTAGAATCCATGCTTGGGATAATTGTTAAGCATATATAAACACTTCCATACTTGGTTGTTCACATGTTGTGATTTAATCATTGTTGTAGCTCTCATGTGTTAGATTATGGTTGCTAAAGCATGTAAAACCAGCAAGCTTAAAGCATGTAAAATGGTTACGTATATGCGTAGGAATGTGTAGATTCCATGTTAGGTATGTTTCCTTTCATGCATGCTCGGAAATTCATGTTAATGGCTTTCATGTCTTAGTTGGTTGAAGGTAGATTTTTATGTGAGGAATGAATAGAAAGCATGTGATAGGTGATTCTATTTTAGGAAATCTGAAAGCATAGTCCATGTGTTTAAATTGTAGATTCCCTATGATAGGTTGTAAAATTTAATGTCAAGCATGCTACATGTTATGTCTTGTGAAAGTGTATGTAGAACCTACTATGATATGTGCATGTACGGTATGTGTAGAATTACTTGCGGAGTCTTTTAGACTCACTACTTGCTTCGGCGTACAGGTGTAGTTGGTGACGAGACACTTGTGGAGGAGACGTTGGAGACCGACTCCGAGCGCGGAGATTAGAGTGTTGGAGTACTTGTGACATTTTGTGATTTTCATAGTATGTAAATTGAACATTGTACTAGCATTATCATAGAAGAATGTATAAGTATGGACATCTATGTATTTGATTTTCAGCAATTTAAATTATGTGGATTTTTAGTTCTCTAAATGTTATCGAATCATGTATGTTAAATGTGGATGATGAATGAATGAAGACAGTGGTTCTTTTACTTCCGCTACTTTGTTCTTATATTCACGTGTATCTTAGCTGAATGTCATTGTTGGGTAAATGTCCCACTATGATAACGCTCGCTATACCGACGTGGGTTGGTATAACAGTACCGGTATAATGAGGGTCGTCGCACTAGCACTTGGGCCTAGAGAGTCACACGCAATAGAGTTCTGAGCAGACTAGGCAAGATGACCGTTATAGACATTAACTGGGTTTTTGTGAAAAACCACAGAGTCTATATATGCACGTGGAGAGTCAAACACTGGGCCAAGCTCTAGGGTCCTCTCTGGCCGCCTCCTCCTCTCTCTCTCCTAGGGCACCCCCACCTCTCTCTCTAGCACATGGTGGAGCTGAGATCCAGGAGACGCGTGGAGACCGAGGAGATCCCGTCTACGTCTGGAGCTCCGTGGATACGTCTACAGGCCGGACTCTTGAACGGCTTGAAGCACCAGTGCCTCCAGTGTTACCTTCTCCCCGGATTAGGGAGTTTCGCAACCCCGCAAAGGTAAAGATCAGATCTTCCTGTGTGGGTTTTTCTGTTTTTCGATCGATTCCGACCGCCGACAATGATATCAAATGGAGGGAATCACGTTTCTGCTGCGCTCTGGTCGATTCCTTACATTTTTCACGTACGATAGTGGAACGTATATTTTACCATTCCGTTAATAAGGAAATTGCTCATACCTGAACTTGTTCATGGGTCATAAGTTATCCATTGGTCCAATTTCTTTTATGGACTATCCCCACATATTGTTTGGAGTCAACCATAAATTTTTAATTTAGTTATGATCTCATTTTATACACATGATAATGGATTTTCCAACTTATTTCCTAATTACGATAATAAGTCACAATAACTCTTAAATATACCCCAAATGACTTTTATTGACCCAAATTTCTTGATGGATCATTAGAGGATATTATTTGAAGTCCATCTATGATTTTTATTTAATTTTTCTGGCTCCTCTAAGTATGTGTGATAATGATTTCTCGACTTATTCCCTGATTATGATATTCAGTCGCAAAACACCTTAAACTTGGACCATCCGATTTTCCTTTGCATTAATTTCTCTGTGGGTCATTAGGAAGTATTATTTAGAGTTGAACTATGGTTTTTATGAAATTTTCTAATGGGTTTTTTGTATGTGTGATAATGACACGTGCGGTTTTTGCTATTTCACTAATATTGAATTTATCGTTTTCAATTTATTTATAATTTTCTAATTACCAAATTTTCGGGGTGTTACATGAAGTTAATGCTTCTTTAACAAAAGTAGGCTCATCTTCATCAGCAAGCTGGCACAAAAGAGCTTCCTCTTCGATCTCAAATAGACTACGAGGCATGTGTACATGTTTGTTACGGCGTATCTGATTGTCTTGTTCTTCCATTGGTGTGCTCTCATTGGGCACTTAGCTCCCACTATCTTTATGACCATCTCTACTATCTCCGGCGGCTTCCCAGTTAGGAACTAATTCGCTCCCTTTGCTGGAAGATGGTAGAATATCATTAGGGCCATCCAACTCATGGAGATCAAGACTCTTTCCAGTGTTGCGAAAATTCTGATTCTAAGAAAAGAACATCTTGGACGTCTTTTTCTGTCATTCCTCCATTCAGATGTTGTACGTACATGACATAATCCTTAGAGCTCTCATGATATCTTATAGAGATAAACTTTCTAGCTTTAGGGCCAAGTTTTTCAAACTTGTGAGAAATGTTGTGGACATATCCTGCTGAACCCCATGGGTGTAGATTATCTAAATTTGTTTTTTTCACCACACCATAACTCATAAGGGGTTTAAGGAACTGACTGTAAAGGTACACGGTTAAGGATGTAGGCCGCAGTCATTATAGCATCCCCCAAATAGACATTAGAAGGTTGGCATGCACCATCATCGACCTAACCATATCTAATAGTGTTCTATTTCGTCTTTCAGCAACACCATTTTGTTGCAGTGCATACAAAATAGTTAACTATCTATGTATTCCTTTTTCTTCACATAGAGTTTGAAACTCATCCGAAAGATATTCACCTCCTCGATTTGTTAGAAGAACTTTTGTGGTTTTCCCTAATTGATTCTCAACCTTTGCCAAGAAGTGTTTGAAACAATCTAACGCTTCATAGTGATGAGCGATCAGATAGACATATCCATATCATGAATAATAGGAAGCCCCTTGACGGATCTTCACACTCATGGGTCTGCAAATGTCGAAGTGCATCAATTGTAAGAGTTCAGTGGCTCTTTTAGCCTTTCTGAAAGGCTTGCAACATGTCTTACCGGCCAAGCATGATTCATACATAGGAAGATTGACTTTAGAAAATGAGTCTAGTAGGCCTTCTTGAGCTAACCTTGTCATTCTAACTTGTCCTATGTGTCCCAATCGAGCATGCCAAATTTTTGAATCTAGATTATTATCAGTATTTACATCATATGACACAGGAAAATCATGATTATCCAAATCTAATTTTAACAAATCATCCATGAATAAAGCATGACCATGTAGAACATTGTTCAAGCAAATGTCAACTTGGCTGCTAGAGAAGCCTAATGCTAATAATGATGAGACCGATAGTAGATTATGCTGAACTCTAGGCGCATAGAGCACTTTATGGAGAGTTAAGACTCATCCAGTCTTTAACTTGAGTTGACACACACTAACTCTAAGGACTTCTTCATTGGATACATTTCCCATATATATTGTTTGCGATCCCGGTGTGATTCGGTGATAATCCACGAACCTTGCTCGATCCCTTGTTATGTGCTTGGTCGCTCCTGAATCAACTTTCAATTCAAGATTTGTTCGAGCAACTAGACTATGTGAACAAACATGCACAATTGGAGAGCAAAGAAATTGGAATACATTTTCCGGCTCAGTGCATTCCCGAGCGAAATGTCCCAATACTCCACAATTATAGCATTTGGCCTTCGTCTTATCTCTCTTTCCACCACGCTTGCCTATTTGGTGTTTTAGTCTTTGCCCCGCAAGTGGATGCAACATTCTGCCGCTTCCTATTGAAGTTCTTCTTTGGACCCTTCTTGCCCTATTGTCTACCTCCCTAGGCGATAAGGACAGTGGCGCACATAGCTTCTTCGCGCTCAGCCTCTAACTCCACATGGTGAGAGATATCAGAAAAACTCTTAATACTCTCATTGTGAGTGAGGATTTGTTTCATGTGAGTCCAGGAGTCTGGAAAAGATCTTATTACTACCTGCACCTACTGCTCATCGGTGAGATCGTGACCTGTAGACTTCAAGTCGCGGATCATGCTTGACATCACCCTTAGATGCTCAATCATATTCTTATGGGGATTTTTTGGAGGGTCTTCAATTTTAAAACTAGAGCCCTTAACCTCGTGGTAGAGGTTCCTCCAAAAGTAAACTTCAATTGATCCCACATATCCTTGGTAGTCTTACACTTATCAAACTCGCCAATCAAATCATCCTGCATGCTGCTTAACAGTGTAAAGCACGTGCTGCAATCTTTGTTGAACCATGACATGTAGGCCTCTTCATCTCTGCGGTGTTGAGCAGCGTTGCCTTCTTTGGGCGGGTCATGGTGGTAGTTATGTGATCAAGTAACTCTTTCTCATTTAAGAGATATTGGATCTTTCGATGCCAAATGTCATAGTTAATGCCATCTAATTTATCTCCTTTCGTTAAGTCAACAATAACATTCTTGGTGGCCATTGTTGAATCACTAAATTAAGATAATAATGACAAGACTAAGTTGACAATTCTACACATCAGCCTATTTGATCCAAAAATCTACACTATAATATTAAACATTCTCCATATAATAAAATCGAAAGTAGACTTAGAGTCCTACAGTCATCTACCATTTATATACGAATGTTCAATATTATTAGAGCAATTTTGATGAAGTAATTTAAAGGGAGAGGAACTAACATCTGTAAATTAATAAGCATTGATATACTAAATATGAATATTCAAACAAAGAATTAGCAACAACTAATCATGTTCAAAAATATTCTAATAATAGATTTAACACATGATTTTAAATGATTAGATCATGCATTGATTGTTAGAATATAGTGTGGATGAATAAACTTATAAGATGAAATGAATAAACTAATATAGTTTATTGCATGGACTTAAATAAGACAATCTCATAATTATGAAGCTTATAATGATCCGAAGGAACAATAAAATAATGTTTAAAATGGCAATAACATCATAATCGCAAAAGCCATCGTCTGGAGGCGGGTTGGAGTCATAGCACGGCACCGGGGAACATGCTGTATGTGATGTCGGACTCATCGTGCCGCCACATTACCATTATTGTGGCGATAAGAGACTGAGATATCATTCTCCACTGGTCCACGTCCAATAATGCGGCTAAGTTGGGCTTGACTATGGGTTCCGCTTGGCAACACCACATTAGTACAACATCTTGCAAGGCGTTCAAGATCACGACGCTGATGGGACGACGCTCACATGCGAGCCTGTTCCACTAGAAAGGTGCATCTGGGTACACTATGTCAGACACCACGAAGTTGTCCTGCAAGAAGGGCGTGCATGAGGGGACCAGTACCCATGCCCCCTTGTCCTCTAGTACCCTCGTGTCTAACCAAGCCAGCATGCCAGCGAAGGGCCACGCCTTCACCCTCGTGAACCGCCATGCCTGCATGCATTGGACCACCCCTGCGCAAACCTGCATAGCCTGCATATCCGCGAAGACCCTCGCGCCCTCGTGCGCGGCCTGCATGGCCGCGGAACTCGCCTCTACGTTGGCCTGCTTGGCCGCAGACCGCGCGGCATGCGCCTGTGTGTGTGGTCTGCATGGCTGTGGACTGTGCCTCTGCGCTCGTCCGTGTGGCCACGGACTACGCGACCTATGTGGCTGCCATCTGCGTAGCCTGCAGGCGTGCGAACCGCGCCTCGACCTTGCCTGCGAGCAGCGCCTTTGCCACATCTGCCAGTAGTGGCTCCGCCACATCTGCAAACTGGTAAAACTGCATGGCCACATATCACCTGGCCTGCACGGTCTGCATGGGCGGGACCATCCCCGCTAGATTGCTCTTCTAAACGGTGCAAAGAAACATCGCCCGGAAGTGGCGAAGGAAGGCGTGTAGTGCTACAACGTAATCCCTTGCAGTCATCAGTCACCAAAATCTAACTGGTGCCACAGACTCCTGCGTGGGTGATGGGTCGTTACCAACCACACTATTCCCATCATCGTCCGTAGAGATCTCCGTCGGTTCAAAATCCTCTTTGTCCATTGCAGCAAGTTCTTGTGCATGGAGATCATTCGACGACATTGTGGAGAGAGGAACGTTCATGCTCTGATACCAATGCTCATTCTTCATTGGGGTGTGTATCTTGTCATTGTGGAAACTCATAGGATCAAGAAGAAGGCTACAAGAGTCTTCTTTGTTGTTTCTTCGCTCCAAATGCCTGAGGAATGCGATGCTTATGCCTCCTGTAAGAAGTCTATCTTCCGAGAGAAAGAGAGAGATTGAGGGTAGAAGAATACACCATCTCTCAAAAGTTGGAACCTTCCCATGCATGGGATCTCTTCCCAAGAGTTATAGAATCCGTGGGATTGAAGGAGACAAACGCACTGGCAGTGGTCTTTCTCCGAAGCAACCTTTGGTTGTCCCACGTGGACAACCACCACTGCGCATGCCCATTGGTTTACAATTCCAATGCGATAAATGTTACATGGAAGAAAGAATCAAATTCCCTATTGTTTGTTACTAATTAGGACCCAAAAGGATACAATTATCATTTCAAGAAGAATGCATGATGGTCTTCCTGAAGTTTCAGGGAGAAAAGGCATCCCTTTAAAGGTCATTAAAAAACCTTTGATACCCTCATTGTCAACAATTTTCATTAGTTAAAATGTTATTTTCGTTCCTGCCCCCATATCACCTACAAAAAATGTCATTTTGAAGACGTAGGAATTATTTATTAAATTATATGGTAGAAAGAGAGTGTAAAAACATAAGGTAGTAGTATGACATCATAATATTTCTGGAATTGGCCCAACATCACTTGTGTCTTCCCCAAGTTTTGGGGAAGGCCTAAACTAGATAGCTTAGATGACCTACTTTCCATAGGATTACACATATTTAAAAGCTCGCTAAAAGATATATTTTGAAAGGCAAACAAGCGAATTTAATTCGATGTTTCGACAGATGTTGGCGCACATGGCACTGTTGGCTTATATTGCCTCTCTGCGGGGGCAAAAAGGGGAGGGACTAGACAGAGCAAGTATGACATCACTCGTGTCGTTTCTGGTGATTTGATAAACACCTAACTTGACCACTAATAACTGACTTGAACTACCAAAATTGAGAGGCTTGATCTAATAAAACAACATTAAAAGATGATTATTGCAATGACAAACAAATAAAGGTGGATTGCGCGCCCATGCCTGTATCCACGCATATCTTAAATCTTAATACGTCATAAACATGGGCGCTTCAAACACAGTTAGTGTAAGCTAGATGTGAATATTAACATCGGCGGGCCAACCCCTGTTTCTTCCTATCTAAGAAGACATCTCTCGTGTGTCATCGTACACAATGTTTCCTCTGGCGAGGGGGTAGAGTTTGGCAACTGGAAGGGGTATCTTGGCAATTGTTCACACTGCATAACCAGATCTAACTGGGATTTCACTTTGAAACCCTTCTTCTTCTGGGTATATATATACATCAGGAGGACCCAGCACGCTTACGGCAGCCTTCCCTTATTAAACGCTTGTGACATCTCGACTTCTTTGCGTCTTTCGCTCGCCTCTGAAATCTGCAAGGAAGCTGGGACAAAAAGAAGCTTAATATTTATGGCAGCAGCTCCTGCTGTTCCCACCACTTTCACGACCTATCCCGAGAGGTTAATGGAGTAACCCCCCGCCTGATGAGAAGAGCATCGATTCCACTCACTGTTACTGACAGGTGTTTAATCCAACTCTTTTTTTTTGTTTGTTTTTTAAATCTCAGAAGAATCCGCAGATACAAACGTCCAACTGACGTTATGCCAATTCCCTGTCAAACCGTTTGGCCAGAAAGAGGGAAAAGGAAAAGGCGAGGGCAGGCAGACAAGCAGAGGCGTCGCTTTTGCATCCCACAAGACGTGCTCCTGCAACGCGCCCGTACCATACGAATGATTTTGGCATACGGGGTTTCTGGCTGCACAGTCCAGCATAAAGTTGGGAATGTGACTTTTCTGCTTCAGCCTTTGTCATAACTCCACACACAGAAAAACATCCTACAAACCCCAAACATGCTTGAATAATTTCCCCCCTCCCCCCTCTAAAATATTCCTACCCACCTCTGGATGGGTCAGAGTTATGGGGTCACCTAACCTTTTTCCTATTCTCATCCACACCATATCATATCCCAACCAAGATTTGTCCTTCGCTCTCATTCGAATGATGATTGGACAATTAACAAGTATGATCTCTCTTTCTCTCTCCCTCACTTTCTTAAGTATAAGGGTATCAGAACTCTGCTGTGCCTTTCTCTCTCTTATCATTTCTATGGGTTTTGATTGGGGGATTTTTTTTAAATAATCCTACGTTAACAAATAGTTACCCAAAAATGTCCAGTAGAACAATATTTATATAATTATATCTTCTTTTTGCTATGTGTGCAAATTTACCACATTCTTTTTATTTTTATTTTTATTTATGCCATGACACCCATCCATAGAGAGAAAGAGAGAGAGAGAGAGAGAGATAGCCAGCACCCCCAAAACTCATTGTTGGATCATTAGGCAACTAATTCACCATAGAGGAAAGTGAATAGGATGATATGTAAAGTTAATTACAAACAATAAATTCTTAAAAATATTTTGATTAGTGGTTAGTAATCGTGTGCACAGAAATATAAACAAGTAGAAGCAATCACACATAAGAGACAATGATTTATGATTGTTCAGGCATTCTCTCTTTTGGGAGTCTTACGTCCAGTCTCTAAGAACACTTGAGATTCCACTAATCTATCAGCCAGATTACAACTATCGAGCCTACTCAGTCTTCCCTTCATCAAACGGGTACAATTACACTTACACAAGCAACTCTTTTTTACCCAAGGACACAGGGTACAAACCCCCTGTCGGTTCTTCCGAAATAGATTTCAATCAGAGAAAGGGCCTCAACTACCTAAGAACTCAAGCAAAACATTTCTACAACCACTACAAGGCCTAATCTTAGTGAGGGCTTAGAGTGAGAGAGAGAAGGAAAAGATCGATTGGAATTGTAATTTCTCTCTCTTCACAATGGTGGACTCTTAAGGGTGGTTCTAAAATCGCTCAAGTCCACAAAGAATGTAAGGCCCTAGATTTTTGTGCATTTTTTTATTTGTTGTTATAATTTAATTACTGCTCGAATTTCTTTTTGACGTCAACATCTTGTGACATTGGCCACTGGTTGACGACATGCTATGTGCCGTTTATAGTCTGGGTTGAGGATCTTGACGTCAAAATCGATTGACGTCTACTTCATGGGGACGACAACTAAATGGACGTCAACTTCGCCGGTTGCGTTTTGGTTTCTTTCCCTAAAACTGTCTCTATTTCTCTATGGATAAACATGGAAACCCCACGTCGGGTTGGGATTCTCCTTCCTATGGTGCCCACGACCCAAACCCTATAAAACTAAGTCATCTCTTCAAAAAGAGGACTTTTGCTCAGCGAGGGTTATTGGGGTTCAGAGAGAGAAAATGTAACACCCCACTTAGACCCCGTCTAGTTATACAACTCTCATCGAGTCTAAGAGATGTGCTACATGGAGAACACACCCCGACATATATCAAATGTAGGTTGATTCATTCACAAATAAATAATATTGCAGTGGAAACAAAGTACAATTCATGAACCTTAATAATCAAGTCCATAGTCCATAAAATAAGTCCACAATGCAATATATAGTTCAATTACAATGTTCATAACATAAGCAATTCCTCACATATAATTATCTCTCAATCATACAATCACAATCAATCCTCTCGCTCCGAATCCGATCCCACTATCAAAGCCTACAGATCCGTTGTCTCACCTGAAATGTTAAGTAAGTATGAGTCTACAACGAAGACTCAGCAAGCGACCCAAAAATGGATTACCAATCTAACATATACATAATGGTTTCAAAACATGTTATTACATATAGAATTCAGCAACCATACTACTTGAAATATATATACATTTATCAAATACATTCTATGTCAAAAGTGGTTACAATCGCTACTTGAACAAGGCATGAGTTTAGGACATAGACTTAACTTCATGATATTTATCTTTGCTAAAAGGTTTCAGATCTGATCATGATGATATGAATTCAAGTAATATCATGGTACATTTATCATACATGGTTTCAAGAGGTTGCATATCAAACATGATTACATAGCATTCACTCGAATGGAAATAAAACAAGTATCATATGAAATCTTTATAGAGCTGAAAACAAACTTTGTTCATAACATATACATATGTACAAATTTTTACCAAGACACAGCAAACCACCCATTAGAAGTCAGATAGACATATGAACGTATACTCATCACCTAGGCAATTAGTGATAGAGTCTTGGTTATTGAGGAAGCCCTCTCCACCTTAACCAGTGGTACTTATCCACCTCCAGGATTTCTTCCCATATCCTCAGGAACATATAACATATTGAACATTTTCATAGGGGCATTACTAAGGTCTTGTTCCAAATTACTTCTATGGTGGCAGTGTCTTATTGGCCATATATAAATTCATATACAAATTTCTTCAGATTCAATGCACCATAACACGCTGCCAAATTATATATATATATTCAGATATTGACAGAGACATATCTCAGATTTATCACTTGCTGTATTTTCTGAACATTTTCTCACAATTCATTTCAAAAGAACACAATTCTCATAGTGATAATCAGACATGAATAGTTACAATCTTTGAAAAATCAAAAAATTTTACCAAAACATGTCTCTCCTATCATAAATCAAATCAAAAACTTTTCATAATTTTCTGGCATATATTCAAATTTCCATAGTAATCAAATCAGTGATATAAATAGAGAAATATTCATCACAATTAAATCGTCTATCAACCTAGTTCAATATTTTGACTACGTATGTATCATGACAATACACACCACTGTTCAAAATCTCATGGTTTTTGGAATTCAGAAACTATTTTCCAAATTAAAAAAGTTATACTAATTTATGTACTTTAGTCATGGAAATTATAGAAAACAATCAATTTGGATTTCAGATTTTAACATAGTATGAGAATACCCTGTCATGTATTTCTACACAAAAGTCACAATTTTATTACTAGCATGCACCACATATAAAATTTTTCTTTTAAATCTAAGCTTAGTTTCATAACTCGAAAAACTGTCCTAAAATCATGGTGACTACAGAAACTAACCCAAATTATAGTGTGTCAAAAAGTTGTTCTACTTAAAACTAGACATTTGACAAAAAGTCTATTCGAAGTCTAAACACCAAAATATAAATCTAGATGTAAAAATAGGTTAAAATAGTGGACAGAAGAACTTGATGGCAACCGTTCTGCTGTTAACCTCAATTGATGGAAAGAAGGTTGACATTAAGTTCATCCTTAACGGTAGTCAAAGTTGACGTTAACCTGACAGGAAACCAGAACTCATCTGAGACTCATATAAACCCCAAATCCAACTGTTTGTAAATTTTTAAAATCATGTAAAAATGATAAAAAGGTAAAACATAAGGTTGGGATCCCGATCCCTAGGTTACTTGCCTCTAAAACACCAAGAAAACAACGAATTTAGCTGATGAAGCTTGCCTTGGCTAACTAAGACAGTCCTCTCTCCGGGTTAAAATCCTTGATCCGCAGGTCCCTCATGGTAAGAACACCTTGGAGACGCCTTCAACCTTCAAAAACACACCTTCTTCAACTTGCAATTGCTTGGTCTTAGCCACCCCCCCCCCCCCACGAAGATCAAAGCACTGAATTCTTCCTCCTTCTTTGAGACTTGGAGAAAAACTCCCCAAAATTGGTTCCAAGAAGCTAAACTACCCTTTTTATAAGGGATTGGCCTCCCCAAACTCTGCCCACGAGGTAAGATACGTAACCCCCATCCGTTTCCTAATTTCCAGCCCCTTACCATAACTCCACCAGAGCTGGACTGCGAGAATCTCATTGTCAGTTCTGGAAGAAGTAGACGTCAAGATTTAATGCCGTTTACATAGAGTAGACGTCAATCGATATCGACATTTACTTGAAATTGACGGCAAGGGATGTTGTTGTTAACCTGCTGTTGACGACAGTCGATGTTGCCGTCAAAAACATAGGTCAACCTACATCAACCCGAGAATAGACCATTCCACACTACAACATACCAAACTATACACAAATATACATAGAAATTTCTAAATGCACAACAAAATAGGCATCAATTGAAATTAAAATCTATGAAGAAACTTTCAGGATATCACACTCTCTCCCTCTTAAATAATCTTCATCCTCGAAGATTGAGTATAAGAAAACTCACCAAAAAGATGTGGGTAGTTCATCTTCATTCCTTCTTCTAACTCCCTTTTTTTTTTTGGTAAAAGTTCCTCAGGGCCTCAAAGTAGGAGAGTGCACCCTCCCCCACAGGGGAAGAATGTTCTCACTCCACCAGTAAGTGCGACCTGAGCCAAAGATATTATATAAGACAATAGATGTTACAGGTAGACCAGGGTCCCATTACATCAATCTAACATTCATGAGGCTAGATTTATCAATAATCATCTGGCCTTTACAAGAATAAGGTAAATTATGCACCCCCCAAAAGACCTGATTGCATTTTGTTGGGTTTTCATTCATTCTAATGTTTATAATAACATGTTTTTGATGATGAACAATCTTAATTGAGGTTTGATACATGACAAATAACTTGATGCAATATTTGGTCTTTCATGTATTCATAATATCTCACTATACATGTTTGATCATGTAGGTATGAAGGCATACAACCAAGCCATCACAAAACAAGAGAAACAAATCACAAAAGCACTGAAATCTGTCACCTGTCGACAGACTCCAAGGTGCCTGTCGACAGATGTGAACAGGCAGAAAACACCAAGTTCAGGAAATAGCCATCTGTCGACAGATGCCCGGTCGGCTGTCGACAGATGCACTCAGAAAATTGCCCACCGAAATCCCAGACTTCTGTGCTTATGCAAAACCGTTGCTATATGTCGATAAATGATCAAGGCCTATCGACAAACGTAGAGAATCTTCAGATACGGAAACTTTCCAAGTTACCAAAGATGGTGGTTCCAACTCCCACGTCTCTCCATATGTAAACACCACTATATAAGCAACTATTTGAAGCAAATCTCGTACAGAAGCAGCCACCACTAAAACCCTAAAGCAAGTCCAAGACCAAGAGGTATTGTTGCTGCTCTGCTTCAACCTGCTGCTCAGAGATAGAAAGATCCATTGATTCAGCAGTACTGAAGATAGAACGTCGTGGATTCAAGCTTCTCCATTGATTTGAAGCCATCAAGACGAAGTTTGAACTCCATCCAAACGTTCCCAAGAAGAGTTCGCAATCAGGATTCATCCCTTCCACTCAGAACTCTTTCTACTTTCTTTCTTCTATCATATGTGTGTGTGGGGGTGTGTCTCAAGCAGCCCTTGTGCTTGATTCACGTGTGTGTTGTTCTGATCGTGGGTGCACATCAGATAACACGTGTGTGTGAGTTGTAGTCACCGAACTAGCTCGTAAGCAGTTTGCTTTACGTGTGTGTGTGGTCCGTGGACGTAGGATACACAAGTTGTGTATTCCGAACCACGTAAATCATCGTGTCTCGTGGTTTGAACGTTTCTACGTTAGATGGTTGATAGGCACGTTGTCTCTACACACGGTAGATAAACTACTTTTTCATCTACACATCACCAACACACATCTAAGTCTTACAATGATTCTACTGAAAATTCAAAAAGTCTGTGTTGTGATTAAAAGGGTTGTATTAAATTTTAATGGACAGTAATCTATTCAAGCCCCTTTTCTAGATTACCATATAGGGAATTCCGCAACCTTTCAATTGGTATCAGAGCCGAGTTTCTCCAATTTACTGTGTCACGCCCCGACGCGGAATATCGGAGCGCGGAGGCAGTTGCAAGAAAAGGTATAGAGCAAAGACTAGACATCAAACCATTGCACATTGAATAATACTAAATCAAATCTTTCTCATTAATAACTTTTCAAATGTCTAGTTACAACCACTAATATCAGAGCCAATCTATAGGGCCCAATTACATTGCAATAAAAGGAAATAACTGACTACAACTCTAAGATAACATAATGACTCGTGGTACTCCTAGCTTCACTCTTGGTCATTCCCTTCCTCGTGAGTGTATGTGTCATCCTCGGTCTCACCTGAGAACACAACAGCAAATAACATAGGGTGAGCGATAACGCCCAGTAGGACTTAAATCTCAGGCTCAAGCAGGCTTTAAATAATTAACGCATTTAATGGCAGAGTGTCTAGAGATAGCAGGTACAAGAGAGTCAAAATATAGTAAGAGATAGCACAACCGGTAACAAGATAGCACAATAGCACGAGATCAAGTATAGTTTCCAAAATAGCACAAGTATCGAATACAGCACGAATAGCAGGATGGCCGTAGCACAACTAGCACAAGTATAGTAATCGCACGACGAGTATAGCACTTGTTTGTCATTCTAGACATCGAGAGAGTATAGCACGTTTTGTGTTTTTGATGGTCATATAGATAGTCGAGATAGATAGCACTTGAGTGTAATGCCAAACACTCTGATCATTTAACTCCCATGGGCACTAGCACTTTCGGGTGCACATCCCAGGACCAGATCGGGCCCTTTATATATTGCCAGGCATTGGTTATATTGTTTATCTTTAGACAATCAGTCAATGGCCAGTATAGAGTACCAAGAAATAGATAAGAGCACTAGATGAATAGACGAGATAGTGGAGTGAACGTGAATAGGTGAGCGAGTAGAGTATAGATGAGAGCTAATGGACATTGCACGTAATACGTCGAGTAATCAGGCGATAGTAACAGTTGCACAACACGCGCACTTGGTGTTGGCAGTCAGGTGGAACTCACGACCCTACCACTGGCCTTGTTATGCACAGGTCCAGAGGTCCGGCGTGATTTAAGACGAGAGTGAATCTCTAATAGCCGTTTGGATCATATAGATCCCTAAAGGGTATCGTAGGTATTAGGGTACAACCGGCTCGTCGACCATGTGGGAATCCATGATCAGAGGAGACTTATGGAGGCCTTGTGCAAGAGTTCACTAGTCCGGCGAAAGGAATATCCGACGGAGAGTTCACCACAAGCCAAGTAAAGTGTGTATATAAAACATGTGCTCGACGTTCTAGAGGAATTCTAGAACAGTGGAGCGTCGATATCGGTATATAAACAACGCAAGAAACGATACAAGTCCTTTAAAATAGGGCAATTACTATACTTTATTTCGGTAATTTACCAGATACATTATGAGATATTTTCTGCAAGATTTCAGCCATAAATTGATGGTTCAAGTGTGTGCAAGTGCAAGAGAAATCATAGATAGAAATAAGTCGTGAACATGTATTTTAAATTATTCAATATAGCACCATTTTTAAGTAGGGTTTTTACTGGGGGTATAACGGTAAGAAGGCGTAAGGATTATTTAGAAAGTGACAAAAATATTTTTCATGGGTTTTCAGGCAAAACTCTGAGAAGGCGACATAGGCCTGTATAGAAGGCGACATAGGCAGAGCAGATCGCGACAGGGGGTTACACAGAAGGTGACATAGCTGTCTTGCTCAGGCGGCCAGAACGCGACGGGTGTCCTGTCGCGTTGAGAACGCGACAAGAAGGGCGTCGCGACGGGCTTGAGAAGGCGACGTGTCGGGCAGTCGCTTTCTCAGGTCCGTGGCCTGGGTCTGACAGAGTTCTGCTCTGTCTTGGATTGCGGTCCAGAAACTTGCCTTTTTGACATATGGTAGTTCAGAAAATCATAACTAATTGTATACATGATGAAAAATCATGAAATCATGGGCAAATGAAACTAGACATGCGAGAGTACTTCCAGTAAATAGGAATTCGAGAGAGAGCATGGTTTGAACATGGTTTGAGGACGAACAAGAACAAGTAACATAGAACATGCTACAGGGAGTAAGATCGATTTAATTCGAGTAACATGCTCAACAGAATTTAGGGCTTTTAGGGGCAAAAGATGCCTATCATGCATCAGTATCTCCCATAAAAATTTGGAGGCATGAGATAGAGTATGCAAGGAGATATGAATTAAGCATGAAGGTTCGGGGTCATAAGAGTTACAGAACATGAAAAATCAAGAACTAAAGATATACTCGATGGAAAATTATGAAACTTGAGGGTTTCGTTCCTGATAGATGATACATCCTACAGAAAAGTTTCATGGTTTATGCTTGTGAGAATGCCTACCTTGACTCGATTTCCTCTTCTAGGGCTAGAACTTGAAGAACGGGGTTGAGAGCTTGAAAGCTTCTTCTTCCCATGAAATCTCCTCCTCCTTGGCCTCTCCTCCTGGTCCAGGAATCCTTTGGCACGAGCTTGGGTCGGCCATGAGGGTTTTAGGAGAGTATTTAAGCTTCTCCTCTTTCTATTTCCTAATAGGACTCTAACTCCTATTAAATTCCGAATTTCCTCTTTCCTAACCTCCTTTCAAGCTTTCCAATCCCTATTTAGACTTGGAAGAGATCCAAATTCGTGCTAATCCATATGGGGTAGGTTTAGGAATCCAACTCCTACTCAAACTTCCTATTTAATGCATTAAATACCTCTTTTCTATTTAGGTAATAATTTAGTTATGAATTTAGGGTATTTTCCTATTTTCTTTTTATAAATTCTTATTTTTGACCCAATAATTTCTAGAAGATCCATTAAGCAAAGCCCATTACTCTTTTCCATCTAATAGGTTTTATTTAATGCTCTGTTTAAATATCCATTTAGCTAGGTTTTAAATTCTTTATTTAAATTTTTATTTTTCGTAAAAATTCAGGTTGCTACATACTGTTTTACTTGTTTGATCTTACGATCAGGAGATTGACGGTCTAATGGAATCTAACAAGGGGTACATGGCCGAGGGACACTCAATGACCAGGACACCCTTCTTTGATGACACTGACTATCCATATTGGATAAATCGTATGCAGGTGTTTCTGAGAGCACAAAATTACGAATTGTGGAAAATAGTCAGCAAAGGAGCATACTCCCTACCTCAGGACGAAGATACTTGGACCAAGGACCAGATCGCAAAGGGGACACTCAATTAGAGCGCCCTCAACATGATGCAGTGCGCGGTCCACCCTAAGGAATACTCAAGAGTCTCCACATGCACCTCAGCAAAATAGATGTGGGACAAACTTGAGTTGATCTACGAAGTTACATCTCAGGTAAGGGAATCCAAGGTAAGTATGTTGGTTTCAGAATATGAAATGTTTAAAATGAATAATGATGAAACCATCTCTGACATGTTTGCAAGATTCATGCTTATTATAAATGGTCTAAAGGGTCTTAAAAAAGAATACTCAGAGAGTGATATGGTGAGGAAGATACTTCGGTCTCTTCCATCCTCATGGAACACCAAAGCCACTGTCATTGAGGATTCTAAAGATCTCTCTATAATGAAAGTTGATGAATTGATTGGTTCACTAATGACCTATGAACTCAATGTTAAAAGAGAGGAAACTGAAGAGAACCCAAGAAAGTCTATTGCCTTAAAAGCATCCAAGAAAAATTCTTCAGGTTCCAAAAAGGATGCTCAACAGGAAAGCAATGAGTCTGAAACCTCCAGTGATAGTGAGAATGATGAGATGGCCATGCTTACTAGACAGTTCAAAAAATATCTAAAATTTAAAAGGGGAGGTTCAGGTAACTCTAAAACTTTCCAAAAGAAAGATTTCTCAAATAGATTTGATTCCGCTAACAAAAAATCTCATGTTGTTTGTTATGAGTGCAAGAAGCAAGGGCACATGAGAGGAGAGTGCCCCGAGCTCAAGAAAAAACTGAAGAAAGAAAAATTCACCTTCAAGAAAGCCAAGGCAATGATGGCCACTTGGAGCGATGAAGACGAAGATGAAAACAGTCAAGTTACCTTGGGAGATGATGAAGTTCAGTGTCTCATGGCACGAAGTGATGACTCCAACAAGGTAAACTCTTCCTTGAAACTTATTCTATTAATGAATGGGAAAACTTACACTATTTTATTTGAAAAATTCTGTGAATTTAAGTCTGAAAATAAAGCACTCAAGAAGAAAAACAATTCCCTTGTTCATGAAACTAACAATAATGAATAGATTCAATCCTTGAATAAGGAAATTGAAATGATGAAAATTGATGAACAAACACACAGTGAGGAAATGGATAGCATGAAACTTAAACTCCACGAAGTTCAAAAGAAAAAGATGATCTAATGAACTCCCTTGAGTCTCTTCAAAGTGAGCATGAAAAGCTAAAGGAAAATTGGAAAGAGCTGAAAGGAGATAAAAGGAAAATCTGAAGCCCTTTCTACCATGGTAAAGGGAAAACAGAATCTAGATGCACATTTAGGATCCAATGTTTTTGTTGCAAGGCATGGGATAGGGTATCAACCAGTAAAACAAAAAGAAATTGGCAAAAATCTGGTAACCTCTTTCATTGATCCTAGCCCATGCTCAAGCAAACAAAACCCTTCAAAGAACAGGAAAATCAAACCAAGGGTAAGAAACAGGAACCTAAAGTCACTAAGTTTGTTGCAAGTCAATGTAAAGAATTTGCCACAGGCCACAAACAGGGCTGTCGACAGGACAAACTTCAAACTCCCAAAGCTAGACTCACAAGGCAACAAAAAGGAAAAATGCCTATGCATGCTCCAAAGAACATCAAGCCCACTATTGTCAATAAACCATCATCATGCAATATCTGTAAAAAGATTGGGCACAATGAAAAACAATGCTGTAACAATCCAAATAAACAAAAATTCAAACAAGTTTGGATTCCAAAGCATTTATTGTTTGGCATGAATGATACATTGGCACCCAAAGTAATTTGGGTACCAAAACCTCTTGTCTAATCCTCATGTGCAGGAATGCCTAGCAACCTACAATCAAAACAAATGGTACTTGGATAGCGGCTGCTCGAGGCACATGACGGGCGATAAAGGAAAATTCTGTATGCTCGTGGAAAAAGACGGAGGTCAAGTCATTTTCGGAGGCAACAATAAAGGCCAGATTATCGGCTCAGGTAAGGTTGGTAAGTATGCCTCTAACTCAATAGACAACGTATTGCTTGTTGATGGCCTTCATCATAATTTGCTTAGCATAAGTCAATTGTGTGATAAGGGTCATAAAATTGTCTTTGAATCTAATTCATATCAAATTCTTGATAAGGAAATAGGAAGTCTGAAATTTTCTGGAAAAAGAATAAACAACATCTATATGGTTGATTTAGATGATCCAGAAAATGATAATTTGTGTCTTGTAGCAAACAAATAGGATGAGCTTACATTGTGGCATCGTAGGCTTGGTCATGCAAGTTATAATGTGTTGCACAAGATCATGAGGCTCAAACTGGTAAGTGGACTTCCTGAAATCCCATTCAAGAAAAATAAAAATTTCTGTGATGCATGTGCACAGGGAAAACAAACTCGGAAATCTTTCAAATCAAAAGCACCGGTGAGTACTTCTAAATCTTATGAACTGTTGCACATGGACCTATTTGGACCTACGAGAACACTAAGTCTCAATGGCAAACGATACGTTTTGTCGATGTAGATGATTTTTCTAGGTTTACTTGGGTGAAATTTCTGGCTCACAAGAATGATGCAATGAAAGTATTTGAAGAATTTTTCAATAAGATTGAGCATGGAAATGTCAACAAAATATGCTTCATCCGCACTGATCATGGGGGAGAGTTTGACAACAACTCCTTTTCTGATTTCTGTAGGAACCAAGGGATAGAACACTTGTTCTCCTCCCCAAGAACTCCAGAGCAAAATGGGGTTGTGGAGAGAAAGAACAGAACTTTGGTGGAGATGGCTCGCACCCTTCTGGTTGAAAGTCAACTTTCAAGGACGTGTTGGGCAGAAGCAGAGAACACATCCTGCTACATACTCAATAGAGCCATGATAAGACTTGTCATAAAGAAAACCCCCTACGAACTCCTGAAAGGTAAGAAACCTAGTATTGGGTATTTCAGGGTTTTTGGCTCAAAAGTATTCATACATGACAATGATAAAATTGATTTGGATAAGTTTGAAGCCAAAAGTGATCAAGGTATTCTTCTTGGATATTCAGAACACTCTAGAGCTTATAGGGTGTTTAATTTTAAATCTCGCAAAGTGGAAGAAACTCCACATGTTGTTTTTGATGAATCTCAAACCAAGCCTAACATTTCTAATGATTACATGTTTGAAGATGAAACTGAAGGAACAACACTTGGGGAACTACAAAGAAAAACAAAAGGAAGCTCTAAAGTTGTTTCTAAAACCAAAAGTGGATTTCTTCGCAGGTATGATGATGAGGATGATGGAATACTAATCAAAGATCAAGAAGATGTACCTGACCAAGATCCACAAGAGGAAGAACCTCAACTTGAATCTCCTCAAACACTTCCTCCTCTAGAACAACCTCCTCAAATGCAAGATCCACCCGGGTCCTCAACAGTCACTAATGTGAGGTACTCTAAAGATCACCCCCTTGAGAATGTGATAGGAGATATAAATGATTCGGTTCAAACTAGATCTCAGGTTAATCAAATAGTTGAACAGGACCATTTAGCTTTTGTCTCTCAAGTGGAACCAAAAAATGTTGATGAAGCCTTAAAAGAAAATTCATGGATTGATGCTATGCATGAGGAGCTTGGGAAATTTTAGAGAAACAATGTCTGGAGTTTAGTTCCTAAAACCCCTGAAATGTCTGTCATAGGTACAAGATGGGTCTTTAGAAACAAACTAAATGAAGAGGGTAAAGTGGTGAGAAATAAGGCTAGACTGGTTGCAAAGGGATATAATCAGGAATTTGGTGTGGACTTTGAAGAATCCTTTGCACCTGTGGCTAGGCTAGAAGCAGTTAGAATATTGCTAGCATATGCATGCTTAAACAAGTTCAAGTTGTTTCAAATGGATGTCAAAACTGCCTTCTTGAATGGTTACATCAAAGAAGAAGTCTATGTCACTCAACCACCTGGCTTTGAGGATAATGATAAACTTAACCATGTATATAAACTGCACAAAGCTCTTTATGGATTGAAACAGGCACCCCGAGCTTGGTACGACAGGCTAAGCACATTTCTGGTAAGCAAAAACTACTCACGAGGTAAAGTAGACCAAACTCTCTTCACAAAGAAAGTTCGCACTCATATCATTGTTGTTCAAGTTTATGTGGACGATATTATATTTGGCTCTACTAACCCTTCACCATGTGAGGAATTTTCCAAACATATGCACAGTGAATTTGAGATGAGTCTAATGGGGGAGCTTCAATTCTTTCTTGGTTTGCAGGTTAAGCAATTGGAGGATGGCTTCTTCATAAACCAAGAAAAATATGTCAAAGAGCTACTGAAAAGGTTTCAGTTTGAACAAACTAAACTTTCCTCAACGCCCATGAGCACAAGTATAAAACTGGAAAATGATGAGAAAGGTAAACCGGTAGATGCCAAACAATTCCGAGGTATGATTGGCTCACTCCTCTATCTTACTGCAAGTAGACCGGACATTCAATTCAGTGTTTGCCTTTGTGCTAGATACCAATATAGTCCAAAGGAAAGCCATTTAATTGCAGTTAAGAGAATATTCAGATATCTCTCAGGTATGTATGACATGGGTCTTTGGTATCCAGCAGGTAGTAGATTTGACTTGATTTCATATTCTGATGCTAACTATGGTGGCTGTAAAATTGACAGGAAAAGCACTAGTGGCTATTGACAAATTCTTGGTGGTTGCATGGTTACGTGGGCATCCAAGAAGTAACACTCGGTTGCACTCTCCACTGCAGAGGCAGAATATGTTGCTGCAGGAAGTTGTGCGGCACAAGTGTTGTGAATAAAAAGTCAATTGTGTGACTATAACATCGACATTGGATGCACACCTATCCTATGTGACAACACTAGTGCAATCAATCTATCAAAGAATCCCATTCAACACTCTAGGACAAAACACAGAGAAATTCGTCATCATTTCTTGAGAGATGAGGTAGCCAACAAAACCTTAGAGATTAGCTTCATACCCACTGACAAACAATTGGCTGACATCTTTACCAAACCTCTAGCTGAAGATAGATTCACCACACTGAGAAGAGAATTAGGCTTGTGCAAACTGCAATGAAACTCATCCATATACTAAGCATATGTCCCTTGTGTGCACCAACAATGAGGTATATCAAATGGTGATTTGTGGAAGAACAAGTCCTGCTTGTTTGGAAACTTTCATTATGCGTGAGAAAAGATTCTCCGCCACGTATCCATGTTTATGTTGCATGAAAGGGTCATGTACTTTCTATAAGGAATTAGTTTCTTTACATTTTTGCCCATTCTCTATTCTTTTTGAAAGATTGAATATCATCATGGTCTGTCTTCCTACATACTCTGGTGTTCTTATTTGATTGGTCCAGATGTGCAAGTGTGTCTTGGTTTACTTAATTGTTTGTGTACACATGAGCACACACTATGGGGGAGCTAGTTCAGGTTAGATGGTTGTCATCGTGAAGGAAATCACTCATCCTTTGTGTATCTTCAATTTCCTCACATGCAATGGTCAATTCATTCTTCATTCTAACCTTAAACTGGCTTTGCACAGGCATCTGTCGACAGTCCTCATTCACTCTGTTGACAGCTCAGGCCCTACAGAACACAGATTCTGCACTCTATGTGCATCTGTCGACAGACAAAAATCCATCTGTCGACAGGTATGCACAGGTTCTGTTATCCCCGGCTGCCAATCTTCTGTCTGTGTGCATCTGTCGACAGACGAAATTTCATCTGTCGACAGACCACCACAGTTTCCCTGACACCAGACAACACTCTGTCTATGTGTCGCTGTCGACAGGCTTTTTCTAGCTGTTGACAGACACCCTCAATCAAGGAAATTCATGCTTATTTCATCACACACTTCTTGAGTAGGTTCATGTCTTTCAACTAAGGTGTCTATTGGGTGCCTATGCATGTTTGACTCCATCATATTCACATGATATTAATGTTATTCCCTACACCACCATGATTTTGACATACTACTCATGCATGAGTCTAGGTTATATCATTCTGCAAACATTGAACTCTCTTAGAGGTTAAACACCTAACTCTCTTGAATAATTTCCTTGTAGGAAAATAGTATTCTCACGTAACTTGAAAAGTTTTATGGTTATCAAGAACTTTAGACGTTCATTTCAATCATCATTTGATCATCATAAACTAGGGACAATGTTGTACTACAATTTTCTTAATCAAACAAGGGTAATGGTGTCTTTTCTCAATGTTTGTAAGATGTTATCTTAATGCTCAAACTTGAAACTCCTTGGGCATTATGTTTAAACCATTTAGGCCTATGGGATGGCTTTCATATCCGTGCATATGATAGGTTCCAATGTGTGTTCACCTATTTTACAGCTTATATATACATCGTGTATACACTGCTCAGAAGTTTCTCTTCAAAATCCAAACAAACAGCAATCTGGCGCATTTTCTGAAGGCGCTTGTCGATAGCCCCCAAGGCGACTGTCGACAGCCGGCGCCAGCCCGAATTTGAGAAGTCCAACGGGCACGCCGTTTGGGGCTGATTTGGTGAGAACCTTGCCTTTTAAACTTCCTTCCAATCTCTTCAAAAGGCAACCCCGGTTCTTTCTCCTCCTCCACCACCAAATCACCCTCCTTTCCTCCTCAAACCACCTCCCTCCCTTCTCCGGACGAGAAACCCTACCCCCTTCCTCTCTTGCTCTTTCTCTCTTGTTCTACTATCTACATCCATCATCCCCTTCATACACCTTGCTCCTGTCGTCTTCATGGCTTCTAGGGCTAAGAAGATGATGTCTCGTCGTCGTCCCGCCTCCTCTCACGCTGGTGAAGATTCTCGGACTCCTGATGAGCGCCGGACGAAGCATCAGGATGATCGTCTCCCCGAGCTCGTCATCCCACCCCATCTGAAACTCACAAGGGTGAAGGGCACTTTCACAACGTTCGTCCCACCTCGGTATGTGGATTTCCCTTCTCTGGCCGACCTCTTCCCGAATCTCCAACCCTTGTTCGACATCCAGGGTTCTTCTGTATGCTCATACGGCTACTCTCCCACTGGTTACTGAGTTCTTCAACAATCTCAGTCTCTCGACAAGGGGGACTTCTACACCTCGGTAAAGGGCACTACCTTCAAACTCACTGCCAATCTATTTAGCAATGCACTTCAAATTCCTAACACTGGGGCTGAAATTCTAGCACATCACCCAGATGCTTCTATCTACTATCCTTTAATCACCCTCCAACCCTATGATGGCACAAAGAAGATTGCTAAACTCAATGCCAATTCATTCCCTCCTCTGAACCGCATGATCCATCATATTTTCACCACCCTCATTGCACCTAAGCACGGCAGTCATGAACTAGTCACTGATGTTCACAAATCACTGTTCACCTTTTTCTTAAACTGTGAACCCATCAACTTATCTGCCTTGATGCTTGGCCTCATCAGGCAATGCTACTATAATCCCAGGAGATCCATGCCATTTGCTTGCCCACTCACTTCTCTCATGCAATTCATTGGCATCCCTATTCCAGACAGTGAGTGTGTCTCGCTTACCTCCCGCAATAGCTTCGATCTCACTGCTGCACATCGCATGGGGTATAAGATGGTTGATGGAGTGGTCACTAGGGAACTAAAAGGTAAGGCACCAGCTGCTGCCATGGATGAAGACATTGAAGAAGATGAAGCTCCTGGTGATGAAGACGATGCTGATGAAGACTCCCAGTCTGCACCTCTTGATGTGCCGGGAGATGTTGCTAGTGATGCTGCTGCTGAGCCCTCGCTACGTGATCTGATTGCTCAGCTCCAGCTTCAGATGGCAACTTGATTCAACACGCTCAATGCACGTTTGGACACATTGGATACGAGCATTGCAGCACTTGACACTCGCCTCGATAACATCTCTACTGAGCTTCATGACAACCGTCGGGCTCCTGCACCGCCTGCCGATGATGTTGCTTAGTTAGTTTATGTGTCTAGGAGTGGGTCAAGTCCTGTTATCTTATTTCCGTCTGAGTCTTGTCTTGTTTTGTGTCATGTTGCTTTCATTTGATGTTCATGTAATTTCCTTCCCTTTCATGTCTCTTCAGTAAACACTCTTTGTCCTGTGTATGCTTCATGTCATATTAATGAATTCACAGGTCTCTGCTATCTACATGTGTGACTGTTGTGCGTACTTTTCGTTGTTGTCAAAAGGGGGAGAACCTCAATTATGCACTAATTGAATATTTTTGTCATCATCAAAAAGGGGAAGAATGTTGGGTTTTCATTCATTCTAATGTTTATAATAATATGTTTTTGATGATGAACAATCTTAATTGAGGTTTGATACATGACAAATAACTTGATGCAATATTTGGTCTTTCATGTATTCATAATATCTCACTATACATGTTTGATCATGTAGGTATGAAGGCATACAGCCAATCCATCACAAAACAAGAGAAACAGATCACAAAAGCACTGAAATCTATCACTTGTCGACAGACTCCAAGGTGCCTGTCGACAGATGTGAACAGGCAGAAAACACCAAGTTCAGGAAACAACCATCTGTTGACAGATGCCCAGTCGGCTGTCGATAGATGCACTCAGAAAACTGCCCACCGAAATCCCAGACTTCTGTGCTTGTGCAAAACTGTTGCTATCTGTCGACAGATGATCAAGGCCTGTCGACAGACGTAGAGAATCTTCAGATACGAAAACTTTCCAAGTTACCAAAGATGGTGGTTCCAACTCCCACGTCTCTCCATATGTAAACACCACTATATAAGCAACTATTGGAAGCAAATCTCGTACAGAAGTAGCCACCACCAAAACCCTAAAGCAAGTCCAAGACCAAGAGGTATTGTTGCTGCTCTGCTTCAACCTGCTGCTCATAGATAGAAAGATCCATTGATCCAACAGTACTGAAGATAGAACGTCATGGATTCAGGCTTCTCCATCGATCTGAAGCCATCAAGATGAAGTTTGAACTCCATCCAGACGTTCCCAAGAAGAGTTCTCAATCAGGATTCATCCCTTCCACTCAGAACTCTTTATACTTTCTTTCTTCTATCATATGTGTGTGTGTGGGTGTGTCTTAAGCAGCCCTTATGCTTGATTCACATGTGTGTTGTTCTGATCGTGGGTGCACATCAGATAACACGTGTGTGTGAGTTGTAGTCACTGAACCAGCTCGTAAGCAGTTTGCCCTACATGTGTGTGTGGTCCGTGGACGTAGGATACACAAGTTGTGTACTCCGAACCACGTAAATCTTCGTGTCTCGTGGTTTGAACATTTGTACGTTATATGGTTGATAGGCAGGTTGTCTCTACACATGGTAAATAAACTTTTCTTTCATCTACACATCACCAACACACATCTAAGTCTTACTTTGATTCTACTGAAAATTCAGAAAGTCTGTGTTGTGATTAAAAGGGTTGTATTAAATTTTAATGGACAGTAATCTATTCAACCCCCATTCTAGATTACCATATAGGGAATTCCGCAACCTTTCACATTTGACCTTGACTGCAAAATTTGCAAGAACATCAGCCAATTGATTTGTTTCCCTATAAACATGGGACAAAAAGATGGGCTCCGGCTGAGAATGGATGTAACCTCTCTCCACCATCTGTAAGACCGCCAGGATAACATCTTATTTTCACAGATGGAGTTGACAAGGACCTGAGAATCAGAGTATATAATAGAAAGCTTATAGCTGGAATAACTAGCAAGCCGCAGACCATCCAAAAGTGTGCGAACTTCAGTGATCATGCTAGTTCCTACACCATAGTAATGGGAGAAAGACATGTGGACATTACCTTGAGGGTCACGAATACATCCACCACCACCACAATCCCCAGGATTTCCTTTGCAAGCTCCATCAACATTGAGATGAAGTCACATATAGGGGGAATCCAACTGAGAAGCTTCAACGATTTTGCAGAGCACCGAGGTAAATAACCGAACCATAGGAGAGTATTCGGTCACTGGGATTAAGATCCACCTTGAATTGCAGCATAGACAGGGAGTGTTCATCCTTGGATTTAATTTTGTTCATTATGACCCCAGCAGGAGACTGGCATGACTCAAGGTGTTGACTTTATCTGTTTGTTCCCATGTTTTCAGGGTGCACCTTTGTCAAAATGTTGAAAGATTTTCATATACATACTTCTTCTAACTCCCATGTTGCTTCTCTTGTGCAAAATTTCTCCACAAGACCTTCACTAAGGGAATTCTTTTGACCTCAAATGTTGCACTATGCTCCAAAATCTTTATAGGTTGTTCCTCAAAGGATAAATCTTGATGCAAATTCGCCAGCTCATAAGTAAGAATATGAGATGGATCCCGTATATACCTTCTTAGCATAGAAATGTGAACATTGGATGAATGTTCGCCATAGATAGTGGCAAGGCCAATTGATAAGCCACATTTCCAACTTCTTCAAGATTTCAAATGGTCCAATAGACCTTGGATTCAACTTTCCACGCCGACCAAATCTAACACCCCTTTAGTTAGAGAGACCTTAAGGAAAACATGCTCTCCCACCTTAAACTCCAAATCCTCCCTCTATTATTTGCATAGCTTTTCTACTAGTCTTGAGCTGCCTTTAACCTTTGCTAAATAGCTGAATTTTACTAGATGTTTCTTGCACAATTTCAGATCCAACCAAATGTTATCACTAGCCTCTTCCCAACACAAAGGAGATCTACAAGGCCTACCATACAATGCCTCTATGGAGCCATACCTATGCTTGCATGGAAACTATTATTAGAGGCAAACTCCACAAGAGGTAGATGCTCTCCCAATCACCCTCCAATCTAGAGCACATGCGCTCAACATGTCTTCAAGAGTCTGCATAGTCCTTTCGGATTGTCCATCCGTCTGGGGTGAAATGCTGAGCTACGCTTCACTTGAGATCTAATGGCAACCTGCAAACCTGCCACAACCTTGAAGTAATCTTGGGTCTCTATCCAAAAAAATGAATTTTGCAACCCTATGCAATCTAACAATTATCCACATAAAGCTTGGCCAAACTCTCATAGACTGCTTTTTTTTCATAGGTAAGAAATGTGAAATCTTGGAGAATCTATCCACAATATCCAATGGAATCATTGCCTCTAAGAGACTGAGTAAACCAGAGACAAATCCATGGTAATTCTTCCATTTCCATATCGGAATGTCAATCCTCTTCACCAAACTTATGGCCTTTGTCGTTCTTCCTTCACCTGCTGACATGTCAAGCATCTAGCCACAAATTCAGCCACATCTCTTTTCATGCCTTGCCACCAAAAAGTCCTTTTTAGATTTTGATACATTTTGCTACCACCTGAATGTATAGTAAACTTGGACCTGTGAGCCTCTTCTAAAATTTGCTTCCTAACATCAGCAATATCTGGCACACATACTCTATGCTGAAATTGGATAACACCTTCCTCATCACGAGCAATGCCTGCCTTCCTTATCATTTCTTGCAGTCTAGAATCATCCTTCTGACCTTCCACCACAATATCTAGTAGAGAAGATGTAATGCTCCGACGCGGAATATCGGAGCGAAATTACAGTTATTAAATAGTACAAAGTAATAAACAATGACAAACAATTGCATAATTGGAATAATACAAATAAACACCAACTTCATTAACAATTCATCAAACTTCATTACATCGACTAATCAAAGCTAAAATGGGGCCCAAGTACTTAATTCAAATTTAAACTATACATAATGAGTAACTGACTCATAACTAACTAACGAATACTAAGCACGGGTTGTCGTAAGGGGTCACTCCTGAGCATACTCCTCAGTCTTTTCCTAAGTGTAGTAATCTCCATCAGACTCATCTGAAACACATGAAATGATAACACAGGATGAGCGAATAACGCCCAGTAGGACTTAATATCTCATATGAACAAGCATGCTTTAAATGTTAATGTCTTAGAAGGCAGGGTAACTAGAGAGCATAGTCATGTAGAGCAAGATAACGATAACAAGATAACGATAGCATTTGTACATGGAAAATAGCACAACAAGTAATGATAATGAAATGGCCATGTAACGATATAGCACGTAAGGTCGCACTTGTAAATAGCACTTGGATAGATTGCACTTTGATTGTCATAGATTAAATCTTTATTGTATAATGGCACTATATGTATGCCAACATCCTGATCATTTTAACTCCATGGGCAAATGGCACTTTTCGAGCGCTCCTCCCAGAACCAGATCGGGCCCATTGCACTGGCATAGTCATATATCTTATCTTAGACAATCATATAGATGGCCAAAATAGAGTACCAAGAATAGATGAGAGTAGTAGAAAAAAATAGACGAGAGTGTAGAGAGAAAGTGAACAGATGAGAGTATAAGGATAGTGGGTAAGACAGTGACGTAATCGTAAAACCATGATAAATAACGATAGTCACAGTTGCACAGCACACCGTCGTGTGCTGGCAGTCTGGTAGAAGTCACCACCACCCACTAGCTATGCTATGAACATAGACATGATGGTCCGACATGATCACAAGGTAAGAAGGAAACACACTAAGGCTGTTGGATCGTGCTAATCCCTAAGGGTGTAACGGGTTCTTAAGGGTACAACCAGCTCGTCGATAAAGGACGTGCGTCAAAGCCAAGGAGACGTACGGAGGCCTTGACAAGGAGTCCCTAGTCCAGTCAGGAGTATTCCCAATGGAGAGGTGGTCCATGCCAAGGGAGAGTGTGTATAAAACAATGTACGTCGTGCCTCGAGTGCTCGAAGGCCGAGGGAAGTGGTAACGGTATAAAAAGCATGAATAAAATGAAGACAAGTGTTTATAAATAATAAGGAATTTAAGTAAATAATTACACTTAATTTCCAGATATATTATTGAGTAATTTAATATGGTCTCATGGCAAACATAAATGTTTAGTGGGTGCAAGTGTAATTGAATCAAAAGAGCATGAAAGATTGTGCACATGGTCTTTTAAACTTATTAATTTTATGTAAATATTATCATTAATAGTTAACTGGTCGAAATTATTCATGACAGTACTTAATTAAGGCTAAATAGGATTTAAATGGCATAAATAGTAGGGTTATATAAGCAATTTCAGGTTCTGGCCATCACAGTTAGATCGTGAAATCGGCTGCTGTCGCGTTCAGTTCGTGACAGGGGTAGCCAATGCGTTGGCTGGACCGGTCGCGACAGAGCTAACCGACGTGTTCAGGTCACGACGAGTCTGACGCGTTCAGGTTCCAGCCAAGACGCCGACGCGACGACACATATGCGCGTCGCGACAGGTCAGGGTGATGCGTCCAGGTCGGGCTGACCTGTCGAGCAGGTCGCGACGTAGGGTCCCATCGCGTTCAGAACGTGACGTGACACTTTGTCGTGATGAGGTTGAGAACGCAGCCTATCGGGCTGTCGTGTTCTCAAAGCCTCGGCCCGAGCTCTGGCAGATGGTGCAGGTCCCTTTGGATTTGCTCCATGCCATCCAAACTTGACATAGTGGACTTTAAAAACCCAGATCATATCGCATACACCCCGAAATATCATGAAATCAGTCTTGAATGAAACTAGACATGTAGATCTACCAGAGAACATGAGTAATTTGAAAATAGACACGTATAGAGCATGCTTTAATTAGGTTACTTTTCGGTGACCTAAACATGCGCAGTCATGGAAAATGAATTAATTGGCAATGAATGCATGGTGAAAATTGGGGAAAATAGGATCATTAGAACCCTAACATGATGCAGTATTTATGATAAAAGTTTCATGGTATGAGATTAAGTAGATTCATAGATTTAAAACAAACATGAGGGTTCGGGTACATGGAATTGTCATTGATTGATACATTTAATACTTCATCATGGAGAAACAAAAATTAGGGGAAACCATAGGTCTTTGATTGTGACGACCCTCATTATACCGATACGGTTATACCAACCCACGTCGGTATAGTAAAGGTTATCACAGTGGGACATTTACCCAAACACTATCACATGATTGAGATATATACAATTATAGACACAGAGTCGCGGAAGTAAAGGACTAACTGTCATCACATTTCATCATCCACATTTCTCATACATGATCCATATAGCAAATTAAAGGACTAAACTTTCATAATTTAAATTAAACCAAACTACATTGTCCACAAATTAAAGTTCTACATTTAATACATAATTTGTCCATAATTACAAAATGATAACTTCTACAAGCTACAATTTACATACTATGAAACGAAAAGGGACACAACGTCAACTCCCCAAGCTACTCTCCACGTCGGAGTCGCTCTCCACGGTCTCCTCCAAAAGTGTGTCACCAACTAAACCTGTACGCCGAAGCAAGGAGTGAGTCTAAAAGACTCAGCAAGTAACTCCATACACATCATTCATGCATACATCATAGTAGGTTCTACTATTTCAATTTGCAAGGCAATCATACAGCATGCTTGAACATTTATAAGAGACAACCTATCATGGTATTTCTACAAAATCAAAACACATGGTACCTGGTTTAAGATGTTTCAAATAACACTTCCTATCACATGCTTTCTACTCATTTAATCACATGAAAACTATACTTCCAGTTTGACTATAACATGATGGCAATTTACATGGAATTAGAAATATCATAGCATGAATTATCGTCTCATACTCTAACACATTCACTTCACATGGTTACACATTCCCATATTTCACATGGTTCATTTTTCAAACATTCCACATGTACACATGTTCACATTCTAACATAAATAGTTCACATGATTTCACATTTCACATTTTATTTGCCGTGACACATAGTCCAAACCACCGCTAGAAGGACACATCACATACACATAACACATAGCACATCACCTAGGCAATACAGTGATGACTCTTGGCACTGCGCAGACCGGGAGAACACGTCTCCACCCTAACCAGTGGTACTTGTCCACCTCCAGGATTTCATCCTAATGCCCTTAGGATATCTTAACACATTGAACTTCTCATGGGGACCTTTCCATGATACAGTTCCACAGCCCTCTATGGAGGCAGTGTCACACACGGCACATTTACACATTACACATTCCGATTAACACACGTTTTACATATGATATTTACACTTTCTCATTTATGCACATGGTTCTGTTCTTCCCTAGAATGGTGCCACTAATAACAGAAATCAAACATTTATTAGCTCTCATGGATTAATTGGAATGCACATCATTTAACCTAAATCATGGTACATGTATTGTAGCTCATTTTCACATGGAAATCTCATAGAGTAGGCTAATGTTATCAAATTTTCCTGAAAATTTAACCACATGCTGTTTTCGGGTTAAGAACACACATACAAATTTTCAGATTTGTCTGAATTCACATGTATTTATAGAAATTAAAACATTTGGTTTCATGCCATTCATAAATTAAGTTAACATAGAACATAACATGGATTTCAGATTTATCATGCACAGTCATGAACCACACATACATATTGGCACAAGAAATTTTTCCCAAATTTAATTCCCATCACACGATTTACTAGAATTTCGCAAGGTCTACACATGTTTTCTATTTCTCATTGTAGAAATTATAAAAATTCGCATGACTATGGGAAAATTTCCAAGTTTGTAGGGCATGGACTGATACATATAAACATGGTTCATAAAATTTTACAGCCTTTAATTCCTCAGAAATCATGGGAACAAAATTAAACATGCATAATCTCTTTCCTACACATGCCTTTCAATAATTCTAATAATTATTTCCATCCACACAAAAATACAGGAAATTTCACACACATCACATTATCTATTTTACATAACATATAAAATTTACATTATATCCTCATGCGCAGAAATCCGGAATTTAAAGATATAGGGCAGAACAGTCCACTGTTCTGTCAAGAAGAACTCAACAGCATAGTCTGGCCGTCAAACCAAGTAAACGGCAATATCGTTGGCCGTCAACGGAAGATCTTGACGGCGATGGATCTTGCCGTCAAGTTCGGGCCTGTGCAAAAACACAGTCCGAGCTTCAAAGAATGGTGAATGTAGGGGATCCAGGACACGAGGAAAATCCATAAAAATGATAGAAACCTCCTAGACACATACATGGACAAGGTGAAAGGGTTACTTATCTTTGAAAAAACTCCTAAAGGGATCAAAATGGTTGGAGAAGCTCTCCTTGGGCAGTCCCAAGAAGCCTCCAAGATGTCTCCACTCCGGCCTCTGTGATGCTCCCCTCTGCAATCCAGGGTCGGGGATGTGTAGCCGGATGTGTTGTCTCCCTCCTTGTCGAAGTAGATCTCCAGATGAGGCCTTGGATCGCCGGATCAAAGCCTCCAAACTCCAAGTTTTCTCACAGCTCACTAGGGTTTTCTCTTATCTTTTGCAAAGAGCCAAGAGAGCTCTAGAGGTTGCAACAAGGGCTCTCTTAAGAGAGGACCCTCTCACCCCACGCAAGAGGTCGGTTGGAAGGCCAAGGAGCCGTTGGGGAGTGGTTGGTATCTCCATCAAGGCATGGCACACCATGCTGCTGCAGACTGGTCTGTCAGGATATAGACGTCCACCGATATGGCCGTCGACTGAATAATCGACGTCCACCTATATGGACGTTAACAATAAGTGAACGTCCATTCATGTTGACGTCGACTAACCTTCGGCCAGAACCCAAAACCATGCAAAACCCTAATTTCTCCTAAGTTCATGCATGCAATACATAGGGGTAATGCACACACTCCATAGTTACGAAATCAACCGATATATATATACAACTAAGTATATACATACATTCATAAGTACACCCAAGATAATGTATACATAATACTTACACGATAATGCATATACATACACAAGCATAAAATTGCACACAATAAAATAATAAGGACAAAATTCGAGGGCCTTACACCCTCTCCCCCTTAAAGAAACTTCGTCCTCGAAGTTAGGACAACACTACTCAAACAAAAGGGGATACTTCTTCTTCATCGCATCCTCAAGCTCCCAAGTAGCCTCCTCCCGCGAGAAGTTACGCCATAGAACTTTCACCGACGCAATACTCTTGTTCCGGAGGTGCTGAACCTTCGGTCAAGAATAGCTACTGGTTGCTCACATACGACAGATCTGGCTGGATCACCACTGGCTCGTGACTAAGAACATGAGATGGATCTCGGACATATTTCCTGAGCAGAGTACGTGGAAAACAGGTGAACACTAGCCAAAGCTGGGGGTAAAGCTAGCTCATAAGCCACGTTGCCCAATCGTCTGAGAATCTCATACGGGCCAATGAATCTAGGGCTCAATTTACTGTGCCTGCCAAACCTGACGACACCACGCGTAGGCGATATCTTCAGAAGACATGATCACCTACCTCGAACTCTAGATCCTTCCTCCTGTTGTCGGCATAGCTCTTTTGTCTATCTGTGCCCTAACAAGCCTCCTCCTAATCAACTGGATCTTATCCGAAGTCTCCTGAACTAACTCTGGACCATCAGCTGTCTATCGCCAGTCTCCTTCCAACACAAGGAGATCTGCAAGGCCTACCATACAACGCCTCAAATGGAGCCATACAATACTCGCATGAAAGCTGTTGTTATAAGCGAACTCCACAAGAGGTAAATGGCGCTCCCAATCATCCTCCAATCACAGCACACACGCTCTCAACTATCCTCGAGCGTCTGGATAGTCCTCTCAGACTGCCATCGGTCTAGGGATGAAACGCCAAACTGAGCCTCAGCTCCGAACCTAAAGCATCCTGAAGACCTTTCCACAACCTCGAAGTAAATCTCGGATCTCGATCCGAAATGATCGACTTCGGCACACCATGCAACCTAATGATACCGCTAACATACAATCTAGCTAAACTTCTCACTGATGCTTCTTCTTCATAGGCAAGAAATGAGCAGTCTTCGAGAATCTATCTACAACTACCCAAACGAGTCATTGCCCTTCTAGATCGAGGCAAACCCGAAACGAAGTCCATAGTGACAGCTTCCCAATTCCACACGGGGATATCCATCCTCTGCATAAGGCCGGATGGTCGCTGCCGCTCGCTTCACTGCTGAATACTAGACATCTAGACACATAATCCGCAACATCCTTCTTCATGCCGGACCACCAAAATGATCTCTTCAGGTCTGATACATCTTAGTGTTACCCGGATGAATAGAAAATCGCGATCTATGAGCCTCCGCTAATACATGCTCACGGACATCTACCACATCGGGGACACAAACGCGGTGCTGAAATCTAATCACACCGTCCTCATCACGAGCAATGCCCGCCTTTCCCACTAACTCTAACAATCTAGGATCGGCTTTCTACTGTTCAATCACCTCATCCAAGACTGAGGATCTAAGGGATAGCTGAGCTACAAAAGCCTGACACAACGATGGCTCTAACTCGGTCATAGAGCACGCTGCATCCTCCAACATCTTCCAATCCTGCTGGAGCGAAGAACTCTTTCTACTAAGAGCATCCGCTACGACGTTCGCCTTTCCAAGATGATACTGAAGGTCGAAGTCATAGTCCTTCAGAAACTCAATCCATCTCCTCTGCCTCAGGTTTAATTCCTTTTGGGAGAAAAGATACTTCAAGCTCTTGTGGTCGGTAAACACCTCAAATCTGACACCATAAAGATAGTACCTCCAGATCTTTAGTGCATGAACCACAGCTGCAAGCTCCAAATCATGAGTTGGATAGTTCCTCTCATGCTCCTTCAACTGACGAGAAGCATAAGCCACTACCCTCTCTTGCTGCATGAGCACATAGCCTAAACCAATCTGGGATGCATCCGTATAAATGGCAAAGCTTCTAGACCGCTAGGCAATACCAATACCGGAGCAGAAGTAAGCTTAGACTTCAATAGCTGAAAGCTACGCTCACATGCCTCAGACCATACGAACTTCTCACCTTTCGGGTCAACTTTGTCAAAGGGGCGGCGATGGTGAGAAACCCTCAATGAATCGCCGATAAAACCAGCTAACCCAATAAAACTACGAATCTCCGAAGGGGTCCTGGGAATCTCCCAATCATAACTGCCTGGATTTTTGCTGGATCAACTGCAACACCAGCACCGGAGATAACATGCCCGAGAAAATGAACCTCGTGCGCACCAGAACTCGCACTTGCTGAAACTTCGCATACAGCTTGTGCTCACGGAGAACCTCTAAGACTAACCTCAAATGCTGACGATGTGTGGCCTCATCCGGAGAATAGACCAACACGTCATCAATAAACACAACAACAAAGCTATCTAAATACGGACTAAACACCCGGTTAATGAGATCCATGAACGCTGCAGGGGCGTTGGTCAATCCGAAAGGAGAAACAAAAACTCATAATGTCCATAACGGGTTCTAAATGCCGTCTTGGACACATCCTCACTCCTAATCCTCAACTGATGATAACCAGATCGCAAGTCATCTTGGAAAAGACTGATGCCTCTCGCAACTGGTCAAACAGATCATCAATCCGAGGTAAGGGATACCTGTTCTTCACAGTCACTTGGTTTAGCTTTCTATAATCAATGCACAACCGAAGTGACCCGTCTTTCTTCTTGACGAATAATACAGGTGCGCCCCAAGGGGAAAACGCTAGGGCGAATGAATCCCTTATCGAGCAATTCTTGCAATTGCTTCCTCAACTCGGCTAACTCTGCAGGGGCCATCCGATATGGGGCCTTCGAGATAGAGAGGTGCCTAGAAGCAACTCTATAGTGAACTCTATCTCCCTATCCGGTGGCAATCCAGACAAGTCATCGGGAAAGACATCTGGAAAGTCCTGCACCACATCGATCTCTGCAAGAGTCAGTGACGAACCAGCATCAGTACTAGCATAACGCTGGCAAGAAATGCGTCACAACCTTGTTCACCATGCTCATCGCCTTCATTGCAGAGATAACTAACTTCCCGCTAAGCTCTTTGGCAAGGGATGAGAGAACTCATCCTCACCAGGAATGCGGAAAACAATCTTCTTCCTACGACAATCTACTAACGCATAGTGCTCCTCTAGCCAATCCAGACCAAGGATACAATCATAATCCTTCATCTTTAGCAAGAAGAAACACCTCTAGGAATCTATCCTCAATGCACACAGGTAACGACGGAATGCACTTCCTATTCGATACCGTACCCGCAGGGGTGTGCACAGACAAAGGGACCTCTAACTCCTCAGACTCTATGCCTGACTCTACAGCTAACTGTCTAGCAAACCGCTCGGAATAACTGAACGAGTGAGTAGCACCCGTATCAAACAAAACCCGAGCGTGTGCACACCGAAAAGTAAAATGTACCTTCGGTGACATGCTCCGCCTGCTCGGCGTCCTCACGAGCCAACGCAAACACTCGAGCTGGGGCTCGAGGCCTTCCTGGTCGTCCTGTAGCTGGCGCGGCTGCCGCTACTGCTGGTACTGGCGCTCCTCGCTGAGCTTCCTGCTGAAGTCTTGGGCAATCTTGATCTTGTGGTTGCTACTCCCACACTTAGGCATTTGCCCGCTATCTTCCAACATTCCGTACCACCATGTGCCCTTCCACAATGAGGGCACTCCTTCTTGTCTCCAGAGGAACGTACAGAAGGTACCTGAGTGTTGCTGACTACCACAGGGAGCTGTGGTGACTGCTATGCTGCTCTCTCTTGTCCTGTCGCTGGAAAGTGGCTGATGGTCTCTTCTGCGAAGCCTTCTTCTCCTCAAGGTACCGCTCCATCTCGCCTTCCTGCCTACAAGCAGCGCTAAGGGCTTCGTCCAGGGTACGATGATCAAACGCTACGAGCCTCGTCCGCAGTGATGGCTTAAGGCCCATCACAAACTCTTTGCCTTCTTGCACTCATCTGCCACAATGTGAGGTGCATACTTAGATAGTTCTGCAAATCTGCCTCATACTCGAGTACGGTCATGGAGCCCTGAGCAAAGGAGGAAAACTGCTCCATCCTGTCCTGGATGTGCTCGGGGACGAACTTGGCTCGAAAGAGCCTCACGAACTCTCCCAAGCAACATCAATCGCACCGTCCTCAAAACGTGTGCACGTAGTAATGAAGCCCAACACACATCCTCTCTCCTGCAACAACCTTCATAAGCACCGCTAAACAACTTCAACTTAATAGGGAATAGGAAACACATAACTAACACAGACCTGTAGCATGTAGGTGGCTAAAGTAACCTGTCCTCATCCACACAGCTGATGGCCCGGAAGATCTTCTCGATCTCCCTCATCCAACTCTCGGCTAGCAATGGATTGCTCTCCCCTGAAAGAGGTGGCAGCATCCTCTTGATCTTTTCCATGATGGAGGGTCCACCATGGTCCTGAGCTGGGGCCTGAGCCTTCTACACCAACCAATAACGATATACAATAAACACAATATCATGCAATTTAAATAGCAAACTACTAGGTTTTTTTATTATTCTACGTGGGCCTCCAACTGGGCCTGGAGTGCTGCCTTGGTGTCGGCCTGCGTCTGCATGGCTTGCACCAGACCTTGCATAAATACTCCATAGTCCACTGGAGGTGGTGGGAAGCACAGGACTCTGTGGGGCCGGGGCCTGCTGCTCCGCCCGCTCCTCACGCCTCTGCTCGTCGTCGCGAGCTGGCACACCTCCACGTCGTCCACGGGAAGCCATGGCTATAATAAAATTTTAGCCACCAATTAGAGCTAGGTACTAAGCTTCCTAACCATTTTCTTATATATTTTCCATTCAGTATTAGTCGTTTCTACCCATGTGGACAATCTATAAAGATTTAGCATGCAATGAGGATGATGATTCATGTATATCATGTAAGATCTCAATCAGTCGCTCTGATACCAATCTCTATGACGACCCTCATTATACCAGTACGGTATACAAACCCCACGTCGTATAGTAAAGGTATCACAGTGGGACATTTACCCAAACACTATCACATGATTGAGATATACACAATTATAGACCAAAGTCGGCGAAGTAAAGGACTAACTGTCATCACATTTCATCATCCACATTTCTCATGCATGATCCATATAGCAAATTAAAGGACTAAACTTTCATAATTTAAATTAAACAAACTACATTGTCCACAAAATTAAAGTCTACATTTAATACATAATTTGTCCATAATTACAAAATGATAACTCTAATACAAGCTACAATTTACATACTATGAAACGAAAGGGACACAACGTCAACTCCCCAAGCTACTCTCCACGCTCGGAGTCGCTCTCCACGGTCTCCTCCAAAAGTGTGTCACCAACTAAACCTGTACGCCGAAGCAAGGAGTGAGTCTAAAAGAGTCAGCAAGTAACTCCATACACATCATTCATGCATACATCATAGTAGGTCTACTATTTCAATTTGCAGGCAATCATACAGCATGCTTGAACATTTATAAGAGACAACCTATCATGGTATTTCTACAAAATCAAAACACATGGTACCTGGTTTAAGATGTTTCAAATAACACTTCCTATCACATGCTTCTACTCATTTAATCACATGAAAACTACACTTCCAGTTTGACTATAACATGATGGCAATTTACATGGAATAGAATATCATAGCATGAATTATTGTCTCATACTCTAACACATTCACTTCACTGGTTACACATTCCATATTTCACATGGTTCATTTTTCAAACATTCCACATGCACATGTTCACATTCTAACATAAATAGTTCACATGATTTCACATTTCACATTTTATTTACCGTGACACATAGTCCAAACCACCGCTAGAAGGACACATCACATACACATAACACATAGCACATCACCTAGGCAATACAGTGATGACTCTGGCACTGCGCACAGACCGGGAGAACACGTCTCCACCCTAACAGTGGTACTTGTCCACCTCCAGGATTTCATCCTAATGCCTTAGGATATCATAACACATTGAACCTTCTCATGGGGACCTTTCCATGATACAGTTCCACAGCCCTCTATGGAGGCAGTGTCACACACGGCACATTTTACACATTACACATTCCGATTAACACACGTTTTACATATGATATTTACACTTTCTCATTTATTCACATGGTTCTATTCTTCCCTAGCATGGTGCCACTAATAACAGAAATCAAACATTTATTAGCTCTCATAGATTAATTGGAATGCACATCATTTAACCTAAATCATGGTACATGTATTTGTAGCTCATTTTCACATGGAAATCTCATAGAGTAGGCTAATGTTATCAAATTTTCCTGAAAATTTAACCACATGCTGTTTCCGGGTATAAGAACACACATACAAATTTTCAGATTTTTCTGAATTCACATGTATTTATAAAAATTAAAACATTTGGTTTCATGCCATTCATAAATTAAGTTAACATAGAACATAACATGGATTTCAGATTTAATCATGCACAGTCATGAACCACACATACATATTGGCACAAGAAATTTTTCCCAAATTTAATTCCCATCACACGATTTACTAGAATTTTCGCAAGGTCTACACATGTTTTCTATTTCTCATTGTAGAAATTATAAAAATTCGCATGACTATGGGAAAATTTCCAAGTTTGCAGGGCATGGACTGATACATATAAACATGGTTCATAAAATTTACAGCCTTTAATTCCTCAGAATCATGGGAACAAAATTAAACATGCATAATCTCTTTCCTACACATGCCTTTCAATAATTCTAATAATTATTTCCATCCACACAAAAATACAGAAAATTTCACACACATCACATTATCTATTTTACATAACATATAAAATTACATTATATCCTCATGCGCAGAAATCCGGAATTTAAAGATATAGGGCAGAACAGTCCACTGTTCTGTCAAGAAGAACTCAACGGCATAGTCTGGCCGTCAAACCAAGTAAACGGCAATATCTAGTGGCCGTCAACGGAAGATCTTGACGGCGATGGATCATGCCGTCAAGTTCGGGCCTGTGCAAAAAAACAGTCCGAGCTTCAAGAATGGTGAATGTAGGGGATCCAAGACACGAGGAAAATCCATAAAAATGATAGAAACCTCCTAGACACATACATGGACAAGGTGAAAGGGTTACTTGCCTTTGGAAAAAACTCCTAAAGGGATCAAAATGGTTGGAGAAGCTCTCCTGGGCAGTCCAAGAAGCCTCCAAGATGTCTCCACTCCGGCCTCTGTGATGCTCCCCTCTGCAATCTAGGGTCGGGGATGTGTAGCCGGATGTGTTGTCTCCCTCCTTGTCAAAGTAGATCTCTAGATGAGGCCTTGGATCGCCGGATCAAAGCCTCCAAACTCAAGTTTTCTCACAGCTCACTAGGTTTTCTCTATCTCTTTGCAAAGAGCCAAGAGAGCTATAGAGGTTGCAACAAGGGCTCTCTTAAGAGAGGACCCTCTCACCCCACGCAAGAGGTCGGTTGGAAGGCCAAGGAGCCGTTGGGAGTGGTTGGTATCTCCCATCAAGGCATGGCACACCATGCTGCTGCAGACTGGTCTGTCAGGATATAGACGTCCCCGATATGGCCGTCGACTGAAGAATCGACGTCCACCTATATGGATGTTAACAATAAGTGAACGTCCATTCATGTTGACGTCGACTAACCCTTCGGCCAGAACCCAAAACCATGCAAAACCCTAATTTCTCCTAAGTTCATGCATGCAATACATAGGGTGTAATGCACACACTCACTATGTCACGAAATCAACCGATATATATATACAACTAAGTATATACATACATTCATAAGTACACCAAGATAATGTATACATAATACTTACACGATAATGCATATACATACACAAGCATAAATTGCATACAATAAAATAATAAGGACAAAATTCGAGGGCCTTACATTGATAGAAGGAATCAAGATCTATCTAGGGTCGGCTTTAATTAGATTGAGCTTGAGAGATTGCCTACTTTTTGCGTTGTAAAGAAAAACATTGGTTGATGATGAAGAAGAAGAGAGAACCTCCTTGCTCCAAGCCCTTCATCTCCTTGCTCCTCGTCCTCATCCTTCTCCCTTGGTTCACCAAAGTCTCAGCAAAGAAATGAGACTTGGTAGAGACGAATTAGAGGTGTATAGGGTGGTTTAAGAGTCTTTACATTCTAAAACTCCTTCTTTCCTTTAAAACTCCGAATTTCTATATTTATCTCCCTATTTCTCTTACGTCTAGGATTGCTTTTAGGATATTTACAACCTATTTTAGTATTTATCTGCCCTTATTTATTTATTTATTAATAAATTTTCGAAATTAGGGTAAGAGATCTTCTATCTAAATTGGGCTCTTCTCATTTGGGCCGACCAATCCATGCTTGGACCACTTGGACAACCCATTTCCTAATTTTAATTTAATGGGCTTTGATTTAATTCCCTTTATTTAAATTTATTCCCTCTTTATTCTAACTAAATCTATTTCTCATATTTATTTAATTAAAATTTTATTTTATTTATGATTTAAAAATCATAATTGCTACGTCCTCCCTCTCTTAAAAGAATTTTGTCCCCAAATTCATATGATTGTGAGAAGAAGAGTTACTTACTGAATAACTTCGGATAGTTCCGTCGCATTGTTGCTTCGGGTTCCCACGTGGCTTCTTCGACTTCGTGATTCCCACAAAGTATGTTGACCACGGGTATAGATTGATTCCGAAGCTGTTGCATCTTCTTGTCCAATATTCTCATCGGTTTCTCTTCATAGGTCATGTCTTTATTCAGAATGATATCATCGTAGCTGATTACGTGAGATGGGTCATACACGTACTTCCTTAGCATTGATACATGAAAGACATTATGTACGGTGGAGAACTTAGGAGGTAGTGCTAGACGGTACACCACCTCACCAACTCTTTCTAGTACCTCAAATGGACCAATGAATCTCGGCCTTAACTTGCCTTTCATTCCAAATCTTTGAAATCCTTGGGTCGGGGACACTTTAAGCATTACATGATCTCCAGTTTGGAATTCTAAGTCCCTTCTTCTCTTTTCTTCATAGCTCTTCTGCTTGCATTGAGCTATCTTAATCATGTCCCTGATGATCTGTATATCTCTGCTAGTTTTCTGTACCATGTCTTGTCCCAGCCATTACTGCTCACCTACTTGATTCCAACATAATGGCGATCTACAGCTTCTGCCGTACAGTGCTTCAAATGGTGCCATCTTAATGCTGGCCTGATAGCTGTTATTGTAGGCGAATTCTATCAGTGACAACTGTTCGTACCCCTCAAAATAAATAGTGCAGGCTCGCAACATATCCTCCACGATTTGATTAGTTCTTTCCATCTGCCCATCTTTTTGTGGGTGGAATGCTGTGCTGAAATTTAATTTAGTACCTAATGTAGATTGAAGTCCCTTCCAAAATCTAGGGGTGAATCTGGGGTCACGATCTGAGACTATGGATATAGGAACTCCATGTAATCCCATAATCTCCTTTACATACAAGGTTGCAAGTACATCCATACTCCACGTACTTCTGATTGCTAGAAAATGTTCGGACTTAGTCAAACGGTCCACTATAACCCAAATAACATCAAGTCCACCACGAGTTCGAGGTAAACCCATGATGAAATCCATGCCAATACTTTTCCACTTCCATTCAGGTATGTTCAGCTTTTACCTGTTGACATGTGAGGCAGTGTGCGGCATGCTCAGCCACCTCACGCTTCATGTTTGGCCACCAAAACGACCTTTTCATGTCTTGTTACATCTTGGTTGCGCCTGGGTGAATTGTATACTTAGTCTTGGGGGCTTCATCCATCAGCTTTCTCTTCAACTCTTCATTGTCAGGCACACATGTCCTGGCTTGAAATAATATTCTCCCATCTTCAGTGATGGAGAAATCAGGTCTGTCTGCTATGGTCTCCTTAAGTCGGTTTAAGAATGGATGATTTGCCTGTTGCTCCCTGATCTCGACAAAGATGTCGGGTTGAGCTCTAAGGTTAGCCACTAACACCTGATCACTTCTCTGTTCAATATTTAGGTCTAGACTGGCGAATTGCTCAAGTAATTACATCTCGCCCATAACTAAACAAGATAAGGATGCCACTGGCTTCCTAATAAGTGCATCAACTACTACATACCTTTGCCTGGGTGATATTGGATATTGAAATCAAAGTTCTTCAGGTATTCCAGTCATCTTCTTTGTCTCATATTGAGCTCCTTTTGAGAAAATAAGTACTTCAAACTCTTATGATCAGAATAGACAATGAACTTTTCGCCATAGAGATAATGCCTCCATATTTTAAGTGCAAATACTACTGCAGCCAATTCTAAGTCATGGACAGGATAAGTAACTTCATGAGGCTTCAACTGTCTTGATGAATATGCTATCACTTTCTCATTCTGCATTAACATGTAGCCTAAACCGATTACTGATGCATCAGTGTAGATTAAGAATCCTTCGCCCTCGATTGATAACACGAGGATAGACGCAGATGTCAAACATTGCTTCAATGTCTGAAAGCTCTTCTCGCACTCCTTGCTCCAGACATAGGGTTCTCTTTTCGCGTAAGGTGAGTAAGAGGTACAGCTATCTTGGAGAAGTCTTTTATGAACCGTTTGTAGTAGCCAGCCAGTCCAAGAAAACTTCTAATCTCAATGACATTGGTCGGTCTCTCCCAGTTGAGTACAGCTTCTACCTTGGATGGATCGACAGCAATACCATCATTTGACACCTCCTCAAGCCCGAGTTCACACTTGCTCAATTTGGCATAGAGTTTGTTTTTGCGCAAGATTTGCAGAGCGATCCTCAGATGCTCCTAATGTTCTTCCTTGGTCTTTGAGTAATGAGAATATCATCAATAAAAACCACGACAAACTTGTCGAGGTAGGGCCGAAAGATGCTATTCATCAGTTACATAAAAGCTGTAGGAGCATTGGTTAGTCCAAAAGACATGACTACATATTCATAATGACCATACCTGCTCTTGAAAGCCGTCTTGCAAATATATGCATCCTTAATTCTCATTTGATGATATCCCGATCTAAGGTTAATCTTAGAGAAGTATTTAGCTCCTGATATTTGATAAAATAGTTCGTCGACGTGTGGCAAAGGGTATTTGTTCTTAATAGTCAGGTGGTTCAACTGCTTGTAGGTGATACATAGCCTCAGGGATCCGTACTTCTTCTTGACAAACAACACTGGTGCTCCCCAAGGAGAAGTACTTGGCCTGATAAATCCCTTTTCCAGTAGTTCCATCAATTGCTCCTTTAACCCTTTTAATTCAGTAGGGGACATTCTGTAGTGTTGGCGTGACACCGGTGCAGCTCCGGGTTATAAATCAATTGAGAAATTAACATCTCTTTTTGGTGGAATGCCTGGCAGCTCATCGGGGAACACGTCGGGGTACTCTTGCACTATGTGTATGTCAGATATCTTGGATGCTTTCTTTTCAATCACTATGGCGGCAAGAAATGCCACACAACCCTTCCTTATCATGTTCTGCGCCTTAATAGCAGAGACGAGAGACAAGTGCCTCTTGGGTCTACGTCCCGTAAAGGTTAGCTTAAGGAATTCACTAAAGGAGATTTTCCCTCTTCTACAATCCACACAAGCCCCATAAGTGGATAGCCAATCGGCTCGCAATATAACATCGTAGCCCTCCATGGGCATACAGATCAAGTCGGCTCTAAGATTGAGTTCACCAATCTTTACATCAGCTAATGGAAAGTATTTATTTAATTGAGCTTTGTCCCCTAAAGGTATAGTGACAGGAAATTCAAATTCCATAGATGTAGGTTTTTCATTTAATGTATCAGCAAATGCTTGCGATATGAACGAATGTGTTGCGCCAGTATCAAACAAAACAAATACTGACTGGGAAAAGACAGGTAGTGTACCTTCCACAACTCCACCTTCCTCGGTGGTCTCCACTTCCTGTAAGGCTTGCAGTTTGCCTGGCTTCCACTGTCCCATAGGACGCTTCTCATTTTCTTTCAGAAGGGGGCAATCGAGAATGCGATGCTCTCCACTCCCCCAACGTAGGCATGCGCCTACCTTCCTCTAACACTCTTCGGCAGTGTGACCTAGCTTGTCACAGTGCCTGCATCTGGGCATGTTGTTTGGGGCAGTAGGGGTGAAGACCTTGGGCATTCGCTCTTGGCTTGGCCCGTCAGTGATGCTAAACGGCCTTTTCTTTCCGTTAGTGGGCTTGCTTGGTGCTCCTAATGTCTGCTCCTTCTTGACCATTCTACCCTAGATGTGCTCGGTGAGGTCGGTCGCATCTTCCAGCAACTGAGCTTTCTTGACCATTTCTGGATAGGTCTGGATATCCAAGGGTGCCAGATGAGTGATATATGTGGGCCTGAGCCCATTAAGAAATATCTTTGCCTTCATTATTTTAGTGCCTACCAGGTGATTGGCATATCGTGCTAACCTGGAGAATTGAGCTTCATACTTAGCAACAGTAAGGTTCCTCTGTTTCAATGCAGCAAACTCAGAGGCCTTTCTCTCTTGGACTCTTTCAAAAAAGTACTTGGAGTTGAAGAGCTTCTTAAACTCATTCCATGTAAACTGTGCATCGGCCCTAGTTGCTTCAACGGACTCCCACCACGCACGGGTGTCCCTTTCTAGCTGGAATGTTGCTAATAGTAATTTGTCTCCATCTGCGCATTGCATAACACGAAAAATATGCTCTATCTTCTTAAGACAATTCTCTACCTCATCGGGATCAGTAGTCCCACTAAAACGAGGCAGGTTCAGATTACGGAAATTTCTGTGCAGATCTCCGGCTCCTCGGTTTCCATTGGCTCCAGCAGTCTGAAGTAATGCCTGAGTGAGCTGTTGAATGGTGTGTTGCATATCACGGAGTTGTGCATGCTCCGCTGCCATTGCTAGTGTTTACGTTCCTTCAAAAGAGAATCTTTAATGTAAGATATTGAGTTTGCACTAAGTTTGTGCGTGTGTGAGTTTATTTTACTAATTACCCAGGGTTCTACCCATCTCTCACATAGGTATGGAATTAGATTCTAAGTTGAGGTAGGTCAAACCTAGATCATCCTATACTTAAGAATAACCTAGGCTCTGATACCACAAAATTGTAACGCCCCGACGTGGAATATCAGAGCGGAATTATAGTTATTCAATAGTACAGAGCAATAAACAAATGACAAACCATTGCACAATTGGAATAATACCAAATAAACTCCAACTTCATTAACAATTCATCAAACTTCATTACATCGTCTAATCAGAGCCAAAACTAGGGCTCCGAGTACTTAATTTAAATCTAAACTATTACATAATGACTAACTGACTCATAACTAACTAACTACTACTAAGCACGGGTTGTCGTAACGGGTCACTTCTGAGCATACTCTTCAGTCCCTTCCTCGTGAGTGTGGTAATCTCCATCAGTCTCACCCGAAACACATGAAATGATAATGCAGGATGAGCGAATAACGCCCAGTAGGACTTAATATTCGTATGAACAAGCATGCTTTAATTGATTAATGTCTTAGAAGGCAGGGTAACTAGAGAGCATAGTCATGTAGAGCAAGATAACGATAACAAGATAACAATAGCATTTGTACATGGAAAATAGCACAACAAGTAATGATAATGAAATGGCCATGTAACGATATAGCATGTAAGGTCGCACTTGTATAAATAGCACTTGGATAGATTGCACTTTGATTGTCATAGATTAAATCTTGATTGTATAATAGCCCTGGATGTATGCCAACATCCTAATCATTTTAACTCCCATAGGTAAATGACACTTTTCGGGCGCTTCTCCCAGGACCAGATCGGGCCCCATTTCACTGGTGTAGTCATATATCTTATCTTAGACAATCATTTATATGGCCAAATAGAGTACTAAGAATAGATGAGGGAAGTAGACGAAATAGACGAGAGTGTAGAGAGAAAGTAAACAGATGAGAGTACAAGGATAGTGGATAAGATAGTGACATAATCGTAAAACCACGATAAACAATGATAGTCACAGTTGCACAGAACACCGTCGTATGCCGGCAGTCTGGTAGAAGTCACCACTGCCCACTGGCCTTGGTATGAACACAGACTTGATGGTCTGGCTTGATCACAAGGTAAGAAGGAAACACACTAAGGTCGTTGGATCATGATGATCCCTAAGGGTGTAACGGGTTTTTAAGGGTGCAACTAGCTCATCAGCAAAGGACGTGCGCCAAAGCCAAGGAGACTTACGGAGGTCTTGACAAGGAGTCTCTGGTCCAGTCAGGAGTATTCCCAACGGAGAGGTGGTCCATGCCAAAAGAGAGTGTGTATAAAACAAGTGTCCGTCGTGCCTCGAGTGCTCGAAGGCCGAGGGAGGCGGTAACGGTATACAAACTGCGAATAAAATGAAAACAAGTCTTTATAAATAATAAGGAATTTAAATGGATAATTACACTAATTTACCAGATATATTATTGAGTAATTTAATATGGTCTCATGGCAAACATAAATATTTAGTGGGCGCAAGTGTAATTGAATCAAGAGAGCATAAAAGATTATGCACATGATTTTTTAAACTTATTAATTTCATGTAAATATTACTTATTAATAGTTAACAGGTTGAAATTATTCATGACAGTACTTATTAAGGCTAAATAGGATTTAAATGGCATAAATAGAAGGGTTATATAAGTAATTTCAGGTTCTGGCCGTCACAATCAGATCGCGACGTAGGCTGTTGTCGCATTCATTTCGCGATAGGGGTACCCGACGCGTTGAGTGGACAGGTCGCGATAGACCTAACCGACGCGTTCAGGTCACGACGGGTCCGACGTGTTCAGGTGCCAACTAAGACGCCAACGCGACGACACGTATGTGCGTCGCGACAGGTCGGGGTGATGCATCTAGGTCGGGCCGACCTGCCGAGCAGGTCGCGACGTAGGGTCCCATCACGTTCAGAACGCGATGTGATACTTTGTCGCGACGAGGTTGAGAACACGGCCTATCGGGCCGTCGCGTTGTCAGAGCCTCGGCCCGAGCTCTGGCAGATGGTGCAGGATCCTTTAGATTTAGTCCATGCCATCCAAAATTGACATAATGCACTTAAAATACCCAGAACAAATCGGATACACCACGTAAAATCATGAAATCAGTCTTGAATGAAACTAGACATGTAGATCTTACATAGGGCATGTGTAATTAGAAAATAGATATGTATAGAGCATGCTTTAATTAGGTTACTTTTCGGTGACCTAAATATGCATGATCATGGAAAACGAATTAATTGGCAATGAATGCATGGTGAAAATTGGGGAAAATAGGATCATTAGAACCCTAACATGATGCAATATTTATGATAAAACTTTCATCATATGAGATCAAGTAGATTCATGGATTTAAAACAAACATGAGGGTTCGGGTACATGGAGTTGACAGGGATTGATACATTTAATACTTCATCATAGAGCAACGAAAATTGGGGAAACCATAGGGCTTTTATAGAGGGGCTCAAGATCTATCTAGGGTCGGGTTTAATTAGATTGAGCTTGAGAGATTGTCTACATTTTTGTGCTGTAAAAAAAACCTAGGGTTAATGACAAAGAAGAAGAGAGAACCTCCTTGCTCCAAGCCCTTCCTCTCCTTGCTCCTCATCCTCAGCCTTCTCCCTTCTTTCTCCAAAGTCCCAGCAACGAAATGAGACTGGTAGGGACGAATTAGAGGTGTATAGGGTGGTTTAAGAGTCCTTACTTTCTAAAACTCATTCTTCCTTCAAAAACTCCGAATTTCTATATTTATCTCCCTATTGCTCTCCTTTATCTACCAAATAGGATTGGGGAGAGAGTAATTTCATGGGAAAAGGGTTAAGGTAAGTATGGACTCCTTTTTAGGATATTACAACCTATTTTAGTATTTATCTTGGCCTTATTATTTATTTATTATAAATTTCAAATTAGGCTATGAGATCTTCTATCCAAATTGGGCTCTTCTCATTTGGGCCAACCAATCCATGCTTGGACCACTGTACAACCCATTTCCTAATTTTATTTAATGGGCTTTGATTTAATTCCCTTTATTTAAATTTATTCCGTCTTTATTCTAACTAAATATATTTCCCATATTTATTTAATTAAATTTTATTTTATTTATGATTTTAAAATCAGAGTTGCTACAAAAGACATGATAGTCAACTAAGCCACAAAGCTTGACACAATTGTGACTCAACCTCCATTAAAGCACAAGCTGCATCTTCCATCATCTTCCAATCTTTCTGTATTGCAGTCCTCTTCCTACTAAGTGCATCGGTACCATGTTAGCCTTGCCTGGGTGATAATGCCACTCAAAATCATAGGCCTTTAAGAACTCTATCCATCTCCTCTACCTCATATTTAGCTCCTTCTGCGAGAACAAATACTTGAGACTTTGGTGATCAGTGAATACCGTAAACTTGACACCATACAGATAATGTCGCCAAATCTTCAAAGCATGCACTACTGCTGCCAACTCTAAATCATGAGTCGGGTAGTTATGCTCATGCTCCTTTAGTTGATGAGAAGCATAGGCAATCACTTTCCCATCCTATATAAGCACACAACCGAGACCAATGTGAGAAGCATCAGCATAGATTGTGAAGCCATCTACCCCACTAGGTAGAACTAACACAGGCGCAAAAGTCAATCTACTTATCAACTCTCTAAAGCTATGCTCACATTCTTCTGACCACACAAACTTAACTCACTTCCTTCTAAGCTGGGTCAATGGTGCTGCAATGGATGCAAAACTCTATGAAACGGCGGTACTAGCCAGCTAAACCGAAGAAAATCGTATCTCAGATGCTGATCTTGGAGTCTCCCATTCTAACACTGCCTTTACCTTAGATGGATCCACAACTATACCATCTCCTGAAATCACATGCCCAAGAAATGAACTTCTTCATCCAAAAATCACACTTATTGAATTTGGCAAACAACTTGTTCTCTCTCAAAACATGAAAACCACTACAAAACTATCTGATATGGCCTGAAGACCCGATTCATCAAGTCCATAAATGCTGTTGGGGCATGCATAGACAACGAAATCTCTAAATCCACACCTCTGCATCAGACTCCTTAAGCAACACCTTAGTAAACCTCTCAGACACAAATGTGTGTATGGCACCAGTGTCAAAAAGAACCTAGCATGAATACCCATAATTGGAACTGTACCTTCAGCCACGTGTTCAGCATGCTTTTCATCTTTCTTAGCCATGCATACACTCGGGCTTGGGCCCAGATCTTCCTGTTGTTTTTGCTGCTGCTAGCACCACTGCTGTTGCCTAACCTGAGCTTGCACTTGGGCCTGCAATGCTGCCTGAGTTTGGGCCTACAATGCTGCCTTAGTTTGGGCCTGGTTCTGCATAGCTTGAACCAAACTTTGCATGAATGTTCCATAGTCTATCAAGGGTGCAGGAGTGCTACAGGTGGTCCCTGAGGTGCTAGAACCTGTTGTCCTGCATTAGCATTCTCTCTCTGCTCCTCCCCACAAGTCGGGACATTAGCACGACGTCCATGACTAGCCATGGTCTGGAAAAACAATAAGCTAGTTAATCTATATAACTCTAATTCTCTAGAGCTTTATTTTAGACTTAGGAACATGGATCACGTAAGTTGATGTTTACTCATGAATATCCTCAACATACGAGTGGGCTCTGATACCATCTCTGTAACACCCCACTTGACTTGTCTAGTTATACCAACACGCATTGAGTCTAAGAGATGTCTACATGGGGAACACACCCCAACATATATCAAATGTAGGTTGATTCATTCACAAATAATACTATTGCAGCGAAAATATAGCACAATTCATCAACATTAATAAACAAGTCCATAGTCCAACATATAAGTCCACAATGCTATATATAGTTCAATTACAATGTTCATAACATAAGCTTTCCTCATATACAATTATCTCTCAATCACATAATCACAATCAATGCTCTCGCTCCGAACTGATCCCGCGATCAAGCCTCGGGATCCACTGTCTCACCTAAATGTTAAGCAAGCATGAGTCTACAACGAAGACTCAGCACGACCCAAAATAGATTACCAATCTAACATATACATAATGGTTTCAAAACATTTATTGCATATAGAATTCAGAAACCCATACTACTTGCAATATATATACATTTATCAAATACATTCCATGTCAAAAGTGGTTACAATCGCAACTTGAACAGGCATGAGTTTAAGACATAAACTTAACTTCATGATATTTATCTTTGCTAAAAGGTTTCAGATCTGATCATGATGATATGAATTCAAGTAATAATATGCTACATTTATCATACATGGTTTCAAGAGGTTGCATATCAAACATGATTAGATAGCATTCACTCGAATGGAAATAAAACAAGTATCATATGAAATCTTCATAGAGCTGAAAACAAACTTTGTTCATAACATATACATATGTACAAATTTTTGCCAAGACACAACCCAAACCACCCATTAGAAGTCAGATAGACATATGAACGTGTACTCATCACCTAGGCAATTAGTGATAGAGTCTTGGTTATTGGGCAATACAGGCGGAAGCCCTCCCCACCTTAACCAGGTACTTGTCCACCTCCATGATTTCTTCTTGTGCCCTCGGGAACATATAACATATTGAACATTTATATAGGGGCATACATATGGTTCTGTTCTAGATTACTTCTATGGTGACAGTGTCTTATTGGCCATATACAAATTCATATAAAAATTTCTCCAGATTCAAATGCAACATAACATGGCGCCAATTCATATACTTATATTCAAATACTGATAGAGACATATTTCAGATTTATCACATGCTGCATTTTCTGAACATTTTCTGACAATTCATTTCCAAAGAACATAATTCTCATAGTGATAATCAGACTTAAATAGTTACAGTTGTCAAAAAGTCATAAAATTTTACTAGAGCGTGCCTCTACTATGATAAATCAAATGAGGAACTTTTCATGATTTTCTGGCATATATTCTAATTTCCATAGTATTCAAATCATAATATAAAAAGAGATATTCATCACAATTAAATCATCTACTAATCTGGTTCAATATTTTTACCGTGTGTGTATCATGACTATATAAACCATTGTTCAAAATCTCATGATTTTTGGAATCCAGAAACTATTTTTCAAATTAAAAAAGTTCTACTGATTTATGTATTTTAGTCATAGAAAGTACAGGAAATAGTCAATTCTGGATTTCAGATTTTAATACAGTATGAGAATATGCATGTCTTGTTTATCTACACATAAAACACAATTTTATTACGAGCATGCATCACATATAAAATTTTTCTGTTAAATCTAATCTTAATTCCAGAACTCAAAAAATTATTCTAAAATCATGGTGACTACAGAAATTAACCCAAATTACAGTGTGTTAAAAAGTTGTTCTACCTAATACTACACATTTCACAAAATGTCCATTTGATGTTTAAACACCAAAATATAAATCCAGATGTAAAAATAGGTTAAATAGTTGACAGAAGAACTTGACGGCAACCCTACTGCCGTTAACCCCAATTGATGGCAAGAAGGTTGACGTTAAGTTCATCTTTGATGGCAGTCAAGGTTGACGTTAACCTGACATGAAACCATAACTCATCCGAGACTCATATAAACCCCAAAGCCAACTGTTGTAGATTTTTAAAATCATGTATCATAAAAAGGTAAAACATAAGGTTGGGAACCCGATCCCTAGGTTACTTGCCTCTAAAACACCAAGAAAACAGCGGATTTAGCCGATGAAGCTCGCCTTGGCTAACCAAGACAGTCCTCTCTCTGGGTTAAAATCCTTGATCCATAAGTCCCCGAAGCTAAGAACACCTTGGAAACGCCTTCAACCTTCAAAAACACCTTCTTCAACTTGCAATTGCTTGGTCTTAGCCTCCACGAAGATCAGATCACCGAATTCTTCCTCCTTCTTTGAGACTTGGTGAAAAACTCCCAAAAATCGGTTCCAAGAAGCTAACCTACCCTTCTTATAAGGGATTGGCCTCCCCAAATTCTACCCATGAGGTAAGATACGTAACCCCCATCCGTTTCCTAGTTTCCAGCCCCTTACTATAACTCCACCAGAGCTGGACTGCGAGAATCTCATTGTCAGTTCCGAAAGAAGTAGATGTCAAGGTTTACTATCATTTACATAGAGTAGACGTCAATCGATATCGACATTTACCTGAAGTTGACAGCAAGGGATGTTGCCATTAACCTACTGTTGACAACAGTCGATGTTGCCGTCAGAAAAAAAGGACAACCTGCATCAACCCGAAAACCGACCATTCCACACTACAATAACCAAATTATACACAATATTTATAAATGCACAACAAAATAGGCATAAATTGAAATTAAATCTATGAAGAAACTTTCAGGATATCACAGAAAATGAGAGGTTTTGGAGGTGGTAGATCCGGCAAATTGGGGCCACACCAATGTTTTTCTGCAAGAGGGAGGACATGGGGAGGCTCTCTCATTACTGGGAGGTCGTCTGCTAGGTCGTGGAGGTTCAATCAAGGCCATGGAGACTACCTCTTTGGCTTCGCCGAGGAGGGCTTCATCACCTTAATCCATTCTTCAGGGAGTTTTCTATAGGCAAATAACTTAGGGGTTTCATCCCTATGACTATCACCCAAGGTTTTACAATTTGTAAAGATTTTTATCTCGTGTCGTGGACACCCAAATTCTCTTTCCTTTTGGTTTCGGTCTACACTTTCTGCAGATAGGAGGTTGACGGCAACACCCTTGCCATCAAGTTCCTTTGTTGACGACAATCGATCATGTCGTTAACCACCCCTGATGGCAATCCCCTTGCTGTTAAGTTCTTCACATTTTCCAGAAATGTGTTTTAACATATGTGATGTGATCTTTTAGAGATTTCGATGTGTGCATAGGTTTTGGAGTCTTTGTCTTATCAGTATACTTAGTAGATTGAGTCACGAATTTTTTATATTTTTTTATCATATTTGTAAATTTTAGAAATTCTATCATGAGTAATGGGCATGCCATATTAGTTTAATTCGGGATAAACTAAGTGTGGGACGTATTATTGTCTCAGTATTTTTCCATGAAAACTTAGGGTTCCATTGTATGTTTAGAATAGATAGAGTCATCAGTTTCCTATCTACCATGTTTAAATAAATTATCTAGTTATTTGCCAAAAATTTATTTTAAATGTTTAAAATACATATACTATCGTGGAAATTTTGAAAAACTATACATCTGATATACTCCATGTATAAGATCTGTGATTAAAATCTGAGCATATTCTGACACCCGTGACCACTATTTCCAGTTATAAGTCATTAATGACCATGTTAAGCATGATTAGTTAAAGTAGTATTTACTGATGATTAGTACCATGATTAGGATCTGTTAAGCATATTTTAACATTGTTAAACAATAGTGACTACTTCTGTAATTTGAAATATTTTGTGGTGTCCAGAATAGACCATTAAATGGATTAGAATTGTGTTAAATGTGAGATTAGTGAGATTAAGTGATTAATTTGTCAAAATTGACACTCCTACCATAGAAGGCTGTGGAGCCGTACTATAGAAAAATCTCTATGGGAAGGCTCAATGTGTTGTGATATCCTATGGGCATTAGGATGAAATCCTGTAGGTGGATAAGTACCACTGGTTAGGGTGGAGAGTGCTTCTCTCGGTTCTGCACGATTACCAAGATGAAGCAATATATTGCCTAGGTGATGGGTATGTGTTATGTGTGTGATAGTGTCCTTCTTTATGGTGGTTTGGACTATGTGTCACGACAAAAGATGTGAATAAGTGTGCATGTGCAATGTGATCATGTGAAAGTGATGTGTTAATATGCTTCCATGTGTAAGAATGTGAAACCATATGATTAAGTTATAATTATGTTAAAACAACAAGCAAAAGGTGAAAATTGTGACATATAAGCATATTGATGTGGTAGATGTCGTACCATGAGTTTTAAAATCCATGTGTAGTTAGCATGTTATAGACTTCTTCATTTAGTACTTGTTGATAGTTGCATGAATCATGTGATAAATTGTTTTATGTGTTATACTTGTGTAGAATGTATGTTGTAAGTGTTTGGATGTAACCAATAGGTTGCTTGCTGAGTCTTTTGTGAAGACTCATCCTTGCTTAACCATGTAGGTGAGGTAGGTATTCTGGGGATAGAGGAGGAGATAGCAAGGAGTGACTCCGAGCGAGAGGAGTAGCCGAGACTTGAGAGCTATTTATATAGCTTGTACTTTTCTTTACTAGTACGTGGGATGATGTTGTTGTGATATAGACTATTGGACTTGACTATTTGTGTGTGATATATTTATTTTTCTACTATATAGACTGTGGGATGTGTGATGATGATGGAATGAGAATTATTTACATTTCCACTGTACTTTTCTTTGTTATTTGTGTACATATCTACCTACTGTGTTGTGCTGGGTACATGTCCCACTGTGACGATGCACTTTATATCGACGTGGATCAGTATAATCGTACCGGTATAAAGGGGGTCGTTACAAAGAAGCTTAGGGTGGAAGGCTTCAAGTTCATGCTTCAGAAGACTTTGAGAATTTTTCAAGAGATGTGCGAAGTTGTCAAAAGTTCTTATATAAGCTCTAATATCTCCTATTTGCTACTCAACTATCCATTGCAAAATACACATTAATTATATTAGAGTAATGTCTTTGAAGTTTTGAGTAACGTGCTTCTTCCTTTGTTTCAACATGTCTTGCATCCTCTATGACCGAGTGCATTTAATGTTCCTCCGTGAAAGCATAGAAAGGAAAAGAGAATGTTTCTCCCAGCAGATGTTCTGGGTATTGAAATCACAATTGAAATACACATATGATAATACAAAGAAAGTTAGGTATTGACTTTCTGTAAAGGTATTCTTAAATTTATTTAAATGTATGCTTATATAAAGATACATGAGTCGATAACCTAAGTATATAAGATATTCTATTTTTTTTTTCACACAATGTACTCTAAAATGTTACTTTTGACGCAATTAATTTTCTTGTAGAGAGAAAAGAAATATTTAAAAATGTTGTGAAGTGTTCCACAATGGATCCTCCTGCGGTGAAGGCAAAACAGGAGTGGGAGGCCTTTGCCACAATCGAGGATCGAGAGCCCGGGGAGAGCATCGACCTGCATGGCTACTAGGTCGGCCTCGATGGTAGACACTTCGATGCCCAAGTTAGTGTTCATGGCCCAGAATGTTGGATCGAAATGGCAAACAAACAGTCCTAAAGGGGGGGGGGTGAATAGGACTTTTTATCTTTAAAATTTCTTCTGAAAAACACAACACTAAATGGATATGTTAGTACTTAGTGTGATGTGTGTGATTCAAGTGTAAACTAGGCGGAAACAATCACACAAAGAAATGCACAAGGATTTTATCCTGGTTCGACCCTTCCCACATGGAACTCCTACATCTAGTCCTCAAGTCAACCACTTGAGATTTCCACTAACTGCCAACAAATTGGCCTTCTCTCACCTTTGAGAGGAATTACAAACCCACTTGCTCCCAAGCAAGTCTTGCCTAAACAGAGGTACAAAGACTGCCTTTCACAAGGGCTTCCCTCACAGGAGGGGCAATGCAGAACTACCTTCTGCAGAGATTACAAAGAAGAAGAATTAAAACACATGTGTGTTTGCCTCAAATCTGAGCAAAACACACACTGACTTCAGTAGGATTAAAAGATCAAGAAATGAACTAAATCCTATCTGAAGCAACAAGGGTGGACTTGAAGAAAATATGACAATTACAATTTCCACCCACACAGAACTTCAGAAGAAATTTTCTGAAGTGGAGCTCTCCACTGTTGCTAGCCTGAAGGCTTGAGAGAGAGCTTTGAATGATTCGAATGAAGCTTTTTAGGAGAATTGGATTGTATGCACTTCTGTGTATCTGGTGTGTATATCTGTTGTAGTCTCTCTATTGAGCTTCTTTTATAATCTTCAAAATATAGCCGTTTGAAGAAGATAGCCGTTGGAGCTTGGTGACTGTTTGCAATTTAGCCGTTTGAGGAGAGTTTCTGGGATCCTTTGGATCTTGAAGACTATGTCCAGGAGATCTTGAAACTTGCATCTTCCCAAGGTCTTTAGAAGAGGAGCAGTTGCCCACAGCTAGAAGATAAGCTCTTGTAGCAATAGACTTTGAAGAAGACATGCTGAAAACGTGCTCCATTTAATGCCTGTTACAAGGACAAGACAAAGATAAACATATCTCCATACCTTTGTGGTAGGTGGGTCAGTTTTAGTATGAAAGAAAGTATGGAACCTAGTATCCCACAAATTTTTCAAAAAAGAAAAGCAAACAGACAGATTATGCTGAAAAGGTGAAGCATGGGTCTGTCAGTGGTAGGTGAGACAGTCAGATGCCATGCGCCTGAGATATTCATAAATGCTTTGTGTCTTATGAGTCTAATAAACTGAAGCAAGGACATCAAGACTTATAGAGCTCAGAAAAAAAGCATTTTAGAAAAAGTTTTGCACAGGATGAATATTTTATAATATGCCATGTCCTGTCATAGGAATATTAAAATAATAATATTCTGAGGTTTCAGTAAGATACAACAAACATCTTACAAAGAAGTTATGTCTAGGATATTTAAGAATCAAAATAGATTTGATAGTGTTTTATATTTCAAGACAGAACTAACAATGAGGTAAAAAGTACAAGTACAAAACTGACAGTGAAGTCGAATGTTCAAGAATAGATAATTCGACTGAAGAAATAGGAATGATTCGACTTCAGTAGAGAAAAGATCAAGTGATTCGACTTCAGCGAAAAAACAAAGTAATTCGACTACAGTAGTCGAATACTGTGCAGTGATTTCTAAGGAATTCGACTGTGGTGGTTGAAGATAACAGTCGGATATAATGTAAGGCAACATTCGGCAGTAGAGCTAAAGGTAGCAGTCGAATGGAGTGCTAAGGATTTATGAAGCATTCGACTGTACCAGTCGGAGTCATCAGTCGAATACAGAGTAAGGAAACATTTGGCTGTATGAATCGAATGTTATGCAAAGTTGTGGACTTAGAAAATTTTCAAGAGTTTTGACTAAGTTTCTGTAGGAGTCAGATTTTGCAGTCAAAGGCATAAGTCGAATTTAGGAGGCTATAGAAGTAGTCTGTGGCCTTAGAAATTTTTGAGTGTTCATGAATTTTATCTATATAGAATTTTGTGGTATATCTACTTTGAAAAACATATATTTAAAGATTTGTCATAGCAAAAACATTGTTTATAAATATTAAGAAAATCTCTAAATTTCATACGGGTAGTTGCTCAACACAGAAGAGGGAGGCTGAGAGTTTAGAGGCGTACATGTTACTATGGAGTGTCCCAGAACTTTTATAGGGTAGGAGGTGTTGGGTATGGAATGAATATCTAGAGGGGGGGTGAATAGATATTGACCACTTAAAAATTGAAGAACCCGAAATAGACCTTATGATATGAAAGAGCTACTTATATCAAACCAGATGAAGCAATTGAGCCAATGCACAACACACCACACAATGCAAGCAAAATTTTTATGGTTGTTTGGCTCCAGTGTGGAGACCTACATCCACCCCTCACTAAACTAAGTGAGGCTTCACTCAATAACCTAAAAGTGTGAAACACTCACACAACTGTTGATTCACAGCTTCATACAGCCTGCTGATTCACAACTTCAATATAGCTGATTCACAACTTCAAGATTGTATCAATCTCACAATCCTCACACACAAAGTGTAGGATCAGTCCATCTACTCCAACTAGAGTAGACAACCAAGCAGTTTGGTATTCAGAAGAAATAGGGAAAAATGACACAAGAGAATCGCTAAAGGAATGCAAAAATTTAGCAAACACTCTGTGTGCAGTTTCACTGGAGTTGAGATCTGATCATATTTCTCTTTGAACTCCCAATTGCATCTTCTCCATGCTTGAGTGGATCAATTGTCTCTGAATTGAGTGGAATTCCGATGCTCTATATTAATTGATCAATATCAGGTCTTCATACAGGTAGAAGAAGCGATCTAGCATCCTTTCTTCTTAATGAGCAGACTACACCGAAGCTTGTTCTTCTCTGCTGTCAAGCTCTCTACTCTTTCTGTGCTTTTCAGCTCTCAGACGCTCTGCTCTTTTTTTGTGTGTTATCACTTGAAGAGGATGTCGTGCCCCTTTTTGATCAGCATCACGAAATCTTCCTAGTGGGCCATAACAGAATCCCAATTCGTTGGGAGGTGCTTTGCCGCCAAAAAGGGTATCTTCTAAAACCTTGTAAAGTGTGCCTGGTCCCAATCATTTGGCCTCAGGTCACGTTCTTGGAACTAATGCACTGGAAATCTATTTTCCTCATTGGAATAAGAAGGTCAGAGAGTCGACATAACTTGAGCAAAGTGTCGACGCATACATAACTTGACTTGGACCAATTGCAGATGCGTCAGTAGAGTCGACTCCATGCCTTCATGAGTTGACCTTATTCATTAGACTACTGTAGAGACTGGTTGTCCATGAGTATAGAGCAGACCTTGTAGCATCTAAGTGTCGACCTCATAGAATGGTAGTGTCGACTTAATCTTTATCTGGAGTCAACCTCATAGAGTGGTGGGGTCGACCTGATCTTCATGTAGAGTCGACCTCATGTATTACATTCCTTTCAGCGCTAACACAAAATTCAACTAGTGTTGACATGATTCTCATATGGAGTCAACCTTATGCAATTCTTTTCCTTCAGCGCTAACAAGAAGACCAACTAGTGTCGACTTGTTCTTCAACTAGAGTCGACCTTATGCTATACTTTAGACTTCTGCACTACTAGAAAACTATCAAGTGTCGACCTACCCTTTGGGTAGTGTCGACTCAAGAGCTTCACTGAACTCCAGTAACTCACTCACTGAGACGTGTGTCGACCTATGAAGTAACCAGTGTCAACACACATGGGATCTTTTGACTTTATGAATTTTCTTGTCATATAAAAACTTGTGTTAGAAGAATTCCTAGATATTTATGACACTTTTGCTTGACTCATGACATCATCAAAACTAGGGGCACAACAATCTCCCCCTTTTTGATGATGGCAACAATGATTCATAGAAATTTTGACTGTGCCTGAATTAAATGTATATTATATGAACCATTCATATGTAACCAAGTTATGACTCAAACACAAGCGATCCACACAGGTCCACACAAGCACATAGATGATTTCATTAATTACCATTGCTTATAAAAGTGTTACAAATAGAAAAACATCTTCTAAAATAAAAATACATCAAAGTCAATAGTCTATGAAATGTCTCCCCCTTTGACATAATCAAAACAGAAGAATCATTGAGTGGAAGGAGGTGGTGGAGGTACCTACATAATGAGCCTCCGCTCAATCCTGGCCAGTCTGGCTTCCAAATCATCATAATTGTCTCGAAGATAGATCTGAATGGAATTCAGTCTTGTGTTCAGAAAACTTTGCATTTATTATAGCTTTGCAGAGACAATAACTGGGACCTGATCTATCCCATGTGACATCGGTGGTGCAGTACTGGAAGAAGTGGCATGAGTGCTCTCAGCTGTTTCTGAATCTCCATGGAGCTTCAAACTTGGTTAAAGTCATGTCTCATGGATCTAATATCATTAGACATGGCTGCATGATACTCTCTCTGAATGTTCAAATTTCTAGTCATTTGAATGTAAGAGTTTTTCAGAGCTGGAAGATCATCTAGCTTTTGAGATCCTTTAAGTAGTGCTTCTCCAACTAACTGTAGCTTGTCAAAAATCTGTGCTTGAGTAAAACCTTCATGGTTTAATGCTTCTCTAATTTTCTCAATGAGCTAATTGGATCTAAAGGCTGTAAATCTTGCTGACTGTTCCTGCTTGTCTATGTTGTCGCTGAGCTGCCTTCTATCTCTTCCAACTGGCTTTCAAATCTGTGTCATATAAAAACTTGTGTTAGAAGAATTCTAGATATTTATGACACTTTTGCTTGACTCATGACATCATCAAAACTAGGGGCACAACAATCTCCCCCTTTTTGATGATTGGCAACAATGATTCATAGAAATTTTGACTGTGCCTGAATAAATGTATATTATATGAACCATTCATATGTAACCAGTTATGACTCAAACACAAGCGATCCACACAGTCCACATAAGCACATAGATGTTCATTAATTACCATTGCTTATAAAAGTGTTACAAATAGAAAAACATCTTCAAAATAAAAATACATCAAAGTCATAGTCTATGAAATGTCTCCCCCTTTGACATAATCAAAACAGAAGAATCATTGAGTGGAATGAGGGTGGTGGAGGTACCTACATAATGAGCCTCCGCTCAATCCTGGCCAGTCTGGCTTCCAAATCATCATAATGTCGAAGATAGATCTGAATGGAATCCAGCTTGTGTTCAGAAAACTTTGCATTTAGTCTAGCTTTGCAGAGACAATAAATGGGACCTGATCTATCCCATGTTGACATCGGTGGTGCAGTAACTGGAAGAAGTGGCATGAGTGCTCTCAGCTGTTTCTGAATCTCCATGGAGCTTAAACTGTTAAGTCAGTCTCATGGATCTAATATCATTAGACATGGCTGCATGATACTCTCTCTGAATGTTCAAATTTCTAGTCATTTGAATGTAAGTTTTTCAGGCTGGAAGATCATCTAGCTTTTGAGATCCTTTAGTAGTGCTTTTCCAACTAACTGTAGTTGTCAAAAATCTGTGCTTGAGTAAAACCTTATGGTTTAATGCTTCTCTAATTTTCTCAATAGCTAATTGGATCTAAAGGCTGCAAATCTTGCTGACTGTTCCTGCTTGTCTATGTTGTCGCTGAGCTGCCTTTCTATCTCTTCCAACTGGCTTCAAATCTATGGGACTGTTCTTCAAACATGGCATTAAGCTGGCCAACTAAACCATGTAAAGATGCAAACTGATCTTGAAACAACTGTAATAGCTGTGGAGGAATAACAACATCATCTGTTGAAGTTGAAGGAGGAGCATGCTGAGAGGTGAAGGTCTCCTGATGTGTGTGAGGAGCAGAAGAGTAATGTGGAGGATCCACACCTAGATCATGAAATCTAGGAATTGGAGAGAAAGGTCTAGTAGCAAAAGAGGGTGTGGGTGAAGGATTATCCTCAGCCATCTGAACTCCTTGAGCTGCAACATCATCCCCCTACTGTTCAGCATAGGACTGGCCCTCATTCTGGTCTTGTGGTGGCCGTTCCATAGCAATGTCATCAGTCTCATGACCTTGAGAGGAAGCTAGTCCTCTCACCAACTGGACTCCATCCAGTTTAAGCTTCGTGAATTTTACAATGTGAGCCAAACAATAGATGTTGTACTTTGGGATTGTTCTGGTTTTTGTGTTGTCAAGTGGAATGTTTGCCTTCTGAAAAATACTAGATAGATGAGTAGCATAAGGTAAACTTCTTCTTAGTTCTAGTCTTGTGGATTCATGAAGAAGTTGACAGAAAATGGTTGACAGATGTGCCTTCTCTCTAGTGATCAAACAATACAGTAGGAACCTCTGAAGGCTTGTGACTCTATGCCTCCCTCCTCCTTGAGGGGTCAGAATAGTAGTACAAATATGGTGTAGCACTTTATTCAATGGAGAAAATTTGTTTGCATTTATACTTGACACTCTAGTCTGGACAATGTTTTCTTTGTCATGCTCTAGTCCTATTATGAGGGTATATGCTTCAAGGAGATAGAATGTATACTCATGTGGATTGTGACCTTCATTAGGGATATTTAAAGTTTCACTCACAAAGTCTATGGTGAGAATAATAGGTATCCCTCTAACTGTAGACTTTAGAGTATTGCTCTTTGCTCACCAAATTCTTGAACTAAGATAGGATAGAAAATCTTGTGTTCACTGACAAAACTTGTCCCACCGTGAAATTCTATCATTTCTAACAATTCTAGAAAGACAGAACTCATACCTTCATCAAGAACATCCATAGTTCTTAGATGCAGAATTTGTTTATTCTTAGCTGTAAGAGGAACTGCCTCCTGAGCCTGACTGGTCACATTATTAGGCCATCTTCCCCCAATTTTGATCTGAAGGTTGACCAATACTTTTTGATTTTAATCAGTACTTGCTGTTGTCTCAGGCATCTCTTCAACTTCAGCCCTACCTCTTGAGAATTTTCATCTATTGAACCATCTGTACCATATGGATTACTGTCTCTCGATCCTTTCGAATGTGAACATACTTGATCGTGTGATCCCTGATCATCAGAGGACTGGACTAAACCCTAAACATTAGGGTTTTCTTCTCTTGAATTTTCACAGTGCACGACATGAGATGATTGCACACTATCATCTTCATTAGAACTGCTGAAATCCACGTACTCAGTCTTCTTTTTTCCCTTTGGAGAAGGTCTTCTCCTTAGCTTAACTTGGATGTGAAAACCATCAGCTAGAGAAAGAGGGAACATAAGGCTTCTTCTCCTGAGATGCTGAACTCTTCCTTTGATCATTTCTGACTTTGGTGTGCCCTTCTGAAGTATCAGGTTCAGCGTCCTTCTGCTTGCCTCCTCGACGTGCTGCCATCATGGGTGCCATGATGATAATTGAGAGATGGAGGAGAAGGTTTGCAGGCACGAAATAAGGGTTTGTGAAAGGAAGAGGAAAAGCAGTCGGATTCAAAACTATTCAAACAGGCACATGTGTTGAGACTGTTTGGGGAAGAGACATATCAAGCGTTGACTTGCCCTAGATGATACAGAGAGCATGCAAACTAGTGAAAGATAACAAGTTCCGGTAAAAGTGATGAACAAGATGAGTTGACTCTAACCAAAGATGTGTCGACTATAGCATGAAGGATTCATTGAACTGTTCAGATAGAAATAGGAAAGGAGCAATGTACCAAGAGTAATTGCATATTTGGGAAACTTTGAGAAAGTTAAAAGAGTTATGCTCTTTCCTCACTTTATACTCTTCTGACTGAAATTAATGGTTTGAAAGTTATAAACTTTAGTTTATCCAATTAAAAGACACTGTGTAGTGCCCTAGAATCTTTTGCTGGATTGAAGTATGTAACTGTATGTGTGCTTTCTGCATTTCACAGTAAACTTTAAATTTGATGAACTTGATGTCAAGATTTACTAATGTTGACTATAGTTAACGGAATGATCGATTGCTGTCTACTGTCTATTAACGACAGAGGATTGTGTTGTTTATAATTTTCTTGAATATTTGGTTGTTCGGGCAAATAGTTCGACGACATGATCGATGGACGTCAACTTCATGGTTAACGACAACATAGGTTGACGTTAACCTGACATGCAGTTTTTGTTGTTACCATTCTGAGGAGAAAAGATCGGCCGTTTCCATATCATTTAATGGGAAGATCGGGGCGTTTTTGGTTCAAGGGTCAGGATTGAAGCTTAGATAATCCGTAGGAGTCCTTATAAGACCTCGGTTTGCCTTTTGGGAAGGGGTTTTTCCATTGTTTCGGAGGTAAGAAAACAGGGTTGAAGGAAGGGTTGTTGTGGAGTGTTCGTGCGATCTGAAGCAAACTGATCTACGGGAGAACTATAAGGATCGTGAATAGAGGGTTCTCCAAGCGTGGTTGTTGTTCTAGAGATCGGATCGAGCACTTGATGATGGTGGAAAAGACTACCTTGTGACCAAGGCGAGCATCTTCAAATCTTTACCCGTGACTCCAGAAAGAGGGTTAGAGGCAAATATAATGAGCAAATGGTTTATGATAGTATGTTCTACAGATTGACCATTTTTACAGATTTTTAAACCCATGAATAAAAATGTAGGAAGGGGTTAAAATTTTGTCATTTCATGTGCGGTTTCTTAGTTTTCTGGTCGGGTGAACTAAACGTCAACATCGACTGCCGTTTAGTTCATGTAAACTTCAAGCTTTTGAACGTCTATATATATATATTAACGGCGCTATGTGCCGCCGTCAACTGATATTAACGACACGATATGTTGATGTTGACATGTGTAAACGGCAGCATACCTTGCCGTTATGTTCATCAGTACTATTTTCTACAAAATTTTGATTGTGTATATTTTGTGAACTATGCATGTGTAGGGTTTCGGTTAGGCTCTGTTATGTATAATCTTTATATGTATGGTATTTTAATGAAATTTCTTTGATTAAGTAAATAGAAAATGAAATAGTTGCAAGTTTAATCCATGTCGTGATGTTGTAATTGAGAATTATATTGCTGTTGGATGGAATTACAGACCCATTGTGCTCAGTTTTAACACAGTAATTGTATGATTCTTTCACTGTTGTACCATGTTAAGTAGTTCAAGTTTATGAGAATTAATCATAAGAAAATTTTGAAAATTTATAAATGTAAAGCATGATTAGAAATACATTTTTTATCAAAATTTTGGAATTTTCAGAACACTGTACGTACTGTTATGATTTTATGAATGATGAAAATGTGCATGGAAATCAATAGATGGAGAAAAAGAGTATGAATGTTGAACTATGATGAAATCAGTAAAGGTAGTATCATGTCAGGTTATTGTTGAATAGTAGAATAATGTTTTCAGAAATGAGAAAATGTGTTGCATAATCTTGCATTATAGTCTTGCTAATTATACATGATTTTATGAAAAGCATGATATAATTTCATAATTGCATGAAAACATATATTATATTTCTGAAATGATATGGCCAATAAAATATTGCTATTATAGAGATGCCTACATGGAACTACACCATGGAATGCCCCTATGGTAATGGTTCACCTACATGAATCCGTGGGCAACAGATTGAAATCCTAGAGGTAGACGTGTACTACTGGTTAAGGTGGGAAGGACTTTCCCCAGTATTGTGCAGTAACTAAGACTTCATCACTGTTTTGCATACGTGATAAGTGAATATTTTCTCTACATGATCTCTATTAATAGTGGGGCTATGTCTTGGCAACTACATGCTATATGAAATGAACTACATGTTACATGATGATTGACTACATGCTATATGAAATGAACTACATGCTACATGATATGGACTACATACTACATGAAATTGATTACATACCACATGACATTAAATACAAGTGATAAGACTTTGACTATATACCATGCCACATGAAAATGTTTAATGTTTTGTTATTATGTGATGTTATCCACATGTTATATGAAGTCTTATTCTACATGATGAGTTATCATCCTAAGTAACGAGTGAATGCTAAATGAATTAGAGCATGTTGATATGAAGAGCTATATGTATCAAGGATAAGAAAGGGAATATGCTATCATGTTTTAAAATTTAGTATATGATAAATCTTGAACTGTCTTTCCTTGTTGCTTGCTGGGTCTAGTAGACTCACACTTGATTAACATTTCAGGAGAGGCTGAGGATACCGAGGAGTTAGTACACTCTGACTCTGAGCATGAGGACGTGGAGGCTTAGTTCTTTTCTTTAAGAGTGTGTTTAAGAGACTATGTATGTGAGAGTAAGTTATAATTTGAACATTATGTTATTTTTGGACTTATGAACTGTTATTACTTTGGACTATTGTAGTTCTTCTTTTATGCTTTAGACTTGGCATTTGAATAGAATGTTGATTGAAAAATAAATTTCATATTTCATTGCAACTTGTTGGAATTTAAATTGTCATTTATGTATATCTCAATCTGAATAAATTATTGTTGGATATTTTCCACTATAATACCACTATTGGATCTGATGTGAGTTGGTACAACTGTACTGGGTCTAAGAGGGGCGTTACAGAGATTGGTATCAGAGCGTTCCAGGTTGAGCATGTACATAAATGAAACATCAACACTATGTTCATATCCTTAAGTCTGCATAAAAATTAGTCCATGATTTATGAATGCTTGTTTTTCAGACTATGGCTACCTATGGTCGTAGAGGAGTAGGCTCAGCCCGAAGGGATGAGTCAGTTGGAGGTTCGCAGGCCCCAGCTCAACAGGCGCCAGATCAAACCGGCGTACCTTTACCACCCCCACCACCACCTGTGGACTATGGAGCATGCAAGGACTTGTGCACGCGATGCAGACCCAGGCACAGATGGCAGCTGCCTTGTAAGTGCAAGTGCAAGCTAAGGTTGGTACTTAGGAAATGTTACCAAGTTGTTGAATTGAAGAATCCAACTGAGAACTCAACTTGGATGTAGGTGCATGCACTTGCTCATGAGGTAGGCCTAGGAGGTGTATCGATGATGAAGCGATTCAGGTGGATGACCCCACCTTTCTTTAAGGGGGAGAGTGATCCAATCATGGCAGAGAGTTGGTTGCGGGAGACAGAGAAGATCTTTCGTGCTATACGATGCACAGAAGACGAGCGAGTGACATTAGCCACTAATATGCTACAGGTAATGAAGATTCTACAAGTGATATGTGTTGTTTTTAGTGCACCTTTAGATTTATCTACCTTCTTTTGCAAGAGCATGCCGACGTGTGGTGGTCGTCAGTACTATGCACACAGTTCGAGGATGGAGCTGTTGAGGTTGCATGGACCAAATTTGTTCACCTGTTCAGAGCGAAGTGTATTCTATAGCATGTCCAGGATCGCATGGAGCAGGAGTTCTTGACATTGACCCAAGGGTCAATGAGTATGCTAGAGTATGAGGCTAGATTTGCGGAGCTGTCAAAGTATGCACCTCACATAGTGGTTGATGAGCGGAGGAAAGTGAGAAAATTTATCATGGGGTTGAAGTCGTCCCTGAAGACTAGACTTGTGGCATTCGGGCATCGATCGATGGAGGAATCATTGTCAGTAGCATGCATGCAGGAAGCTGAGATGGAGGTGTATCTGGAGGAGAAGAATGTTTCTTTGAAGAGTCCTGGATCAGCATTTCAGCGGCAGAACAAGAAGAAGAAGACCTCCAGTGTTTCCGCCCAGGGCAGTGGTACCAGTGAGAGTGGTTGCACCGACTACGAATAGTGGCATAGTTGGGGAGAAGCCTTTGCGTTCTCAGTGTGGGAAGCATCACGGAGGAGACGTTTGTTTGGTGACTTCTGGTAGATGCTTGAGGTGTAGTGACAAGAACCACAGGATCCGTGATTGTCTGAAGATGGCACAACAGGCTGCAGTGGTAGCAACACCTACAGTAGCTAGACCAGCACTGAGAGTAGCAGGGAGATCGAGGGCTCAAGCTCGATTTTTTGCTTTGGCGAGAGATGAGGCTGAGTTGGCAGAGCACGTCACAGAAGGTACATTTTTTATTATAGGTATGCATGCTCGTGTTTTATTTGATACTAGTGCTACGCATAGCTTTATCTTCGAGAAGTTTGCGAAGGTCTTGATGAAGGAGAGTGATTTGGTTCCTGAGGTATTGGAGGTTCTGTTATCTGTTCACACTCCAGCCGGAACCATGTTGACCGGGCAGTGCTTTACTTCTCTTCATGTGAGTATTGAAGACCTAGCTTTTATTTGTTGAAGATGAAGGACTACGATGCTATTTTGGGCTTAGACTGGCTCGAGGAACATTATGCCCTTATAGATTGTAGGAGGAAGATCATTATTTTTTGGATTCCTGGTGAAGATTATTTTTTCCATCCTTTACCCAAGAATATGATGGGTAAGTTTGTGATCTCAGCCCTGAAGGCAACCCGGATGCTGGACAAGGGTTGCAATGGTTTTCTTTCTAGTCTGGTGATATCTGAGGATTCGAAGAAGGCATTGACCATGGAAGATATTGAGATTGTCTGAGATTTCAGCGATGTTTTTCTCGAGGACTTGTATGGTTTGTCACATGCAAGGGAGATTGAGTTTGGTATTGAGTTGGTACATGGTACTGCACCTATATCTATTGCTCCTTACCGTATGGCACCAGTGGAATTGGCAGAATTGTGGAAGCTGCCGTAGAAATTATTAGAAAAAGGTTTTATTCGGCCAAGTGTATCACCTTGGGGAGCACATGTACTTTTTGTGAAGAAGAAGGACAAGTCGATGAGGCTGTGCATTGACTACCACAAGGTGAATCAGGTGACTGTTAAGAACAAGTATCCTTTTCCTCGTATTGATGACTTGTTCGACCAATTGCATGGAGTTTCTATGTTTTCTAAGATTGATCTTCGTTCTAGCTATCATCAACTCCGAATCAAGCTGGAGGATTCTTCTAAAACGACTTTTAGGATGAGATATGGCCATTATGAATTCCTGGTCCTACCATTTGGTTTGAGGAATGCTCCAGTGGTTTTCATGGAGTTGATGAACAGGGTTTTCTAGCAGTATCTTGACTCTTTTGTTGTGGTTTTTATTGTTGATGTGTTGATCTACTCACCTGATGAGGAGTCTCATCGAGAGCATTTCAGGATTTTGCTTGAAGTCTTGATAACGTACAAACCATATGCCAAATTCAGTAAGTGCAATTTTTGGATGAAGGAGGTTCACTTCTTGGGGCATGTTATTTCTGGAGATGGTGTTTCTATGGACCCGACGAAGGTGGAAGGTGTCCTTGATTAGGGGACACCAAGATCATCTACCGATATTAGGAGTTTCCTTGGTTTGGCTAGTTACTATAGAAGGTTCATTGAGGGGTTCTCTTCTATTGCGGCTACCTTGAAAGGCTGACGAGGAAGGGAGTTAAGTTCGAGTGGATCGAAGCTTGCTAAAGAAGTTTCTAGGAACTGAAGACTTGGTTGACTATAGCGCCAGTGCTTGTGTTGCCTAATGGTGTGGACTCTTTTTTTATCTATACGGATGCTTCGAAGATTGGGCTTGGCTGTGTTCTAATGCAGGGTGGAAGAGTTGTTGCATATGCTTCTAGTCAACTTAAGGAGCATGAGCGCAATTATCCAACTCATGATTTGGAGCTGGCGGTGGTGGTCTTTGCTTTGAAAATCTGGAGACACTATTTGTATAGAGTAATGTTTGAAATTTTCTCTAACCACAAGAGTCTTAAATATATGTTCTCCCAGAAGGAGTTGAATTTGAGGCAGCGGAGATGGATTGAATTCTTAAAAGACTATGATTTTGAGCTTACTTACCACCCTGGGAAAGCCAATGTGGTGGTTGATGCATTAAGCAGGAAGAGGCAAATATTGCCCAGGACTAGAAGATGTTGGAAGATGCAACGGGTTCATTGGCCGTTCTAGAACCACAATTGTGCAGCATGTTTCTTGGCTGAGTTAACCATTAGATCTTCTGTGCATGACAAGGTTCTTGTTTTGCAAAAGGATGATCCACTATTGCAGGAATTGTTTGGGAAATTTGGCATAATAAGAGATGAAGATGGTGTGATTCGTTTGAATCATCAGGTATGTGTCTCTAATGATGTGGATCTGGGAAAGGAGATTATGGAAGACGCACATAGGTCGTAGTTTTCTATTCACCCAGGCAGTGGAAAGATGTATCGGGATCTAAAGCATTCATTTTGGTCGTCCGACATGAAGTAGGATGTTGCGAATGTTGTAGCTAAATGTTTAATATGTTAGTAGGCAAAGGCAGAGCGTCAACGACCTTCAGGTTTGATGCAGAAACTGGATATTTCTCAGTGGAAATGGGTGCAGATAACTATGGACTTTGTGACTAGATTGCCTAGATTAGCTAGAGGGAATGACTCTATATGGGTGATTGTTGATAGGTTCTCGAAGAGTGCTCATTTTCTTGTTATGAAGAAGAAGCAATCCATAGTGAGTTTTGGGTAGGCTGTGTATTGATGGTATTGTGAAGTTGCATGGTATTCTGAAGTCGATCATCTCAGATCGTGATCCGAGATTTACATCTAGATTTTGGCAAAGTTTGCAGCAAGCTTTTGGTAGTCAATTGAAGTTGAGTTCAACATTTCATCCCCAAACGGATGGACAGTCCGAGAGGACTATTCAGACATTGGAGGATATGCTTAGGGCTTGTGTTCTTGATTGGAAAGGAGATTGGGAACGTCACCTAGCTCTTGTGGAATTTGCATACAATAATAGTTTCCATTCGAGTATAGGTATGGTGCCATTTGAGGCTTTATATGGGAGACCCTATAGATCCCCATTGTGTTGGGAGGAAGTAGGACATCGGCATCTGGTTGGGCCAGAAGTGGTGCAAGAAACATCGTTGAAGATCCAGTTGATTGTGCAGAGATTGAAGGCAACACAAGATCGTCAAAAGAGTTATGCAGATTCGAGAAGGAAGGACTTGGCTTTTGACGTAGGAGATCATGTATTTCTCAAGGTGTCACCAACCAAGGGTGTAGTGAGATTTGGGAAGAGAGGTAAGTTGAATCCAACATTCATTGGTCCCTTTGAGGTGTTGAGGAAGATGGGAAATGTGGCATACCAGCTAGCTTTGCCACCATCCTTGGCGGGAGTACACCCAGTTTTTCATGTATCCATGTTGAGGAGGTATGTTCGAGATCTGGCTCATGTGATTAGCTATGAACCGATGCAGTTTCAGCCCGATTTACCCTATGCGGAGCAGCCTATAAAGATTCTGGATCCGAAGGTTCAAGAATTGAGGTCTAAGTCCATTCCATTCGTGAAAGTCTTATGGAGAAAATTCTCACGTGACGAAGCAACATGGGAACTTGAAGAAATGATGAAGAAGCAATATCCGTCATTGTTCGGTAAGTGTACTAACTCAATCTTCGATGACGAAGATTATTTTAAGGGGGAGAGGGTGTAGTGCCCCAGAATCTTTTACTGGATTGAAGTATGTAACTGTGTGTGTGTTTTCTACATTTAATAGTAAACTGTAAATTTGATGAACTTGACGTTATGATTTACTGACGTTGACTACAGTTAACAGCATGATCGATTGCCGTCTACTGTTTATTAATGTTAGGGGATTGTGTCATTTCTAATTTTCTTGAATATTTGGTTGTTCGGGAAAATAGTTTGACGACATGATTGATGGACGTCAACTTCATGGTCGATGACAACATAGGTTGACGTTAACCTAACTTGCTAGTTTTTTTTGTTACCATTCCGGGGAGAAAAGATCAGGCATTTCCAAAGCATTTAAAGGGAAGATCAGGGTGTTTTTTGTTCAAGGGTCAAGATTGAAGCTTAGATAATCCATAGGAGAGGATAAGACCTCAGTTTCCCTTTTGGGAGGGGATTTTTCCATTGTTTTGGAGGTAAGAAAAGAGGGCCGAAGGAAGGGTTGCTGTGTAGTGTTCATGCGATCTGAAGCAAACTGGTCCAAGAGAGAACTACAAGGATCGTGAACAGAGGGTTCTCCAAGCATGGTTGTTGTTCTGGAGGTCGGATCGGGCGCTTAAAGACGGTGGAAAGGACTGCCTAGTGACCAAGGCGGGTGTCTTCAAATCTTTACCCGTGACTCCAGAAGGAGGGTTAGAGGCAAGTAACATGGGGGAATGGTTTAGGATAGTATGTTCTATAGATTTACCATTTTTACAAAATTTTAAACTCATGAATAAAAATATGCATTTTCTAATTTTTATGGATTTTCAAGATATAAAGGCAATAAAGAGAAACATAAAGAATTCAATTTGCACTAAGACTGTAACGGCCTTCTTCATATCGGTACTATTATACCAATCCCCATCGGTATAAAGGGTGTCATCACAGTGGGACATGTACCCAACACTAGTCGATAGGTTGATATGTACTTGGATAGCAATAGAGTACAACGGAATAAAATAAATAACTCAACTTCTAACCCATCACCAACACACATTCCACAATCTAAATAGCGAAATAGAAAGACAATGTCCACATTACTACAAGATAAAAGAACTACATTGTCCAAATATTGTCCATACAATAATTCTTTTCATACTCTGAGAAAAAGAAAAGTACAACTAGTCGCAGCTCCACAAAACAGTCTTCTAATTGGCGCTCCTCGCTAAGCTTCCTTCTAGTGCATGATACCTGTCAACCTGTACGCCGAAGCAAGGGTGAGTCCAAAGACTTGTTGGGTTTTCATTCTAACATTTATAACAACATGTTTTTGATGATGAATAACTTCAATTGAGGTTTGATACACTTGACACATGACAAAGAACTCAATGCAATGCTTGATCATTTGTGTATTCAAAATACTTAACTTTACATGTTTTATCATGTAGGTACAAATGCACAAAGTCAAGCTCTCTCCAAGTAAGTGAAAAAGATCACAAAAAGCAAAACAAAGTCACCTGTCGACAGACACAAAAGAACTGTCGACAGATCTCACAGGTGTGGTCTGCCAGAAGACCCATAGCTCAGGAAGTCTTCATCTGTCGACAGATGGGAAGTTGACTATCGATAGATCTCACAGTCCAGAAACCCAGACTTCTGTCGCTTGCACAAAAGAGCATATCTGTCGACAGATGGTCTTCGACTGTCGACAGATCTCATAGAGCTGAACATCTATAATTCTGTCTTACTGTCGCCTGTCGACAGATGGCCAAGATCTGTCGACAGACGGAGAGAGTCCTCAAATACGGAAAGTCTTCAAGTTGCCATAGATGGTGTTTCCACATACCACGACTCTCCATATGTAAACACCTCTATTTAAGCATCCTTTTGAAGACAATCACGAACACAAGCAGCCTCCAAGCAAGAACCCTAAAAAGCTTCTCCAGAAAAGTCTTGCACTGCTGCTCTGCTTCTACCTGCTGCCGAGATTCAATAGGAGAAGTCTTTCGTGCAGCGGTGAAGTCTGAACGTCGTGAATTCAAGCCTCTCCATCAACTTCTAATCATGAAGACGAAGCTTGAAGTCTACCCAGGTGTTCATCAGAAGAGTTTTCAATTGGATTTGATTCTCAACTCTCAAACTCTTCTCTGTTTTACTTTTATCCATACGTGTGTGGGTGGTGTGTTTCAAGCAGTCCTTGTGCTTGATACACGTGTGTGTGTTGTTCTGATCGTGGTTACACATCAGAGAACACGTGTGTGTGAGTTGTAGTTCCTGAACTAGCTCATAAGCAGATTGCTCTGCGTGTGTGTGTGGCCCATGGATGTAGGATACACTAGTTGTGTATTCCGAACCACGTAAATCATTGTGTCTCTTGGTTTGGACGATTCTATGTTAGATGTTTGGTAGGCACAGTGCATTTACACACATCTAATCATCTACTTGATATCTATCATCGAATCACACACATCCACACTAAGTTTAGTCCTTGCCATAATTTCTAGTAATTTGTATCTTATCGAATAGAAGGCGTCAAGTGTTCTTAATAGACAGTAATCTATTCAACCCCCCCCTTCTAGATTACCATATAGGGAATTCCGCAACACTTCAATTGGTATCAGAGCAAGGTTTCTTCGTTTACTGTGACATCTAATTGATCTTACGATAAGGAGATCCTTGATCTTATGGATTCTAGTAAGGGATATATGGCCGAGGGACATTCAGTCACTAGGCCACCCTTCTTTGATGGCACTGACTATCCCTATTGGAAAAACCGCATGCAGGTGTTTCTACGTGCACAAAACTTTGAACTGTGGAAGATAGTCAGAACAGGACCATATGAATTGCCTCAAGACGAAGATACATGGACTAAAGATCAGATTGCCAAAGGGACTCTCAACTGGAGCGCCCTCAACATGATGCAGTGCGCGGTCCATCCAAAAGAATACTCGAGGGTCTCCACATGCACCTCTGCTAAGGAGATGTGGGACAAGCTCGAGTTAATATATGAAGGTACGTCTGAGGTGAGAGAATCTAAGGTAAGCATGCTAGTCTCAAAATATGAAATGTTTAAGATGAATCATGATGAGACAATATCTGATATGTTTGCTAGATTCATGGTTCTGATAAATGGACTAAAAGGTCTTAAAAAGGAATACTCAGACAGTGATTTGGTGAGGAAGATACTTTGGTCTCTTCCATCCTCATGGAACACCAAAGTCACTGTCATTGAAGACTCCAAGAATCTTTCAACCATGAAGTTGGATGAATTGATTGGTTCTCTCATGACCTATGAGTTGAATGTGAAAAGAAAGGAGACTGAAGAGAACCCAAGGAAGTCCATTGCTTTGAAAGCTTCCAAGAAAGTCTCTTCAGATTCCAAAAGGAGTACTCAACAGGAAAGTATTGAGTCTGATTCCTCCAGTGATAGTGAGAATGACGAGATGGCCATGCTCACTAGACAATTTAAGAAGTTTCTCAAATTCAAGAAAAGAGGTTCTGGAAACTCAAAACCGTTCCAAAAGGGTACCAACAGAATTGATTCAACTAACAAAAAATCTGATGTCGTTTGTTATGAGTGCAAGAAGCAGGGGCACATGAGAGGAGAATGGCCCGAGCTTAAGAAGAAATTGAAAAAAGACAAATTCACGTTCAAGAAAGCCAAAGCAATGTTGGCCTCATGGAGCGATGAAGATGAGGACAGTCAAGCCACCTCGGAAGATGAAGAGATTCAGTGTCTCATGGCAAAGAGTGACGATTCAACCGAGGTAAATTCTTCCTTCGAGCATTTTTCTATTGATGAATGGGAAGAGGCTTATACTGTCCTATTTGAAAAATTTTGTGAATTTAAGTTTGAAAACAAAGCACTTAAGAAGAAAATGAATTTCCTTGTTCATGAGTCAAACAACCATGAATAAATTGAGCCTCTGAACAAGGTAATTGATTTGATGAAAATTGATGAACAAACCCACATGGATGAATTAGATAGCATGAAACTTAAGTATCAAGAAGTTTAAAAGGAAAGAGATGATCTAATAAACTCTCTTGATATTCTTAAAAGTGAGCATGCTAATCTGAAAGAGAAACTTGAAAAAGTTGAAACAGAACTGAAAGGTAAATCAAAAGATCTAAGAAGTTTTGTAAAAAGCAAACAGAACTTGGATGCAATCTAAGGTTTAAATGTTTTTGTTGCAAGACATGGGATTGGATTTCAAAATCCAAAGCCAAAGGTAATTGGCAAAAATGGTGACTGATTTCATTGATCCAACCCCCAGCTCTAGCAAACCAAACCCTTCAAAGAAAAAGAAAAATCAACACAAGGGTAAAAAATAGGAACCTAAAGTCAACAAATTTGTTCCTAGTGAAGAGAAGGAATTTGCTACAAGCTCTAAAAAGGGTCGTTCACAAGACAAACAGCAAGTTCCCAAAGCTAGACTCACCAGAGAACAAAAGGGTAAGATGCCTATGAATGCTTCTAAAAATGTCAAACCCAATGATGTTCCTAAATCATCCTCATGCAAAATCTATAAAAAGATCGGGAATACTAATAAACAATGATGGAACAATCCAAATAACTTGAAACTCAAATAGATTTGGATACCTAAGCATTTACTGTTTGGCATGAATGATACAACGACACCCAAAGTAATTTGGGTACCAAAAACTCTTGTCTGATCCACATGTGCAGGAATGCTTAGTAGCCCACAATCAAAACAAATGGTACCTGGATAGTGGCTGCTCGAGGCACATGACGGGGATAAAGAAAAATTCAGTTTGCTCGTGGAAAAAGACGGAGGTCAAGTAATTTTTGGAGGTAACAACAAAGGTCAGATCATCGGCTCAGGTAAGGTTGGTAAGTTTGCCTCTAACTCGATAGACAATGTCTTACTTGTTGATGGCCTTCATCACAACTTGCTAAGCATAAGTCAATTGTGTGATAAAGGTCATAAAATTGTCTTTGAATCCAATTCATGTCAAATTCTTAATAAGGAAACAGGAAGTCTGAAATTTTCTGGAAAAAGATCAAACAACATCTACATGATTAATTTAGATGATCCAGAAAATAATGATCTATGTCTTGTAGCAAACAAACAGGATGAGCTTACATTGTGGCATCGTAGGCTCGGTCACGCTAGCTATAATGTATTGCACAAGATCATGAGGCTTAAATTGGTGAGTGGTCTTCCTGACATTTCCTTTAACAAGAATGAAAATTTCTGTGATGCATGTGCACAGGGAAAACAAACCCGGAAATCCTTCAAATCAAAAGCACCGGTGAGTACTACTAAAGCTTATGAACTGTTGCACATGGACCCATTTGGACCTACAAGAACGTTGAGTCTCAATGGCAAAGGTTTTGGTTTTGTTATTGTAGACAAATTTTCTAGGTTCACATGGGTGAAATTTCTTGCTCACAAGAATGAAGCACTGCAAGTTTTTGAAGATTTTTTTAACAAGATTGAGCATGGAAATGTCAACAAAATATGCTCCATCCGCACTGATCACGGGGGAGAATTTGACAATAACTCCTTTACTAAATTCTGTAGGCTCCATGGGATAGAGCACTTGTTCTCCTCTCCAAGAACTCCGGAACAAAATGGAGTGGTGGAGAGAAAGAACAGAACATTGGTGGAAATGGCTCGCACGCTTCTGGTCGAGAATCAACTAGCAAGAACCTTTTCGGCAGAAGCTGTGAACACGTCTTGCTACATACATAATAGAGCCATGGTAAGACCGGTATTCAAGAAAACCTCCTACGAACTTCTGAAAGGTAAGAAACCCACAATTGGGTATTTTAGAGTTTTTGGCTCAAAAGTGTTCATACATAACAATGATAAAAATGATTTGGACAAGTTTGAAGCCAAAAGCGATCAAGGTATTTTTCTTGGATACTCAGAACACTCTAGAGCCTATAGGGTGTTCAATCTTAAAACAAGAAAAGTGGAAGAAACTCCACATGTTGTATTTGATGAATCTCAAACCAAGTTTAACAATTCTAAACTTTACAGGTTTGAAGATGAAATTGAAGATACAACATTTGGAGAACTACACAAAAAATCAAATGCAATCTCTATAACATCTGTCAAGACTAAAAGTGGATATTTTCGCAGGTATGATGATGATGAAGATATTCTCCCGTACAACAATTCAGAAGATGTAGTGCCTCCCCGTCTTCATCTCACCCACTCAAAGGGGACGCATACCAAGTTTGTCCAGCAACGGTATGTAGAGTTTGAGTTTTTGGCTGTCATGTTTCCTAATCTCCAACCCCTATTCGACAGTCAGGGCTGGACTCCATTTCTCTACCATCACAAACGGTATTCTTCTTCCGCCGTTCATGACTTCTACAACAACCTTGGCTACACTTCAGATAATATTTCTATACCACCGTCAAGGGCACTACATTTCCACTTACTGAAAATCTTTTTAGCACAGCCCTTCAAATCCCCAATTCTGGAGTTGATATTCTAAGCCACAAACCCGATGCTTCAGTCTACTACCCTCTCCTTACACTTGAGGATTATGATGGCACCAAGAAAATCTCTAAACTCAATGCAAATTCATTTCCTCCATTAATCAGGATGATCCACCACATATTCACTACCATGATTGCTCCTAAACATGGCAGTCGGGAGTTGGTCACTGATGTTCACAAATCTCTCTTCACCTTCTTTCTCAAATGTGAACCCATTAATCTCCCACTTCTGATGCTTCGTCTGATCCTCAAAACCTTCTACCAACCCCGGAGATCGATGCCTTTTGCTTGTCCACTTACCTCTCTCATGAGGTTCATCGGCATTGACATTCCAGACAGCGAGTGCATTGTGCTAAATTCTCACAACAGCTTTGATCTCACTGCAGCACATCACATGGGATACAAGCTTGTTGATGGAATTGTTACCCGGGAGCTTAAGGGTAAAGCACCTGCTGATGCCGTAGAAGAGAATGTTGAAGACGAAGATGATAATGTTGCTGATGATGCTGAAGATGAAGAAGATGAAGATTCCCAGTCTGACTCACATGATATGCCGGGAGTTGAGATTGTTAGTGATGCTCCAAATCAACCATCCATCAGAGAATTGATTGCACAGTTACAGCAACAGATGACCACTGGCTTTGAAAATCTCAACACAAGATTGGATACAGTGGACTCAAGTCTGGAGTCACTTGCGGACAATCAAGTCTAGCTCTAGCTCCGTATGACAAGGCTTCAGACAGAGATGCATAACACTCGTCAGGCTCCAGCTCCGCCTGCTGATGATGCTGCCTAGATAGGCTTTATGTCTAGGATTGGGTCTTCACGTAGTGTCTATGTCCTGTCTTTTCTGAGTCTTATGGCCTTTTTATTTCACTTTGTTGTCATGTACTTTCTTTCCTTTCAGTCAAACAACTTTTTGTACTGTGTATGCTTATTTCATATCAATGAATTCACAGTGCTTGCTCTATGTTGTCTCTATGATTGACTGATATGCATGCTTTTCGATGTTGTCAAAAGGGGGAGAAACCTCAATGCATTAATTGAATAATTTTGTCATCATCAAAAAGGGGGAGAATGTTGGGATTTCATTCTAACATTTATAACAACATGTTTTTGATGATGAATAACTTCAATTGAGGTTTGATACACTTGACACATGACAAAGAACTCAATGCAATGCTTGATCATTTGTGTATTCAAAATACTTAACTTTACATGTTTTATCATGTAGGTACAAATGCACAAAGTCAAGCTCTCTCCAAGTAAGTGAAAAAGATCACAAAAAGCAAAAACAAAGTCACATGTCGACAGACACAAAAGAACTGTCGACAGATCTCACAGGTGTGGTCTGCCAGAAGACCCATAGCTCAGAAAGTCTTCATCTGTCGACAGATGGGAAGTCGACTGTCGACAGATCTCACAGTCCAGAAACCCAGACTTCTGTCGCTTGCTCAAAGAGCATATCTGTCGACAGATGGTCTTCGACTGTCGACAGATCTCACAGAGCTGAACATCTATACTTCTGTCTTACTGTCGCCTGTCGACAGATGGCCAAGATCTGTCGACAGACGGAGAGAGTCCTCAAATACGGAAAGTCTTCAAGTTGCCATAGATGGTGTTTCCACATACCACGACTCTCCATATGTAAACACCTCTATTTAAGCATCTTTTTGAAGACAATCACGAACACAAGCAGCCTCCAAGCAAGAACCCTAAAAAGCTTCTCCAGAAAAGTCTTGCACTGCTACTCTGCTTCTACCTGCTGCCCAGATTCAACAAGAGAAGTCTTTCGTGCAGCGGTGAAGTCTGAACGTCGTGGATTCAAGCCTCTCCATCAACTTCTAATCATGAAGACGAAGCTTGAAGTCTACCCAGGCATTCATCAGAAGAGTTTTCAATTGGATTTGATTCTCAACTCTCAAACTCTTCTCTGTTTTACTTTTATCCATACGTGTGTGTGTGTGGTGTGTTTCAAGCAGTCCTTGTGCCTGATTACTTTTATCCCCCCCCTTCTAGATTACCATATAGGGAATTCCGCAACACTTCAAGACTCAGCAAGCAAACCAAAGTCTTAAACTTAAACATGTCACACTCACAATAAGGCATTAACATTAAAGAGATGCACACTATCATCAAATCACGAAGGTACTCATGGTCCTTACTCTTAACTAGCAATACGTATTATATTCACATGAGCATGCTTTAGTCTATCATATTTCTATTCTAAATCATGAGCATTACATCATACACATGTACACATTTCATACACCTAACGTATAGCATGGTTCGTCCACACATTATTTCATTCCATAGATATCTCTACCACTAAAGCATAAAATTGAGCATAAGGAAAAAGAACAAGCTAGCACGCTGACTACTTTCTTTTCACATGCCCTTTTCGTATTTATTTATACAATTTACTTGCTGTTTTAACATAATAAAATCACATGCACATAGATTCACATTTTATAGCATGACTTGAAGGTTAAAACATGGTTAAACCATTTAGCAATCAATAAGCACTTAAGTATGAAACTTTTATACTAATTGAGCATTTCAACTAGCATGGAATCCAAATATTATTCATTCATTTACCATGTTGATAATCACACTTTATTTGGTTCTTATATGCATTTCATTCAATTACATGGATCTATAATTATTCACATATTATCTTATCCCTTAGATAAGTCTACATGTTCATTTTTTTGTGTTGCGTAAATAATCATGGTTGTCTAAGTTTACTCACATACACCATTACATAACGAATGTTAAACTATATGATATGATAGACATGGCATTTCAATTGAGATATTAACATATGGAAAACATAAACATGGCATGCTAGTAAACTAATTTTCACATGCAAGCACACTATCACTTCATACACTTTAAGGTTGCTGTTATAACATTTGTTCACATTAACATATCATGGATCACAATTTCACAATCTAACACATTTGTTTCACATGTTTGCACAATTTCTCATTTGCATTAACTCTCCCTCACGTCTCATTTCACATAATTATCATATCATTTACTCTTGTTTTGCTTATCACATATCATATCATTTGCACTTACCATGTGCCACATTCACATATCATTTCACACTTTATTCATATTTCATTTCTTAAACAAATTGCCATGACACATAGTCCTAATTACCAGTAGAGGACACTAACAAATAACTCATTCTCATAACTCTTTTCACAACGCATAACACATAACACAACTCATAATCACATACCCACCACCTAGGCAATACAGTGGTGAATCTTGGTAACTGCGCAGACCGGGAGAAGCCCTCTCCACCCTATCCAGTGGTACTTGTCCACCTCTGGGATTTCCCTAATGCCTTTAAGACGAACTTTTCACACATAGAGCTTTCCATAGGGACTTTTCTATGTGCAGCTCTCGAGGCCCCTAGGGTAGCAGTGTCATTTTGGCCCAATTATTACACATTACATTCACTTTATCGCATTTTCACACATTATTCACATGTTTTACTCATTCTGTTGAATCATTTTATATGTTACATGCATAAATTCCACATGCCTCAGTTAACCCTAACATGGTACTACTGTTAACAAAAAAATCAAACATTCAGTACCTCACACTAATCAGGTTGAAACATACATAATCAACCATGTTCATATTAGCATGCGTTGAACACTCGTTTTCACATGGAATTTCATAGAGCACTCTACAGTTATCCAAATAACATGAGAATTTAACCACAGACTAATTAAGGTTTATGATCATACATGCAAATTTTCATATGTTTTTGATCATATTACATTTACAGAAATTAAAACATTCAATCTAATGCCATTTATAATTTAATTTATCATGGAACATAAAATGAATGTTCGAATTAACTATTCACAGGTCTATACCTATCATTTATAATGTCACAGAAATTTTCCCCGAAATTTTTACACAACATGCAAATTTTCCTGAGTTTTAAACCAATCTAGGCATGCTCTCTATTTTCTGCTACAAAATTATAACTAGTTTCATATTCATGGGAAAATTCCCAAATTTTCAAGACATGGACTGACATGCATTTACATCATCTGGAAATTTTATGGAAGTCTAATTACCCATGGATCATGCAAACAGTAAGCTACCATACCCATGATCTTCATTTCACATGCATTTCACATAATTCTAACAATTTAGATAAATCACAGAAAAGTATAAAAATCTCTCAAACACATTCCATTAACCATATTACATAACATATAATGTTTACAATATATCCTCATGTAAAACACATCGAAAATTTATCATATAGGAGGAGAGAACAACTCACTGTTCTGTCCTGAGGAACTTAACGACATAGTTTGGCCATTTAAAGGAGATTAACGGCCATATCGATGGTCGTTAATAGAAGAACTCGACGGCAAGTGACATTGACGTCGAGTTCCTATCTGTGCAAACACAGACCGAGCTCCAGGGATTTGGTGAATGTGGGGTTCCAGGACTCAAGGAAAAATCTGTAAAAATACTAAGAGTCAAGGGGACATGTATAGGATCTAGATCTAGGTTTACTTGCCTTTCTAAAAATTCTACAAAGATCGGAATATGTTGATGAAGCCCTTCTCGGCCTTGCCAAAAGGTGCTCAGAAACTCCTTCGATCCTCTTCCCCTGTCGATGTAGATGGACCTCGGGGTTGGGATCTCTTCTTGGATGCATGGGCTGTCCTCCAGATGTTGTAACTCCTTGGTTTGCACCTCCAGTCGACGGATCAAAGGCCACCAACTTCAGTTCTTCTCTTGTTCTTCCATAGCTAGGGTTTTCTTCTCTACTCTTTGCAAAGAGCCAAAGAGAGCTCTTGGGGTTGCAAGGAGTGGTTGGTTTATAGGAGAGAGGCCTCTCCTATCACGCATATGGTGATGTGAGGGATTCACAGCTGTTGGGGATAGCTCCCCAATGGCTGGGGTTGCTTGTCCCTGGAATTCTGGGTCTGCTGCGCATGCAGGTCAGAGAAGTAAACGTCCACCTATATGGACGGCTACTGAGGGCTTGGCGTCCATCGATATGGACGCCGACACCTCATGGGCGTCCATCCATGTTGACGCCAATTGGCCCTTCAGCCAAAACTTAAAATCATGCAGAAACCATGCTTAATCCATACATACATGTACATGAAACCTATGTAGTATAATGTATACACCACTATACCATGTAAACATCCAATATTTACTACTAATCCTACACATACATACGTAGGTACATCAAGATAATAACACGTACATGAATATCTACATACGCATACAATGTATATATATATATATACATATACACAACATGACTCAACACACAAAGAATTGTATTTACACTACGTATATACATACAATGTATAGGGTATAACATGTATATTACTACACCATGCAATCAATAACATTTATACCTAGGCATACACATGCATATAAAAGTACACTAAGATAAGATGTACGTAGAACACACGGAAAAATAAAATGACAAGAATTGCGAGGGCTTCAAAATCATTAGGAGGCAATACGAATTAAGTTATCTAGGAATAATCTGTTCAACAAAATAGTTCTTGCATGCACACGCTTGATTTGACATATATATAGCGTGCACACACGGATGTAACATACTTATGTACCTTATGCATGAAAGAGATAGATACAACACGCGCACCGGTAATTAGATTAAACTTGCACAACATTACTTAAGTACGATATGCATGGAATTCTTAATATACACAATATGCATAATTTAGCTAATTGTCCATTCTCACCTAAATATCATAAAAAGACATGCATGTTATTCATGAGGAGTATAGAATTACAATATACACTACTAAATACACCTACCATACTTGCACTCTATATATACATGCAATGTACGAAGTACAATGTACACATTAACCACACCATGCAAATGAATAGCGTTTACTACTAGACATGCACATGCATACATAAGTATACCAAGGTGTTTTGTACGTAGAATTAGGTATACAATTATCACATGCATAAGATAACATACATACATACATACACATATGCACTTCATACACTCTCACACAATATCCATGAAATAGGTAGTATAGGATATTCTTTAATATTTAGATAGTACATGCATAATATTATTCAAGTATACACCTCAATTTAGCTAGTTGCTCATCTCCACATGAATTATCATATATATACATATATATATGTATGCATGCATATGCTCAAGAGAAGTATACAATTTATGGTAGGCACAATGAATTACACATGCTATGCACACAACAAGTGAATATCTTCCCATCAGATAAAAGAATAAAAAATTCGGGGTATCACAAAGACAATTAAAGAATTTAAGCATAAGTGCAAGAATACATCTTGAATTGGCAAAACAATCATGACAATGCAAAGAAATCAGCCAACAGATGTCAAACAGTGAACGTGATAGGATGCTTGTCGCTACTTGACTATGAACGCGATGCCGACCGTGTCGTGATAAGGTGGCGACATGTCGATACGTCGCAACCGTAGTTTCTGTGTCCAGAACGGTTTTGGCCATCTGAGAGCTCCATGTTTGGCTCCTACTTGGACTTCTAAGGCTTCCTAGTCCAGTTCTAATTCCCTTTAGACTGTCTAAACCCTCTCCCACCATGAATAGGCGTCTTAAATGCCTATAAGTAAGGGTGTGGAGGCCAAATTCGGAGTTCAGAACCCCTGTTCTCTTCTTCAAGCTCTCAAGTCTCTCATGGCCATGAAGAGAGCTCCAAGTGCTTCCATGGGTGGAGAGGCTTCCTATGAAGGTCCCAAGCGCGCCCGAACGTCCTACAGTGAGCTGGTGAGGCTGACATAAGTTCATAACCATTTAAGTAGGAATGCCAACATGAGAGAGGTATGTAAAGTGACTTTTCATTTTTTTTTTTAATTTAAGCTCCGAATTTCCTTGTTAATGCACCTTCTTCTTCTTCTCCTCTCTCTTCTTTTCCTTCTCCTTCCATAGCTCTTTCCTGGCTCCCACCGATACTCCAAACTCACTTGGATAGCACCCATGATCAAAGTCCTACCCATGCATGTGATCCGCACCTTGAGAGAGTGGGGTTTAGGGGGTATCTTGATAGCCGCCCACAACTACCATAAAATCTCCTTTGATTGGCATAGCATAACCGCATTGATAGAGCTATGGCACCCACAAACTCATACCTTTCTTTTTCCAAAATTTAAGGCTACCGTCTTACTTGAGGAGGTTGAAGTGTTCATGGCCTTACCCAAGACTACACGTGGTGATGAGAACAAGATATGCTATACTGTCGAGCCCATTGATCCTAAACTCATCCTAGGCGTATTCATGATGGATTCCAAGGATGTATATACCATGATTATCCCTCAACATATTCACCTAATCCCCTTGTCTAAGTGGGTCATATCTCATTACAAGAACAAGTGAGGGAATTAAAAAGAGATAGCCAAAGCCGCAGCTATATGCTTCTGTAGAGTGGTTCTCTTCCCGTCCGAAGATCACCTCTTGGACCATGCAAACTTGAGCGCCATTAGCGGAGTATGGTGTGGACTTAGCCTCTCTCATGTAGTCTTAGCCTTCCTTTATGCGGGACTCACATCGGCGGCTTCGGGGGGCCCACTCTATGGCTCTATGATCCTCTTAGAGTGATGGTTGGGAGTGAGAATAAAATTCAAACCTGTAGAAAACTTGTTAGACCCCGAATTTTTATTCTCTTTTATATATATATATGTATATGAATGGTGTGTTGGGAGTTCGCTTGTTGTGTGCATAGCATGCGTAGTTCATTGTGCCTACTATAAGTTTTATACTTCTCTTGAGCATGAGCATATATATATATATATATATATGTATACATGTATTCGCGTAGAAGTGAGCAATTAGCTAAATTAAGAAGTAATATGAATGTTCTCTTTTCTTTTCCAAGAATCTTAGACTTACAATGATTGAGTAATATTATGTATGTATTTTCTAAATATTGAAGAATACCCTATACTACCTATTTCATGGAATTTTGTATGAGAGTATATGAAGTACATATGTGTGTGTACGTATGTATGTTATCTTATGCGTGTGACAATTGTATACCTAATTCTACATGCATAACACCTTGGTGTACTTATGTATGCATGTGTATATTTAGTTGTAAACATGGTTCATTGCATGGTTTAGTTAATGCGTACATTGTACTTCGTACATTGCATGTACATAAAGAGTTCATGCATGGCAGGTGTATTTAGTAGTTTATATTGGGATTCTATACTCCTCATGAAAAACATGCATGTATTTTTATGATAATTAGGTGAGAATAGTCAATTGGTTAAATTATGCATATAGTGCATATTAAGGAATCCTATGCATATAGTACTTAAGCAATGTTAGGTAAAGTTGTGCAAGTTAATCTAATTACCTGTGCGCATGTTGTATCCATCTATTTCAAGCATAATGTACACAAGTATGCTACACCCGTGTGTGTATACTATATATATGTCAAATCAAGTGTGTGTATGCATAGGTAGATATCTACGTACATCTTATCTTAGTGTATTCATATATGCTTGTGTATGCCTAGATATAAATGTTATTGATTGCCGGTGTAGTAATATACATATTATACCTTATACCTTGTATGCGTATGAAGATATTCATGTGCATGTTGTTATCTTGATGTACCTATGTATGTATGTGTAGGATTAGTAGTAAATATTGGATGTTTACATGGTGTAGTGGTGTATACACTATACTACATAGGTTTCATGTGCATGTATGAGTGGATTAAGCATGGTTATGCATGATTTCAAGTTCTGGCAGAAGAGTGTCTTGGCGTCAATATGGATGGACGCCCATGATATGTCAGCGTCCATATCGACTGACGCCAACCCTAATGTAGCCGTCCATGTATGTGGACGTCAATATCCCTAATTTTCTGTGCGCAACAGAGCGCAGAGAACACTCATTGGGCCAGGTTTCTGATTGGGGAGATGTCTCCCCAACGGCTCTCACCTGTCCCTTCGGCCCCTCACAAGCCCTCTTGTCCCTTAATCTATAAAACTCATCCCTCTTGCAACCTAGAGATCTCTCTTGGCTCTTTACTAGAAGGGAAACCCTAGCTCAGGAATGTGAGGAAAACCTGAACTTGAGAGCTCAGATCCGGCATTCTGAGGCTTGGATCCGGCGATCTTCTTCGACAAGGAGGAAGTCCAAGCAGAGGAGAAGACAACCCCGGCGCTGGACTGCGGCCTACAACCCCCTAGAACCCGGAGCAAAGGAGTTTTGGAGGCTTCTTGGCACTGCCCAAGGAGAGCTTCTCCGGCCATTAGATCCATTTGGAGATTTATTCAAAGGCAAGTAAACCCTAGATCCTAAGCTTGTGCATGTCCCCTAAGTCCTAGCTATTTTTGTGGGTTTTAATTCGTGTCCTGGACTCCCCCATTCTTCTTGTATTGGGAGCTCGGTCTGTCTTTCTGCACAGACCAGAAAATGGCGTCCAGATCCCTTGACGCCGAGATCTTCTATTAGCGGCTAACGATACTGCCGTTAAGCTCCTAAAACGGCCAGACTATGCCGTTAAGATCTTCAGGACAGAACAGTGAGTTGTTCTCTCCTCCTATATGATAAATTTCCGATGTATTTTCGCGTGAGGATATATTGTAACCACTATATGTTATGTAATATGGTTAATGGAATGTGCTCGTGAAATCTTGAAATTTTCTGTTATTTATCTAAATTGTTAGAATTATGTGAAATACATGTGAAATGAAGAACATGGGTATGGTAACTTACTGTTTGCATGATTCATGTGTAATTAGACTTCCATAAATTTTCCAGATGAGGTAAATGCATGTTAGTCCATGTCTCGAAAATTTGGGGATTTTCTCCTGAATATAAAACTGGTTATAATTTTTGTATATAAAAAAATAGAGAGCATGCCTAGATTGGCTTAAGACTCCGGAAAATTCACGTGTTGTGCAGAAATTTCAGGGAAACTTTCTGTGACATTATGAATGATAGGTATAGACCTGTGAACAGTCAACTCGAACATTTATGTTATGTTCCATGATAAATTGAATTATAAATGGCATGAGATTGAATGTTTTATTTTCTGCAAATGTAATATTATTCAGAAAAATTATGAAAATTTGCATGTGTGATCATAAACCTGAAATTAGTCTGTGGTTAAATTCTCATGTTATTTGGATAACTGTAGAATGCTCTATAAAATTTCCATGCAAAAACGAGTGTTCAACGCATGCTTATATGAACATGGTTGATTTTGTATGTTTCAACCTGATTAGTGTGAGGTACTGAATGTTTGATTTTTGTTAACAGTAGTACCATGTTAGGGTTAACTGAGACATGTGAAATTTATGGATGTAACATATAAAATGATTCCACAGAATAAGTAGAACATGTGAATAGTGTGTGAAAATGCGATAAAGTGAATGTAATGTGTGATAATCGGGCCAAAATGACACTGCTACCCTAGGGGCCTCGAGAGTTGTACATAGAAAAGTCCCTATGGAAAACTCTATGTGTGAAAAGTTCGTCCTAAAGGCATTAGGGAAATCCCGGAGGTGGACAAGTACCACTGGATAGGGTGGAGAGGGCTTCTCCCGCTCTGCGCAGTACCAAGATTCACCACTGTATTGCCTAGGTGGTGGGTATGTGATTATGAGTCATGTTATGTGTTATGCGTTGTGAAAAGAGTTATGAGAATGAGATATTTGTTAGTGTCCTCTACTGGTGGTTAGGACTATGTGTCATGGCAAATTGTTTAAGCAATGAAAAATGAATGAAGTGTGAAATATGTGAATATGACACGTGGTAAGTGCCCATGATGCACGTGGTAAGTGCAATCGATGTGATACGTGATAAGTGAAAGTGGAAGAGTAAATGATGTGGAAATGTGTAAATTGTGTAAGTGTGAACATGTGTACATGTCAAATGTGTAAAAGTGAACAATGTGAATGAGTAAGTGTGCATTCATGTAAGATAAATGTGCTAGATTGTGAACTTATGATATATGTCATGAAAGTGTTAAATGCATATCCAAACATCAACCTAAATGTATGCAAAATGATGTTTCACATGTGTAAGAATGAGTAGAATCCATATTAGGAACTTTCCTTTCAAACATATGAGAATCTCACGTTAATTGCTATCATGTTGTGATTGAATTGTATATATATATAGCTCTCACGTGAATGAAATGGTAGTGAGCATGTAATAGGATTTTCACGTTTGCAAAAGGTTGATTATGAATATGGCAAATGCATGAAAAATATTTGGATTCCATGCTAGTTGAAAGGCTCAATTAGTATAAAAGTTTCATACTTAAGTGCTCATGGATTGCTAAATGGTTTCACCATGTTTTAACCTTCAAGTCATGCTACAAAATGTGAAACTATGTGCATGTGATTTTATTATGTTAAAACAACAAGTAAATTGTATAAATAAATACAAAAAGGTCATGTGAAAAGAAAGTAGTCATCGTGCTAGCTTGTTCTCTTCTTTACGCTCAATTGTATGCTCTAGTAGTAGAGATATCTATGGATTAAAAGAATGTGTGGACGAATCATGCTACATCTTAAGTGTATATAATAAGTGCATGTGTATGACGTAATGCTCATGATTTAGGATAGAATTATGGTAGACTAAAGCATACTCCTGTGAAGATAATATGTATTGCTAGTTGAGAGTAAGGACCATGAGTACCTTCGTGATTTGATGATAGTGTGCATCTCTTTAATGTTAATGCCATATTGTGAGTGTGACATGTTTAAGTTTAAGACTTTGGTTTGCTTGCTGAGTCTTTGGACTCACTCTTGCTTCGGCGTAATGGTTGACAGGTATCGGGTTCTAGAAGGAAGCTTGGTGAGGATCGTCGTTTAGAAGACTATTTTGTGGAGCTGTTACTAGTTGTACTTTCTTTTTTTTTCCTAGCACGAAAAGGATTATTGTATGGACAATATTTGGACAATGTAGTTCTTTTATCTTGTATCAATGTGGACATTGTCTTTCTATTTCGCTATTTAGATTGTGGAATGTGTGTTGGTGATGGGTAAGAGTTGAGTTATTTATTTTATTCCGCTGTACTCTATTGCTATCTAGGTACATATCAACCTATCGACTAGTGTTGGGTACATGTCCCACTGTGACGACGCCCTTTATACCGATGGGGATTGGTATAATCGTACCGGTATGAAGAGGGTAGTTACAGACATTGGTATCAGAGCACAAGGTTGAGACTGTACATGGATAGACCATCACCGTCACAACATTGCAAAGTCTTCATGGGGAATTGTCCATATATATAGAATTTACTAATAGTTGATGGAAGATAGTAAGGAGAATAGTTAGAATATAGTAACCTAGGTTCTAATTGAGTTACGTATTTTGCAGACTATGGCTGGACGGGGTAGACGTAGTGCTTAGTCTAGGAGGTATGAACAAAACCGCAAGTTGAAGAATTTCGTGAAAGGGATTAAACCCTCAGTGAGAGCTAAGCTTCTGGAGCTTGATTCTCGTACCTTGGAAGAAATTCTAGGTGTGGCAACCAAACAAGAAAGTAGAGTGGGACCTCTCCAAGAGGGGGAGGCAATTTCAAAGGAGGATGTGACCAAGCCATTCCAAGGGCAAGATAAGAAGAAGGAGAAACTCATGGAAAATCTGAAATCAACTGTGACCTTAATTAGGGAGAAACCCGAGTGCATCCAGTGCGGGAAGCGTCATGGCGGGAGCTCATGTTGGAGAAAGGAAGGAAGGTGTCTTAAATGCGGTAGCAAGGAGCATCGGCTTAAGGAGTGTCCGAACCTAAAGACAAAGTTTACTCCACGAGGTGCTTCATCGACGGCAATAAAGGAGCAAGGAGTAGCTGGTGATGACCTCAGCGACGTCACCACAGGTACTCGATGCGATCTTCGAGGACGAAGATCTTTTTCTAGAGAGGGAGAGTGTTAGACCCCGAATTTTTATTCTCTTTTATATATATATATATATGTATATGATTGGTGTGTTGGGAGTTCGCTTGTTGTGTGCATAGCATGCGTAGGTCATTGTGCCTACTATAAGTTTTATACTTCTCTTGAGCATGAGCATATACGTATATATATATATATATATATATATATATATACGTGTATTCGCGTAGAAGTGAGCAATTAGCTAAATTAAGAAGTAATATGAATGTTCTCTTTTCTTTTCCAAGAATCTTAGACTTAGAATGATTGAGTAATATTATGTATGCATTTTCTAAATATTGAAGAATACCCTATACTACCTATTTCATGGAATTTTGTATGAGAGTATATGAAGTACATATGTGTATGTACGTATGTATGTTATCTTATGCGTGTGACAATTGTATACCTAATTCTACATGCATAACACCTTAGTGTACTTATGTATGCATGTGTATATTTAGTTGTAAACATGGTTCATTGCATGGCTTAGTTAATGCGTACATTGTACTTCGTACATTGCATGTACATAAAGAGTTCAAGCATGGGAGGTGTATTTAGTAGTTTATATTAGGATTCTATACTCCTCATGAAAAATATGCATGTATTTTTATGATAATTAGATGAGAATAGTCAATTGGCTAAATTATGCATATAGTGCATATTAAGAAATCCTATGCATATAGTACTTAAGCAATGTTAGGTAAAGTTGTGCAAGTTAATCTAATTATCGATGCGCATGTTGTATCCATCTATTTCAAGCATAATGTACACAAGTATGCTACACCCGTGTGTGTATACTATATATGTCAAATCAAGTGTGTGTATGCATAGGTAGATATCTACGTACATCTTATCTTAGTGTATTCATGTTTGCTTATGTATGCCTAGGTATAAATGTTATTGATTGCCGGTGTAGTAATATACATATTATACCTTATACCTTGTATGCGTATGAAGATATTCATGTGCGTGTTGTTATCTTGATGTACCTATGTATGTATGTGTAGGATTAGTAGTAAATATTGGATGTTTACATGGTGTAGTGGTGTATACACTATACTACATAGGTTTCATGTGCATGTATGAGTGGATTAAGCATGGTTCTGGATGATTTCAAGTTCTGGCAGAAGAGTGTCTTGGCGTCAACATGGATGGACGCCCATGATATGTCAGCGTCCATATCGACTGACGCCAACCCTAACGTAGCCGTCCATGGATGTGGACGTCAATATCCCTAATTTTCTGTTCGCAACAGAGCGCAGCGAACACTTATTGGGCCATGCTTCTGATTGGGGAGATGTCTCCCCAACGGCTCTCACCTGTCCCTTCGGCCCCTCACAAGCCCTCTTGTCCCTTAATCTATAAAACTCATCCCTCTTGCAACCTAGAGAGCTCTCTTGGCTCTTTACTAGAAGGGAAACCCTAGCTCAGGAATGTGAGGAAAACCTGAACTTGAGAGCTCAGATCCGGCGTTCTGAGGCTTGGATCCAGCAATCTTCTTCGACAAGGAGGAAGTCCAAGCATAGGAGAAGACCACCCCGGCACTGGACTGCGGCCTACAACCCCTAGAACCCGGAGCAAAGGAGTTTTGGAGGCTTCTTGGCACTGCCCAAGGAGAGCTTCTCCGGCCATTAGATCCGTTTGGAGATTTATTCAAAGGCAAGTAAACCCTAGATCCTAAGCTTGTGCATGTCCCCTAAGTCCTAGCTATTTTTGTGGGTTTTAATTCGTGTCCTGGACTCCCCCATTCTTCTTGTATTGGGAGCTCGGTCTGTCTTTCTGCACAGACCAGAACTTGGCGTCCAGATCCCTTGACGCCGAGATCTTCTATTAGCGGCTAACGATACTGCCGTTAAGCTCCTAAAACGGCCAGACTATGCCGTTAAGATCTTCAGGACAGAACAGTGAGCTGTTCTCTCCTCCTATATGATAAATTTCCGATGTATTCTTGCGTGAGGATATATTGTAACCACTATATGTTATGTAATATGGTTAATGGAATGTGCTCGTGAGATCTTGAAAATTTTCTGTGATTTATCTAAATTGTTAGAATTATGTGAAATACATGTGAAATGAAGAACATGGGTATGGTAACTTACTATTTGCATGATTCATGTGTAATTAAACTTCCATAAATTTTCCAGATGAGGTAAATGCATGTTAGTCCATGTCCCAAAAATTTGGGGATTTTCTCCTGAATATAAAACTGGTTATAATTTTTGTATAAAAAAAATAGAGAGCATGCCTAGATTGGTTTAAGACTCCGGAAAATTCACGTGTTGTGCAGAAATTTCGGGGAAAATTTCTGTGACATTATGAATGATAGGTATAGACCTGTGAACAGTCAACTCGAACATTTATGTTATGTTCCATGATAAATTGAATTATAAATGGCATGAGATTGAATGTTTTATTTTCTGAAAATGTAATATGATTCAGAAAAATTATGAAAATTTGCATTTGTGATCATAAACCTGAAATTAGTCTATGGTTAAATTCTCATGTTATTTGGATAACTGTAGAATGCTCTATAAATTTTCCATGCGAAAACGAGTGTTCAACGCATGCTAATATGAACGTGGTTAATTTTGTATGTTTCAACCTGATTATTGTGAGATACTGAATGTTTGATTTCTGTTAACAGTAGTACCATGTTAGGGTTAACTGAGACATGTGAAATTTATGGATGTAACATATAAAATGATTCCACAGAATAAGTAGAACATGTGAATAATGTGTGAAAATGTGATAAAGTGAATGTAATGTGTGATAATCGGGCCAAAATGACACTGCTACCCTCGGGGCCTCCAGAGTTGTACATAGAAAAGTCCTTATGAAAATCTCTATGTGTGAAAAGTTCGTCCCGGAGGTGGACAAATACCACTGGATAGGGTGGAGAGGGCTTCTCCCGGTCTGCACAGTACCAAGATTCACCAATGTATTGCCTAGGTGGTGGGTATGTGATTATGAGTCGTGTTATTTGTTATGCGTTGTGAAAAGAGTTATGAGAATGAGATATTTGTTAGTGTCCTCTACTGGTGGTTAGGACTATGTGTCATGGCAAATTGTTTAAGCAATGAAAAATGAATAAAGTGTGAAATATGTGAATATGCACGTGGTAAGTGCCCATGATGCACGTGGTAAGTGCAATCGATGTGATACGTGATAAGTGAAAGTGGAAGAGTAAAGGATGTGGAAATGTGTAAATTGTGTAAGTGTGAACATGTGTACATGTCAAATGTGTAAAAGTGAACAATGTGAATGAGTAAGTGTGCATTCATGTGGGATAAATGTGCTAGATTGTGAACTTATGATATATGTCATGAAATTGTTAAATGCATATCCAAACAGCAACCTAAATGTATGCAAAACGATGTTTCACATGTGTAAGAATGAGCAGAATCCATATTAGGAACTTCCCTTTCAAACATATGAGAATCTCACGTTAATTGCTATCATGTTGTGATTGAATTGTATATATATATAGCTCTCACGTGAATAAAATGGTAGTGAGCATGTAATAGGATTTTCATGTTTGCAAAAGGTTGATTATGAATATGGCAAATGCATGAAAAATGATTGGATTCCATGCTAGTTGAAAGGCTCAATTAGTATAAAAGTTTCATACTTAAGTGCTCATGGATTGCTAAATGGTTTCACCATGTTTAACCTTCAAGTCATGCTACAAAATGTGAAACTATGTGCATGTGATTTTATTATGTTAAAACAGCAAGTAAATTGTATAAATAAATACAAAAAGTCATGTGAAAAGAAAGTAGTCATCGTGCTAGCTTGTTCTCTTCTTTACGCTCAATTGTATGCTCTAGTAGTAGAGATATCTATGGATTAAAAGAATGTGTGGACGAATCATGCTACATGTTAAGTGCATATAATAAGTGCATGTGTATGACGTAATGCTCATGATTTAGAATAGAATTATGGTAGACTAAAGCATACTCCTGTGAAGATGATATGTATTGCTAGTTGAGAGTAAGGACCATGAGTACCTTCGTGATTTGATGATAGTGTGCATCTCTTTAATGTTAATGCCATATTGTGAGTGTGACATGTTTATGTTTAAGACTTTGGTTTGCTTGCTGAGTCTTTGGACTCACTCTTGCTTCGGCGTACAGGTTGATAGGTATCGGGTTCTAGAAGGAAGCTTGGTGAGGATCGTCATTTAGAAGACTATTTTGTGGAGCTGTTACTAGTTGTACTTTCTTTTTTTTTCCTAGCACGAAAAGGATTATTGTATGGACAATGTAGTTCTTTTATCTTGTATCAATGTGGACATTGTCTTTCTATTTCGCTATTTAGATTGTGGAATGTGTGTTGGTGATGGGTAAGAGTTGAGTTATTTATTTTATTCCGCTGTACTCTATTGCTATCCAAGTACATAACAACCTATCGACTAGTGTTGGGTACATGTCCCATTGTGACGACGCCCTTTATACCGATGGGGATTGGTATAATCGTATCGGTAAAACCCCACCACAGAGAGCCGGATCATTGGGTGCCATGCATTGTGCTTCATTGGCGGCGCGACCAAATTCTCCGATCATGTTGTGTGCAGTATAGCAAATAAGAAGACACGGAGTGCATGGCAGCTATACCTCAACACACTTCCGACAGAGCACTTTGCCATGGACATAGCAACGCTACGCGGAGCGGATATACGACTTCCCCTTGGACGGGGACTGGACCTACAACTCGTGGGGAACAGGGCAATGGTTCTCTTCAACACGCAAAGGTGCTAACTTCAGGTTGGGAAGCCTAGGACAAAGCTATTTCAGCCATCACACTTGCCTCCTATGAAAGTTGGGAGACCCGGAGGACGAGCAAGCCTTGCGGAGCACGCTAGTGTTGTGGCATGTGTATGCCACTCACGCTCTACCACCCACGGTGCATGAGGAGCACGAGACATATCAGGCGTACCTTAGAGAGTACAGAGAGATCCGGCCAAGTGGGGATCGCGAGCTTGTGAGGGAGGCTTGATTGTACTTTTGGAGATTTTTTAGAGATTTTAATGTGTTGGGATCATGAGAATGATGTATCAAACACTTCATGATGATTCTCAGCCTTTATATGAGGTATGCATTTGAGATTTGCAATGAAATACGAAGTTTTAAAGAGTTTAGTGCAAAAACTAAGAAGGCGACAGCCTATGTGTCGTGACTCGGAACGCCTCCAGTCAACGGTCGCGACCTAGTTTAAGAATGCGACAGTAAGCCTGTCGCGACCTAAAGTGAACGCGACAGACTTGTTGTCGCGACCTCAGTCCCTAGGCGGTTTGAATTTCGGACCCATAGTCATCTTCCCTCTTTCCCTCTTTCACCCCTCTCTCTTCTTCTCCCCCTTTTCCTCTGGCGACAGAGCCCTCCCTGTCTCCTTCTTCCTCTAGCGATCCCCTGCTGGTGAGCTCTTGTTTCCTCTTCCCTCTTCCTTCTTCATGCTTCTCCCTCCTTCTTCTCTTTCTCCCCGGTGGCCAAGGTGTTGGAGGGCGGTGGAGACCAAGGCGGCGATGGTGGTGGGCGCTCGAGGAGGTCCAAACGAACCATTAGCCATCGGTGGACGGCAGAGGAGGCTTCCTCGGCGATGGGGGAGGAGGCTCTGGACCTCCCCATAGAGGTGGACCCCCTGGAGGCGCCAGGCCAGGAAGAGGCTGTCAGCCCCAAGAAGGTAGGCAATCAAAAACCATATTCCCAATGTGTTTGATGGCATGAATGAACGGAAAAGGTGCTTAGCACCCATTGTAGGGCATTTTGCCCAAGGTGGAATGATCGGGGAATGGCTATTGGCCGCCCTCGGTCACCCTATGAACGCGACAGGATGCATGTCGCGTTACCAGGGAAAATGCGACACACTGGTCGTCGCGTTAAGAAGGCGACGGCTGGACCCGTCGCCTTTAGAGACCTGAACGTGGCACCCTTGTGTGTCGCGTTGAACAGACATTTTGACTGATTTTGTGTTTTTTTGGCTGCTTTACAGAGTGAGCTGTGGTCCCGGCTAGGATGGGTCATCGTCCGGGCAGTTTACTAGGGACTGCCGGACTTTCAGAGGACATGGTTGGAGGAGATGGGGTTCAGCTCCTTTCTTAGACTAGACGAGCTCACGCCAGACGTGGCGTTGTTCCAGGCCTTGAAGGAGCGATGGGACCCCGAGTGCCACGCCTTACTCCTCCCCTGGGGTCACATGATCCCCACATTGGAGGACGTGGCATGGATCACCGGCCTGAGGGTGGATGGCTCGACGGTGATAGGGGTGACCTACACATGCTACCAGGAGTTAGTGGTGAGGATCCTAGGGTTGGAGGTGATGAGGGAGAGGTCATCCCTAGTGCCGAGGATGAGGCTGCCGGCGAGCTTGGGTGTGGCTGATGCTCGCCACCAGACGGGTGAGGGCCAGGGTGAGTATATGGCCCGGCTGACAGCGGATGCCAGGGTGGCCTTGGTGGAGGAGGAGGGAGCAGTGGCAGATAGAGATTTGAGATGCTCCCTCATCCTCGTGATTGGGAAGCTTATCTTGGGGACTCGAGAAGACTCAGTGAGCTGCCAGTGCCTACCCCTACGGGATGATCTGACCTAGGTGGGGAGCTACGCGTGGGGTGCGGCCCTTCTGGCCCACCTCTTCGACAGCCTGGGCACCTCTGGTAGGGACGCAGGGGTGGCCGGCTTCTTCCCCTTCCTATAGGTACGCTTCTCACCCCTACCCTTTTATTGTTTTTCCTGCTTATTTAATTAATTGACTGTGTTACTGACCATCTTATTTTGCAAGTGTGGGCGTACTACTTTGTAACACCCCAAAAATTTATTTCATAGAAAAATGTGAATAATTTGATGATTAAACATAACTATTATCATGAGATGTAATTAATCTTAATTTAGGACTTATTGGAGATCATAAATGATATCTCAAGTGTCGTACTTAGAGGCACGCGCTGCGACAGGATGACACTGAAATTTTGTAACAAAAATGAAATCCAAAACCACCATAATTTCAAAAAAATGAGGTGATATCAGAAATGTAAATATCCAGAATTGTTGACGTATGGATTTCAAGATTAAGCCGACGTAACTATTTTCCGGTCGATTTTTCACCCAGAGAAAAATAAATTCTAAAAATTAAACTAAAATTACCATAATTTGTAAAACCATTCCATTAGTCTATGATTGAAATTTTAACATAAATGGACATCATTTGAATGTGTTTACATTAGGATTATTGGGTCAGCTGATTTGTGGGCCAATTACGGTGGTGATTTTCGTGGGATTAAATCTGCCTACGTGTGAGGAGCTAGGAATGCCACCTCACATGGGGAAGAGTTGCACACATTAACCCCTTAGGTGTAAGCTTTGGGTTGTGCATGGCAATCGTGTCGATGGTAAAAATTGGGTTGTTTTTACTATGACACATTCGGGGCTAACGTGCCATCGTGCATGGGTTGCTTGGAAGGTATAAAACTCCCCAGCAGCTGATGTCCAAACCATTCCTTCTTCCACTCCGATTGCACTTGGAAGTCTCCTTGTCTAGGGTGTGTTGCTGCTGCCCTTGCCTTGACGGAGCTGGGTTTCTATCACCACCAAGAAGAGCTGTAGCTGCTCTCCTGTTCTGATTGTTGCACTATAGCTTCTATTGGAGGTTGCTACGACTGTACTCTTAGCATCATCGTCTTTCGGTTAGCTGTGAGCACTTCGAAGAGAAGGTTTCATCCTTCAAGCGAGGTAGGATTCATTTCCTCCTTCCTTAGTCGTCTTCTCTACATGCTCAAATAGCTCCTGTCAAGTGTTTAAGTTCTCCGGTTCCTTCTCCAGTAACTGTAGACTTTTTACGTTGGGAAGAAAAAGAGTCTTGTTCTAATCCATGTAGGATTCCTCTTTACCATCTCCCTTCTTCCCATTCTTGTACCTCTTTGATGTTAAGAAGCTCATGTGTAAACGATGGATCATGACTACGCTTGCTATTGGTTCTGGAAATATCATTAGAGTTGTATATCCATTCCTTAACGTCATGATTTAGTTTGTGTTCATGTTACTCCAAGTAGGTTGAAGGAAATCTTCTTGTTAGTTGCATTAGAATATGCTTCGTAAGAGTTGTGTTCCTGTTATCCCCTTGTCGTAGTTGTAGATGATTCAGTTTGTCCCTATTATTCTATTTGATTCCTTCACATAGAGTAGTGTATGAAGATGTAATTAAGCCCCTTTTTGAAGTGTTAACCATGGATAAATCCATAAGAACATATAGAAGAGTCTTTAGAGGTGTGTATCACCATTCCCAGCAGCTAGACTCGCGGCTGTCAACAGATGGATTGTATATGTCGACATGCATCAAGTACCTAGAACCCAGAGTTTATGGAAAAGTAGTAGCTTTCGACAGATAGCTCTCATCTGTCGATAGATAGCTCTGACTTGTTGACAGGTAGACTAGGCCTATCGCAGATACTGTCCAAGCCCTAGAAATCTGGTTCTGGAAGCATGCACCTATCGACAGCCACTTCCTAGCTGTCGACACATGCTATCTTTCCTAGTTTTCCAGCCATTCCTTGTGTAATCTCCTATTGTTTCACTATGCTATTGGCCTAGCAAGTTGTGTCCCTCACACTCTTTGATTCCTATTACATTAACTACAAGAGGGATCACGCAATCGCCTTCCATATTTACTTTGAGTTACCTTTGAGAATTCCCAAGTGCAATTGACCTCTGTGAAGTTATCACAGTCTGTGATCAGTGGTGGTAGTCTATAAATTCTTGATTATGTGAGATGTGTTGAGTACTTGTATAATCCTTACATGAGGGTGTTATGATGACGGTTTGTGGGTCTTTGGACTCATTTGAGAAATATGCCTGTGCAAATAGGGCTGGTCCAGTCCTGGGAGGAGCACCCAAATTTGTTTGTGGCCGCGTGGGAACGATAAAGGATCTGTGGATGTTTGGCATTGCATCAATACGTGCTTGATTAGTCATCAGGTTATCTATTCATGTGTGGATGTGTACTTGAATCAGAACTTGATTGTTGTCATAAAATCTTGATCATGTTTTCACAAGTCAAGACTCCTGCTCTACATGCATTATCTAGTTGACATGCTTGTAAATTCATTTTTGATATTCAGTGCTGACAATAATCAAGTTTCTTACCTTGATGTTGTACATCTTAGTCCTTTCTGATTAGCGGAATTGAATCCTACTGGGCTAGTTAGCTTACCAAATCCTACCTTTTCAGGTAATCTACAGTTCAAGAAGGCAGGATTTCGGGATTTGTGTGTGGAGGGACCAACCTTGGCGGCATTTTACTTTTAATATTGTAAATCAGGAATCATGTAAGACCTATCGAATGACAAATAATAATTTTTATTTAGTGAAGCCTCCAAGCAAACTTTTACTCAAATTAGTTCAAGTTGTACTCTTGATTTCTCGTTCATTCACGTTCCGGCATTTATAGTTATATTTAATGTCGTGAAGTGACATACTACCTCCCCTCCCTTGGTCGGGGAGTGCCGAGGCGGCCGAGCGTTGTACCTCTCTTGCAGTGCTAGCGGTTCCACCGCAACGAGCGGTCCCTGGACCTATAGGTGACCCATGTTCAGGATATGCTAGACACCGTCTACTTTGGACATGTGAGTGCTTCTACATTCGCAACCCTTCCTTTCTTTATCACTAACAAGCAACAAGTGAATTTCTATATGTGATGTGCAGGTCAAGTGGACTCCCTATGCTGGGGATGAGGACGCCGACCAGCCGTGGGTGGGGCAGGGCCGCCCCTACTTTGGTAGGGAGATATGGCTTCACGCCTTCAACAAGGTGGTACCACTCCACCTACGGTTGGTAGCGAGGACCCTGGGGCTCCATCAGGTGGTGGTGGAGTTCCCGGCTCGGCATAGACAGTGGAAGAGATCAGGCTGCAGCTTCCGGGGCATCTAGCAGATCATGGACTTGAGGGAGCGAGCTCGGGAGCAGCTCGAGGACTGGCGGCAGCAGGGCCGAGAGGTGACCTCCGAGGCCACCAGCGACGAGGACTACTTCCGTGCCTATGCACAGAGGTACGAGGCCTAGGTGTATATGGGGACCCAACGACCGGTGAGTGTTGCTAACTTAGCCTTTTCTAAATATTTTAATCATTAATTCCTTGGCTAACTTGACTTGTGTTTGCAGCTCGACCCTGAGGGCCGGATCACCTCCCTCGAGGGCGTCCTTCACTCCATGATCCAGCAGAGGGATGACCTCCAGTGGACCGTGACTGAGCTGATGAGTGCTCTACCTCTTCTCTCTCTTATGCTTTGTTTAGTTATGGTTATTTAAATAACCATACTCACTGACTTGATCCTTGCTTTAATCTATTTTGATGATGACATAATTCTGGTCAATCATGTTAAGCAAACAACTTCAAACATATTGTGTTTTGATGATGACATTCTGTACACAATCTGATGTCATATTGTGAATATGTGGAAGATTGTTGAGTTGTGTATTCATTGGATTATGACTAAAGGCTTCATGTTGATGATGTCTACACACTCATACTTTGATTTTAATGATGACTACAACATTTGGTTGTGCATGATGTCTAAACACTCACACTTTGATTTTGATTTGATTTTGATGATGACATATTGTACATATTACAATCATGTCTAAACAACATGTTTTTGATGCTTAATATTTTATAATTTAGTGCTAATAACATGTTTTGATGGTTCACACTTTATATATATAGGTTCACATAATTTTGTCAAAGTTGTGTCGACACAAGTCCATTGTGTGTCGACACATCCCATGTATCTCGCAAGCATTCAGATCATAAAAGAGTCAGTGGTGTCGACACATGTGGATGTTGTGTCGACATAGTGTATGAATTCAGGAAACAGTCAAAAGCCAATAGCCAGTGGTGTCGACACAGAATCCTTGTGTGTCGACACACACTGTCCCTCCCAGAAGCTTATTCTGAAACCAGTGGATAGTGTGTCGACACACCTCGGATATTTTTCCAGATCTGAATTTTTCTTGACATGTGGCTACTTAGGAATCAAGGGAATCGACCTAGATATTTGTGGCCACGCACTCCAAGGGTCCACATGGACACATGGGACTATAAATACCCATGATCTCTGTACTCCAAAGGCAAGCTAGCCCATGCAACTCCCAGAAAAGGTTATTGGCAGTAAAAAGGGGTCTCTCTAGTGCCTTGCTCAATCTCCAGAAGTTGTAGACTGGCCTTTCTACATAGAGGACGTGGGAATCAAGGTCAAGCTCTAGAGAATGAAGTGGTGTGCTCAAGAAGGAGTAGATATGGAAGAAGTGCAGCAGAAGAAGAAGAAGAAACTACAGTCTAGAAGCTACTAACGCAGAGCAGTGCCGATCAAGAAGAAGAAGAAGAAGAAGAAGAAAAAGAAGAAGAAGAGGAGCATCAGCAGAATTGAGGAAGAAACATTGTGGATCTGTGATCGTGGTGATCAGATCAATATTTGAAGGGATATGTCTTTCCTCACTCACACCTTTTCTCAACTCAGTTCATGTATCTATGTGTGTGTGCTGATTGGAGATCAGTACTTGGAGTTTGTGATCGTGTGTGCTTTGTGATCTATGCTAGCTTGTGTATAGATCAAATATGTGTGTGTGGTGTGTAGATCAAATCGAGGCTTGAGGATCTGATCTTTAGTGAACTTGATCTAGCGTGTGTGTGTGTCTGAGCCTGAGTGCTAGTGTGTGTGTGTGTTATTTGAGTAGTGTGTACTCACTGTGTGAGGGGTGGATGTAGGAGTCACTGGATGTGATCTCTGAACCACCTAAAAATCCCATGTGCACTGTGGTTTGATTTGTGGTTTACATTGTATTGCGCTAGATGCATGCATAGGGATTTTGCCTACACACTACTTAATTTGTTCACACACGTTAATCACATATTTGACACTTACACTGTTTCATAAAGTGTTTTGTCTAGGATTATTTGTGATAGGTTGAACAAGTTATTGCCGAACATTCTCTCTCATGAACAAGGGGCTTTTGACAAAGGAAGGTTGATCACTGAAAATGTTTCTATAGCCAGACAACTGATTACGGACTTGGGTAGAAAAGATAGAGGTAATAATGTGGTGCTGAAACTGAACATTAAGAAAGCTTATGACAGTCTGGAGTGCTGAAACTGAACATTAGGAACTGGTTCACGCAGGCTCCCTACGGCCGTTTGCTGGTCCTAGAGGTTGTCCTACCATCTCTCATCTTCTATATGCTGATGATACCATCATATTCCTAAATGGGGGGATTCAGAATGTGAAGACTCGGGTGAATTTCCTCAACAAATACTCTTCATCAACTGGGCAGCATATAAACAAGGCGAAGAGCAGCTTCATGATTTCTGAAAAAGGCCGCTATTCAGAGGATCAATAAAATAAAGGAAGAAACTGGTTTCAAAAGGCAAAGGGGTCCTCTTATCAATCTTGGAGTTCCTCTCCGCCCTGGCAGGGTCCTTGCTTCAGATTTCACCCCTCTCATTCAGAAGCTAAATGGTAAGTTAGCCTCCTGAAAGGCTAGATTTATATCCAAAGCTGGTAGGGTAACTCTCATCAATTCGGTTATGGCATCTTACATGGCTGCTTCCTCTTCCCTTCCTGCTAGTATCTTGAGGTACTTTGATAAACTCTGTGCTGCTTTCTTTTGGAATAGTTCTGATGGTATGAGGAAACGACATTGGGTGGCATGGACTATCATCAAACACCCTATGTCGGAAGGAGGGTTGGGGGTTTGCAACATTAAACATGTTCAAATTGCTCTTGCTGTAAAGTCTTTGGGGAATATGCAACAGGGTGATTCATGCTGGGCGACTTATGCAAGGAGTTGCTATAAAACAGGTGTTTTTTCCAGAGATATGGGTTTCTCTTATAGAGTATGGTCTGCTGCTCAGGATATTATTCAACATCACACTAGGTGGATTCACGGGAATGGGAATAATATTGATGTGTTAGCTGATTTTGGAGGGGGGACCGACCCCTTGCTGATCTGCTGAGTTTGCCTTATGAGGGAGAAAGGATCTCGCTTAGGGAAGCAATCACTAACCCTGAGCATCTGATTCTCCATATTTTGCCTATTGGCGTTTTAAATGGGGTAGCTCTGAATGAAGTAGATGACAAGAGAGTTTGGGGGCCTTCCCAAGATGGGGAATTCTCGGTCAAGTCTACATACAACTTAATTCGTTCTATGGGGGTGAAAAGAAATGCTTTGAATAAAATGTGGCATAATCGCTTCTATAGAAGAGCATCTCTTTTCTGCTGGAAACTTCTTCATCGGGTGGTTTCTGTTGATCAAAGAATCGCTGAAGCTGGCGTCCCTATGGTCTCCTGCTGCTCATGTTGTGCTTCTCATACGTTCGAGGATGAAAACCATCTTTTATCACAAGTGATCTGGCAGTTTCCCTATGGCAATGGTTTTCACCGCTTATCAGTCAAAATGTTCACCTTCACAGTCATATAACATTAAGAGTTTGGAGCTTTCTTTCATCGGTTCATATCTCCTCCCCTATTGGCATTGTTTCTATACATTGCCTTCTTCTCCTTCTGTGGGAGATTTGGAAATGGAGATGCAAATCCAGATTTGAAGAAAAATGGTCATCAGTTCGGACTATCATTCACAGCATTAAGTTCATGGTCGCTCACTCCCTTGCTGGTATCCACTTCAAGGTGGAACCTTCAGCTACTGATTTGTTGATTCTTCAGCGTTTTGGCTTCTTCCCCAAATTTTCTAGAAAGCAAATTAAGCTGATCCGGTGGATACCTCCTTTAAATGAATTTTGCTTGAATGTGGATGGAGCATGCAAAGGAAATCCAGGAGAATGTGGGGGAGGGGGATGTATCAGAGATAGAAGGGGCTCTGTGTTGGTGGCGTTTGCTCACTTTTATGGTCAGTGAAACAGCATGATCGCTGAAGCCAGATCCTTGTGTGATGGCCTTCGAGTGGCCGACTTTCTTGGCATCCAACTGTCTATAGTTTATTCTGACTCCAATGTCTTGGTCAAATCCTTCAAGTCTAGTACTTGCCCTTTGTGGTAAGCCCTCAGGTGGTGGCGAGAAGTTGATGAATAGATGAAAGCATAAAACTTAACTGTGCATCATTGTTATCACGAAACAAACAAGGTGGCAGACACCTTGGTAAATTTTGGTTGTTGGTCTAAGGAAAGTAAAGTGTTCTGGGGATCCTCTGACATTCCCCATGTCTTAAAGGTCCAATAGTTTTAGATAAGACCGGTCTCTATCATGTTAGATTAGTTTGACATGCTTTCTTGTACCACCTATCATTTATATATATGATTTCGGCCCAGGTTTTATTTGGTGGAGTGAGAACATTCTCCCTCTCTGAGGGAGGGTGCGCTCTCCTAGTATCACTCCTGAGGACCTTTTCTGCAAAAAAAAAAAAACATTTTGATAACACACATTGAATCAGATCAGTGGGGTTTTAATTGAGTAGATTCTTTATTTCGATGTAATTTTTAAATTGCTTAAGTTTCCGCTGCAAATCTATTCAACCCCCCCTCCTAGATTTGCCATTTCCGAAAATCCAATCCTAACATGCTTAACTTCAATTAACTGACTCTTGTGTTCTTCTCTTGTAGCACGCTGAGCTGGAGCGGGCCCAACAGATGGTGGGCGGTGCTTCCACCTCCCGAGACAAGCCTGGCCACTCCATACTGGAGGGTCAGTTGGCAGCAGCAGTGGCCCGAGCAGAATTGGACATGGGACAGCTACGCGAGTGGGTGAGTTATTAATTTCATGTCCCTTGTACATTGTTTCTCTTATTGACACGTGTCTTGATTTGCAGGAGGTGGAGCTGAGAGACTCTCTAGTGCGGATGGCTGCGCTAGAGACAGAGATGGCGGAGGTGTGCCTACGCCCCCAGGCAGACGAGGCGACAAGACTGCGCTGGGAGATGGACGAGCTCCGATTGCAGCTGGGGAGCGAGCGACAGACCGTCCTGGTGCTCAGGGTGGAGATGAGGGGGCTGGAGAGAGCCCTATCACTGGTCGGTAGCAGTCGCTCATCGGCCAGCAAGAGCGGTGCCCCTAGTGCCTCAGCAGGGCACTACCTGACGGGTTCCTCCAGACGACGGAGGAACGAGGAGGAGGGATGACGACGTGAGGGAGTGGCTGAGGGGAGCACGATAGAGCCGAGGGCGATGGCCGCTCCACCCTCACGCCTGCCTGAGGGTACAGGGGAGAGCGGTTGAGGACTTGTACTTTTTTACTTTTTGTTCATCATGTGTTATGATGATGATGTAGATATGGAATGGAATAGAATGGAATCTTTTTGTTTATGGAATGTGATTGTGTGACAATGATGAGTGAGATATGAGTGCCGCTTTCTTTCATCCACTATGACCTTCACACTTAATGTAACATCTCGGGCTTTCCGGCTTTCCGTTTATGTGTGGGATGACTGGCCACTAACGCGTCCAGCCTTGGCAACGTGTTAGTGTCAGGACGGAGCTGGCCGTCGCGACAGTCATCCAGGTCGTGACCACCTGGTGCGTCGTGTTCCTATCGCGCCCGGTCAACAGGTCGCGACAGGGTTCTACTTTTTGGTCATCTGGCGCCTGTCAGAACGGCAGGCATGTTAGAGCGGCTGTCGGGTTGTCGCGGCGTTCCTGGGGGGCGCGTTCTGGTCATGGTGTGGACGGCCGTCGCGTTAATGTTGGTAACGCGACACCCCGCCCTGTCACGTTCTGGTGGCCGGAGGCTAAAAGCCTTGGCCGGCTTCCCCCTTTTCCTCTTTCTCTCCTTTCTCTCTTTCCTCTCTTATCCGAGGTGGAGAGGTCTCCCTCTCGTCCTTCTCCAACGTTGGAGCTTGGTGGAGAGGTCGGCGGCTCGTGCGGAGCTTGGAGCATCGTCGTGGAGTGAGGAGGAGGTGTTCTTGCCTTCGTGAAGGCCCCTTCATGGGTTCGGTTCTTCATTTTCACGTAGGGATTTCTAGAACTCTTTCCTTTCCGGGCAATTGGGAGCCATCATGTATGAATGCATGCTTTTACAGCTTTCCCTATGCTCCCCTCCCCGTGGTGTGCATGTTTGTAAGTGTGGGCAACCACGGGATGTAGTATCCCTACGGTCTGCCTCCCGACTGATGTCACGACCGCAGAGCACGTCGCGACATCAGAGGAGGCGTCGCCCCGGTCTGACGTAACCTTATCGCGGTGCGGTTGGCCGTCGTGATAAGGTTCGGGTCGCGACAAGGTTTGCCATCGCGACAAGGTTGTTGTCACGACGCTCCTCCCCATCGCGACTCGGTGCTTGTCACTGTTGCCTATCCCGTCGCGATTCCATCGCGATGGGCTAGCAGGGCGTGACAAGACTTGGCTTGCCTCGGGTGGTTCTGTGGCTGCAGTTGGCATGTCGACGTGTGCCCCAGGGAAGGGTTGCCGTTAGGACCTTCTGGTGGGAACGCGACAGGTTGGCTCATTGCGTTCATTGACCGAAGGTGACACCTTCGTGGCCGTGTCCTAGCAGCGGTGCTAGGAGGCTCGCATCTGTCTAATAATTGATTGTCTGTCGGTCAATTGATTATTAGAAGAGGGATGGTTTTTGTTCTGTTTGGTGGTGTTCCAGTTTCTCGAGCCGTGCCATGTGTGCCGGCGTTGGCCAACGACACTTCTGGGGGTTTCCAGAGGGGGTGGCGTGTGTGTCTGTGCTTGCTAGGCTTGTCTTTGTTACAAGCCAGCTGTGCCGTTTCTGTGGTGGTTGCCCCGCCTGTTCTCTATTCGCCCGGTGCTAGGCACTTGAAGGCTTGTCTGCGAGATAGGTTGTTACCATTATTTGAGACCCCTAGCCCCGCGCGTCTGTTAGAGGGAGTTCTCTGGGCGGCGTGCGTGCTCAAGTCACGGACTTGGAGCAGAAAGGGAAAACGATGGGGACACTGGCATAGAGTCGCTTGTGGAGCTCCCTTAGCTGGGTGTGGGTCGCCAAGGTTGTTGTGGCACTCTTTCGGTGCGACCAGATAGTCCTTCTCACTGCTTCGCTCTACGGTGGCTCCGGAGCCACGAAGGGAGGTTAGGTGTGGGGCCGCAGCTCGGCCGGGCTGCGGTGGTTGTTCTTTGCTGTGACTTGCTAGCCTCACTCTACCGGTGAGGTTGTAGGCAGGAGTCAGTGGCCGGCCAGTTGGAGGTGTGGACGTTGTGTCCTCCTCTAGGCTGCCTGTGGCGGTGGCTTGGTTGCTCTTGTTGTGACTGTAGCAACCTTGATTTTTAAAATCCTAAATAAATAAAATTTTATGTATAAATGTGAGATAAATATAATTTCATTAGAATAAAGAGAGAATAAGGGAAATAAAAGAGAATTAAATCAAAGCCCATTAGGCTAAATTAGCAATGGGTTATACTAATGGTCCTAACATGGATTGTTGGGGCCAAATGTGAAGAGCCCATCATGGAATGGGAAGAAATTAAGCCAAATTCGGAATAAAAATACGTGGTAATTAGTAAAAGGGTATAAATAATTATTGGACAACTCATATCTATCCTAAAAAGAGTCCTAGACTTACCCTAAACCATTACCCACGAAATTAGATCCTTTCCTAACCCTATTAGGAAGATAAATACTAGAAAATTAGGAGATAAAGAAGGAAATTAGTAATTTAATAGAAAGGATGAGTTTTTAGGAAGAAGGGCTCTTATAGCTAGCCATATACCCCCAAATTTGTCCCAACCAAATCCTAGTTCGTGGTTGGAGCTCTGAGGGATGAAGAGGAGGAGTTCTGGACGTGAGGAGCTTGGAGAAGAAGGCTTGGAGCAAGGGATTTCTATCTTATTTTCATCATAAACCCTAGTTCTTCTTTACAGTAATCAAAGGTAGGCAATCTCTCAAGTCAAATCCATGTAAAAATTTTCCTTGGAAGACTTCATGTTCCCGAGCAAAAGCCCTCTAGTTTTGCTCCATTTCGATCTCCCATAAGGGAGAATTAATTCTTTGAATCCCTGTTAGTTACATGTACCTGACCCTTCATGTTTACTCTTAAACCTCGGGCAAACATGATCCCATGCCATGAGAAAATTCTCATAAATACTACATCATGTTAGCTTTCAAATACCCCTAGTTTGCCTAATTTTCATCATGTATCCATCTCTAATTAATTCATTGAACCTTGACTATGTATGTTTATGTCACCAAAATATAACTCGATCATAGCATGTCTAAACCTTGTCTATTTTCAAATTAATCATGTATTTGATAGATCTATATGTCTACTTTCATTTAAAACTAGTTTCATGTTTTTTTGATCACCGTGTGATTTTATATTGAATTTAGAAGTGCCCTATATCAACCAGTATTAACCCTGGAAAAAAGGGAAAAGAGCCGGACCCCCTTTCTGATATCGCGGCGGTGCGACCCGTTTTCTACACACTTTCTCTTGACATGGACCACCTCTCCATTGGGAATACTCTCGACTGGGCCAGCGACTCCTTGTCAAGGCCTCCATAAGTCTTCTTGGCTTTGGCATACGTCCATTGCCGATGAGCTGATTGTAGCCAAAAACCCGTTACACCTTAGGGATCTGTAGGATCCATGGCCTTAGTGTGTTCTCTCCTTATCTTGTTATCATGCCGGACCATCTAGACTGTGTACAGAACACGACTAGTGGGCGGTGATGATTTCTACCAGACTGCCGGTACACGACCCCATGTCGTGCAACTGTGACTATCATTGTTTATCGCGTTTTATGATATTGTCCCTATCTCATCTACTATCTATATCCTCTCATCTATTCACGTTCTCTCTACACTCTCGTCTATCTCGTCTACTACTCTCATCTATTTCATAGTACTCTATTGGCCATTCTTGTGATTGTCTAAGATAAAGAAAAGACTAATGCCAGCGTAATGGGGCCCGATCAGGTCCTGGGAGGAGCGCCCAAAAAGTGCCAGTGCCCATGGGAGCTAAAATGATCAAGGATGTGTTACGTCATGCATCCAGTTCCAGCAGACTATCAAGATTAATCTATGACAATCAAAGTGCTATCTATAGCAGTACATTTGTTATCGTTACTAGTTCACGTTGTGCAATTTACATGCTATATCGTTACAAGGCCATTCTATTATCGTTCTCGTTGTGCTATTTTCCCTGTACCAAATGCTATTATTCTCTTGTTATTGTTGCTTGATCTACATGTCTCTTCTCTCTAGTTAACCTACCATTAAGACATTAATTATTTAAACTATGCTTTTGTTCATGAGATATTAAGTCCTACTGGGCATTATTCACTCATCCTGCATTTTTATTTAATATGCTTCAGGTGAGTTTGATGATGACCACACTCACGAGGACGGGACTAAGGATGATGCTTAGGAGTGACCCTATTTCAGCTACCATAGCTTTAGTAGTTAGTATAGAATGAGTCAGATAGTTATGATGTATTAGTTTGGATTTTCAATAAAATGCTCTGGGCCTTAGTTTTGGCTCTGACACGTTGATGTAATAGTTAGTTCATGAAGTTGATGAGATATTAGTGAATGTATTGAGGTTTGGTGGATTATTAATGGAATTGGAGTTCATTTAGTATTATTCCATTTGTGCAATGGTTTGTTATTTATTTCTCGCTCTGTACTATTTAATAATTGTAACCCTGCTCCGATATTCTGCGTCGGGGCATTACAGTTTTGTGGTATCAGAGCCTAGGTTATTCTTAAGTATAGGATGATCTAGGTTTGACCTACCTCGATTTAGAGTCTAAGTTCCATACCTATGTGAGATGGGTAGAACCAAGGGTAATAAGATAAAATGAACTCACACACGCACAACTTAGTGCAAACTCAGTAACTTACATTAAACATTCTCTTTTGAAGGAACTTAAAACACATCAATGGTAGCGGAGCGTGCACAACTCCGCGATATGCAGCACACTATCAGCAGCTTACTCAAGCCTTACTTCAAGCGGCTGTAGCCAACAATAACAACAATAACAACCGAGGATCTGGTGAATTATGTCGGAACTTTCACAACCTAAATCTGCCTCGATTCAGTGGAACCACGGACCCTGATGAGGCAGAGAACTGGCTCAAGGATACTGAGCGCATATTCCACGTTATGCAATGCGCGGATGACGATAAGCTGTTGTTAGCAACATTTCAGTTAGAAAGGGATGCCCGTGCGTGGTGGGAGTCCATTGAGGCCACACGGGCCGATGCTCAGTTTACATGGAAAGAGTTGAAGGAGTGTTTCAACTTCAAGTACTTTTCCGAACGAGTCCAAGAGAGAAAGGCGTCGGAATTTGCTGCATTAAAACAAAGGAACTTGACAGTTGCTGAGTATGAAGCTCAGTTCTCACGATTGACTCGTTATGCCAATCATTTGGTTAGCACTGAAAGAATGAAGGCCAAGCATTTCCTTAATGGGCTCAGGCTCGCATATATCACACAGCTGGCACTATTTGACATTCAGACCTATCCAGAGATGGTCAGGAGAGCACAGTGCCTAGAGGATGCGACTGAACTCACCGAGCACATCAAGGGCAGAATGTTCAAGAAGGAGCAGACCTCCGGAGCGCCGAGCAAGCCTACTAACGGCAAGAAAAGGCCGTTATGTATCACTGATGGGCCAAGCCAGGAGCGAAAGCCCAAAGTTCCAACTTCTACTGCCCCAAACAACAAGCCCAGATGTAAACACTGTGACAAGTTGGGCCATACCGCAGAAGAGTGCTGGAGGAAGGCAGGTGCATGCCTTCGTTGAGGGAGCCGAGATCATCGAATTTCCAAATGCCTATTATTGAAAGAAAATGAAAAACGTCCTATGGGACAGAAGAAGCCCGGCACTGCAGGCTTTACAAGAAGTGGAAACCACCGAGGAAGGTGGGGTCGTCGAAGGTACCTTACCAGTATTTTCTCAATCAGCCTTTGTTTTGTTTGATACTGGCGCAACACATTCATTTATATCACAAGCATTTGTTGATACATTAACTAAACAACCTGCATTTATGGGATTTGAATTGCCTGTTACTACACCATTGGGAGAAAAGGCTCAATTGAATAAATATTTTCCTTTAGCTGATGTTAAGATTGGTGAACTCAATCTAAGAGCTGACTTGATCTGTATGCCCATAGAGGGCTATGATGTTATTTTGGGAGTCGATTGGCTATCCACGTATGGGGCTATCGTGGATTGTAAAAGAGGGAAGATTTCTTTTAGTGAATTCCCTAAGTTGATCTTTACGGGACGTAGATACAAGAGGCACTTGTCCCTCGTCTATGCTATTAAGGCACAAAACATGATAAGAAAGGGTTGTGTGGCATTTCTTGCCACAATTTTTGTTGAAAAGAAAGTAATAAAAATATCAGACATTCATATAGTGCAAGAATATCCCGATGTGTTTCTGGATGAGCTGCCAGGCATTCCACCCAAGAGAGATGTGAATTTCTCAATTGATCTCGTGCCTGGAGGTGCACCGGTTTCACGACAACCCTATCGGATGTCCCCCGCTAAATTGAAAGAATTGAAAGAGCAACTGATGGAACTTCTAGAAAAGGGATTTATCAGGCCTAGCACATCTCCTTGGGGAGCACCAGTGTTGTTCGTCAAGAAGAAGGATGGATCTATGAGGTTATGTATCGATTACAGGCAGTTGAACAATCTCACTATCAAGAACAAGTACCCTCTACCACGTGTCGATGAATTATTTGATTAGATATCAGGAGCTAAGTATTTTTCTAAGATTGACCTTAGATTGGGATATCATCAGATGAGGATTAAAGATGCAGATATCTACAAGACGGCTTTCAGGAGCAGGTACAGTCATTACGAATTTGTAGTCATGCCTTTTAGACTAACCAATGCTCCTGCAGCTTTCATACAACTAATGAACAATATCTATCGGCCCTACCTCGACAAGTTCATTGTGGTTTTTATTGATGATATTCTCATATACCCCAAGACCAAAGAAGAGTATCTGAGGATCGCTCTGCAAATCTTGCGGGACAACCAACTCTATGCCAAATTGAGCAAGTGTGAACTCTGGCTCGAGGAGGTGTCATTTCTGGGTCATGTTATTTCCAAGGACGGTATCGCTGTCGATCCTTCCAAGGTAGAAGATGTGCTCAACTGGGAAAGGCTGACAAATGTCACAGAGATAAGAAGCATTCTTGGACAGGCTGGATATTACAGACGGTTCATAAAAGACTTCTCCAAAATAGCTGTACCCCTTACGCGTCTTATGCGGAAGGAGAACCCGTATGTCTGGAGCAAGGAATATGAGAAGAGCTTCCACACACTGAAGCAATTGCTTACATCTGCAACTGTCCTAGCATTACCAGTTGAGGGCGCAGGATTCTCCGTCTACACCGATACATCTGGAATTGGTATAGGCTGCATGTTAATGCAGAATGAAAAGGTGATAGCATATTCCTCAAGGCAGTTGAAGTCACATGAAGTCAACTATCCAGTCCATGACTTAGAATTGGCTACGGTGGTATTTGCACTTATGATTTGGAGACATTACCTATATGGGGAGCAATTTATTATCTACTCTGACCACAAGAGTTTGAAATACTTATTTTCCCAGAAGGAGCTCAATATGCGACAACGGAGATGGCTGGAGTACTTGAAAGACTTTGATTTCAATATCCAATACCACCTAGGTAAAGGTAATGCAGTAGCTGATGCACTTAGTAGGAAGCCAGTAGCTTCTTTATCCTGTCTAGTCATGGGCGAGATGCAATTATTAGAGCAATTTGCCAGTCTAGATCTGAATATTGAGAAGAGAAGTGATAAGATGTTAGTGGCTAATCTTAAAGCTCAACCCACCATCTTTGTCGAGATTAAGGAGCAATAGGCAAACGATCCATTTATAGTCAAGGTCAGAGAGACCATAGCTGACAAGCCAGACTTCTCCATCGCTGAAGATGGGAGGATATTATTCCAAGCCAGGACTTGCGTGCCTGACAATGAATAACTGAAGAGAAAATTGATGGATGAAGCCCACAAGACCAAGTATACCATTCACCCAGGCGCAACCAAGATGTACCAAGACATGAAAAGGTCATTTTGGTGGCCGAACATGAAGCGTGAGGTGGCTGAGCATGCCGCATACTGCCTCATATGTCAACAGGTAAAAGCTGAACACTGTCGTTCTGCAAGAGTACTAAGACCCTTGGACATACCAGAATGGAAATCGGAAACATCGGCATGGATTTCATCATGGGTTTACCCCGAACTCGTGGTGGACTTGATGCTATCTAGGTCATTGTGGACCGTTTGACTAGGTCCACACATTTCCTCGCTATTAAGAGCACTTGGAGTGTTGATGTGCTAGCAGCCTTATATGTGAAGGAGATAGTAAGATTACATGGAGTCCCCATGTCCATTGTCTCAGATCATGACCCCAAATTCACATCTAGATTCTGAAAGGGACTTAAGACAGCGTTGGGTACTAAACTCAACTTCAGCACTTCTTTCCACCCTTAGACGGATGGACAGACGGAAAGGACAAATCAGATTGTGGAAGACATGCTACGTGCCTACACTATAGATTTTGAGGGATATTGGAATGAACAACTATCTTTGATTGAATTCACCTACAACAACAGTTATTAGGACAACATTAAAATGGCACCGTTTGAAGCACTGTACGGAAGAAGTTGCAGATCACCGGTGTACTGGAATGAGGTCGGTGAACAACAATGGCTGGGACCAGACATGGTGCAGAGCACTAGCAAGGATATACAAATTATCAGAGATAGGATTAAGATAGCTCAGTCTAGGCAGAAGAGCTATGCTGATAAGCGAAGAAGAGATTTAGAATTTCAAACTGGAGATCATGTAATGCTAAAAGTATCCCCGACCAAAGGTTTTCAAAGGTTTGGGATGAAAGGCAAGTTGAGACCAAGATTCATAGGTCCATTTGAAGTGTTGGAGTGAGTTGGCGAGTTAGCGTACCGGCTGGCTCTACCTCCCCAGTTCTCAACAGTACATAACGTTTTTCATGTATCAATGCTGAGGAAGTACGTGTATGATTAATCACACGTAATCAGCTATGATAATATCATTATGAACAAGGATATGACCTATGAAGAAAGGCCAGTGAAGATCTTGGGCAAGAAGATGCAACAACTTCGGAATCGATCCATACCCGTGGTAAAGGTATTGTGGAGAAATCACAAAATCGAAGAAGCCACGTGGGAGCCCGAAGCAACAATGCCCCAGAATTATCTGGAATTATTCGGTAAGTCACTCTTCCTCTTACGATCATATGAATTTGGGGACCAAATTCTTTTTAAGAGGGGAAGGATGTAGCAACCTTGATTTTTAAAATCCTAAATAAATAAAATTTTATGTATAAATGTGAGATAAATAGAATTTAATTAGAATAAAGAGAGAATAAGGGAAATAAAAGAGAATTAAATCAAAGCCCATTAGGCTAAATTAGCAATGGGTTATATTAATGGTCCTAACATGGGTTGTTGGGCCCAAATGTGAAGAGCCCATCATGGAATGTGAAGTAATTAAGCAAAATTCGGAATAAAAATAAGTGGTAATTAGTAAAAGGGTTTAAATAATTATTAGACAACTCATATCTATCCTAAAAAGAGTCCTAGACTTACCCTAAACCCTTACCCACGAAATTAGATCCTTTCCCAACCCTATTAGGAAGATAAATACTAGAAAATGAGGAGATAAAGAAGGAAATTCAGAATTTAATAGAAAAGATGAGTTTTTAGGAAGAAGGACTCTTATAGCTAGCCATATACCCCCAAATTCGTCCCAACAAAACCCTAGTTCGTGGGTGGAGCTCTGAGGGATGAAGAGGAGGAGTTCTGGATGTGAGGAGCTTGGAGAAGAAGGCTTGGAGCAAGGGATTTCTATCTTATTTTCATCATAAACCCTAGTTCTCCTTTACCGCGATCAAAGGTAGGCAATCTCTCAAGCCAAATCTATGTAAAAATTTCCCTAGGAAGACTTCATGTCCCGAGCAAAAGCCATCTTGTTTTACTTCATTTCGATCTCCCATAAGGGAGAATTAATTTTTTGAATCCCTCTCAATTACATGTACCTGACACTTCATGTTTACTCTTAAACCTCGGGCATATGTGATCCCATGCCATGAGAAAATTCTCATAAATACTACATCATGTTAGCTTTCAAACGCCCCTAGTTTGCCTAAATTTCATCATGTATCCATCTCTAATTAATTCATTGAACCTTGACTGTGCATGTTTAGGTCATCGAAATGTAACTCGATCACAACATGTCTAAACCTCGTCTATTTTCAAATTAATCATACATGTTGATAGATCTATATGTCTGCTCTTCGTTTAAAAATGGTTGCATGCTTTTTGGATCGTCGTGTGATTTTATAATGAATTTAGAAGTGCTCTGTATCAACCAGTATTAACCCTGGAAAAAAGGGGAAAGAGTCGGATCCCCTTTCTGATATCGCGGCGGCGCGACCCGCCGTGATACCAGATGGGTCGCGGTCGGCCGCCTGGTCGCGTCTTGAACATGGCGGGCCTTGCCGCCGTATTTCCCTCCCAGTCCGAGCGAGGCCGGCCCAATCTGCGGATCGCGCCTGAGCCGCCCGTCGCGACTTGAATCGCGACGGGTAGGCCCGCCGCGACTTGAATCGCGACGGGTAGGCCCGCCGCGATTCAAAGATTGCGGCCAGAAACTTTAATTTTGCATATACCCTTGCTGATTTGGCTATATAACCCTTATTTAGCCATGATTAAACAATGTTATAGTTAATTCGATCTGGTAAATTAATAATTGGCAATAATTATATAAATTTAATTATTTTAAAGGATATTTGCACGACTTGTCATATCCTCAAGATTTCTTTGCACTTGCACACACATAACGTTATCCATTGTCATTTGACCCTAATAAGTTATTCAATAATATATCTGATAAATTAGAGAAATAAATGACTAATTTCCCTATTTAATTAAATACAATTGTCTTCATTTTATTCGCGAGTTTTAAATACTATTACTGTTTCCCTCAGCCTTCGAGCACTCGAGGCACGACGAACCTGTTTTCTACACATTTTCTCTTGACATGGACCACCTCTCCATCGAGAATACTCTCGACTGGGCCAGTGACTTCTTGTCAAGGCCTCCTTAAGTCTTCTTGTCTTTGGCATACGTCCATTGCCAACGAGCTAGTTGTACCCTAAAACCCGTTACACCTTAGGGATCTGTACGATACATGGCCTTAGTGTGTTCTCTCCTTATGTTGTTATCATGCCGGACCATCTAGTCTGTGTACACAACACGGCCAGTGGGCGGTGATGATTTCTACCAGACTGTTGATACACAACCCCATGCCATGCAACTGTGACTATCATTGTTTATCACGTTTTACGATATTGTCCCTATCTCATCTACTATCCATATCCTCTCATCTATTCACGTTCTCTCTACACTCTCGTCTATCTCGTCTACTACTCTCATCTATTTCTTGGTACTCTATTGGCCATTCTTGTGATTGTCTAAGATAAAGAAAAGACTAATGCCAGCGCAATGGGGCCCGATCAGGTCCTGGGAGGAGCGCCCGAAAAGTGCCAGTGCCCATGGGAGCTAAAATGATTAAGGATGTTTTACGACATGCATCCAGTGCCAGCATACTATCAAGATTAATCTATGACAATCAAAGTGCTATCTATACCAGTACATTTGTTATCGTTACTAGTGCACGTTGTGCAATTTACATGCTATATCGTTACATGGCCATTCTATTATCATTCTCGTTGTGCTATTTTCCCTGGCCCAGATGCTATTGTTCTCTCGTTATTGTTGCTTGATCCACATGTCTCTTCTCTCTAGTTAACCTACCATTAAGACATTAATTATTTAAACCATGCTTGTGTTCATGAGATATTAAGTCCAACTGAGCGTTATTCGCTCATCCTGCGTTTTTATTTAATATGTTTCAGGTGAGTTTGACGATGACCACACTCACGAGGACGAGACTGAGGATGATGCTCAGGAGTGACCCTATTTCAGCAAACATAACTTTAGTAGTTAGTATAGAATGAGTCTGATAGTTATGATGTATTAGTTTGGATTTTCAATAAAGTGCTATGGGCCCTAGTTTTGGCTCTGACACGTTGATGTAATAGTTAGTTCATGAAGTTGATGAGATATTAGTGAATGTATTGAGGTTTGGTGGATTATTAATGGAATTGGAGTTCATTTAGTATTATTCCATTTGTGCAATGGTTTGTTATTTATTTCTCGCTCTGTACTATTTAATAACTGTAACCCCGCACCGATATTCCCCGTCAGGGCATTACAGTGACAGAGTTTCTCACGTTGTTTCCAAGTGAGTCTAGTTGTCGTAGCCTACACGGTGGTTGTGGCCTGATCGTGTCTAGTTTCCGTGGGCTATGTTGGTTTGGCCTTGTGGGCCGTGTTTAGTGGTTTCCGTTTTGCGGGTTCTCTCAGGGTGCCTTGTGCAGGCGCCCGACCGCTTGTTCTGTAACCCGTTTCTTGGTGCTGTCCATGGTGGCAGCAGCGAGTGTAGTTCCCTGACCTCGTGGCGTGTCCGAGGTTAACGGTGGTTCTGCTTGTGGGCCCTCGACCTTGTGGAGGTTTGAGGTGGCTGTGTTTGGGGTGAGAAGTTCTTTCTCACGTGGTTGCTCGGTGTCTCTCGTGGTGACACCTAGTTGTTCCTTCCTGTCCTCATGGAGGTCTGGGATGTTGGTGCATGTGTCGTGAGAATTTGGTCTCACGTTGTTGCTCCGGTGTTCCGTGAACTCATTGTCTCGGCAGGTGCGTATCGAGAGTTGCTTCCGCATTGTGTTTGACTCCGCTGGTTCTGCGAGAGTCGTGTTTGATCCGGCCCTGGTTGTGGGTCATGGCATTACTCTGTTCCACTGCCTTGTAGCACTGTGCAGTAGGTGTTTTCCCGCTTTACTACTTTATAGAGTAGTTTGCTTCCTCTTTTGTTGGAGTTCCTACTGCTCAGGCTGGTAAGAGACTGGTTATCCCTTCTTAGCCTTGTTCGCAAGGCTCACCCCCCTACTCTCTTCAGGTAGGGACTTGCTGTCACAGGAGTTCATTGACAGACAGTCATGGTGGCAGTTTGTACGCCGTGCATTACCAGCAGTGTGAGTTGCGAGCATGTGAGCTTTGTACAGTGTGAGTTGAGAGTGGCCTTTTTGCAAGTCCTCGAGGTATGCCCCTTAAGGACTGCACCTTTCTTTCTGTACCTGTACTTTTATTTGGGACATGTTGTACATAATTTCTTTATTATTGTACGAAATTTCTTGTCATAGTTATTTGAACTCATTGCTTATCTCACTGGACTAAATTCTAACCCTTCCGGGTTTTCGGATCTGTGGGTGGCGGCACGACCTTCGGGGTCCCTGGAGGGGGGGTCCGGGAGGTTGGGTCGTTACAGTGGTATCAAAGCTCAGGGGTCCAAAGAGATTTGTAATGGGTTAATAACTATGGCTGTCCCAAAGAAAGGTACTAGTACGTTGCTGGCCCGTCCGTGTAGAGTTGTTGTTATGTGAGCATTTGGTTCTTTGTTGCAGGTGGCTAGCTTTCCAGCAAAGTCCGAGTGTGAGCTACAAAAGAGTGTTGCTTCTGTTGCTGGGTGTGCATGCTCTGTGCATAGTTGCTGTTTTCACTCGTGTTGCTTTTGGGTTCATCCTCGACCTGCACGTCCGTGTGGGTGTGTCGCGAAGGATGAGAGAGCCTCGTGTGGTGTGACCTTCAACAGTGCAGGGCTGTTGCCTATGGGTCTGGGCGGAGGTGGATGCCTTGTTGGTTGTCCCCTTATTGTTGAGGTATGTGTTGTGTTGGTTGTGTGTTTGGCCTTGTGTGCCTGTGCGCCATTGTGCGCTGTGCTCAGCATCTTTGCTCGAGCTAAGAAGATGCTTGTATGCCTTGTTGCACCACTAGTTGAGAGCCGCGACACCTGTCTTTGGTTGTTTCTGGCTTTATATTGGCTAGTTGTGAACTTTTGTGAGGTGCTCCCGGAGTTCTTCTCTATTGGTTCTGGTGGAGGTGTGGTTTCCCCAGAACTGTGTTGTGCTCATTTCTGGTTGTTGCGGCATTGCCCTCTGGGTGGAGGTGCAACGCTTAGCTGTTGTGTTATGGTGGTGTTTCCTAGAACTGTTTATTGTGGTCCTAGTGAGGGTTCCTCTCCCTCTGGAACTGCTTCTGTGCTCATTGAAGTCTTCCGCTGTCTTACCTCCTTGGTTTGAGGTCTCTATTGTCTGGTTGGTTGCCGTTGCGTTGCCCTCGAGTTTGAGGTGCATCGCTTGGTTGCCCTGTGTTCTGGTGATGTTTCCCATAACTGTTGGTTGTTGTCCTGTTGAGGGTTGCTCTCATGATTGTTCCAAGCTCGTTTTGCCAGTTGTTGTGCTACCTCAGGGTTGAGGTATGCTGTTGTTGTGTTGGCTGGTGCGTTCTGGTGGGTTTCCCAGAACGGCGCCTTGGTGGTTCTGGTGGAGGTTCTCCTAGAACCAGTTGTGTTGCTTCCACTGGCTGTCGTGTTCTCTCTGTTGGCCATGTGTTTTAGCCGCTTGTTGGGCTGTGTTCTGGTGATGTTTTCCCATAACGACTCTTGGCGCTTTGGGGTGGAGGTCCTTCCCAAGCTGCTTTGTGTTTGTTTTGGCTGTCGCTGCTCTCTCTATGTGGAGATGAGCTGTCATTGTTTTCGGTGGGACTGTCCGTGTTACAGTCTGCCTGGGCATTGTCAGTCAAGGTGTAGTGCCCTTGACGGTGTGTCTGGCCGTGGTGTTGGCCAGGTTGTCTTCCTGTTCATTTTCGGGTTTCCCAGCTGCGCTTGTGCGACTTTGTGTGTCCCCAAGGTCGGGAGGTTGGCTTCGTTTCTCACGCCCTGTAGGCTCTGCCAGATGGTAATTTGGTGAGTGCCTTGGGTGTCTGTTTGGTTGTGCCAGTGGGACCACTTGTGGGTCCCTATGGTTTAGTTGGTGGTTGCTTGCGTTTCTGTACCGACACACTCTTGGCGACGGTTGTTTGGCAAGCGTCGTGAGTGTTTGGCTGGCTGCGCCTCCTGTGGGAGTGCTAGCCTTGCGTTGTGGTTTCCTCTTTCGTGTGAGAAGGAGGCCTGTTGTGTGCCTTCTTCCTCTGCTTTCCGTGGGTTGCTCGGTGTGGTGGTGCTCTGCCATGGCATTTGGTGCCATGTTGCGCACCGTGGCAACCTTCATGGCGAAGGTCCCTCCCCTTGAGTGTTTTGAGGTTGAGCTGGTTGCTCCCCTTGTGCGCTTTGTTTCCTTGTGGCACAATGGGTTGTGGTGACCTATTGCGCCGTCTCTTGCTCTCCGGGTTTCTTGTTGCCTGAGTAGATGAGGTAGGGCAGCGTGCCCTGTGTTCAGTGTGAGGCAGCACCAGTTTTCTACTGTTTGGCTTGCTTATGCAATCATCGTCCCGGTGTGTGTTTTCATTTGTGCCTTAGCTGTGGTTGGAGGCACTTGTCGCTATCTGGTGTGTGGCCCTCTCCGCCTACGTGGTGGGAGTGGTGCCTTGTGTTGTGTGCTTCTAGGAGCCGAAGTGTTGTTGCGCTCTTGAAGCTACTGGTTCTCTGCGTGTTTTGCTTGTGTGGATCTCTGGTGGAGAGTCCCTTTCGGTTAGCCTTGGGTCATTTCGGGCCGTTGGTGTAGTTGTGTGCTGCACCCTGAGCGTGGTTCTCTTTCGATGTTTTGCGTCTTTGTGCCTTACGGGTTCGCAGCCGGTGTAAGGCCCTCGAATTTGTTTGTCATTTGATTCTATTTTATGTGAATTCATGTTTGTGTATAACTTGTATATGCATATGTAGATATCTATGTACAATATTAGCTAGTGATACTTATGTGTGCATGTGTGTAAATAGGTTATAAATATTGTATGTTTGCATGTGTGATGGTGTGTATACTATACCATATATATATACATCGTACGCATGGTTTCTGCATGTTTTTAAGTTCTGGCCGAAGGGCCAATTGGCGTCAACATGGTGGACGTCTATGATAGTCAACGTCCATATCGTTGGACGTTGATACTTAACAAACGGCCATCGATGTGGACGTTAATATCACTGACCTGCATGCGCTGCAGACCCCGGAATTCTGGGGGCAAGCAAGCCCAGCCATTGGGGAGATGTCCCCAACGGCTATCAGGCCTTCACATCACCCTGCGTGGTGTCCCAACCCATTCTCCTATAAACTAAACCCTTTGCAACCTGCAAGGATTTCTCTTGGCCTTTTACAAGAGGAGAGAAAACCCTAGCTCGAACTGGTGGAGAGCTGGACTTTGCATGCTTTGATCCGGCGGTTTGGAGCTTCATCCGGCGATCTACAACAACTAGAAGCTAGCTTGGACATAGGAGGAGGCTTCCCCGACCACGGACTGGAAGCTACAACACCACAGAACCCAGAGGAGAGCTCTTTTGGAGGCTTCTTGGGACTGCCCAAGGAGAGCTTCAACGACACCTTTGATCCCTTTGGAGATTTACTAAGAGGCAAGTAACCCATCCACTTCGTCCATGTAGGTGTCTAGTAGGGTTTTATTATTTTTATGAGATTCTATTGTGTTATGGATCCCCCTAATTTGCTTCTTTTGGAGCTCGGGTCTATATTTTTGCACAGACCTGAACTTGACGGCAAGATCCCTTGCCGTTAAGATCTTCAATTAACGGCCAACGATGATGCCGTTAAGCTCTTTTAACGGCCAAACTATGCCGTTAAGTTCTTTAGGACAGAACAGTGAGTTGTTCTTCCTTCTATATGAATAATTTCCGAAAGATTTTGCATGAGGATATATTGTAAACGTATATGTTATGTAATATGAATGGTGGAATGTGTGGTGAGACTCTTATGAATTTCTGTAAATGGCATGAATGGTTTTATTTATGAAAATACATGTTGATATGACCTTGATCATGTTAGTTGCAGTTGCGTAATTCATAAGGAGCTTGAATGCCATAATTTTGTTAGACCATGAGTAGGTATTTCAGTCTATGTTCTGAAATTTTGGGAAATTTCTCATGCTCAGGTGATTTATTGCAATTTCTGTTTTGGAAATAGAAAACATGCGTGGGTTTTTGTAAAAATTACATTAAATTGTGTGTTGTGCAATAAATCCGGGGGAAATTCCTGTGACAATGTGTATGTCAGGTCCAGGGCTGTGAACTGTCAAATTTGATATTCATGTTATGTTCCATGTTAAATTGAATTATGAATAGCATGAGACTGAATGTTCTAATTTCTGTAAATATATGATAAATCAGAAAAATCTTGAAATTTGCATGTGAGGTCATGAACCTGCAAATAGTGTGTGGTTAAAATTTCATATTATTTGGATAACTGTGGAGTGCTCTATAAATTTTCCATGCGAAACGAGTGTTCAATGCATGCTAATATGAACATGGTTGATTATATATGTTTCAACCTGATTAGTGTAAGGTACTGAATGTTTGATTTCTGTCAACAGTAGTATCATGAATAGGAAAACAGAGCCATGTGTATAAGTGAGAGAATGTAAAGACATGTGTATATCATGTGTAATATGTGTAAAAATCAGAATGTGTAATATGTAAGAATGTGCCATGTGTGACACTGCTTCCTTAGAGGGCCGTGGAACCGTACCATGGAAAAGTCCCCATGGGAAGGTTCAATGTGCTAAGATCCTAAGGGCATTAGGATGAAATCCTGGAGGTGGACAAGTACCACTGGTTAGGGTGGAGACTTGTTCTCCCGGTCTGCGCAGTCCAAGAGTCGTCACTGTGTTGCCTAGGTGGCGTCTATGTGTTATGTGTATGTGATGTGTCCTTCTAATGGTGGTTTGGACTATGTGTCACGACACTAAATTGTGAAATGTGAATGTGAATATGTGTAAATTGTGAATGTGAATATGTGTAAATGTGCAATGTGTAAAAAGAGAACTATGTGAATGAGTAATTGTGCAAACATGTGAAACCAATGCGCTAGATTGTGAAATTGTGATCCATGATATGTTAATGTGAAATAATGATATAACAGCAACCTAATGTGTTTATGATGATGTTTTATGGGTGTAAAAATGTGTAGAATCCATGATGGGAGTATGTCTCAATTATGTGTGAACAAATCCATGTTAAATTGTTATCATGTTGTAGTATAATCGGGAGTGTAGCTCTCATGCAAAGGGATGTGAATTGCTAAATCCATGTCAAAACAGCAACCTTAAAGTGTACGAAATGATAGTGTGCATGTGCAAGAATGTGTAGAAACCATGATATTAATGTTTCCTTTTATGCATGTGAGAATCCCATGTTAGTTGCTATCATGTTGTAGCTTAATGTGATTGAATGCGTAGTAAGCATGTGATAGGATATTTATTTTGTAATGTCTTAAGTCATGTACCATATGTTTTAAATTTTGTAGAAATACCATGATAGGTTGTCTCTTATCAATGTTCAAGCATGCTATATGTTCTGCTTCGTGAATTGGAATGCAGAACCTACTGTGATGTATGCATGAATGATGTGTATGGAGTTATTTGCTGAGTCTTTTAGACTCACTCCTTGCTTCGGCGTTCAGGTTTAGTTGGTGACCCGACACCTTTGGAGGAGACAATGGAGAGTGACTCTGAGCGTGGCGAGTAACTTGGTGGAGTCGACGTTGTGACTTTTGCTTTCAGGGTACGTAATGAGGTATTGTAATAGAACTATTATGTAATTGTGGACAAGCTATGTAATCTGATTTTAGCATTTTATTTATGTGGACTTTAGTTCTCTTAAAATTTGTTATTTGAACCATGTATGTTAAATGTGGATGATGAAATGAAATGACAAGTAGTTCTTTTACTTCTGCTACTCTGTATCTATATTTATGAGCATCTCAGCCATGTGTACTAGTGTTGGGTAAATGCCCCACTATGATAGGACTCACTATACCGATGTGGATTGGTATAATCGTACCGGTATAAGGAGGGTCATCGCAGCCGGTGTGGCATGTTCTGCCCTTTTTGGCTTGCGGCTTCTTACATATGGCTTTTGGCAGGTCTCTTGGGGAGAGTCTTTCCTATTAGCCTGTGTTGTTTCGGCGTGTGGTGCAACTGTGTTGCATCTTGCCTAGTTTTGGTGCTTGTGGTGGCACCATGTGCTCGTGATGGAGTGGTTCGTTCTGTTCTGTCTGGAGCCTTGGTACATTGCATTGTACTGTGGGTGGCTCCTGGTGCTGTGATGGCACCGTGTGTTGTGCCGTCTGTCCTAATCGTAAGCTTCGTGCGTCGCTTCGCGAGTTTCCTCGGTGTTCGAGGCATTGAGCTTTCCACCTTTGGGACACTTTGTGTTGGTCGTGCCTTGTGGCTGTACCATTACCGCTGTGGGGTGGCTGCTTTGCCTTGTCTAGGCATCCAATTGGTGGTACGCCAGGCTTTGGTCGTGTCCTGTGTCCGGGTTTCCCCTCTCGCTTTGGGGAGCAAGTGTGTCCGGTTGCGGTTCCCTGTTTCGGTTTGGGTCCCTTTGAGGTCGACGTGTTGTTGTCGACCTCTGTGGTTGTTTCGTTTCCCGTGCGGTTTGCCGACGTCTTCAGTTGCTTGGTTTTGCCAACCTCAAACGCCTTCCTCGGTTTTGTCTCTGCGCGTGTGCCGGTGGAGCGTCTAGTTTAGTTTTCTGTGGCTCCACAGTTGTTGTGTGTCCTTGTAAGGCCCTCGATTTTCCGTCGCATTAATTGTATTTGTGTGTGTATATTTGTGCTTGTGTATGTATATACATATTTACGTATGTATTAATTAGTACAATTACGTGTGCATGTGTTTATACTAGATGTAAATAATGCATGTATTGAATGGTGATAGTATGGATACATTACCATATACATATTGCATGTATATATGCATGGCATGCATAGTTTTCTGCATGATTTAGAGTTCTGGCCGAAGGCCAGATTGGCGTCAACCCCTAGCTGTTGAGGTGGTGTCAGCGTCCACCCATGGACGCCAACACTAATCCTGGCATCTAACGATGTGGACGCCTATTTCTCTGACGTGCATGCGTTGCAGAGCCAGAAATTTCGGAAACAAGGAAGCTCACCCATTGGGGAGCTGTCCCCAACGGCTTTGAGAGCCATCTTGTCACCTTGTGAGTGGGAGAGAGGCCTCTCCCATATGCTGAACCCGGATCTGCCTTCCCCAACCCTCTCTTCACCCTTTGCAAGAGAGAAACAAGGGGAGAAAACCCTAGCTTCTGAGTTGTGAGAAAATCCCCACTTTGCACCCAAAAATCTGACCCTCTGAAGCTGGATCCGGCCATCTTCCACGACAAGAAGCTAGCTGGAGTGAAGGAGAAGACTTCCCCGGCCGTACCTTGGAGCCATCTTCATCCAAGAGCCCAGAGGAAGGAGATCTTGGAGGACATTCTGCACTTCTTGGGACAGCCCAAGGAGAGCTTCTCCGAGCATTCAGATCCATTGGAGCAGTTTCTAAAAGGCAAGTGACCCTACCTTAAGGTTCCCGTATGAGTCTAGGACGGTTTTAACATTTTTGTGTATTTTTCTTTGTGTCCTTGACCCCCACATTCACCCTATCTTGAGAGCTCAGGTCTGTGTTCTGCACAGACCTGCATTAACGGCAAGGTCCCTGGACGCTGAGATCATGATTGGCGTCCATCGACCATGCCGCTGACACTGAGTTAGCGGCCAGAGACCGCCGCTGAGTTCATCTGGACAGAACAGTAAACTGTTCTGCCCTCTTATACGATTATTTTCGATGGGTTTTCCGTGATGATGATATATGGTAACCCTATACACTATGTATACTGGTAAATGTGGTGTGTGGATGAGTGTGATGTGTGGTGGTGAATGTTAGAGATTATCATCCCATGAAATTTCAAGCATGATTTGTTGATGGTTCTTGCCAATCCATGTTTTATGATTAGGACTAGTCTGAGTGCCCTAAGTTTTGTCAGATCATGAAGTTAGTGGATCAGTGTATGTGTACTCAAATTTTGATAAATTGTCCATGCTTGCATAAATTGCTATTAATTTCGGTTCGATAAATAAAAAGGCATGCAAGAAAGAATTGTTGTGATCGATCTATAGTTGTATGACTTAGGGTAATTCTGTATTTTCAGATCATGCATATAACAGTAGTCTCTGTTCAGACAGTAAGTTGCAAAAATGTATGATGGTGTTTAGCTCCATGTCAACTTAAATTATGAATAGCATGCTAAATAGGCATTTGATTTTCTGTAAATTCCATTTAGCTCAAAAAAATCTGAAAAATTGAATGTTTGATCTTGAACCCGAAAATAGCATGTGGTTAAATTTTCAGGTCATTTGGACCAGTATATAAGGAGTTATGCATTTTTCCATGTGAAATGTAAAGATTTATGCATGTCATCATAAAGTGATTAGATATCGTTAAACCCAACCTGATTGGTGAATTTACTGTGTGTTAAACTCCTGAAATCTGTAGTGTCATGTCAAGAAAACAGAGATATGCATGTGAGTGAGAAAGTGAATGAGATGAAAAGTGATATGTGTAAAACTATGTGTAAAATCGGTAAAATGTGTAAATGTGTAACTGTGCCAATGTGACACTGCTTCCGTAGAGGGCAGTGGAACTGTATCAGAGAAAAGTCCCCCTGAGAAAGTTTAATGTGTAAGTGACCCTAAGGGCATTAGGGAGAAATCCTGGAGGTGGACAAGTACCACTGGTTAGGGTGGAGACTTGTTCTCCCGGTCTGCGCAGTCCAAGAGTCGCCATTGGAATGCCTAGATGGCATCTATGTGTAATGTGATGTGTATATGTCCTTCTTTGGTGGTTTGGACTATGTGTCACGGCACCTAAAATGTGAATGTGTAATGTGTAATGTGTATGTGTTCATGTGTTAATGTGTAAGTGAACAATGTGAAATGTGTATGTGTAAAGTGCAACCATGTGAATTGGAAACTTGTGTAAAGGAAATGTGAAACTAAAAATGTGAGAATATGACATTGAAATCCATGTGAGACAAATCTGAAACCATGTGAAATCAGTAATTTCATGTTGTTATTATCATGTTTATATGTGCGAAAATGTCTAGAATCCATGTTAGGGATAATTGATGAGCACGTGTACAAAATAGCATGATTGGTTGTTCACATAGTATGTTTTAACAATATTGTAGCTCTCATGTGTAGGTTTACAACCATTAAACCATGTGAAACCAGCAACTTAAAGCATGTGAAAATGTCTATGTATGTGCTTAAGAACATGTAAAGTCCATGCTAGTTGTGTTTTCCCTTCATATGTGCACAGTGTTCATGTTGGTAGCTCTCATGTCTTGGTTCATTAAAGGCAAAATTTCACAAGTAAATGGAACAGAGAGCATGTGATAGGTAAGTTTTATTCTTAGAAATCTGAAAGCATGATCCATGTATTAAATTGTAGAACTTTCATGATAGGTTGCAACTTTCAAATGACTAGCATGCCATGTGTTGAAATTTGTGAATGTGCATGTAGAAACCGCTATGACTTATACGTGTATGTTATGAGTAGTGTTGCTTGCTGAGTCTTTAAGACTCACTCCTTGCTTCGGCGTACAGGTATAGACGATGACGAGACTCTCGTGGAGGAGACGGTAGAGACGGACTCCGAGCGCAGAGTTTAGATTGTTGGAGCAGTTGCACCCTTTTGTGCTTTCATAGTATGTAAAAGCGACATTGTACTTGAACTATCATGAGAAAATTATATAAGTGTGGACATTGTGTACTTAAATTTCAGCAATTTAATTATGTGAACTTTTAGCTCTTAATGTAATTTGCAAATCTCATGTATGTTTAATGTGGATGATGAATGAATGAAGACAGTTGTCTTTTACTTCCGCTACTCTGTTCGTATATTCACATGTATCTCAGCTGTTTGTATCGTTTGGGTAAATGTCCCACTGTGAGGACTCTCGCTATACCGACGTGGGTTGGTATAACCGTACCGGTATAATGAGGGTCGTCACAGAGATTGGTATCAGAGAGACCGGTTGAGATTGCACATGAATATACCTAAGTTATCATCCCCATTGCATGCTAAGTATGTCCACATGTGTAGAAAACACTAATAAGAAGTGAAAGATAGATAAGAAAATGGTTAGAAAACTTAGTAACCTAGCTCTAATAGTGGCTGAAATTTTATTACAACCATGGCTTCGAGAGGTAGGCGTGGTGGAGCGTCAGCCCGTGAGGACGAGCCGCGACGTGATGAGCAGGCGGAGCAACAGGCCCCGGCACCATGAGGCCTTGTACTTCCCCCACCGCCGCCTGTGGATTACGAAGTATTCATGCAACGTCTGGTGCAAGCCATGCAGACGCAGGCTCATACCCAGGCAGCACTCCAGGCACAGTTGGAGGCCCAGGTAGAATAATGAAAAACTAGTAGTTGCTATTTAAATTGGTTGATATTGTGTTTATTGTGTATTGCCTATTGTTTAATGTAGCAGGCTCAGGCAGCAGCTCAGGACCATGGTGGACCTCCCATCATGGAGCGATTCAAGAGGATGACCCCACCCTCTTTTAAGGGGGAGAGTGATACATTAATGGCAGAAAGTTGGTTAAGGGAGACAGAGAAAATCTTCCGAGCCATCAGGTGCCCTGATGAGGATAAGGTGACATTAGCCACCTACATGCTATAGGTAGACTTTTAATTTTGTATGTTTGTATGTTCTGCTTAATTTAGAATTTGTTAGTTGGTGCTTATGAAGGTGTATTGCAGGAGAGAGCAGATGTATGGTGGTCCTCCCTACTATGTACACGCTTTGAGGACGGAGCAGTAGACATGGCGTGGGACGTGTTCGTGAGGCTCTTTCGAGCCAAGTTCGTCCCAGAGCATATCCAAGAAAGATGGAGCAGGAATTTCTCTCCCTGACGCAAGGCTCCATGACCGTGCTGAAATACGAGGCATGGTTTTCTGAACGTTCTAAATATGCACCGCATATCGTAGAGGATGAGCGCAGGAAGACCAAGAAGTTCATGATGGGACTCAAGCCATCACTATGGACGAGACTCGTGGCGTTTGACCACCGCACGTTGGACGAGGCCCTCAGTGCTGCCTACAGGCAGGAGGGAGAAATGGAGCAATATCTGGAGGAAAAGAAGGCTTTGCAGAAGAGGCCGGCAGTGACGTTCCAGCGGCAGGATAAGAAGAAAACGGTGTACCAGACACCGCAGCGATCCGTGACAGTCAACAACTCTCAGGTACCTTCTGTACGTTCCCCTGGTGTGAAGAATGAGTGTCTCCGTTGCGGGAAGACACATGGTGGTTCCGAGTGTTGGTTGGTAGCGGGAAAGATGATCATCTCTGCCATGAAGGCGATGCGCATGGTAAACAAGGGTTGTGACGCTTTTCTTGCCAGCGTGGTGTTAGTGCCAGAGGCTGATGAGTCACTTACTCTTGTGGAGATTGAGGTAGTGCAGGATTTTCCAGATGTCTTTCCTGATGACTTGTCTGGATTGCCACCGGATAGAGAGATAGAGTTTACTATAGAGTTGCTTCCGGGCACCTCTCCTATCTCGAAGGATCCATATCGGATGGCACCTACAGAGTTGGCCGAGTTGAGGAGGCAGTTGCAGGAGTTGCTTGATAAGGGATTTATTCGCCCTAGTGTTTCCCCTTGGGGCGCACCTGTATTATTCGTCAAGAAAAAAGACGGGTCACTTAGGTTGTGTATTGACTATAGGAAGTTGAACCAAGTGACTGTGAAGAACAGGTATCCCTTACCTCGCATTGTTGATTTGTTTGACCAGTTGCGAGAGGCATCAGTCTTTTCTAAGATTGACTTGTGATCTGGTTATCATCAGTTGAGGATTCGGAGTGAGGATGTGTCCAAGACGGCATTTAGAACCCGTTATGGACATTATGAGTTCTTGGTTCTTCCTTTCGGATTGACCAACGCCCCTGCAGCGTTCATGGATCTCATGAACCGGGTGTTTAGGCCGTATTTAGATAGCTTTGTCGTAGTGTTTATTGACGATGTGTTGGTCTATTCTCCGGATGAGGCCACCCATCGTCAGCATCTGAGGTTAGTGTTAGAGGTTCTTCGTGAGCACAAGCTATATGCTAAATTCAGCAAGTGCGATTTTGGTTGCGCGAGGTTCATTTCCTCGGGCATGTTATCTCCGGCGCTGGTGTTGCAGTTGATCCAGCGAAGGTCCAGGCAGTTATGGATTGGGAGGTTCCTAAGATCCCTTCGGAGATTCGTAGTTTATTGGGTTAGCTGGTTACTATCGGCGATTCATTGGGGGTTTCTCATCCATCGCCGCCCCCTTGACAAAGCTAACCAGGAAGGGTGAGAAGTTCGTATGGTCTGAGGCATGTGAGCGTAGCTTCCAGCTATTGAAGGCTAAGCTTACTTCTGCTCCGGTATTGGTATTGCCTAGTGGTCTAGAGGGCTTTGCTATTTATACGGATGCGTCTCGGATCGGGTTAGGCTGTGTGCTCATGCAGCAAGAAAGGGTAGTGGCTTATGCTTCTCGTCAGTTAAGGAGCATGAGAGGAACTATCCGACTCATGATTTGGAGCTCGCAGCAGTGGTTCATGCACTAAAGATCTGGAGGCACTATCTTTATGGTGTCAGATTTGAGGTGTTTACTGACCACAGAGCTTAAAGTATCTTTTCTCCCAAAAGGAATTCAACCTGAGGCAGAGATGATGAATTGAGTTCTTGAAGGACTATGACTTCGACCTTCAGTATCACCCTGGGAAGGCGAATGTCGTAGCAAATGCTCTTAGTAGAAAGAGGTGTTCGCTCCAGCAGGATTGGAAGATGTTGGAGGATGCGGCGTACTCTATGACCGAGTTAGAACCATCGCCGTGTCAGGATTTTGTAGCTCAGTTATCCCTTAGATCCTCGGTTTTGGATGAGGTGATCGGGCAACAGGAAGCCGACCCTAGATTGTTAGAATTAGTGGGTAAGGCGGGCATTGCTCGTGATGAGGACGGTGTGATTAGATTTCAGCACTGCGTTTGTGTCCCTGATTTAGTAGATGTCCGTGAGCATGTGTTAGCGGAGGCTCATAGATCGCGATTCTCTATTCATCCGGGTAACACTAATATGTATGAAGACCTGAAAAGATCATTTTGGTGGTCCGGCATGAAGAAAGATGTTGCGGATTATGTGTCTAGGTGTTTGGTGTGTCAGCAAGTGAAGGCCGAGCGACAACGACCATCCGACCTTATGCAGAGGATGGATATCCCAGTGTGGAAGTGGGAAGCTGTCACTATGGACTTCGTTTCAGGTTTGCCTCGATCTAGAAGGGGCAATGACTCGATTTGGGTAGTTGTAGATAGATTCTCAAAGACTGCTCATTTCTTGCCTATGAAGAAGAAGCAGTCAGTAGAGAGTTTAGCTAGAATGTATGTTAGTGGTATCATTAGATTGCATGGCGTACCGAAGTCGATTATTTCGGATCGAGATTCGAGATTCACTTCGAGGCTGTGGAAGGGTCTTCAGGATGTGTTAGGTTCGGAGCTGAAGCTCAGTTCGGCGTTTCATCCCCAGACCGATGGACAGTCCGAGAGGACTATCCAGACGCTCGAGGATATGTTGAGAGCGTGTGTTCTGGATTGGAAGGATGATTGGGAGCGTCATTTACCTCTTGTGGAGTTCGCATACAACAACAGCTTTCATGCTAGTATTGGTATGGCTCCATTCGAGGCATTGTATGGTAGGCCCTGTAGATCTCCGTTATGTTGGGAGGAGACTGGTGATAGGCAGTTGATCGGACCGGAGTTAGTTCAGGAAACTTCGGATAAGATCCAGCTTATCAGGAAGAGGCTTGTTGCGGCACAGGATAGGCAGAAGAGTTATGCCGACAACAGGAGAAAGGATTTGGAGTTCGAGGTTGGCGATCATGTCTTCTTGAAGATATCGCCTACTCGTGGTGTCGTTAGATTTAGCAGGCATAGCAAACTAAGCCCTAGATTCATTGACCCATATGAGATTCTCAGACGTTTGGGCAGCGTGGCATATGAGCTAGCATTACCCCCAGCTTTGGCTAGCGTTCACCCTGTATTCCACGTATCCATGCTCAGGAAGTATGTCCGAGATCTGTCTCATGTGATTAGTCATGAGCCAGTGGAGATCCAGCCAGATCTTTCGTACGTCGAGCAACCAGTAGCTATTCTTGACTGGAAGGTTCAGCACCTCCGGAACAAGAGTATTGCGTCGGTGAAAGTTCTCTGGCGAAACTTCTCACGAGAGGAGGCTACTTGGGAGCTTGAGGATGCGATGAAGAAGAAGTATCCCCTTTTGTTTGAGTAGTGTCGTTCTAACTTCGAGGACGAAGTTTCTTTAAGGGGGAGAGGGTGTAAGGCCCTTGAATTTCCGTCGCATTAATTGTATTTGTGTGTGTATATTTGTGCTTGTGTATGTATATACATATTTACGTACGTATTAATTAGTACAATTACGTGTGCATGTGTTTATACTAGATGTAAATAATGCATGTATTGAATTGTGATAGTATGGATACATTACCATATACATATTGCATGTATATATGCATGGCATGCATAGTTTTCTGCATGATTTAGAGTTCTGGCCGAAGGCCAGATTGGCGTCAACCCCTAGCCGTTCAGGTGGTGTCAGTGTCCACCCATGGATGCCAACACTAATCCTGGCGTCTAACGATGTGGACGCCTATTTCTCTGACCTGCATGCGTTGCAGAGCCAGAAATTCCGGAAACAAGGAAGCTCACCCATTGGGGAGCTGTCCCCAACGGCTTTGAGAGCCATCTTGTCACCTTGTGAGTGGGAGAGAGGCCTCTCCCATATGTTGAACCCGGATCTGCCTTCCCCAACCCTCTCTTCACCCTTTGCAAGAGAGAAACAAGAGGAGAAAACCCTAGCTTCTGAGCTGTGAGAAAATCCCCACTTTGCACCCAAAGATCTGACCCTCTGAAGCTGGATCCGGCCATCTTCCACGACAAGAAGCTAGCTGGAGTGAAGGAGAAGACTTCCCCGGCCGTACCTTGGAGCCATCTTCATCCAAGAGCCCGGAGGAAGGAGATCTTGGAGGACATTCTGCACTTCTTGGGACAGCCTAAGGAGAGCTTCTCCGAGCATTTAGATCCATTGGAGCAATTTCTAAAAGGCAAGTGACCCTACCCTAAGGTTCCCGTATGAGTCTAGGACGGTTTTAACATTTTTGTGTATTTTTCTTCGTGTCCTTGACCCCCACATTCACCCTTCTTGAGAGCTCGGGTCTGTGTTCTGCACAGACCTGCATTAACGGCAAGGTCCCTGGACGCTGAGATCATGATTGGCGTCCATCGACCATGCGCTGACACCGAGTTAGCGGCCAGAGACTGCCGCCGAGTTCATCTAGACAGAACAGTAAACTGTTCTGCCCTCTTATACGATTATTTTCGATGGGTTTTCCGTGATGAGGATATATGGTAACCCTATACACTATGTATACTGATAAATGTGGTGTGTGGATGAGTGTGATGTGTGGTGGTGAATGTTAAAGATTATCATCCCATGAAATTTCAAGCATGATTTGTTGATTGTTCTTGCCAATCCATGTTTTATGATTAGGACTAGTCTGAGTGCCCTAAGTTTTGTCAGATCAATTTTTTTTTTTTAAGCAAATATCTGACAAGGGAGTAGGAGAGTGCTCACCCCTTCAGAGAAGGGATGAGGTAGTCACTCCACCACCATACGCTCATCAGAAGATTTTATTAATATCAAGATCATTACAAAGGGACCTCAGGGCCTAATAGAAGGTAACCCCATCTTATCCAAACGATAGGGCCCCTTTACAGAAGGGGGAAGATCAGCCCAAGAAGACCAGACACAACAAGAATTGGTAATAGTACAACCAATACCAGCTAGGGTATCAGCCACTTCATTAGCCTCACGGTAGATATGACTGAGGGAGACATGAATATGTTGGCAGCGGTATAGTATATCCTGAGTAATAATGGAGAGGCGCCAAGGGATAGTATAATTCCCCTTCATCATTTGCACCAGCACAAGGGATTCACTCTCAATAAGGAAATCTGATATGCCTTTTTCATAGCACAGTATAATTCCATTCCGAAGGGCAAGCGCTTCAGCTTCCAGACTAGAACAAACACCCTGATAGATAGCAGAAAAAGCAAATATAATATTGCCCATGTGATTCCTAAGAATTCCTCCTCCAGCTGCAATAGAAGAAGTTGATTTAAATGCACCATCAACGTTTAGCTTCAGTCTTCCAGGAGGAGGTAAATACCATCTGACAAGTTTAGGGGCGAGTGGCGTTGACATTTAAAAGGCGACACCCCATTGCTGGAGGAAACTTCTGTGAGGGGCGGACAGATTAAAGAGACGGGCTGATAAATTTTGTGAGCATCAGAAACATGCATCATAACTCTGTGAACAATTTGACGGGCCACCATTGGCTTATCATCAAACCTGGCTCTGTTACGGCTACACCAAATCTCCCAGATGGCCGAGAAGAACATGTGTCTAGCCAACCGCCCCCAAGATGTGGAACAATGCAAGGCAGAAATGTATTGAAATATACCATGAGCGATATGATGAACAGAATTATTGCAGAACTTCAGGAATTCGATCAGAATAGACCAAATTTCATTTGCCACCTCCCCATGAAAGAACAGATGAACACCAGTTTCACCATGAGGATGACGACAACAGGAACATCTAGAGCATAAGGGAATACCACAGCCAGCGATGATATCATCAGTGGGTACACAACCACGTACCATTCTCCAAATAAAGACCGACCACTTAATAGGAACATGGGGATTCCATATTTTTGACCAGCCAACTATCGGGTGACCCTAAAGAAGCTTGCGAACAGAGTTAGTGGAGAAGTGACCATTAGTATTGAGACACCAAATCCATCTATCCATACCATCAGTGGACGCAAAGATGTGAGCATGAATGGATGGGGGGCAGAACTGCTTAGCTATGTTTATATGATGACGAATAGGATCAGCTAACACCTAACGAATTGACAAATATTTGTCTGGCATGGAAGACCAGACATGGTCGGGAAGGAACACTCTAAGAGGGACCGCTCCAGACCACACATCCAACGAGAAACACGCATGAGAATCCAGACCTCTCACCACAACCCTGTGATTATGTGCAATAAACCCAAACGCCTACTGCCATAATTTCCTTTCCGCAACAGATAACAAATGATAGGAGGCGGTGGAATAGTGAGAACGATACAAGTGCTTAGACTGAAAGAAAGTACCCCAAAGAGACGTGCCAGTTATCACCCTCCATAACATTTTGGTCTTCAAAGCAAGTTGCATTTGTTTGAGATTTAGAACCCCAAGACCGCCACATTCTTTGGGTTGGGATATAATGTCCCAAGAGACCCAATGTCTTTTGGGCGAACCATCATAAGAACCCCAGAAAAAGTTGGCCAGTAATCTGTGAAATGACTTCATGACAGTGGTTGGGATAACCTGAGAAGACATTGTATAGATAGGTAGAGCGGAAAGCACATGTCTGATCAGAACCAACCAGCCACCAAAAGAAAGAAACCCCGACTTCCATGTTTGCAGCTTGGAAGCGGTTTTTGCGATAATATGAGAAAAATAAATCGGCCTCCTCCGACCAGCAAATAGAGAGACTCCCAGTTACTTGATTGGGAGTTTGGACTGAACAAAACCCGTGATATGAGCAATAGAGTGACTGAGAGAACTAATAGCTTTGTCCGCCACAATGAAGGAACTTTTAGATACATTAATAAGCTGACCTGATGACTCTTCATACACCTTAAAGAACTTCATAAGCCGCCTAATATGGTTAGCAGAACCATTGGAGAAAATAAGTGTGTCATTAGCGAACAATAAATGAGATACCAGAGGACATGTCTGAAGCGTTTGGAAGGCTCCACCAGTACTCCTTGAAATAGCGTGCTAAGCCCTCTGCTTAACACTTCCTCCGCAAGAATAAACAATGCTGGTGCAAGAGGGTCACCCTGACGAACACCTCTCTTAGACTTGAAGTAGCCATTTATTTCACCATTTAGTAACACAGAGAACCAGCAATTAAAGAGGAGGGGCTCAACAAGCGAAATAAAGCTGAGAGAGAATCCAAACTTGCGAAGCACTGCATACAATAAGTCCCACTCCAACCTATCATAAGCCTTGGCCATGTCCAGCTTGAAAATAACATTACCACCTCTGGTCCTCTTATGAAGATGTTGAACCATTTCCCTAGTCAGAGCCACATTCTCATAAATATTCCTCCCTTTAACAAAAGCACCCTACTGCTCTGATATCAGAATAGGTAGGACCTTAGATAATCTGTCATTGATAATATGGGAGATTACCTTATAAATGAAGTTGCATAGACTAATTGGCCTGAAATCAGCACATGTTCTAGGGGAATCAACCTTGGGAATCAAAGCAATAAGAGAGGAGGTAAATCCTGTAGGCAAAGCATGACCACAAAAATAACTTTGAACTGCAACGACGATATCCTTCTGAATAAAATCCCAGCATTTTTGGAAGAAATGGCTAGTGAAACCATCCGGACCCGGAGCACTGTCAGGAGACATGGTCATAACAACACCTTTAACTTCCTCCGCATTTGGAAGCACACAAAGAGATTGGTTTATGACATCATCCACCAAACCCAGAATATTCTCCATAAGGCGCTGATCAACTTGATGGGGGTTAGAAGTAAACGTAGCAGAAAAATGAGTCACAAACAGGTTTACCATCTCCTCTTTATCAGTCACTAGCACACCAGAATCATTATGGATCTGGTTTATAACCGACCGCCTTCTACGAGAGGTAGCACAAGCATGGAAAAATTTTGTATTTCCATCTCCCTCCTTCAACCACTGTAATCTTGATTTTTGACGCCAGAACATTTCCTCCTGCGCATGAACACGAGCAAGATCATCCCTAGCTATGTACAGCTGATTACGATTCTCAGGAGTGGAATCATTATCAAATATTATTTGAGCAATCGAGTGCGCCTCTTCCGCCATCATAACGTTGTCCTCGACATTCTTGAACACATGTTTATTCCAATGTCTATAGAAAGATTTTATATGCTTCAATTTCAACATCAAATTCATAAGAGGATAGGAAGAACAAGGAGCTGCTTCCCATGCGACCCTGGAATCCTGGAGAAACCGCTCATGAGATATCCACATTTGCTGGAAACAAAACCTTGAAGGAACAGTAGAAGCATTAGACGTTGGGGAGATCAGTAAAGGACTATGATCGCTACAAGCACGAGACAAATGTTGCACCTTAAAAGAAGGACTAGCAAGCAAACATTCACCATTAATCATAACCCTGTCCAGTCTGGCCCAAATACCATTAGCTTGTTGACCATTGTACCAAGTGAATTTACTCCCTGAAAAACCCACATCCTCCAATCCAACTGCTGAAACACATGCCTGAAAATCAGCAGTGGATCTCTCAAAGGCCCGACGACCACCCTTTTTTCAAACGGATCCAAAATACTGTTAAAATCGCCACCAACAAGCCAAGGCTTATCACAAGAAGCAGCAAAATCCACGAGGTAATCCCACAAGTCCCTACGCTCAGTCAACAAGCAGCTAGCATGAACAATGGTTGCAAAAAAATCTGGGTGAGAAGAAGTGGTAATGCGGACAGTTACAAACTGATCAGAGCTTGAAACAATGTTGACATTAACATCCTAATTCCAAAATAACCAGATACGGCCCCGATCATTAGTATTAGATAAACAGGAATCCATGCGAAGTTTAAACCTGTATCTCTCAATTTTATCACTGCTAAGCTTAGGCTCAATAATTGCAACAAAATTCAGCTTGAATTTCGGATAAGATGCTTTAACCTGTTGATAGACTGGGAATTACCAATCCCCCTTATATTCCATATGAGGCTCATCATAAGGAACTCATTGAGAATTATTAACAGAGGCGCTCCTGCGTAGGGAAGATCTGTTTTAACACCATCAACCTTCTTAACCTCCATGTTTTCCCGTCCAACAAAGTTTAAATGGATTGATGTAAAGTCAACATCGGTAGGTATAGAATCTGAGCCTGGAAGGGAAATAACCTGGTAAGTAGGTGCACATGTACCTGAAGCAATTTCTGGTGCAATTAAGGACTGGTCATGGATTGAGGTTGTTGCACTAGTAGATGCTCTTTGATCCTTTGGGCTGGTCCTATCTTCACACAAAGAAACTCCTGACTCAGATGGCAGAGGGCGCACAATAATATCAGTAGAAGGGTTGTCAAGGTTGACAGGTGCCTCAACAACCTTTAACTCACCATCAACAATTATTGGTTGCATAGGCATGCAACACGTTAGTTTCCATGGTATGAGGGGTCACATCAGAAGAGGATACAGGAATTTGAACTACGTTAGAAACAGGAGTTGCAGACTTATCAAAAGAATCTGATTCCACTGATTCAATAATGACCTTAGATTTACCACGATCATCATCCCGTTTATCAGAAGTAACCAGGCGCCATACCTTTTTGAAAGACTACGGAGCAGACTGATTAATAACATGGTTACCCTGTGGTTCAATGCTGGTACTTGGATTGGATTTCTTACTGTAATACCCCAGAAATTTATTAATTAAAAAAAATATTATAGATAAATGAAATTTGCCCATTAATAAAAAAAAACTAGTTAAAAGATACACATCATTATTGCATGAGTAGAAACTCATATAAAAATTCTATGAAAATAATAGTTATACCTTAAAAATTATTATCTAATGACCCATTAAGAAATTTGGGCATAGAAAAATAATTCGGACCATGATTTAGAATTTATGTGACTTATTGTAAATAGGGAATAAATTGAAGAATCTATTATTTCATGAGCCAAGTGGATTAACAATTGAAATAAAAATTATGGGTAGACTCCAAACAATATGTGGGGATAGTCCATAAAAGGAATTGGATCAATGGACAACTTATGACCCATGAACAAATTCAAGTATGAAAATAGTAAATAAATAACTTACGTATTATCAAAATGATAGAACTTACGTATCACTATCGTACGTGAGAAAACACATTAGAAAATTTCGTAAAAATTATAAATCAACCTCAAACATTATTCTTAAGAGTTTCATGAAGAGATTCGAGCAACGAAAAATCCGATTGGCCAAGTGTACGTTACACGTGACCAAGTTAACCGAATTAGGGAACTAAGTCGGAAAATTGTTAACACGGAAAAACAACCCAACCATAAATTAAATAAATAGGTTGGAGAGACTTATAACATTATGTATTAGTGACCCATTAATGAAAATGGGCCAATGGATCACTTTTAGCCTAATAATAAAATTGGAACATAAAAATACTCAGAAATTCGTACCTACAAATATGCAATAATAGTGAAGGGCACATTAGGGTTTAAATTAGGGTAATTAGTCATGCAAGGTAAGTCAAAACCGGACCCAACTCTAAGAGGTGGTTTCCTAAACCTTTGCTACCTCCTTTGGGTGAGAGAATCTCAGATTTTGGAAACTAGAATGCAGAAATTCGCAGCCCTCTTTCCTAGTCCCATTAGGACATGAAGTAGCACCCTAAAACTATAAGAACTCTTCACAAACGTTTGGGGAAGGTTTAACATCAAGTTGGGGTCTTGTGCAGCAAGTTTGGGGCGCTGGAGGAGAGGAGAAGGCTGGGGAAAAACGTGGTCTTCTTCCACCTCGCCCTGTAGCGAACCAGGAACCTGCAGGGAGTTCTTTGCATTCAAAGGTAGGCATTCTTGGGTCAAGATTAAAGAAAATAATATCATCTTGTAGAGCTTCGAGTCTAGATTCATTTGCTTCTGATTTTACTAATTTTCATGGAGTATCCTTTGTGTATTAGTCGTTCTCCCTAAGTCGCGCACAGTTAGGGCTTTTCCCGTTCTTCTTATTATGCATACAATTTGAGACCGAACTAGACTAAATCATCAACATCAAAGTTCTTATAATTGTAGTCATGATCATCTTTCATGTTGAACGTTTTGTCTAAAATCTTTTATTAGAGAGTTATGAACCCCGTAAGAGAGTCATGCATAATACTGTGTTTTCGGGTTTGCAGATAGCCTTAGGTTCTTCCTGTTTTTCTTGAGATTTAAGACCGAAGTAGGTCAAGACTCAAACATGAAAGTTCTTTTATTTCGATAGGGTCATCTTTTATGTTAAATGTTTTGCTTAAATGTCATTAGTTTGAGAGTTATAATCTTCGTAATAGAGTCGTGCATGATACTGCGTTTTCTGGTTGCATTTAACTTTAAGTTCTTCATGTTTTTCACAAGGACAAAGACCGAATTAGGTAAAACCCCCAACATCAAAGTTCTTACACTAGTTGTCTTGGTCATCGTTTATGTTAAACGTTTTGTCCAAATATCAGTAGATCTCATGTTACAAGCCTAACATGTAAGTTGCAACGAAGTCATGCATGTTTAGGGCTTTTTTACGTTCTTCCTGTATTGCATGCAATTAGAGACGGATTCAGACCCAGCCCACAACACAAAAGTTCTTGCAATAGATGTCCTCGACATTTTCTGTGTTGAGATTTTGTCTAAAGGTCAGCATATAGAGAGATATAGGCATTTCATGAATATCGCCCTGTGTCAAAACATGGTAAGTCTGAACCAAGAGCATGTCAGATCCCTGTCGGACTCAGGCGCAGACCCTGTGAACGCGACGGCCCGATATGTCACATTTTGAGGTCGGGTCGCGACAGTACCTCTGTCGCGTTCTGGTCGCGACAGTACCCCTGTCGCGTTCTGCCTGCCTGATCTGACGACCCCGTCGCGATCCTTGCAAGACCACGTCGCGATCTCAATTTTTGGGCCAGAAAACCCATCTTGTGCAAGTCTCGCTGTACCACCGTAACTTCCATATCATGTTAACGGTCTTAATTACAGAAAAATGAAGTTGTAAGTATTGGTTGCATTTTAATATAATAAAAGTCAATCACTTGATCTTTCATATCCATGATTTCATGACACATGCACACACGTTGAACCATCAAAATATGGCTTAATTGGCATGAATATGATACATAACATATCTGATAATTAATGCAATTAATTACCTTATTTTAAGAAGTACTTGTTTACAATTCGTGCAATGTTTTGGAACACGATCCCGACGTTCCACTGTTCTAGAATTCCTCTAGAACGTCGAGCACTTGTTTCTATATTTACACACTTTCTTGACTTGGACGAACTCTCCATCGGATACTCCTTCCGCCGGACTAGTGAATCCTTGTGCAAGGCCTCCGTAAGTCTCTCTGATCATGGATTCCCACATGGTCGACGAGCCTGTTGTACCCTAATACCTATGATACACTCTAGGGATCGGTAAGATCCAAACGGCCTTAGATTGTTCTCTCGCTCTTATCTTGAATCACGCTGGACCTCTGGACCTGTGCTTAACGAGGCCAGCAGAAAGATCGTGAGTTCCACCTGACTGCCAATACCTTACGCGCGTGTTGTGCAACTGTTACCATCACTCGTTACTCGACGTTTCATGTGCAATGACCATAAGATCTCATCTATGCTATACTCGCTCGTCTACTCATATTCACGTTCACTCTACTATCCCGTCTCTCTCATCTATTCATCTAGCACTCTCTTGTTACCCTTTGAGCTGTGTGGCTCCTATCGTTTGTTCTATTTCATGACTGTCTAGCGCTATAATATGGGTCTTGTGACTCTACTGTATCAAATGCATACTGTGCAGGGCACGGAGAGTGTCCGAGGGGCTCCAATCTAGTCCTGGGGGCAGAGAGCCACCCGAAAATACCTGCAGGGGCTATTGACGGTGTTCTGCATTGCACCGGTTCTGACTATACTATCTTGGCTAGACATCTAACTACTATCCTTTTAGTCTGAGGAGTTCAGACATACTGTGATATTACTGTGATATCACAAACTGTTATACATTAGTCTGAGGAGTTCAGACGTAATGTACTATCGTGAAACGGCTACTGTCCCAAAGTGACTATTGTCGTACTCTACCAGTGCACCGTTGTGCAACCCTACACGCTATCTTGTTACACGCTACCTTGTTACACGCTATCTCGTTACACGCTATCTCACCATACGCTCTACTTGCTCTACTTGATACTCGCTATCTTGAGTTACTGTGTGCTATCGCGACTTGATCACATTCAAAGTGCAATTTACTCTTTACATGAACATCTACTATCGCCTCTTCTTGCTATACATGTCTCTTGCTATTCTGGACAATATCGTTACTTGCTATTATTGTTATCATTTTCTATCGTGACTTGACTTTAGTCATCGTGCTATACTTGATTCATCTGCTATTTGAACCATGTTACTTGTGCTGTTACTTTCTCGACTTTACATGACTCTCTCTATCATTAGTTACTCTGCCATTTAATGTATTAATTATTTAAAGCCTGCTTGAGCCTGAGATTTAAGTTCTACTGGGCGTTATCGCTCACCCTTCGTTATTTGTTATTGTGTCTCAGGTAAGTTGGACAATGACGTTATACGTACCAATGGGACAAGACCAGAGTGATGAGTGACCTGGAGTCAAACAACGAAGTTACCCTAGCACAATTGGAGTCTAGTAGTTGTTTCTTTAGATTTCTTTTCAATGTAATAATGTCATTGAGCCCTATGTATTGGCTCCGAATTAGTGGTTGTAATAGTCTTAGTGATTTTATAATGAAACGAAGAGTTATTTCAACTATTGTTCATTAGATGCTCTGATGTTTGCGAAAGTATGCGCAATTGTCGTTACCATACTCGTTGTTCGCGTCTCCCTCCGATTTATTCCGCTGCTAAATTGAAGGGGCGTGACACTTACAATTAGCAAAGATATGTCCAAGACGCTTACAAGATTGACAAAAGGATGGAGGATTCGGATATGTCACATGTTGCCACATACCACCTACACCAATACCAATCCAGACACGGTCCGGGAGAGCTTGAGATATATCTAATTGAACACAGACCCTGGCAGCATGCACACGAGACAAACTGATGGTATCTCTGTCGATCTGCAAAACTTGGCCAAGACTACCAGCAATGGATCTGAGCATGGGTTCATTATAGAAATTGGCTGGCAACCCCAGCATCTCCAACCAAACAGGGACTATGGAAGAGTCTTCATCTGGGGAAAAGTTCATCGACCATTGAAAGAATCTGAACAATCTTCCTTTCACAAACAGAGTGTCCTTCAACAAGACCTAAAGATAACCGTTCCTATCTTGGAACTGAATAAGGAGATGGCGCCCATCCATAGCACTAATAACAAAGTCTTTCACAAACTTGAATCGTTGAGAAAAGTGCATGCGTATATCCTGGAAAGAAGGCCTTCCGAGCGGAGTACGAGCGATGATAGCATAGTTGAAAGGCTCACAAGATATTCGTACCTCTTCTAAAGAGAAGAACACTGTAGGCTCTCCAGAGTCAGTGCTTGCAGGTGCGTGAACTTTCAAGGGGAGCGTAGGTGGCTTGATAGATTCCATAAGTATCTGTGCGAACGACATTGGAGGGGTCGAACCATCACGTCCCCATGCAGGTGAGGAGGGGGCATTAATGGCATGCATGCATGGGGTGGACGTCGCGCAGCCAGGAACTGGGCATGGCAGGGCAGCAACACGATCACAAATCTCCTCCTGGGAAAGAGGAGGGAAGTGGGAGGGCCAGGAAGCCCCCCCCTCAGCAACGGCCAAGGCATCGGCCATGGGGCCGCGCCCAGGCGAGGGCGCCGGCGGCGACAAACCCTAGCAGAGCTCTTGTTTCCTTAGAGGGTGCCGGCAGCGACAAACCCTACCCCTGGCATTTGATTAAGTTTTGTCAGATCATGAAGTTAGTGGATCAGTGTATGTGTACTCAAATTTTGATAAATTGTCCATGCTTGCATAAATTGCTATTAATTTCGGTTCGGTAAATAAAAAGGCATGCAAGAAAGAATTGTTGTGATCGATCTATGGTTGTATGATTTAGGGTAATTATGTATTTTCAGATCATGCATATAACATTAGTCTCTGTTCAGACAGTAAGTGGCAAAAATGTATGATGGTGTTTAGCTCCATGTCAACTTAAATTATGAATAGCATGCTAAATAGGTATTTGATTTTCTGTAAATTCCATTTAGCTCAGAAAAATTTGAAAAATTGAATGTATGATCTTGAACCTGAAAATAGCATGTGGTTAGATTTTCAAGTTATTTGGACCAGTATATAAGTAGTTATGCATTTTTCCAAGTGAAATGTAAAGATTTATGCATGTCATCGTAAAGTGATTAGATATCTTAAACCCAACCTGATTGGTGAATTTACTGTGTGTTAAACTCCTGAAATCTGTAGTGTCATGTCAGGAAAACAGAGATATGGATGTGAGTGAGAAAGTGAATGAGATGAAAAGTGATATGTGTAAAACTATGTGTAAAATCGGTAAAATGTGTAAATATGTAACTGTGCCAATGTGACACTGCTTCCGTAGAGGGCAGTGGAACTGTATCAGGGAAAAGTCCCCTGAGAAAGTTTAATGTGTAAGTGACCCTAAGGGCATTAGGGGGAAATCCTGGAGGTGGACAAGTACCACTGGTTAGGGTGGAGACTATTCTCCCGGTCTGCGCAGTCCAAGAGTCGCTATTGGAATGCCTAGATGGCGTCTATGTGTAATGTGATGTGTATATGTCCTTCTTTGGTGGTTTGGACTATGTGTCACGGCACCTAAAATGTGAATGTGTAATGTGTAATGTGTATGTGTTCATGTGTTAATGTGTAAGTGAACAATGTGAACTGTGTATGTGTAAAGTGCAACCATGTGAATTGGAAACTTGTGTAAAGGAAATGTGAAACTAAAAATGTGAGAATATGACATTGAAATCCATGTGAGACAAATCTGAAACCATGTGAAATCAGTAATTTCATGTTGTTATTATCATGTTTATATGTGCGAAAATGTCTAGAATCCATGTTAGGGATAATTGATGAGCACGTGTACAAAATAGCATGATTGGTTGTTCACATAGTATGTTTTAACAATATTGTAGCTCTCATGTGTAGGTTTAGAGCCATTAAACCATGTGAAACCAGCAACTTAAAGCATGTGAAAATGTCTATGTATGTGCTTAAGAACATGTAAAGTCCATGCTAGTTGTGTTTTCCCTTCATATGTGCACAGTGTTCATGTTGGTAGCTCTCATGTCTTGGTTCTTTAAAGGCAAAATTTCACAAGTAAATGGAATAGAGAGCATGTGATAGGTAAGTTTTATTCTTAGAAATCTGAAAGCATGATCCATGTATTAAATTGTAGAACTTTCATGATAGGTTGCAACTTTCAAATGACTAGCATGCCATGTGTTGAAATTTGTGAATGTGCGTGTAGAAACCACTATGACTTATACGTGTATGTTATGAGTAGTGTTGCTTGCTGAGTCTTTAAGACTCACTCCTTGCTTCGGCGTACAGGTATAGATGGTGACGAGACTCTCGTGGAGGAGACGGTAGAGACAGACTCCGAGTGCGGAGTTTAGATTGTTGGAGTAGTTGCACCCTTTTGTGCTTTCATAGTATGTAAAAGCGACATTGTACTAGAACTATCATGAGAAAATTGTATAAGTGTGGACATTGTGTACTTAAATTTCAGCAATTTAATTATGTGAACTTTTAGCTCTTAATGTAATTTGCAAATCTCATGTATGTTTAATGTGGATGATGAATGAATGAAGACAGTTGTCTTTTACTTCCGCTAGTCTGTTCGTATATTCGCGTGTATCTCAGCTGTTTGTATCGTTTGGGTAAATGTCCCACTGTGAGGACTCTCGCTATACCGACGTGGGTTGGTATAACCGTACCGGTATAATGAGGGCCGTCACAGTCCTTGTCGAACCACGAGGACGATCTGGTTGAGATCGAGTGGTGCTAGTGGACAATGCCCTGCATGCCGTGGTGTTCTCCACGTGCATATTATTGCTTGGTTTTGGGTCACCATTGAGAAGCTCTCATTTGGCCTTGTCGTAGGTGCTAGTTGTTACTAGTTGTGCGGAGCCATTCAGCGGAGTCTTGTGGATGACCTCTTTGCATTTTCCTCGGTTGTCGTCAGAAGTTGGGACCTCTGTCTAGTCGCTGGCGACTGAGTGAGTTACTGACCGGTTGGTCTCAACAGCGTGGTCTGTTGAGGGCTCAGTCATGTGGTTTCCGACTGGCGATTTTCAGTGTTTTTGGTCGGCTAGGTGCACGCCGCGCCTGTGGAGTTGTCGACATCTACTTGTGTGCTCCGCGCCATTGTTTGTGCCCTGTAAGCCGTTGGATGTCTGGTTAGGCACTCCCTTTGTGGCAGGGTCGTGCTGGCGACCACCGGGAAGTCGCAGTGCGACTTAGTGGTCCCTTTGCACCTATTGCCTTCTCCGAAAGGGTTTCGCCCTAAATTTTGAGGATGAAATTATTTTGTTGTTGGATATATTGTAACATCTCGAGCTTTCCGGCTTTCCGTTTGTGTTTGGGATGACTTGCCACTAACGCGTCTGGCCTTGGCGACGCATTAGTGTCGCGACAGAGCTGGCCATCGCGATAGTCATTCAGGTCGCGACCACCTGGTGCGTCGCATTCCTGTCGTTCCCGGTCAACGGGTCATGACAGGGTTCTACTTTTTGGACGTCTGGCACATGTCAGAAGGGCAGGCGTGTCAGAGCGGCTGTCGAGTTGTCGCGGCGTCCCTGGGGGACGCGTTCTGGTCACGGTGTGGACGGCCGTCGCGTTAATGTTGGTAACGCGACGCCCCGCCCCATCACGTTCTGGGGGCCGGAGGCTAAAAGCCTTGGCCGGCTTCCCCCTTTTCCTCTTTCTCTCCTTTCTCTCTTTCCTCTCTTCTCTGAGGTGGAGAGGTCTCCCTCTTGTCCTTCTCCGGTGTTGGAGCTTGTAGAGAGGTCGGCTGCTCGTGCGGACCTTGGAGCATCGTCATGGAGCGAGGAGGAGGTGTTCTTGCCTTCGTGAAGGCCCCTTCGTGGATTCAATTCTTCATTTTCAGGTAGGGATTTCTAGAACTCTTTCCTTTCCAGGCGATTGGGAGCCTTCATGTGTGAATGCGTGGTTTTACAGCTTTCCCCATGCTCCCCTCCCCATGGTGTGCTTGTTTGTAAGTGTGGGCGACCCAAGGATGTAGCATCCTTGCGATCTGCCTCCCGATTGATGTCGCAATCGCAGAGCGCGTCGTGACATCACAGGAGGCATCGCCCCAGTTGGACGCGACCTTATCACGGTGTGGTTGGCCATCGCGATAAGGTTCGGGTCACGACTAGGTTTCCCATCGTGACAAGGTTGTTGTCGCGACTCTCCTCTCCGTCACGACTTGGTGCTTGTCGCGGTTTCCCTTTCCGTCGTGATTCCATCGCGATGGGCTAGGAGGGCGCGACAAGACTTGGCTTGCCTCGGGTTGTTCCGTGGCCGCAGTTGGCTTGTCGGCGTGTGCCCCAGGGCAGGGTTGCCCTTAGGACCTTCTGGTGGGAATGCGGCTGGTTGGCTCGCTGCGTTTAGTGACTGAAGGTGACACCTTAGTTGCCGTGTCTTAGCGACGGTGCTAGAAGGCTCGCGTCTGTTAAATAATCGATTGTCTGTCGGTCAATCGATTATTAGAAGAGCTATGGTTTCTGTTTTGTTTGGTGGTGTTCCGATTTCTCGCGCCGTGCCGTGTGTGCTGGTGTTGGCCGACGGCCCTTCTGGGGGTTTTCGAAGGGGTGCCGTGTGTGCCTGTGCCTACTAGGGTTGTCTTGGTTACAAGCCAGCAGTGCCGTTTTTCTGGTGGTTGCCCTGCTAGTTCTCTATTCGCCCGGTGCTAGGCACTTGAGGGCTTATCTGCGAGATAGGTTGTTATCGTTACCTGGGACCCCCAGTCCCGCGCGTCTGTTAGAGGGAGTTCTCTAGGCGGCGGGTGTGCTCAAGTCACGGACTTGGAGCAAAAGGGAAAAATGGTGGGGACAGTGCCGTAGAGTCACTTGTGGAGCTCCATTAGCTGGGTCTGGGTTGCCAAGGTTGCTGTGGCACTCTTTCGGTGCGGACCATCTAGTCCTTCTCACTGCCTCGCTCTACGGTGGTTCCGGAGCCATGTAGGGAGGTTAGACATGGGGCCGCAACTCGACCGGGCTGTGGTGGTTGTGGTTGTTCTTTGTTGTGACTTGCTAGCCTCACTCTATCTGGTAGGTTGTAGGCAGGAGTAAGTGGCTGGCGAGTTGGCGGTGCGGACGTTGTGTCCTCCTCTTGGCTGCCTGTGGCGGTGGCATGGTTGCTCTTGCTATGATGGAGTTTCTCACGTTGTTTTCAAGTGAGTCTAGTTGCCCTAGCCTACACAGTGGTTGTAGCATAGCCGTGTCTAGTTTCCATGGGCTCTGTTGGTTTGGCCTTGTGGGCCGTGTTTAGTGGTTTCCATCCTGCGGGTTCTCTCAGGGTGCCTTATGCAGGCGCCCAACCACTGGTTCTATAACCCGTTTCTTTGTGTCGTCCGTGGAGGCACCGACGAGTGTAGTTCCCTGACCTCGTGGCGTGTCCAAGGTCCATGGTGGTTCTGCTTGTGGGCCCCTGACCTTGTGAAGGTCTGAGGTGGCTGTGTTTGGGGTGAGAAGTTCTTTCTCATGTGGTTGCTCGGTGTCTCTCGTGGTGACACCTGGTTGTTCCTTCCCGTCCTCGTGGAGGTCTGGGATGTTGGTGCTTGTGTCGTGAGACTCTGGTCTCACGTTGTTGCTCCGGTGTTCCGTGAACTCATTGTCTCGGCAGGTGCGTACCGAGAGTTGCTTCCGCATTGTGTTTGACTCCGCTGGTTCTGCAGGAGTCGTGTTTGACCCGACCCTGGTTGTGGGTCATGGCATTACTCTGTTCCACTGCCTTGTAGCACTGTGCAGTAGGTGTTTTCCCACTTTACTGCTTTATAAAGTAGTTTGCTTCAGCTTTCGTTGGAGTTCCTACTACTCTGGCTGGTAAGGGACTAATTATCCCTACTTAGCCTTGTTTGCGAGGCTCACCCCCCTACTCTCTTCAGGTAGGGACTCGCTATTGTAGGACTTTGTTGCCGGACGTTCGTGGTGGCGGTTTGTATGCCATGCATTTCCAGGAGTGTGAGTTGCGAGCGTGTGAGCTTTGTACAGTGTGAGTTCAGAGTGGCCTTTTTGCAAGTCCTCGGGGTATGCCCCTTAAGGACTGCACCTTTCTTTCTGTACCTGTACTATTATTTGGGACATGTTGTACATAATTTCTTTATTATTGTACAAACTTTCTTGTTATAGTTATTTGAATTCATTGCTTATCCCACTAGACTAAATTCTAACCCTTCTGGGTCTTCGGATCCATGGGTGGCGGCACGACCTTCGGGGTCCCTGGCGGGGGGGTCCGGGAGGTTAGGTTGTTACACTTAAGAAGACCATGAAAACAAGTTAGATCTGTCCTTCGACGTAGCCCCTTGCCTTAAGCGTGACGAGTGACCAATCTTGATAAATGGTCAAGGGGCTAACCCTTATTAAATAGGTGAAAGGACATAAGTAAATAAATGACATGCATGAATGAATGGGTAAAGTGTTGTCTTGGGATTTTGACAACATTTTTTTTTGAGTTTTGAAATATTTGATTTTTTTGGAGTTTTGAAACATTTGTTTTTTTTTTAGTTTTGAAATATTTGAAATTTTTTGGAGTTTTGAAATATTAGATTTTTTTGGAGTTTTGAAATATTTGAAATTTTTTTGGAGTTTTGAAATATTTGATTTTTTTGGAGTTTTGAAATATTTGATTTTTTTAGAGTTTTTTTGAAAGGCTCCTAAAGTCGACGTTAGCCCTTCCTAAAATAAGACGCGTGAGACGGAAGGTAATCACCCCTTTTGGGCCACAACACGTAGACCAATTCAAACCACTGGTTAAGAGTCTTGGTCACTATCTCTTTTCGCCACTCTTTGCCATGCCCCTATTTTATCATGTATTTTTCTATCCTTTCTTTTGCCTCTTTGTTCCTTCGCTTTTGTTATTTTGACCGTCTCTGTTTGAGACGTCCTCTTGTTAGGGTATGCTTATGGTTGACAAGCTCGCCCTTATGACTCTTGCCCCTACACTTAGACCGGTTCGGGAGAGAATGACCATCGCATCGCTTGACTAGGGCTTACGTAGCCACAATACCTACTAAGTGCAGCTACCCGGGCTTGCCGTGTGTGTTTGTTGGTCCTACCTTAGAGCAACCCTTGACGATTGGGGAGAAGGACTTTGGACTCTTAACACAGAGTAATCCCTAATCTAAGTGTTGTGGCCTCACGCCAGTAGACCTAGGGATAGAATCTTTTGAGGTACAACCCATTCCACGGATGTGACAATTCTGCACCCTCGACATTGATTAAGCGATAGGCATTTCCTGGATATACCTCTTTCAGAACATATGGACCTTCCCATTTAGTTGTAGTTTAGACCTTGGACCTCCAGGTTTGATAAAAAAGCATTTCAGGACCATATTACCCTCTTGGAATTTTCGTTCAATTACCTTCTTTTCAAAAGACATTAAGATTTGCCTTTGATATGACAGTACATGATCGGTCGCCATTAGTCGCCTTTCATCTAAGAGTTTCAATTGGACTAGCAACGCCTATCGACGTTCGTCGAGATTAAGTTCCTTATCAAGTTGGACTCTTAGTGAAGCGATCAGGATCTCGTATGGAACTACCGCCTCCATCCCATAAGTAAGAGCATACAGGGTCTGCTCTGTGGGAGTACGGATAGAGGTATGATAAGCTCATAGAGCCTCTATTAGCTTTTCTGGCCAATCAGCGAATTTATGTGATTCACAAGTTTTCTTTAAGATTTTAAGAAGGCTTTTATTAGTTGCTTCAGCTTGGCCATTGCCTTATGGGTAATATGGAGATGAATGATGCAGAGTGATGTTGTATTTCTTACAGAGGTCCTAAAGTTCTTGTGAGATGAACTACGGCCCGTTGTCTATGACGATGCTGCTTGCCACTCCGAACCGCGAAATGATATTCTTCATGATAAAGCTACACATTGTGGATGCTTTGATTTCTGAGAACGCTTCTGTCTCTGCCCACATGGTGTAATACTCAGTTGCTGTTAGGATAAATAATTTTTGTTTGATTTGAGCATTAGGATGACCAACGGGGCCAACAATATCAAAAGCCCACATGTAGAATGCCCAAGGTGTGGAATATGGATGAAGTGAGGACGAAGGAGCATGTATTTTATCAGTATGGAGTTGGCATTTGACGCACCTACAGACGTAGATGGCACAGTCTTCTTCTAGGGTTGGCCAGTAGTAGCCCTGCCGAATGATCTTCTTAGAAAGCATCTAGCTGTTGACATGCCCTCTGCATTCACTAGCATGGGCTCCTTCCACCACTTTCCAAGCTTCGTCATCATTAAGACATCTCAACAGAACTCCATTAAGAGCCTGCCTGTACAAAACTTCTCCGATGACTGTGTATCTTAGGGCGGCCCTTCTTATGGCCTTGTGATCCTCCGAGTTCGCCCCTTCGAGATATGACCCATCCTTATAGTATTGCTCAATCTCAAAATACCATTGCAATTCTTCTTCATCCAGGATCTTCTTGAGCTCAGCCAACATGATTTGTTGTACTCCTCTCTTCCTAGCCCTCTCTTTTAAGGTTGTCCTAAGGTTCTTGAACCAAGGATCTTGGGGAGATGGAACATCGAGTCGTTGGACGACAATTGTCTTGGTCCGGTGGCTCAGAGGGAAGGATAGAGAAGAAGCTAGTGACGCCAAGGCATCAGCCAGGATGTTTTGTGAGCGAGGAGTGTGGACATAGATAAGCTTGAAGAATTGCCTTGCCAACAATGTGACCAAATCTTGATATGGTTTAAGCTTTGGGTCCCGAGTGCGGTAAGTTGAGAGCACCTGCCACACAACAAGCTGAGAGTCTCCTATGATTCTAAGGTGGGATGCACCCAAGATATAAGCACATTTAAGACTAGCTAGGAGAGCTTCGTACTCAGACATGTTGTTAGTGGCGGAGAAGGATAGTTGAAAGGTGATGGGGATGGTAATACCCTCTGGGGTGAGCAGCACGGCTCCAATGCCCCATCCCTAAGAATTGAGTGCACCATCGAAATGAAGGGACTAGAAGGGATCTATGGAGATGACCGAGAGCTCTTCATCGGGAAACTCCTCGTGGATGGAGTCGCTGTGAGGGATTGGCAAATGGCATGGTGCTCAGCGATGGCATATCCTTTGATGGCCTTTTGGACCACAAAGGAGTTGTCGAATTGGGAGAGGAAGCTCTGCCAGCATGCAAGCCGATCCGAGAGGACAGGTTTTTCTAAGAGGTACCTAAGTGGATCCATCCTCGAGATCATCTTGACCTCGTAGGCAAGAAAGTAATGCTTGAGTTTTTGAACTACCCACACGAGCGCGGCACAAGTTTTATCTGCGGTGGTGTACTTGGATTCTGTGGTGTTGAAAAGTCTAGAAAGATAGTATGCTGCCCTTTCTTTTCCTGATTCATCATGTTGTACAAGGACAGCACCTAGGGAGTCCTCAATGACTGAGAGATATAGGATCAATGGTTTTCCAGGTACAGGAGGTTGCAAAACTGGGGGATTCATGAGATACCTCTTCAAATCATCAAAGGCTTCTCGGCACTTGTCATTCCATTCGAACATTGCCCCTCCTTTCAAAACATCATAGAATAGGCGACATCTTTGTGAATGCTATGATATGAATCTTCTAATGAATTGCAGACATCCAATCAAACCTATTAGTTGTGAGAGATTCTTTGGAGGCGGTATTTCAGTGATAGCCTTGGCCTTGTTTGGATCGATCTCAATTCCCCGCATACTAACTATGAAGCCTAGCAACTTTCCTGATGATACCCCGAACACACACTTCTTCGGATTCATTCTTAGTTGGTATTCCCTTGATCTTTGAAACACCTTGGTGAGGATCTCAGGGTGTTCTTTCCTGGTTCTTGACTTCACCAAAATATCATCCACGTAGACTTCTACATAGACATGCATCTTGTCATAGAAGATGGCCATCATCGCCCCTTGATAGGTAGCCCTAACATTCTTTAATCAAAATGGCATGACTACATAACACTATGTACCCCAGGGCATGGTGAAGGAAGTTTTCTCTTGATCTTCAGGAGCTAGATGGATTTGGTTATAACCAAAATACCCATCCATGAATGAGAGGGTCTCATACCCAGCAATGTTATCAATCAGCACATCAATGTGAGGAAGCGGGAAGTCATCCTTTGGACATGCCTTATTTAGGTCCCGGAAGTCTATACAGATTCTGACCTTTCTGTCCTTCTTCATGTCCAGGACTATATTTGCCACCCAGTTCAGATAAAGCACTACCCTGATGAATCTGGCTTTGTGGAGTTTGTCCACCTCGTCTTTCATCTTCAGGGCCATTAGTGGGTGGAATCTTCTGAGTTTTAACTTTATGGCCTCTACCCGTTCTTTCAACACATGTCGGTGCTCCACTAATGAGGGGTCTAGGCCAGTCATGTCCTCATATGACCAAGCAAATGTGTCTTTATACTCCCTCAAAATTTGCACCAGTTCCTCTTCTTCTTCAAGAGGGAGGTTCACTGAAATCATCACAATCCTGGGTTCTTCTTATGTTCTAAGGTTGACTTCCTTAGTAGGTTCATCCACTGCCGTCGTAGGCTCATCCACCACTAGCGTACATCTCGGCAGTGTCATCTACTTCGCTATGCTCTTAATCGATTGGGTCCTCATCATTCATGATTTCATAGACACCAAACCCGTCGTCCATAAACACCCCATCCTACACAATTTCTTCTTCTAACATCAACGCCTCTTTTGTGAACTCCTCTATTAACAATAGTGCTTGACATCATCGAGCTAACTCCTGAAAGTATATGAGGGGAATAGCCTTGCCCCGCTACTTCCTAGGGCGATGTTTAAACTTGGTGGACGGTGGGTGGACCTGACTCTCTACCCTCAACTCGCCTAAACTAAGACTAGACTCTCCTACCTTAGACGACTCTACTTGACTAGATGACGCTACATGACAAATTGAGGACATGGGGTCCTCAAAGAAGATGGCTCCTAATGAAGGAGTGGAAGGGGGAGCCCCAGTTGAGGGGTGTCCCTAAGTAGGAGAGTGAAGGAGGTATGCTGGCTTCTCAACATCAATATGCATTTGAAAATCGACATTTTTTTTCAGAGTCTAGTGGAGAGCATGCAACACGAGAGAGTGATCTCGTAGTTGCTTGGATCAGATTGTTGAGCAGTGAAGACTGAGTGTGGGAGGCCAAGAGTGAGGATGTTGTGTGTAGCTGCCAGGAGTTGGGGAGACAATTGAACGATTATGGGATGGGAGGAAGGAATGAGACTGGGGAGGAGGGAGCACAGGAGTGATGGATGGATGGCCAGGCATGTGCCTCTCTACAGCTTTTCCACCATCTTCCCTTCTTCGTAAGGAATGTCTGGCTCTCCCACATATGTGGCGTCGCTCATCAACTGCTGCTTGGACGTGATGGATGTGGGAGGATCTAACAGTTTAGCTGCGGCTGGCGGCCATGTTCTCTCTTCTTCATAGAATAGACGGCTGAAGGCTATAGTGATGTCTTCCATGTCGAACCAGTGATACCATTCAGCCTCTGGGTCTCTTGTCTTACTTTTTTTCCCTTGGCGGAGTGTTTCCAATGCCTTGTATGTGAGCATGGGGGCCATGTGCCGGGAGAAGTTCTTGCCATGTATATCATGTTGTGACAGCTCTGCCTTGACCACTATAGTGTTGTACCATGGTTGGGTTTGGCCTCTGATAAAACGATACCATAGTGTCTATGTGAGTGGTTGGCGGTCTGCCATGAGAGTGGATATGCTGGATGACTATGGCTTGGACTTCTCCCTGTAACCAAGTTCCCATCGGCTCTTCATCACAATGTCTAGAATAGGATTGGTAATGCCTTGGAGTTCTGCCCCTAGGCCTTTTCCTTCTTCATAGCCTAGCTTCATCATAATCTACCACCCCTTAGTATTTAGTGTCTCCTTCCTCTTGACCACGTTGACTTGTGCAGGACTGGCCTCTTGTTTGGAATGGAATGAGTAGGCCCAAGGATAGTTGATGTCCAGCATCGAGACAATGGGCTTATTGGCTGGCCATACAGCTGGGATAAGAGTATCGTTAATGGCACCGACTTTGTGAGCAGTGGCTATGCATTTGACTTTGGTAACCTGTCCTTGGAAAAGGAACTTCAAGCATTGGTGTGCAGTGGATGGTACGGCCCCCAGTGCTTCTAACTATAGGTGCCCCAGGATGGCCTTGAACATGGGGTCGATGTCAATTACATAGAAATCGACCGTGACGGCTAGCGGCCCCAGTTCATCTTGTACAGTCACCATGCCGTGGCAAGATCTTCTGGAGTTGTCATATGCGGCTATGGTGATTGGTGTCGGTCTTAGCAGTCCCTCTGACACATCACACACCCTTAAATTGCTCAGTGGGCAGACATTAATTGATGCCCTAGTGTAGACCAATGCTGCCCCTACTACTACATGGTTGATGACTAAGGTGCCACAGAGTGGGAGCCTTCTGGCTTCTAGGGGTGCTAGTTCATTTTCAGCAAATGTGATGGCCGACCCATGAGTTACCATGGCTAGTGCACTTGGGAGTTTGTCGGCAAGCATGTTCTCATTCACCACTACCCTTTGCAAGAAATTTCTCAAAGCTTCTTGGTGCTCTTTGGATCTCTTTATCAATTCCAGTATAGAGATCTTGGCCAGCACATGATCAAGATGTTTGAGGATATCATAGTGTATGCCGGGCAATGGCTCAAACACCCCCTTTTCTTGTGGTTGCTGCTGAGGTGGTTGCAGGACCTGTTGGGGATTGTTTGGCTAGAGGATGTAGTGGAGATGGGTGGATACAGGCGACAGAAGACTCGTCCGCTCCGTAGGGTGGTGGGTTGGTTGATGGGTTGTCTAGTCTAGGATAAGGTGGCAGCAGAATGTTGTTCCAGCCCCGGTGGTGACAAGATAATGGGTGTGGGAGTGGTTATGATGGGTGGAGGTGGCATGGAGATAGGTGGTGCGAGAGGTATGATAGGTGGTAGGATAATGGAAGGTCTAGCAATTGGAGTGGATGTTGAGTCGACGGTCAGTATGATGGTGTTGGCCTGGGAAACTAAAGGAGGGATTGATTGAAGGGCCATGGCGGCCGGTTGTATTGTTTGAGGTGGTTGAGGATATTGGTGGTTAATAGCAATCATCTGCTAAACATCCGGTTCATCATCATGTGTCCAGTTTGCTTGAGGAGGGGGGTGATGGACAATGGGATTCACTTGGGCTGGTGGTGGTGGTCGATTGGGAGCTGGCTGGTGGTTTGGTAGTGGGTTATAAACAATCCCTAGGTCATGCAACGGCTGTTGTTGCTGCTGTTGTTGAGGGGGTGGTTGGTGTTGTTGTCTTTGTTGCTGCCTTTGTCTTTCTTTGATATCTCCGATCACTCTTTGAAGAGCTGTCCAGTCTAGCCTGTTCTGCTCATGGAGATCATACACCAGTTCTTTGAATGTGAAGCACTGCTCAATGGTATGACTTGGTTACCGGTGGAACATGCAGTACCTTGTTTCGTCAACACTCTAGTTCAATGGGCTTTCCAGAGGGAGTTTGATGGCATCTGTGGAGATCAAGGCCAAGAAAATGTCGGAGAGTGTCTCAGGGAGTGGTGGGTACTGAGTTCTCCTTTGACCTAGGGGACGCCTTTGTTGGGAGCCATCAGGAGGTGGTACTTGGTTATATTGGCATGGATGGCCTTGTAGTGGATTAGTGGGATTTTGACCCTGGGCTGTATAGGAATGGTGATTGTTGTTTTGGCCAGCAGGGTTGAATGCACTCACTTCCTCATTGACTTGGACACCCTCGGTAACTGGCCCCTGAGGTTTTCTTTGGAAGCGGGATTCTTGGGGTTCGAACATGGAGTGTATGGGGGAGTCTTTGAGCTGGGTTTGGTTAAACCGGGCCCGGCTATAGAGCTAATGCATAGTGGTGATATCATTCATTGCTAGGACATTTTTATAAGCGGGGGTTGCATTGGCATTGATGATCTTGATTTTCTCTACCTCCAGAAGGTACCTGGGGACTCTTGTGGCCATTTGTCTCCATCTGTCGGCATATGTGGCGAACTTTTCATCCGTCTTCATTCTTTCTGCCATGAGACCCTATCTTGGAACTGTTCAAGAAACATCCCTTTAACTGTGGCGAAGTCCTCCTCATCCTCGGGTAGCAATGAGTAAAACCAATCTAGTGTTGGCCCATCCAATGACCGACGGAACAAATATGCCATCAAGTGGCAGTCATGCTGATAAGGTGCAGACTCATAGATGAAGTCCTTGATGTGAATGTATGGGTTGCCAGTGCCATTGTACTTGCGGTACTTTGGAAGTTCAAATGGAGATGTGACCCACAGGCCATTGAAATTACGCATGTGAACATCATGGTGTTGCCTAGGGTCGACTTGCTTTCATAGCTCTTTGAGTTCCTTCTTGAGAGACGCCCACTCAGACATCATGTTGGGAGTGGCGGATGGTTGAGCATATAAGGAGGAGGCACGAGATGCGGGCCTGGCACGTAGCTCAAGCTACTGTGGTGGATAGCAAGGGAGATAGGGGGGAGATCGAGGCCTCGACTCACGTAGATGGTAGTGCTCAGATTCAAAGGGTGTGAATTGAATGGCCCGTGGCTGGATGGGGGTGTTGTCGACTTGTACCGTGATGATACGGGGGCCGGAGGTAGACGCCATAGGGCGAGAAGCGCCCGCCCTGGGAGAAGGTGATGAGACGACCTTTCCTTTGAGAGACATCATGAGATCTTGAATTTGTGATTGATCAAGCTTAGGAATTAAGCACATGAGTTGAGCAGTTTGATCATCCGCTTGAGGGGGACGGATAGTTTGTGATGGGCCATCATCATCGGGATGGTGACTCTCACTGGCGTGAACTGTGGCAACCCAGGGTCGGGTCAACTCCTCAAAAAGATCCTGAGGAAGAGATTCCTTATAGCTTTGGGAGGTGTAGAAGGCAGCATCTAGGTTCTCATCATTGTAGACTGGGTTCAAATAAGACTCCATGTTTGGAAAGTGAGAGTTCTTGACACACGAAAATAGGGGACGCCTGTCCAGACTTAAAAGACGAACTCACCTAAATGGACACCTAGTTTCCTAAACAAGCAATCCTATGCAAACAAAAGAAAGAGAAAATGTCTCACCCAAAGCAAGCAATTGACAATGATGATGGTTTCTTTTATTTGGTTCAAGTTTGCCTTTTAATGGATTGAATTATTTAGAAAAATTCCTCAAAGGATGGGTTTCCTAAAGAGAGAAGGCTTCCAACTTCGGGTTCGACTAGGATTTTCACAGCCTCACCAATGCATGGATCCTAACTATACGGTGGCAACAGGTACAACCAGCCCGGCGGCCGTCAAGTGAGTGCTCTAGTCGGACACAAGGAATATGTGGCAGAGAGAGCTAACATCGCCGAGGAGGACTACCTAAACTACAATGTGAAAATATGTATGCCCCCAATCTGCACTGGAGTGCATGCGAGAATCTAAACTAAAGCTAGAGAACAGAAAACTAGGCCGACCTACTCTCAGAAGCAGAAGGCGACGATCAACCTGTCGTGACCTGGATCGCGACAGGAAGCGCGTCGTGTTCCTCTTCGCAGTGGACAAAGGTCAAGTGGGACCTGGTATGCATGAAAATTCACGCAACCCTATAGCATGGATGACTAACAGAATCGTATAAGCATGGATCGGGCGCAAAACAACTCAAAGCATGGATGGAGTACTCGACATGAACCCAAAAATCTCAGAAAAGATGGAATTAACAGAACTGACCTAATCGCGACGACCTTCTTGTCGCCTTCAAGGTGGCGACGGCTTTCACGTCACTTTCTCACCAGTGCAGCAGAACTTAAAACAATAGTGAAATAAAACAAAACATGCTGAATCTAAATGAAAACCACGCACATGGAAGACTGAAAAAGGCAGGGGAAGACAGAAACAAGCACGATAGGCACTAGAAGTCCCACCGTGATTGCCAAAAGTTGTAATTACAGGAATTGATCCCCAAATAATGATGATGAAAATTAAGGAAAGGACTGTGATCGCCACCAAAGTAGTTGCAGAATAGTGTTATCATGAATAACAGATGCAAACTACTCTGGAAAAGGAAGAAAAGTGTAGAAGAATACCTGGCTCTAAGAACGCAACAAGAAGGCCGTCGCCTTCTGGAGAACGCGACCAGGAACGCGTCTGTCATGCCCCGCCAATTTAGCAGCGGAATAAATCGGGGAGGCATGAACAACGTGTATGGTAACGTAAATTGTGCATTCAATCATAAACATCAGAGCATCTAATGAACAATAATTACAATAAACTCTTCATTTTATTGATAATTCATCTAAATTATTACATCCAATAATTAAAAGCCAAAACATAGGGCTCAAAGACATCATTACATTGGAAAAGATAACTAAGCAAACAACTAACTAAACTCAAAGGTACTAAGGACATTCCATTGCTATGACTCCAGGACGCTCATCACTCCAGTCTATTCCCGTAGGTGTATGTAAGGTCATCATCTGGCTTACCTGAAAACACATATAACAATAGAATAGGGTGAGCGATAACACTCAGTAGGACTTAATATCTCATGTAAACAAGCATGCTTTAAGTGATTAATGTCTTGTAAATAGGGTAACTAGCAAGAACAATCAAGTATAGTCAAGAGAGAAATAGTCACATGAGAATAAGTGAACGATAATACATTCAACAAGAATATTGCAAAACTAGGATGATAAAGGATTGGTCGTATAACAAGATGGCGTGTAACAAGATAGCGTGTATGGTTGCACAATAGTGCACTGGTCGTCATTGTCAAGCAATAGCAAGTAACACGAAGTGCAAGAAGAGAGAAAGTAATTGAACCATAGCAGTGCAATAGGAGAGTACGACAATAGTCGCTCTATAACAGGACAATAGCCGTTCAATAACATTAAGTAGTAGTATAGTAATAGCAGAGTACGTCTGAACTAATCAGACTAACAGTAATAATATAATATTCAGATGTCTAGTCAATTCAGAACAGTAAGTCAGAACCGGTGTTGGGTTGAATGTAAATTTAATACATCTTTCCTCATAATTTTGACAAGTTGTGAGTTTAATGGATAATGAATGGAACATGTAAAATACGTCACACATGTAATAACAATATTCAAAAAGTATGTTTCCAAACACATTTTATCATTTGTATTCATGATAATGCATTGGACTAATGATTTATGTGTTTATTTCTCAGGGACTTGTACTTCATGCAATGGTAGTGTCGACACACCCACTGCTGGTGTCGACACTAGGCATCAATCCCTGAAGAAAATTCATGAAGACGGGGTTCACTGTGTCGACATAGTCCCAGGCAATGTCGACACTAGACCCAGTCTTCAGAAGTCCCTTTTGCCAGACTGGGACAGTGTGTCGACACAGCCAGTGAGTGTATCAACACTAGAGCCATCTCCCAGAAGACATGTTTTGTGGAATTGGGACAGTGTGTCGAGACACCCAATGACTGTGTCGACACACTCCAGCAACCTTTTTCACTTTAAGTCCCACCAGGATACGTGGCACTCTGGGGATCACTTGGATCGGCCTTGGATCATGTGCCCACATACCCCTAGGGTTCTTTTGGCCATGCTATCTAATTTGCCCCGAAGTAGCAGAACTCCAAAAGAGCCTTCCAGAAAGCCCCCTTTGGTAGCAAGATAGAGCTCTCCTCCTGTTCTTGCTCTCCTTGTGCTGCTTCAAGCCAATTCCCATCCTTGCAAGCACAAGAAGTGAAGATTGATCCATGAAGATGAAGTGAGATCACTTCCAACGGAGCAGATCAAGTAGAAGCAGCCAATTGAGAAGAGTTCAAGGAAGATCCAGAGGCACAAATTGCAGAACATCGCCCAGGGACTTCAAGAGTTCAAGCATCTTCTCAATTCAACCTTCTACAAGGGAGTTCATCTGAAGAACAAGGATTCTACATACAACTCCTCAATTCCCCTTAGTTCTTCTGAGTCATTCTTGAGATTGTGCATGATTTGTTGCACTAGTCTCCTTGAATGAACTCTTTATGGATCAGATCATTGCTAGAGGATTTTGATCTTGTTGTTTTTGATCTAGCAAGTTGGTTGTAAGCCTTTGTGCTCAATTGTGTTGAGTCGTCGCACTCAGGTTGTGTTTGAGCAGTTGTGCTCAGATTTCTAGAGTGGTTGTGCTCTAGAGGTTGTGTGTGAGTTGTTGAACTCAGTGTGTTGGAGTTGTGAAGCTCCAGTGTGTGGTGTACTCAAGTTGAGTAGTGGAGCCTCACTGTGTGAGGGGTGGATGTAGGAATCACATGGTGTGATTTCCGAACCACCTAAAAATCTCCTGTGTAGTGGTTTGATCTGTGATTTCATTTTACTTTGCACTAGATGTATGCATAGGATTTTCACTTACACTTCTAATCAACTTGATCACACACTTTAATCACTTAATTTAAACAATCACTCATCAGATCTGTGAATTGCTTTTCTAAGTTGACTCTGATTCAAAACATCTGTTTAAATTGGCTAAGCTTCCGCAGTTTTGGCCTAGATCTATTCAACCCCCCCACCCCCTTCTAGATCTAGTCCATCCCATATTCGATCTTACAATTGGTATTAGAGCGGGTTCATATCTGATCTGAGTGTTTCTGTTTGTTCTGTGTGTTTCACTTGCTTGTTTGCTAAGTGTTTCTTTCACTATAATTTAGTTTGATCAATGGATTCTCGAGGTTTTATTGTTGAAGCCCATTCCATCAATAGGCCACCATTCATCAATGGGACTGACTATTCCTATTGGAAGAATCACATACAAGTCTTCCTTAGAGCCCAGAACTATGAGATTTGGAGGGTAGTTGAGGTAGGCCCTTATGAGAACCAGGGAGAAGAGAAAACCAGGACAAGGGAACAAATTAGGAGGGTCACCCTAAACTATAGTGCCATGAACATGGTTCAATGTGCAGTCCACCCAAAAGAGTACTCAAGAATCTCCATGTGCAAATCTGCTAAGGAGATGTGGGATATGCTTGAGTTACTTTATGAGGGAACATCCCAAGTTAAAAAAACCAAAGCAAATATTCTTGTTTCTGAATATGAATTATTCATGATGAAATATGATGAGTCAATTTCTGAAATGTTTGCTAGGTTCATGATTATTGTAAATAGACCGAAGGCTCTAGGTAAGGACTACACTGATGCTAATTTGGTAAGAAAAATCTTGCGCTCTCTTTCTTCAATTTGGCACACTAAGGCCACAGTTATTGAAGATTTTAAAGATTTATCCAAAATCTCTTTGGATGAACTCATAGGATCTTTGATGACTTATGAGATAAATTTGAAGAGAAATGAAGAGCACATAATCAAAACCAAACCAGTAGCACATAAAGCTTCATCTAGTAACAAGGATGAGATTGCCCTCATGACTATACAATTCAGAAAATTTCTAAAATCTAGAAAAGGAAAATTCACTGGGAAAAAGAAATTCTCATATGGGAAAAGAAATACTTCCTTTTCAAATGCCAATTCAAATAGAAATCAGAAAATTGACGAAGTTGTTATTTGTTACAGGTGCAACAAACCAGGACACATGAAAGGAGAATGTCCTGAGAACAAGAAGGAAAAATACAAGAAGATCAATAAATTCAAAAAGCCTAAAGCAATGGTTGCCACTTGGTCAGATGAATATCCAAGTGAAAATGAAGAAGATAGGTCGTCAAGTTCTGAAAGTGAGGAAATCTGCTTTATGGCAAACAGTTCTGATGGAAAGGTAAGTACATCCTTTGAAGATTATACAACTGATGATTGGCAAGATACTTATGCTGAATTAGTTGAAAACTATTCTGAAACAAGAATAGAAAATAAGCATCTAAAGAAGAAAATTGAAAACATCTTGCATAACCAATCAACAAACAAAAGAATCTCTGAATTGGAAAATGAAGTGGCTGAGCTCAATGAAGAAAAAGAAAATCTTCTAAATGTAATTGATGAGCTCAAGATTGCATCCCAAAAGGCCAACAATGACTTTATGAAACTGTCTGAAAAACTGGAATTGCAACAAAAAGAAAAAGAACAAAGTGATGACGAAATCAAAACTTTAGAAAACCAGTTGAAAGAAAAAGAACAAGTCATTGAAACCTTTACAAAAGGAAAAGATAATCTGGATGCCTTGTTAGGAACAAGAATGAAATCTGTAACACATGGACTAGGATTTTCCACACAAAACTTCAAGAAAGACAAATCTGGTGAAATGAGGGAAAAAGCACCTTTAATAAAATTTGTCAAAAGTCCTAGTCCTGAGAAAAACAAAAATAAGCAAGTGTCAAACAATACAACAATTGGTATCACAACAAAAAATTTGAAAAACCAGAACAAAGAGAAACCAAACAGGTCGACACACTCACCTGACAGGTGGACACCAGTCAACAAAAAGATGAAATCTGTGACTGTTGAGTCGACACCAATCAAAGATAGGTCGACCTACTCAACCTCAAAAACCACCAACCAGTCAACCACAAAATCAAATAAAAACTTGAAAAATAAGAAAAACACAAAAGAAAACATTCATGATAAACTTTGGACTTCCAAGACAACACATCAAGCTGATTGGATTAATTCTTGGAACCAATGGTATCACAATCCTTTTTGGTACCACTCTCAATTCTTTCATCTAAACTTTTTTATGTACCAACAAAATCCTTGGTTTGGACCTCCACAAATGAACAATCATGTCCAAATGCAAAACTCTCATCCTAATGAGAAAAAGAACACTGGTGTTTTTATTCCAAAAGGGAAGGATAAATTGAAAAAGGCAAAAAACGCCATTGAAATAAAACAAAAGCAGAAAACAAGTCAGATTTGGATTAGAAATGATTTGATGTCATTGTTCAAACAACCTGATGGTCCCAACAATGTTTGGGTACCAAAATCTTCTCTCCACTGATTAATTTTGCAGGAAGGTCGTGCACCCAACTAAAATGTGTGGTTTCTTGATAGTAGGTGCTCACGACACATGACAGAGATAAAGCAAATTTTCATTCCTGATTGAAAAGGAGGGAGGTTCTGTCACTTTTGGAGGTAAAAATAAAGGAAAAATCATTGGATCTGGAAAGGTTGGTCAATCTTCCTCAAACTCAGTTGATAATGTTTTGTTAGTTGATGGTCTGAATTATAATTTGCTGAGCATTAGCCAACTATGTGACAAAGGTCACAGAGTTGTCTTTGAATTAGATTTTTGCAGAATAATTGACTCTTCAATGAAATAAAATTCTTTGGAAAAAGATAAAACAATATTTACATGATCAACCTTGATAAAAACTTTTATGAAAACATTTGTCTTGTTGTAAATAAAAATGAAATTGCATGGACTTGCACAAAAGACTTGATCATGCAAGTTTCAGAACAATAAATAAGCTTTTAAGGCTAAATTTGGTTAAAGGTCTTCCTGAATCTTTTTCAAATGTAGAGAATCAAATTTGTGGGATTTGTGCCCAAGAAAAACAAACTAGAAATCTTTTAAAACCGTCAATCATGTACTCACATCTAAGCCACTAGAATTGCTTCATATGGACCTCTTTGGCCAAACAAGAATTCTAAGTCTGAGTGGCAAAAGATATGGTTTTGTCATTATTGATGATTTTACTAGATTTACATGGGTTATCTATTTATCCCACAAAAGTGATGCTTGCCCTAAATTCAGGAATTTCTGTACCACTGCATTAACAAGTTTTCCATATAAAATCAAAAATATTTTGTCTGATCATGGGGGTGAATTTGAAAACAAATCTTTCTCTGATTTATTTGCTGAATTTCACATTTTTCACAAGTTTTCTTCACCAAGAACTCCAGAACAAAACGGGGTTGTGGAAAGAAAGAATAGAACACTTGTGGAAATGGCAAGATCCATGCTCTTGGAAAGCAATTTGCCCAAATACTTCTGGGATGAAGCTGTAAATACATCAAATCATATTCTCAATAGAGCATTGGTCAGACCAAAAATCAGAAAAACCCCTTATGAATTGATGAAAACAAAAAGCCAACCTTGTCTTATTTCAAAATCTTTGGGTGTAAATGCTTTGTTCATAACAACAATAAAGAAAATCTTGATAAATTCGATGCTAAAAGTCAGGAAGCCATCTTTCTTGGCTATTCTAAATTTCAAGAGCATTTATAGTTTATTCTCTCAAAAACAAAACTGTTGAAGAGTCTCTACATGTAGTTTTTGATGAAAATTTCTTTTCAACTCATTATTCTAAATCTTGCAGGGACTGTCTAGATAATGAAGAGGATGACTTCATTGTTGATTCTTCACCAATTGTTGAAGAGAATGAAGACCTTGGTGAAAATTTGAACAATTACTCACCTACACCAAGTGGATCTGGTAATGTTGTTCCAAATTTAAATGCACCTCAACAGGTAATTCCTGAACACAAAATTTTGAGAGATCACCCAATAGAAAATGTTGTTGGCAATGTACATGATAGGGTTAAAACAAGATCATCATTCTTGAATGCCATTCATGAAGACCCACTAGCACTAATTTCCCAAACTGAATTCAAATCAATTGATGAAGCTCTAATGAGTTCAGACTGGATAAATGCAATGCATGATGAACTTCATCAATTTGAAAGAAATCAAGTGTGGGAATTAGTACCTAGACCTAGTGACAATCTGTCATTGGCACTAGATGGGTATTCAGAAATAAATTGAATGAAAATGGTCAAGTCATAAGGAATAAAGCCAGACTAGTTGCCAAGGGGTACAACCAAGAATTTGGAATTGATTTTGAAGAGTCATATGCCCCTGTAGCTAGACTAGAGCTGTAAGAATATTCCTTGCTTTTGCATCTTCATTGAAGTTTAAAGTTTATCAAATGGATGTCAAAAGTGCATTTTTGAATGGATACATAAAAGAAAATATTTTTGTTGAACAACCTCCAGGATTTGAAAATGAAAAATATCCTAATCATGTTTTTAAGCTTCATAAGGCTCTCTATGGTCTTAAGCAAGCTCCAAGAGCTTGGTATGACCATTTGAGCTCTTTTCTACTTGAAAAAGGATACTCTAGAGGTAATGTTGATCAAACTTTGTTCACAAAAATTGTAAATAAACAAATAATTGCAGTCCAAATTTATGTTGATGACATAATTTTTGAATCCACAAATAAAAGCCTGTGCACTGAATTTGAAATGAGCTTGATGGGAGACTTACAATTTTTCTTGGGATTGCAGGTTAACCAAACCAGTGAGGGAATCTTCATAAGCCAAACCAAGTATGTCAAGGAACTTCTGAAAAGGTTTCACTTCCAGAACCTCAAGCACTCAAGCACACCCATTGCAATTAATGTGAAACTAGAAGAAGATTCAATTGGTAAGTCAGTAGACCCAAAGACATACAGAGGTATGATTGGTTCTCTATTCCATCTCACCACTTCTAGACCTGATATTCAATTCAGTGTATGCTTGTGTGCTAGATTTCAAGCAAATCCTAAAGAAAGTCACATGTTAGCTGTTAAAAGAATTTTCAAATATCTTGTTTGAACATGTGATCTTGGTATTTGGTATCCTGCTTGTTGTAAATTAGATTAGATTGCTTATTGTGATGCTGATTATGCTGGGTGCAAACTTGATAGAAAAAGCACAAGTGACTTATGTTTGTACTTAGGTGGATGTCTAATCTCTTGGGCTTCCAAAAAGCAACACTCAGTTACTCTATTAACTGCAGAGGTTGAGTATGTTGCAGCTGGTCGATGTGGCACTCAAATTATTTAGGTGAAACATCAACTTCTTGATTATAACCAAGAGTTAGGTTGTGTTCCCATTCTTTGTGATAATACAAGTGTCATAAATTTGTCTAAAAACCCAATTCAGCACTCTAGAACAAAACACATTGAAATTAGGCATCATTTCTTGAGAGATGAGGTATCAAAGAAATCTTTTGAACTCCTCTTTATTGAAACTGAAAAACAAATTGCTAATATCTTCACTAAACCTCTTCCTGGCAGCAGGTTTTCATCCTTGAGGAGAGAACTTGGTCTTTGCAAATGTCCATCTTCTTGATAACTCTCTTTGGGTTGAGTGTTTAGGCATGTTCTGAGGGGGAGTCATTGTTTCATCATTCTTGTTTGCTTCCTTGATTCATGCTGTTCACATCTCTCACGAATCAACTTCCATTTCTTTTTGTCAATAAATTCTTCAACTCATATTGTGTTGAAATTCTTGGTATATCAAATGGTGATTTGAAGAAAGACAAGTTCTTCTTGTCTGGACACTTTCACTATGCGAGAGTATGTGTCTCCGCCAAGTATCAAGAATTAAATATGCAATTGTTGAGGGGGAGTTTTTGTTCTTCAAAAAGAAACATTTCAGTTTTCCCAATTCCTGCATGTCTTTGTTCTGATGAAAAATTTTTAGAATCATCATTTCAGTAGGAGCTAATGAATTCATAACTCATTCTTTTACAAAATTCAAGATTCCTCTTGAGTTATATCAACTTCCTCTCATGATGTGCTCATTAAGTTTGGCTAGAACCTCAAAATGACTTTTTGATTGATCTACTACATTTTTTGCAGTCAACTCTCAACTATACTCTTCAAGGCTACAGAAATTTAAATCTCTTTCAAAGACTGAAAAATCATGTGTGCTTTGAATTTAAACACCTTCTTTGCAACTGATGTGAGATATAAATGATCTCAATTTTATAAAATTCTCCTTCCATTTATTATTCAACAAAGCAATGGCACAAATGCTGAGAAACTACAAACCTTCACAATGAATGATGTGCCATGTATGTCATGAGGTATTATTGTTATCTCTGTTCAAAGGGGTTCAAAAAAAAAAATTTATCTATACATTTTGATGATGACTGAGTAACTGGAAATATTGACGTCTGATAAACGTATATTTTCATGTCAAAAGGTTGTCATTTACTCCTTGAGACTGGATAATGGGTAAATCTTTAGTAATCAGGGACTATGGTGTGTAAAAAGCATTAGTTCTTGAGTGAAAAAATTTACTACATTTGATAGTTTGATTAAGATTAAAAAAAAAATGTGTCCAAGGAGAATTACTTAAAATCAACATCCTTGTCTTCCATCAGTGTGCCCAAAGTTGTTTAACTTCATCACAAGTGATTTCAATCTAAAAGACATTTATATTTCTTTGGATTTGGAGAATATGGTAGTTTGTCATTGGCTATTGAATGTTCTATATCACTCAAACTATCATTTTAATGGCTCAAGTCAATTAATGAAAATATCATGTAGGTTGTTGTGTAAAACTTGATGTTTGTTGGATTTTTGTAAAAATATGTCAAATGATATTTTTTTTATCTCTTAAAAATCCTTGTCACGTTGATTCCATCCATATTTCATCATGTTAAAGATTTCCCAAAATTTACAAATTTTCCTCATGCTCAAAACTTCAATCTTCTTCAGTTCAGGTCGACACATCCACACTCCTGTGTCGACACAGTCTAAGCCTAGGTCGACATACCCATGTCTTGTGTCGACACATAGGCAATCCAGGCAGTTTATCTATTGGGGCGCCGGTTTAGAACTTGTTGTTCCTGCGGACTATTCTACCCCAAAACCCTTTTTTTTTCTTCCCAGGTCGACCGCATGGCCGTCCTTTACCTTCGAAAATGGCAGCAGTTTTCATCTTCTTCCCTCTTTCCACCAATCATTGTCTCCATCCTCTTCACAGCATTTCCACCATCCCCAGTTCTTCCTTCATCTCCTGCAATCATGCCTCTCAAGCAAATGCCTCGCTGTGGTGCTCGTTCTAGGGCAACTGCTAGGCCCATTTCCGTTGAAGTACCACCAACATAGAGGAGAAGCAAGCGTAGGTCATGCAGAGCAGCCAGGTGTTTCATCTGCATCTCGTACAACATCCAAGAGAGGTAGGGTACCCTCTTCCAGTCGTGGTCCTTCCCAGAGGACATCTGCACACCCTAGGAGGAAGATATTGGTCTCCTCTCCTGAAGTCTCTAAGGAATCTTCCTCAAATTCATCTGGTTCATCTCATCCCTCTGAGGCAACCCCTTCTAAACTGGCTAGTGAAGGGAAATCCATCCTGAAACCTAGAGCTGTTGACCTTGAAGACACTTACCTTGCAACTACCTTCCCAGAAGTGCGTCAGTTCTTCAATTTTCAATCTTGGTTGCCCTTCATATCTGAGTTCAGAACCATATATCCAAGGTTAGTCCAAGAGTTCTATCTGAACTTAGAGTGCACACCTGAAGGCTACCAGTCAGAAGTCAAGGGCGTTTTGATTGACTTGTCTACTGAAGTGGCTGCAACCTTGTTTAAAGTTCCTAATGACGGTGCTGACTATCATGATTTTGAGTTTGATCTGCATGAAGCATATTCACTGCTTACTGGACTCCCAGCTGATGAGTCAGACCCTAAGCAGACTTATGTCACCAGGTTTAACACCAACACCTTCCCACCTGTTTTGAGACTGATCCATCACATTCTCACCACTATAATCACTCCTCAAAGTGGTGGAAGGGATAGGTTAATTGACATTTAGAGGTTCATCATATACTGCATGAAGAAAGAGATAAAGATCAATTTGCATGTCATCATGTATCAGATTATGTCAGAAACCACAAGGAAGAATCTACACAGATCTCTACCTTATGCTGCTCATCTCACACCAGTTTTTTGAGCATTTTAGAGTATCTTTTGAGAATGAGCAAGCCTAATCAATCCCAAAGTCCAATATTTATTGCTTCAAGCGTTTGCAAAAGTTCATGGGATTCAGACTTGAAGGTGATCAAGTAAGAAGATGTAGCAACTTGAATTTTTATGAAAAATAAAATTTAAATAAAGAATTTAAACCTAGCTAAATGGATATTTAATTAGAGCATTAAATAAAACCCATTAGATGGAAAAGAGTAATGGGCTTTGCTTAATGGATCTTCTAGTATTTATTGGGTCAAAATATGAATTTACAAAGGGAGAATAATGAAAAAATACCCTAAATTCGTAACTAAATTATTACCTAAATAGAAAAGGGGTATTTAATGCATTAAATAGGAAGTTAGAGTTGGAATTGGTTTCCTAAACCTACCCCATATGGGTTAGCACGAATTTGGATCTTTTCCAAGTCTAAATAGAGTTTGGAAAGCAAGGAAGGAAGGAGGAAGTAAGGAAATTTCATAATTAAAGGGGAATTAGAGTAATAGTAGGAATAGAAATACATACTTGCATAAATACACCTCTTAAACTCTCTTGGGCAACCCTAGCTCATTGCCAAGAGTTGCTGGACGTGGAGAAGAGGCTAAGGAGGAGAGGATTTCGTGGAGAGAAGAAGAACTTGAAGCTTCTTCCCTTGTTCTTCAAGTTCTAGCCCTAGAAGACAATCGAGTCAAAGGTAGGCATTCTCACAAGCATAAACCATGAAACTTTTTCTGTAGGTTCTTCCTACCCTCTTGAATGAACCCCCAAGTTTCATATTTTTCCATCCACCCTATCTTTTGTTCTTAATTTTTGAAGAACTGCAAACATGATAACCCCGAGGTGTCATGTTTAATTCAAATCTCTATGTATACTTGATCCCATGCTACGAAAGTTTTACTGTAGATACTTCATGTTGTTAGGGATCATTTGCCCCTAAAAAGCCTAAATTTCATTGAGCATGTTGCTCGAATTAAAGCAGTATTGCTCTCTATGTCATGTTCTGTGTTACTCGTTGTTGTACATGCTCAAACCATGTTCAAACCATGCTTTCTCTCAGATTCTGATTTATTGGAAGTACCCTTACATGTCTAGTTTAATTTGCAACTGATTTCATGATTTTTCATCGTGTATATAATTAGTTATGGATTTCTGAACAACCCTCTATCAAAAATTGAAATCCCTGGTCCGCAATCCAATGTCTGGTCTGACTCCTGTCAGAGTCAGGCGCAGACAACCAGAAGGCGACACCTCGATACGTCGCTTTCTGGGGCCTGATTGCGACAGCCTTCCTGTCGCGACCAAGAAGGCGACAGGTAAGCCGTCGCGTTCTCAGTACCCGATTTGCAAGCCCTGTCACGACCCGTACAAGACCTTGTCGCGTTCACCAGGCCGTCGCGACAGTACCTATGTCGCGATCTGCCTACCCTGTCGCAATCATCATTGGGCTATGTCGCCTTCTTACGGTTATACCCCCAGTAAAAACCCTACTTAAAATGGTGCTATATTGAATGATTTAAAATACATGTTCACGACTTATTTCTAGCTATGAATTCTCTTGCACTTGCACACACTTGAGCCATCCATTTATGGCTGAAATATTGCGGAAAATATATCATAATGTGCCTGGTAATTTATTGAAATAAAGTACGTTAATTGCCCTATTTTAAGGACTTATATTCGTTTCTTGCATTATTTATAATACCAATATCGACGCTCCACTGTCCTAGAATTCCTCTAGAACGTCGAGCACCTGTTTTATATACACACTTTTCTTGGCTTGTGGTGAACTCTCCGTCGGATATTCCTTTCGCCGGACTAGTGAACTCTTGCACAAGGCCTCCGTAAGTCTCCTCTGATCATGGATTCCCACATGGTCGACGAGCCGGTTGTACCCTAATACCTATGATACCCTTTAGGGATCTATATGATCCAAACGGCTATTAGAGATTCACTCTCGTCTTAAATCACGCCGAACCTCTGGACCTGTGCATAAAAAGGCCAGTGGTAGGGTCGTGAGTTCCACCTGACTGCCAACACCAAGTGCGTGTTTTGTGCAACTGTTACTATCGCCTGATTACTCGACGTATTACGTGCAATGTCCCTAGCTCTCATCTATACTCTACTCGCTCACCTATTCACGTCACTCTACTAGCTCATCTATTCATCTAGTGCTCTTATCTATTTCTTGGTACTCTATACTGGCCATTGACTGATTGTCTAAAGATAAACAATATAACCAATGCCTGGCAATATATAAAGGGCCCGATCTGGTCCTGGGATGTGCGCCCGAAAGTGCTAGTGCCTATGGGAGTTAAATGATCAGAGTGTTTGGCATTACACTCAAGTGCTATCTATCTCGACTATCTATATGACAATCAAAACACAAAAGTGCTATACTCTCTCGATGTCTAAAATGACAAACAAGTGCTATACTCATCATGCTATTACTATACTTGTGCTAGTTGTGCTATGGCCATCCTGCTATTCGCGCTATATTCGATACTTGTGCTATTTTTTGGAAACTATACTCGGTCTCGTGCTATGGTGCTATCTTGTTACCTGTTGTGCTATATTTTGACTCTCTTGTACCTGCTATCTTTAGATACTCTGCCATTAAATGCGTTAAGTATTTAAAGCCTGCTTGAGCTTGAGATTTAAGTCCTACTGGGCGTTATCGCTCACCCTACGTTATTTGATGTTGTGTTCTCAGGTGAGACTGAGGATGACACATACACTCACGAGGAAGGGAATGACCAAGAGTGAAGCCAGGAGTACCCTTGAGTCATTATGTTATCTTAGAGTTGTAGTTAGTTATTTCCTTCTGTTGCAATGTAATTGGGCCCTTTAGAATGGCTTGATATTAGTGGTTGTAACTAGACATTTGGAAAATTATTAATGAGAAAGTTTTGTTTTAGTATTATTCAGTGTGCAATGGTTTGATGTCTAGTATACGCTCTATACTTTTCTTGCAACTGCCTTCGCGCTCCGATATTCCGTGTTGGGGCGTGACAGAAGAGGTCCTGTAGTTGTTGAGGCCCCAGTGGCTCCAGAGGTTGTAGAACCACCTTCTGAGGTTGCCCAATCTCCTCCACATGATCAAGAGGACCAACCTCCCAATGAAATTGGAGCACCTATACCTCAGGATGTCCCTCACACACCTCCATTTCAAGCCTCTTCACCACATCTCCCTGATGTGGAAATTCCTTCTTTCACTCCATTACCAAGCATCTACCTCTAGTTACACTGGTGTCCTTCTGTTCCACCAGAGCTATATTCTTTTTTGAATGACAAGTTTGATACCATCACCTCTTCCATCCTCCAGATGTCAGAGAGTTTGAGCTCAGAATTCAAAGGTTGGAGAATTTTGTGAATGCTCAGTTATTTAAGCAGAAAGGCAGCTGATCATGCCACCCAAAGGTTTACAGACTAATTGGTACTTTGGTGATGCATCCCTTCATTAAAGGAACATCAGACATGCTGGAAGAGTCCTTGAAGGGATATTAGTAAATTTTCAGAGAATTTATTCAACAGTCAGGAGCAGTGCCTCAAATTTCGAAGACTAGACTTTCATTTGCACACATGGTTGATGATTTGGAAAGCATGAAGAACCTATCAGCTCACATAGACAATGAGATGTCTACCCTTAAGAAGGAGCTCAGAGATAACAATAGACAAGGATTTTCAAGCTCTTCTTCAGGTTCACAACCCATTTCAGCTGATTTATCTGCATTCCAGTCCAACATGTATGACAACAGTCAAAGGTTGGAAGAACTGCTGCATACCAGACTTTCTACCATGCAAACTCAGTTGAGATCACACCTTCAGCAATGAAGTCAAGATTGAAGACCATAGAGTCCTCCTTCTTCTATTCCTCTCCACCTCCATCCTCTTGATGGATCTTATCTTTTGATGATGTCAAAGGGGAGAAGGAATATCCTTGTAATGAATACTTTTGTTCAATGAGAAAGAACTTGTTTTGAATGTAATTGAATATCTATATAATGAATATCTTTGTTGAATGAGAAGGAGTACTTATTTGAATGTGATTGAACATCTTGGTTATGAATGGATGATGTAAATATCAAACTCTTATCTTTTTGATTGTGAATTGTTGAATGGATGATTGTAAATATCAAACTCTGTATGGTTTTTTGGCCATTTATGGAAAGACTTGACTATTAGTAACATTGTGTTTCTTGAGTGTGAAAATTGTCAAATGTTGCTAAATTGTATTCAATGGCCTTTGATGAATGTGAATGAAAATGTTGAAACATGTGTTTATTGTCATTCATTGTGTATTTAAAATCACATCCTTAAAATTCAAACTTTCATGTTGACTTAATGTTGCCATCATCAAAAAGGGGGAGAATGTTGGGTTGAGTGTAAATTTAATACATCTCTCCTCATAATTTTGATGATGACAAGTTGTGAGTTTAATGCATAATGAATGGAACATGTTAAATACATCACACATGTAATAACAATATTCAAAAAGCATGTTTCCAAACACATTTTATCATTTATATTCATGATAATGCATTGGACTAATGATTTATGTGTTTATTTCTCAGGGACTTGTACTTCTTGCAATGGTAGTGTCGACACACCCACTGTTGGTGTCGACAGTGGGCATCAATGCCTAAAGAAAATTCATGAAGACAGGGTTCACTATGTTGACATAGTCCCAGGCAGTGTCGACACTAGACCCAGTCCCCAGAAGTCCCTTTTGTTAGACTGGGACAATGTGTCGACACAGCCAGTTAGTGTGTCGACACTAGAGCCATCTCCCAGAAGACCTATTTTATGGAATTGGGACAGTGTGTCGACACACCTAATGACTGTGTCGACACACTCCGGTAACCTTTTTCACTTTAAGTCCCACTTGGACACGTGGCACTCTAGGGATCACTTGGATCGGCCTTGGATCATGTGCCCCGTACCCCAAGGGTTCTTTTGGCCATGATGGGGTATAATACCTATCTAATCGGCCCCCAAGTAGTAGAACTTGCAAAAGAGCCTCCAGAAAGCCCCCTTTGGCGGCAAGACAGAGCTCTCCTCCTGTTCTTGCTCTCCTTGTGCTGCTTCAAGCCAATTCCCATCCTTGCAAGCACAAAAGTGAAGATTGATCCATGAAGATGAATGAGATCACTTCCAGGGAGCAGATCAAGTAGAAGCAGCCAATTGAGAAGAGTTCAAGAAGATCTAGAGGCACAAATTGCAGAGCGTCGCCCAGGGACTTCAAGAGTTCAAGCATCTTCTCAATTCATCCTTCTACAAGGGAGTTCATCTGAAGAACAAGGATTCTACATACAACTCCTCAATTCCCCTTAGTTCTTCTGAGTCTTCTTGAGATTGTGCATGATTTGTTTGCACTAGTCTCCTTGAATGACTCTTTATAGATCAGATCATTTCTAGAGGTCTGGATCTTGTTGTTTTTTTATCTAGCAAGTTGGTTTGAGTATTGTGCTCATTGTGTTGAGTCGTCGCACTCAGGTTGTGGTTGAGCAGTTGTGCTCAAATTTCTAGAGGTGTTGTGCTCTAGAGGTTGTTGAAGTTGTTGACCTCAGTGTGTTGAGTTGTCAAGCTCCAGTGTGGGTGTGTAGTCAAGTTTGTTGGGTTCTCATATTGGAGAATGTTGGGTTACAACAAGTGCTTAAATGTTTTTTGATGATGAGCAATACTAATTGATGTTATGTGAAATGTTCACAAATGGTATGTTTGTTTTTGATGATGAACATTTCATGAACAAGACAAAATTGTTGTGTTATGAATGTGTGAAACATGATGAGAATGACAATTGGATGCAAATGAAACACATGTTTTATATGTTCATTATATCTCACTAATTATGTCTTTTAATGTAGGTGAGATTTCATGCAAGACAAAGCCCAAAATCCAAGTGCAAAAGAACAAGACAAGTTGCTGAAATAGTGCACCTGTCAACAGATGACAGTGCATCTGTCAACAGATGAATAGTGCATCTGATGCATCTGTCGACAGATGATTTTCGCCTGTCGACAGATACACTCAGAAATCTATTTCCAGAAAGCCCAGTCTTCCGGTTCTTGCAAACCTGTCAGCATCTGTCGACAGCAGCAAGTCGGCTGTCGACAGACGGAGTTTGGGAAGATCTAATGGCCAGGATATGATCTATATTTGGTGTTTCCTTTTAGCACGACTCTCTATGCTTGGACACCACTATATATGGATCATATGAGGCTATTTTCGCAGCAAGGAGCCACCATACCAAAACCCTAAGCAAAGGTCAAGATCAAGGCTTTCTTCCTGCTGCCCTGCTTCATCTCTCTGCCCAGAACAAAGAAGAACAACCTTCCAAGCGGAGTTGAAGCCGGTTCGTCCGTGGTTCAAGCTTCTCCATCAACTGATACTTGTCAAGACGAAGCTTGGAGTCTTCTGGACGACCAACGAGAAGAGATCTACATCGGGATTTGATTCTTCATCTCAAAACTCTTCTCCTTTCACTACTTTCATATATCTGTGTGTGTGCACTGATTTGAGATCAGTACGTGGATGTTGTGGAAGTGTGGATTGTTGTTCTGATTGCGTGTTTGCATCAGACAACGTGTGTGTGGTGTGTTGGTCAGATCAAGGCTAGAGGATCTGATCTTTTGTGGACTTGATCTAGCGTGTGTGTGTGTGGTTGAGCCGGTGTGCTCGTGTGTGTGTTGTACTCAGTTCTTGAGTAGTGTGTCCTCACTGTGTGGGGGGTGGACGTAGGAGTCACGTGGTGTGATCTCCGAACCACCTAAAAAATCCCTTGTGCACTGTGGTTTGACTTGTGGTTTACACTGTATTGCGCTAGATGCATGCATAGGGATTTCGTCTACACACTAACTGTTAGTTTGCTCACACACATTGCATCAGATCAAAGGGGTTTTAATTGAGTAGATCTTTTAATCCAAAGTAATTTTCATATTGCTTAAGTTTCCGCTGCAAATCTATTCAACCCCCCCTTCTAGCTTTACCAATACCGAATATCCGATCCTTACAATTGGTATCAGAGCAGGTTCTTTGTTTATCGGTACTGATTTGGCAGATCTATTTTTGTTGTGATTTGGCATATCTGTTTATGTGTGATTAATTGCTCTGATCGGGTTTATAATTGATTCTAAACTGATCTGATTATTTGGTTGTTGGTTTATTCATCTACAACATACTCAGAAATATGTCTGAGTTGTCGAGTATCATAAATAGACCAATGATTATTGAGTTTGATAACCATGTTGATAAAATGCAGGACTCCTTTAAGAAGACAAGCAAGATTGCAAATAAAGCCAAAGACAAATGCTTCATGGCCCTTGGCTCTCCAGAGGTTCTCCTAGTTCAGACAAATCTGAAAGATCATATCTGTCAGAGAAGTCAAGAAACTCTCAAAGGTCAGGTAAATCCAATTCACCCATTTGACGCATCAATATCTAATTCTGATTCAGAAGATGATATTTCCTATGATGAGTTAATAGAATGCTATGAGCACTTGTCCAATCAACTTAAGAAGGTAAAAATCAAAACAAGAAGCTAAAAGAAAAATTAGAGATAAGAATGAAATGAGAATTGATAATGCTCAAGCATTCTATGAAGAAAATGAAAATTGAAAATGGAGAATGAAAAATTGGAAAAGGAAGTCAAAAACTATGAAATCAAGTTTTCTAAGTTGAAAGAAGATCATGATCATGTGGAATCTGAAAATTCTGATTTGAAAAATCAAAATGAAAAATTGATTGATCATAATGAAAATCTCAAATTTGATAATGATCAATTGATCAAACAAATCTCCAACATGGCTCATGATCATCAAATAAAGAGAAATGCAACCAATTGATTGAGGAAATAATCATTGAAAAAGAAGATTGAATGCATGTATCATGACAGACCATTAAATGACGAATGGAACAATTCTAAGAATAAATTGTTGATCTGAACAACAAATTGCTCAATTTGAAATGAAAAGAATAAAATGAAAAATGGTTTGGATGTCATGTAAACAAGCTTCAGACTTCAGAAAGAAGTTGTTGCATTAAAGCTGAAAAACGAAGATTCAAAATGAATTGAAAAACACAAGTCTTGCTTCTGTGAAAATAAGAAAAATGTTCAAAAACAAAATAAAAATTTGAACAAAAATGCAGCAATTAGAAAGAATGTTGTTACAATTGAAAATCCGAAAAAGGAAGTGAAAAAGAAGCAGGATTGTACAAGGTTTCAACTCCTCCAACAGCTCAAAAAGCTTCAAGGCAATCTCCAACTCCATCATGCCAAGAGATACCAAAGGGTACCACCTCCTTCTTCTCAACCCAAGGGTGATCAAAGGTACTCTAAAGGATCTCAGAGATTCCAGCAAATGCAATCACACTATGGTAAGCTCCAGGTAAATGCTCAACCCGTTTGCTACAAATGCAATAAACTTGGTCATCTTGCTAAATTCTGCTGGAAAAAAATCAACACTCTCATAAAAATCATGATGTTGTGCATGCTTCAAGGCTCCATAATAATCCATGTGTTCATACACACAAGGATAAACATGTTCATAAAGATCAGAAATTTCATGTATCTATGAACAGGAAAACTGCACAACAACAGAAATCCAAAAATCAAATCACTTTGGATTTTGAAATCTTTGTTATATCCTAACATTAATGTCGTTGCAGGACCCAAGCAAGTGTGGGTCCCAAAACAAGCTTGATCAGCAAGTTGAGATGTCTTGCAGCCAAAAATTAGAAATGGATTCATGACATTGCTGTGCAAGGCAAGAATGATGGAGAACAAAGGTAACTTTTTTTACTATGATTGAAGACTGTTCAGGTAAAATCTCCTATCACTTCATATTTGAACTGCTGAAATTGAAATGGATTCTTACCTTTATCTGAGCAATGCAAAATGTGCCTTAATGCTACCCCACATGACAATGCCTCTTAGCAATTGGAATCATGCCATCTTGCTTGCATAACTGTGCACATGACCTCTTGGTATATCAAATGATGACATGTGGAAAAACAAGTTATGCTTGTTTGGAAACTATCATATGCGTGAGTAAAATACTCCGCCAAGTACCAAAAGTCATGTAATACATAAGGCTAGTGTGTGCTTAATACGTGTGAATTGCTTGATACATTTTCTATGCATATGTTATGGGGGAGTAAGTTTGAAAATGCTCATGAATGCTCATGAAATTTGTGTGCAACTGCTTGTGATGAATGTCTAAATCATGATTGAATTGCTTGAATGTTATCTCATCACATGCACACATTATGGGGGAGTAGTTTAAGGCTAGGTGAGTGAAATTCATAAGGGATACCCTTCATATTCAATGTGTACTTATCCCTCAATCTTATGGTTCAAATCACTCTCAATTCAAAGCCTTAAAGCTGAAGTTTCAAAGCCCCTGTCGACAGCCCCAATAGCCTGTCGACAGATATGGCCTCACAGAACCAAGAAATTGGACTCTGTGTGCTTCTGTCGACAGACAAAAATCCTTCTGTCGACAGCTTTACTCAATTCCTGATTTCCCAGAACCCCAACTGCTCTGTCTGAGTGCATCTGTCGACAGACACTCCCTTGCTGTCGACAGATACACATTTTCTGTAAATTCTTCATCCTTCTTCATAATTTCTTCATGAGTATGTTCATATCATTGATGCAAGGGGAGAATTGGGTATAATATTCATTATAACCTTTCATCCTCACATAGTATCAAAGTCATATGGTTAATCACAATGATTTTGAAATAATATTTGAGATTGAGTCTAGGTTGTATCATCTAGAAAACATTGAACAAATCTAATGATTTTAACCTAACTCACTTGAATAACTCCCTTGTGGATGATCATGTTCCTATATGGATTGACAAGTAAGAAGGTTTTTGAACTTAATGTCTTTGCATTGGCCTTTGACCTTAATAAACCTTTGAACTTGATTTTCCAACTTAAAAAAAAAAGAGAAAAGCTACCTATTCTAAAGTCAAAAATTAAAAAAAAAAACAAAATATGTGAATTGGGACAAAGGCAGAGCAATGATGAGTATCACTGAGTAACCGGGACCACGGGCATCACAAATGTCTGTCTTCGCGTCAAAAAGTCCTTTCATTATCTCTGCATAATGGTATGATGGTCACTCACACTGAGTAACTGGGGGTACGGGCATCCCAAATGTCTACCTTCACGTCAAAAGGTAAAAGTGATCCTAATTACCACTTAAATTGTTCAAATGCTAGAAATAGAGTGGAGCCTCCAAGATTTAAATCAAGGGCAATAGGTTGTCTATTGTCAATTGTTCATGTAGACATTGCCTTCATTACCAACTGAACATCACCCACTAAGGTATATGATTTTCTTCAATGGTTTTATTCAAAAGGGTTATCTCATTTTCATGTGTTTTTGAACGATGTATTCTAAATGCTATAACTTGAGATTCCCGGAGTATTATCTCTTAACCATTGTAGAATTTTTATGTGTCTTAATACTAGTGTTTATGACATTTTGTAGTGGGTATCAACCTATTCTCAACCTTGCAATCTCATTTGAACACTCATTCCCCACCCAATTCTTTCACAATTCAGTTATGTGGTCACACAATTCTTTGCTTCATTCTTTTACTTGTGTGCACCCATTATCTTTTGAATGTTGCCAAAAGGGGGAGAAACATCAATTGTGCATAAATTGAAATTTTTGTCATCATCAAAAAGGGGGAGAATGTTGGGTTCTCATATTGGAGAATGTTGGGTTACAACAAGTGCTTAAATGTTTTTGATGATGAGCATACTAATTGATGTTATGTGAAATGTTCACAAATGGTATGTTTTTTTTGATGATGAACATTTCATGAACAAGACAAAATTGTTGTGTTATGAATGTGTGAAACATGATGAGAATCAATTGGATGCAAATGAAACACATGTTATATGTTCATTATATCTCACTAATTATGTCTTTTATGTAGGTGAGATTCCATGCAAGACAAAGCCCAAAATCCAAGTGCAAAAGAACAAGACAAGTTGCTGAAATAGTGCACCTGTCAACAGATGACAGTGCATCTGTCAACAGATGAATAGTGCATCTGATGCATCTGTCGACAGATGATTTTCGCCTGTCGACAGATACACTCAGAAATCTATTTCCAGAAAGCCCAGTCTTCCGGTTCTTGCAAACCTGTCAGCATCTGTCGACAGCAGCAAGTCGGCTGTCGACAGACGGAGTTTTGGGAAGATCTAGTGGCCAGGATATGATCTATATTTTGGTGTTTCCTTTTAGCACGACTCTCTATGCTTGGACACCACTATATATGGATCATATGAGGCTATTTTCGCAGCAAGGAGCCACCATACCAAACCTAAGCAAAGCAAAGTCAAGATCAAGGCTTTCTTCCCTGCTGCCCTGCTTCATCTCTCTGCCCAGAACAAAGAGAAGCACAAGAAGTGAAGATTGATCCATGAAGATGAAGTGAGATCACTTCCAAGGGAGCAGATCAAGTAGAAGCAGCCAATTAAGAAGAGTTCAAGGAAGATCTAGAGGCTACTTTCAAATCTGCACAGAGCATCGCCCAGAGACTTCAAGAGTTCAAGCATCTTCTCAATTCAGCCTTCTACAAGGGAGTTCATCTGAAGAACAAGGATTCTACATACACTCCTCAATTCCCCTTAGTTCTTCTGAGTCATCTTGAGATTGTGCATGATTTGTTGCACTAGTCTCCTTGAATGAACTCTTTATAGATCAGATCATTTCTAGAGGATCTGGATCTTGTTGTTTTTTATCTAGCAAGTTGGTTGTGAGCTATTGTGCTCAATTGTGTTGAGTCGTCGCACTCAGGTTGTGGTTGAGCAGTTGTGCTCAAATTTCTAGAGTGGTTGTGCTCTAGGTTGTGTGTTAGTTGTTGAACAGTGTGTTGGAGTTGTCAAGCTCCAGTGTGTGGTGTAGTCAAGTTGAGTAGTGGAGCCTCACTGTGTGAGGGGTGGATGTAGGAATCACATGGTGTGATTTCCGAACCACCTAAAAAATCTTCTGTGCAGTGGTTTGATCTGTGATTTCATTTCACTTTGTGCTAGATGTATGCATAGGATTTTCGCTTACACTTCTAATCAACTTGATCACACACTTTAATCACTTAATTCACACAATCACTCATCAGATCTGTGAATTGCTTTTCTAAGTTGACTCTGATTCAAAACATCTGTTTAAATTGGCTAAGCTTCCGCAATTTTGGCCTAGATCTATCAACCCCCCCCCTTCTAGATCTGGTCCATCCTATATTCGATCCTACAACCGGTGCAAATGCAGACACCGTCATTAGCCCCTGCAGGTATTTTCGGGTGGCTCTCTGCCCCGAGGACTAGATTGGAGCCCCTCGGACACTCTCCGTGCCCTCAATAGTACACATTCAAGTCAGTAGAGTCACATGACCCATATTATAGCGCTAGACAGTCAAGTATAGTACAAGCAATAGGAGCCACAACAGCGCTAGAGTCTCAAGAGAGTACTAGATGAATAGACGAGATAGTAGAGTGAAAGTGAACAGATCCGACTTCAAGGATAGTACATGAGATAGGGGTATAATCGTAAAAGAACATTAAACCGACGATAGTCACAGTTGCACGGCACTAGGTCGGGTGCCGGCAGTCAGGTAGAAGTCACAACCGCCCATTAGCCGTGCTATGAACACTAGCTAGATGGTCCGGTGTGATCCCAAGGTAAGAGAGAACTCGCTAAGGTCATTTGGATCATACTGATCCCTAAAGGTGTAACGGATTTTAAAGGTACAACCATCTCGTTGGAAATGGACATGCGCCAAAGCCAAGAAGAGTTACGGAGGCCTTGACAAGGAGTCCCTGGCCCAGTCAGGAGTATTCCCGATGGAGAGGTGGTCCATGCCAAGAAAGAGTGTGTAATGAAACGTTGTCTATCTTGCCTCGAGTGCTCGAAGACAGAGGGACGTGATAACGATGTACATAGCACGCGAATAAAATGAAGACAAGTGTCATTAACACAATGGGGAATTTAGTAATTAATTGCACTGAATTACCAGATACATTATTGAGTAATTTAATAGGGTCAAATGGCAAACATGATTGTTAAATGTGTGCAAGTGCAATGAAATCATGAGAACAAGTAAGATTGTGCACATAGCTCTTTAATTTAATTGATTTCATGTCAATATTACTCGTTATTAATTAACAAGCCGTTAATAATCATGACAACACTTTAATTAGGGTTAAAATGGCATTAATAGCAAGGACATATGTGTAGATTCTGGTTCTGGTCACAATGGTAAGGTCGCGACGTCAGCTACTGTCGCGTTCAGATCGCGACAGGCTTGACTGAAGCATTGACAGTCATGTCGTGACGGGCCTAACCATCGCTTTCAGGTAGTGACAGGGGTCCCAGATGCGACATCCGAACCGGCCAGCCTGGCCCGGTTCGGGGAGAGAATGCGTCAACGCGGGCCGTCGCGTTCATGTCGCGACGGTCCAGCCGACCGCGACCCCTCTGAGGTAGCGACGGGTCGGGCCGTCGTGACTTTAAAGGTGTGGCCCGACCCAGAAAAGGGGTTTTTCCCTTTTTGGGTTTTGGTCCTTCCCTCCAAAGCATGATACCGAGTTCTTCTAAAATCAATATTCAATCACATGATGATCTAAAAATCATGATTTCATTTTAATCGAAAGCGGACATGGAGATCTAACAGTGGGCATGTTTAATTAGAAAACAAATTTGGGTAAGGCATGCTTTGAATAGGTTGATCTTTGGTAAACTAAACATGTACAGTTGAGAAACATTGATTTAATTGGCAGCGAATACAAGATAGCAATTAGGGAAAATAGGGGCATTTAAAAGCTAATAGCATGTAGTATTTATGAGATTAATTTCATGATGTGGGACAATGCACAAGCATGGATTGAGAGCAATCATAAAGGTTCGGGTACATGGAGTTGACAGGGATTGATACATTTAATACTCTTTCATGGAGCCACGAAAAAAAGTGAAATCATGGGGCTTTCAAAGAGGATCATGTGAGCTACCTAGGGTTAAAATTTCACGAATTGTGCTTGAGAGATTGCCTACCTTTTCTTGCTGATAAGAAAATCCTAGGGTTTTGATGAAGAACGAGATGAAATCCCTCCGTTCCAAGCTCCTCCTTCTTGCTTCTTCGTTCTTCAGCTCTTCTCTTCATCCCCTAAGGCTCCAGCAACGAGGTATGGGTTGGTAGGGACGAATTAGGGGTGTTTTAACTAGTCTAAGAGTCCTATTTGTCTAAAACTCTTCACCTCCATTCAAACTCTAAATTTCCTAATTTATCTCCTTATTTCCTACCATTTATCGACCTAAAAGGATAGGGAAAAGGTCCAATTTTGTGGCCAAAGGGTTAGGGTAAGCTTAGGACTCTTTTTAGGATATTTACAACCTATTTTTGTATTTATCTTACCTTATTTAATTTATGTATTAATTAACTCCGAATTTGGCTTAATTATCTCCCATCTCATGATGTGCTCTTCATATTCGGGCCTAACAATTTATGTTAAGACCATTAGTAAAACCCATTACTAATTTAGTTTAATGGGTATTGACTTAATTCTATTTATTCACCCTTTATTCTTATTTAAATCTATTTATCACACTTATTCAATAAATTTCTTATTTTTATTCATATTAATATTATTTAGGCCAATATTTCTAACCTTCATCATTTGGGCTCTTACTCTTGGCTCAATAACTTATGTGAGCTTAATTTGTACAACCATGTTCTTAATGGGTTTTAATTATCTTTTTATTAAATAGTTTATTCATGGGCCAATATTAGTCCAATTATCATAATGGGCTATCAACCCATATTATTTAAAGTCTACCCATATTTTTATTTTATTTTTAATTCACTTTGACTCATACAATAATGGGTTCTCCGACTTCTTCCTTAATTACGCTAATAAGTCGCATAAATACTTAAACTTAGTCTAAATAGTTTTTCTATCCCCAAATTTCATGATAGGTCATTAGAGAATATTATTTAATGTATAACTACTATTTTTATGAAATTTTTATATGATTTTTTATGCATGAATAATGGCACGTATATATTTTTAACTAGTTTGATTTATTATTTGATAAATTTTAATTTTTCTTTGTTTTCTAATTAATGATTTTTCTGGAGTACTACATCCTCCCCCACTTAAAAGAATTTAGTCCCCAAATTATATGCTATAATACGACTACCATTTATCCTAAATATTCCATTCCATCATCTCCCCCACTTAGGGCTTTTACTATCGAGAAAATAATATGAACTTTAAACTAAGGGTTTAGTGATGGTACCTTGTCCACCCTTATTGGCAAGAGCTTGTAACCATCTTTGGCGTGGAGTTTGCTTCTTCTTTGTTGGACAATCGATTACTCGATGTTGTTGACTTCCATAATGCAAGCATCTGCCCAATCTCTTCTAACAGTTATCAACCTGATGCCCTGGATTTTCAAAAAATTTACAGAATTCCTTCCGCTTCACTTCCCCTTTCCTTTTCTTGCTATCTACTGTATTTCTTCCTTTATTATTATTGGAATGATTAGCACGTTCCCTTTTTAACACCTTCTTCTTACGGATCTTTTTAAGAAGTTCCATGGTGTCCTCTACTATTTGAGCTCTCAATACCATGTCTAAATATACTATAAAGTCTAGTGGAGCCAACTTTTTCCAGAACACAGGTCTCAACCCTTCTAAAATCTCTTTGCCTTCATCTTTTCCATACTCACCAAATGTGGTACATACTGTGCTAGTCTTTCAAATTGTGCTTCATATTCATCTACAGACATCATTCGTTGTTTTAACTCTGCAAATTCATTTGCCTTCTTCTCATGAATCCTCTCGGAAAAATATTTGGTGGTTGACTTAGACACGTGTCATGGCAGGTCACCTAGAACATCCTAGACTTAAATTATCCTAATAAGGACATCCTAGGCTCTGATACCAACTGTCATGCCGCGCCAATTTAGCAGCAGAATAAACCGGGGAGGTATGAACAACGTGTATGGTAACGTAAATTGCACATTCAATCGTAAACATCAGAGCATCTAATGAACAATAATTACAATAAACTATTCATTTTAATGATAATTCATCTAAACTATTACATCCACTAATTCAGAGCCAAAACATAGGGCTCAAAGACTTCATTACATTGGGAAAGATACCTAAGCAACAACTAACTAAACTCTAAGGTACTAAGGACATTCCATTGCTATGACTCCAGGATGCTCATCACTCCAGTCTATTCCCGTAGGTGTGTGTAAGGTTATCATCCGACTTACTTGAAAACACATATAACAATAGCACAGGGTGAGCGATAACACTCAGTAGGACATAATATCTCATGTAAACAAGCATGCTTTAAGTGATTAATGTCTTGTAGACAGGGTACTAGCAAGAACAATCAAGTATAGTCAAGAGAGAAATAGTCACATGACAACAAGTGAACGATAATACATTCAACAAGAATATTGCAAAACTAGGATGATAAAGGATTGGTCGTATAACAAGATAGCGTGTATGGTTGCACAACAGTGCACTGATCGTCAATGTCAAGCAATAGCAAGAAACACGTAGTGCAAGAAGAGAGAAAGTAATTGAACCATAGCAGTGTAATAGGGAGTACGACAATAGTCGCTCTATAACAGAACAATATTCGTTCAGTAACATTCAGTGGTAGTATAGTAATAGCAGAGTACATCTGAACTAATCAGACTAACAGTAACAGTATAACAGTCAAATGTCTACCCAATTCAGAACAGTCAGTCAGAACCGGTGCAAATACAGACACTGTCATTAGCCTCTGCAGGTATTTTCGGGTGGCTCTACCCCCAGGACTAGATTGGAGCCCTCGGACACTCTCCGTGCCCTCAACAGTACGCATTCAAGTCAGTAGAGTCACATGACCCATATTATAGTACTAGACAGTCAAGTATAGGACAAGCAATAGGAGCCACAACAGCTCAAGAGTCTCAAGAGAGTACTAGACGAATAGACGAGATAGTAGAGCAAAAGTGAACATATGAGAGTTCAAGGATAGTAGATGAGATAGGGGTATAATCGTAAAACAATGTTAAACTGAAGATAGTCATAGTTGCACGGCACTAGGTCGGGTACCGGTAGTCAGTAGAAGTCACAACCGCCCATTAGCCGTGCTATGAACACTGGCTAGATGGTTCGGTGTGATCCCAAGGTAAGAGAGAACTCACTAAGGCCGTTTGGATCATACTGATCCCTAAAGGTGTAATGGGTTTTAAAGGTACAACCAGCTCATCGGCAATGGACATACGCCAAAGCCATGAAGACTTACGGAGGCCTTGACAAGGAAGTCCCTGGCCCAGTCGGGAGTATTCCCGATGGAGAGGTGGTCCATGCCAAGAAAGAGTGGGTAACGAAACGTTGTCCGTCTTGCCTTGAGTGCTCGAAGACAGAGGGACACGATAACGGTGTACATAGCACACAAATAAAATGAAGACAAGTGTCATTAACAAAATGGGGAATTTAGTAATTAATTTCACTTAGCTACCAGATACATTATTGAGTAATTTAATAGGGTCAAATGGCAAACATGATTGTTAAATGTGTGCAAGTGTAAAGAAATCATGAGAACAAGTAAGATTGTGCACATAGCTCCTTAATTTAATTGATTTCATGTCAATATTACTAATTATTAAGTAACAAGCCGTTAATAGTCATGACATCACTTTTATTAGGGTTAAAATGGCATTAATAGCAGGGATATATGTGTAGATTCTGGTTCTGGTCGCAATGGTAAGGTCCCAATGTCATCTACTGTCACGTTCAGATCGCGACTTGGTTGACTAACGTGATGACAGTCATGTCGCGACGGGCCTAACCGTCACTTTTAGGTAGCGACAGGGGTCCAGGGCGCGACAGCCGAACCGATCAGCTTGGTCCGATTCGGTGGAGAGAACGCGTCGGCGCGGGCCGTCACGTTCATGTCGTGATGGTCCGGCCAACCGCGACCCCTCTGAGGTCGCGACAGGTCAGGCCGTTGCGACTTCAGAGGTGCGGCCCGACCCAGAAAAGGGGGTGTTTCCCTTTTTGGGTTTTGGTGCTTCCCTCCAAAGCATGATACTGAGTTCTTCTAAAATTGATATTAAATCACATGATGATCCAAAAATCATGATTTTAGTTTTAATTGAAAGAGGACATGGAGATCTAACAGTGGGCATGTTTAATTAGAAAACAAATACGGGTAAGGCATGCTTTGAATAGGTTGATCTTTGGTAACCTAAACATATACAGTCGAGAAACATTATTTAATTGGCAACAAATACAATATAGAAATTAGGGAAAATATGGGCGTTTAAAAGCTAGTAGCATGTAGTATTTATGAGATTAATTTCAGGACAAGGGATCATGCACACCCATGGATTGAGAACAATCATGAAGGTTTGGGTACATAGAGTTGACAGGGATTGATACATTTAATACTCCTTCATGGAGCCACGAAAAATAGAGAAATCATGAGGCTTTCAAAAAGGATCATGTGGGCTACCTAGGGTTAAAATTTCACGATTTGTGCTTGAGAGATTGCCTACCTTTTCTTGCTGATTAGAAAATCCTAGGGTTTTGATGAAGAACGAGATGAAATCCATCCTTTCCAAGCTCCTCCTTCTTGCTCCTTCATTCTTCAGCTCTTCTCTTCATCCCCCAAGGCTCCAGAAACGAGCTATGGGTTGGTAGGGACGAATTAAGGGTGTTTTAGCTAGTGTAAGAGTCCTATTTGTCTAAAACTCATCACCTCCATTCAAACTCTGAATTTCCTAATTTATCTCCTTATTTCCTAGCATTTATCTACGTAAAAGGATAGGGAAAAGGTCCAATTTTGTGGCCAAAGGGTTAGGGTAAGCTTAGCACTTTTTTTAGGATATTTACAACCTATTTTTGTATTTATCTTGTCCTTATTTAATTTATGTATAATTAACTCCGAATTTGGCTTAATTATCTCCCATCTCATGATGGACTCTTCATATTTGGGCCTAACAATTTAGGTTAGGACCATTAGTAAAACCCATTACTAATTTAGCTTAATGGGTATTGATTTAATTCTATTTATTCACCCTTTATTCTTATTTAAATCTATTTATCACACTTATTCAATAAATTTCTTATTTTAATTCATTTTAATATTATTTATCCAATATTTCTAACCTTCATCATTTGGGCTCTTACTCTTGGGTCAATAACTTATGTGAGCTTAATTGTACAACTCATGTTCTTAATTGGTTTTAATTACCTTTTTATTAAAGAATTTATTTATGGGCCAAGATTGCCTATTAGTCCAATTATCATAATGGGCTATCAACCCATATTATTTAAAGTCTACCCATATGTTTATTTTAATTTTAATTCACCTTGGCTCATACAATAATGGGTTCTCCGACTTATTTCTTAATTACACTAATAAGTCGCATAAATACCTAAACTTAGTCTAAATGATTTTCCTATGCCCAAATTTCATGATAGGTCATTAGAGAATATTATTTAAAGTATAACTACAATTTTTACAAAATTTTTATATGAGTTTGATTTATTGTTTGATAAAATTTTAATATTTATTTATTTTCTAATTAATTAATTTTCTAGAGTACTACAATGTCGCCTTCTGCAACAGAAGAAGGAAACCGTGGATTCTTATTCCTCCTGCTCCTCAGCCGGCCAAGGGGAAGAGCCTCGTGCTTGAGATGTCTTCTTTAACCTGCCAAGAACATCAAAATGATAGAAAACCCATTAGAGATTTGTTTGATGTAGAATTTATCCCAACGTAATGAAAGAACATGAATGAATTGGGGGGAACTCATGTGGGGTGGTGTTTTAACCCCTTTGGGTGTTTAAGATAGGTGTGTGTGGAGTGTTATAATGCAAAACTACGAACAGAAATCCATCTAAACGTGCATACATGAAGAATAGGAGAGAGAAAGCGTAGAGGTGAAGAAATCGCCCTGGTGGGCACTTCCTGGTCGTTTGGAGGCAGAGAGTTCTTCTAGAGATTCGTAGCTCTCAGGGAGATGAAGAAGCATACACCGGCCATACCAAAAATAGTGCCCTATTGATAGTCTTATATGTCATTATTCCTGAACGGGATGGGAAAGGAATAATGAGCGGGGGTCCGAATTTTGGTAATTGTGCTCGTGCAAGGGGAGTCAGAGCTTGGCAAGGAAGTTCTGAGGAATGAATCCTCCGAGTTTGGCAAGATTTGGAGATCTCAAGACCCACCAAAAGACGGATTATTCATGAATAGCAATGGTCCAAGTCTAAAAAGAAAGCCACGTTGCATGGTTCTGTAAAGGAAACCATAATGCGACAGGCTCAGTGTCGCTACGAGGTAGCGACGCCTCAATACGTCGCATTCCATAGACGGTAGTCTTGAAGCATTTTTTGGCGAATTTTCATGGAATTAAAATGTCAAATGAGAACGCGACGTATGGAGGTGTCGCCTTCTGAAGGTGATCGATTAATTAAAAATTATGGATAAATTGAAATTTTATCTATTAATAAATTCAATTAGTTAAAAAGGGTATGCATCATTATTGCATGCATATAAACACATATAAAAATTTCATAAAATTTAGTAGTTGTACATTAAATAATCTTCTCTAATGACCCATCATGAAATCTGGGCATAGAAAAATTATTTAGACTTAGTTTAAGAATTTATGCGACTTATTAGCATAATTAAGGAATAAGTCGGAGAACCCATATCTTATGAGCTAAAGTGGATTATTAATTAAAATAAATGTATGAGTAGACTTTAAATAATATGGGAGGATAACCCATTATGATATTTGGACCAATGGACAATCTTGGCCCATGAATAAATTCCCTAATAAATGGATAATTAAAAATTCATTAAGCAAGTAAGTACATGGGTTGTACAATTAGGCCCATTTGAGTTATTGGGCCAAGAGTAAGAACCAAATGATGAAGATTATAAAAATTGGCATAAATCATATTAAATCAGATTAAAATAAGAAATTGAGTGAATAAGTGAAATAAATAGATTTAAATTAGAATAAAGGGTATATAAATAGAAATAAATCAATACCCATTAAGTTAAATTAGTAATGGGTTTTACTAATGGTCCTAACATGACTTGTTGGGCCCAAATATGAAGAGCGCATCATGAGATGGGAGATAATTAAGCCAAATTCGGAGTTAATTAATACATAAATTAAATAAGGGTAAGATAAATACAAAAATAGGTTGTAAATATCCTAAAAAGAGTCCTAAGCTCATCCTATCCCATTACCCATGGAATTTGACCTCTCATCTATCTTATTAGGTGGGATAATGCAAGAAATAGGGAGATAATAGTGGAAATTCGAAGTTTGAAGAGGGAAGAAGAGTTTTAAGATTTTAGAACTCTTACACAAGCTATAGACACCCCAATTCGGCCCTAAAACCCCATAGATCGTTGTTGGAGCTCTAGGAGACGAGGGGAAAGGCTGAAGAACGAAGGAGCAAGGAGAAGGAAGCTTGGACAAAGGGGATTTCATCTCGTTCTTCATCAAAACCCTAGGATTTTCTTATCAGAAAGAAAAGGTAGGCAATCTCTCAAGCTAAATTCGTGTAAAATTTACCCTTGGTAGACTTCATGATCCCTTGTAAAAGTCCTCTAGTTTTGCTCTATTTCAATCTCCCATGAGGGAGAATTAATTCCTTGAATTCCTATCATATCCATGTACCTGAACCTTCATACTTGCTTTCAAACCCCATGTATACTTGATTCCATGCTATGAAAAAATTCTCATAAATACTACATCATGTTAGCTTTCAAATGCCTCTAGTTTCCCTAATTTTCATCATGTATCCATCACTAATTAATTCGTTGAACCTTGACTGTGCATGTTTAGGTCACCGAAATGTAACCTAATCAAAGTATGCCTAAACCTTGTTTATTTTTGAATTAATCATATATGTTGATAGATCTATATGTCTACTTTCGTTTAAAACTAGTTTCATGATTTTTTGATTACCGTGCAATTTTATATTGAATTTAGAATTACCTTGTATCAAGAAGGATCAACTCTGGAAAAAAATAAAAGGGCCGGACCCCTTTCTGATATCGCAGCGGCCCGACCCACCGCGATAACAGGAGGGTTGCGGCCGGCATATAGGTTGCGTTAGAAATGCGGCGGCCTATGCCGCCGCGATTTCCATCATGAACCGGGCCAGGCCGGCCGGTTTGGCTGTTGCGCCTGGGCCGCCCGTCGCGACCTGAATCGCGACGGGTATCCCTGTCGCGTTAATGCCACTATCGCGCCTAGCCTACCCGTCGTGACTTAATCGACGGGCAACCCCGTCGCGTCTTCAGGTTTTCGGCCAGCACCCTATTTTGCTTATATACCCCTACTTAAATTACTATTTAGCCACTGTTTAATTATAATTGAACACTGTTATTAACCTTTCGACCTGATAAACCATTAATGGGCAATAATTATATAGTTTCCATTAATTAAAAGCCTAATGCACAATTTATCTTACTCTCATGATCTCTTTACACGTGCACGCACTATAAACATTATTTATTATGATTTGCCTTATTAAATTACTCAATAATGTATCTAGTAATTAAGTGAAATTAATTACCTAATTTCCCTATTATTTAAATGACACATGTCTTCGTTTTAATCGCGTGCTTTGTATACGTTAATGCATCCCTCTGCCTTCGAGAACTCGAGGCAAGACAGACACTGTTTTGTTAGACACTTTTTCTTGACTTGGACCACCTCTCCATCGGGAATACTCTCGACTGGGCTAGGGACTCCTTGTCAAGGCCTCCGTAAGTCTTCTTGGCTTTGGCGCACGTCCATTGCCGACGAGCTAGTTGTACCCTTTAAACCCATTACACTCCTAGGGATCAGTGCAATCTAAATGGCCTTAGTGAGATCTCTCTTATCTTGTGATCACGCCGAACCACCTGGCTCGTGTACACAACACGGCTAGTGGGATAGATGTGACTTCTACCAGACTGTTGGTGCCTGACCTGGTGCCGTTCAACTGTTACTATCGTGGTTTATCATTGTTTTATGATTATACCCCTATCTCATCTACTATCCTGGTACTCTCATCTATTCGCGTTCACTCTACTATCTTGTCTATTCATCTACTACTCTCTTGAGACTCTTGAGCTGTTGTGGCTCCTATCGCTTGCACTATACATGACTGTCTAGTGCCATAATATCGGTCCAGTGAGCCCACTGACTCGAATGCATACTGTGCAGGGCACGGAGAGTGTCCGAGGGGCTCCAATCTAGTCCTAGGGGCAGAGAGCCACCCGAAAATACCTGTAGGGGCTATTGACGGTGTTCTGCATTACACCGATTCTGACTATACCATATTGGCTAGACATCTGACTATTATACTTTTAGTCTGAGGAGTTCAGACATACTGTGTTATTAATGTGCTATCACTGACTATTATACTATTAGTTCGAGGAGTTCTGACGTACTGTGCTATTACTGTGCTTGCACCAACTGTTATTGAACGACTACTATCCTAGAAGTGACTACTATCGTATTCTACTAGTGCACCATTGTGCATCCTTATACGCTATCTCGTTACACGCTATCTCGCTACACACTATCTCGTTACATGGTCATTTCCTTATCATCATAGTTTTGCAATAATCTTGTGGAATGTTATATCGTTCCCTTGTTATCATCATTATCTTGACTATCATGTACTATTACTCTCTTGACTATACATGATCGTTCTTTCTAGTTAACCTTCTTTACAAGATATTAATCACTTAAAGTATGCTTGTTTACACGAGATATTAAGTCCTACTGAGCGTTACCGCTCACCCTTTGTTATTTGTTATTGTGTTTTCAGGTACGTCAGGTGATGACCTTACACACATCAACGGGATTGGACTGGAGTGATGAGCGACCTGGAGTCATAGCGACAGAATGTCCATAGTACCTTAGATTTTAGCTAGATATTTGTTTAGTTATTTTTTTCCATGTAATGAAGTCTTTGAGCCCTATGTTTTGGCTCTGAATTAGTGGTTGTAATAGTTTAGATGAATTATCAATAAAATGATGAGTTTTATTGCAATTATTGTTCATTAGTTGCTATAATATTTGCAAATGTATGCGGAATTTATGTTACCATACACGTTGTTCATGCCTCCCTGATTTATTCCGCTGCTAAATTAGCGGGGCATGACAATTTTGTCCCTAGAGGGAATCGGTGTAGGGATGTACGCGACATGAAGGGCGTCGCCTTCTGAAAGGGAACGTGACAAGGACATTGTCGCCTTCAGGATCCTTCAGCATATGACCCACTCAAAGTGTCTGATCTCCTTGCATGGGTATCAGATTGGCACACGGTTTGAAGCATCGGATTCTAAACTCAAAGAGCTATGAGATGACGATGATGACTTATTGATTTGACAAGGAGGAACCCACCAAGTGATGAACTAATAAAAAGATGCCATGATCGGATAAAGCCAGGTTGGCGATGGTGAGCCAACATGGGGCTTTAATGATATGACAAGGAATTTGGTGCAGCTTATGGGCCAGAAATGGGTGTCTACATTCATCTCTTAGAAAATGATGTCTGATTTCTATGTGCTTAGTCCTAGAGTGCTAGATTGGATTTTTAGCCAAATTTATTGCACTAGTGTTATCACACATAATTGGGACACATCCAATATCTACTTGGTAGTCTTGAGTTGTTGTTTAATCCATAACACTTGAGTGCCATAACTCCCTGTAGCTACATATTTTGCCTCTGTAGTAAAAAGAGCAACCGAGTGTTGTTTCTTACAAGCCCAAGAGACTAAACACCCTCCCAAAAATTGGTAATGACCACTAGTACTCTTTCTATCCAATTTACAGCTAGCATAATCCGCATCTAAATAAGATATCAAATTATACACACTAGATGCAGGATACCACAATCCCAATTCATTAGTTTCTGCCAGATATCTAAAAATTCTTTTTACAGAACTCATATGGGGATTCTCTAGGGCTAGCCTGAAAACGAGCACACATGCACATAGAGAACTGTATATTAGGTCTAGATGCTGTGAGATAAAGCAAGGATCTGATCATACCTCTGTAAGTCTTTGGATCTACCAAGTTACCTTTCAAATCAGCATCCAAACTTAATGTTGTGCTCATTGGTATTGCCATGGGTTTAGTATTTTCCATTTTGTACTTCTTTAGAAAATCTTGTATGTACTTTGACTGATTGATGAAGGTTGCTTGCTTAGTTTGAACAACCTCAATATAAGGAAAAATTTCAATTCTCCCATTAAGCTCATTTTAAATTCACTTATCCTCAAATCAGCAAATTCCTTACACAATAAAGATTTTGTTGATCCAAATATAATGTCATCAATATAAATTTGGACAACCAAAATATCATTTTCCTGCACTTTAGTAAAAAGAGTTTGATCTACTTTATCTCTGGAATACCCTTTACCTGTAAGGAATGAGCTCAATCTGTCATGCCAAGCTCTGGGAGATTGCTTTAATCCATAAAGAGCCTTGTCAAGCTTAAACACATGGTTAAGAAAATCAGTGCATTCAAATGTAGGAGGTTGTTCAATAAAAACTTCCCCATTTATTAAGCCATTTAAAATAGCAATCTTAACATCCATTTGCTATAATTTAATACAGTGAGCGCATGGAAATGAGAGCAAAATTCTGATTGCTTCAAGCCTAGCTACAGGAGCAAAAGATTCGTCGAAGTCAATTCTAAATTCTTCATTATAACTTTTTCTACTAGCCTAGCCCTATTTCTTATTATTTTTCCTTCTTCACTTATTTTATTTTTGAAAACCCATTTAGTTCCAATGACATTTTGAGAAGGTCTTGGAACCAAATGCCAAACCTTATTTCTTTCAAATTGATTCAGTTCTCCTTGCAGGGAATTTATCCAAAAAACATCTTTTAATGCATCTTCAATATTTTTAGGTTCAATTTGTGAAACAAGAGCCATTTGATCTAATTTAGAAATAAGTTTGAAATGAGATCTTGTTCTGGGTCGATCAAGTAGGTTACCAATGATACTATCTTGAAGGTGATCCATTAGCATTCTGATGTTCAATTGATTTGTGTTTTCACTGTCAGTTGCTGTCTCTTGCCCATCTTCATCACCTAAGTTTTTACTTGTGGTAGACTCCTTTCCTTGCTTGTCGTTTGAATCTTCCTTTTCAAGGAATTCTCCATCATCCTTTTCCCATCACACACCATCATGAAGTTCATCAAATGTTATGTGAGGGGATTCTTCAACAATTTGATCATTGACATAAAAAACTCTATATGCTCTAGAATGATTGTAGTAGCCAAGAAAAATCCCCAACTCACACTTGGGTTGAAATTTATCCAAATCACTTTTGTTGTTGTTCAGAATAAAGCATTTTGCACCAAACACTTTGAAATGAGCAATGGAAGGTTTCTTACCTTTCAAAAGTTTATAAGGAGCTTTTTGCTTAGAAGCCTTACTATTGCATGATTTATGATGTAGCAAGATGTGTTTACTGCTTCTGGCCAGAATTTTCTATGAAACCCACTTTCAATCAACATTGTTCTTGCCATTTCAACCAGTGTTCGATTTCGCCTCTCTACCACTCCATTTTGTTCAGTGGTTCTGGATAATGAAAATTTGTGAGATATTCCTTCTTCCCTGGAAAGATTTTAAAAATCAATATTTTCAAATTCACCACCATGATTAGACATGGTTGAAATTATTTTGAGCTTTCATTCCTGAAGGATTTTCTTATAGAATTCTTGAAATTCCATGAAGACATCACTTTTGTGAGAAAGAAAGAATACCCAAGTAAATCCTAAAAAGTCATCAACAAGTACATATCTAAACCTTTTACCATTTAGACTGTTTATCCTTGTGGGTCCAAACAGATCCATGTGAATAAGTTCAAAAGGATTAGAAGATTGACTTTTAGATCTACTTTTGAAGGATTTTCTTATTTGCTTTCCTTGAGTACATGCTTCATAGATTTTGAAATTTATCTTGAAGGTAAGCCTTTTACCATGTTGAATTTAACTAATTTATGTGGCATATTGTAGCTGGCACGTCCTAGTCTATGATGGCACAAACATGCAAGATCATTTTTATTGGGAACAAGACATGAATTGTTATTTTCAGGTTCATCCAAATCTACTACGTAAACATTATTAATTCTTTTACCAGAAAATTTTACACAGTTTGAATTCGACTAAAACATTGTACAACCAGGGAATAAAAAATTACCTTGTGACTTTTGCCACAGAGTTGACTTATGCTCAGAAGGTTGTATTATAATCCTTCCACCAGAAGTACATCATCAATTGAATTTGAAAGACTTTTACCCACTTTACCTGAACCAACAATTTTACAAAAGTCACATGTCCAGCTTTCTTTTTAGACAATAAGTAGAATTTGTCTTTGTCTCCTGTCATATGTCTTGAACACCACTGTCAAGATACCACTTGTTGTTTTTGGCTGTAAGACATACTTTCAACACATTCAAAGAAAGATCATTGAAACCCAATTACATTTGGGTCCGTTCAAATCACCCAATTCAAGAACATATGAAAGCAGACTTTTTGGAATCCATGCTTGCCTTTTTATTGTGGGTTTGTTTCAGGAATTTTTGAATCACTATTTCTTTTCATTTTCATGAAATTGCCTTCAGATTTGCCTCCAGTGTTCTTTTGAGGAAACCAAGAATAAATATGATAACTAGATCTTTTGGGATATCCTGGATGACCAAATCTAGCAAACCTGTGAGAGTGTGTCGACACTCTGTAGGGATAGTGTTGACCTACTTGAGTCCATCTAGACATGTTTTGTGGTCTGATGAATGAAGGTGTCAACCTGCCATAGGGATAGTGTCGACCTACCCAGTCATGTGATTTCCAAGATTTGTTTCATTGAGATATGCTTGTTGATTTGAATCTAGCACTTGCCTTGCCCTTTTTATTGAAATTTCCAATTTCAAAATTTTGAACATTTTTTCTTTTCCCATTTCTCTGATTTTTCCTCCTATTGAGTTGATTTCTTGATGAGGAGGTTTCTGAATTTGTTGAAGAAATAAATGTTATTGTCTTCAAACCTATTTCTTTCTCCTTTGAGGGATTGAAGCCCAACCCTTCTTTGTTGAAGTTCACTTTTGTTCCCGGCAAGGCTTCTAAATTGTTTTTACCACTCACAAATCTTTCCAGAGCTTCTTGTCACCTGGTTACTTCTTTCTGAAGATTTTCAATTTCTTTCTTCATTTCAATATTCACACTTTTGTGGCATCATATTTTTCAGCAACCAGTTTAATTTCTTTGACATATTCAATTTCCTTGACTTTCAATTCACATACATTTTTTTTAACATAGTAATTTATTGAACAAGCTCTTTTTCTTTCTCTTCCATTGACGTATCATGAACATTATGATTCATTTTTCTTTTGAGCACTTTGTTTTCCTTTTTGACTTTATCATATTGATTAAGTAATTTAAAATAAACATGCTCCCAATGACTGAATGAAAAATCTTTAAATGGAGATACTACCTCTTCTTCATCTCCTTCTTCTCCTCTAGCCATCAGACAAATTTTTGTATTTGATTCATCAGCTTCTGAACTCTCTTCTTCATCATCATCTTCCTCTTCACCCCAAGTTTCAACTATAGCCTTTTGCTAATTTTTTGTCCATTTAGGTTGAGTCTTCTTCAAGGGCTCAGGTCATTCTGATTTCACATGCCCTAGTTTCCTACAACTATAACATACAACCCTTTCAGATCACTTATTTACATACTGTTTAGGCTTTGAAAAATTATTCACCCGTGATTTGTTTTTCAGAAATCCCTTACCTTCTTTTCTTAGAAATTTTTCTGAATTTTCTTGTGATAATGGCAAACTCACCTGAGTCATTTTCAGAAGTGGATGACTCACTTTCATCAGTAGCTACCTTGACGCTTGGACTTGCCTTGAGAGCAAGTGGCTTTATTTTCTTGACATATTCTTTTGTTCTCTTTAAGCCCAATTCATAAGTCATCAAAGAGCCAATTAGTTCATCAATAGATGTAGTAGATAAATTTCTTGATTCTTCCACTATAGTGGCCTTTATGTGTCATACAGGGGTTAAAGATCTAAGAATCTTTCTAACAAGTTCCTGTTCTGTATAGGACTTTCATAGTTTCTTTAAGCCATTGGCCAACAAGGTCAATCTACCATACATCTTTAAAATGGTTTCATCATGCTTCATTTTAAATTGTTCATATTTAGAAAGTAGCATGTTAGCTTTTGTTTCCTTCATTTCAGACGTACCTTCATAGATGACCATTAGGCGATTCCATATTTCCTTTGCACTAGCATATGATGAGACCCTCGAAAATTCAGTTGGATGAAGTGAACACTGCATGATGTTCATAGCACTCCAATTTGCATTTGACTTCCTGATTTCTTATGGAGTCCACTTTTCCTCATCTTCTGATAGCTCATAGGGTCCATTACTAACTACCCTCAAATTTGATGATCTTATGCTCGCAAAAACACCTACATGCGAGTTTTCCAATAAGCATAGTTAGTTCTGTCAAAATAGGAGGGTCTATTTACATAATAACCTTCTGCAATATATCCTTTGGAATCCATTCCACACAGATCTCTCCTGGTTGTTAAACCAAAAATTGGACAGCCTAGCTCTGAGACCACACGTTGGGCATGGAATGAATATCTAGAGTGGGGTGAATAGATATTGACCACTTAAAAATTTAAGAACCCAGAACAGACCTTATGATATGAAATAGCTACTTATATCAAACCAGATGAAGCAATTGACCGAATGCACAAAACACCACACAATGCAAGCAGAATTTTTAAGGTGGCTCAGCTTCAGTGTGGAGACCTCAACTAAACTAAGTGAGGCGTCACTCAACAACCCAAAAGTGTGAAACACACACACAACTATTGATTCACAGCTTCATACAACTGCTGATTCACAGCCTCAATACATCTGATTCACAGCTTTGAGATTGTGTCAATCTCACAATCCTCACACACAAAGTGTAGGATCAGTCCATCTACTCCAACTAGAGTAGACAACAAAGCTGTTTGGCATTCAGAAGAAATAGGAAAAAATCACATAAGAGAAATCGCTAAAGGAATGCAGAAATTTAGTAAACACTTTTTGTGTAGTTTCACTGGAGTTGAGATCTGATCAGATTTCTCTTTGAACTGCCAATTGCATCTTCTCTCGGCTTGAGTTCCTCAGACTCTTCTTCTGGCCACAGCTTAAGGGTCAATTGTCTCCGAAATGAGTGGAATTCCGACACTCTACTTCAATTGATCAACAAGAGGTCTTCATACGGGTAGAAGAAGTGATCCAGCACCATTCTTCTTGATGAGCAGACTACACCGAAGCCTGTTCTTCTCTGCTCTTGTCACGTCCCAAAGCATGGCAGCGGAAGAATTTCATTTGAGCATTGAGACGTAAACAATCAAAAAATAAGCCTCTAGCGAGCAATCACATATACACAACTATTTGTGCTCATAATAAAACTCAAACTCTTTATTTCATTTCATAATGAGAACTAGTACATATTTCAACTCAAATCGAGCTACAAGACTAAGACTCAAATAAAAAGGAAAAGTACATACTATCCTCACTCCTACTACATGTTTTATCTCTCAAACTATACTACTATGATTACAAGACTTCGATACTAAGGCTGGAGAGCACTCTTCACTCTTGTTCATCCCCAGTATAGTCTTGGTTCTCTACATCATCAACATCTTGTTCACCTGAAAGGTTGGAAAGTAGGTAATCAGCGCACTCGTCCAATAGGATTTACATCTTCCAACAATGATCTAAGTGGTTAACAGTTTAAAAGCTAGAAGATATGAATCTTGATATGTACAGTGCAATAAAACAACGGTAGTAACACGTGTACAATGTATTATCTAAGATTGTATGATCAAGAGATGTAAAGATCAGTCTAACAAGAAGATTGTATCCAAGAATTCAAGATAGAGTACACGATGATCTAGCAATATGGTAACGAGCAAGAACAAGATAGCATGTAACAAGATTGGCCATTTCACTAGCAAGCAAGCAAGCACGCACGAGCAAGAACTTTTAACATGTAACAGTAATCAAGCACGAAGACACTAATATGCACCAAGGAAAGATCCACTTGGAAATGCACAATAGGACATGTGTATGTGGTTTATGTATCTAGCATTCAACACACAAGTACTCCCAGTGCAGATGCAATGCCAGTAATTATTATACCCCATGGTTAACAATATATTTATGACTCTCTGACATTAGGGCTAGACTGGAGCCCTTGGGCACTCACCGTACCCAATTCGCAACTCACTTAATTTCAAATGTAGATACCCATAGTAATTCATGGCCAGTAACAAAAGTTCAATAATGTCACGATATTGGAGGTGATAGTTCAATAGTTCAATCTGTCAGCACAATGGCGTATTTTCAATTCAGTCCGAACACTTATTAATATTTTGGTCTTATGTTCCATAGAGGTGTGCTCCAGAGTCAATATAAGAAGAGAAATATCTCGTCATGAATATCAACAGAAGAGAGGTATATGCACACTAGCTTCTGGGTACTTCATTGGTACAACCTACTCGTCGGCCCTGTGGGAATCCATGGTCAAAGGAGACTTACGGAGGCCTTGGTCAAGGGGTCACTAGTCTGGCAGAAGGAATATCCGACGGAGAGTTCACCACAAGCCAAGAAGGGGCATTCCTATCGTGCTAGAGTGTATGCGCATGCCGTGCGGGAGAATCGCTCGTGCATGTGTGAATTCGATTATGGAAACTCCAATTATAGAAAATCCGTTTATGGAAACTTCATGCTTGGCAAGTATCATGAGTTCTAAATAAGGAAACACTAATCATTCATGACATATTTTAGCAAGTACATTGTATGTTTAGCAAGTTCGGTAAGAAAGTAAGATGTCAATAATCGACAGGTAGAGAACATGGTCATTAACTTAAGATCAATTAAACATCATGTGAACATGTTTTACACTTTGATGGGTTGATAAATGCATGTAAATAGTAAATATTATCACACAGGAGATAACGAGGCATGAAAATGACGTCAAATGGGCAAAACAGTGTTGAACTGCCCTCTGTGTTCTAAAGGCGACAAGCTCACTGTCGCCTTCAAGAAGGTGAGTAGAAGGCTATTGCCTTCTGATCCCTTAAGGAAACAGCCTTTCTGTCATGTTCTGAAGGAGACAGGTTGACTTGTCGTCTTCCTGATTCAAGTGTAGGGGTGCTTTGTTTGGGCTTTTTAGTCAAATCAAACTAGGTTTGACACCTGTGGGTTTGAAAAATCAAAACAAATGCAAAGATGATCCAAATCAAGTGAAACCACCTTTGTTACATAGATTACTTCCAATACTTTGTACAGTACAAAATAATAGAGAAACAAAGGTCATTTGACTGGGTAATAAATGTATTGTGACTGACTATGTGAATCTGACAGTGTTCATTTCTGGGCTAATACTCTCAGTATAGTAATCAAAAGTTCGGTAAACTAGTGCCAAATGAAAGTAGACTCATAGGGTAACAAGTTCTATGTTGAACACTTGGTCTACAAATGAATCCACAAGGAGGTATGGAACTCGTAAGACAAGTCAAGGTTAAATTGGGACAATACAGCATCAAGATCATGCAAGATTTAATTAGTGAAACTCTCAACATAAAAGTTGGGGAAAATAGTAAGAACATGATCTATACATATGGATGCAAGTATGGACGAGTTTAATTAGAGTTTGGCATGGAGATGACCTACCTTTTGAGTTGAATAAGATTCGCCCTCCATAAAGCCCTAGTTCTGACCGCCTAATACTCATGACCTACTAGATAGAAATTGGTCAAAATGGTGCCATTAGAAAGTAGACTCAACCCTCTTTCCAGGGGTATATGCCTTGCATGGTTTGGTTGAGGTTTGAGTAACCTTTGGTGATGATCTTGGAGGGGCTCAAGTGCAGGTCGCAGGAGAAGAGCACGAGTTGCTTCTTCAGAAGCCTTTCTCCTTATGTCTCCCAGCCTCCAAAGCCTCCAAGCACGACCTTAGCAACCCTAAGGGTCGTCCCATGGGAGAGAGGGGGCTTATTTAAAGGGGTATGACCCTTTACTTGCGTAATTTGAATTAGGAAACCCTTGAGTGCGAATTTGGGTGTCCTTCTTTCCAGAGAGGATTTCTCTCCCCAATTCATGTTGCAAAGAATATGGTAACCTTCTTTAGATGGTAACCACGAATTTGGGCTTGATTTGAAGTCCAATGATGGTCTATTGGGTGAGAATTTACCCTAACATGGTCCATTAGTGAGTATTTCTGAATTTTAGGTTATTTTCTTAGCATGAATTATTTTGTGGCCCAAAAGATTTCTTTTGGTCCAATTATTTTCTTGGGTTGTCAATACCCATTATTTTTAGTTCATTCATGATTTTTATTTTATTTTTGGACTCACTTTAATGCCGGCAATAGTAATTATCCGACTTATTCCCTAATTATGATAATAAGTCGCAAAATGCTTTAGGCTAATTCGATTTTTCTTCACACGAACTCTTTTGTGGGTCATTTGGGAGTATTATTTAGAGTTGAACTATGGTTTTTATGGAATTGTCCCATGTGATTTTGTCTCCATTATGTTGGTACGTATGCTTTTACTAATTTGGGAATATTAAATTATTATTTTCAAATTATTTCTGATTTTTCAATTAATGAAATTTTTGGGGTGCTACATCTCTCAAACTCTCTATTCTTTCTGCTCTTTTTAGCTCTTAGATGCTCTGCTCTTTTTCTATGTGTTATCACTCGAAGAGGATACCGGGCCCCTTTTTGATCAGCATCATAGAATCTTCTTGGTGGGCCCCAACAGAATCCCAATTCGTTGGGAGGTGTTTTGCCGCCAAAAAGGGTATCTTCCATAACCTTGTAAAGTGTGCTTGGAGTCCCAATCATTTGGTCTCGGGTCAGGTGCCTTGGACTAATGTGCTGGCAATATCTTTTTCTCACTAGAATAAGAAGATCAGAGAGTCGATACAACTTGAGCATAATGTCGACGCATACAGAACTTGACTTGGACCAAATGCAGATGCTTCAGTAGAGTCGACTCCATGCCTTCATGAGTCGACCTTATCCATTAGACTGTTGTAGAGACTGGCTGTCCATGAGTATTGAGCTAACCTTGTAACATCTGAGTGTTAACCTCATAGAATGATAGAGTTGACCTGATCTTCATCTAGAGTCGACCTCATAGACTTGTGGAGCGATCTAATCTTCATCTCGAGTCGACCTCATGCATTTCTTTCCTTTCAGAGCTAACAAGAAATTCTACCAGTGTCGACCTGATTCTCATCTGGAGTCGACCATATGCAATTCTTTTCCTTTAGCGCTAACTAGAAGACCAACTAGTGTTGACCTGTTCTTCAACTAGAGTCGACCTTATGTGATACTTTAGACTTCCGAGCTATTGGAAAACTATCAAGTGTCAACCTATCCTTCAGGTAGTGTCAACTCAAGAGCTTCACTGAACTCTAGTAACTCACTCACTGAGGCATGTGTGTCGAACTATAAAGCAACTAGTGTCAACACACTTGAGATCTTTTGACTTTATGAATTTTCCTGTCATATAAAAACTTGGTTAGAAGATTTGTTAGATATTTATGGCACTTTTGCTTGACTCATGACATCATCAAAACTAGGGGCACAACAGAAGGTGGCCTATGGTCTGCCATGCCATCCCTAGTAGACCCCTGGTCAAAAGCTTGGACTGCGAGGAAGAGTGTAGCACCCCGAAAAATCAGTAAATTAATATTTTGAAATAAAATAGAAATGATAAATTCACTATTTTCGAAGTAGTAAAACGTACGTGCCATTATCGTATGTACAAAAACAAATCAAATTTTTTTTTATAAAAATCAAGGTCCAACTCTAAATAATATCCCCCTATTGGCCACGAAGAAATGTGTGCAAAGGAAAATCCGATTGGTCAAGATTATGGCATTCCGTGAATTATTATCATAATTAAGGAATGAGTTGCAAAACCCATTAACACATATACATAACTGATTCTAATATTAAAATAAATTATGGATAGACTCCAAACGATATGTATTGATAGTCCATCCTAAGAATTTGGACCAATGGACCCCTCATAGTCCATGAATAAATTCAAATAAGAAAAATACAATAAAATCAGTAACTCTATTATTCCCTAATTAAAAGGGGAAATTTTCATAAGTTAAAATCCATTAAGTGATGGGCTTTAATGGATGGTTCATAAAAGAGTCATTAGGCCATATAATAAAAGAAATATTTCAAATTGTTATTTCATTCATTCCCAAATTAAAATAGTTGCAGTATCCATAAATTAAACCAATAAGGCAAAAAGAATAATAATAGTCATGGGTTTTACTTATGAACCATGAGATAGTTATTGGGCCAAAATAGGAGTTATGAAATTTGGAATAAGAGAAAAATACCCTAAATTCGTAACCTTAATGTTTCTTAAATTGAAAAGAGCTAGTAAATATTAAAATAGTTAATATATGTTGGCATTGGACTCCTAACACTACCTTAATTAGCTAGGTACGAAATTGGAACCCAAACTAACCCAATTACGAGAAGGAAAGCTAGGAAGGTCGAATGAAACAATAGAATTCGGAGTTTTAATAGAAGTTAGAGTTGTAATATGAATTAAACACACTAGATGCTTAAATACACCCTAACCTCTTCATGGCCGACCCTATTGCATTGTGAGACTTCCTGGATGTGGAGGAGAGGCCAAAGGAGAAGGGAATCGTGGGGAGAAGGATTGCTTGAAGATCTACAAGTTGTTCTTCGAGTTCTACGCCCTAGAAGCCAAATCGTCCCAAAGGTAGACATTCTTACAAGAAAAACCTAATTACACTCGTCTGTAGGATGTTCTTGACATCAGGAATAGAAGCCTTCTATTTGCCCTAATTTTCATCGACTCCATCTAGAGATATTCATTTTTGAAGTTCTGTCATCATCAATACCTCGAACCCTCATGTTGATCCTAGATCTCTTTGTACAATTGATCTCGTACTATGCAATTTTTACTGTACATACAACTCGATGTTAGAAATCGTTTTCCATCATTTTCCCCAATTTTTATTGAGTATATCACTCGAATTAAATATTTTTCCATCACTACATCATGTCTTGTGTTCTTCTTGAAAGAATATGATCAAAGCCTGTCAAAACCATGATTAATTTCAAATTCCTATTTACTGTGTATACTCTCGCATGTCTAGATTCGTTTAAAACTAGTTTCACAATTTTTAGTCTTCTGCACACTAAGATCTCAATTTTTAAACTACCCTATATCAAAGCTGGAGAAACTTGGGCCGCAATCCAAGGCAAGCTATTTCTTTTCCGGGCTCAGGCACAAGACCTGAGAACGTGACGGCCCGATAGGCCGCGTTCTCAGGGGCTGATCGCGACCTGAAACCTGCAGCATTCTGAACGTGACAGGCCCTGGTGTCACATTCTGGTTGTCTGTCTTGACTAACCCGTCGCGTTCTTTGAAAGACTCTGTCACATTCTGGATGTACCCTGTCACGTTCCTTACAGGGGTACGTCGCCTTCTGGACTTTTACACAAAAACCCTAGATTTTTGGTGTTCTTTTCTTTATACAGTGATCATACCTCCTGTTAACAGTCTTAAATGTAGTAAAATAAGATGCTATAGCAATAACATGTAGTGATTAATTAAAACACACACACATGATCTTTTCATATCTACGATTCTCTTTATCACATGCAGATAGTTGTAACCATCCATTATGACTTGACATGGCATGAAAATATCTCATAATATATCTAGTAAATTTAAATTAATAATGTATTTAAATTGCCTTTTTTAATGAACTTGTATGTTTCTCTCGATGTCTTGGAATACCATTATCGACGCTCCACTGTTCTAGAATTCCTCTGGAATGTCAAACTCATGTTTCTATATACATTTTCTCTTGACTTGAACAAACTCTCCATCGGATATTCCTTCTGCCGGACTAGTGAATCCTTGTTCAAGGCCACCATAAGCCTCTTCTGTCTATGTATTCTCACATGGTCGACGAGCTGGTTGTACCCTTAATACCTATGATACCCTTTAGGGATCAGTAAGATCCAAACAGCCTTAGAATGCTCTCTCTCTTATCATGAGATCACGCTGGACCTCTGGACTATGTGGGTAGCATAGCCAATGGATGGTTAGTGAATTCTACCTAACTGCCAGCACCAATCACATGTGTTGTGCAACCGTTACTATTGCCTATTTAACATTGTTTCATGCACATTGACCCATAGTTCTCATCTATAGTCTACTCGTTCATCTATGCACATTCTTTATACTCTAATCTATTCATCAAATACTCTCATCTATTCTTGGTATTCTATTTGGCCATCTATTGATTGTCTAAGATAACAAATATAACCAATGCTAGGCAATATAGGGCCCGATCTGGTCCTGGGAGGTTCGCCCGAAAAGTGCCATTTGCGCGCGGGAGTTCAATGATCAGGATGTCGGCATTACATCCAAGTGCCATACTATCAAGATTAATATTGGACAATCAAACGAAAGTGCTATATTCTCTCGTTGTCTATTAACAAACAAAGTGCTATACTCTCTCTCGCCTATCTACGGATAACCAAAGTGCAATACTATTTCGATTGACGAAAGTTAATGAAAGTGCAATTTACTCTATATATGGCCAACTACTCTCTCTCTCCTTACTATACATGTTACTTGCTATTGCTTGACAATGACGTTACTTGCTATCGTTTTGCTATCACTTTCTATCGTAACTTGATTTTTAATCATATTCTTGGTGATATACTTGATTCATGTGCTGTTTGAGCCATGTTACTTGTGCTATTAATTTCTCGACTTTACATGACTCGCTCTATCATTAGTTACTCTTTAACGCATTAATCATTTAAAGCGTGCTTGGCTCATGAGATTTAAGTCCTACTGAGCATTATCGCTCACCCTTCGTTATTTGTTATTGTGTCTCAGGTAAGTCGGATGACGACGTTATACACACCAATGGGACATGACCAGAGTGATGAGAGACCTAGTATCAAAGTTATCCTAATACGATGTAGTCTAGTAGTTAATGCATTAGATTTCTTCTCCAATTTAATAATGTCATTGATCCCTATGTGTTGGCTTTGAATTAGTGGTTGTTATAGTCATAGTGAAATTTATAGTGAAATGAAGAGTTGATTCCAATTATTGTTCATTAGATGCTCTGAATCAATTGACTATGGTGCAATTTACACTACTATGTACTTTGCTCACGTCTCCCCAATTTATTCCGCTGCTAAATTGGCGGGGTGTGACACAGAGAATCTTAGGGCATGTTTGTACAGGCACCATTAGAAAGTACCAGCACGGCTTGGCCCCCACAACGGCCGACGCTTCCGCTGTACTCCTTATCCCCCCTAGCACCAGACAGGCATCGCTCTCGAGCAGACTTGACACTTGGGAAAGGTGATGTGGGCAGCGTCGACTAGTTTGTACACTGCCCTTGGGAACAGACTTTGTCTCATGCGTCTCTTAAAGGGCGTAAGGCGTAGGTCGTCAAGGTGACCATTATGTCAGCCTTGACCGAGCTTCTCTTTGACCCGAACTGCAGGCTACTTGGCCTCCTTGGGAGGGTGGCAAGGTGTTGGCCGTGAGAGGCTATGAACGACCTATTGATATGGTCATCCAGTAGGCCAACATCACGTGTAACGTGAGAGCTTAGGCCAGCCGAGCTCTACCTAGCTTGAAGATACATTGGGGCAGTTCGAGCAGCTATGTTCCTCAGGGTTGAATGCCTGCCTCCTCGGACTGGAAGGACTTCTCATTTTGGGCTGACGTGGAGGACGACGTGGGGAAGCCCATGTCACTGGCCCCCAGTTTCGCGTTGGCGCGCTCATCGGACCAAGGTGAAACTATCGTTGGGAGTTCCTCGAGTTGCAACACATGTCCTGAGTCCATGGTGAAGTCAAAGGATTACTTTGCCTGATGCCCGTACTGGCACGTCACTATGACGCTGATGTCTGCCTGGACTACTATGTGCTGCGATGGGAGTCACATCGTCGCTTCGGAGCCCAGAACCTTTTTATGTATTTCCTTGTTCTCGGCCTATAGCTGAGGACTTTTGTACGTCACTACCACAAAGTTGAGCTAGGCAAATAACTTTTCGCCTCAACTGCACCAGTTAGAATTCCCGCAAATGTAGTCGTGGTAGTGCACACGTGACTTATCACGTCAGTAAAGATCGAGGCGAAGCCCTTGGGCCACTCGCCTTTTATGTAACCGATATGGTGCATGCATGACTCGTCACACACACGACCGAGATGTTGCTCACGCACAACCCGTCATGTCAGTAAAGACCAAGGAGATGCTCTTGGGCCGCTCTTGTTTCATGTAACAAAGATGGTGCATGTGTGACCCATCATGCACACGACTGGGATGGTGCTCGCACGCGACCTGTCACGTTGGTAAAAACCGAGGTGGTGCCCTTGGGCCACTCTCATTTCATGTAACGGAGATGGTGCATCCGTGACCAGTCACATACACGACCGGGACAGTGCTCGTGCACGACCCATCACATCGAGAAAACTGAGGCGATGCCTTTGGGCTGCTCACCTTTCATGTAATTGAGACGATGCAAGCGCGACCTGTCACACACACAACTGAGATGGTGCTCACGTGTGACCCATCACATACAACTGAGATGGTGCTCTCGGGCGACCCGTCACACACACGACCGAGACGATGCTCGTGCATTACCCGTCACCTATTAGAATTACTGCAAATGTAGTCGAGATAGTGCACGTGTGACCTGTCACATCGATAAAGATTGAGGCGATGCCCTTGGGCCTCTTGCCTTTCATGTAACCAAGATGGTTCATGCGCGGCCTATAGTGTCCTAGAATGTTCTTGAATTTATATTGCAAATTGTATATTTATTTCTGCATGTATTTGAGTGATGTTCTGTGTTGAACTTGGTGTCAACAACCTTTGGCGTTAAGTCCTGTTAGCGACATGATCGTCTGCCGTTTATCCCTTGTTAACGACAGTAGATAGTGTCGTTTATTATTTTCTGAATTATTTAATTTTTTGGGCAAGACTGTAGATGACATCATCGATGGACATTTACATTGAGGCTGATGGCAATTTCTGTTGATGTTAAGCTGACTTGCCTGCTTTTGATGATACCATTTCGAGAAAGAGAGATCAGCCGTTTCCAAGGGGTTTTAATGCGTAGATCCGAGCGTTTAGGATCCAAGGGTCAGGATTAAGGTTGGTTAATGTGTGGGAGGTCTTTATAAGACCTAGATTTCACAGATAGAAGGGGTTTTCGCTCTGGTTTTTGGAGGAGAGAAAGAGGGCCGAGGAAAGGCATTTATGTGCTTATTCGTGCGTTCTTGAGGCTTGTGGACCAAGGAGGATTGTTCGTCTGCAAGATCCAAAGCTTCTCCAAGTGGGGTAGCTGCGTTGGAGGTGGATTTAGAGCGCTTGAAGTCGGTGGAGGAGACTGCCTCACAGACGAGGCGGGCATCTTCGGGCTTAGATTCGCCACTCTAGTAGGAGGGATAGAGGCAAGATGCATAGGGGTTCGGTTCATGATATGTTAAACTACGTAATTATCATTTTTACATATTTTTTAAGCATTAAATCAATGCACAGGAAAGGGTAAAAATAGTGTCATTTCATGTGGGTTTTCTGAGTTTTCTGTGTTGAAGAACTAGACGTCCAGGTCTCTTGCTTTCTATAGCTTGTAAACGGCGGCATCGACCGCCATCTACTTCATGTGAACACCATTTGTTTTTCCGTCCTTTACTATAAGTTAACGGCACTATGTGCCACCGCTAGTATATGTTAACGGCACTATGTGTCATCATCTATTGTGGCTTAACGACGGTATATGTGGTCGTCTACTTCAATAAACATCACATATGCTATCGTCAAGTTTACCAGTGCCATGAGTTTTCATAAAATTGATTTTAATTGTATACCTATGATCCATACTTATATGAGATTTCGGCCAGGTGATGTTTAGTGTGTTTTATCACTGCTATATCATGGATATGTTATTGTATTAGGGTATAGATCACATGTACATATGAACAGTCATTGTATGATATTAATGAAATTGAAAAAGACAAGTGGAATGAATTGCATACATGATTACTTTTGAAATGCTTATAATTCAAGACTATACTACTGTAAGAAATACTGCATGCCAGTGGTTCTGAATTATGTATAGAATTTCATGATCTTTCCTCACTCTTGCACCATGTTAATTCGCTTAAACTGATAGATTTTAATTATGAAAAATAGTTACAGAGTTCAAAAAAATGTTAAATTTTGTAGACGCATAGTATAACCTAATTCTGAATTTTTTACAAAATTTTGGAATTTTTAGACATCTGGGTATACTGTTATGAATTTATGAATGGTCTATTACATATATGTTGGGTTGAGTGTGAAGACAATTCATTTCCCCTCATATTTTGATGATGACAAGGTGTGATTTTAATGCACAATAATTGGAACATGTTAGATGCATCATACATGTTATGACCATATTTAAAAAGCATGTTTCCAAACATATTTATTACTTATATTCATGATAAATCAATGGACTTATGATTTATATGTTTATTTCTAAGGGACATACAATTCTTTCAAGGGTAGTGTCGACACACCCCATACTGGTGTCGACACAATGCTCCAAGCCCTAAGCCAAAAGATGAAGAAATGGTCAAGTAGTGTCGACACAAGATCAAGTTAGGTCGACACTAGACCCAGTTCCCAGTAAGCCCTGTCAACAGGCCTGGATAGTGTGTCGACACTAAACCATATGGTGTCGACACTAGAGACCTCTCCCAGAAGGCCTATTTTGCAGTACTCTCCAGTGTGTCGACATGAGATGAAGTGGTGTCGACACTAGAGACCTCTCCCAGGGAAGTTAGTCTGCCAGTCTGGGATAGTGTGTCGACACTAGATCAAGTTAGGTCGACACACTCCGGAAAGTTTGTGACTTAAGGTTTCTCCTGGACATGTGGCACCCTAGGGATTTGGTGGATCGGCCTTGGATCATGTGCCCACGACCCCCAAGGGTACTTTTGGGTATCTTGGACTATAAATAGTCCCCTATTGGCCATCCAACGAAAGAGAGAGCAGAAGAGAGCCTCCAAGACTTCTCCAAAAGCTTTTCGGCGGCAAGGCTGTTGTCCTCCTCGTTCATGCATCCTCTTGTGCTTCTTCTTTCCAATTCCATCATCTCCAAGCACAAGAAGGAAGATCTGATCCAAGATGGAGCAGTAGGATCAACTTCCAAGGTGCAGATCAAGTAGAAGCACTCGTTTGTGGAGAATTCGAGGAAGATCCTGAAGATCAAATTATAGAGCATCGCCCAGGGACTTCTAGAGATCAAGCCTCTTCATAATTCGACATCTACAAGTGAGTCTTCTGAAGAACAAGGACTTTTCAATCCATTTCTCATTTCCCCTTGTGTCTTCTTGGTTGTTCTAGAGATTGTGCAGTAACTATTACATCAATTCTCTTGAATGAACCTTTTGAGATCAGATCATTGCTAGAGAATCTAAATCTTTGTGTTGTGATCTAGCAAGTGGTTGTGAGCCTGTGTGCTCAGTGTTAAGTCGTCGTACTCAGTTGTGGTTGAGCAATTGTGCTCAGGTTCTAGACTAGTCTTGCTTTAGAGGTTGTGTGAGTTGTAAAACTCTGTGTTGGAGTTTTCAGGCTCCTGTGTGTGTGGTGTATCCAGTTGTTTAGTGGTTCCTCACAGTGTGAGGGGTGGATGTAGGAATCACATGGTGTGATTTCTGAACCACCTAAAAACTCTCTATGCAGTGGTTTGTGTGTGACTTTAATTCACCTTGCGCTAGATGTATTCATAGGGTTTTTCGAATTCATTCTAATCAACTTGATTCCACACTTCAATCATCTAATTCACACACTTATTCATCAAATCTCTAAATTGCTCTTTCAAATTGTCTCTGATTTCTTGCATTGTTTTAAATTGGCTAAGCTTCCGCAATAGTTGGCCTAGATCTATTCAACCCCCCCCCCCCTTCTAGAGCTTGTCCATCACATCTTCGATCCTTCAATTGGTATCAGAGCGGGTTTACACTTGATCTGAGTACTTTCTGATTGTTCTGTGTGTCTTGATCGTTTGCTTGTTTGTTTGCTGAGTATTTCTTCTTTGCACCATGTAAATTGCTTCAATGGATTCAAGAGGGTTCATGGCTGAGGGTCACTCTAATAATAGGCCACCCTTTTTCAATGGGACTGACTACACTTATTGGAAGAATAGAATGCAGGTCTTCCTTAGAGCTCAAAACTATGAGATATGGAAGGTAGTCGAAGTAGGTCCCTATGAGAATTAGGGGGAGGAAGAGACCTGGACTAGGGAACAGATTAGGAGGGCCACTTTGAATTATAGTGCCATGAACATGATCCAATGTGTAGTCCACCCTAAGGAGTACTCAAGAATCTCAATGTGTAAATCTGCTAAAGAGATGTGGGATAAACTTGAGTTACTCTATGAGGGAACATCCAAGTGAAAGAAACCAAAGCTAACATTCTTGTCTCTGAGTATGAATTGTTAATGATGAAATCTAATGAGACAATTTCTGAAATGTTTGCCAGGTTTATGATCATTGTCAATGGACTGAAGGCCTTAGGTAAGGATTATACAGATGCTGACTTGGTAAGGAAAATTCTACGCTCTCTCTCATCAATTTGGCACACAAAGGCCACAGTCATTGAAGATTCTAAAGATTTGTCCAAAATCTCTTTGGATGAATTGATAGGATCCTTAATGACTTATGAAATCAATCTAAAAAGAAATGAAGAACATATAATTAAAACCAAGCCAGTAGTACTAAAGGCCTCTTCAAGTAACAAAGATAAGAATCAGGAGAAAACCAGTTCTGAGGAGTCTGAGTCCAATGAGGATGAGCTTGCCCTCATGACCAGGCAATTCAGAAAATTCTTAAAATATAGAAAAGGAAATTTTTTTGGGAAAAAGAAATTTTCATCAGGTAAAGAGAAACACTTCCTTTTCTAATGTTAATTCCAATAAGAATAAAAAATCTGATGAAATTGTCATTTGTTACAGGTGCAACAAGCCAGGACATATGAAGGGAGAATGTCCCGAAAACAAGAAGGAAAAACACAAAAAGATTCACAAGTTCAAGAAGCCAAAGGCCATGGTAGCCACTTGGTCTGATGAAGACTCAAGTGAAAAGGAAGAAGAAGAAAAATCCTCAAGTTCTGAAAGTGAGGAAATTTGCTTCATGGCTAATAGTTCAGATGGAAAGGTAAGTACATCCTTCGAAGACTATTCAATTGAGGACTGGCAAGATGCATATGCTGAGCTTGTTGAAAAATACTCTATAATAAGGAATGAAAACAAGCATCTTAAAAAGAAAATGGAAAACATCATGAATAACTATTCCTCAAACAAAAGAATTTGTGAATTAGAAAATGAGGTAGCTGAACTTAATGAAGAAATGGAAAATTTCCTGAACTTAATTGATGAGCTTAAGCTTGCCTCTCAAAAGACAACCCATGAATTTAAAGAACTATCTGAAAAGCTGGAAATGGAAAACAAAGATAAACAACAAACGGTTGAAGAAATCAAAACCTTAGAAAAACAGCTAAAAGAAAAAGATGAAGTCATTGAAACCTTCACAAAAGGTAAAGACAATTTGGAGGCCTTGTTGAGAGCTAAAATTAAATCAGTTTCTCATGGACTAGGATTCAATAAACAAAAACCTAAGAAAGACAAATCTGGTGAGAAAAGGGATAAAGCACCATTGATTAAATTTGTCAAAGGTCCTAGTCTTAAGAACACTGAAATCAAGCAAACATCAAGCAAAAGAACAAAAATTTCAAAAACTCAGAACCAAAAGAAGTCAACCAGGTCGACACAGTTACGTGACAGGTCGACACCAGTCCACAGGAAGAAGGATTCTGTGACTGCTGTGTCGACACCAGTCAAGGAAAGGTCGACCTGCTCAACATCAACAAACACAAACTACAAAAACAAAAATTCAAATAAAAAATTGAAAATAAGAAAAATTCAAAGGAAGTCATTCATAAAAATCCTTGGACCTCCAAGACAGCATATCAAGCTGAATGGACCAATTCTTGGAACCAATGGTATCACAACCCATGTTGGTATCATTCCCAATTCTTCTATCCAAATTTTTTGATGTACCAACAAAACCCTTGGATTCCACCTCCTCATCTAAACTCTCATGTTCAAATGAAAAACTCCCCTCCTACTGAAACCAAGAACACTGGTGTTTTCATTCCTAAGGGAAAGAATAAATTGAAAAAGACAAAGAACACCACTGAAACAACACAAAAATCAAAAACAAATCAGGTTTGGGTGAGAAAAGATTTGATGACTGTGTTCAAACATTCTGATGGTCCCAACGCTGTTTGGGTACCAAAATATTTTCTCCACTGATTGATTTTGCAGGAAGGTCGTGCACCCAATTTAAATGTATGGTTTCTTGATAGTGGGTGTTCACGACACATGACTGGAGACAAAGCCAAATTTTCATTCCTGATTGAGAAGGAGGGAGGTTCAGTAACTTTTGGAGGTAAAAATAAACGAAAGATCATTGGATCTGGAAAGGTTGGTCAATCTTCCTCAAACTCTATTGATAATGTTTTATTAGTTAATAGGTTAAATTACAATTTGTTGAGTATTAGCCAACTATGTGACAAAGGTCACAAAGTTGTGTTTGAATCTGATTTTTGTAAGATAATTGATTCATCAACTGATAAAATAAAATTCTTTGGAAAAAGGGAAAACAATGTTTACATGATCAACCTCAATAAAAACTTTTCTGAAAATCTTTGCTTTGTTGCCAATAAAGATGAAATTGCATGGACTTGGCACAAAAGACTTGGCCATGCAAGTTTCAGATAATGAATAAATTGTTAAGGCTGAATTTGGTTAAGGGTCTTCCTGAATCTTTTTCTAATATTGAAAATCAAGTTTGTGGGATTTGTGCCCAAGGAAAACAAACAAGAAAATCTTTTAAAACCTTCAATGAGGTACTCACATCTAGGCCACTAGAATTACTTCACATGGACCTCTTTGGCCCAACAAGAATTCTAAGTCTAAGTGGCAAGAGATATGGGTTTGTGATCATTGATGATTTTACCAGATTTACATGGGTTATCTTCTTGTCCCACAAAAGTGATACTTGCCTTGAGTTCAGGAATTTCTGTACCACTGCTTAACAAATTTTCCATATAAAATCAAAAACATTTTGACTGATCATGGGGGTGAGTTTGAAAACAAATCCTTTTTTGATTTATGTGCTGAACTTCATGAATTTCATAAGTTTTCTTCACCAAGAACTCCAGAACAAAATGGAGTTGTGGAAAGAAAGAATAGAACTCTTCTGGAAATGGCTAGATCCATGCTCCTTGAAAGCAATTTGCCCAAATCCTTCTGGGCTGAAGCTGTAAATACAGCAAGCTACATTCTCAATAGAGCATTGGTCAGACCAAAAATCAGGAAAACCCCTTATGAATTGTTGAAAGATAAAAAGCCAATTGTGTCTTACTTCAAAATCTTTGGGTGTAAATGTTTTGTACACAACAATAATAAAGAAAATCTTGACAAGTTTGATGCTAAAAGTCAAGAAGCCATCTTTCTTGGCTATTCAGAAGTGTCAAGAGCCTTCAGAGTGTACATTCTCAAAAACAAAACTGTTGAAGAATCTCCACATGTCATCTTTGATGAAAATTCCTTTTCAACTAATAGTTCTAAATCTTGCAGGGAAAGTCAAGACAGTGAAGAGGATGATTTCATTGTGGACTCTTCACCAACTGTTGAGGAACTTGAAGACATTGGTGAGAACTTGAACATCCAGTCACCATTTTTAAGTGGATCAGGTAATGTTGTTCCAGATTTAAATACCCCTCAACAGTAATTTCTGAAAATAGATTTTGAGAGATCACCCATTGGAAAATGTGGTTGGCAATTTGCATGATAGAGTTAGGACTAGATCATCATTCCTGCATGTTATTGATGAAGACCCACTAGCTCTAATTTCCCAAATTGAACCAAAGTCAATTGATGAAGCTTTATTAAGTTCTGATTGGATCAATGCAATGCATGATGAACTTCATCAATTTGAAAGAAATCAAGTTTGTGAATTAGTACCTAGACCTAGTGACCAAAAAGTCATTGGCACTAGATGGGTTTTCAGAAATAAATTGAATGAAAATGGTCAAGTTATAAGAAATAAAGCTAGACTAGTTGCAAAGGGGTATAATCAAGAATTTGGAATTGACTTTGAAGAATCATATGCCCCTGTAGCTAGACTAGAAGCTGTTAGAATTTTCCTTACTTTTGCATCCTCCATGAAATTTAAAGTTTATCAAATGGATGTCAAAAGTGCTTTTCTAAATGGATACATAAAGGAAAAAGTTTTTGTTGAACAACCTCCAGGATTTGAAAATGAAAAACATCCTAATCATGTTTTCAAGCTTCATAAGGCTCTCTATGGTCTTAAACAAGCTCCAAGAGCTTGGTATGACCGTTTGAGTTCCTTTTTGCTTGAAAAATGATATTCTAGAGGAAATGTTGATCAAACATTGTTCACAAAAATAGTTAATAAATAAATAATTGCAGTCCATATTTATGTTGATGACATAATATTTGGATCAACCAATAAAAGCCTGTGTACTGAATTTTCAAATCAAATGAAAACTGAATTTGAAATGAGCTTAATGGGAGACTTACCGTTTTTCTTGGGATTGCAGGTTAACCAAACAAATGAGGGGATCTTCATAAGTCAAACCAAGTATGTCACAGAATTTCTGAAAAGGTTTGACTTCCAGAACCTCAAGTATTCATGCACACCCATTGCAATTAATGCTAAGCTAGAAGAAGACTCACTTGGTAAGTCAGTAGACCCGAAGACATACAGAGGTATGATTGGTTCTCTACTCTATCTTACAACTTCTAGACCTGATATTCAGTTTAGTGTGTGTTGTGTGCTAGATTTCAATCAAATCCTAAGGAAAGTCACATGTTAGCTGTTAAAAGAATTTTCAAGTATCTTGTTGGAACATGTGATATTGGAATTTGGTATCTTGCTGGTTGCAAGTTAGATTTGATTGCTTATTGTGATGCTGATTATCTTGGATGTAAATTAGAAAGAAAAAGCACAAGTGGCTTGTGTTTATACTTAGGTGGGTGCCTAATCTCTTGGGCTTCTAAGAAGCAACACTTAGTTGCTCTATCAACTGCAGAGGCTGAGTATGTTGTAGCAGGTAGATGTGGAACTCAAATTCATTGGGTGAAACATCAACTTCGTAATTATAACCGAGAGTTAGGTTGTGTTCCCATTCTATGTGATAACACAAGTGCCATAAATCTGTCTAAAAACCCAATTCAGCATTCAAGAATAAAACATATTGAAATTAGGCATCATTTCTTAAGGGATGAAGTAGCAAAGAAATCCTTTGAACTCCACTTCATAGAAACTGAAAAACAAATTGCTGACATCTTCACCAAACCTCTTCCTAACAGTAGATTCTCATCTTTGAGGAGAGAGCTTGGCCTTTGTAAATGTCCATTTTCTTGATCTCTCTCATTGGGTTTGGGTTGAGTGTTAGGCATTTTCTGAGGGGGAGTTCTTTGCATCATCATTATCCTTTGCTTCTTGATTCATATTGTTCATATCTCTCTCAATTTCACTTCCATTTCTTTTTGACAATGGATTCTTCAACTCACATTGTGTTGAATTTCTTGGTATATCAAATGGTGACTTGGAGAAGGACAAGTTATGCTTGTCTGGACACTTTCACTATGCGAGAGTATATGTCTCCGCCAAGTACCAAGAAATGAATATGCAATTGTTGAGGGGGAGCTTTTGTTGTTCAAAGAGAATCATTTCTGATTTCAAAATACTTGCATATCTTTAGTTTGATGAAAAGTGGTTGGAATCCTCATCTCAGGGGAGCTAGAGAATTCACAAGTCATTTCTTTTGAAAAATTCAACACTCTTCTTGAATTACATCAATTTCCTTGCATGATGTCCTCATTTAGATGTCTAGAGTCTCAAAATGATTCTTTGAGTGATTTACTATTTTTTTGTCAACTCTCACCTATATTCTTCAAAACTACAGAAATTCAAATCTCTTTCAAAGACTGAAAGATAATGTGTATCTTGAATTTAAACATTTCTTTGTTTACAATTGATGTTGGATATAAATGATTTCAATTTTACAAAACTCTCCAAACACTGATAATTCAAAAGAGCAATGACACATGTGCTGAGAAACTACACACCTTCACAATGAATGAAGTGCCATGTATGTCATGAGGCATTACTGCTATCTCTGTTCAAAGGGGTTCGAAATCAAAATACATAAAAAAAAATTGCCTTTTGATGATGACTGAGTAACTGGAAATATTGGCGTTTGATAAATGTATATTTTCATGTCAAAATGTCATCATTTACCCCTTGAGACTTGATAACAGGTAAATCTTTAGTATCCATGGACTATAGTGTGTAAAAAGCATTAGTTCTTGAGTGAACAAGATTTATCACATTTGATAGTTTGATTCAAAAACAAAAATGTCTATCAAAGGAGAATTGTTTAAAAGAATCATCCCTATCCATCATCAAGTTGTTTTTTACAAAAACTTGTTTACTTTCAACACACTGATTTCATTCTAAAAGATTTTATATTTCTTCAGATTTGAAGAATATGGTAGTTTGTAGTTGATTGTTGGATGTATTATATCCCTCAAATTATCATTTTAATGGCTCAAGTCTCTGAATGATCATATCCTGTTGGATGTTGTGTAAAACTTGAATTGTGTTGAATTTCTGCAAAATATGACAAATGAATTTTTTAGTCTCTTAAAATTCCTTGAAATGTTAATTCCACCCATTGTTTATCATTTTAAAGATGTCCCCAAGCTCACCAAAATTTTCCCATTCTCGCATCTCATCTTTTCATCAGGCTAGGTCGACACTACCTTCATCTAGTGTCGACACTCTTCAGCCCAGGTCGACACTAACCTCTTCTAGTGTCGACACATACCCCTGCCAGGGTGATTCAAATCGTGGGCGCCGGTTAGGGTTTTCTTGTTCCTGCCGGGCATTGCACCTCCGAAACCCTTTTTATATGCAAGGTCGACCCCATGGCCGCCTTCCACCTTTGAAAACGGCAACCATTCCACCTTCTTTCCTCCTCCAACCCATCCTTGTTCCTCTTCCCTTCATTCCTTCCTCTCCATCCTCTGCTCTTCCACTCCCCCTTGCTTCCATGGCACCCAAGCAAGCCCCTCGCCGTGGAGCAAGGTCCAGAGCTACAACTAGGCCTATTCCGGCGGAAGAAGCACCTCCTACTGAGAGGAGAAGCAAGAGACGCCATGACCCTGCGGAGCAGCCAGGGCCTTCCTCTGCATCTCCTTCTTCTGCCAAGAGAGGTAGGACATCCTCTGTTCGAGGTAGGGGGTCTACAAACCCTAGGAGACAAATTCTGGTTTCTTCTCTTGAAGCATCTGAGGCGTCATCCTCGTCATCATCTGGGTCTTCCCATTCATCTGAGGCAACTCCTTCCAAATCAATCAATGAAGGGAAGACCATTCTGAAACCTAGAGCAGTGGATTTAACCGACAGTGAACTGATTGCTGCATTTTCTGAAGTCATCGAATTCTTCAAGTTTCAGTCTTGGATGTCATTCATCTCTGAATTTCGAACCATATACCCCAAACTTGTCCAAGAGTTCTACTCTAATTTGGAATGCAATGATGAGGGGTATAAGTCAGAAGTTAAAGGTGTTCAGATAAACATGCCGATTGCATTGGCTGCTACTTTCTTCAAAGTTCCTGATGAGGATACAGATTATCACAATTTTGAGTTCAATCTTCATGAAGCTTACACTCTTTTGACTGGTCTTCCTTCTAATGAGTCTGACCCTAAACAAACTCATGTTACAAAATTCAACACTAATACCTTTCCTCCAGTGTTGAGAGCCACTCACCACATCCTCACCACTATTATCACCCCCCAAGGTGGTGGAAGGGACAGACTCACTGACATCCAGAGATGTGTGCTTTACTGCATGAAGAAGAACATCAAAGTTAACATCCATGTAATCATGTACCAAATCATTACTGAGACAACCAGGAAAGATCTCCATAGGTCTCTTTCGTATGCTGCTCACTTGACTCCAGTCTTTAAGCATTTCGTTGTGTCTCTAGATAATGAGAAATCTCAGTCAATTCCTAAATCCAACATCTACTGCTTCAAGCATGTTCAAAAGTTTATGGGATTCAGGCTTGAGGGTGACCAAGTGAGGAGAGGGCCAGTAGTTGTTGAGGCCCAGTTCCTGAGGCTCCAGAGGCAGTGATACCACCTCCTGAGGACCAGCCTCCAGCTAATGAGGACCAGCCTCAAGCTAATGAGGACCAGCCTCACATTCAGAGGAACAGCCTCTTGCTCCTGAGGATCAGCCTCAAATTGAACCTGAACTTCAACTACCCCAGGATGCACCTCTCACTCCTCCTTTTCACAACTCTTCACCCACTCATCTTGCCAAGGATACTCATACCTTCACTCCCCAACCTCAAACTCAAACCTCCTATGCCTTTGGTGGACCTTCTGTACCACCAGAATTATACTCCTTTCTGAATGAAAAATTTGATGCCTTCAACACTTCCATTCAGCACATGACAGAGAATTTTGAATTGAAGGTACAGAGGTTGGAGAATACAATGTCTGCAAAATTCATTGAGCAAAAAGCAGCTTCAGACCATGCAGTACAAAGGTTTAATAGGTTGATTGGAACCTTAGCAGATGCTTCTGTTGAGCTGAAGGAGCATCAAGATAAGTTGGAAAAGGTTCTTCAGGGAATTTTGGCAAACTCCCAAGTTGATGTGTTCAACACCAAGGAAACACTGACTCAAATCACCAAGACAAGATTATCCTTTGCTCATCTAGTTGATGACCTGGAAAGCATGAAAAATCTGTCAGCTCACATTGACAGTGAAATGACTGAGCTCAAGAAGGAGCTGAAGAACATCAACAAATATGGTCTTGGAAGTTCATCTTCTAGTGCACAACCTTCTTCACTTGACTTGTCCTCACTTCAGTACACCATGTCTGATAATAGTCAACAGCTGGAAGAAATTGTTCAGACTAGACTATCGACCATGCAGAAGCAACTTCATACAAGCCTTCATGCTATGGACTCCAGACATAAGTCCATCGAAGCCATTCTCCTTCCCATTCCTCCTCCTCCTCCTGCTTAATGTATCTTATTTTGATGATATCAAAGGGGGAGAAAGATAGAAAGCTTCATTTGGAATGATGTTTTTCTCTTTGGTTGATTGTAAAGATTTTTTGAAATGTTTCCTTCTTTATGAATGAAATGACATTTGTTGGTTGAAATGAAAAGAAACATCTTTTTCTTGAATGTGATTGAATTTTGAATGAATGTCATGAATGTGAATGAATGGATGCTTGTCAAGCTGCTTGGCCTTTTGTGAAAATAGTTCATCATTAGTAACATTGTGTCTCTAATGTGTGCAAATTTCAAATGTTACTAAAATATTTTCAAAGGTCTTTGACAAGTGTGAATAAAAAGGAAATGAAACATAGCTCAATGTCTATCAATGTTTTTCAAATTGAGTGATTGAGTAACTAAAAAGCTTAAAATCACATTTCATTGAAACTTCAAATTTTCATATGAACTTAATGTTGCCATCATCAAAAAGGGGGAGATTGTTGGGTTGAGTGTGAAGACAATTCATTTCCCCTCATATTTTGATGATGACAAGGTGTGATTTTAATACACAACAATTGGAACATGTTAGATGCACCACACATGTTATGACCACATTTAAAAAGCATTTCCAAACACATTTATTACTTATATTCATGATAAATCAATGGACTAATGATTTATATGTTTAATTCTCAGGGACATACAATTCTTTCAAGGGTAGTGTCGACACACCCCATACTGGTGTCGACACAATGCTCCAAGCCCTAAGCCAAAAGATGAAGAAATGGTCAAGTAGTGTCGACACAAGATCAAGTCAGGTCGACACTAGACCCAGTTCCCAGTGAGCCCTGTCAACAGGCCTGGATAGTGTGTCGACACTAAACCAGATGGTGTCGACACTAGAGACCTCTCCCAAAGGCCTGTTTTGCAGTACTCTCCAGTGTGTCGACACGAGATGAAGTGGTGTCGACACTAGAGACCTCTCCCAGGGAAGTTAGTCTGCCAGTCTGGGATAGTGTGTCGACACTAGATCAAGTAAGGTCGACACACTCCGGAAAGTTTGTGACTTAAGGTTTCTCCTGGACACGTGGCACCCTAGGGATTTGGTGGATCGGCCATGGATCATGTGCCCACGACCCCCAACGGTACTTTTGGGTATCTTGGACTATAAATAGTCCCCTATTGGCCATCCAACCAAAGAGAGAGCAGAAGGGAGCCTCCAAGACTTCTCCAAGTAACTGTTCTCCAGAATCCGCATTACCAGTAACACCAGTAACCCGAATTCTGACCGCTAACCCACGAGACAAGCTCGGAAGGGTAGGAATTTAAGAGTCCGAGGAGACTATATGTAAGAAGATACACACCATGCAAAGCAGTAAAATTCCACTATATGAACATATCATATACAACCTCAGAGTCTGAGACAAAGTACAGAGTACAGAAGTACAACAAAAAGTACAACTCACTGCAGCTAGGGAGCACCAACACCGGAGTGGCTAGACTCGCCTGGAACGGGAGTCGACGAAGACCCACCTGAAAGGGAAGGGAGTGAGTCTCAAGAAAGAGACCCAGTAGGGAAAAGTAACCCCACCGGAACAAACTAAAGTGCGGAAAGTAAAAACTGAAAGTAAGTACACGTCGCACCACAACACAAAACTGTAAACCACGCGGCTCAGTAACACACACTCACACACAGCAAGTAGGACTCAGCTAGGGTCTGTGGCTCGGCGTCCCGTCACCACAGAGGCTCTCAACCCCAGCCACGTGTGCACACTACAGACGCTCTCTCTCGCGTCTGGTCCACGACCGGTTTTTCCCCTACGCTTGACCCTAGCGGTAGAGAAGGGGCTCCACGAGAGACCGGCTCAAAACCACCAAAAGGAGTACGCACAGGACAGAGTCGCACTCGATGTCCCGGCTCACTAGCGGAGGACAACCACACACTAGTCGTCTAGACGGAGTCGCACCCACGCCTAGGTAACACAACAGAAACGGGTACACGGTAACGCAACGCGCGTACAACAGACGGAACACACTCAACGTCTGAAACCCCGTACAGTAGTAAACACCTCGTGCCACAAACAACTACTCTTACGCACAGGCGGAGTCACACTCTAAGCCTGGCCCACTTGTGCTATTAGGGCGGACATCACATGTCAATCGCCTCTAAACACACAACTTAAGTCTGCTGGGAGACAGGATATAAACGGCCTGATCGATTGCCGCCATAGGGTAAACGGCAACCCCTATGCCGCCAACAATAACTAAACGGCAGTCGACCTTGTCGTTTAACTCACCCCTGAAGATCTCAACGTCAACAGATGTGGACGTTGATATCTTCAGTCCCCCATACCCAGAACTGAACCGAATCAGTCCCAATGGGCAGAAACACTTAACTAAACTCTGACTGATGGAGGGAAACACTTCCTCTCATCAATCTACACTACCAGAACATCATAAATAGACAATCTAACACCTAGATTATCCAAACCACCCTCAATTCCGGCATGATATAACCCAAACCCTAAACCATGATTTGCACATCAATTCAGTTAATTGGACATGCTGGTTTGCTGGGGAAGGTTATAGGGGTTAAGTCCCTACCTCAGAACGCTTAAGAATCCCCAAACAGCCACTAATCGCGCCGGATTCCCCGAAGACTCCGCGCGAATCACGCCAAAACCACGCGATTCCCGCCCGATCTAGCAACGCCACACGATCCAGGGGCTTCCCACGAGCTCAAATCACTCAACAGAAGCTACAGGAATCAAGAAAGGCTAAGGTGGAAGGAAGGAGAGGAAAGGAGAAGAAGAACTCTGCTCTCGGGCTGCCCTATTTCAACAGGACTGGTTAGTCGACGTCAACATCTATGGCCGCCAACTGAACCGCCTACAGACTGACGTCCACATAGCTTGTCGTTGAGTTCAAGCTCAGACGTCCACATCGCTGGACGCTGACTCAGACTCAACGGCAAGCCCTGGCCGTCAACCCCAGTCAACGACAATGGTCTTGTCGTCGACACAGAACCCACTAGACGACCCAATAAGGATCCATTAAAGACCCGAGACCTTACAGCTCCCCCCTTAAGGAATTTTGCCCTCAAATTCAAACAAACAAGGAAAGAGAAGAAGACTCACCAAAGAGGTACGGAAAATGCTCGCGCATCTCGTCCTCCCGCTCCCATGTCGACTCACCACCGGAGTGCCGCTGCCACGCAACACGAACTAAAGGGATTGCCTTGTTCCTCAACCTCTGAACTCGGCGATCCTCAATGTGCAACGGAAACTCTGGTACAGTCAACACTGGAGTCACCTCAGACCACTCTGCACTCTGCAGAACATGAGACTCGTCAGCAAGATACCTCCGAAGCATCGACACGTGGAACACGTCGTGCACTGCTGCCAACTCTGACGGAAGCTCAAGTCTGTACGCCAAACTCCGACACGCTCAGAAATGGTAAAAGGCCCAATAAAGCGAGGACTCAATTTCCACGCTTACCGAACCTCACCACTCCCTTCATAGGAGACACACGAACAAACACCTGGTCTCCTACCTGAAACTCGAGCGGTCGTCTGCGCTGATCTGCATAACTCTTCTGCCGACTCTGAGCTGACTGAAGCCTCTGTCTCACAAGCTGAACAACCTCAACTGACTGCTGAACCAACTCCGGCCCCGTGACAACTCGCTCGCCAACCTCGAACCAGTCAAGAGGAGTGCGACACGGTCGTCCGTATAAAGCCTCATATGGTGCCAAACCGATACTGGAGTGATAACTATTATTATATGCGAACTCGACCAACGGCAAGTGAGCTATCCACGACCCCTGCCACTCCAGGCAACAAGCTCTAAGCATATCCTCCAAAGTCTGGATAGTCCGCTCTGACTGACCGTCTGACTGAGGGTGGTAGGCGGAACTAAAAGCCAATTCTGTCCCCAAAGCTCTCTGGAAAATGCGCCAGAACCCAGAAGTGAAGCGAGGATCCCTGTCTGACACAATAGAGATCGGCACTCCATGCAAAGGAACAATCCGCTCTACGTACAACGCGGCCAACCTACTCACACCCCAACTAGTCCTGACAGGCAAGAATCTGGCAGTCTTCGTCAATCTGTCCACAAGAACCCAAATGCTATCAAAACCTCCAGCTGTCCTCGGCAAACCACAAACAAAGTCAGTCGTAACATGGTCCCACTTCCACATCGGAATCTCTAACGGCTGCACAAGTCCTCCCGGACGCTGATGTTCGGCCTTCACCTGCTGACAGACCAAACACCTAGCAACAAAAGCCGCTATGTCTCTCTTCATCCCAGGCCACCAAAACTGACGTCTCAACCTGTGGTACATCTTGGTCGCCCCTGGATGAATAGAGTACCTGGAACCATGTGCCTCCTGCAAAACGACTCTCCTGATAGACTCCTCAACAGGAACATAGAGTCTATCTCGGAACCTAACAGTCCCGTCCTCACAAAGCTCAACCTCTGGAAGAAGCAACACACTGCCAACTCGGGATCTGCCTGCTGAGCCTCAGCAACCTGTCTCACAACTGCGGGAGCTGCTAACAAACTGCCCAACACCAACTGACGACGACTGGATGAAACTCTGAAAGACCCTCTGTCGCAGACTGCCACAACTGCCACTCTCTAAGCATCAGATGACTCATCTGTGCTTTCCTACTCAAGGCATCTGCAACTACATTCGCCTTTCCAGGCTTATACTCAATGCTGAAATCATAGTCCTTCAGATATTCCATCCATCGACGCTGCCTCATATTCAGATCCCTCTGAGAAAACACATATCTCAAACTCTGGTGGTCGGTACGGACTACAAAACTCACTCCGTACAAGTAAAGACGCCAAATCCGCAAAGCAAACACCACAGCTGCAAGCTCTAGGTCGTGGGTCGGGTAACTCTCCTCGTGGGGCTTAAGCTGGCGAGACGCATAAGCCACCACTCGGCCTTGCTGCATCAAGACCGCACCCAAACCAACACCTGAAGCATCTGTGCAAACCTCAAAACCCTCCTCACCTGAAGGTAAGGCAAGAACTGGCGCCGACGTAAGCAGTCGCTTCAACTCTATGAAGCTCTGCTCACACTGCTCCGACCACTCAAACGGAACTCCCTTTCTCGTCAACCGAGTCAAGGGTGCAGCAACCTGAGAAAAATCTCGAACAAACCTGCGGTAGTAACCTGCCAAACCCAGAAAGCTACGAATCTCAGACACAGATCTGGGACTCTCCCACTGCAAAACTGCCTCAACCTTCGCTGGATCTACTGAAACTCCCTCACCTGAGATCACGTGCCCCAAGAAGTGAACCTGTTGTAGCCAAAACTCACACTTACTAAGTTTGGCATACAACTGGTGCTCTCGCAAAGTCTGCAACACGATCCTCAGGTGCTCGGCGTGCTCCTCCTCCGAAGCGGAGTACACCAGAATGTCGTCAACAAACACTACGACAAACCGGTCCAAGAACTGGTGGAACACCCGGTGCATCAGATCCATGAAGGCCGCTGGAGCATTGGTGAGCCCAAACGGCATCACCAAAAACTCAAAGTGTCCATATCTGGTCCGAAAAGCAGTCCTCTCAATGTCCGAATCTCTAATCCGCAACTGATAGTAGCCCGACCTCAAGTCAATCTTCGAGAAGACACGAGCAGACTGAAGCTGATCAAAGAGATCATCAATCCTAGGCAAAGGATACCTATTCTTGATGGTCACTTGATTTAGCTTCCTATAATCGATACACAACCTCAGGCTACCATCCTTCTTCCGGACAAACAAAACAGGTGACCCCACGGAGAAAAGCTAGGACGAATATAGCCCTTCTCCAACAACTCCTCAAGCTGCCTCTTCAACTCCCTCAACTCTGCTGGTGCCATACGGTACGGTGCCTGCGCAAAAGGTAAGTGCCAGGAACCAACTCTACAGTAAACTCAATCTCTCTCTCTGGTGGAAGACCAGGCAACTCTTCCGGAAAAACATCCGGAAACTCACACACTACAGGAATGTCTCCCACTCCCGAGGCAATCTGGTCAAGAGTCACTGCAGAAACTAGGAAACCCTGACAACCAGAAGCAAGCAACCTCCCTGCCCTCAAAGCAGAAACTAAAAAGCGAGAAGTAAGAGGTACGATACCCTGGAAGTAGAACGCCGCTGCCCCAGGTATCCGCAAGTGCACCCTCTTCTTCTGGCAATCCATCACTGCACCATACCGCTCCAACCAATCCATACCCAAAATCACATCATAGTCATGCAACTGCAAGGCAAAAAGACGGGCTGACAACAACTGATCCTGCAACTGCACAGGTACCTCCTCGAGACAGTAGGACGTAAGGACAAAGTCCCCGTCGGCAACTCTACTGCCAACTCAACAGACTCTCCCGAACTCAACTCTCCAAGGGAGTCTAAAAAGTCCTCAGACACAAAAGAGTGAGAGGCACCGGAATCAAACAAGACTCTAGCTGCATAACCAAAAACTGAAACAGTACCTTCCACCAGGTGAGCTGCCTCCGCGTCTGCACGAGTCAAGTGGGTAACACGACCTCTACCTCTGGACCCACCAGAACCTCCGGTCTGCTGACGCTGCTGCACAGGTGCCTGCTGCTGCTGCTGCTGCTGCTGCACTCGGGGCTGTGACTGGGTCTGCTGCTGCGGCACACGAGGTAACAAAGGACAATCTCGCGCCATGTGACCCATCTGGTCACACCGGTAACACTGCCCAGCAAAAGTACGCTGTACCTGCTGCGAAGGCTGACCTGTCGGCTGCTGAACACTCCCAACCGACTGCTGCCTCTGCTCTGCCTGCCTCCTATCACGCCGAAACTTCCTCCGAGATCCTGACTTCGCCGTCGTCCCAGTAGAAGTGGACGCGTAAGAAGTCGTAGTCCTCGGGGTCGTCTGCACACTACCCTGCTGCTGGCGAGGCTGGGAAGGAACTACCTGCGTCTGAACCTCTGCACTCCGAGCACGAGTCCGCAAGGTGTCTGCCTCCAACGCTGCAGCTGTCTGATAGGCCGCATCCAAGTCTGTGACACGAGCAACTATCAGCGCCTGCCTGAGCTCTGGCCTCAAGCCCTCACAAACTGCTGAGTCCTCAAACCCTCATCTCCCATAATCTGCGGAGCATAACGCCCTAACTCCACAAATCTGGCCCTGTACTGCACCACAGTAGAGTCCCTCTGCTGCAAGTCCAGAAACTGGTACAACCTCTCCGTCCGGACGTAAGTAGGACAAAGGCTCTCTCAAAAGAAACAACAAACTCCTGCCACGGAATCTGCCTAAGTGGCGAGACTGAAAAGTAGTCTCCCACTCAGCGGACCACCAAGTCAACGCCTGCGCCTGCAACTGGTAACTGGCTAGGAGCACTCGCTCCTCTGGAACACACTCCATGGAACGAAAAGTCCGCTCCACTGCATCTAGCCAAGCTCGCGCTACATCTGGATCAGGCTGGCCCAAAAACTGAGGAGGCTGAAACTGCAAAACTCCCTCAACACCCTCCCAGTACCACCCTGGGGTACCGGCGCGTCACGGTGCTGAGCAACAAACTGAGCCATCCCCTCAAGAAATGAGTCATGTCCAATCCCTGAGCTACCTGAGGTGGAGGTGGTGGCGGCGGCGGAACAATACCACTATGTGCGTCCTGTGGCAAAGGCTGCGTCTGCTGAGGTGGCGGAGCATCTCCAACCTCCGACGAGTCGCCTGCTCGGCTACTCCCTCTCTAGGACGTCGCCTAGGCGCCATAGAACTACACACAGAACAAAAAATACACACATAAATACACTAACTAACTCCGGGCTACATAGCTGCACTGTACTCTTTAGACTCTGAGTTAACATGATGGGTATTTCCTATATATATCTCATCAGACCAGGCTCTGATACCAAACTGTAACGACCCAGAACCCGCATTACCAGTAACAACCAGTAACCCGAATTCTGACCCGCTAACCCACGAGACAAGCTCGGAAGGGTAGGAATTTAAGAGTCCGAGGAGACTATATGTAAGAAGATACACACCATGCAAAGCAGTAAAATTCCACTATATGAACATATCATATACAACCTCAGAGTCTGAGACAAAGTACAGAGTACAGAAGTACAACAAAAAGGTACAACTCACTGCAGCTAGGAGCACCAACACCGGAGTGGCTAGACTCGCCTGGAACGGGAGTCGACGAAGACCCACCTGAAAGGGAAGGGAGTGAGTCTCAAGAAAGAGACCCAGTAGGGAAAAGTAACCCCACCGGTAACAGAACTAAAGTGCGGAAAGTAAAAACTGAAAGTAAGCACACGTCGCACCACAACACAAAACTGTAAACCACGCGGCTCAGTAACACACACTCACACACACAGCAAGTAGGACTCAGCTAGGGTCTGTGGCTCGGCGTCCCGTCACCACAGAGGCTCTCAAACCCAGCCACGTGTGCACACTACAGACGCTCTCTCTCGCGTCTGGTCCACGACCGGTTTTTCCGCTACGCTTGACCCTAGCGGTAGAGAAGGGGCTCCACGGAGACCAGCTCAAAACCACCAAAAGGAGTACGCACAGGACAGAGTCGCACTCGATGTCCCGGCTCACTAGCGGAGGACAACCACACGCTAGTCGTCTAGACGGAGTCGCACCCACGCCTAGGTAACACAACAGAAACGGGTACACGGTAACGCAACGCGCGTACAACAGACGGAACACACTCAACGTCTGAAACCCCGTACAGTAGTAAACACCTCGTGCCACAAACAACTACTCTTACGCACAGGCAGAGTCACACTCTAAGCCAGGCCCACTTGTGCTATTAGGGCGGACATCACATGTCAATCGCCTCTAACACACAACTTAAGTCTGCTGGGAGACAGGATATAAACGGCCTGATCGATTGCCGCCAATATAGGGTAAACGGCAACCCTATGCGCCAACATAACTAAACGGCAGTCGACCTTGTCGTTTAACTCATCCCTGAAGATCTCAACGTCAACAGATGTGGACGTTGATATCTTCAGTCCCCCATACCCAGAACTGAACCGAATCAGTCCCAATGGGCAGAAACACTTAACTAAACTCTGACTGATGGAGGGAAACACTTCCTCTCATCAATCTACACTACCAGAACATCATAAATAGACAATCTAACACCTAGATTATCCAAACCACCCTCAATTCCGGCATGATATAACCCAAACCCTAAACCATGATTTGCACATCAATTCAGTTAATTGGACATGCTGGTTTGCTGGGGAAGGTTATAGGGGTTAAGTCCCTACCTCAGAACGCTTAAGAATCCCCAAGCAGCCACTAATCGCGCCGGATTCCCCCGAGGACTCCTCGCGAATCACGCCAAAACCACGCGATTCCCGCCCGATCTAGCAACGCCACACGATCCAGGGGCTTCCCACGAGCTCAAATCACTCAACAGAAGCTACAGGAATCAAGAAAGGCTAAGGTGGAAGGAAGGAGAGGAAAGGAGAAGAAGGAACTCTGCTCTCGGGCTGCCCTATTTCAACAGGACTGGTTAGTCGACGTCAACATCTATGGCCGCCAACTGAACCGCCTACAGATTGACGTCCACATAGCTTGTCGTTGAGTTCAAGCTCAGACGTCCACATCGCTGGACGCTGACTCAGACTCAACGGCAAGCCCTGGCCGTCAACTGCAAGTGAACGACAATGGTCTTGTCGTCGACCACACAGAACCACTAGAGACCCAATAAGGATCCATTAAAGACTCGAGACCTTACACTGTTCGTGCATCCTCTTATGCTTCTTCTTTCCAATTCCATCATCTCCAAGCAGAAGAAGGAAGATCTGATCCAAATTGGAGCAGTAGGATCAACTTCTAAGGTGTAGATCAAGTAGAAGCAGTCGTTTGTGGAGAATTGAGGAAGATCCTGAAGATCAAATTACAGAGCATCGCCCAGGGACTTCCAGAGATCAAGCCTCTTCACAATTCGACATCTACAAGGGAGTCTTCTGAAGAACAGGACTTTCAATCCATTTCTCATTTCCCCTTGTGTCTTCTTGGTTGTTCTAGAGATTGTGCAGTGTCTATTGCATCAATTCTCTTGAATGAACCTTGTGAGATCAGATCATTGCTAGAGGATCTGAATCATTGTGTGTGATCTAGCAAGTGGTTGTGAGCCTATTGCTCAGTGTTGAGTCATCGTACTCAGTTGTGGTTGAGCAATTGTGCTCAGGTTCTAGAGTAGTCTTGCTCTAGAGGTTGTGTGAGTTGTAAAACTCTGTCTTGGAGTTGTCAGGCTCCTGTGTGTGTGGTGTATCCGGTTGTTTAGTGGATCCTCACAGTGTGAGGGGTGGATGTAGGAACACATGGTGTGATTTCCGAACCACCTAAAAACTCTCTGTGCAGTGGTTTGTGTGTGACTTTAATTCACCTTGCGCTAGATGTATGATAGGGTTTTTTCGAATTCATTCTAATCAACTTGATTCCACACTTCAATCATCTAATTCACACACTTATTCATCAGATCTCTAAATTGCTCTTTCAAATTGTCTCTGATATCTTGCATTGTTTTAAATTGGCTAAGCTTCCGCAATAGTTGGCCTAGATCTATTCAACCCCCCCCCCCCTTCTAGATCTTGTCCATCAATCTTCGATCCTTCAATATAGAGTTTGAATGAATATGAAAGTATGGGCATGAATGAATGTGTTGCAATTAGTACCATGATAGGGATCTGTCATACAGTAAAATAGAATTGCAGAACTGAAAAGACATGTTGTAGGTCCATGCATTGACATATGTTAGAATAGCATGAAATGTAAATGAAATGATACCATACATGTTAGTGCATGTATTGAAATGAAGTGCCAATAAAGACATTGCTATTTTAGAGATTCCTACAAGGAACTACGCCATGGATACCCCTATGGTAATGGTTCACCTATATGAAAATGACCTATTGAATCCGTGCGCAACGGATTGAAATCCTGGGGGTAGACAAGTTCTACTGGTTAAGGTGGTAAGGGCTTTCCCCGGTATTGCGCAATGGCCATGACTTCATCATTGTATTGCCTAGGTGATAAGTGAATGCTATATGACTATATGATCTCTATTATAGTACGGGCTATGTCTTGGCAATTAAATGAAAATGACTACATGAACATTGTCTACATGACTACATGCCTACATGATAAATGTCTACATGAATAACGTCTACATGTTACATGATACATGATTCATATGTCAATTGTTTTACATGCTACATGACTACTTGCTACATGTTTAAATGACTAGTTGCAAATTTCATAACGTAGAAATTGTTACATGTTGCATTACAACAAGTATATACCATGATAAATTGATTGCATGTTATGTATAGGAACATGATAATTCAATTATTAGATTATGAGATGTGAATTACATGCATTACATGAAACATTTTAATTCCATGATAATGTGAATTGCTATGTAATGATTGAATGCCAATTGACTTAGAACCATGTTAGCAGGAAGAATTATATGATACCAATGATGTGAATGATAATATGCTACCTTGTTTTAAACCTATTATATTCATAATACCTTGAACTGTCTTTCATGTGATTTGCTGAGTCTTGTAGACTCATACTCGTTTAACATTTCAGGAGAGCCAGAGGATAGTCAGGAGTTAGTGCACACTGACTCTGAGCGTGAGGACGTGGAGGCATAGTTTTAAATAAGAGATTTGGAGTGATCATTATGTATGTGAGGAAAATGATGTACTTTATTTTATGCACTAGAACTTGTGGCTTGTAATAAAGTTGGACTATTGTTATCTTTCCTTTATGATTAGATTTTACATTTGAATAAAATGTTGATTACAAGTATTTGATTCCATATTCCGTTGCTTATTATTGGAATTGAATTGTCATTTGTGTATATCTCAATCTGTACCGTCAAATGTTGGATTTATTCCACTGTGATACCGCTATTAGATCCAATGTGAGTTGGTATAACTGTACTGGGTCTAAGAGGAGCGTTACAGAGATTGGGATCAGAGAGTTCCAGGTTGAGCATGCACATAGATGAAATATGAACATTGTGTTCATATTTGAAGTATGCATAAATAGTCCAAAGTTTATGTAGAATGATAAGATATTTTAATAGATGTCTATTTTGCAGACTATGGCGACTCGTGGACGTAGGGGAGCTGTTCCGACCTAGGGCGAGGGGTCAGCAGGAGGTTCGCAAGCTCTAGCTCAGCAAGCTTAGTCGTAGGCTCCAGCTTAGCAGGCTCAGGAGCAGACCGGTGTACCTTTGCCACCCCTACCACCACCTGTGGACTATGGAGCATTGATGCAAGGATTGGTGCATGCGATGTAGACTCAGGCTTAGACGACAGCGGCATTGCAGGCGCAAGTGCAGGTTCAGGTTGGTAAATAAGAAGTGTTATTCAAGGTGTTAAACAGAAGATCTGTAACGACCCTCCTTATACCGGTACGGTTACACCAACCCACATCAGTATAATGAACGCTGCTACAGTGGGACATCTACCCAACAAAATCGATAGACTGAAGTGTACACAAATATAACACATAACAGTGGAAAAGAAAGAGTCAAATGTAATTTCTTATTCCATCATCCACATTCTATTAACAGTCCATATAAAGGAAAATAAAACTAAACATTTAATAACTGAGAGATGAAAATAAATACATTGTCCACATTGTCTGAATTGAATTACAAAATTTTCCTTTATTACATACTATGAAAATAAAAGGTATAATGTCGAAACTTTACAAGATCTCCTACTCCCGCTCCGAGTCACTTATGGCTATCTCCTCTGATGAAGTAGAAATCTCTGCACCTATACGCCGAAGCAAGAGTGAGTCCAAAAGACTCAGCAAGTAGCATCCACTCACATTAAACATACATACGCCACATGGGGTATTCACATTTTCGTATCGCACGAGTATCACATAAGCATGTACTTGAATAAACTTTTAAAGAAAACCTAAACATGATTTCTACAACTTACCACACATGTTAAATGACTTGTAACAAAATTTCAACAATTTAAAACCTATCACATGCTTTCTACACATTCTTCTACATGCTAATCTAAGTCTCACTTACTCACAATTATAATCTAAGACAATGGTTAACTTGAACATGGAGTCTACACACATTACAAGAGATATTCCTGGCATGGATTCTATCATCATTTTCACATCTATACACATGAATAGCTTGCTGTTTGACATGGATATGACACGTTCATATAATGAATTATCATCTTCACATGCTATTCTATTGATTTATAATCTCACCTGATCATTTACACAATTACACACATTCACTTTTCACATAAACACAAGTTCACACTTTATTATATGCCATGACACATAGTCCAAACCACCTCTAGAAGGACACACACTTGTCACATCACACACATATCTATCATCTAGGCAACACAATGATAGACCTTAGTTACTGCGCAGAATGGGGAGAAGCACTCTCCACCCTAACTAGCGGTACTTGTCCGCCTCCAGGATTTAATCCCAATGCCCATGGAATATCACATACTATGAACCTTCCCGTGGGGACTTTACCACAGTACAGTTCCTCAGCCCTCTAAGGTAGCAGTGTCACCCATTGACACATTTACACATTTTCTAATTAAACACACACAATTCCACGCCCTCTTAACACGTTATTTCTCATATTTACATTTATGCACATGGTTCAGGTTCCCTAACATGGCACTATTGCTACAAGAACTAGATCAGTCACAACTAACATTAATCATGCTGGAATTATTTAACTTAATCAATAATTGCAATAATTTTGCACTAATTTGGTCATTCTTCATAAAATAACAAATCAGTGCCTATGGTTATCCAATTCACATGAGATTTTAACCATGACTCATACATCATGCATACCAAATTTCATATTTTTCCGGACTGTTCACAATTTATCGAGAATAAAATAATCATTTTGCATGTTTATTCATAACTCAATTAATCATGGATTCACAATGTTAAAGTCATATTTAACAGTTTACAAACCTGTATCTAACAATCATAATATTGCAGAAATTTTTCAGGAAATTTTATATGTATCATATAATTTATTGGAGATTTAAATCCACTAATATTACTTACTGTTTTACAATTCAAAAATATTCAATAATTAACACAGAGCTCAGAAATTAGTCAAATTTATATAGCATGATCTGACATATATCCACTTGCCACAGAAATTCTCAAACATCACACATTAACATGGAATTATGCAAACAAGATTTTTATGGTCTAAACAAGTTTAATACCAGCTTTCAGAAAATCTGATAAATAATACCGTAAACCAAAATTATCAAAATCATCTGACATGATCCACAAGAGATAATTTATATATAGTAATTTTTTTACCATATATCCTCAGGCGCAAACTTCTGAAAAATAGTTCATATAGGTCAGACATGCACACTGTCGCAGTCTGACGAACTTGACGGCATGCAGGTGGCCATCTATCAAGTTAACGACAACAAATAGTGCCGCCAACTCAAGATCTTAACGGTAAGAGATCATGCCGTTAAGTTCCTGTTTGTGCAAAACACAGACTGCACGCCAGAACTTGGTGAAATTGGGGATCCAGGACTCGAATAAAAATCCATAAAATACCTAGGACCTACTAGACATATGTAGGAGTGATGTGAAAGGGTTACTTGCCTTTGATAAAATCCACAGTCAACGAATTAAGCCGGAGAAGCCCTCCTCGGCTCGAGCCAAAGAGCCTTCAAAACTCCCTCGATCTGGGTTCTGTGATTGTCTATAGGGTTCAACGGGGTTGGGAAGATGCTCCTTGATGTCCATCCTTCCTTCCAGTCGCAGTAGAGCATCGGATGAAGCCTCCAATCGTCGAATTTCTGAGCTAAAGATTGGGTTTTTGCACAGAGAACTAGGGTTTTGACTCAAGATCCAAAAGGGTTAGATCTGGCCGGAGATGGGGTGTTTTATGGAGCTAGGGTCGGAGACATAATTGGGTAAGGCTGGGTTACCGTTGGAGAATGGTTACCATAACAAGGGGCGAAGATTTCAGGGGCGTTTCTAGATCTGAAAATGCAGCAGATCTGGCATATTGACATTAGCATCACAGGCCGCCAATTATGAGTCGGCATCCATCGATGTGGCCGCTTACTTGGGATTGGCATCCACACATTTTGACGTCTACTGGCCGCCAGATCTGAACTTAAAACTGCAGAAATTTTATGTACACCACACATGTATATATATATATATATATATATATATATATATATATAATCTACAATGCACACATTAAAATAATACTTATTCATGCAATGTAAACAAGTAAGTACTATGCACAATAAAGTTTATACATCGATGGCATACATTTATACATACATAAGAAATCATCCAAAGATGAAAAATCAAGGGCATTGCAAGATCTCATCTAAGAACGTGACTTGGATGTAGGCGCAGGCACCTGCTCAAGAGGCAGGCTTTGGGGGAGTATCCATGATGGAGAGGTTCAGGAGGATGACACCACCTTTCTTTAAGGGGGAGAGTAATCCTATCTTAGCAGAGATTTGACTCCGGGAGACGGAGAAGATCTTTCATGCTATCCGGTGCGCGGAAGAGGAGAGGGTGACCCTAGCTACATATATGCTGCAGGTAAAAGTTGGTTTTAAAGGCTATGTGTGTTGTTTGGGGTGTACCCTTAGCTGTATTTGCATTCTTTTCAGGAGCATGCCAATGTGTGGTGGTCCTCAGTACTACACACACAGTTTGCAGATGGAGCTATGGAGGTTGCTTGGGCTGAGTTCGTCTGTCTGTTCAGGGCGAAGTACATTCAAGAGCACATACAGGACCACATGGAGCTGGAGTTTCTGATATTGACCTAGGGGTCAACGAGTGTGCTTGAGTACGAAGTGAGGTTCGCGGAGCTATCCAACTATGCGCCCCACATTATGGCAGATGAGTGGAGGAAAGTAAAGAAGTTCATCATGGGGTGGTTGAAGCCGTCCTTGAGGACGAGACTGGTGGGTTTAGGGCATCGTTCCATGGAGGAGGCTTTGTCAGTAGCTTGCATGCAAGAGGCAGAGATGGAGGTATACCTGGAGAAGAAGAGGGCTTCTTTGAAGAGGCCAGCATCAGCATTCCAGTGGTAGGATAGAAAGAAGAAGGCCCCAGCTTTTCAGCAGAGAGCAGTGGTACTAGCGAGAGTGACTGTACCGACACCAAGTGGAGGCACAGTTGCAGAGAAGCAAGTGTGTACTCAGTGTGGGAAGCGCCATGGAGGCGAGGTTTGTTGGGTGACATCAGGGAGATGCTTGAGGTGTGGTGATAAGAACCATAAGATTAGAGACTGCCCGAAGATGGCGCAGCAGACTGCAGCAGCAGCAACACGAGCAGCAGCGAGACCGGCACCGAGAGCAGCAGGGAGACCGAGGGCTCAGGCTCGAGTGTTCGCTTTGGCGAGAGATGAGGCAGAGTTGGCGGAGCATGTCATAGAAGGTACGGTTTTAATTATGGGAATGCATGCTAGAGTCTTGTTTGATACCGGTGCTATGCATAGTTTTATTTCCGCGGGATTTGCCATGGTTTTGATGATGGAGAATGGTCTGGTTCCGGAAAAGTTGGAGGTTCCCTTGTCTGTGCATACTCTAGCAAGAACCATTTTGACTAGGCAATGTTTTTCTTCACTTCATGTGAGCATTGAGGAGTAGGTTTTACCTGGTAGTTTCTATTTGCTAATAATGAAGGATTATGATGATATCTTGGGCTTAGACTGGCTCGAGGAGCATTATGCTCTTATGGATTGCAGGAAGAAGCTTATTATTTTATGGATCCCTGGTAAGGAGGAGTTTGTTCATCCCTTACGCAAGAACATGTCAGGCAAGTTTGTGATTTCTGCTCTGAAGGCAGCCCAGATGTTGAGCAAGGGATGTGATGGTTTTGTTGCTAGTGTGGTTGTATCCGAGGATTTGAAGAAGGTCCTATCTATGGAAGATATTGATGTACTTTGAGATTTCAGCGATGTCTTTCCTGAGCATTTGTCTGGTTTGCCCCCTGCAAGGGAGATTGAGTTTGGCATTGAGCTAGTACCTGGCACAACACCTATTTCTATTGTTCCTTATTGTATGGCACCAGCGGAATTGGCAGAGTTCAGGAAGCAGCTGCAAGAATTGCTTGATAAGGTTTTCATCCGGCCGAGTGTATCTCTATAGGGAGCACCTGTTCTCTTTGGGAAGAAGAAGGATGGATCATTGAGGTTGTGTATCGATTACCGCATGCTTAACCAGGTGACTATTAAGAACAAGTATCATTTACCTCGTATTGATGATTTGTTTGACCAGTTGTGATGAGCTTCGGTGTTCTCTAAGATCGATCTTCGTTCTGGCTATCATCAACTCCGAATTAAGCAGGAGGATTCTGCTAAGATGGCTTTTAGGACGAGATATGGTCATTACGAGTTCCTTGTCTTGCCCTTTGGTTTGAGAAATGCTCCAGCAATTTTCATGGACTTAATGAATAGGGTATTTCGACAGTATTTGGATTCTTTTGTGGTGGTTTTCATTGATGATGTGCTGATCTACTCACCTGATGAGGAGACTCATAAAGAGCATTTGAGGATTGTCCTGGATGTCCTGAAGGAGCACAAGCTGTATGCTAAGTTCAGCAAGTGCAACTTCTGGATGAGGGAGGTCCATTTCTTGGGACATGCTATATCTGGCGATGGTGTGTCTATGGATCCGGCTAAAGTGGATGCTGTCCGTGACTAGGAAACACCGAGATCATCTGCAGACATCAAGAGTTTTCTCAGCTTGGCTGGCTATTATAGAAGATTCATTGATGGATTCTCTTCCATTGCGGCTACCTTGACGAGGTTGACAAGAAAAGGAGTCAAGTTTAAGTGGTCATAGGCTTGTAAGATGGCGCTCCAGGAGCTGAAGACTCGTCTGACCTCAGCGTCAGTGCTTGTTTTGCCCAATGGTGTGGATTCTTTCTTTATCTGCATGGATACTTCGAAGATTGGGCTTGGTTGTGTTCTTATGCAGAGAGGTCAAGTTGTGGCGTATGCTTCTAGGCAACTTAAGGAGCATGAGCGCAATTACCCAACTTATGACTTGGAGTTAGCGGCAGTGGTCTATGCTTTGAAAATCTAGAGGGATTATCTGTATGGAGTCAGATTTGAGCTCTTCTCAAACCACAAGAGTCTCAAGTATTTGTTCTCGCAAAAGGATTTGTATCTGAGGCGGCGGAGGTGGATAGAATTATTAAAGAACTATGATTTTGAGTTTCTTACCACCCAAGGAAGGCCAATGTAGTGGCAGATGCGTTAAGCAGGAAGAGGCAATTGATGAGGCAGGATTGGAAGATGTTAGAAGATGCTTCAGGTTCTTTGGCTATTTTAGAACCTCAGTTGTGTAACTTGTTCATGGCTCAGTTGTCACTTAGATCTTCTATTCATGATCGGGTTATTACTTTGCAAAAAGATGACCCTCTATTGCAGGAATTGGTTGGAAAAGCAGACATTATCAGGGATGAGGATGGAGTGATTTGTCTAAATCTTAGGGTGTGTGTCCCTAATGATGCTGATCTGAGGAAGGAAATTTTGGAGGAAGTGCATAGATCTCAGTTCTCTATTCACACAAGCAGTGGGAAGATGTATAAGGATCTGAAGCGTTCCTTCTGGTGGTCTGGCATGAAGTGAGATGTTGCAGATGTTGTGGCGAAGTGTTTGATTTGTCAACAAGTGAAGGCAGAGCGTCAGCAACCTTCAGGTTTGATGCAGATGCTTGATATTCCTCAATGGAAGTGGGAACAAGTGACCATGGATTTTGTGTCTGGATTGCCTAGATCAGCTAGAGGGAATGATTCCATCTGGGTGATTATGGATAGATTTTCGAAGATTGCTCATTTCTTTGCAATGAAGAAAAAGTAGTCCGTAGAGAGCTTGGCCAGACTGTATATTGATAGCATTGTGAAGCTGCATGGGATTCCGAAGTCAATCATCTCAGATCGTGATCTGAGATTTACATCTAGATTTTGGTAGAGTTTGTAGCAGGCTTTTGGCAGTCAGTTGATGTTGAGTTCAGCATTTCATCCATAAAAGGATGGACAGTCCGAGATGACTATTCAGACATTGGAGGATATGCTTAGGGCTTGTGTTCTGGAGTGGAAAGGAGATTAGGAGCGTCACCTAGCTCTTGTGAAATTTGCATATAATAACAGTTTCCATTCGAGCATAGGTATGGCACTTTTTGAGGCATTGTACGGGAGACCTTGTAGATCCCCGTTGTGTTGGGAAGAAGTAGGAGATCGACATCTGGTTGCACCAGAAGTGGCGTAGGAAACTTCAGCAAAGATCCAGTTGATTGTGCAGAGATTAAAGGTAGCTCAAGATCGTCAGAAGAATTATGCGGATACAAGGAGGAAGGATTTGGCTTTTGAGGTTGGAGACCATGTTTTTCTTAAGGTTTCGCCAACCAGGGGTGTAGTGCGGTTTGGAAAGAGAGGTAAACTAAATTTGAGGTTCATTGGTCCCTTTGAGATCCTGAAGAAGATCGGGAATGTGGATTATCAGCTAGCTTTGCCACCAACATTGGCAGCAGTGCACCCAGTTTTCCATGTATCCATGTTGAGGAGGTATGTAAGAGATCCGTCTCATGTGATTAGTTATGAGCCAGTGTAGTTTCAGCAAGATTTGTCCTATGAGGAGCAACCTATAGAAATTCTGGATCGGAAGGTGCAAGAATTGAGATCAAAGTCTAATCCCTTTGTGAAGATTTTATGGAGGAATTTCTCGCATGAAGAAGCAACGTGGAAGCTTGAAGAAAGAATGAAGAAGCTTTATCCGTCCTTGTTTGGTGAGTAATCTAACTCAATCTTCGAGGACGAAGATTATTTTAAGGGGGAGAGGATGTAGTGTCCTAGAATTTCTTGAATTTATATTGCAAATTGTATGTTTATTTCTGCATGTATTTGAGTGTTGTTCTGTGTTGAACTTGGCATCAACAACCTTTGGCGTTAAGTCCTGTTAGCGACATGATCGTCTACCATTTATCCCTTGTTAACGATAGTAGATAGTGTCGTATATTATTTTCTGAATTATTTAATTTTTCAGGCAAGACTGTAGACGACATCATCGATGGACGTTTACATTGAGGCTGATGGTAATTTCTGTTGACGTTAAGCTGACTTGCCTATTTTTGATGTTACCATTATGGGAAAGAGAGATCGGTCATTTCCAAGGGGTTTTAATGCGTAGATCCGAGCGTTTAGGATCCAAGGGTCAGGATTAAGGCTGGTTAATGCATGGGAGGTCTTTATAAGACATAGATTTCACATATAGAACGGGTTTTCGCTCTGGTTTTTGGAGGAGAGAAAGAGGGCCGAGGAAAGGGATTTTTGTGCTCGTTCGTGCATTCTTGAGGTGTGACGACCCTCATTATACCGATATGGTCATACCAACCCACGTCGGTATAGCAAGCGTCACCACAGTGGGACATTTACCCAACGATAACATTCAGCTGAGATACACGTGAATATAGAATAGAGTAGCGGAAGTAAAAAGAACTACTATCTTCATTCATTCATCATCCACATTTAGCATACATGAAATTGCAATAACATTAAAGAACTTAAAAGTTCACATAGTTTAAATTGCGGAAAATTAAATACATAGATGTCCACACTTATACATTCCCTTTCCATGATAACGCTAATACAACGTTCAATTTACATACCATGAAACGCAAAAGTCACAAGTACTCCAAAGACTAATCCCCGCGCTCGGAGTCCGTCTCCACTGTCTCCTCTAATGGTGCCACGTCACCAACTACACCTGTACGCCGAAGCAAGCAGTGAGTCTAAAGACTCAGCAAGTAACACCACTCATACCATACACGTACATGTCATAGCAGGCTCTACACACACAATTACAAAAACACAACATGTATCATGCTTAACGTTTGCAATGAATAACCAATCATGATGAGTTTATAAGTGAACATATGATGCATGCTTTCAGATTTCCTTATAAAGATAAATTCCTAACACATGTTCTCTAATCATTCCTACTCATGAATTTCTACCTTGCATTTTAACTAAAACATGAGAGCACTTAGCATGATTATCCTACGTACATGAAACAAAACACACCTAGCATGGGATCTACACATTCTTGTGCATGTACACGAACATTTTATGTACTTTAACTTGATGGTTTTCACATGATTTAGCAACCATAACCCTACACATGAGAGCTACAATGTTATTTAAAATACAACATATGAACAACCAAACATGGAATTTTATGCACATACTTGTTAATTGTCCCTAGCATGGATTCAAGGCATTTTACACATATAAACATGATCCTAACATAATGAAGCTACTGATTTAACATGGTTTCAGATTTGTCACAACATGGATTACAATATCATATCCTCACATTTTGGTTTCACATTTCTTTACACAAATTTCCAATTCACATAAATTGCACTTTACACATACACATTACACATTGTTCACTTCCACATTAACACATGAACACATACACATTTACACATTTACACTTTCACATTTAGTGCCGTGACACATAGTCCAAACCACCAAAGAAGGACACAACACATCACATCACGTAGACGCTATCTAGGCAATACAATGGCGACTCTTGGACTACGCAGACTGGGAGAACAAGTCTCCACCCTAACCAGTGGTACTTGTCCACCTCCAGGATTTCCCCCTAATGCCCTTAGGGTCACTTACACATTGAACCTTCTCAGGGGGACTTTTCCCTGATACGGTTCCACTGCCCTCTGTGGAAGCAATGTCACACTTGGCACAATTTACACATTACACATTTTTACCGATTTTACACATGGGTTTACACATGTCACTCTCATTCTATTCATATTCACTTTCTCTCTCACATTCACATTTCCCTATTTTCCTAGCATGACACTACAGATTTCAAAATCTACATTTAGGTAAATATCACCGATCAGGTCGGATTACACCTAAATCGAATTGTTTCACATTGGCATGCATAAATTCACATTAACATGGAAAAATCACATTACATTAAATACTGGTCCAAATGACCTAAAATTTTAACCACATGTTAGTTTCAGGTTTAGGATTCCTCATGCAAATTTTCAGATTTTTCTGAGCTAAAACGAAATTTCAGAAATTCAAACATCCATTTCTCATGCCATCCACAATTCAACTTAACATGGAATTGTACACAAACACAGTTTTAGCCACTCACTGTCTGAACCCTAACATGCATGGAACTACAGAATTTATTCTGAATTTATTGGACATCCATTAATTTATGGAAGATTTATCATGACCTAGCATGATCTCTATTTTTCCTAAACAAATTTTGCAATAATTCACACAAGCATGGGAATAATCTCAGAAATGTAGAACAGGGACTGAACCTCACATGCATATTCCTGACAAATTAGGGCATTCAGACTTGTCTTAAATCATGCAAACATGGTTTAACAAGATTAAAACTCATCACACATGTATCTTCGTGAAATAACTAAGTCCCTTCATTTGTGATAACCCAACCACACACCACGTCCATCACATCAACAATATACGTAGCATATAAATGGTTTACAGTATATCCTCATCGTGAAACATATCGAAAATAGTTGTATAGAAGGGCAGAACAGGTCACTGTTCTGTCCAGATGAACTTGGCGGCGGTCTCTGGCCGCTAATTCAATGTAAACGGCATAGTCGATGGATGCTAAGCATGATCTTAGCGGCCAGGGACATTGCCGTCAATGTCAGGTCTGTGCAGAACACAGACCCGAGCTCCAAAGATGGGGTGAATTTAGGGGTCTAGGACTCGAGGGAAAATTCATAAAAATTGTAAAACCATCCTAGACACATACATGGACGTTATGAGTAGGGTACTTGCCTTTAGAAAACACACCAATGGATCTAGGGCTTGGAGAAGCTCTCCTTGGGTTGTCCCAAGAGGCTCTTAAAAATGCTTTACTCCGGGTTCCTGAGCAGTCTCCACAGCAAGCCGAGGTCGGGGAGGCCTTCCTCGTCGATCCAGCAAACTCCTTGAAGCAGCAGGTGGCCGGATCAAGCTCCAGAAGTTCGGATTTTGGGTTCCAAAGTGGGGGTTTTCCTCAGTTCAGAAAGTAGGGTTTCTTCTCCTCTCTTGCAAAAGGGTAAAGAGAAGGGTTGGGGAATAAATTTGGGTTTAGATATATGGGAGAGGCTTCTCTCCCACGCACAGGGGTGACATGATGGTCTCTCAGACCGTTGGGAGATAGCTCCCCAATGGGTGAGTTGCCTTGGTTCCAGAATTTCTGGCTCTGCAACGCATGCAGGTCAGAGAAGTTGGTGTCCACATCGTTGGACGCTGGTATTAGTGTTGGCATCCATGGGGTTGATGCTGACACCACATCAACGCCTATGGGATTGACGCCAATCTGGCTTTCAGCAAGAAGTCTAAAACATGCAGAAACCCATGCACATCATGCACATATACATGTAATATCTATATAGTTTTATGCACACACTACCATCAAGCAATACATACATTATTTATACCTAAATTATACACATACACACATAAGTATACTAATTACTACATACGTAGATACATACATACGTACATATACGACACAAATTATTTACATGCAGTAATGCAGCAAAATTCGAGGGCCTTACACCCTCTCCCCCTTAAAAGAAACTTCGTCCTCGAAGTTAGAATGACACTACTCAAACAAAAGGGGATACTTGTTCTTCATCGCATCCTCAAGCTCCCAAGTAGCCTCCTCTCGTGAGAAGTTCCGCCATAGAACTTTCACCGACGCAATACTCTTGTTCCGGAGATGCTGAACCTTCCGGTCACGAATAGCTACTGGTTGCTCGACATACGAAAGATCTGGCTGGATCTCCACTGGCTCATGACTAATCACATGAGACGGATCTTGGACATACTTTCTGAGCATAGATACGTGGAATACAGGATGAACGCTAACCAAAGCTGGGGGTAATGATAGCTCATATGCCACACTACCCAAACGTCTGAGAATCTCATATGGGCCAATGAACCTGGGGCTCAACTTAATATGCCGGCCAAATCTGACGACACCACGAGTAGGCAATATCTTCAAGAAGGCATGATCGCCAACCTCGAACTCCAAATCCTTTCTCCTGTTGTCGGCATAACTCTTCTGCCTATCCTGTGCCGCAACAAGCCTCTTCCTGATAAGCTGGATCTTATCCGAAGTTTCCTGAAGTAACTCCGGTCCGATCAACTGCCTATCACCAGTCTCCTCCAACACAACGGAGATCTGCAGGGCCTACCATACAACGCCTCGAATGGAGCCATACCAATACTAGCATGAAACTGTTGTTGTATGCGAACTCCACAAGAGGTAAATGACGCTCCCAATCATCCTTCCAATCAAGAACACATGCTCTCAACATATCCTAGAGCGTCTGGATAGTCCTCTCGGACTGTCCATCGGTCTGGGGATGAAATGCCAAACTGAGCTTCAGCTCCGAACCTAAAGCATCCTGAAGACCCTTCCACAGCCTCGAAGTGAATCTCGGATCTCGATCTGAAATGATCGACTTCGGCACACCATGCAACCTAATGACACTACTAACATATAATCTAGCTAAACTCTCTACTGACTGCTTCTTCTTCATAGGCAAGAAATGAGCAGTCTTTGAGAATCTATCTACGATTACTTAAATCGAGTCATTGCCCCTTCTAGATCGAGGAAAACCCGAGACGAAATCCATAGTGACAGCTTCCTACTTCCATACTGGGATATCCATCCTCTGCATGAGGCCAGATAGTCGCTGCCGCTCGGCCTTCACTTGCTGACATACTAGACATCTAGACACATAATCTGCAACATCCTTCTTCATGCCGGACCACCAAAATGATCTCTTCAGGTCTTGATACATCTTGGTGTTACCCGGATGAATAGAGAATTGCGACCTATGAGCCTCTGCTAACACATGCTCACGTACATCTACCAAATCAGGGACACAAACACGGTGCTGAAATCTAATCACACTGTCCTCATCACGAGCAATGCCTGCCTTGCCCACTAACTCTAAGAGTCTAGGGTCGGCTCCTTGCTGCTCGATCACCTCATCCAAAACCGAGGACCTAAGAGATAACTGAGCTACAAAAGCCTGACATAGCGATGACTCTAACTCAGTCAATGCGCAAGCTGCATCCTCCAACATCTTCCAGTCCTACTGGAGAGATGGCCTCTTTCTACTCAGCGCATCTGCTACGACATTCGCCTTTCCAGGGTGATACTGAAGGTCGAAGTCATAGTCTTTCAAGAACTCAATCCATCTTCTCTGCCTCAGGTTTAATTCCTTTTGGGAGAAAAGATACTTCAAGCTCTTGTGGTCGGTAAACACCTCAAATCTGACACCATAAAGATAGTGCCTCCAGATCTTTAGTGCATGAACCACTACTGCGAGCTCCAAGTCATGAGTCGTATACTACTGCGAGCATGCTCCTTTCATTGAGTCGGATAGTTCTTCTCATGCTCCTTTAATTGGCGGGAAGCATAAGCCACTACCCTTCTTGCTGCATTAGCACACAGCCCAAACCAATTCGAGACGCATCCGTGTAGATAGCGAATCCTTCTACACCGCTCGGTAAGACTAACACCGGGGCTGTCGTGAGCTTAGTCTTGAATAATTGAAAAACTACTCTCACACTTCTCGGACCAAGAAACTTCACTCCTTCCTAGGAAGCTAGGTCAAAGGGGCGGCGATGGATGAAAATCCCTTATAAATCGCCGATAGTAACCAGGTAAACCAATAAAACTACGAATCTCCGAAGGGGTCTTGGGAATATTCCAATCCATAACTGCCTGGACCTTTGCTGGATCAACTGCAACACCAGCGCCGGAGATAACATGCCGAGGAAATGAACCTCGCGCAACCAAAAATCGCATTTGCTGAACTTAGCATACAGCATGTGCTCACGAAGAACCTCTAACACTACCCTCAAATGCTGACTGTGGGTGGCCTCATCCGGAGAGTAGACCAACACATCGTCAATAAACACTACAACAAGCTATCTAAATAAGGCCTAAAACACCTGTTCATGAGATCCATGAATGCTGCAGGGGCATTGGTCAATCCGAAAGGAAGGACCAAGAACTCATAATGTCCATAACGGTTCTAAACGCCGTCTTGGACACATCCTCACTCCGAATCCTCAACTGATGATAACCAGATCGCAAATCAATCTTAGAAAAGAGTGATGCCCGCGCAACTGGTCAAACAAATCATCAATAGGAGGTAAGGGATACCTGTTCTTCACAGTCACTTGGTTCAACTTCCTATAGTCAATGCATAACCTAAGTGACCCATCTTTCTTCTTGACGAATAATACAGGTGCGCCCCAAGGGGAAACACTAGGGCGAATAAATCCCTTATCAAGCAACTCTTGCAGTTGTCTCTGTGACGACCCTCATCCAGCTTTCTGCCATCAACGGATCGCTCTCCCCCTTAAAAGAGGGTGGTAGCATCCTCTTGAATCTCTCCATGGTAGAAGGTCCACCATGGTCCTGAGCTGGTACTTAATCCTTCTATAGTGCACATCAAGCAATACACATTCAATATAATATCACACATTCAAATAAAACAGATAATAGTTCATTTTATTGGTCTAACCTGAGCCCCCAACTGAGCTAGAGTGCTGCCTGGGTATGAGCCTGTGTCTGCATGCTTGCCACCAGACCTTGCATGAATACTCCGTAGTCCACAGGTGGCGGTGGGGGAAGTACAGGTCCTGGCGGTGCCGGGCTTGCTGCTCCACCCGCTCATCACGTCGCGGCTTGTCCTCACGGGCCGGCGCTCCACCACGCCTACCTCTCGAAGCCATGGCTCTAATAAATTTCAGCCACCATTAGAGCTAGGTTACTAAGTCTTCTAACCATTTTCTTATCTATTTCACTTCTTATTAATGTTTTCTACACATGTGGACATACTTAGCATGCAATGAAGATGATGACTTATGTATATTCATGTGCAATCTCAACCGGTGTCTCTGATACCAATCTCTGTGACGACCCTCATTATACCGATACGGTCATACCAACCCACGTCGGTATAGCAAGCGTCACCACAGTAGGACATTTACCCAACGATAACATTCAGCTGAGATACACGTGAATATAGAACATAGTAGTGGAAGTAAAAAGAACTACTATCTTCATTCATTCATCATCCATATTTAGCATACATGAAATTGCAATAACATTAAAGAACTTAAAAGTTCACATAGTTTAAATTGCGGAAAATTAAATACATAAATGTCCACACTTATACATTCCCTTTCCATGATAACGCTAATACAACGATCAATTTACATACTATGAAACGCAAAAGTCACAAGTACTCCAAAGACTAATCCCCGTACTCGGAGTCCGTCTCCACCGTCTCCTCCAATGGTGCCACGTCACCAACTACACCTGTACGCCGAAGCAAGTAGTGAGTCTAAAGACTCATCAAGTAACACCACTCATACCATACACGTACATGTCATAGCAGGCTCTACACACACAATTACAAAAACTCAACATGTATCATGCTAACGTTTGCAATGAATAACCAATCATGATGATTTTATAAGTGAACACATGATGCAAGCTTTCAGATTTCCTATCAAGATAAATTCCTAACACATGTTCTCTAATCATTCCTACTCGAGAACTTCTACCTTGCATTTTAACTAAAACATGAGAGCACATAACATGATTATCCTACGTACATGAAACAAAACACACCTAGCATGGGATCTACACATTCTTGTGCATGTACATGAACATTTTACGTACTTTAACTTGATGGTTTTCACATGATTTAGCAACCAACCCTACACATGAGAGCTACAATGTTATTTAAAATACAACATATGAACAACCAAACATGGAATTTTATGCACATACTTGTTAATTGTCCCTAGCATGGATTCTAGGCATTTACACATATAAACATGATCCTAACATAATGAAGTACTGATTTAACATGGTTTCAGATTTGTCACAACATGGATTACAATATCATATCTCACATTTGGTTTCACATTTTCTTTACACAAATTTCCAATTCACATAAATTGCACTTACACATACACATTACACATTGTTCACTTCCACATTAACACATGAAACACATACACATTTACACATTTACACTTTCACATTTAGTGCCGTGACACATAGTCCAAACCACCAAAGAAGGACAGAACATATCACATCACATAGACGCCATCTAGGCAATACAATGGCGACTCTTGGACTGTGCAGACGGGAGAACAAGTCTCCACCCTAACCAGTGGTACTTGTCCACCTCCAGGATTTCCCCTAATGCCCAGGGTCACTTACACATTGAACCTTCTCAGGGGGACTTTTCCCTGATACGGTTCCACTGCCCTCTGTGGAAGTAATGTCACACTTGGCACAATTTACACATTACACATTTTTACCGATTTTACACATGGGTTACACATGTCACTCTCATTCTTTCATATTCAATTTCTCTCTCACATTCACATTTCTCAGTTTTCCTAGCAAGACACTACAGATTTCAAAATCTACATTCAGGTAAATATCACGATCAGGTCGGATTACACCTAAATCGAATTGTTTCACATTGGCATGCATAAATTCACATTTACATGGAAAAATTCACATTACATTAAATACTGGTCTAAATGACCTGAAATTTTAACCACATATTAGTTTCAGGTCTAGGATTCCTCATGCAAATTTTCAGATTTTTCTGAGCTAAAACGAAATTTCAGAAATTCAAACATCCATTTCTCATGCCATCCACAATTCAACTTAACATGGAATTGTACACAAACACAGTTTTAGCCACTCACTGTCTGAACCCTAACAGGCATGGAACTACAAAATTTATTCCTGAATTTATTAGACGGTCCATTAATTTATGGAAGATTTATCATGACCTAGCATGATCTCTATTTTTCCTAAACAAATTTTGCAATAATTCACACAAGCAAGGGAATAATCTCATAAATGTAGAACAAGGACTGAACCTCACATGCATAATCCTCACAAATTAGGGCATTCAGACTTGTCCTAAATCATGCAAACATGGTTTAACAAGATTAAAAACTCATCACACATGTATCTTCGTGAAATAACTAAGTCCTTCATTCGTGATAACCCATCCATACACCACGTCCATCACATCAACAATATTCGTAGCATATAAATGGTTTACAGTATATCCTCATCGTGAAACATATCAAAAATAGTTGTATAGAAGGGCAGAACAGGTCACTGTTCTGTCCAGATGAACTTGGCGACGGTCTCTGGCTGCTAATTCAATGTAAACGGCATAGTCGATGGATGCTAAGCATGATCTTAGCGGCCAGGGACATTGCCGTCAATGTCAGGTCTGTGTAGAACACACACCCGAGCTCCAAAGATGGGGTGAATTTGGGGGTCTAGGACACGAGGGAAAATTCATAAAAATTGTAAAACCATCCTAGACACATACAAGGACGTTATGAGTAGGGTACTTGCCTTTAGAAAACACACCAATGGATCTAGGGCTTGGAGAAGCTCTCCTTGGGTTGTCCCAAGAAGCTCTTAGAAACGCTTTACTCCGGGTTCCTGAGCAGTCTCCACAGCAAGCCGAGGTCGGGGAGGCCTTCCTCGTTGATCTAGCAAACTCCTTGAAGCAGCAGGTGGCCGGATCAAGCTCCAGAAGTTCGGATTTTGGGTTCCAAAGTGGGGGTTTTCCTTAGTTCAGAAAGTAGGGTTTCTTCTCCTCTCTTGCAAAAGGGTAAAGAGAAGGGTTGGGGAACAAATTCGGGTTTAGATATATGGGAGAGGCTTCTCTCCCAAGCACAGGGGTGACATGATGGCTCTCAGACCGTTGGGAGACAGCTCCCCAATGGGTGAGTTGCCTTGGTTCCAGAATTTCTGGCTCTGCAACGCATGCAGGTCAGAGAAGTTGGCGTCCACATCGTTGGACGCTGGGATTAGTGTTGGCGTCCATGGGGTTGACGCTGACACCACATCAACAGCTATGGGATTGACGCCAATCTGGCCATCGGCCAGAAGTCGAAAACATGCAGAAACCCATGCACATCATGCACATATACATGTAATATCTATATAGTTTTATGCACACACTACCATCAAGCAATACATACATTATTTATACCTAAATTATACACATACACACATAAGTATACTAATTACTACATACGTACAAACACGACACGAATTATTTACATGCAATAACGCAGCAAAATTCGAGGGCCTTACATGAGGCTTGTAGACTAAGGAGGATTGTTCATCTGCAAGATCCAAAGCTTCTCCACGCGGGGTAGCCGCGTTGGAGGCGGATTTGGAGCGCTTGAAGTTGGTGGAGGAGACTGCCTCACAGACGAGGCGGGCATCTTCGGGCTTAGATTTGTCACTACAATAGCAGGGATAGAGGCAAGTTGCATTGGGGTTCGGTTCAGGATATGTTAAACTACGTAATTATCATTTTTACATATTTTTAAAGCATGAAATCAACGCACGGGAAAGGGTAAAAGTCATGTCATTTCATGTGGGTTTTCTAAGTTTTCTGTGTTGAAGAACTAGACGTCCAGGTCTCTTGCCATCTATATCTTGTAAACGGCAGCATCGACTGTCGTCTACTTCATGTGAACACCATTTGTTTTTTCGTCCTTTACTATAAGTTATCGGCGCTATGTGCCGCCACTAGTATATGTTAACGACACTATGTGACGCCGTCTAATGTGGCTTAACAACAGTATATGTGGTCGTCTACTTCAGTAAACATCACATATGCTGCCGTCAAGTTTACCATTGCAATGAGTTTTCAGAAAATTTATTTTAATTGTATACCTATGATCCATACTTATATGAGATTTCGGCCAGGTGATGTTTAGTGTGTTTTATCACTGCTATATCATGGATAAGTTATTGTATTAGGGTATAAATCACATGTACATATGAACGGTCATTGTATGATATTAATGAAATTGACAAAAGACAAGTGGAATGAATTGCATACATGATTCCTTTTGGAATGCTAATGATTGAAGACTATACTATTGTAAGAAATACTGCATGCCAGTGGTTCTGAATTATGTATAGAATTTCATGATCTTTCCTCACTCTTGCACCATGTTAATTCGCTTGAACTAATGGATTTTAATTATGAAAAATAGTTACAAAGTTCAGAAAAATGTAAAATTTTTCAGACCCATAGTATAACTGATTCTGATTTTTTGTCAAAATTTCAGAATTTTTAGAAATCTAGGTATACTGTTATGAATTTCTGAATAGTCTATTACATATAGAGTTTAAATGAATATGAAAGTATGGGCATGAATGAATGTCTTGCAATTAGTACCATGATAGGGATCTGTCATACAGTAAAATAGAATTTCAGAACTGAAAAGACATGTTGTAGGTCCATGCATTGACATATGTTAGAATAGCATGAAATGTAAATTAAATGATACCGTACATGTTAGTGCATGCATTGAACTGAAGTGCCAATAAAGACATTGCTATTTTAGAGATTCCTACAAGGGACTACACCATGGATGTCACTATGGTAATGGTTCACCTATATGAAAATGACCTATTGAATCCGTGGGCAATGGATTGAAATCCTGGAGGTAGACAAGTTCTACTGGTTAAGGTGGGAAGGGCTTTCCCCAGTATTGCGCAATGGCCATGACATCATCACTGTATTGCCTAGGTGATAAGTGAATGCTATATGACTACATAATCTCTATTATAGTGCGGGCTTTGTCTTGGCAATTAAATGAAAATGACTACATGAACATTGTCTACATTACTACATGCCTACATGATAAATGTCTACATGAATAACGTCTACATGTTACATGCTACATGATTCATATGTCAATTATTTAACTTGCTACCTAACTACTTGCTACATGTTTAAATGACTAGTTGCATATTTCATAATGTAGAAATTGTTACATGTTGCATGACAACAAGTATATACCATGATGAATTGATTGCATGTTATGTATAGGAACATGATAATTCAATTATTAGATTATGAGATGTGAATTACATGCATTACATGAAACATTTTAATTCCATGATAATGTGAATTGTATGTAATGATTGAATGCCAATTGACTTAGAACCATGTTAGTAGGAAGAATTATATGATACCAATGATGTGAATGATAATATGCTACCATGTTTTAAACCTATATATTCATAATACCTTGAACTATCTTCATGTGATTTGCTGAGTCTTGTAGACTCTACTTGTTTAACATTTTAGGAGAGTCAGAGGATAGTCAGGAGTTAGTGCACACTGACTCTGAGCGTGAGGACGTGGAGGCGTAGTTTTACTTGAGAGATTTGGAGTGATCATTATGTATGTGAGGAAATGATGTACTTTGTTTTATGCACTGGAACTTATGGCTTGTAATAAAGTTGGGCTATTGTTATCTTTCCTTTATGATTAGACTTTACATTTGAATAAAATGTTGATTACAAGTATTTGATTCCATATTCCGTTGCTTATTATTGGAATTGAATTGTCATTTGTGTATATCTCAATCTGTACTGTCAAATGTTGGATTTATTCCACTGTGATACCTCTGTTACATCCAATGTGAGTTGGTATAACTATACTAGGTCTAAGAGGGGCGTTACACGACCCATCACACACATGACTGGGATAGTGCTTGCGCGTGAATTGTCACGTTGGTAAAGACCGAGGCGATGCCCTTGGGCCGCTCGCCTTTCATGTAACCGAGACAATGCATGCACAACCCGTCACACACACGACCAGGATGGTGCTCACGCGTGACCCGTTATGTCAATAAAGACCAAGGCAATGCCCTTGGGCTGCTCTCCTTTCGTGTAACTGAGATGGTGCATGTGCAGCCCATCACACACACGACCGAGAAGGTGCTCGCACGCGACCCATCATACAAGACCTAGACAGTGCTCACGCGTGACCCATCACGTCATAATAGACCGAGGCGACGCTCATCATCAAACTTATATAATCAAATTTGTTTTCACTATGGAAAATAGTAACGCAAATGTTCGACATTCCATGTTTACAGAATTGCTGACCCATCCAATTGGGACAATCGATAGGCACCATTCCCTAGGTCCTCGACGAACTTGTATGGACCTTCCCAGTTTGGGGATAGCTTACCCACAATTGCTCTCGGATCAGAGACAACTATCTTCCGCAAAATACGGTCGTTGACGCAGAAGTGCCTTAGACACACCTTGGTGGAGAACGTGCACCTTATCCTCTGTTGGTATACTTCCATGCGAGTGGAAGCTTGTTCTCGACGTTCCTCGATCAGGTCCAACTGGGTCCAGAGTGATTCCTTAGTACCTTCTTGGTCGAAGCCCTCTAATCTACCTAACGGCACGAGTAGCACTACCAGGGTCACCGCTTCCACTCCGAAGGCAACTGAGAATGGGGACTCCCCCGTCGCTTCTCGGGGCGTGGTTTAGTTCACGGATAGTATGTGATTCAACTCGTCGGCCCATCGACCCTTGTGGTCATCGAGTCATTTTTTTATGCTACTGAGAAGAGTTTGATTCATTACCTCAGTTTGGCCATTCACTTGAGGGTGAGCAACTAAGGTAAACTTGTGTCAGATGCCGAACTTGGTGCGCAAATGCTAAATATTCAATGTCCACAGAATTGTCGACCCATCCAATCGAGACAATCAATAGGCACCATGTCTGAGGTCCCCGACCACCTTGTATGGACCTTCCCAATTCAAGGATAGATTACCCATAGCTGCTCCTGGATCAGAGACAACTATCTTGCACAAAACAAGGTCACCAACGAAGAAGTGCCTCAGACGTACCTTGGCAGAGACTGCACGCCTTATCCTCCATTGGTATACTTCCATGGTTGCTGAAGCTCATTCTCGACGTTCCCTGATCAGGTCTAGCTTAGTCCAGAGTGATTCCTCGATACTTTGTTGGTCGAAGCCCTCTACTTCGCCTAACAGCACGAGCAGCTCTACCGGGGTCACCGCTTCCACTCCGAAGGTGAGTGAGAATGTGGACTCCCCTATCACTTCTTGGGGCATCGTTCAGTATGCCCACAGTAAGTGATTCTCGTCGGCCGACCGACCCTTGAGGTCATCGAGTCATTTTTTCAGGCTATTGAGAAGAGTTCGATTCGTTACCTCAACCTGGTCGTTCACTTGTGAGTGAGCGATTGAGGTAAACTTGTGCCAGATGCTGAGCTTGGTGCAGTTGTGATAGAACCTAGCATTGTTGAACTACTTCTCATTGTCGGTCAAAATTTCTTGAGGTAGCCCGAAGTGTCACACTATACTCGTCCACACAAACCCCCACACGTTGACATCCGTGATCTTTGTTGGCGGCTCCGCCTCGACCGACTTAGTGATGTAATCAATGACTACGATGAGCAACTTTCGTTGCCCCAACACCAAGGGGAACTGGCCGAGAATGTCCATTCCCTAGTGGGCGAAGGGCCACAGGACAGGGTAGTGAGGCTTGTTGAGGGTTGTCGGGCCACCTGCCTGAAGACTTGGCACCAATGGTATCACTTGACAAATGCCTCTATGTCTCTCCGCATTGTCGGCCACCAGTACCTTTAGCATGTTACTCATCGGACTAGCGACCTGGCCTCTGCGTGGCTCGAACAGGCTCAACCACTATCGAGGTCCCCAGGTGTGTTTCAGATGTCACCACGTATATTGCAAAGGCATCAACTTGCAAGTTGTCGACACTAGGAATGTTCTTCTGCTCAGCTGACTCAAAGCCACCATCAACTTGAGTGCCTCCTTCATGTACTGCTCCATCTTTTCGTTTCGGACCTCAAAGTCTTTGGCGACCTAGTTGACGACCAGTTGTGAGTCGCTAAAGACTTTGACCCAAGTAGCTCCAAGGTACTTTGCCATGCGGAGTCTAGACAAGATGATTATCTACTCTGCTACGTTGTTTGAGGCTAGAAAACTTCATGCATACGACACTATGAGCCCTTTAAGACTCTGTAGGATGATGCTCGCGCCTCTACCTGAGGAGCTTGACGCACCATCGATGAACACCTTCCACACCCCATTATTGCTCAGACATGATGGCCTGGCTCTGCCTTCCGATATGAATTATGTGAGAGTCTGGGCCTTGATCGCCACCCAGGGCCTATAGGCGATGTTGAATTCACTGAGCTCCACCGTCCACCTTGCTAACCTTCTCGAGACCTCGGGCTAGCTTAGTAACTACTTTATCGGGAAGTCGGTGAGGACGACGATCCGATGTACCTGGAAGTAAGGTCGGAGCCAACGTGCAACCATCACCAGTGCATATCTAGCCTTTTCTAGGTTGGAATAGCATAGTTTAGCTCCATAAAGTGCTAGGCTGGTGTTTTCGAGTGGAGCGACAAGTGTTGATGTTCGTCTTCTCTGATGAGCACTGAGGTGATGGAGTTATCAGTGGCCAACATGTACAACAATAATTCCTCCCTAGCCTGAGGCTTACTAAGTGTGGCGATGTCCGCCATGTGTTTCTTCAATCCATTGAACACTTCCTGACACTTGTCGCTCCACTCGAACCTCCCCTTCCTCAGCACGTCGAAAACGGTATGCACATCTCGACCGTGTTAGGATCGAAATAGGTGTGGACAAGATCTAGAAGGGGGGGGTTGAATAGATCTAGGCAATTTTGCGGAAACTTAATCAATTAAAATAGTTCTTAGATCAGAGACAATATGAAAGAACACTTAGAAAATCTGATCAATTGATGTGAGAATTGTGTAATTGAAGTGAATGAGCAAGTTGATTAGAAGAGGTTTGCACACCCTATGCATACATCTAGCGCAACTGAAAATTAAAAGGCTAGCAAACCAAGCACAGAGAAATTTTAGGTGGTTCGGAAATCACACATGTGACTCCACACCCCTCACACAGTGAGGATTCACTTCAACTTGAAAACACAACACACACTGGAGCCTGACAACTCCACAATGAGTTAGACAACTCACACACCACCTAGAGCAGTCTATACTAGAATCTGAGCAAGACTGCTCACCACACAAATGAGTACAACGACTCAACAACCCTGAGCACAAGGCTCACAAACACTTGCTAGAACAAAACACCAAGATTCAGATCCTCTAGCCATGATCTGATCTATTAAGGCCATTCAAGAGATCGATGAAATGGATTTTGCCACAATCTCTAGAATAGTCAAGAAGAAACAAGAAAATTAGATATGATGTTGACAATTCTTGTTATTTCAGTGGACTCCCTTGTAGGGCTGAATTGGAAGGATCTTGATCACTTGAAGTTCCTTGACCGATGCTCTACAATTTGATCTTGGGATCTTCCTTGAGTGCTTCACAATCACTAGCTTCACTTGATCTGCTCCCTTGAAGTTGATCTAATGCTTCATCGTGATCAACCTTCGATTCGTGTGCTTGGAGAAGTTTGAATTGCGGAGAAGAAGCACAAGAGGAGCAAAATCTGGGAGGAGAGGCCTCTTCCCGCAAGAGCTTTCGGGGAGGCGGTTCGAAGCTCTCTTGATATGATGGATAGCCAATTAGGGAGTATTTATACCCAAAATTATCCAAAGGTACCGTTGGGGGTCGTGGGCACAAGTTCCAAGGCCCATCCATACTCCCTAGGGTGCCACGTGTCCAGGAGGAAGTTAAGTTCCAACTTTCCGGAGTGTGTGACCTGCCCTGAGTAGTGTCGCACACTGTACCAGATGGCCAATGATTCCGGTGATGACCAAGCTTTCCATATAAATTATTACGTATTTATAACATTAATTTTGATGATTAACAAAATAGTACTAATGAATTACTGACTTGAGGAACAGGAAATAAAAGAAATGAAAGTCAAGACAATCAGGTAAGTCTCATTCATGCTTTGTCCAAGTCTTGTATCGACTTTATTGATAAGCGAACGATTTCCTTCTGATCGAAAAATTCAATCAAATCGATATCGCAACGATTTGAAAGATGTCACAAGGATTCTTTAGTTCTCGTAACGATTCTTTAGACTTACAACGACTTGCTAGCCGTAACGATTTCGTAAGTTCTCGTAACGATTTCTTTAGAACTCACAATGACTTTCTATCGTAACGATTTCGTAAGTTCTCGTAACGATTCATTAGAACTCACAACGACTTTCTAGTCGAATGATTCATAAGTTCGTAACGATTTCTTTAGAACTCACAACGACTTTCTAGCGTAACGATTTCGTAGTTCTCGTAACGATTTCTTTAGAACTCATAACGACTTGGTAGCCGTAATGATTTTCTTTAGTTCTCGTAACGATTTCTTTGAAACTCGTAACGACTTGGTAGCCGTAACGATTTCTTTAGTTCTCGTAACGATTTCTTTGAAACTCGTACGACTGGTAGCCTACGATTTCTTTATTCTCGTAACGATTCTTTGAAACTCGTAACGACTTGGTAGCCGTAACGATTTCTTTAGTTCTCGTAACGATTTCTTGAAACTCGTAACGACTTGGTAGCCGTAACGATTTCTTTAGTTCTCGTAACGATTTCTTTAAACTCGTAACGACTTGGTAGCCATAACGATTTCTTTAGTTATCGTAACGATTTCTTGAAACTCGTAACGACTTGGTAGCCGTAACGATTTCTTTAGTTCTCGTACGATTTCTTTGAAACTCGTAACGACTTGGTTAGCCGTAAACGATTTCTTTAGTTCTCGACGATTTCTTTGAAACTCGTAACGACTTGATAAGGTCATACGATTTGCTTTGCGCAACGATTTCTTAGAGTTCATAACAACTTGATAAGTGTCATAACGATTTGCTTTGCGCAACGATTTCTTTAGAGTTCATAACGACTTGATAAGTGTTCATAACGATTTGCTATGACTCATAACGATTTCATAGTCATACAGTTATCGATTTCATATCTTGATATCTTATTCATCTTAAAGCATTGACCAGTCAAAGTCCACGTAGACATCTCTCTGATGCTTTTGCATTTATGAGATCTGAACATATCTCTGCATGCATGCAGACCATATCATCCTTTATCGTGCCTACTCTGATAACGTCCTTTAGACTTAAGCTATTTGGCATTACTATTTTCTGACTATTGCTACTGACGTTGACTGACATCAGAGAGCTTATCTGTCTGCTATTTAGATTGACATCTGTGCAGACCTCTGAACTAGCTTCATGGTACAACGTTAAACAAATAGAAGCCATCGGATATCTTTGAAGATCTCATCTCTTTGCGTGCTCAAGTAATCAAAAGACTGTTGACAAGAAGCTTCCAAGACTCCAGATGTCATTCAGTCTAACGACTACTCAAAAGAGAGACAACGAACTCTTTAACGTCTAGATTTCAAATTGAAGATATATATACAAGTCAGAAGAACAGAAGAACAAGTTCAAGAAAAGCATTCAAATTCTTCTGAAGAAAGTTTAGAGCAAGAAAACTTCATTTCTTAGCTTTTGCTCTTTTGCTCTCTACTAGCTAGTGAAAGATCTTTTGAAGAGAGCTTGTGTAGTTCTGAGAGTGAGCCTAGATTTAGATTCTTTGCTCTCAGTGCTAGGTCCTTCAGATCATTGCTTGTTGCAGTTTGATCTAGGGGCTTGTCTTTCAAACCTCTCTTGTGGTTCCCTTCTGGTGTGAAGGAAGACCTGGTGGTATCCAGGTGTTGTCCCTTCTGGTGTGAAGGAAGACTGGTGGTATCCAGGGTGTTGTTCCCTTCGGGTGTGAAGGAAGACCAGCTGAGCTGGGTGTTGTTGTTGTGTCCTTAAGGGGGACTGTACCTTGATTAGTGAAATCCTGAGGTATTGCTCAGGGACTGGACGTAGGTCTCCTGTGGAAAGGAGTTCCGAACCAGGATAAAATCCTTCTGTCTTGTGGTTGTATTTTGTGTGATTGCTATCTCATTTCCTCTAACTTAACCTTCATTTAAGTTGTTGTGTAATCCTTTTAGTGAACAGGTTTTAATCGAAGATCAAATTTTTATAACCCATTCCCCCCCCCCCCTTGGCTAGCTAGCTGGGCAACAAGTGGTATCAGAGCGAGTCTCTTCGACAAAGAAGAAGATCCAACGATCTGAAGAGCAAAGATCAATGGCAGCACAAGGAAACTTCGAAGGTCAGTCAGTCAACAGACCACCTTTGTTCGATGGTGAAGATTATCGTATTGGAAGACCAAAATGGAATATTTTCTACAAGGCCACGACTATCAAATCTGGTCGATAGTAGAAGAAGGTGACCTGGTTGTCACAAATGAGAAAGCACAATGGACAGATGAAGACAGAAGAAAATCTCCTTGAACTGTAAAGCAAGAGCATTTTATGTTGTGCTCTAAGCAAGAAGGAGTTTAACAGAGTCTCAGCCTGCAAATCCTCCATGGAAATGTGGGGAAAAGCTAAGGATCACATACGAAGGTACAGATAAAGTAAAGGAGACAAGAATCGACATTCTTGTCACTCAGTATGAGAGATTTCAAATGCAGTCAGGTGAGTCAATCACCCAGATGTTTAGTCGATTCACTGACATCACCAATGGTTTAGCCAGTCTAGGAAAGTCCTATGAGATTGCAGATATGGTAAGAAAGATTCTCAGATCCTTGCCATCTTCATGGACACCAAAGGTCACAGCTATCGAAGAAGCTAATGACCTTAAGAGAATGTCAGTAGAAAAGCTCATCGGGTCCCTCATGGCCCATGAGATCAACATGGAAAGGCTAGGAGAATCATCTAGCAGAAAGAAGCACTCCAATGCTTTGAAAGCAGAAGAAGAGTCATCAGAAGCAAGCTCTAGCGGGAGTGAGGTAGACAGCGAAAATGAAGAAGCAATGCTCTCTAAGAGATTGCAACGCATCCTGGCCAAGAAGAAAAAATTTCAATCCGGCAGAAGGTACTTTAAGAAAAATAAAGACTTCAAAAGATCAGATGGCAAAGAAATGAAGAAAGGAGAGACCATCTGTTATGAATGCAAGAAGCCTGGACATATCAAGGCAGATTGTCCAATGCTAAAGAAAAATGATCACAAGAAGAAGGATAGCTCCAAGAAGTTCAGAAGATACAAGAAAAAGCAATGGCAGCTGCTTGGGAGAACAGCAGTGACTCAGACAGTGAGTCAAGCTCAAGCAGTGATGAAGAAGAAGCCAACCTGGCTCTCATGGCCAACTCGAAGGAAAGGTAACCTCTGACTCTTCTTTCGATTCTTGTAATAATTCTGATTCAGATCTGACAATTTGGAAGCGCCTTTAATGAACTTTACGACAAATATAAAGAGGTGTCTAAATTACTTAAGATTAGTAAGAAGAATAATACATGCTTAGAAAACTAACTCAGATTTAAAACAGAAATGAAGAACTAGAAAAGCAATTAATCGAACTAAAAAGAAGAAATGAATTGTTGTGTGAAGACTTAAAAGTTAAGAATAAACAAATAACAAAATTAGAAAAACAAGAAAGTGTAGATGAATTAAGTAAAGAGATTAAAATCTAAATGAAGAAAATGAGAAATTAGCAAGCACATTAGAAAAATTTACAAATGGTAAGAATCCCTTAATATTAAAAGGAGCTAGACGCTCAGGTAAGAGAAAAGATGTGTAGGCTACACACCACCTGAAAATGCAGAAACTATAATTCCACCTAAGGTGTATCCAACTCCAAGATTTGTTCCTGAGGAAAATACAGCCTATAAAGCTAATTTTAAGTATATGAAAGAGTAACAAAATATCATGTTGTAGTCACTGTAATAAGCTAGGTCATTTAAAATCCACCTGTCCAACAAGACATAAGAAGTGGATAATGAAAGTAAAAAATAATGATACTGACCATCAGGACCAAAAGAACTTGGGTACCTAAAGCTTGATGTCTTAATTTCAGGTTATCCTCGAGCATCCAAATGGTATCTGGATAGTGGGTGTTCAAGGCACATGACAGGAAACCTGAAGCTGTTTTCCCATCTCCAAGCTGAAGAAGGAACAGTCACTTATGGAGATAATGGGAAAGGAACTGTAGTAGGCAGTGGATCAGTAAATAGCAAAGGAAAAACAGTCATAGAAGATGTGCTTTTAGTCAAAGGATTAAAGCACAACCTCATCAGTATAAGTCAACTATGTGATAGAGGTCATCAAATCAAGTTTCAAGAATCAAAGTGCAGCATACTAAAGGATGGAGCAGTCATCTTTGAAGCAAATAGAGAGAAGAATCTGTACGTGCTCTACCTTGAAGAACTCAAAGAGCAAATGTGTGTCTGGCAGCCAGCAAAGACAAATCAACTGAGTTGTGGCACAGAAGACTAGGCCACTGCAGCTTGGACGGATTGAACAAGCTCAGAAAGAGGAATCTTGTGAAAGGTCTACCAAAAGTCAATGGAAAATTGGAAAGTGTTTGTAGACCCTGTGCTAAGGGAAAGCACAAAAGAGTTCCTTCAGTCAAAGACAGTGGTGACACCTCAAAACCTTAGAGCTCTACATATGGATCTATTTGGACCAATGAGGACTACCAGTCTTGGAGGAAAGAATTTTGGATTTGTCATAGTAGATGATTACTCAAGATTCACATGGGTATCATTCTTAGAGCATAAAGATGATAGTTTTGATAATTTTGTCAGTTTCAGTAAGAAGGTCCAGAAAGATCAGAAGTTCAGTATTGTGTCCATTCGATCAGACCATGGTGGTGAGTTCCAAAATGAAAAGTTTGCTAGATTCTGTGATGATCAAGGAATTCAGCACAATTTCTCAGCACCAAGGACACCACAGCAAAATGGTATAGCTGAGAGGAAGAACAGAACTCTCTTGGATATGGCAAGAACCATGCTCTCTGAATATGAGCTACCAAGATATTTGGGCTGAAGCAGTCAACACAGCCAGTTACATTGTCAACCGAGTAATGATCAGGCCAATACTGAAGAAGACTGCATATGAGTTGTTCAAAGGAAAGAAGCCAAGGTAAGTCATTTCAGAATCTTTGGATGTCCTTGCTTTATTCACAACAACGAAAAAAGGGACATTGGCAAGTTGGATGCCAAGTCAGATGAAGGCATCTTTATGGGGATACTTCTAAACCAAGAGGCTATAGAGTTTCAATAAACGCTCACTATTAATTGAACAAACTGTGCATGTTATTTTTGATGAAACTAACCTTCCTTGAGAAAGGAAGTAGATAGTGATAATGATGATGCAGATGAACTGTCCAAAAAGCTTAAAGATACATCAATTGAGGACAAGGATGATCCACTCTGGAAGAATTACAACAAGAAGAAATTACTCATGAAAATCTTCCAAAGGAATGGAGATACAAGAAAGATCACCCACTTGAGAATATCATTGGTGATCCATCCATAGGGGTAAGAACAAGAGGTAATGTAATCCCTGTGATATTTAGCCTTTGTTTCTCAGATAGAGCCTAAGACAGTCAATGAAGCTTTAACTGATGAATCTTGGATAATAGCCATGTAAGATGAATTAAATCAATCAAGAGAAACCAAGTATGGTCACTTGTTCCTAGACCATCAGATCATCCAATTATTGGCACCAAATGGTGTCAGAAACAAATTGGATGAAACTGGTGTAATCCTAAGAAATAAGGCCAGATTGGTAGCTCAGGGCTATTCTCAAGAGGAAGGCATAGATTTCAATGAAACCTATGCACCTGTAGCTAGACTTGAGGCTATTAGAATCTTACTTGCATATGCATCAGCTCTAAACTTGACACTATTTCAAATGGATGTTAAATCAGCATTCTTAAATGGTTTTATAAAAGAGGAAGTGTATGTTGAACAACCTCCAGGTTTTGATGACACCGAATTTCCTAATCATGTTTTCAAACACCATAAGGCATTATACGGTTTAAACAAGCACCTAGAGCCTGGTATGAAAGGCTTAGCTCTTTCTGTTAAATCATGGTTTCAATAGAGGCAAAGTAGATAGCACATTATTCATAAAGTCAAAGGCCAATCACATACTATTAGTTCAAATCTATGTAGATGATATTATTTTTGTTCTACTGACAAATCTCTTTGCAAGTATTTTGAGAAGCTTATGCAGGGAGAATTTGAAATGAGTATGATGGGGAGCTAAACTACTTCCTGGATTGCAAGTCAAGCAAGGGAAGGAAGGCACCCACATCTGTCAAGCCAAATACACCAAGGAACTCCTGAAGAAGTTTGGATTCGATAATGCCAAACCACTGTCAACACCAATGAGCACATCAACCAGAATGGACAGTGATCAAAATGGTAAAAAGGTAGATCAAAAGAACTATAGAGGTATGATAGGGTCTTTACTTTATTTAACAGCAAGTAGACCAGACATCTTGTTAGTGTATGCATGTGTGCTAGGTATCAAGCAGATCCTAGAGATCACACCTAATTTCTGTAAAAGAATATTTAGATATTTAGCTAAACTCATGATTTAGGTCTTTGGTATCCAAAATCATGTGAAATAGATTTAGTAGGATATTCTGATGCTGATGCTGGATGCAAGATAGATAGAAAGAGCACCAGTGGTGTTGTCAATTCTTGCAGGATGTTTGATATCATGGTCTTCAAAGACAAAAACTCAGTGGCACTATCAACAGCTGAAGCTGAATATGTAGCTGCTGGAAGTTGCTGTACACAACTCCTTTGGATAAAGCAACAACTTGAAGACTTTGGATTAAATATCAAATCAATTCCATTGCTGTGTGACAACACCAGTGCCATTAATCTGACAAGAATCCAGTTCAGCACTCAAGACAAAACATATTGAGGTTAGATATCATTTTATTCGTGATCATGTTGAAAATGGAAATATAGAAATATCTTTATTGATACAAATAGCCAACTAGCAGATATCTTCACAAAAGCCCTCCTGAAGAGAGATTTACATCTCTTAGAAGGGAATTAGGGATGTGCAATTTGTGAAAAGATTCCTGTATTTAAAATGGCATATAAATTTTTCAGAATAAATGAAAATTTCTCTCTCTCACACTTAAGCAAAACTCAGTTTATTTACTCTTCCTTGACCGCTATTGTGTTAAAAGCAGTTGACTCGTCAAACCCTTTTGTCGCCTTGTGCCGTTACCGCCTTTTGGCGCTTCCTGTTTTCGATAAAATAATTCTATTTAGTCAAATCGTTCTGGGAACGACTCATCTTTACCTTTACCCTTTCTCCTTTATCTATTCACCCAAAGCCGATGCCCTAACGATTCTGGCATCGACTCTCTGCAATGATTTGAAGCTTTCCCCTCTTCCCGCGAAGAATCCCTCGAAAGCTTCCATCTCTTCCATCATCTCCCTTCTCCAGATCAGTCTTCTCCTTTCTCCATGGCCGCTCCGATGATCTCCGGAAGTGTAGGGGGCTACAGTGCTGAGTACCTGACCGCAGAACAGCAGGAAGGTTCACCTTCGTGAAGACCAAGGTATGCGGAAACAAGGCAGTGGATGTTCCAAATCTCGAGAAGAATGGCATGGGAAGTATTGCAGAAACTCTGAGAAGGATGCAGTGGATGGAAATTGCCACTTTCACCGAGGTAAGCTATCCCGACCTGGTGAAAGCATTTTATGTGTGCTTAAGGTCAGAGGCAGATGGGTCCCTTGTATCATCGGTAAAGGGAATCCAAATTAAAATCGATCATGAGCTGTTGCACATGTTGTTTGGAGTGAAGACGTCTGGATTCAGTGGGGTTCATGCAGTGAACGATGAAGCAAAAGGCCTTGGCATCATAGGTCCAGGGTTTAGACTAAGAGACGGAAAATTGGATATTAATCAGATGAATGCATACAACCGTCTTCTTCATTTCATTATCTGTCAATTTTGGTTTCTCGCAGTGCCACCTTCTCAACGTGCACTAGGGCAGATTCCGATATGATGTTTTGGGCGATTCAACAAAAGGAGATTAATATGGCGCAAGTCATGTTGGAAAGGATGAAATTTGCCAGAGATCAAATATGGGATACAAAAAGTAAGTTAAATGTCTCATTGCCCTATGCTCATCTACTTACAAAGATTTCAATCACTTTGGAATAGATTTATCTGGGGCAGTCGTGGAGAAGATGGGCCAGTGTTTAAGGTCCAGAAATCTCAAGAAAAGTGGTTTCTCTGTAATTGAAGGTGTATGGTCTAAGACCACTGTGGCCGAGGGAGAGGCCATAATTGGTGATGTAGAAATTCCTGATGTTCAGGAAATGGCAGCAGTAACACCACCAGCAGAGCAGCAGATAGTAGCACCAGCCGAGCAGCAGTAAGCAGAAGAGTCACTAGCAGAGCAGCAGCAAGCAGAAGAGTCAGTAGCAGAGCAGCAAGCAGCTCAGCCACCAGCAGAGCAACAGGCAGTAGCATCAACAGATCAGTAGGGAGTAGCACCAGCATTTCAGCCAGAATCTTTTACAGCTTCAGTAGTTGAAGAGGAAGTGGCAGATAAAGCTAGTGATTCGCCTACCTCAATCATTGGCTCAATTCTTAGGAATTTAATTGAATCAGCTCTCTCCACTCGAATCGACTCACAGTCTGGTGAAATTGAAATGGAAGAAGCAGTGGCAGAAGGCCACATTGAAGAATCAATTCCTGTGGAGCAGTCCAGTGCTCCAGTAGATCCAGTTGAAGAGGAAGCTCCTGCTCAGGGGGAGCAAATGGAAGTTGAAGAGGAAGCTCCTGCTCAGGGGGAGCAGTCTATTGAAGAACCAGCACCTCAAGGATAGGCAAAAGGATAGTTCACAGAAAACTCAGAAAGAGCCACAGGAAAGTCAATCTGAAACCCGGTTTTGGATTGTTGAAGGCTCAGGGAGAGATTCTGTCAGCAGTGCAGTCCAGTGTGCAAGGGATACTTGCTAGTCAAGCTTCGACTACCTCTGAGCTCTCTTCAGTCAGAAATGCAATGAAGTGGTTTAATAAAGAAATGTCTGATATGAAGTCGATGCTAGCAGGTCTTTCAAGGTCAAGTGAGTTTCTCCTGCAGCTACTCAGAGCAGACCAACTGCTGTTCCCCGGCCACCAGGGCCTCCAGTTCAAGAGTCTCGGCCAACAGGGCCATCAGCTCAAGCATCAGGGCCACCAGTTCCAGCTTCAGGGTCATCAGGACCCTCTTCAGTTGTCAGAGAAGGTCAAGATAAAGGGAAAGAGCCCATGACAGCTTCTAAGGCCCCTGACACTTCTACCCTTGCAACTCCAACCCTCTCTTCACCTTCATCTCCTTCTACAGCCCCTCCTGCACCACCAACTGAAAAACACCCTGTGCCTCGCACCCAACCATCTTCCTCTCTCATTTCATCTCAACCCTCCTTCTCTCCTACTCCTTCTCACACCTTAGCTCCATCATCTTTCAATTCCAAACCTTCACCACCTTCTTTCTTCAATCCCAAACACCTTTTCTATCCTCCTAATCCTCCTTCCTCTGTCACTATCATTCCGGAAAAAAACCTGCCGGATGATTTTGAGAGAAATATCCTTATTACCATTCTCTCCACTGCCACTCATATCCACAGGACTGATCCTCCTAGTCCTGCCAAGAAAAAGAGGAAACAATCATCCTCTGTCAGCATCCCCTTCTCACCATTATTTCCTCCTCTTTGGTACTCTCTACCCTCGAGCCTCAAAGAAGATTCCTCTATAAGGAATATGTTCAAAAGTGCATCCTGTCCACCATCTATGGTATTCCTTTCCTCAACCTCTCTGAGCATCTAAGCATTGTTCTCCCTTTACCCAGCTGTCCCACCCTCAAAAATCCAAAATCTTTGAGGGCACTGAGTTCAAGACTGAAGATCAGTGGGCCAATGTCAAGGGCAACAAAGCTCAATTCAGCAAATATTTGACTGCCAGGGCAGAATCTCTTACCCATCGAGCTCACCCACTCACTCTTTCTGAGTGGTTCATTATTCAGCATAAGAACTCGTGGGGACCCTTCATCTTGAAAGAGATAGAATTGCCAAAAACTTTAAGCTGTACAGTGATTTTTGCTATTTGAACAAGCTGCCTGAAGTGCAGTTCTATCAATTTCATTCAGCCTTATGGTGTGAGACCAGAACGTCCAGTAAATCTTCCCTCACAGTGGACTTGCCAATCTCAAAGTTGACTCTCCAGTTCTTTGCCAAAGCTACACTCTTTAGTGTTTGAATCAGATGCTGGACCCACGCACTGGATATGTTTGCTAGGTAGATGGGCCATTTGTCAGCCAAGTTGGGCAGATTACCCTCCTTCTTGCGGTTCATTTTCAGAGAATATCACTCTGGCCGCATCTCTTGCCAAACCTTGGCCCCACTCATTTTTGAATGTGAAAGGCTTACTCCCACATATGGGGAACTCTCTACAAGGAACCCCATCTTCAATTACAGGCAATCAACAGTCCTTGGTTCGTCAAGCTAAGCCCATTCTCTCAGCCGAAGCCTTCATGGATCTCAACTCCATAACCCAATTCAAGAGATCTATGTTCAGTGGCAACCAGATATACAACCTTCTATGCTTTGAAGCAGGATCTGCTTGATCAGAAGATTTTCTATCCAATCTCTCTGATAGATTTCTCCATCGGCCAGCTTGGAAAGAGCACTTACTTCAGATTTATCTTGGACCCACATCAGTATGAAGAATTCCTAGAAAAGCAACGACAACTTTACATTCAACGGGCATTCCATCCATTGTCCTAATTTTTCAGTTGCTTCTGGGGTTTTCCAATAGACTTTTGAAGACCTTGAGATCAAGGCATGGGCTGTCATCTCACAGCATGCCTCTTGTTGTCTCCTATGTACTATCTTCCTCCCACTTAATACAATGATTTCTCTCTTCTTTGTCTCATAGACTATTTCTTTTTGGATTGACAAAATGGAGGAGGAAAACAAACTATTCTAAAAAATATGTTTGTGCTAACTTCTGAAAAACATGTTTGTGTTGTATAATGTTTAGTATATTTTGTCATCATCAAAAAGGGGGAGATTGATGACCAAACTTTTCCCATATAAATTACTTCACTTATTTATATACATTAATTTTGATGATTAACAAAATAGTACTAATGAATTAGTTGACCTTTGAGAACAGGAAATAAAAAAAAATGAAAGTTCAAGACAATCAGGTAAGTCTCATTTCATGCTTTGTCCAAGACTTTGTATCGACTTCTATTGATAAGCAGAACGATTTCCTTCTGACCGAAAATTTCAATCAAATCGATATCGAAACGATTTCTTAAAGATGTCGCAACAATTTCTTTAGTTCTCGTAACGATTTCTTTAGAACTCACAACGACTTTCTAGCCGTAACAATTTCGTAAGTTCTCGTAACGATTTCTTTAGAACTCACAACGACTTTCTAGTCGTAACGATTTCGTAAGTTCTCGTAACGATTTCTTTAGAACTCACAACGACTTTCTAGCCGTAACGATTTCGTAAGTTCTCGTAACGATTTCTTTAGAACTCATAACGACTTGGTAGCTGTAACGATTTTCTTTAGTTCTCGTAACGATTTCTTTGAAACTCGTAACGACTTGGTAGCCGTAACAATTTCTTTAGTTCTCGTAACGATTTTTTTGAAACTCGTAACGACTTGGTAGCCGTAACGATTTCTTTAGTTCTCGTAACGATTTCATTGAAACTCGTAACGACTTGGTAGCCGTAACAATTTCTTTAGTTCTCGTAACGATTTCTTTGAAACTCATAATGACTTGGTAGCCGTAACGATTTCTTTAGTTCTTGTAACGATTTCTTTGAAACTCGTAACGACTTGATAAGTGTTCATAACGATTTGCTTTGCGCAACGATTTCTTTAGAGTTCATAACGACTTGATAAGTGTTCATAACGATTTGCTTTGCGCAACGATTTCTTTAGAGTTTATAACGACTTGATAAGTGTTCATAACGATTTGCTATGACTCATAACGATTTCATAAGTCATACAGTTATCGATTTCATATATTGATATCTTATTCATCTTAAAGCATTGACCAGTCAAAGTCCACGTAGATATCTCTCTGACGCTTTTGCACTTATGAGATCTGAACATATCTCTGCATGCATTCAGACCATACATCCTTTATCGTGCCTACTCTGATAACGTCCTTTAGACTTAAGCTATTTGGCATTACTATTTTCTTGACTATTGCCACTGACGTTGACTGACATCAGAGATAGCTTATCTGTCTGCTATTTAAGATTGACATCTGTGCAGACCTCTGAACTAGCTTCATGGTACAACGTTAAACAAATAGAAGCCATCGGATATCTTTGAAGATCTCATCTCTTTGCGTGCTCAAGTAATCAAAAGACTGAGGACAGGAAGCTTCCAAGACTCCAGATGTCATTCAGTCTAACGACTACTCAAAAGAGAGACAACGGACACTTTAACGTTTAGATTTCAAAATGAAGATATATATACAAGTCAGAAGAATAGAAGAACAACGTTCAAGAAAAGCATTCAAATTCTTCTGAAGATAGTTCAGAGCAAGAAAACTTCATTCCTCTTAGCTTTTGCTCTTTTGCTCTCTCTAGCTAGTGAAAGATCTTTTGAAGAGAGCTTGTGTAGTTCTGAGAGTGAGCCTAGATTTAGATTCTTTGCTCTCAGTGCTAGGTCCTTCAGATCATTGCCTGTTGCAGTTTGATCCAGGGGCTTGTCTTTCAAACATCTCCTTGTGTTGTTCCCTTCTGGTGTGAAGGAAGACCTGGTGGTATCCAGTGTGTTGTTCCCTTCTGGTGTGAAGGAAGACCTGGTGGTATCCAGGGTGTTGTTCCCTTCGGGTGTGAAGGAAGACCAGCTGAGCTGGGTGTTGTTGTTGTGTCCTTAAGGGGGACTGTACCCTTGATTAGTGAAATCCTGAGGTATTGCTCAGGGACTGGACGTAGGTCTCTTGTGGAAAGGAGTTCCGAACAAGGATAAAAATCCTTTTGTCTTGTGGTTGTATTTTGTGTGATTGCTATCTCATTTCCTCTAACTTTAACCTTTATTTAAGTTGTTGTGTAATCCTTTTAGTGAACAGGTTTTAATCGAAGATCAAATTTTTAATAACCCATTCACCCCCCCCCCTCTGGGCTAGCTAGCTGGGCAACACCTGGGACAGCTCTAGTGTCGACCTGAAATTGTTAGTGTCGACCTGCCGTAGTTAGCAGAAAAACAGGCCTTCTGGGAAGGTCACTAGTGTCGACACTATCGAGTCCTGTGTCGACACACTGTCCAGGTCTGTTTGAAGGGTTCTCTGGGAGCTGTCTCTAGTGTCGACCTGCCCTAGTCTAGTGTCGACACTAGAGGAATCTTTTCTTCACATTTCTGCCTTTGCTCTAAGCCATTGTGTCGACACCAGTGATGGTTGTGTCGACACTACCTTTGCAAGAATGTTTGTCCCTGAGAAAATAAACACATAAATCATTAGTTAATTGAATTATCATGTATATGAATAATAAATGTGTTTAGGAACATGCTCTTTGAGTATTGTTGTTCTATGGGTGATGCATTTAACATGTTTCAATTGTCATGCACTAAAATCACCACTTGTCATCATCAAAATATGAGGAGAGATGAATTACATTCACACTTAATCCCAACAATCTCCCCCTTTTTGATGATGGCAACATTAGGTTCATATGAAAATTCGAAGGTTTTAACAAAGTGTGATTTTAAGCAATTCAATTATTCACATCCAATTTGAAATACAATGAATGACAATGAGATATGTTTCAACTCTTTTTGTTCACAATTGTCAAAGGTTATTGAACAAGTTTTAGTAACATTAGAAACCTTTAAAAAAATAATAATTCACAAGAGTGTTGTTACTAAAGATAACTATTTCCACAAATAGCCAAGCAACTTGACATTCCACATACAATTGATATCTATTGACATTCATTCAAAGACAATCTCAATCACATTGAAAACAAAGAAGTTTCATTTCATTTCATTAAAGCAAACAACTTTGCCTTCACAGGGATGTGATCATTTTCATACATTCACAAAAGTATTTCAATAAAGAAACTTTCTTTCCACTTTTGTCTATCTTCTCCCCCTTTGACATCATCAAAGGAAAAACACATTACATTAAGTTTGAGGAGGAGGAGGAGGAATTGGGAGGAGGATGGACTCTATAGCTTTGAGTCTTGAATCCATAGAATGAAGATTCATGTTGAGTTGTCTTTGCATAGTGGATAGCCTTGTATGAACAATTTCTTCAAGTCTTTGGCTATTATCAGAAATTGAGGACTGAAGAGCAGACAAATCAACAGATGATGATGGAGCACTAGAGGATGAACTACCAAGTCCATGACTATTGATATTCTTCAATTCCTTCTTGATATCAGTCATCTCATTATCAATGTGGGCTGATAAGTTCTTCATACACTCTAAGTCATCAACCAAGTGAGCAAATGACAATCTTGTTTTAGAGATCTGTGAAAGAGTTTCCTTGGTGTTGAAGACATCTGCTTGGAATTTGCCAAGATTCCCAGAAGAACTTTTTCCAATTTTTCTTGATGCTCCTTCAGCTCAACTGAAGCATCTGCCATTGTCCCAATCAACCTGTTGAACCTTTGTGCAGCATAGTCTGAAATTGCCTTTTGCTCAATGAATTTAGCAGTCACAGCATTCTCAAGCCTTTGAACTTTCAAGTTGAAGCTTTCTGACATTTCTTGAATTGAGGAGGTGAAAGCTTCAAATTTCTCATTTAAGAAGGAGTACAACTCTGGTGGAACAGTGGGTCCACCAAAGACATGAGTGGTTTGAGCTTCAGATTGAGGTTGTGGGATGAAGGTGGGTAAGTCCATAGAGGGGTGAACAGGAGAGGAGTCTTGAAATGAAGGAGTGAATGGTTCAGCTTGGGGTAACTGGGTATCTCCTTCAACATGAGGCTGATCCTCATTGATGGGGGGTGGTCCTCAGCAGGAGGCTGTTCCTCAGCAGGAGGTTGTTCCTCAGCAGGAGACTGGTCCTCAGCAGGAGGTACCACTACCTCAGGTGTTTCAACAATTGGTCCTCTCCTAACTTGATTACCTTCAAGTCTGAACCTCATAAACTTTTGTAAATGCTTGAAGCAATAAACATTTGCCTTGGGAATTGTTTGAGTCTTTTCATTTGCAAGAGGAATTTCAAAATGCTCAAACACAGGAGTCAGATGGGCTGCATATGAAAGAGACCTATGTAGATCATTCCTGGTGGTCTCGGAGATTATCTGAAACATAATGACATGAAGATTGACCTTGAGATTTTTCTTCATGCAGTAGAGCATAAATCTCTAGATGTCTGTAAGCCTATCCCTTCCACCAACTTGGGGAGTTATGATGGTAGTGAGTATGTAGTGAAGGGTTCTCAACACTGGAGGGAATTTATTTGTGTTGAATTTGCTTACATGAGTCTGCTTTGTATCAGAAGGATCTGCTGGAAGACCAGTCAACAATGTATAGGCCTCATGAAGATTAAACTCAAACTCATGGTAGTTAGTTCCTTCATCAGGAATTCTGAACAAAGTGGCAGCCAAAGAGATTGACAAATCAATAGCAATACCCTGAACTTTAGACTTGTAACCATCTTCATCACATATCAAATTCAAGTAGAATTCTTGGACAAGTCTATGGTAAACTATCTGAAATTCTGAGATAAATGGCAACCAAGATTGAAAGTTTAAAAACTCAATGATTTCCGGAAAGGTAGTACGAAGGTCATTGTCATCCAAGTTGACAATCCGGGGCTTTAGGATTGATCTACCTTCACGCACTTGTTTGGAAGGTGTGGCATCAGACTCAAAAGGGTTTGAGGAGGACTCTTCAGAGACTTCAGGAGAGGAGACCAAGAACCTCCTTCTAGCATGTGAGGAACCTCTACCTCTGACAGAGGAGGATGCCCTACCTCTTTTGGAAGCTGAAGACTGCCCTGGCTGCTCCACAGGGTCGTGCCTTATTTTACTCCGCCGCTCAGAGGGAGGCTGTTCATCCACACAGATAGCTTGAGCCATCGCTCTGGCTCTTGCTCCACGCCGAGGTTGATGTTTCGGCGCCATAGAAGCAAGGGGGAGGAGGAACAGGGGATGAGAAGGAAGAAATGGAGGGAAGAAGAGGAAGCAAGGGGTGATGGAGGGAAGAGGACGGGGGTTTCCTGCCGATTTGAGTGGGGAAGGACGGCCATGGGGTCGACATGGGAAATAAAAAGGGGTTTTTAGGGGTGTGATGCCCCGTGGGAACTCAGACGAATTTAACCTGCACCCAGGCCTGAAAGCTTCTCGGACAGGAAGTAGTGTCGACACTAGGGACTGATAATGTCGACCTGGCCTGAACAAAAGTGAATATTTGAGCATGGGAAAAAAAATGTGGGAGTTTTGGGACATCTTTAGGATGTTGACCAATCAATGGAATTAACATTTCAAGGAATTTTAAGATGCCAAAAAATTCAGTGACCATAAATTGCAGAAATTCAACAGACTTTCAGTTTTAACACAACATCCAACATGATATGAACATGAGGTGATTTGAGCCAATAAAATAATAAATTGAGGGATATAATGCATCCAACAATCAATGACAACCAACTAAATTCTTCAAATACAAGAAAATCCAAATATCTTTTAGATTGAAATCAAGTGTGATGAAGGCAAACATCTTTAAAACAAACTGATGAGAAGGAATGATGATTCCTTTGAGGCAATTCTCCTTGGTTACACACACATTTATTCTTTTTAAATCAAACATTCTAATGTGGTACGTCTTGTTTACTCAAGAACTAATGCTTTTTACACCCCATAGTTCCTGGATACTTGAGAGTTTACCCATTATCAAGTTTCAAACGGTAAATGACAACCTTTTGACTTGAAAATATACGTTGATCAAACGCCAATATTTTCAGTTACTCAGTCATCATCGAAATATGTAGCTTTTATTTTTTTTAATTTGAAATCCCCTTTGAACAGAGATAGCAACAATACCTCATAACATACGTAGCTCTTCATTCATTGTGAAGATGTGTAGTTTCACAGTAGAGATGCCATTGCTCTGTTGAGATGAGTGTGTTTTGGAGATATTGTTTAAAAAGGAAATCATTTATCTCTCATGTCAGATGAAAAAAAAGATGATTAGGATCAAGACACACATTGGTTTTCAGTCTTTTAAAGAGTTTTGAATTTCTTCAGTGATGAGGAATGTAGTTCAGAGTTGATTGTGAAAAATGTAGTAGATCACTCAAAAGATCATTTTGAGGTTCTAGTTGACTCAATGAGGATATCATGCAAGGAAGTTGGTGTAAATCAATAAGAATGTTGAATTTTGCAAGAGTAATGATTTGTGAATTCTAAAGTTCCCCCTGAGATGATGATTCCATCAACTTTCCATCAAGACAAAGATACGCAAGAGTTTAAACAAGGATAAAATTATTCTCTTTAAACAATGAAGACTCCCCCTCAGCCATTGCATATTCATTTCTTGGTACTTGGCGGAGACATATACTCTCGCATAGTGAAAGTGTCCAGACAAGCATAACTTGTTCTCCAAGTCACCATTTGATATACCAAGAAATTCAACACAATGTAAGTTGAAGAATCCATTGTCAAAAAGACATGAAAGTGAAATGGAGAGAGATATGATCAGTATAAATCAAGGAAGCAAAGGATAATGATGATGCAAAGAACTCCCCTCAGAAAGTGCATAACATTCAACCCAAACCTAATGAGAGAGATCAAGAAAATGGACATTTACAAAGGCCAAGCTCTCTCCTCAAAGATGAGAATCTACTGTCAGGAAGAGGTTTGGTGAAGATGTCAGCAATTTGTTTTTCAGTTTCTATGAAATGGAGTTCAAAAGCTTTCTTTGCTACCTCATCTCTCAATAAATGATGCCTAATTTCAATATGCTTGGTTCTTGAATGCTGAATGAGATTCTTAGACAGATTTATTGCACTTGTGTTATCACAAAGGATGGGAACACAACCTAACTCTTCGTTGTAATCAAGAAGTTGATGTTTCACCCAAAGAATTTGAGTTCCACATCTACCTGCTGCAACATACTCAGCCTCTGTAGTGGACAGAGCAACTGAATGTTGCTTTTTAGAAGCCCAAGAAATTAGGCACCCACCTAAGTATAAACACAAGCCACTTGTGCTCTTTCTATCTAATTTACATCCAACATAGTCAGCATCACAATAGGCAATCAAATCTAACTTGCAACCAGCAGGATACCAAATTCCTATATCACATGTTCCAACAAGATATTTGAAAATTCTTTTAACAGCTAACATGTGACTTTCCTTAGGATTTGATTGAAATCTAGCACACAAACACACACAAAACTGAATATTAGGTCTAGAAGATGTAAGATAGAGTAGAGAACCAATCATACCTTTATAAGTCTTTGGGTCTACTGACTTACCAAGTGAGTCTTCTTCTAGCTTAGCATTAATAGCAATTGGTGTGTTTGAATGCATGAGGTTCTGAAAGTCAAACCTTTTCAAAAGTTCCTTGACATACTTGGTTTGACTGATGAAGATTCCCTCATGTGTTTGGTTAACATGCAATCCCAAGAAGAACTTTAGATCTCTCATTAAACTCATTTCAAATTCATTTTTTATTTGATTTGAGAATTCATTACACAGGCCTTTATTGGTTGATCCAAATATTATGTCATCAACATAAATTTGGACTGCAATTATTTGTTTATTGACTATTTTTTTGAACAAAGTTTGATCAACATTTCCTCTAGAATATCCTTTTTCAAGCAAAAAAGAACTCAAACGGTCATACCAAGCTCTTGGAGCTTGTTTAAGACCATAGAGAGCCTTATGAAGCTTGAAAACATGGTTAGGATGTTTTTCATTTTCAAATCCAGGAGGTTGTTCAAAAAAATATTTTCCTTTATATATCCATTTAAAATGCACTTTTGACATCCATTTGATAAACTTTAAATTTCATGGAGGATGCAAAAGCAAGGAAAATCCTAACTGCTTCTAGTCTAGCTACAGGGGCATATGATTCTTCAAAGTCAATTCCAAACTCTGGTTGTACCCCTTTGCAACTAGCCTAGCTTTATTTCTAATGACTTGACCAGATTCATTCAATTTATTCTGAAAACCCATCTAGTGCCAATGACTATTTGGTCACTAGGTCTAGGTACTAATTCCCATACTTGATTTCTTTCAAATTGATGAAGTTCATCATGCATGGCATTAATCCAATCAGAACTTGATAAAGCTTCATCAATTGACTTTGACTCAATTTGGGAAATTAGAGCTAGTGGGTCTTCGTCAATAGCATGCAGAAATGATGATCTAGTCCTAACTCTATCATGCAAATTGTCAACTACATTATCTAATGGGTGATCTCTCAAAATTCGATGTTCAGAAATTACCTGTTGAGGGTACTTAAATCTGGAGCAATGTTACCTGATCCACTTGAAGATGGTGAATTGATGTTCAAGTTCTCACCAATGTCTTCAAGCTCCTCAACAGTTGGTGAAGAGTCCACAATGAAATCATCCTCTTCACTGTCTTGTCTTTCCCTGCAAGATTTAGAATTATTAGTTGAAAAGGAATTTTCATCAAAGATAATATGTGGAGATTCTTCAACAGTTTTGTTTTTGAGAATATACACTTTGAAAGCTCTTGACACTTCTGAATAGCCAAGGAAGATGGCTTCCTGACTCTTAGCATCAAACTTGTCAAGATTTTCTTTGTTATTGATGTGTACATAACATTTGCACCCAAAGGTTTTGAAATAAGAAACAGTTGGCTTTTTGTTTTTCAATAATTCATAGGGGGTTTTCTGATTTTTGTCTGATCGAAGCTTTATTTAGAATGTGATTTGCTGTGTTTACAGCTTCAGCCTAGAAGGATTTGGGCAAATTGCTTTCTAAGAGCATGGATCTAGCCATTTCCACAAGAGTTCTATTCATTCTTTCCACAACTCCATTTTGTTCTGGAGTTCTTGGTGAAGAAAACTTGTGAAAATTTTGAAGTTCAACACATAAGTCAAAAAAGGATTGGTTTTCAAATTCACCCCCATGATCAGTCAAAATATTTTTAATTTTATATGGAAGGTTTGTTAAGGCAGTGGTACATAATTTCCTGAACTCAAGGCAAGTATCACTTTTGTGGGACAAGAAAATAACCCATGTAAATCTGGTAAAATCATCAATGATTACAAACCCATATCTTTAGCCACTTAGACTTAGAATTCTTATTGGGCCAAAGAGGTCCATGTGAAGTAGTTCTAGTGGCCTAGATGTGAGTACCTCATTGAAAGTTTAAAAGATTTCCTGGTTTGTTTTCCTTGGGCACAAATCCCACAAACTTGATTTTCAGTATTAGAAAAGGATTCAGGAAGACCCTTAACCAAATTCAGCCTTAACAATTTATTCATTGTTCTAAAACATGCATGGCCAAGTCTTTTATGCCAAGTCCATGCAATTTCATCTTTATTAGCAACAAAGCAAAGATTTTCAGAAAAGTTTTTATCAAGGTTGATCATGTAAACATTGTTTTCTCTTTTTCCAAAAAAGTTTATTTTATCAGTTGATGAATCAATGATCTTATAGAAATTGGATTCAAACACAACTTTGTGACCTTTGTCACATAGTTGGCTAATACTTAGCAAATTGTAATCTACACCATCAACTAATAAAACATTATCAACAGAGTTTGAGGAAGTTTAACCAACCTTTCCAGATCCAATAATCTTTCCTTTATTTTTACCTACAAATGTTACTGAACCTCCCTCCTTCTCAATCAGGAATGAAAATTTGGCTCTATCTCAAGTCATGTGTCGTGAACACCCACTGTCAAGGAACCACACATTTGAATTGGGTGCACGACCTTCCTGCAAAAGTAATCAGTGGAGAGAAGATTTTGGTACCCAAACAGAGTTGGGACCATCAGAATGTTTGGACATAATCATCAAATCTTTTCTCACCCAAATTTGATTTGTTTTTTATTTTTGTTTTATTACATTGGTGTTCTCATTCTTTTTCAATTTCTTCTTTCCCTTAGGGATGAAAACACCAGTATTTTTGTTTTCAGTAGGAGGGAAGTTTTCCATTTGAACATGAGAATTTAGATGAGGAGGTGGAATCCAAGGATTTTGTTGGTACATCAGAAAATTTGGATAGAAGAATTGGGGATGATACCAACATGGGTTGTAATGCCATTGGTTCCAATCAGCTTGATATGTTGTCTTGGGAGTCCAAGATTTTTCATGAATGACTTCCTTTGACTTTTCTTATTTTTCAAAATTTTCTTTGAATTTTTAATTTTGTTGTTTGTCTTTGTTGATGTTGAGCAGGTCGACCTCTCCTTGACTGGTGTCGACACAACAGCCATAGAATCCTTCTTCTTGTGGACTGGTGTCGACCTGTCAGGTGACTGTGTCAACCTGGTTGACTTGTTTTGTTTCTGAGTTTTTGAGATTTTTGGTGTTTTGCTTGATGTTGCTTAATTTCAGTGTTCTCAAGACTAGGACCTTTGACAAATTTAATCAATGGTGTTTTATCCTTTTTCTCACCAAATTTGTCTTTATTAGGTTTCTATTTATTAAATCCTAGTCCATGAGAAATTGAGTTCATTTTGGCTTCCAACAATGCTTCCAAATTGTCCTTACCTTTTGTGAAGGTTTCAATGACTTCATCCTTTCCTTAGTTGGTTTCCAAAGTTTTGATTTCTTCAATCTTTGTTATTATCTTGGTTTTCCTTTTCCAGCTTTTCAGACAATTCTTTGAATTCATAGGTGGCCCTTGAGAGGCAAGCTTAAGTTCATCTATTAAGTTTAGAAGATTTTCCTTTTCTTCATTAAGTTCGTTACTTCATTTTCAAGCTCACAGATTCTTTTGTTGAAGGATGATTGTGCAAGATGTTTTCAACTTTATTTTTGATGTGTTTGTGTTTTCTTTCTCATTTTCAGTGTATTTTTCTATTAATTCAGCATAGCATCTGCCAATCTTCAACTGAAAAGTCTTCGAAAGATGTGCTTACCTTTCCATCTGAGCTATTTGCCATGAAGCAGATCTCCTTGAAGGATCGAAATAAATGTGTGGAAAAGATCTAGAATGGGGGGGGGGGGGGATGAATAGATCTTAGCCACTTTTGCGGAAGCTTAAATAATTTTTAAAACTATTTAGAATCAGAGGCAATGTTATCAGTGAAAAGCTACTGATCTGATTAGATTGGAGTGGGTTGAAAAACTTAGATGTGAATCAAGTTGATTAAGTGAATTAAAAACGAATCCTATGCAAGCATCTAGCGGATGAATCAGTCAAACCACAGAAAACAAATGCACAAGGATTTTTAGGTGGTTCGGAAATCACCCATGTGATTCCTACATCCACCCCTCACAACCCGTGAGGATTCACTAACACAACTGGGTAACACACCCACTGGAGCCTGACAACTCCAACACTGAAGAGCTTACAACTCACACCACTTCTAGAGCAAGACTACTCTAGAACAACTGAGCAAGACTGCTCAACCCACACTTGAGTTTGACAACTCAACACTGAGCACACCGGCTCACAACAACCTGAGCACAAGGCTCACACATAGACTTGCTAGACACCAACTTAAGACAAGATCTCCTAGCAACAGATCTAGTCGAAATTTGAGAACACTAATGAGAATTATGCAGAAGCACTTGCATAATCTCAAGAGATATCTCAGAAGAACAGAAGTAAAGTAAAATGTATTGAAAGGCTTCGTTCTTCAAGTGTACTCCCTTGTAGAAGCTTGGATTGGGAAGAAGCTTGTAAACATGAAGTCCAAGACGATGCTCTGCAATCTGGGAGGTTGGACCTTCCTTGAATTCTTCTCCAACGATGGCTTCTACTTGATCTGCTTCCTTGAGATGCTTCAGAGGCTTCTTTAAAGATCAAACCACAATTCTCACGCCTTGAATTGGTGAGAAGAGGTCTTCAGGAAACTCCAGGAAGGCAGAGGAGGGAGACACGAACTCTTATGGCCGCCAGGAATTTTTCAGGAGGCTCTAAGAGGTTGGTTGGGTCTCTCTTTTGAAGGCAGGCCAAAAAGGACCTTTTATACCCTTAGGATTCCAAAGATACCCTTTTGGGGTACAAGGGCACGCTTTCCAAGAGAGATTCTGATCGCCCTAGAAGGACACGTGGCAGCCATCAGCTCTTAGGATGAAAAGTTTCCGTAGTGTGTCGACCTGCCCTGGTGGTTGTGTCGACACACTATCCCAAAGATAGAAAAACCTGTTCTGGGAGAGAGGTCCCGTGTCGACCTGCTCTTGAGTGTGTCGACCTGCTGCCCCAATTCCTCAAACTGGCTGTTCTGGGAACTGGGTCTAGTGTCGACCTGCCCTGGGAGTGTGTCGACCTGGGTACCCTTGATCTCTGGAAAACTGCCACTCGTGTCGACACACTCTTGACATGTGTCGACACACTCTTGACATTTTTACACAATTTTTTCTTTGAATCTGTGTTGATGTGTCGACACCATTGATGGGTGTGTCGACACATCTTTTGCATAAAAATGTTTGTACCTGAAAAATAAACACATATATCATTAGTTAAATGATTTATCATGACTATAAATGATAAATGTGATTTGCAAAATACTTTTTGAACATGAATTTCAGGTATGATGTTTTTGACATGCTTCAATTAAATTGCTTTAAGAACACTCCTTGTCATCATCAAAATAGGAGGGAAATGATATGAATTTGCATTCAACCCAACAATCTCCCCCTTTTTGATGATGGCAACATTAAATCCATATTTGAATGTGGTTTTGATGAAGTGTGATTTTTTAAGCAATTTTTATTGTTTAAGTTTTTGTTTTTCTTTTTGTTCATACTTGTCAATGTCCTTTTGATATTGTTCAGTAACAATTGATGATATTGTGAGATACAATGTTACTTGAAATTAGAAGTTTTGTGCACACAAGTCAACAATTGAACAAGTATTCACACACAAAGACAAAAGTTTGTATTGAAGCCAATTGAAGCCAAACAACCATTTCATTGAAGCCAAACAACCATTTCATTTCATTCAAAAGATCATTACATCAAATATTACATTCAATTCATTCATTCTTCTCCCCCTTTGACATTATCAAAAAAGATGTTCATTGGGTAGAAGATGGAGGAGGAGGAGGAATTGGAGCTAGAAGCATCTCAATGTCTGACAATCTTTTGTCCATTGACTTCATGCTTGACTTTATCTGTTCATGGATAGTTGTCAGCCGAGTGTGAAGATAATGCTCCATTTTATCAGTATGCTCTATCAAGGTGCTCTGAGTTCTTTTCAGTTCATCTGAAACATGTTGAGAACTTGATGAGCCAGCTGACCAACCAGGTCTTTGCATTATCTTGAATTCCATGGTCAATGCTTTAAGCTGCTTGTCTATGTGCTCATTGAAATTCCTCATACTTTCCAAATCATCCACAAAATGAGCAAATGACAGTCTGGTGCTGGAAATCTCATGCAATGTTTGGTTGGTGTTGAAGACATCTTTTTGGGAATTTGCCAATATTCCCTTCATAACTATCTCCAACTTGTCTTGATGCTCTTTTAGCTGTAGAGAGGCATCTGCCAATGTGCCAATCAACCTATTGAACCTTTGAGCTGCATAATCTGAAGCTGCCTTCTGTTCAATAAATTTGGCAGAAACTGTGTTTTCCAGTCTTTGAATCCGTAGCTCAAAAGATGTGGACATGGATTGAAGTGAGGAGTTGAAGGATTCAAATTTGTCATTGAGGAATGATATCAATTCTGGTGGAACAGGAGGCCCACCAGAAGATGTGGATGGTTGGAATGAGGGTTGTGGAGAAAAATGAGGAAGCTGAGGTGAGAGAGGAGCATGGAAGGACTATCACCTTCATTAGCAACTTGAGGCTGATCCTCATGCATAGGAGGTTGATCCTCTTGACTTAGGGGCTGGTCCCCTTCAGCTGGAGGCTGTTCCTCTTGTACTTGGGGCTGATCCCCTTGAGCCTGAGGCTGATCCTCCTGAGGTTGGGGCTGTTCCCCTTGAACTTGAGGCTGTTCCTCTTGAACTGGAGGAGCCTCAACCACAGCTGGTCCTCTTCTAATTTGATTTCCCTCCAATCTGAATCCCATAAACTTCTGGATATTCTTGAAAGTGTAGATGTTTGACTTGGGAATGGATTGGAATTTTTCATTTTCCAATGGCACACCAAAGTGCTTGAACACTGAGGTCAGATGTGCTCCATAAGGTAGAGATCTCTTGAGGTCTGCTCTTGTAGTTTCAGAAATGATTTGATAAAGAATCACATGAAGGTTGACCTTGATATCTTTGACCATGCAATAGAGTATGAATCTCTGGATATCTGTCAATCTATCCCTCCCACCACCTTGAGGGGTAACTATGGTTGTCAAGATGTGGTGAATTACCCTTAATACAGGTGGAAATGAGTTGGCATTAAACCTTGTCACATAGGTTTGTTTGGGATCTGATGGATCTGCAGGATGGCCTGTCAAGATTGAGTAGGCTTCATGTAAGTCAAATTCAAATTCATGGTAGTCAGCCCCCTCATCTGGCACTTTGAAAATGGAGGCTGCTACATCAGTTGGCATGTCTATCTCTATCCCCTTGACTTTGGATTTAAAACCTTCTTCTGTGCAGGTGAGGTTTTTGTAGAACTCTCTAACTAACCTTGGATAGCAGACTTGAAATTCAGAAATAAAAGGTATCCAAGATTGAAAGGAGAAATAGGTTTGAATTTCTGGGAGAGAGTCTGCTAATTGGGTGTCAGAAAGGTCAAGAATTCTAGGCTTCAAAATCAGTTTGGCAGCACTGACGGATTCTGAGGGTATATCCTCTTGAGACTCAGTAGAGGAAGATGAAGATGATTCCTCAGGATGGTCAGAGGAATCGCCCGAAATATCTGATCTAGGGTTTGAAACTTGTCTACCTCTGCCAGTATTGGAGGTCCTACCTCTCTTTGAAGCTCTGAGAGGTGCAGAAGAGGATCCTGGAAGCTCTGCAGGATCATTTCTTCGCTTGGTTCTTCTTTCCATCTGTTCAACTGGAACCTGTGCCGGAACCTGCCTTGAAGAAGCCTGAGACCTTGCGCCACGGCGGGGACCCAACTTGCGGACCATGGTGCAAGGAAGGAGTGGAATTTCAGAGAGGAGATGGAAGATTGGAGAGGTGATTGAAGATTAGAGAGAGATGGTGAAAATTTCTTGCCGGAAAGGTGAGAGTTTGGCCGTCGGGTCGACCTGATGCCCAAAAAGGGATGCAGTGGTACACTGCCCCGCAGGAACAACAAGGGTTTAAGGTGAACCCGAAAGGTTTGAAAAGGTTCTGGCAAGAAGGCAGTGTCGACACATGAGGAAGGGTGTGTCGACCTGACTGGGGTTGTGTGTCGACACGAGAGAGGATTGTGTCGACACAGCCTTTGAGAGAAATTTGAATTTTTGAGAGGAAATTTTTGAGAAATTTGGGGACATCTTTATAATGATAAATAATGAGAGGAATTATCATTTCAAGGATTTTTAAGAGGCCTAAAAATTCATTTGTTGTATTTTGCAAAAATTCATTACAGTTCAAGTATTTCACACAATTTCCAACAGGATATTAGCATTCCAAGACTTGAATCAACAAAATGATAAATTGAGAGATATAATGTATCTAACAATCAACCAAAATCTACCATGTTTCTCAATTTTCAAGAATTAAAGATATCATCTAGACTAAACACAGTTGTGTTGAAAGTAAAACACAAACTTAAAGAACAACTTGATGAAGGAGGAAGATGATTCTTTCTAAACAAATCTCCAATAATTTTCATATTTTTGTTCTTTTAACAAACTATCAAATGATGTAAATCTCTTTCACTCAAGTACTAGTGCTTTTTACACACCATAGTCCCTGGATACTCAAGATTTAGTCATTGTCAAGTCTCAAAGGGGTAAATGATGACCTTTTGACATGAAAATATACGTTTTTTAGACGCCAATATTTCCAGTTACTCAGTCATCATCAAAAAGCATAGCACATAATTGCTTGAATTTTGAGGTTATTTTCAATTTGGATCCCCTTTGAACAGAGTTAGCAATAATGCCTCATGACATACATAGCACTTCATTCATTGTGAAGGTGTGCAGTTTCTCAGCACAAATGCCATTGCTCTGTTGGATTTTATAAGATTTTGGAGAGTTTGTGAGATAGAATTCAAATACATCCAGTCATCAGTTGCAAACAAGGAAATGTTTTAAGTTCAATACACAAGTTGTTATTTAGTTTAGGAAGAGATCTGAATTTCTGTGGATTGAGAGACATAGTGGAAAGTTGATTAGTAAAAATATAATAGATCACTCAAGGTTCATTTTGAGACTCTAGACTTTAGAATGAGGACATCATGCAAGGAATTGATGAAATGCAAGAAGGGTTTTGAAATTTGCAAAAAGGTGACTTGTGAATTTTCTAGCTCCCCCTGAGATGATGATTTCAACCATTTGTCATCAAATAAAGATATGCAATTTTGAAATCAGAAGAGAATTTTCTTCTTGGACAACAAAGACTCCCCCTCAACAACTGTATATCCATTTCTTGGTACTTGGCGGAGACACATACTCTCGCATAGTGAAAGTGTCCAGACAAGCATAACTTGTCCTTCTCCAAGTCACCATTTGATATACCAAGAGATTTCAATACAATAAGAGTTGAAGAATTCATTAGCAAAAAGAAGTGGAAGTTAAAACTGTGCAAGTTTTGAAATCAGAAAAGAATTTCTCTTGAACAATAAAAGCTCCCCCTCAATTATTGCATATTAACTTCTTAGTACTTGGCGGAGATATGTTCTCACGCATAGTGAAAGTGTCCAGACAAGCATAACTTGTCCTTCTCCAAATCACTATTTGATATACCAAGAAGTTTCAACACAATCAGAAGTGGAGAATTTATTGTAAAAAGGGAAATAGAATTGAAAATGAGAGAGATATGAACAATGTATCTTGAGGAAGCAAGGAAATATGAAATGCAAAGAACTCCTCCTTAGATAATGCATAGCACTCAACCCAAACCTTAAGAGAGATCAAGAAGGTGGACATTTACAAAGACCAAGTTCTCTCCTTAAAGATGAGAATCTATTTTCAGGAAGGGGTTTTGTGAATATGTCTGCAATTTGTTTTTCAGTTTCAATAAAATGGAGTTCAAAAGATTTCTTTGCAACCTCATCTCTCAAGAAATGATGCCTAATTTCAATGTGTTTTGTTCTGGAGTGCTGAATGGGGTTTTTAGAAAGGTTGATTGCACTTGTGTTATCACATAGGATGGGTACACACCCTAAATCTTGGTTGTAATCAAGAAGTTGATGTTTCACCCAGAGAATCTGAGTTCCACATCTACCTGCAGCAACATACTCAGCCTCTGCTGTTGACAGAGCAACTGAATGTTGCTTCTTAGAAGCCCAAGAAATAAGGCACCCACCTAGAAATACACACAAGCCACTTGTGCTTTTTCTATCTAACTTACACCCAGCATAATCAGCATCACAATAGGCAAACAATTCTAACTTGCAACCAGCAGGATACCAAATTCCTAAGTCACATGTTCCAACAAGATATTTAAAAATTCTTTTCACAGCAAGCATATGACTTTCTTTAGGATTTGATTGGAATCTAGCACATAAGCACACACAAAACTGAATGTCAGGTCTAGAAGTAGTAAGGTAGAGCAGAGAGCCAATCATACCTCTGTAGGTTTTTGGATCTACTGACTTACCAGATGGGTCTTCTTCTAGCTTAGCATTTATTGCAATGGGTGTGCTTGAATGTTTAAGGTTCTGATAGTCAAACCTTTTCAGTAGCTCCTTGACATATTTGGTTTGACTGATGAAGATTCCTTCATTCGTTTGGTTAACCTGCAATCCCAAAAAGAATGTTAAATCTCCCATTAAGCTCATTTCAAATTCATTCTGCATTTGATTTGAAAATTCAGTGCAAAGGCCTTTATTGGTGGAGCCAAAAATTATGTCATCAACATAAATTTGGACCACAATTATTTGATTTTTTACTGTTTTTGTGAACAATGTTTGATCAACATTACCTCTAGAATATCCTTTTTCAAGTAAAAAGGAACTCAAACGATCATACCAAGCTCTTGGAGCTTGTTTAAGACCATAGAGTGCCTTATTAAGCTTGAAAACATGGTTAGGATATTTTTCATTATCAAATCCAGGAGGTTGTTCAACAAACACATTTTCCTTTATATATCCATTTAGAAATGCACTTTTAACATCCATTTGAAAGACTTTGAATTTCATGGAGGATGCAAAAGCAAGGAAAATTCTCACAGCTTCTAGTCTAGCTACAGGGGCATAAGATTCTTCAAAGTCAATTCCAAATTCTTGGTTATACCCCTTTGCAACTAGCCTAGCTTTGTTTCTTATTACTTGACCAGCTTCATTCAATTTATTTCTGAAAACCCATCTAGTGCCAATCACTGTTTGGTCACTAGGTCTAGGCACTAATTCCCACACTTGATTTCTTTCAAATTGATGAAGTTCATCATGCATAGCATTAATCCAATCAGAACTGGATAAGGCTTCATCAATTGACTTGGGTTCAATTTGGGAAATTAGAGCTAGTGAGTCTTCTTCAATGTTTTGCAAAAAGGATGATCTGGTCCTAACTCTATCATTTAGATTGCCAACTACACTGTCTAATGGGTGATCTCTTAGAAATCGAGGTTCAGAAATTACCTGTTGAGAAGTACCCACTTCTGAATCAGTATTACCTGAACCATTTGGAGATTGTGAGTTGTTGTTCAGGTTTTCTTCAATGTTATTAATCTCCTCAACGGTTGGTGAAGAATCCACAATGAGGTCATCCTCTTCATTGTCTTGTTTTTCCCTGCAAGATTTAGAATCATTAGTGGAAAAGGAATTTTCATCAAAAATAACATGTGGAGATTCTTCAACAGATTTGGTTTTCATTATGTACACTTTGAAGGCCCTTGACACTTCAGAATAGCCAAGGAAGATAGCTTCCTGACTCTTAGCATCAAACTTGTCAAGGTTTTCTTTGTTATTATTGTGTACATAGCATTTGCACCCAAAGACTTTAAAATAGGAAACAGTTGGCTTTTTGTTTTTCAATAATTCATAGGGGGTTTTCTTGATTTTTGGTCTGACCAATGCTCTATTGAGTATGTGGTTTGCTGTGTTCACAGCTTCAGCCCAGAAGGATTTGGGCAAGTTACTCTCAAGAAGCATGGTTCTAGCCATTTCCACAAGAGTTCTGTTCTTTCTTTCCACAACTCCATTTTGTTCTGGAGTTCTTGGTGAAGAAAACTTGTGGAATATCTGAAATTCAGCACAAAAATCAGAAAAGGATGTGTTTTCAAATTCACCCCCATGATCAGTTAAGATGTTTTTGATTTTATATGGATAAGTGGTTAAGACAGTGGTACAAAAGTTCCTGAATTCAAGGCATGCATCACTTTTGTGAGATAGAAAAATAACCCAGGTAAATCTAGTAAAGTCATCAATGATTACAAATCCATATCTTTTGCCACTCAAGCTTAGAACTCTTGTTGGCCCAAAGAGGTCCATGTGAAGAAGTTCTAGTGGCTTAGATGTGAGTACATCATTGAAGACTTTAAAGGATTTTCTAGTTTGTTTTCCTTTAGCACAGATCCCACAAATTTGACCTTCAACACTAGAAAAGGATTCAGGAAGACCTTTAACCAAATTCAATCTTAACAACTTATTCATTGTTCTGAAGCTTGCATGGCCAAGTCTTTTGTGCCAAGTCCATGCAATTTCATCTTTATTTGCAACAAAACAAAGATTTTCAGAAAAGTTTTTATTAAGGTTGATCATGTAGACATTGTTTTCTCTTTTTCCAAAGAATTTGATTTTATCAGTTGATGAATCTATTATCTTGCAAAAATCAGATTCAAACACAACTTTGTGACCTTTGTCACATAGTTGGCTGATACTGAGCAAATTATAATCAAGTCCATCAACTAACAAGACATTATCTACAGAGTTTGAAGAAGTTTGACCAACCTTACCAGATCCAATGATCTTTCCTTTATTTTTACCTCCAAAGGTGACTGACCCTCCCTCCTTTTCAAGCAGGAATGAGAATTTGGCTCTATCTCCAGTCATATGTCGTGAACACCCACTGTCAAGAAACCATACATTTGTGTTGGGTGCACGACTTCCCTGCAACAAGATCAGTGGAGAGAAGATTTTGGTACCCAAACAGAGTTGGGACCATCAGAATGATTTAACAAAGACAGCAAATCCTTTCTCACCCAAATTTGATTTGTTTTAGATTTTTGTTTTGTTACTTTGGTGTTTTCAGCATTTTTCTGTTTGTTCTTTCTTTTAGGAATGAAAGCACCAAGATCTTTGTTTTTGGTAGGAGGGGAGTTTTTCATTTGAAAATTTGAGTTCATAGAAGGAGGTGGAATCCATGGATTGTGTTGGTACATCCAGAAATTTGGATAAGGGTATTGAGGATAATACCAACAGGGATTTTCATACCATTGGTTCCAAGGATTAGTCCAATTTTCTTGAGGAGCTGTCTTGGAGGTCCAAGGTTTTTCATGGATTATTTCTTTTCCCTTTTTCTTATTTCTCAGATTTTTATTTGAATTTTTAGTTGAGTTGATTATGGTTTTTGGTGTTGAACAGGTCGACCTGTCAGGGGACTGTGTCGACCTGACAGTCTTCTTTTGTTTTTGGATTTTTGATTTGTTTTGAGTTTTGTTTGGGTTTTTTTGGGTTTTGTTTGGGGTTTTGTTTGCTGTTTGTTGGATTTCAGTGTTTTCCAGATTGGGACCTTTAACAAAGTTGATTAATGGTGCTTTTCCCTTTTTCTCACCAGATTTATCTTTTGTTGATTTCTTTTTGTTGAATCCCAATCCATGAGATGTGGTTGTCTTGTTGGATCCTAGCAATGCCTCTAGGTTATCTTGGCCTTTTGTGAAGGTTTGGATAACCTCCTCCTTTTCCTTTAGCTGGTTTTTAAGAATTTCAATTTCTTCAATTTTCTGTTGTTTTTCTTGTTTTTCAATTTCCAGCTTTTCATTTAAATTTCTGAAGTCTTGGGAGGCCTTCTGAGAGGCAAGCTTTAAATCATCAATTTGGTTCAGTAAATTTTCTTTTTCTTCAAGCAATTCTGTTACTTCAGATTCCAGTTCACAGGTTCTATTGTTTGAAGATTGGTTATGGTAAAGATTTTCAATTTTCTTTTTGATGTGTTTGTTTTCTTTTCTCATTTCAGAGTATCTTTCTACCAATTCAGCATACACATCCTGCCAATCTTCAACACTATAATCTTCAAAGGAAGTATTTACCTTTCCATCTGTGCTGTTGGCCATGAAGCAAACTTCCTCACTCTCTGAGCTTGAGGACTTCTTCTCTTCTTCTTCCTCACTTGTGTCTTCATCAGACCAAGTGGCTACCATGGCCTTGGGCTTCTTGTATTTCTGGAATCTTTTGTGCTTTTCCTTTTTGTTCTCAGGACACTCTCCCTTCATGTGTCCTGGCTTGTTGCACCTGTAACAGATAACATTCTCATCAGGTTTATGATTCTTATTGAAATTGGAAGAGGAAATATTCTTCTTACCTGGGGGAAATTTCTTTTTCCCAGTCATTTTCCCTTTCCTATATTTCAAGAATTTCCTGAATTGTCTGGTCATGAGGGCAATCTCATCCTCATTTGACTCAGATTCTTCAGAACTTGTTTTATCCTGATTTTTATCTTTGTTGCTTGAAGAGGCTTTGAGTGCCATAGGCTTGGTCTTAATGATAAGATCTTCATTTCTTCTTAAGTTTATTTCATATGTCATTAAAGATCCAATCAATTCATCCAAAGACATTTTGGATAAATCTTTTGAATCTTCAATAACAGTGGCCTTGGTATGCCAAATTGAAGAAAGTGAACGCAAAATTTTTCTTACCAAATCTGCATCAGTATACTCCTTACCCAAAGCCTTGAGTCCATTGACAATCACCATAAATCTGGCAAACATTTCAGAAATAGATTCATTAGATTTCATCATGAAAAGTTCATATTCTGAAACTAAGATATTTGCCTTGGTCTCCTTGACCTGAGATGTTCCCTCATAGAGTAGTTCGAGTTTATCCCACATCTCTTTGGCAGATTTACACATAGAGATTCTCGAATACTCCTTGGGATGGACAGCACATTGAATCATGTTCATGGCACTGTAATTCAATGTAGCTCTCCTATTTGTTCCCTCGTCCAGGTTTCTTCCTCACCCTGGTTTTCATAGGGACCAGCCTCAACTACTTTCCAGATCTCATAGTTCTGGGCCCTTAAGAATACTTGCATTCTGTTCTTCCAATAAGAATAGTCCAAACCATTAAAGAATGGTGGCCTATTTATGGAATGGCCCTCAGCTATGAAACCCTTTGAGTCCATGACACTTAAGTAAATGCAAAGAGAAGTAGTTGAGCAAGCAAGCAAACAACAAACAAACAAACAAACACTCAATACTCAGAAACAAAAGCTGCTCAGTTCAAATCAGATCGATGTAAACCCGCTCTGATACCAATTGAAGGATCGAAATAAATGTGTGGAAAAGATCTAGAAGGGGGGGGATGAATAGATCTTAGCCACTTTTGCGGAAGCTTAAATAATTTTTAAAACTATTTAGAATCAGAGGCAATGTTATCAGTGAAAAGCTACTGATCTGATTAGATTGGAGTGGGTTGAAAAACTTAGATGTGAATCAAGTTGATTAAGTGAATTAAAAACGAATCCTATGCAAGCATCTAGCGGATGAATCAGTCAAACCACAGAAAACAAATGCACAAGGATTTTTAGGTGGTTCGGAAATCACCCATGTGATTCCTACATCCACCCCTCACAACCCGTGAGGATTCACTAACACAACTGGGTAACACACCCACTGGAGCCTGACAACTCCAACACTGAAGAGCTTACAACTCACACCACTTCTAGAGCAAGACTACTCTAGAACAACTGAGCAAGACTGCTCAACCCACACTTGAGTTTGACAACTCAACACTGAGCACACCGGCTCACAACAACCTGAGCACAAGGCTCACACATAGACTTGCTAGACACCAACTTAAGACAAGATCTCCTAGCAACAGATCTAGTCGAAATTTGAGAACACTAATGAGAATTATGCAGAAGCACTTGCATAATCTCAAGAGATATCTCAGAAGAACAGAAGTAAAGTAAAATGTATTGAAAGGCTTCGTTCTTCAAGTGTACTCCCTTGTAGAAGCTTGGATTGGGAAGAAGCTTGTAAACATGAAGTCCAAGACGATGCTCTGCAATCTGGGAGGTTGGACCTTCCTTGAATTCTTCTCCAACGATGGCTTCTACTTGATCTGCTTCCTTGAGATGCTTCAGAGGCTTCTTTAAAGATCAAACCACAATTCTCACACCTTGAATTGGTGAGAAGAGGTCTTCAGGAAACTCCAGGAAGGCAGAGGAGGGAGACACGAACTCTTATGGCCGCCAGGAATTTTTCAGGAGGCTCTAAGAGGTTGGTTGGGTCTCTCTTTTTGAAGGCAGGCCAAAAAGGACCTTTTATACCCTTAGGATTCCAAAGATACCCTTTTGGGGTACAAGGGCACGCTTTCCAAGAGAGATTCTGATCGCCCTAGAAGGACACGTGGCAGCCATCAGCTCTTAGGATGAAAAGTTTCCGTAGTGTGTCGACCTGCCCTGGTGGTTGTGTCGACACACTATCCCAAAGATAGAAAAACCTGTTCTGGGAGAGAGGTCCCGTGTCGACCTGCTCTTGAGTGTGTCGACCTGCTGCCCCAATTCCTCAAACTGGCTGTTCTGGGAACTGGGTCTAGTGTCGACCTGCCCTGGGAGTGTGTCGACCTGGGTACCCTTGATCTCTGGAAAACTGCCACTCGTGTCGACACACTCTTGACATGTGTCGACACACTCTTGACATTTTTACACAATTTTTTCTTTGAATCTGTGTTGATGTGTCGACACCATTGATGGGTGTGTCGACACATCTTTTGCATAAAAATGTTTGTACCTGAAAAATAAACACATATATCATTAGTTAAATGATTTATCATGAATATAAATGATAAGTGTGATTTGCAAAATACTTTTTGAACATGAATTTCAGGTATGATGTTTTTGACATGCTTCAATTAAATTGCTTTAAGAACACTCCTTGTCATCATCAAAATAGGAGGGAAATGATATGAATTTGCATTCAACCCAACACTCCTCACTTTCAGAGCTTGAGGATTTTTCTTCTTCTTCCTTTTCACTTGAGTCTTCATCAGACCAAGTGGCTACCATGGCCTTCGGCTTCTTGAACTTGTGAATCTTTTTGTGCTTTTCCTTTTTGTTTTCAGGACATTCTCCCTTCATATGTCCTGGCCTGTTGCACTTGTAACAAATGACAACTTCGTCAGATTTCTGATTCTTATTGAAATTAGCATTGGAAAAGGAAGTGCTTCTTTTACCTGATGAAAATTTCTTTTTGCCAGAATGTTTTCCTTTTCTATATTTCAAGAATTTTCTGAATTGCCTAGTCATGAGGGCAATCTCATCCTCATTTGACTCAGACTCATCAGAACTGGTTTTCTCCTGACTTTTGTCTTTGTTACTAGATGAGGCCTTTAGAGCTACTGGCTTGGTTTTGATTATATGTTCTTCATTTCTCTTTAGATTGATTTCATATGTCATTAAAGATCCTATCAATTCATCCAAAGAGATTTTGGACAGATCTTTAGAATCTTCAATGACAGTGGCTTTTGTGTGCCAAATTGAAGAGAGAGAACGTAGAATTTTTCTTACCAAGTCAGCATCCGTATAGTCCTTACCTAAAGCCTTCAGTCCATTGAGTATGATCGTAAACCTGGCAAACATTTCAGAGATTGTCTCATTAGATTTCATCATAAACAATCCATATTCAGAGACAAGTATGTTAGCCTTGGTTTCTTTAACCTGAGATGTTCCCTCATAGAGTAACTCAAGTTTATCCCACATCTCTTTGGCAGATTTGCACATTGAGATTCTCGAGTACTCCTTGGGGTGAACAGCACATTGAATCATATTCATGGCACTGTAATTCAATGTAGCTCTTCTTATCTGTTCCCTAGTCTAGGTTTCTTCCTCTCCCTGGTTCTCATAGGGGCTTACCTCCACTACTTTCCAGATTTCATAATTTTGGGCTCTAAGAAAAACATGCATTCTATTTTTCCAATAAGAATAGTCCGTTCCATTTAAAAATGGTGGCCTATTAATGGAATGACCCTCAGCTATGAACCCTCTGGAATCCATTGAATTAAAAAGATGGTGCAAAGAAGGAAACAATCAGCAAGCAAACAAGCAAGCAAACGAATCACACAGAACAAATAGAAATCACTCAGATCAGATCAGATATAAACCCGCTCTGATACCAATTGTTAGGATCGAAATAGGTGTGGACAAGATCTAGAAGGGGGGGGTGAATAGATCTAGGCCAATTTTGCAGAAACTTAATCAATTAAAAACAATTATTAGAATCCGAGACAATATGAAAGAACACTTAGCAAATTTAATCAATTGATGTGAGAATTGTGTAATTGAAGTGAATGAGCAAGTTGATTAGAAGAGAGTTTGCACAGCTCTATGCATACATCTAGCGCAACTGAAAATTAAAAGGCAAGCAAACCATTGCACAGAGAAATTTTAGGTGGTTCGGAAATCACACCATGTGACTCCTACATCCACCCCTCACACAGTGAGGATTCACTATCAACTTGAAAACACAACACACACTGGAGCCTGACAACTCCACAAATGAGTTAGACAACTCACACACCACATAGAGCAAGACTACTCTAGAATCTGAGCAAAACTGCTCAACCACATAAACTGAGTACAACGACTCAACACCCTCAGCACAAAGGCTCACAAACACTTGCTAGAACAAAACACCAAGAATCAGATCCTCTAGCAATGATCTGATCTATTAAGGCCAATTCAAGAGAATCGATGTAATGGATTATGCACAATCTCTAGAATAGCCAAGAAGAAACAAGAAAACTTAAGATATGATGTTGACAATTCTTGTTCTTCAAGCGGACTCCCTGGTAGAGGCTGAATTGGAAGGATCTTCATCACTTGAAGTCCCTTGACAGATGCTCTGCAATTTTGATCTTGGGATCTTCCTTGAGTGCTTCACAATCACTGGCTTCTAATTGATCTGCTCCCTTGAAGTTGATCCTAATGCTTCATCTTGATCAACCTTCGATTCTTGTGCTTGGAGAAGTTTGAATTGCGGAGAAGAAGCACAGGAGGGAGCAAAATCTGGGAGGAGAGGCTCTCTTGCCGCCAGAGCTTTCTTGGAGGCGGTTAGAAACTCTCTTGATATGATGGATAGCCAATTAGGGAGTATTTATACCCAAAAATATCCAAAGGTACCCTTGGGGGTCGTGGGCACAAGTTCCAAGGCCCATCCATCAACTCCCTAGGGTGCCACATGTCCAGGAGGAAGTTTAAGATCCAAACTTTCCGGAGTGTGTCGACCTGCCCTTGAGTAGTGTCGACACACTGTCCCAGACTGGCCAATTGATTCCCTGGGAGAAGGCTCTAGTGTCGACCTGAAATTGTTTAGTGTCGACTTGCCGTAGTCAGAAGAAAAACAGGCCTTCTAGGAAGGCTCACTAGTGTCGACACTATCGAGTCCTATGTCGACACACTGTCCAGGTCTGTTTGAAGGGTTCTCTGGGAGCTGTCTCTAGTGTCGACTTGCCCTAGTCTAGTGTCGACACTAGAGGATCTTTTCTTCACATTTCTGCCTTTGCTCTGAGCCATTATGTCGACACCAGTGATGGTTGTGTCGACACTACCTTTGGAAGAAATGTTTGTCCCTGAGAAAATAAACACATAAATCATTAGTTAATTGAATTATCATGTATATGCATAATAAATGTGTTTAGGAACATGCTCTTTGAGTATTGTTGTTCTATGGGTGATGCATTTAACATGTTTCAATTGTCATGCACTAAAATCACCACTTGTCATCATCAAAATATGAGGAGAGTTGAATTACATTCACACTTAATCCCAACAGACCGATCTTGACATGAACCTACTCAACGCTATAACTCGACCGTTGAGTCACTGCATCTCCTTGATGGTCCTCGGTGGCATCATGTCGAGGATCACCTGCACCTGGCCTAGGTTGATGTCTATCCCCAGACTTGAGAGGAGGTAGCCGAGGAACTTTTCTGCATGAACTCTGAAGACGCACTTCTTAGGATTTAGTTTCATCCCGTACTGTCGCAGCACCTCGAAGGTCACGGCATGGTCGCGGAAACGGTCCTCCACTCTCCTACTCTTCACTAGCATATCGTCGACATAAATCTCCATTGTTTTGTCAATCAACGGCTCGAACATCTTGTTGATGAGATGCTGATAGGTTTCCCAGGGGCATTCTTTAGTCTAAAAGGCATTCTAGTGAAATAGTATAGACCTTTCTTAGTGACGAATGTAGTTTTCTCATTGTCCTCGGGAGCCATCTGGATCTGGTGGTGCCCTGAGTAGGCGTCGAGGAAGATCATCAACTCATGCTCGACCGTTGAGTCGATGAGATGGTCGATCTATGGTAACGGGAAACTGTTCTTCGAGCACGCCTTGTTGAGGTTGGTGAAGTGGACACACATGCGCCACATCCCGTTTGCCTTTTTCACTAGGACAACAAGTGCCACCCAGGTGGGGTAAAACACCTCTCAGATGATCCCAGCTCGTAAGTACCTCACGAGCCCTTCATCAACAGCTCCTTGTCGGTCAGGCGACAGGGGCCATTTCTTCTGCTTCACTGGTCGGATTGTCGGATCCACATTAAGGCGGTGGATGACTTCGGGGTCGATTCCCAGGAGGTTGTCGTCTTACTAGGTGTAGACGTCTGAACTTGCTCTCAGGAAGCTAGTTAGCTCACGTTCCTATTCTTAGAGCTCGGTCTGGATGGTCACATCTTGCCTGGGGGCATTCACAGTTTGCTTAGTCTTCTCGGCGGGTTGGCCCCTCTCTGAGGTCTCCTCAATCAAAGAGTTAATGTACTAGAAAGCAATTGGTTCGTTTGCCTTGATGTAATTTACATAGTAGTGCCATGCCTCGGCTTAGTTCCCCATAACCTTGCCGGTCCTAAAGGACGTCGAGAATTTGATTTTTTGGTGGATAGTGGATAGGACTCCTCCAAATTTCCCCAAAAAGCCCGGACCCAAGATGGCGTTGTAGGCTAATTTGACTTTTACAACAAGAAAGTTTACTTCGACCGTGACACAACGAGGTCCATCGCCTATAGTGACCCCTAACCAAACCAACCCCCAGGCATTCATAGGAGAATCGGTGAATCTGAATAGTGGGGTGGAGATTGGATGTTGGAAGCCCCTAGATCGGTCATTTTTACAAAGCAGTCATAGAACAATATGTCGGGCGCGGCTCCATTATCAACTAAGATGCGATGTACATCATACCCATTGACGTCGACGTGTATGACCAACGCGTCATCATGGGGGAAACTAAGGCTCGACTAGGTCTTGGTCAGTGAATGAAATTACACTTCCCACACCTCGGGGACACTTCTTGGTAACTGCCTCGACTATAGAGGCATAAGCCTTCCACTTCCTGCTGCTATCTCCGCCACCCGTCGACTCGCCTACCAATACTAGGACCGCACCTTTTCACTGGACAGTGGTCTTCTCCTCATCAGATTCAATAGCTCTGGCCTTCCCGTCGATGATGTCCCTGTCGATGACCCCTCTCTTCAGCATATCCTCATTCTTGGCTCTCAAGCTCCGGCATTGGTCGGTGGTATGCACGAAGTCATTGTGATACTCGCAGTACTTGTCGATGTTGTGTTTTGCTGGGATCCCCTTCATCGGCTTTGGACGATAGAAAATCCGCACTGTAAAATAAAAATTTAATAATATTAAAAATGAAGTCAATTGGAAAATCAAAGAAAAGAGAATTAATTAAAACCCACTAAATGAAAATAAGTAATGGGCTTTATTAAATGGACCCTCTAAAATTTATTGGGCCAAATTAGGAAATTTTAAAAGAGGAATAATAGGAAAAGACCCTAAATTCTTAACTTAAATATTACCTAAATGGAAAAAAGGTAATAAAAAATTGAAATAAGTAGTTTGAGTTGAAATTAGATTCCTAACCCTACCCTAATTGCTTGGCCACAAATTTAGATCCCATCCTAACCCAATTAGGAGATCACAAGCTTAGAAGGAGGAGTGAAATAGGAAATCCCGAAATTAATAGGAGTTAGAGTCTTATTAGGAAATAGAAAGGGAGAAAGCTTAAATACTCTCCTAAACCCTCCATGGACGGCCCTAGCTTTTTGCCAAGGGTTGCTTTTTGAGGAGAGGAGGCCAAAGAAGGAGAGATCTCGTGGGGAGAAGGATCTCTCAAGCCATCAACCCTGTTCTTCAAATTCTAGCCCTAGAAGAAGAAAACGAGCCAAAGGTAGGCATTCTTACGAGCAAAATCGAATCAAATTCGTATGTAGATTGATTCATGCATTAGGAACGAAACCCCTTTGTTTCATAATTTTTCGTTCACCCAATCTTTTCATCTTGAATTTTGAAGTTCTGCAAACACCATGACTCCGAATCTTCATGTTAAATTTATATCTCCATGCATACTCTACCCCATGCCATGAAAATTTTACTGGAGATACTAGTGATTGTTAGAAATCTTTCGACCCTAAAAGCCCTAATTTTCATCCACCCTACTTTGCGAATTAATTCTTTTACCTCGACTGTTCACTGTTCTCTGTTCCTCTTGAATACTCATGACTAAAGCATGTCAAAACCATCTATGTTGTCAAATTCCAATTTACTGTAAGTACCCTCAAGCGTCTAGATCAGTTTTCAGGTGATTTCACAATTTTTCATTGACCGTACATTTAGTTATGAATTTTTACATCACCCTATGTCAAAACAAGGAAGGCTTGGACCGTAATCCAAGGCATGTCCTTTTTCCCGCTCGGGCTTAGGTGCAGAACCTGAGAATGTGACGGCCTGATAACTTAGGGCCGTCGCGACATAGTACCTGTCGCGACTTGATCGCGATAGGCTACACTGTCGCATTCCGGCCGCCTGATCTGACCAAATTGTCACATTCCTCAAACCACCATGTCACGTTCTAACCGACCCTGTCGCTACCCTTACAGGGGCACGTCGCGATCTAGGATTTTAGCATGAAACCCCCCTCTTTCTGCAAGTCTTGATTTTCTACAGTAATATCATGCCCTGTTAACTTTCTTAAACACGAAAAATAAAGTTGTTATTCTTGGATATATTTTAATTAATTAAAATCTTTCACATGACCTTTCATGTCCATGATTTTACATGACACATGCACACACTTTGAACCATCCCATATGGCTTAACTTGGTATGAAAATATCTCATAGTACATTGGTAATTTAATTCAAATTGCCATATTTTTAAATGAACTTGTCTATGTTTTCATGCGATGTTTGGGAATACCGTTACTGATGCTCCACTGTTCTAGAATTCATCTAGAACGACGGGCAATTGTTTCTATATACACACTTTCTCTTGACTCGGATGAAGTCTCTGTCGTGTTGGGTTGAGTGTGAATTTAATAAAATTTCCCTCATAATTTTGATGATGACAAGTTGTGATTTTAATGCACAATAAATGGAACATGTTAAATACATCACACATGTAATAACAATATTCAAAAAGCATGTTTCCAAACACATTTTATCATATATATTCATGATAATACATTGGACTAATGATTTACTTGTTTATTTCTCAGGGACATACATCTCTTACAAGGGTAGTGTCGACACAGCCACTACTGGTGTCGACAAATGGTATCAAACCCTAAGGCAAAGTCATGAAGAAATGGTCAAGTGTGTCGACACAGTCCCAAGTGGTGTCGACACTAGACCCAGCTCCTAGAGAACCCAGTTGACAGGTTGGGACAGTGTGTCGACACAGTCCCAGGCAGTGTCGACACTAGAGCCATCTCCCAGAAGACCTGTTTTGTGGAATTGGGATAGTGTGTCGACACACCCAATGACTGTGTCGACACACTCCGGCAACTTTTTCACTTTAAGTCCCACCTGGACACGTGGCACTCTAGGGATCACTTGGATCGGCCTTCGATCATGTGCCCACATACCCCAAGGGTTCTTTTGGCCATGATAGGGTATAAATACCTATCTAATCGGCCCCCAAGAAGCAGAACACCTAGAGAGCCTTCCAGAAAGTGCCCTTTGGCAGAAAGACGGAGCTCTCCTCCTGTTCATGCACTCCTTGTGATGCTTCAAGCCAATTCCCATCTTTGCAAGCACAAGAAGTGAAGATTGATCCATGAAGATGAAGTGAGATCACTTCCAAGGGAGTAGATCAAGTAGAAGCAGCCAATTGAGAAGAGTTCAAGGAAGATCCAGAGGCACAAATTGTAGAGCATCGCCTAGGGACTTCAAGAGTTCAAGCATCTTCTCAATTCAACCTTATACAAGGGAGTTCATCTAAGGAACAAGGATTCTACATACAACTCCTTAATTCCCCTTAGTTCTTCTGAATCATTCTTGAGATTGTGCATGATTTGTTGCACTAGTCTCCTTGAATGAACTCTTTATGGATTAGATCATTGCTAGAGGATCTGGATCTTATTGTTTTTGATCTAGCAAGTTGGTTGTGAGCCTTTGTGCTCAATTGTGTTGAGTTGTCACACTCAGGTTGTGGTTGAGCAGTTGTGCTCAAGTTTCTAGAGTAGTCTTGCTATAGAGGTTGTGTGTGAGTTGTTGAACTCAGTGTGTTGGAGTTGTCAAGCTCCAGTGTGTGGTGTACTCAAGTTGAATAGTGGAGCCTCACTGTGTGAGGGGTGGATGTAGGAATCACATGGTGTGATTTCCGAACCACCTAAAAATCTCCTGTGCAGTGGTTGGATCTGTGATTTCATTTCACTTTGCGCTAGATGTATGTATAGGATTTTCGCTTACACTTCTAATCAACTTGATCACACACTTTAATCACTTAATTCAAACAATCACTCATTAGATCTGTGAATTGCTTTTCTAAGTTGACTCTGATTCAAAACATATATTTAAATTGGCTAAGCTTCCGCAGTTTTGGCCTAGATCTATTCAACCCCCCCATCTAGATCTGGTCCATCCCATATTCGATCCTATAATTGGTATCAGAGCGGGTTCATATCTGATCTGATCTGAGTGTTTCTGTTTGTTCTGTGTGTTTCACTTGCTTGTTTGTTAAGTGTTTCTTTCTTTGAACCTTATTTTGATACAATGGATTCTAGAGGTTTCATTGCTGAAGGCCATTCCATCAATAGGCCACCCTTCTTCAATGGGAATGACTATTCCTATTGGAACAATCGAATGCAAGTCTTCCTTAGAGCCCAGAACTATGAGATTTGGAGGGTAGTTGAGGTAGGTCCCTATGAAAACCAGGGAGAAGAGGAAACCTGGACCCGGGAGCAAATTAAGAGGGCCACCCTGAACTACAGTGCCATGAACATGGTTCAATGTGTAGTCCACCCAAAGGAGTACTCAAGAATCTCCATATGCAAATCTGCTAAGGAGATGTGGGATAAGCTTGAGTTACTCTATGAGGGAACATCCCAAGTAAAAGAAACCAAAGTAAATATTCTTGTTTCTGAGTATGAATTATTCATGATGAAATCTGATGAAACGATTTCTGAAATGTTTGCTAGGTTCATGATCATTGTGAATGGACTGAAGGCTCTAGGTAAGGACTACACAGATGCTAATTTGGTAAGAAAAATCGTGCGCTCTCTTTCTTCAATTTGGCACACTAAGGCCACAATCATTGAAGACTCTAAAGATTTATTCAAAATCTCTTTGGATGAACTCATAGGATCTTTGACGACTTATGAAATAAACTTGAAAAGAAATGAAGAGCACATAATCAAAACCAAACCAGTAGCACTTAAAGCTTCATCTAGTAACAAGGACAAAAATCAAGAGAAAATAAGTTCTGATGAGTCTGAGTCCAATGAGGATGAACTTGCCCTCATGACCAGGCAATTCAGAAAATTCTTAAAATCTAGAAAGGGAAAATTCACTGGAAAAAGGAAATTCTCATCTGGGAAGAGAAATACTTCTTTTCAAATGTCAATTCAAATAGAAATCAGAAAACTGATGACGTTGTTATTTGTTACAGGTGCAACAAACCAGGACACATGAAAGGAGAATGTCCTGAGAACAAGAAGGAAAAATACAAGAAGATCAATAAATTCAAGAAGCCTAAGCAATGGTTGCCACTTGGTTAGATGAAGATCCAAGTGAAAATGAAGAAGAAAGGTCATCGAGTTCTGAAAGTGAGGAAATCTGCTTTATGGCAAACAGTTCTGATGGAAAGGTAAGTACATCCTTTGAAGATTATACAATTGATGATTGACAAGATGCTTATGTTGAACTAGTTGAAAACTATTCTGAAACAATATAAGAAAATAAGCATCTAAAGAAGAAAATTGAAAACATCCTGCATAACCAATCAACAAATAAAAGAATCTCTGAATTGGAAAATGAAGTGGCTGAGCTCAATGAAGAAAAAGAAAATCTTCTAAATGTAATTGATGAGCTCAAGCTTGCATCCCAAAAGGCCAACAATGACTTTAAGAAATTGTCTGAAAAACTAGAATTGTAACAAAAAGAAAAACAACAAAGTGATGATGAAATCGAAACTTTAGAAAACCAATTGAAAGAAAAAGAACAAGTCATTGAAACCTTTACAAAAGGAAAAGATAATCTGGATGCCTTGTTAGGAACAAGAATGAAATCTGTAACACATGGACTAGGATTTTCAACACAAAACTCCAAGAAAGACAAATCTGGTGAAATGAAGGAAAAAGCACCTTTAATAAAATTTGTCAAAAGTCCTAGTCCTGGGAAAAACAAAAACAAGCAAGTGTCAAACAATACACCAATTGGTATCACAACAAAAAATTTGAAAAACCAGAACAAAGAGAAACCAAAAAGTCGACACACTCACCTGACAGGTCGACACCAGTCCACAAAAAGATGAAATCTGTGACTGTTGAGTCGACACTAATCAAAGACAGGTCGACCTGCTCAACCTCAAAAACCCCCAACCAGTCAACCAAAAAATCAAATAAAAACTTGAAAAATAAGAAAAACACAAAAGAAAACATTCATGATAAAACATGGACTTCCAAGACAGCACATCAAGTTGATTGGACCAATTCTTGGAACCAATGGTGTTACAATCCTTTTTGGTACCATCCTCAATACTTCTATCCAAACTTTTCAATGTACTAACAAAACCCTTGGTGTGGACCTCCATAAATGAACAATCATGTCCAAATGCAAAACTTCCATCCTAATGAGAAAAAGAACACTGGTGTTTTTATTTCAAAAGGGAAGGATAAATTGAAAAAGGTAAAAAACACCACTGAAATAAAACAAAAGCATAAAACAAGTCAGATTTGGATTAGAAAAGATTTGCTGTCATTGTTCAAACAATCTAATGGTCCCAACAATGTTTGGGTACCAAAATCTTCTCTCCACTGATTAATTTTGCAGGAAGGTCGTGCACCCAACTCAAATGTGTGGTTTCTTGATAGTGGGTGCTCACGACACATGACAGGAGATAAAGCGAAATTTTCATTCCTGATTGAAAAGGAGGGAGGTTCTGTCACTTTTGGAGGTAAAAATAATGGAAAAATCATTGGATCTGGAAAGGTTGGTTAATCTTCCTCAAACTCAGTTGATAATATTTTGTTAGTTGATGGTCTGAATTATAATTTGCTGAGCATTAGCCAACTATGTGACAAAGGGCACAGAGTTGTGTTTGAATTAGATTTTTGCAGAATAATTGACTCTTCAACTGATGAAATAAAATTCTTTGGAAAAAGAGAAGACAATGTTTACATGATCAACCTTGATAAAAACTTTTCTGAAAACATTTGTCTTGTTGCAAATAAAAATGAAATTGCATGGACTTGGCACAAAAGACTTGGTCATGCAAGTTTCAGAACAATAAATAAGTTGTTAAGGCTAAATTTGGTCAAAGGTCTTCCTGAATCTTTTTCAAATGTAGAGAATCAAATTTGTGGGATTTGTGCCCAAGGAAAACAAACCAGAAAATCTTTTAAAACCTTCAATGATGTACTCACATCTAAGCCACTAGAATTGCTTCATATGGACCTCTTTGGCCCAATAAGAATTCCATGTCTGAGTGGCAAAAGATATGGTTTTGTCATTATTGATGATTTTACTAGATTTACATGGGTTATCTTTTTATCCCACAAAAGTGATGCTTGCCTGAATTCAGGAATTTCTGTACCTCTGCCTTAACATGTTTTCCTTATCAAATCAAAAATATTTTGACTGATCATGGGGGTGAATTTGAAAACAAATCTTTCTCTGATTTATGTGCTGAACTTCACATTTTTCACAAGTTTTCTTCACCAAGAACTCCAGAACAAAATGGGGTTGTGGAAAGAAAGAATAGAACACTTGTGGAAATGGCAAGATCTATGCTCTTGGAGAGCAAATTGCCCAAATCTTTCTGGGCTGAAGCTGTAAATACAGCAAATCATATTCTCAATAGAGCATTGGTCAGACCAAAAATCAGAAAAACCCCTTATTAATTGTTGAAAAACAAAAATCCAACCTTGTCTTATTTCAATGTCTTTAGGTGTAAATGTTTTGTGCATAACAACAATAAAGAAAATCTTGATAAATTCGATGCTAAAAGTCAGGAAGCCATCTTTCTTGGCTATTCTGAAATTTCAAGAGCATTTAGAGTTTATTCTCTCAAAAAAAAAACTATTGAGAGTCTCCACATATAGTTTGTGATGAAAATTCCTTTTCAACTCATTATTCTAAATCTTGCAAGGACTGTCCAGATAATGAAGAGGATGACTTCATTGTTGATTCTTCACCAACTGTTGAGGAGAATGAAGACCTTGATGAAAATTTGAACAATCACTCACCTACTCCAAGTGGATCCGGTAATGTTGTTCCAAATATACATGCACCTCAACAGGAAATTCCTGAACATAGATTTTTGAGAGATCACCCTATAGAAAATGTTGTTGGCAATGTGCATGATAGGGTTAGAACAAGATCATCATTCTTGAATGCCATTCATAAAGACCCACTAGCACTAATTTCCCAAACTGAACCCAAATCAATTGATGAAGCTCTAATGAATTCAGACTGGATAAATGCAATGCATGATGAACTTCATCAATTTGAAAGAAATCAAGTGTGGTAATTAGTACCTAGACCTAGTGACCAATCTATCATTGGCACTAGATGGGTATTCAGAAATAAATTGAATGAAAATGGTCAAGTCATAAGGAATAAAGCTAGACTAGTTGCAAAGGGGTACAACCAAGAATTTGGAATTGATTTTGAAAAGTCATATGCCCCTGTAGCTAGACTAGAAGCTGTAAGAATTTTCCTTTCTTTTGCATCTTAATTGAAGTTTAAAGATTATCAAATGGATGTCAAGAGTGCATTTTTGAATGGTTACATAAAAGAAAATGTTTTTGTTGAAAAACCTCCAAGCTTTGAAAATGAAAAATATCCTAATCATGTTTTTAAGCTTCATAAGGCTCTCTATGGTCTTAAGCAAGCTCCAAGAGCTTGGTATGACCGTTTGAGCTCTTTTCTGCTTCAAAAAGGATACTCTTGAGGTAATGTTGATCAAACTTTGTTCACAAAAATTGTAAATAAACAAATAATTGCAGTCCAAATTTATGTTGATGACATAATTTTTGGATCCACCAATAAGAGCCTATGCACTGAATTTGCAAATAAAATGAAAACTGAATTTGAAATGAGCTTGATGGGAGACTTACAATTTTTTTGGGATTGCAGGTTAACCAAACCAGTGAGGGAATCTTTATAAGCCAAACCAAATATGTTAAAGAACTTCTGAAAAGGTTTGACTTCCAAAACCTCAAGCACTCAAGCACACCCATTGCAATTAATGTGAAACTAGAAGAATATTCACTTGGTAAGTCAGTAGACCCAAAGACATACAAAGGTATGATTGGTTCTCTACTCTATCTCACCACTTCTAGACCTGATATTCAATTCAGTGTATGCTTGTGTGCTAGATTTCAAGCAAATCCTAAAGAAAGTCACATGTTAGCTGTTAAAAGAATTTTCAAATATCTTGTTGGAACATGTGATCTTTGTATTTGGTATCCTGCTGGTTGTAAATTAGATTTGATTTCCTATTGTGATGCTGATTATGCTGGGTGTAAACTTGATAGAAAAAGCACAAGTGGCTTGTGTTTGTACTTAGGTGGCTGCCTAATCTCTTGGGCTTCCAAAAAGCAACACTCAGTTGCTCTATCAACTGCAGAGGCTGAGTATGTTGCAGCTGGTCGATGTGGCACTCAAATTCATTGGGTGAAACATCAGCTTCTTGATTATAACCAAGAGTTAGGTTGTGTTCCAATTCTTTGTGATAACACAAGTGCCATAAATCTGTCTAAAAACCCAATTCAGCATTCTAGAACAAAACACATTGAAATTAGGCATCATTTCTTGAGAGATGAGGTAGCAAAGAAATCTTTTGAACTCCGCTTTATTGAAACTGAAAAATAAATTGCTGATATCTTCACTAAACCTCTTCCTGACAGCAGATTTTCATCCTTGAGAAGAGAGCTTGGTCTTTGCAAATGTCCATCTTCTTGATAACTCTCATTGGGTTGAGTGTTTAGGCATGTCCTAAGGGGGAGTCATTGTTCCATCATTTCTCTTTGCTTCCTTGATTCATGTTGTTCACATCTCTCTCAAATCAACTTCCATTTCTTTTTGTTAATAAATTCTTCAACTCACATTGTGTTGAAATTCTTGGTATATCAAATGGTGATTTGTAGAAGGACATGTTCTGTTTGTCTGGACACTTTCACTATACGAGAGTATATGTCTCCGCCAAGTATCAAGAATTAAATATGCAATTGTTGAGGGGGAGTTTTTGTTCTTCAAAAAGAAACATTTTAGTTTTCCCAATTCTTGCTTATCTTTATCCTGATGAAATTTTTTGGAATCATCATTTCAGGGGGAGCTAATGCATTCACTACTCATTCTTTTACAAAATTCAAGATTCCTCTTGAGTTATATCAACTTCCTCTCATGATGTGCTCATTAAGTTTGGCTAGAACCTCAAAATGACTTTTTTTATTGATCTACTACATTTTTGTAGTCAACTCTCAACTATACTCTTCAAGTCTACAAAAATTTAAATCTCTTTCAAAGACTGAAAAATCATGTGTGCTTTGACTTTAAACACCTTCTTTGCAACTGATGTGAGATATAAATGATGTCAATTTTATAAAATTCTCCTTCCATTTATTATTCAACAGAGCAATGGCACAAATGCTGAGAAACTACAAACCTTCACAATGAATAAAGTGCCATGTATATCATGAGGTATTATTGCCATCTTTGTTCAAAGGGGTTCAAAAATTAAATAAAAAATGATCTATACATTTTGATGATGACTGAGTAACTGGAAATATTGGCGTCTGATAAACATATATTTTCATGTCAAAAGGTTGTCATTTACCCCTTGCAACTGGATAATGGGTAAATCTTTAGTAACCAGGGACTATGGTGTGTAAAAAGCATTAGTTCTTGAGTGAAAAAGACTTACTACATTTGATAGTTTGATTAAAAAAATAATAATGAGTCCAAGGACAATTACTTAAAATTAAAATCCTTGTCTTCCATCAGTGTGCTCAAAGTTGTTTAACTTCATCACAAGTGATTTCAATCTAAAAGACATTTTAATTTCTTTGGATTTGGAGAATATGGTAGTTTGTCATTGGCTATTGAATGTTCTATATCACTCAAACTATCATTTTAATGGCTCAAGTGAATTAATGAAAATATCCTGTAGGTTGTTGTGTAAAACTTGAAGTTTGTTGGATTTTTGTAAAAATATGACAAATGAATTTTTTTATCTCATAAAAATCCTTGTCATGTTGATTCCATCCATATTTCATCATGTTAAAGATTTCCCAAAATTTACAAATTTTCCTCATGCTCAAACCTTCAAAACTTCTTCAGGCAAGGTCGACACATCCACATTCCTGTGTCGACACAGTCCAAGCCCAGGTCGACACACCCATGTCTTGTGTCGACACATAGGCAATCCAGGCGGTTTATCTATTGGGGCGCCGGTTTAAGATTTGTTGTTCCTGCAGACTATTCTACCCCAAAACCCCTTTTCTTCTTCCCAGGTCGACCCCATGGCCATCCTTTACCTTTGAAAATGGCAGTAGTTTTCATCTTTCTTCCCTCTTCGCACCAATTTCTATCTCCATCCTCTTCACACCATCTCCACCATCCCTTGTTCTTCCTTCTTCTCCTTCAACTATGCCTCACAAGCAAATGCCTCGCCGTGGTGCTCGTTCTAGGGCAACTGCCAGGCCCATTGCCGTTGACGTACCTCCAACTGAGAGGAGAAGCAAGCGTCGGCATGACCCGGCAGAGCAGCCAGGTGCTTCATTTGCATCTCCTACACCATCCAAGAGAGGTAGGGTACCCTCTTCCAGTCGAGGTCCTTCTCAGAGGACATCTGCACACCCTAGGAGGAAGATATTGGTCTCCTCTCCTGAAGTCTCTGAGGAATCTTCCTCAAATTCATCTGGTTCCTCTCATCCCTCTGAGGCAACCCCTTCTAAACTGGCTAGTGAAGGGAAATCCATCCTAAAACCTAGAGTTGTTGACCTTGAAGACACTGACCTTGCAACTACCTTCCCAGAAGTGCGTCAGTTCTTTAATTTTCAATCTTGGTTGCCCTTCATTTATGAGTTCAGAACCATATATCCAAGGTTAGTATAAGAGTTCTATCTGAATTTGGAATGTACACCTGAGGGCTACCAGTCTGAGGTCATGGGTGTATCAATGAAGTTGCCTACTGAGTTAGCTGCTACATTATTTCGAATTCCTGATGAAGGTGCTGACTATCATGATTTTGAGTTTGACCTTCATGAAGCCTTTTCTCTGCTGACTGGACTCCCAGCTGTTGAGTCAGATCTCAAGCCGACTTATGTCACCAGGTTTAACACCAACACCTTCCCACCTGCTTTGAGACTGATCCATCACATTTTGACCACTATAATCACTCCTCAAGGTGGTGGAAGGGATAGGTTAACTGACATACAGAGGTTCATTATATTCTGCATGATGAAAGAGATAATGGTCAATCTGCATGTGATCATGTACCAGATTATGAGTGAAACTACAAGGAAAGATCTACATAGATCCCTTCCTTATGTAGCTCATCTCACACCAGTTTTTCAGCATTTTGGAGTATCTCTTGAGAATGAGCAAGCCCAGTCAATCCCAAAGTCCAACATCTATTGCCTCAAGCATTTGCAAAAGTTCATGGGATTCAAACTTGAAGGTGATCAAGTAAGAAGAGGTCCTATAGTTGTTGAGGCCCCAGTGGTTCCTGAGGTTGTAGAACCACCTTCTAAGGTTGCCCACTCTCCTCCACATGATCAAGAGGACCAGCCTTACAATGAAATTGGAGCATCTATACCTCAGGATGTTCCTCACACACCTCCATTTCAAGCCTCTTCACCACATCTCCCTGATGTGGAAATTCCTTCTTTCACTCCACATTACCAAGCATCTGCCTCTACTTCTACTGGTGGACCTTCTGTTCCACCAGAGCTATATTCTTTTTTGAATGACAAGTTTGATACCATCAGCTCTTCCATCCTCCAGATGTCAGAGAGTTTTGAGCTCCGAATTTAAAGGTTTGAGAATTTTGTGAATGCTCAGTTCATTAAGTAGACAGAAGCAGCTGATCATGCCACCCAAAGGTTTAACAGGCTAATTGGCACTTTGGGTGATGCATCCCTTTAGTTAAAGGAACATCACGACACGCTGGAAAAGGTCCTTGAAGGGATATTAGTAAATTCTCAGAAGAATTTATTCAACAGTCAGGAAGTAGTGAATCAAATTTTGAAGTCTAGACTTTCATTTGCACATATGGTTGATGATTTGGAAGGCATGAAGAACCTATCAGCTCACATAGACAATGAGATGTCTACCCTTAAGAAGGAGCTCAGAGATATCAACAGACATGGATTTGCAAGCTCTTCTTCAGGTTCACAACCCATTTCAGCTGATTTATCTGCATTCCAGTCCAACATGTATGACAATAGTCAAAGGTTGGAAGAACTGCTACATACCAGACTTTCTACCATGCAAAGTCAGTTGAGATCCAACCTTCAAGAAATGGAGTCAAGATTGAAGACTATAGAGTCTCTCCTTCTTCCTATTCCTCCTCCACCTCCATCCTCTTGATGGATCTTATCTTTTGATGATGTCAAAGGGGGAGAAGGAATATCCTTGTGATGAATACTTTTGTTGAATGAGAAAGAACTTGTTTTAAAATGTAATTGAATATCTTTGTTGAATGAGAAGGAGTACTTATTTGAATGTGATTGAAAATTTTTGTAATGAATGGATGACATGTCAATGAATGGATGATTGTAAATGTCAAACCCTGTGTACTTCATTGTGCAAAATTGTCAAATGTTGCTAAATTGTGCTCAATGGCCTTTGATGAATGTGAATGAAAATATTGAAACATGGGTTCATTGTTATTCAGTGTGTATGTGATTGAATGTTGTGTGAATAAATGGCTTAAAATCATATTTTATTGTAAATTCAAACTTCATGTGGACTTAATGTTGCCATCATCAAAAAGGGGGAGATTGTTGGGTTGAGTGTGAATTTAATACATTTCCCCTCATAATTTTGATGATGACAAGTTCTGATTTTAATGCACAATAAATGGAACATGTTAAATACATCACACATGTAATAACAATATTCAAAAAGCATGTTTCCAAACACATTTTATCATATATATTCATGATAATACATTGGACTAATGATTTATGTGTTTATTTCTTAGGGACATACATCTCTTGCAAGGGTAGTGTCGACACACCCACTACTGGTGTCGACACAGGGTATCAAACCCTAAGGCAAAGTCATGAAGAAATGGTCAAGTGTGTCGACACAGTCCCAAGTGGTGTCGACACTAGACCCAGCTCCCAGAGAACCCAGTTGATAGGTTGGGATAGTGTGTCGACAAAGTCCCAGGCAGTGTCGACACTAGAGCCATCTCCCAGAAGACCTGTTTTGTGGAATTGGGACAGTGTGTCGACACACTCCGACAACTTTTTCACTTTAAGTACCACCTGGACACGTGGCACTCTAGGGATCACTTGGATCGGCCTTGGATCATTTGCCCACATACCCCAAGGGTTCTTTTGGCCATGATAGGTTATAAATACCTATCTAATCTCCCCCCAAGAAGCAGAACTCTTAGAGAGCCTTCCAGAAAGTGCCCTTTGGCGGAAAAACAGAGCTCTCCTCCCGTTCTTGCTCTCCTTGTGCTGCTTCAAGCCAATTCCCATCTTTGCAAGCACAAGAAGTGAAGATTGATCCATGAAGATGAAGTGAGATCACTTCCAAGGGAGCAGATCAAGTAGAAGCAGCCAATTGAGAAGAGTTCAAGGAAGATCCAGAGGCACAAATTGCAGAGCATCGCCCAGGGACTTCAAGAGTTCAAGCATCTTCTCAATTCAGCGTTCTATAAGGGAGTTCATCTGAAGAACAAGGATTCTACATACAACTCCTTAATTCCCCTTAGTTCTTCAGAATCATTCTTGAGATTGTGCATGATTTGTTGCACTAGTCTCCTTGAATGAACTCTTTATGGATCAGATCATTGCTATAGGATCTGGATCTTGTTGTTTTTTATCTAGCAAGTTGGTTGTGAACCTTTATGCTCAATTGTGTTGAGTCGTCGCCCTCAAGTTGTGGTTGAGCAGTTGTGCTCAAGTTTCTGGAGTAGTCTTGCTCTAGAGGTTGTGTGTGAGTTGTTGAACTCAGTGTGTTGGAGTTGTCAAGCTCCAGTGTGTGGTGTATTCAAGCTGAATAGTGGAGCCTCACTGTGTGAGGGGTATATGTAGGAATCACATGGTGTGATTTCCGAACCACCTAAAAATCTCTTGTGCAGTGGTTTGATCTGTGATTTCATTTCACTTTACGCTAGATGTATGCATACGATTTTTCGCTTACACTTCTAATCAACTGATCACACACTTTAATCACTTAATTCACACAATCACTCATCAGATCTGTGAATTGCTTTTCTAAGTTGACTCTGATTCAAAACATATGTTTAAATTGGCTAAGCTTCTGCAGTTTTGGCCTAGATCTATTCAACCCCCCCCCTTCTAGATCTGGTCCATCCCATATTTGATCCTACACGTCGGATACTCCTTCTGCCGGACTAGTGATTCCTTGTTTAAGGCCTCTGTAAGTCTCCTCTGTCCATGGGTTCCCACATGGTCGACGAGCTGGTTGTACCCTAACACCTATGAAACCCTTTAAGGATCAATATGATCGAAACGGCTATTAGATGTTCACTCTTATCTTGAATCACACCAGACCTCTAGACTTATGCGTAACATGGCCAGTGGAAGGGTAGTGAATTCCACCTGACTGCCAACACTAATTGAGCATGTTGTGCAACCGTTACTATCGCCCGTTTACTTGACGTTTATGCGCATTGTCCTGTAGTTCTCATCTATACTTGACTCGCTCATCTATTCACACTCTCTCTACTATATCGTCTATTCATCTCGTACTCTCATCTATTTCTTGGTACTCTCTATTGGCCATTGAATTATTTCTAAAGATAAACAATATAACCAATACCTGGCAATATATAAAGGGCCCGGTTTGGTCTTGTGATGTGCGCCCAAAAGTGCTAGTGCCCGCGGGAGTTAAATGACTAGAGTGTTTGGCATTACACTCAAGTGCTATCTATCTTGACTATCTAAATGACAATCAAAAGTGCTATGATCTCTCGTTGTCTATTGACAACAAAGTGTTGTACTATATTCGTTGTGCTATACTCGCTGCTCGTGCTATATTTGGAATCTTGTGCTATTTCAATCACATGCTATCGTGCTATCTCTTACACTACTTAACTCTCTCGCTCTGTCATTAGTTATTCTACCTTTTTAATACATTAATCATTTAAAGCCTGCTTGATCCTGAGATTTAAGTCCTACTGGGTGTTATCGCTCACCCTGCGTTTTTTGTTATGTGTTCTCAGGTGAGACTGTGGAAGAGACTTACACTCAAGAGGATGAGAATGACCAAGAGTGAAGTCAAGAGTACCCTAGCGTCTTATTATTATGTTAGAGTCTTAGTTCAGCCTTTTGCTTTTATTTCAATGTAATTGGGCCCTATAGAATGGCTCTGATATTAGTGGTTGTAACTAGACATTGGAAATTATTAATGAGATGAATTTGTTTTAGTATTTATTCTTGTCCAATGGTTTGATGTCTAGTACTCGCTCTGTACCCGTTTTACTTGCAACTGCATCGCGTTCTGATATTCCGCATCAGGGCGTGTCAGGCACCCTCTTGATTATAGGAAGTATCTCGAATGGAGGTCTCTCGAATCGAGGTGGGTCCTTCCCCTTTCGAGACACATCTGGGCGGTAGGCTTGATCCGCCTGTCGCTTCTCCTCATGTTAGAGTGGCTCCTCCTCATGCTTCCTCTTCGATGCTAAAGCTCCATTTCTAGCTTCCGAGTCAGACGGGCATGCTAGCTTGCCCTTGGCTCCCAGGTTTGACTCCAGGTGGTCATACTTCTGCATCCATTCCAGGAGGGCGGCTAGAGTCGTCAGCGGATTTTTGGTGACCGACGCTACGAACTAGGTGTTGGCGCACACGTGGGTCAGAATGGCACACGCGAGTCAGAATGTCCATTGTCATATGAATTTTGAGGTCGATTACCTTCATCACCTCAGTCTGGATCCTCATGGAAAAGTCCTTGAACAGCTTGGACTAATTTTGGGCTATGTGCCAAAGGTCGTCAGTGCACAGTGAGTGTTTCACCATACTGTAAAAATGGTCGAGGAACTTTTGAGCCAGGTCGGTGAAGCCATAGACCGAGCATGTCAGGAGGGCCTTGAACCACTGCAGTGCTGCATCATTCAATGTTGACATAAACACCGACACTTGAGCACGCCCGAGAGGCTCACCATTTCGACTTGTCCTTGGAAGTTGTCGAGATGGTGCACTGGGTTCGTCATCCTGTTGTACTACTTCAACTTTTAGAGCTGGCACTTTGGGAGGATCGGGGCCGACGTGATCTTCTCGAGAGTGTCAAGGAGGAGAGCATTGTGAGGATTGATGGGGTCCACATGCCATGTGGCAGGGCCTCGTGGTTCTTGTTCATTTCCATGAGGTCCTCCCTCTAGCGACACTCGGGTCTACCGAGGGCTAGTATGGGGGTCGATTCATTAGAGAACCGATTGACCTCCATGGTCCATGGCAAGTTAGGGTCCATCACTATCGCTGGCGTGATGAGGGGCGGCACCAGAACCATGTGCAACAGAGGCGGGGCCGAGGACGTAGGTGTGGCAGCGCATGGGGTGTCAGTTGCCGCCAATGTGGCCTGAGCCGCAGGGACTGTAGGCTGAGGCACCCCTACTGCCATTACGCTTGCCACCACTGCTGCTGCCAGGGTTACCCGAGAGCCTAACCCAAGTGAGGTCATCGCTGCTGGAGCCTGTGGGGCCGTGGCTTGGGTGACCAATGCATGATGGGGTTGGCAATTCTGCTCGAGCACCTGGGTGAGCATCCACTCCATCCTGTCCATTGCCCACTCCACGCGGTCTAGACGTGACAATGTGGTGGAGTCTTGATGCACGTGCCAAACCCTACCGCAGCGATGATGTCAGTTGCTACCTCCACCCAGGTGATCTCCTCTTCTCCAGCACGAACAACGGCCTTTGCCTTTGAACGCATGATAATCAGAAGCTTCTCATATTTGCTTCCCATAGATGGCACCAAAAATGTTGTGGAGTGTTTTGAAATCGATCCTCCTGTGGTGAAGGAAAAAAAGGAGGGGAGGTCGTTGTCGGTGTCTAGGATGGAGAGCCCCAACATTCGAGCCCTAGTAGACCGCTGACTTGCAAGGCCACCGAGGTCAGCCTCAGTGGCTAGACACTCTGATGCCCAAGTTAGTGTTCATGGCCCAGAAGAGGGAGGCTGAGAGTTTAGAGGCGTAACTATTACTGTGGAGTGTCCTACCTCTTTTATAGGGTAGAAGGTGGCCTATGGTCCATCGTGCCATCCATAGTAAACTCCTGATTAAAATCTTGGACTACTAGGCAAGGAATCTCAAGGCATATCATGTACGGGTGCCGTCAGGAACTACCAGCGTAGCTTGTCCCCCACAATAGACGATGTTTCGGCTATACGCCTTGTTCCCCCTGGCATGGGATAGGCAGGGCGACGCAGGCAACATTGACTAGTTCATACACTGCCCTTGGTAAAGGCTTTATCTCATGCATCTCTTAAAAGGGGTGAGGCGCTGGTCATCATGGTGACCATTACGTTGGCACCTTAGCCTCCTTGGGAGGGCGGCAAGGCGTCGGCCGCGAGCTGCTATGAGCAACCTATTGATTTGGTCATCTGGTATGCTGACGTCGTGCATAACATGATATCTTGGGCCAGCCAAGCTCTACCAGACTAGGAGATATGTTGGGGTATTTCGAGCCGCTATGTTCCTCAGGGATGAATGCTTGCCACCTCAGACTGGAAGGACTTCTCAGCTTGGGCTATCATGGAAGGCGACGCGGGGAAGCCCGTATAAAAAAATATTCTAGATGTGACAATATGATTGGGATTATGAAATGATAGATATGCATTTAAAAACATTTTAAATTCATCACAGATGAACGATCAAGTGTATTGCCTACGTTACATCGTAGAGAAAAATACATGTTTCAAACATTATATCAATGTGAAATAGTTACCTCTCGAGACGAGTTGCTCCTTTCTCAGGGGGTATAGAGGTGTTGGGGGGGGGGGGGGTCCGCCGCAGGTGGTGGCCATGCCTCCCCTTGTGTCTTGCCGTCTTGGCCATCCCAGACGGAAGGCATTTCCCTATATCAATTTATCAAAAAGATCATGATTTATTATGGTAAAAACAAATATGTTTTCCCTATACTAAATTATCATGAAATAATTCTATAGATAAAAAGATATATAAGGCATAACAAATAATTTAATGTCAGCATACACTTTCAGTTGATAGTATTATATGGGTGAATAAATCAACTACGATTGAAGTTCGACTTAAGAAGATAGACATAAGATCAGTTGCAATGGACCTTCGACTACTGTGAAACTCTTTTCCAGTCGAAGTGAACTTCGACTCTAGTGGAATGGATCTTGAGTTGAAGTCACTAGTCGAAGTGGAACTTTGACTTGTGAAGTGAGTCTTCTTCAGTCAGAGTGGGACTTGCTGCTAAATAAACTTCATTCCATTCGAAGTGGAACTTTGACTGTTGAGGCAAGTTCACTTCAGTCAAAGTGAGACTTCGACTCCTGAAGAAAATTGTCTTCCGTTCAAAAGAACTTCGACTCCTGAATAGACTTCAGCTTTAGAAGAAAATGTTTTACACTCGATATAATAGATAACCGATTTTGCTTAGTTCACTTGTACATTATTCAGAGCAACATTCGTAGTTGATAAAATATGCTATATACTTGTTCTTTAAAACTATTTTGTCAACAACTTATTCATCATTAAACCAAGTGCCTTTTTTCATTAACTAATAAGACTATTAAGGTTTTTTGTCATTATGATTAGTGCCTTTTTGTAATCAACATATAAATGCCTTTGTCATTAAAACAATATTATTAACACTTTTGCCATTACCAAACTTGGTTAATTGGGCATGATAAAATACACTAATTAATAAGGAAAATGCATGCTCCAAGAGTTTACCCTTTTTTGGTAATGACAAAACGTAGAAAGATTTGAGAAAAATACTATAATGAAATTATTATAGTTATGTTGCTCCCCCTATATGTGTGCTCTCCCCTTGTAAGTTTTCTCCCCCTTTTTACTTTCCTCATTCTTTTTTGGTTATTGTTCTCCTTTTAGATGTCCTCAGTAGAAAAAGAGTTAGCATGAGAAAAAAATAAGTATGAGAACAAACAAGAGAAATAAATAATTAGCCATAATAGAAGAGAAATGATCAGTAGCAGAAGTGTTCATTTGAACGATGAAGAAGCCGGAAGATACAATTGCTTAGGAACTTCTAAAAGATGGGGGTAGATGGCATCCTAAAGCTTCTTCTCATTCTTCAAAAATTTCTGGATTGATCTCATAACTAGGTCCATATGTGGGAAGCTTCTTAAAAGACTTGACATGCCTGAAGTGATTCTGAGTGAGCTTTTGATGGTAGACATCCATGGCTAGGACAACAAATTTTAGAGGTGTGAACTTTGGATTAGAAACACTCTTTAGAAATTCATGGACTATTATATTCCAATGCAGTCTAGTGCATAAGCTTCTATCTTAGCTTGATAATACCTTTGATATCTATCAATCCATTTCTACTCAATCTTACTCATTATGTTTTCATATTCTCTTCTCATAAATTATTAGGGAGTGAGTTTTGACTTCTTGCATTCCTTTGCAAGGTTAGAATATCTATCTTTCCACTATTCTTCATTCCTTCTCTCATATTCAACAAAAGTATCTTGAAAGACTCTAATAAAGTGATTGATTTTTTGACCTTGAATAACCAAGAATTTGCGGCAAGATAAACTATTATCATGCTTGACTTTGAACCTTAATGCCAATCTAATGTATCCATTGAACACTTGCTAGGAAAATTTAGGCTTCTCATTCATGACTCCTATTAGGTTAGGATATAACCGAGAGGGTAACCCTACATTCATATCTAGAGTAATAGCTCTCTACCGATTGATAAGCATTGCCCATTATCCCATAATTGTATCTGCCATCTTCAGCTTGAATCTTTCATCATTAAATTTCTTCATCTTAGCGAATGTCTTCCAATAATGCTTGATAATCTAGTCAAACATGTCATAAAATTTAAGATCCAAGAAGCTCTGCATTGATAAAACGGTACTTCTATCATGGTTGACTTCTGTAAACTTCTTTGCTTCTCTTTTATTGGCTTTCAACCACTCTTCATCTGTGTAGCATAAACTGTCCTTCAATCTGCCATGAATAGTGGCAGCCAGAGCTTCCTTTGTTCTTAACATAATAGCCAACCAATGTTCAAGTTTGTAACCTTGAAATCTATGGACATCTAGAAACACCTTGAATTTCAGAAATTCTTCAAACAATTTATACTATTCTATGAGTGCTGAATAAAACTATACCAAAATGAAGGAAAATTCTTTTGAATATCTTGACTTTTCTTCTTTCTATCCTCACTAGTGTTTTGATCTGTAGGTATGATCTTTTTGAGAATTTATTTGTCTAGATCATCAATAGAATCTTCAATAATGGGTAGATCAGAAAAGAATTTAGGTGGACAAAGGTGTAGTTCTAGGGTTTTGTTGGCCTCTGAGGTCGACCCTTTCTCAAAGTCTTCATCTTGAATTGAAGTTTGGATGAGTGAGACCTTAGAGTGTAGGGTGGAAGTGGTTGTGACTGTTGTAGATGCATGAACTATACTAGATGGTAAGAAACATATAATTGGTAGTCCAGGTTGTGTGGATGGTGGTGATTATTTGCTAGCACTGGTTGAGAATCGAAGGTTGTGGTTCTGGTTGAGTGGTAGGTGTTACTTCAAGAGCTGGTAGAAGAAGGAAAGGGGTAGGCTCTTTGGTTTCTGGTGATGGAATAGGAGAGATATGTGCAGGAGAAGAGTTTCTAAATTTTGAACAAGATTTCATCAATCTTCTTCTAGTTTTCCTCTTACAGAATACCTAGGTCAGTGTAGCTTTAGGTGTGGTCTCCTCCTTTAGTGTCTCTACTACTACTATTACTACTACTCCTACTTCTGCTTCAACTGACTCTGATTGCTTAGGAATTTTAGCTGAATATCATCTTAAGGCACATCTTGATGATTTGTCTCAGTTTCTATCTATACATTTTTACTTAATTATTTTGATTCGAAATAAGCTAACAAAACATGTAATGGAGTTGAGACATATTTTCACCCAATGCATCAACTTTTATATCAACTTGGTGTAGACACCCATTTCTAACTTATTAGTTGAGTCAAATTCCTTGTCATATCATTGGCGCCCGAATTGAGTCATCATCACTAAGTTGAGTTTAACTGATCATGGATCTATTATTTCATTAGTTCATCACCCTGGTGAGCTCATCCTAGTCAAATTAATTAATCTTTATCATCATATTTTAGCCCTCAGAGTTGAGAGTCCAGTGCCGCAAACTATGTGTTAATCCGATACTCGTAGAAGGAGAAATCACCATTTGAAGAAGCCATGGGCAAAATAGTTTGAAGGCGATAGCCTCACTATCACGTTCCTTTTCATAAGGTTACAAGACACATGCTGCGATTGTACCTTCATATCAATTATTCTTGATAATAATTGATCATTTTAAAATATGATAGGATATGTCGTGTTCTCATTTGGGACATAAATCCTTCAAAAATTTGCCAGAAAATCCTTCATCACTTCCATATATGGAAGGTGACTTATTGACCTTTCACAACTTGTTCTTGTTTCCTTTCATGCACATGCAATCTGGATTTTTTAGTCGATCTTTGATCCTTTCTATTCTTGAAAAATCTGACTTTTGGATGGCCTACATGACTTAGAATCTTGCCAAACTTGGAGGAAACATTTCTTAGAGATTCCTTGCCACATCCAAACTCTCCTTGCACGACCACAAAATTGCCATAACTTGGATGTCAGCTCATTATTTCTTTCCTACCTCGTTCAGGGATAATGGCCTATAAAAGGGTCCCTAGGGCATTTGCAGACTCTTAGCATCTACTTCATCCCCTCCTTGTAGGCTACAATTCTCCAGACGATCATTTAGCCGCTAGACGACCAGGAAGTGTCACCTGGGTATTTTCTTCCCCCATCTCATTTCTCTTTCATGCTTCTCCATATTTTCCTTCAATTTTCTCCATACATGCACGCTTAGTCTCATTTCTTTTCATAGCCATGTATTAGAACACATCTTTCACACCTAAAATCAACCATTGCATACATGTTACATATACGCCCCCCATCTTCTCAGATGGCTGAGTGACACAATTTAAATCCCCCCCAACAATCCATAGAACATAAACAGTATCAGATATGTTAATGATTTCCGAAGAGGAGTCGTCTGTCGCTAGCATCATAGCTAGCATATACCACAGTAATCATCATGTAAACACAGTCATCCTTCAATGCCGCTAAATTGATTTGCTGATCAGAACAACTAAGAGTGTGCATGGAAATATTGTGCTAGAAAACCCAGATTTTAGAATCCTCACCCCCATTGCCAGTATATTCCTGCATGTTAATAAACTTACACAAAGTCGAAGCCCGGCCAAGAGGCACCATGGGCTCAGCTATAGCAACAAAGTCAATGTTGCCCTTCCTAACAATCCTATGAAGCGAACGCCTAGAGGCAGTTTTGCACATGGATGTTCTTACATTTCCTTCATACATTCATTCAACTTTATCCCATATTACCTTAGCGGATTTGCACATGGATATTCTTGAATATTCTTTAGGGTGAACAGCACACTGAAGCATATTCACAACACTATAATTAAGAGTTGCTTTCCTAATTTGCTCTATAGTCCAATTTTCTTCATTCCCATGGTTTTCATAGCGACCCTTTTCAACTGTCTTCTAGATTTCATTGTTTTGAGCCCTTAGAAAAACTTGTATGCGATTTTTTCAATTAGAGTAATCAGAACCATTAAAGTATGATGGTCTACTGATAGAATGACCCTCAACTACAAAACCTCGAGAATCCATGAATCAAGATAAGAAATAGTAAATCAGAAAGTAAACAATTTAGCTGATAGAACACACAGATCAAATAGAGGCAACCAAATCAGATCATAATCATATATTAACCTGCTCTGATACCAATTGTAGGATCGAATAGGTAGATGAATAGATCTAGAAGGGGGGTTGAATAGATCTGACACAAATTACTGTAGAAGCTTAAGCAATCCAAAATTACTTCAAATTATAGATCTATTTAGACAGACAATCTTACTGATCTAAAGTGTGAATGTGTGTATATGATGTGTGAAGCAATTAGACAAGTAGTGTGAATGTGAAATCCTATGCAAGCATCTAGTGCAGGAAAACATATCAAAACATTGCATAGGGGATTTTTAGGTGGTTCGGAAATCACACCAGTGATTCCTGCATCCACCCCTTACACAGTGAGGCACCACTACTCAAATCTGAGTACAACACACACACTTGAGCTCGACGGCTCAAACTACACACAGAGCACGATGGCTGACACCAAACACACACAGAGCTCGATGGCTCAAACCACACACATGAGCATGATGGCATAAACCACACAAGCTAGATTAAATCCACAAGAAATCAGATCCTCTAGTACTAATCTGATTCACACCATCACAAGCACATAAAAATTTGCATAGAATGTGCAGATCTCACAATAGCTCAAATACGAAGATGAGATGAACACTCCAAGAAGTAAATGAAAGAGAGGTGAATTGGATGTTCCTTGATGAAGAAGATATATAGAAGCATGGATTGTAGACACTTCAAGGAATTCAGTGGAGATCTTCTTCAATTCACGATGCTCTAGTTTAATGGCTTCTGAATTGCCAATCCTTCTTCCTGATCTGCTCCTCTTTGAGCACTTCACTGCTTGGCCTTGATCCCCACGTCCCCCTGGATGGAATCATTGGATGGCTAGATGGCTTGGTGCTTCAGATGAGATAGGACCTTTTATAGCCTCTGTACAGTCCCATATACGTGAAAGAGATGTGCACATAAACATAGAATGCACCCTAGGCTGCCATGTGTTCAAAAAGTCCTTTACCACATTGCCACTTAGATGACAGGGCATTTTGGTAATTATAGAATCACTCATAAATATCTCAGAAAGAAATCACAGCCATTGGATGTCATGCTCTGCACGTTTCTGAGTTTTCACAAAATGTGAGTCGACTCTAGTTTCCATGTGAGTTGACACTACTGACCAAATATCAGTTTCAATTTATTGGGAGAACACTAGAGTTTACCTGACAGTCAGCTAAGGTCGACCTGATCAATAGCTAGAGTCGACCTCCTATGTAATTTTTTCAAATAAGGTTCATTGGAAGTGAAAGGTGCACGAAATCACCTAAAACAGTAATCTAGAAGGGGGGTTGAATAGATTACTGCCGATTAAAACCAATTTAATCTTCTTTTCGTTGTTAACACTGACTTGACAAAAAATTAAATAGATGTGAATCAAATTCTAACTTTGATGTGTGTGCTGATTGTGATTGGGAGGTTAGCAATCTACCAAGCATGTGAACAATCAATCATGCCTACCATACATCTAACGTAAAAATGTGCAAACCACAGTACACGATGATTTAAGGTGGTTCGGAGTACACAACTCGTGTATCCTACGTCCACCGTCCACACACACACACTGAAAGATTGCTTATAAAGCGAGTTCAACCCTACAATCATACACACGCACGTTGTCTGATGCAAACACACACTCAGAACAACCACACACACGTGGATCAAGCACAAGGGATGCTTAAGCCACTTCCACACACACAAAGATATGAAAAGTAGAATAAGAGGAGAGTTCTGTGTTGAGGAGCAAATCCAAGATGTGAACTCTTCAGTGAGTTTGTTCAGAAGACTCCAAGCTTTATGTCGTTGAAGACCACGTGATGATGACGAAGCTTGAATTGAGGATGAACATGCTTCAACTCCTCGCACGAGAAGAATCTCCTTTGATCAGACCAGAGAGTTGAAGCAGAGTAGTAGGGAGAAGCCTTTTTTCTTGACCTTTGCTTAGGGTTTTGGTATGGTGGCTTCTTGTTGTGAAAATAACTCTATATGATCTATATATAGTGGTGTCCAAGTATGGAGAGTCGTGTTAATAGGGAACACCCTAATATTGATCACATCCTTATCATGTATTGTCACTTATCCTACGACTGTCGACATGCGCATCATAGCTGTCGATAGGTACAGCTGGAAACTGGCTTCCAGAACCATGTTGGTTGCTGGAACATGGGTCTGTCGACAGGCAACCTGGGGCTGTCGACAGGAGAGCCTTCTCTGTTGATAGGTACACTTCATCTGTCGACAAGTACTATTTTTGAAGTGCTCCCAGAAATATGGTTGTTGTTGTCTTGTCTATCTGTCGACACATGGCATCTTGGCTGTCGACAGGTGAGCACTTGATGTATTTTTCTAGTCTTTTGCACTTGGATTTTGTTGCTTGTCTTGTGTGTTCATTCACACCTACATAAAAACCATTCCAAGTGAGATAACATGAATACATAGATGGTTATAGAAAGCATTTTTCACTTGACCATTTCTTTCGTGTTTTTGCAACATCAATCATGTCATTCATCAAAAACATCAAACATTTAAGCACTATTGGTCAAGACTTAATTGCGAGCAAGGTAAGTGTTCTCTCTCTAGGGTTTCTAGAGAGAGAAAGTCTGCATTTTTCTGTTGGGTTTGTCAGCGCCGCCGCCGGCCCTTGGGCCTTGGTCGGGCATGGTTGCCGCGGGGGGCCCTGCGCCCACTACTTATGCTGGGGGCCTCTCGTTCGCACGACTGGTCGTAGCTTCCTTGGAGTTCCTCTAGTTCCCACCAAGGTGCATGAACCAGCCTTCACTGATCAAGGAGAACCAGTAATCTTCTTCAAAAAGGATGAGATGGAGGCATCTTTATTGCATTTTCAGTTTTCGGTGGTTGCAAAGACAGCTTATGGGAGGCCTCCTATTTCTGAGATCCGCTCCCATCTTGTTCCCAAATGCAGCCTTAAAGACTCGTTCCTCATTAGTGTGTTGGACAACTATTGTAACGACCCTCTTCATACCGGTACGATTATACCAATCCCCATCGGTAAAAAGGGCGTCGTCATAGTGGGACATGTACCCAACACTGGTCGATAGGTTGATATGTACCTGGATAGCAATAGAGTACAGCGGAATAAAATAAACAACTCAACTCTTAACCCGTCACCAACACACATTCCACAATCTAAATAGCGAGATAGAAAGACAATGTCCACATTAATACAAAATAAAGAGAACTACAATGTCCAAATATTGTCCATACAATAACCCTTTTTGTGCAAAAGAAAAGTACAACTGGTAACAGCTCCACAAAATAGTCTTCTAAATGATGATCCTCGCCACGCTTCCTTCTAGTGCACGATACCTGTCAACCTGTGCGTCGAAGCAAGAGTGAGTCCAAAGACTCAGCAAGGAACACTACTCATAACATACACGTATAAGTCATAGGGGTTTTACATGCACATTTACAATTATCCAAACATGGCATGCTAATCATGTCCAAGGTTTCAACCAATCATGAAAGTTTTACAAGTTTATACATAGATCATGCGTTCAGATTTCTAAGAATAAAATTTACCTATCACATGCTCTCTATTCAATTTACTTATGAAACTTTGTCTTTAAAGAACCAAGACATGAGAGCTACTAACATGAACATTGTGCACACATGAAAGGAAACACAACTAGCATGGATCTTACATGTTTTTAAACAAATACATGGACATTTCTACATGCTTTAGGTTGCTGATTTCGCATGATTCAATGGCTATAAATCTACACATGAGAGCTACAACGTTGCTTAAAACATATTATGTGAACAACCCATCATGCTATTTTGCACACAAACTCATTAGTTACCCCTAACATGGATTCTAGACATTTCTACACACGTGAAACATTGTTTTGCATACATTTAGGTTGCTGTTTGGATATGCATTTAAGACTTTCATGACCTATATCATAAGTTTACAATCTAACACTTTTATTTCACATGATTGCACACTTACTCATTAACATTGTTCACTTTTACACATTTGACACGTACACATGTTCACACTTACACAATTTACTCATTTCCACATCATTTTCTCTTCCACTTTCACTTATCACATATCACATCGATTGCACTTACCACGTGCATCTTGGGCACTTACCACGTGCCATGTTCACATAATTCACACTTTATTCATTTTTCATTGCTTAAACAATTTGCCATGACACATAGTCCTAACCACCAGTAGAGGACACTAACAAATATCTCATAGCTCGTGCTCATTCCTTAGCACAGCTCTCAACACAACTCATAACACAACTCATAACACAACACATGACACAACTCATACACATTCTCACCACCTAGGCAATACAGCGGTGAATCTTGGTAACTGCGCAGACCGGGAGAAGCCCTCTCCACCCTATCCAGTGGTACTTGTCCACCTCCGGGGTTTTCCCAATACCTTTGGGACAAACTTATATCACATGGAGCCTTCTATAGGGACTTTTCTATATACGGCTTCCGATGCCTCTAGGGTAGCAGTGTCACATAGGCACAACTTCTACACTTTACTCATACCGAGTTTTAACACGTATTTTACATATAACACTCATATCTCCTTCGTTTTCTCATACACAATTTGTCTTTATTTTTCTCCTAGCCATGCTACTACAGATTTCAGGAGTTTAACACAGTAAATACACTAATCAGGTTGGGTTTAAGCAATAACTATCCACATTACGGTAACATACGTAATTTATTACATTTCACATGAAAATACATAACTTCTTATTTACTAACCCAAATGACCTGAAATTTTAACCACATGCTGTTTTCGGGTTCAAGATCATACACTCAAATTTTCGGATTTTTCTGAGCTAAATAGAAGTTACAGAAAATAAAACACCTAATTAGCATGCTATTAACAACTTAAGTTAACATGGGGTTTAACACATCTTGCAATTTGCCACTTACTGTTTTAAACAGAGGCTACTAACATATGCATGATTTGAGAATACAAGATTACCCTAAATCATACCTCTATAGATTAATCATCACAATCTTTCTTGTATGCTTTTATTTTACCGAACGGATTTATTAGCAAATTACACAAGCATGGATAATTTACCAAAATTGCAAACACGTATACTGACCCACTAACCTTCATGATTAGACAAAAACCAAGGCATTCATACTAATCCTAATCATGAAACATAAATTTGGCAAGATCATCAACAAGTCATGCTTACGATTCATGGGATACAATATTCTAACATTCACCATTGCACAACACACTCATCCACACATCACAATTGACAATATACATAGAGTATAGGATTACCATATATCCTCATCACGGAAACCATACCGAAATTAATGTATAAGAAGGGCAGAACAGCTCACTGTTCTGTCCAGAGGAACTTGGCGGCGGTCTCTGGCCGCTGACTCAGGGTCAGCGGCATGGCCGATGGATGCCAATCATGATCTGGGCGTCCACGGACCTTGCCGTCGAATCAGGTCTGTGCAGAAACACAGACCCGAGCTCTCAACTTGGGTGAATGAGGGGGTCTAGGACTCGAGGGAAAATGCTCAAAAATCATAAAACCAACATAGACTCATAAGGGGACATCATGGATAGGTTACTTGCCTTTGAATAAATCTCCAAACGGATCAAAATGGCCGGAGAAGCTCTCCTTGGGCAGTGCCAAGAAGCCTCCAAACTCCCTTGCTCCTGGTTCTAGGAGGTTGTAGGTCGTTGTCCAGCACCGGGGAGGCCTTCTCCTATGCTTGGACTTCCTCCTTGTCGAAAAAGATCACCGGAACCAAGCTTCAGAACGCCGGATCTGAGCTCTCAAGTTCAGGTTTCCTCACATTCCTGAGCTAGGGTTTCTCTCCTCTTGAAAAGGCCAAGAGAGCACCTTGCAAGCAGTAAGGTTGATGTTTTTACGAGGCAAGACCCGAAGTCTGCCTTTGCAGGGGTGGGAGAGCCCTTTGGGTCGGCCATCCCCCAATCAGGAGCATGGCAAGCCTTGCATTTCTGACCTGCTAAGCATGCAGTGTCTGAACAGTAAACGTCCACATATGTGGACGGCTACTTAAGGATTGGCGTCCATCGAGATGGATGCCGACAACTCATGGGAGTCCACCCATGTTGACGCTAATTGGCCCCTCGGCCAGAACTTAAAAACATGCAGAAACTATGCTTACACTATATATATACATACAATGTATAAGGTGTAACATGCATATTACGATACCAGGCAATCAATATCATTTATACCTAGGCATACACAAGCATACATAAATACACTAAGATAAGATGTACGTAGATACCTACCTATGCGTACATGATGTTTTACATAAGTGTGACTCAACACACGGAAAGATAGAATGACAAGAATTGTGAGGGCTTCGCAAATCATTAGGAGGTGATATGAGTTAGGTTAGCTAGGAATAATCTATTCGATAAAATAGTCCTTGTACACACACACTTGATTTGACATATATATAGTATACACACACTGGTATAGCATACTTATGCACATTATGCATGAAATAGATGGGTACAACATGCGCACCGGTAATTAGATTAACTTACACAACTTTACCTAACATTGCTTAAGTACTATATGCATAGGATTCCTTAATAGGTACTATATGCATAATTTAGCCAATTGACTATTCTCACCTAAATATCATAAAAATACATGCATGTTATTCATGAGGAGTATAGAATCTCAATATAAACTACTAATTACACCTACCATGCTTGAACTCTTTATGTATATGCAATGTACGAAGTACAATGTACACATTAACTAAACCATGCAAATGAACAATGTTTACAACTAATCATACACATGCATACACAAGTACACCAAGGTGTTATGCATGTAGAATTAGGTATACAATTGTCACACGCATAAGATAACATGCACACGTACATACACATATGTACTTCATATACTCTCATACAAAATTCCATGAAATAGGTAGTATAAGATATTCTTCAATATTTAGATAGCACACGCATAGTATTATCCAAGCATCCTAAGTCAGAGATTCTTGGTATTCGTAATACACCTCTAATTAGCTAATTGTTCACTTCTACACTAATTATCATATACACACATGTATATATATATAGATATACGCACATGCTCATGCTCAAGAGAAGGATAAAACTTATAGTAGGCACAATGAACTACGCATGCTAAGCACACAACAACCGAACACCCAACACACCATTTATATACATACATATATATAAAGAGAATAAAAATTCGGGGTCTCACAACTATCATCTTCTCCTCCGGTTTAAATGTCAGGACGACTATCTAAGGGTGCTTCTACGTGAATCCATCTACGTCCAAGGCAAGTTATTTAGATTTTTTAAATGGACTCCGTTAATGAAGATTTTTGAGGAACCGTCTATTTTTCCTGTGTGGGTTGAGTTTCCAGCTCTCCCGTTTAATCATTATCAAAAGAACTTGTTATCCTCTATTGCGGCGAACATTGGACCGGTCCTTCAAATAGCCCATGCAACCGTGTGGAAATCGACCTTCTTAAACCACGTCAAGACAGAGTTTGAATAGGGATGGGAGACTTAGGTGGGTATTGGCAAGAAGTTTCATATCATAACCTACCGGAATATTGTTGTGCTTGTCATCGGCTTGGACATAACACAAATCAGTGCCGCTTTGCGGGGGATGCTGTTCATGTTTAGAAGTGGACATTACCGGCCAAGAAGGTTGTTGGGAAACCTAATGGAGTCTGGGTTCTTGTTTCTAAGGTTGTCGGAGAGGGGGCTTTGCAACCAACTATTTTGATGTCTGGTGCAAGCATAGCTACTGGTTCTGAAGACGTTACTGGCTTTCAAGAAAGGGCCGACGTTAATCTCATGCAAGATAATCGAATTGTTACTTCGGGAAGCCCGAGAGTTGCACCGCATGGCCATTCTCATGGCTTCAATCACATCCTTGATCGTGGAGATATGCCTACTAGGTCTCTTCTCCAGAAGCTATCTCTACGGTCTTGCCAGTGAATGTTCTGGGAATTCAAGTTCTATCTTCTAAATGGGCAGATATTAATAGAATGGAAGTGTTTCCTGATGGTAGTACATTGGAAGAACCTCATAGAGATGTTGATGATGGCTGCATTGCAGGTATTTTGTCTGGTCAGGGGAATAATTTTGTTCCCCATTAGGAAGGGAGTCTTGATCAGTCATGCAGGGAAGGAACGTGTTTGATAAAGGACCGTGGTTATGACAATGGGTTGGACAAGGCTACTTTGGCTAACATGGACAATCATCTTATGCCTTTTAACTCTTCAGTCATGGAGGATGCGTCTAAAGTTCATAGGGATCGGGTAATTACCAGAGCTCGTGCTCGCTCGGAGGATAGGGGTAAGGAACCATTGTTGCAATGATTGCTGTTGTTTTCTAGAATATTCGAGGTATCAACAATGTGGCTTCATGCAGAAGCCTTAAGAAATTGGTGACTCAACCTCATCCTTCTCTTGTGGTTATTATGGAGCCTAAGCAGTCTCTTGATAAAGCTTCTAGGCTGTCCGCTTTGATTAAATTAGACAATTATGCTAGTAATATGGATCAGACTTCCAAGATTTGGGTTTTATGGGACTCCTCTCTTAATTTTAACGTGGTGGATAAATCGGATCAGTACATCACCCTGGGTTTGCTTTCAAACTCTGCTTATTCTTGCTATATTACTTGTATCTACGCCTCATGTGATTGTGGTAGACATCGAAACCTTTTTGCTGATCTCCTTTAATTTGCATCTTCGATGGATGTCCTGTGGTTGATTGGTGGAGACTTCAACTGTATTGCGCATCCTTCTGAGAAGATGGTTGGCTCTTTTCGTAATAGCACTGGTATGATTAACTCTAATGTTTTCATTGCTGCATCTGGGTTATTCGATGCTGGTTTCTTGGGTTCTTCTTTCACTTGGAATAATAACAGAACTGGGAGTGCTAATATCCGTGCCCATCTGGATCGTAGTTTTATCAATGATAAGTGACAGGATTCCTGGCGGGACCTTATGGTCAATCATCTTTGGAGATGCCCTTCTGACCACTGCCCTCTTGCTATTTCTAATGTTCCTAATACTCATTGGCCTAGTGGATTTGCTTTTCAAAACATGTAGACAACTCACGACTCCTTCTTATTGGCGGTTTCGAATGCATGCAAGAACAACAACATAAATCATGTTAATCCTTTAATTCAGCTTCAGGTGAAGCTTAAGGAGGTGAAGAAATTTCTTAAGGTTTGGAATAAAGATGTCTTTGGTCATGTGGTTCAAATGGTAACTTTGGCCACGGAGGAGGTGGAGAGATCGCAGCATGAATTTGATGTTCTTCCGTCGGTAGGTAACAGGTCTGACTTGTCTACTGCTAATGCCAAACTCAATCTTGCCTTAAACAAGGAGGAAATATTTTGAAACAAAAGTCTAAAGTGGATTGGCTGGTTAATGGAGATAGAAACACTTCTTATTTCCATGCAACTGTAAAATGCAATAGGAGTAAGGGGTTTATTCACAGGCTGAAGATTGGTGACAATGATGAGTGGTGTATGGATCAGGAAATTCTCAAAACTGAAGCTGTTAATTATTTTCATAAGCTGGTAACCTCGAATCCGCATATGGTTGATTCTAATTTTTTGTGCAGCATTCCTTCTTACCAATGGTCAGAATGACATGCTCTGCACGGTTCCTACCGATGAGGAAGAGAAAATTATTGTTTTCTCTATGAATGGTTATATTGAGCCTGGACCGGATGGATTTTCTGGTTTGTTCTTCACGCACTGTTGGAACATTATTGGACCTGATGTGACTACCGCTGTTCAGGGGTTTTTTGCTGGTTTTGGACTTCCTAGAGGTTATCTTCCTCTTTAATTACTCTTATTCCGAAAGTGGTTGAGCCTAGAACTTTCAGTGATTTCAGACCTATAAGCCTTTGCAACTTTGTGTACAAAATTATATCTCGGGTGTTCTGTGAGAGGTTAACTCCTATTTTGCCCCAGATTATTTTGGATGAACAAAGTGCTTTTGTTAAAGGTAGATTCATTCTGGATAATGTTTCTTTGTCCCGGCATATCCTGCGTGATATTGATCTTAAAGTTATAGGTCATAACATCATGTTCAAATTGGACATGGCAAAAGCATATGATCGTATGGAATGGGATTTTATCTTGCAGGTTATAAAGCAGTTTGGCTTCTCTAATAGATTCACCTCTTATATTGGTATGATGCTCTTCAATTGCTGGTCATCCATTAATTTTAATGAAACTATTGCTGGTTACTTCAAGTCTTCACGAGGAATTCGGCAGGGTGACCCATTGGCACCTATTCTCTTCATCATTATTTCGAAAGTGCTTAGTAGAGGGTTGAGGAATCTTTTCAGCAATGGTCATATTATGTACTACAGTGGCCCTACAGGGTGTTTGCAGGTTTCCCATCTTCTGTATGCGGATGATACGCTGGTGTTCATGAATGCGGGTATTAGAAATGTGAAACACTTGTTGCATTTCCTTCAGGCTTATGAAAAAAGCTCTGGGCAAAAAGTTAATGTGGGGAAGAGTTATTTCCAAATTTCTGCTAAGGCATCTAGTATGTTGGTGTCCCAGATTTCTGGTATTACTGGGTATAGGCATCATCATGGTTGTATGAAATATCTGGGTATTCCTTTAAAAGTTAGCAGGTTGAAAGTCCAAGACTATAAATTCTTGGTTGACAGTGTTACTCGTAAGCTTGCTGGTTGGAGAGCTAAAACTTTATCTCAAGCAAGCCGTGCTGTCATCATTAGATCAGTTCTTTTGAGTCTTCCAGTTTATATGGCCAGCTCCATTTCTATTCCTAAATCGATCTGTAAACAAGTTAATCGAATATGTGTGAATTTCTTCTGGCAGGGGGCGGATGGCATTTAGAGATGGCACTGGGTGGCATGGAATCTTTTGCAATGGCCGTATGTTGATGGTGGTCTTAACTTCTGAAATTTGGACACCTTACAGGTTGCTATGGCTGCTAAGCAAATCTAGAATATTATGCATGGTGATTCCCTTTGGTCCTTGTATGCCAAGAAAAGGTTTATCAAACAGTCTCATCTTCGGGATATCTATACCCCTTTCCCTCTTGGCGTTTCTAAGGAATGTTTCCTTAAAGCTATGGAGGTTGTGCTGGCAAATATCAGGTGGCTTGGAGAAGATGGGTCCATAGTGGATTTTTTAAAAGACAAATGGATTGGTGAGAACACTATTATGCATAATCTCAGGAACGTGGTTAGTAATGACCAGCAGTGGCCTAATATCTCGGTTAAGGATATGGCCATGGATGGTAATAACAATGTTTGGAGATATATGTGTGTCACCCCTCACCATGTTCAGGCTTTCCTAACTGACCAGCCAGATGAGTTCATTTGGGTAGGGAATGCTATGGGTGGTTTTACTATTAAATCTACTTATTCTATAACCTCAACCCAGGGTGTTCCATGAGGCTCTTGGACTAAATTATGGCACCATGCTATTCCCCCCCATTCAGCTATGTTTGTTTGGAAGTTGTTGCATAGGGCGGTCCAGGTGGACTCTAGAATTGTGGATTGTGGTATCCTTGTTGTGTCTAAGTGTGTGCGTTGCAAGTTTCATGAGCAAGAAACGTTGGACCACGTGTTCATTTCTAGTGATATTTCTAAGGAGCTTTGGAGATGGATTGCGCCCTTACTGAATAATAAAATCAATTGGAGTGACCATGTTACTACAAGATGCTGGAGTATTATATCCAATTCCAATATGAACTCGGCCTTTCAATTTGCTGGTATGATTACTTGTTTGCTCATGATCTGGGAAATCTGGAAGTTCAGCTGCACTGCCCGTATGGAGGGTACTTTTCAGACTGTGGACTACGATGAGCGATCTATATTGTTCAATGTGCATAAGATCATGGATATCGTCAAGTTCCCTCGCCCTATCTCTAGTAACCATGCTGATATTCTTAATTCTTTTAATATCAATGTTTCGGTCAATACTAAAGCTCCAATTATGGTCAACTGGATGCCTCCATTTGTTAACTTTTGCCTTAATGTTGATGGGGCATCCAAAGGTAACCCAGGTAAGTGTGGATGTCACATCACGACATTTAATATATCTATAAATGCCGAAACATGAGTGAACGAGAAATCAAGAGTAAAAATTTACACTAATTCAGCAACAAATTGCTCAGAAGCTTTACTAAATAAAAAATTTGATAATTGTTATTCTATGAATAATTACAAGATTTCAAATTTACAATCTCATAAGTAAAATGTCGTCATGGTTGGTCTCTCCACACATATATCCCAAAGTTCCCTCCTTCAAGAACGGTAGATACCTGAAAAATAGGATTTGGTGAGCTAACTAGCCCAGTAGGATTCAAATTCTCAAATCAAAAGTATTAAGCTATATGATGATCAAGGAAAAAGACTAGACAGATAATACAGAAGGACAAGTAAGCATCTTATCATGGCAGTGAAATTGGAACAGTGGTACTGTAATGTAACATGCTCAGGAATTCACAGTGAATTTCATAATTTGGTTCATATATATGTTCACACAGGACAGGTAATGTGACGACCATAATCAGACAATATTTGATGCTATGCCAAACATCCAGTTGCCTTTTATCATTCCGTACGGCCAGTAATTGAATTCGGGTGTTCCCCCTGGACTGGACCAGCCCAATTTGCTAGACAGTTAGTTGTCCTTTATCAATCCGTACGGCCAGTAAATGAATTCGGGTGCTCCTCCCAGGACTGGACTAGCCCTATTTGCACAGGCATATCAGTCAAGTGGGGTCCAAGGACCCAATAAATGTCATCATCATTAGTTTATCATATCTCATAACGTGTTCAAGCCTTTTTACTCTTAAGTCATCAAGTCATATGAACTTAGTTGCCGAATACAGGAGAATGGACTCAACGGAGTACCATTCGGAGTTGACGGTTTCAAGGGTAATTCAATGACGAGTAAGGTATCCAAAGTGGGTGATCTTTATAGTAGAATGAATCAGGGTCATAGCTGTCGACAGGTGAGAAGGGGCTGTCGACAGATGGCTACAGACAGAACTCAGGTTTTCTGGAGTGTGTATCTGTCGACAGCAACCAAGGGCCTATCAACAGCTACACACAGTCCCAGTTATCTGGGTTCTGGATAGCATGTGCCTGTCGACAGCTTTGGGCAGGCTGTCGACAGGTAGCTGCAGAACTTCTAGAAGTGCTTTGTAAATCTGTTCTAAAGGCCCTAATTATAAAACTTATAACCCAAGACATGTTTAATATGAAATGGAAGAGTCTAATTGAAGTTCTCACAGTAGTTTATGAGGTAAACAATCGGGATGTAACAAGAGATTGATAATTCGAACTTGGCCGGCTATAAGGTAATGTAGTGTAGTATTGGAAGCATGAACTTGATAGCAATGGTTTATTGGAAAATACTACAATATGAACTCTAAATTACATTATTTTTCATAGTTCTAAATCAAGACTGGAAGTATATAAAAACTAAATAGAAGTCCCTACATGTTTCTAAAGATGTTAAGACTACTACACAACTCCATAACATGAACAAGTATCAAAAGTGGAAGAAAGATCTTGATCTCCTAGTGGGACAAGGATCTTATCCTTTCTAATATGAATGTGTTCATCACAATTGAGGTAGGAACAGGGGAGTTACTGGTATATAACTTGTTGCTTTATCAAGACCTCCTTGTCATGAACGAAAGATAGAACTTAATTAGAGGGAGATGAACCCTACACATGGATAGCTAGGAACCTGCTACCACATGATATTGGAAGAATATCCTTTCCAAAACAGAGATTATGTGAACTTCAAGAGTAGCTTCTACAGCAACACAAGACACACATGTAATGCTAGAGGGTTCATGGCACTAGAACATAAACTGGAACATCCAAACAGTAGGTTCTAAAGCATGTTCGAGAACATGAGTTAGAGAAGAAAGAAAGAGGATCGAATCCTACAACCACACAACTAAAACAAGAATATAAGGGATGGATACACTGTTTCAAATGAAAATTCACAAGTTTAAAGCAAGTAAGTGGTGATCATGACCTTTTAAACAACGGTAGTGGACAAGAAATTAGATAAGAGTGAGAAAGGAAGAGAATCCTACCTGGCTAATTGATAACCTGCAAGTATTCTTGACGAAAATCCCACACCAAGCAAGAGAAAATTTTCCCCCTCAAAGTTGATGATATGCCAACAGCGTTCGCATCAAGTGTAGCAGCTGCAGTAGTAACCGGAGCAGAGGTGGAAGTAGTTGCAAGTGCAACGGAGCTAGCAACTCCAATTGCTCCCCAGCAGCAGTTCTAGAAGCTCCTCCACAACACTTCTAGTAGCCAAGAGCAATGGAAAGCAAGAACATGAGTGTAGAAAAAGACTGTTATGGAGAGAAGGAAAGTGGGTTTTATAAGCCTCATGACTCCCTTATGCAGAGGCACGTCGGCCATGAGGTGTCATGGTAAGAACTTTTTGGTTTTTACCTTGACACGTTGCCCATGCATCTTACCTCTTGGTTACACGCAAGAGACCTTAATCATAGCCGAACCCTCTGGTGTAATGACCCTTTAGGAGCCTTACACGTAAGCTCCAGGAAAAACCCAAAAATCAGTTACTGTAAATGGCCCTTAATTCAGCTGGTCCATTATATTTGATGTAAACATATACAAACGAAGTCCATTTGTATTGAAATTTCAACCATAAGCTATTGTTAGGATTTTACAAATTATGGTGATTTTTATTTAATTTTTAGATTTTATTTTACAGTAGGTGAAAAATCTCCTGAAAAATAGTCGCGTCGACTTATCCTCAACGTCTGTACGCCAAAAAATTCGGATATTTATATTTCCGGGATCCTCTCATTTTTCTGGAAATTATGGTGTTCTCAGATTTTCATTTCGTTGTCATTTTCTGATGTCACCCTGTGGGAGCGTGCACCTCTGAGTACGACACTAGGGAAACATTCATTAATGCGAAACAATCCCAGATATCAATTAATTCAATTTAAGAATAATGGTTAAGTCTAATAACCTTATTTTTCATGTTTTTCAACAAATAAAAATTTTTGGGGTGTTACAACTCTCCCCCACTAAACAGAGTTTGGTCCTCCAAACTTCTTGACTAGTTTGGATGGATCACAAAGATGTAAGTTTTCAGTCTTTAAAACTTTATCTAATCCAGATTAGTTTCACCAATCCCGTCTGGATTATTATGTCATACGATGTTTACACTCTCTATATAATCATATCATCGTTAGCTGATGGGGATCTAAATATTAGCATCTTTAGATATTAAAGAGCCATGTTGTGATTATGGCTTCAATTAGATACAACCTTCACTATGTTCATTATCACTGGCAGTGGTATATCATACTCAAAGTCTCCCCCACTAAGGAATAACTTTATTCTTTAGAGAGTTATGTAAATACATATTCTCTTGGGAAGGTTAATAAAGTATGACATGAATGATGAATGTGAAGATAGACAACAAGAATTTTATTTATCCCATAAAATTTCTATTACAGAATTCAATAGTCAGCCTTATAAAGTTACATTGATCGGCAAAACTTACCAAGTTTTGATATATTGTAACAACTAAACTCAAGTATTTGTCACTATACTCAAGTCTTATTGACTTATACATGAAATTACTTCTAATAGCTTCAGTCACTTTTTCCCTATGGCTTCAAGTTTTCCTGAACTCTTGTCTTTGCTCTAAGAGAGTACAGGACATTCTGAGATCCGATGCTCTAGACTTCCGCACTTTAAACATGCTCCTAGTTTCCGCCAACAGTTCTCTTTGACATGACCTGATTTGTGACAACATGCACAAGCTTCCTTAAGTTGTGCCTTAATGTTCGCTTGCTTGTTGGCCTTCTTACTCTTTTTGTTCTCTTTACTCCGCTTCATCTTCTGTTTGCCAGCTATTTCTCTATTACTGGGGAGAACTGTCTTCTTCCGTATGGACACTGTAATACTTATGGTTTCTTGAGAGTTTGGACTATTAATATTCTTATACAACTTCATTTTTCCTTGATCAACAATGGGAACTACCTGTTCTAAGGACTGAGCAAGGTTGTCCATTGCATGTTGAACCTCTTTCCAATGTGCTTCTTCTCCCATTACGCGGGCTGAGTAAACAAATTTAAATTAAGTTAATCAAAACTGCGATCACCTGCTTGAGGTCAAGTCTAGAAAACATAGAGTTGATTTTTCTAAAACTTCCTACTGTCCCAAATCAATTTGTTTGTGTGCGTTGACATGCCAAGCTACTGATTAGTTGAAGCAAAATTTTGAGATTTAATCTCAACTTAGAGACAATTGATCCTTATGTTATAGTTAGAAGAAGAATGCAATAAACTCTAGCCTGAAGAAAATGCTATTAGGAGTTTAAGGAATCATCTGACCAAATCCAAACTTTAGTACAAAATGTTTACATATTCTTGCATTTCTTCAGAAATTACTCCAGTAGATTTTTTTTTTCTATTTCTTTTCTTCACCAGTCTATTTGGTTATCCACTCCAGTAGAGATAAATAGATTTAATCCTACCATGAGTATAAGATTCGTGAGATTTAAAACAATCTTGAAATTTTGATTCATCAATTATGTGAGTGTTAAACACATTTAAGTTATTAAAGAGTCTTACTCGGTTTAGTAAGGAATGGATGTAGATAATGATTAAATAATCTATCTCAGTGGTATAATAATTTAGAATCCAAGAAAATTGGAAAGTCAACGGAAGAATATATCACGAGGATAGTCATGAAATCTATATGATCGATTGAATCATTCATTTACTAATTCTTGTTTAGAGTTGGATATAATAACATATCAATTCAAAAGTCATTTTGATGTAAATTAAAGGATGAACAGGTTTGACTTTTCCTTCAGTAGGAGAGGGCTCCCTTGGAGAAGTCATATGTGTGTTTATCATTTTTCACCGGACCTTGGATTCTTAACATTCTAGTAGGTTTATTCGAATTATGAAATTTTTAGGTAGGCTAAATTGTGAGAAATTAGAAAGACGCTATTTTGATGGAATCGTCAAAATCACATTTTTCTTCTTCGGTCGGAGAGTTGACTTTTTATTGGTAAGAGATATGATTTTTCTGATATTTTTATTCGATTCAAATGGGGGGTACTTCCTTATTTAGATGTAATATCTTAAGTAAATGTAACATTTACTTAAATGATATGGAATGTAAATAAGGTATGAGTTCAGTCTTACAAGGGTCCTGCTGACTCTTACAAGAGTCCTGCTGACACTTCTGACTGAACCTGCTGACTAGTAGGTGCTGGCTATCGACAGACAAGAATCGTCTGTCGACAGGTGAAGGACATCTATCGACAGATCAAGGCTATCTGTCGACAATTACTAACAGTTTGTATTTCTGGGTTCTGGAAGCATGGTCCCTGTCTACAGGTGACTGCTGGCTATCGACAAGTGAGATCTAAACTTTCAGAAATCTGATAAAACTACCACATAAAATTCTACCAAGTGTTTCTATGAATCTTTACATGATTGACAACATTAAAATGGTCTTAATTCCAGTTCTAACACCATATTTCATGAGGGAGACAAGTAGGACAATAGCGATATACTATGGCATGGAAATCTAAAAGCAAGATGATAACTAGAAGTGCATCACTTCCTAAAACCTTTTCTTCCTTCTAATGGGATGAGTTTCATAGTATGCTTAAGTCATAACACAACTCTAGCTAAAACATGATCATAGTGGGTAGGAAAACAAACATAAGATGCTTTCAGAATCAAGGACAAATGTAAACATAGGTTTATACGGATGAAGGAACTACAAGCATGAAGTTATGAAAGTAGAGAAGAATCATAGGGAAAAACGAACCTCCAAATTTTCATTTCATACTCAATAGAATCTATATCCAACTATACTTATCTAGCTTAACCTTAGTCTTTCTACCCATCCTCACAGGTTATCCCTAGATTTATCGAACTAAGGCTCTGATACCATTCTGTCACATCACGACATTTAATATATCTATAAATGTCGAAACGTGAGTGAACGAGAAATCAAGAGTAAAAATTTACACTAATTGAGCAGCAAATTGCTCAGAAGCTTTACTAAAAAAAAAATTTGTTAATTGTCATTCTATGAATAATTACAAGATTTCAAATTTACAATCTCATAAGTAAAATGTCGTCATGGTTGGTCTCTCCACACACATATCCTGAAGTTCCCTCCTTCAAGAACGGTAGATACCTGAAAAATAGGATTTGGTGAGCTAACTAGCCCAGTAGGATTCAAATTCTCAAATCAAAAGGATTAAGCTATATGATGATCAAGGAAAAAGACTAGATTGATATTACAGAAGGACAAGTAAGCATCTTATCATGGCAGTGAAATTGGAACAGTGGTACTGTAATGTAACATGCTCAGGAATTCACAGTGAATTTCATAATTTGGTTCATATATATGTTCACACAGGACAGGTAATGTGATGACCATAATCAGATAGTATTTGATGCTATGCCAAACATCCAGTTGCCTTTTATCATTCCGTACGGCCAGTAATTGAATTCGGGTGTTCCCCTCTGGACTGGACCAGCCCAATTTGCTAGACAGTCAGTTGTCCTTTATCAATCCGTACGGCCAGTAAATGAATTCGGGTGCTCCTCCCAGGACTGGACCAGCCTATTTGCACAGGCATATCAGTCAAGTGGGGTCCAAGGACCCAATAAATGTCATCATCATTAGTTTATCATATCTCACAAGGTGTTCAAGCCTTTTAACTCTCAAGTCATCAAGTAATATGAACTTAGTTGCCGAATACAGGAGAATGGACTCAACAGAGTACCATTCGGAGTTGACAGTTTCAAGGATAATTCAATGATGAGTAAGGTATCCAAAGTGGGTGATCATTATAGTAGAATGACAGTAAATATCAAAGTAAATATGAGGGTAACTTGGTAGGCTAACAGGGTGAAGTTTAAGCAAGGATTCGCACATGAAAAAGTGCTGAAATCTGAATCAAGGTCATAGCTGTCGACAGGTGAAAAGGGGCTGTCGACAGATGGCTACAGACAGAACTCAGGTTTGCTGGACTGTGTGTATCTGTCGACAGCAACCAGGTGCCTGTCGACAGCTACACACAGTCCCAGTTATCTGGGTTCTGGATAGCATGCGCCTATCAATAGCTTTGGGCCGGCTGTCGACAGGTAGCTGCAGAACTTCTAGATGTGCTTTGTAAATCTGTTCTAAAGGCCCAAATTATAAAACATATAACCCAAGACATGTTTAATATGAAATGGAAGAGTCTAATTGAAGTTCTCACAGTAGTTTATAAGCTAAACAATCGGGATGTAACAAGAGATTGATAATTCGAACTTGGCCGTCTATAAGCTAATGTAGTGTAGTATTGGAAGCATGAACTTGATAGCAATGGTTTATTGGAAAATACTACAATATGAACACTAAATTACATTATTTTTCATAGTTCTAAATCAAGATTGGATGTTTATAATAACTAAATAGATGTCCCTACATGTTTCTAAAGATGTTAAGACTTCTACACAACTCCATAGCATGAACAAGTATCAAAAGTGGAAGAAATATCTTGATCTCCCAGTGGGACAAGGATCTTATCCTTTCTAATATGAATGTGTTTATCACAATTGAGGTAGGAACAGAGGAGTTACTGGTATATAACTTGTTCCTTTATCAAGACCTCCTTGTCATGAACGAAAGATGAACCCTACACATGGATAGCTAGGAACCTGCTACCACATGATACTGGAAGAATATCCTTTCCAAAATAGAGATTATGTGAACTTAAAGAGTAGCTTCTACAGCAACACAATACACACATGTAGTGCTAGAGGGTTCATGGCACTAGAACATAAACTGAAACATCCAAACAGTAGGTTCTAAAGCATGTTCGAGAACATGACTTAGAGAAGAAAGAAAGAGGATCGAATCCTACAACCACACAACTAAAACAAGACTATAAGGGATGGATACACTGTTTTAAATGAGAATTCACAAGTTTAAAGCAAGTAAGTGGTGATCATGACCTTTTAAACAACGGTAGTGGTCAAGAAATTAGATAAGAGTGAGAAAGGAAGAGAATCCTACCTTGCTAATTGATAACCTGCAAGTATTCTTGACGAAAATCCCACACCCAACAAGAGAAATGTTTCCCCCTCAAAGTTGATGATATGCCAACAGCGTTCGCATCAAGTGTAGCAGCTGCAGTAGCAACCGGAGCAGAGGTGGAAGTAGTTGCAAGTGCAACGGAGCTAGCAACTCTAATTGCTCCGCAGCAGCAGTTCTAGGAGCTCCTCCACAACACTTCTAGTAGCCAAGAGCAATGGAAAGCAAGAACAGGAGTGTAGAAAAAGGCTGTTATGGAGAGAAGGAAAGTGGGTTTTATAAGCCTCATGACTCCCTTATGCAGAGGCACGTCGGCCATGAGGTGTCATGGTAAGAACTTTTTGGTTTTTACCTTGACACGTTGCCCATGCATCTTACCTCTTGGTTACACGCAAGAGACCTTAATCATAGCCCAACCCTCTGGTGTAATGACCCTTTAGGAGCCTTACACGTAAGCTCCAGGAAAAACCCAAAAATCAGTTACCGTAAATGGCCCGTAATTCAGCTGGTCCATTATATTTGATGTAAACATATACAAACGAAGTCCATTTGTATTGAAATTTCAACCATAAGCTAATGTTAGGATTTTACAAATTATGGTGATTTTTTTTTAATTTTTAGATTTTATTTTACACTAGGTGAAAAATCACCCGAAAAATAATTGCGTCGACTTATCCTCAACGTCCGTACGCCGAAAAATTCGGATATTTATATTTCCGAGATCTTCTCATTTTTCTGGAAATTATGGTGTTCTCAGATTTTCATTTCGTTGTCATTTTCCGATGTCGCCCTGTGGGAGCGCTCACCTCTGAGTACGACACTGGGAAACATTCATTAATGCTAAACATTCCCAGATATCAAATAATTCAATTTAAGAATAATGGTTAAGTCTAATAACCTTATTTTTCAAGTTTTTCAACAAATAAAAATTTTCGGGGTGTTACAGTGGAGGCGGTGGTTGCATCAAGGAAAGTCATGGAAATTTTCTTTGTGGTTTTGCCTTTTATTATGGTGCAGGGAGCAGCATTTTGGCTGAGATAAGAGCGATCCATGATGGGCTGGGTTTGGCTATTGAATGGCATCTTCAGCTCTCCTTTCTTTACTCGGATTCTGCCCTCCTTGTCAGAGCTATCAGCTGCGGGCAGTGTCCTCACTAGGCCGTCTTCCCTTGGTGGCAGGGAATTGGCAATATGATTCAGTTCCTAAGGCCGAAGATCTTGCATACATATCGGGAGGGAAACCAGGTTGCTAATTCCCTGGCCAATTATGCTTGTTCTCAGGAATCTAATATAGTTTTTTTCGACCTTGGCAGTCTTCCTGCCATGTCTAGGGGAGCGTTGATTGTTGATAAAGCTGGGTTACCTAGCTTTCGGTAGGCTTAGTTAGTTTTTCTTGTTATGTCTTCTCTGGGTGGTGTTTCTTTTTTGAGATTTTTTCCTGGTGGTTCTCTATGCATGGCGTCGGGTGTACTTTGTATTCTTATTATTCTAAAATAAAATTTCTTCCTTTGATGGATCGCCTAGTGGAGTGAGAACATTTCCTCCCTCTGGGAGGAGGTGCACTCTCCTAGCCGCTGACCCATTGGAGGTTTTTATTAATAAAAAAAAATAATGTAACCTAATAGGAAGGATACTAGTGTCGACCTTATTGTCAACTAGAGTCGACTCTACTTTAACCTGTTCTTTAAGAACTTGCTGGGTAGACTTTGTCAGTCAACCTTATTGTCAACTACAGTCGACGCTACTTCAAGTTGTTCTTCAGGAACTTGTTGGGCAGACTTTGTGAGTCGACCTTATTGTCAACTAGTGTTGACACTACTTTGAGAAAACTTTGTAAACTTGTATATATGAATAGTGGACCATCAAAACATGTCATTGTCAGTAAGATATGAAAGATTTAGTATCAAAAATATGTTATATAGTCATTATTGTAATATGTACAATATATACAATATGTCATCATCAAAATCAAAGTATGAGTGATGTCCATTGGTCATCATTTAAAATCATCATTTAGAAATTCAAATACACACTTAACACAACAATATCTATACTAGAACTGATCAAGAGGTCACCGATACATCAGGAAGCCCTCGTGCAGTATCTTCAGATGGTGATGGTGAATGAAGACCTACTAGTCACCCAAATCAGCTCGGTTTTGTCCCCCACAAGTCAACATCCGGCCATAGAGTTCGATGAAAATGAGCTAGCACCCATCAAATCAGCTCGGTATGCTTTATGCTTAATAGTTAAAGTTAATGGAACCCGCATGTTGCAATGCTTAGTGGACACTAGAGCTTCCATCAATGTCGTGTCTTTAGACATGTTAATTTTTTGTGGGGTCACATCACAATCAGTTCAACCTTCCTCCATTATTATCACTGCCTACGACAACACCAGTAGGCCTCCAAAAGGAGTGGTCACCTTGAAAGAGAGTTTGGACCACTCCATCACCGAGATTGATTTCCAAATTTTTTACATGTACCCGAGCTTCCGAATAATACTGGGTAGGCCATTTATTCAAGCACTTGGTGTCATCACCTCCACTATTCATCAATGCCTCAAGTTTCTATACAGGGGATGGGTCGTCAAAGTCATGAGCAAACCAACGATGTTAGAAATGGACTCCATGACTGATAATTTTGTCCCTTCAATATGGCCAAGCAATCAGCCGTTGATGTTAGTGTTAGAGATGTACGACATGCAACAATGCCCATTACATTCAATATTAAATACTACACAAAAAATAAGCAAAATTATGACTGATAAGGGCTGGCAGATCATGTTGAAGTTGAGGTACCAACTAGGTGTTGGATCGAGATGGTGTTGCCCAGCTAGCTAGCCCAGAGGGGGGTGAATGGGTTATTAAAATCTCGATCTCTGATTAAAACCTGTTTACTGAAAGGATTGCACAACTTAATAACAAGGTTAGAGTTAAAGCAAACAAGACAACAATCACACAAAACACATCCACAAGACACAAGGATTTTATCCTGGTTCGGAACTCCTCTTCACAGGAGACCTACGTCCAGTCCCTGAGCAATACCTCAGGATTTTACTACCAAGGGTACAATCCCCCTTAAGGATCCTTACACCCAGCCTCAACTGGTCTTCCTTCAGCCTGAAGGGAACAACAACCACCCTGGATACCACCAGGTCTTCCTTCGTCCAGAAGGGAACAACAACCACCCTGGATACCACCAGGTCTTCCTTCGTCCAGAAGGGAACAACAAACTAATCAGAAAAAGGGTGTGAAAACAGGCTTCAAATTCTAGCTTGACCAGCTACAACCTGAAGCTCCTAAGCCCCTGAGAGAGAAAGAGATTTAACAAGGTTTTTCTCTCCAAGGACCACACAGGCTCTTACAAAAGAGAAGATTCCTTTTGAGCACAGAGAGCTAAGAGCTTAGAACAAGGTTTGGAGTGGAGGCTTCGCTCTTCTTCAAAATTCTCAAGATTGTGAGAGATGGATTTCTTTTCTTCTTCTGAAATCAAGCGCTGTTTCCCTTATTACTTCTTTTCGTCTTGAGTCTTCTATTTAAACTGCTGATTCAAATTCGAACGTTGATGTGTCCGTTGTCTCTTATCCTTGTGTACGTTAGACTGGTCACTGAGGAAGCTTCTGATCGTCAGTCTTTTATCCTGGTGTACACGCCAAGGAGATGACATAAAACTTTGTATCTTGTGTCCAACGTTGTCCAGATAAGTCTTGTCAGATATCTGTAAGCATATCATCAATAAATAGAAGACAGCTAGGACTGCTGTCTATTGTTAGTTGAGATGGAACAGATATTGCAGTATATAGCAAAGCTCCTTTCTGTCCAAGAGAAAGTACGTAGACAGAGTAGCATAGAAATGGAAGATATTGTCTGCATGCATGGGAGATACGATCGGAGAGCATTTAATGCATAGCAGTCAACGGACAAGATATGACTTTGACTTTTCAACGCTATTAAAGAGCATTATACTGATGCATCACGAAATTCGATAAAAAAGAATCTTGCTGACTTCATAACTTATGAAATCGTTATGAATTATAGCAAGTCGTTATGAACTGTAAAGAAATCGTTGTGATAACTTATGAAGCAGTTACAACAGGCAAGTCGTTGCGAGTTCTAAAGAAATCGTTGTGAGAAATCGTTATGACTAATAAAGAAATCGTTACGCGAAATCGTTATGACTAATAAAGAAATCGTTACGCGAAATCGTTATGACTAATAAAGAAATCGTTACGCGAAATCGTTATGACTAATAAAGAAATCGTTACGCGAAATCGTTATGACTAATAAAGAAATCGTTACGCGAAATCGTTATGACTAATAAAGAAATCGTTACGCGAAATCGTTATAACTAATAAAGAAATCGTTACGCGAAATCGTTATGACTAATAAAGAAATCGTTACGCGAAATCGTTATGACTAATAAAGAAATCGTTACGCGAAATCGTTATGACTAATAAAGAAATCGTTACGCGAAATCGTTATGACTAATAAAGAAATCGTTACGCGAAATCGTTATGACTAATAAAGTCGTTGCGAGTTCTAAAGAAATCGTTACGACTAGAGAGTCGTTGCGAGTTCTAAAGAAATCGTTACGAGGTCTAAAGAAATCGTTACGGCTAGAGAGTCGTTGCGAGTTCTAAAGAAATCGTTACGAGGTCTAAAGAAATCGTTACGGCTAGAGAGTCGTTGCGAGTTCCAAAGAAATCGTTACGAGTTCTAAAGAAGTCGTTACGGCTAGAGAGTCGTTGCGAGTTCTAAAGAAATCGTTACGAGTTCTAAAGAAGTCGTTACGGCTAGAGAGTCGTTGCGAGTTCTAAAGAAATCGTTACGAGTTCTAAAGAAGTCGTTACGGCTAGAGAGTCGTTGCGAGTTCTAAAGAAATCGTTCTGAGGTCTAAAGAAATCGTTACGGTAACGATTCGAGTGTTCCGGTCAAAAAAGGAAGTCGTTCTGCTTATCAAAGAAGTCGTTACAGGGACTTGGATAGAAATGATGAGACTTACCAGATTGTCTTGAACTTTCATTTTTCTTTTGCTTCCTGTTCTCAAGGCTCAAGAAATCCATTAGTGTTATTTTGTTAATCATCAAAATTAATATATAAATAAATGGAAATATTTATTATGGGGACAGTTTGGTCATCAATCTCCCCCTTTTTGATGATGACAAAATATACTAAACGTCATACAAAAAAAAATGAAATGTTTTTCAGATGTGCGTTAGTTGTCTCCCCCATTTTGTCATTAGGCAAAAAGATAAGCTGAGACAAAGAAGAGAGAAAGATTTTTATTAAGAGAGAGAAAGATAATACATAGGAGATAACAAGGAGGCATGCTGTGAGATAACAGCCCATGCCTTGATCTCAAGATCCTCAAAAATTTGCAGAAAAACGCCAAAGGTAACTGAGAAGGAGGGTCCCATGGAAGGGATGTTCCTCTGAATGTAGAGTTGCCTTTGCTGCTCTATGAACTCTCCATACTGAGTTTTGTCCAAAATGAATCTGAAGTAAGTACTCTTGCCAAAACTGGCCCTGTGGAGAAATCTGTCCAAGGAAATTGAAGGAGACAAAGTCTACTGAAAGAGGCAGGTTGATTGGGTTTTCTGATTGCAGCACAGTAATCTTCGAGTTGAACTGGCAAAACTGAACTTCTGGAATCTTGTTCAAATAACAGAAGTCACTGTATAGTTGAAAGGCTCTGGCAACGCGAATTTCCTTCAAAATGAAGGATCCCCAAGAGTTCTTGTGCTGGAAGATAAACCACTCAGAGAAGGTGAGTGGGTGAGCTCTGAGAGAGATAGATTCGGCCCTTGCAGTCAGGTATTTTGAGTACTGAGCCTTGTTTCCTTTGAAAGCTGCCCACTGATCTTCAGTTTTGAACTCAGTGCCCTCAAAGATTTTGGATTTGAAGGCTTGAGAGATCTGAGTAAAAGGAAGAACAATGTCCAAGTGTTCGGAGAGGTTGAGAAAAGGAATACCATAAATGGTAGAAAGAATGCACTTCTGGAGGTATTCTTTGTAGATAGGTCTTCTCTTAGGATCAAGGGTAAGAGAGTACCATAAAGGAGGGTAGAGAGAAGTAGAAGGGGTGCTTAGAGAGGAAGAGGTTTTTCTCTTTTTGAAGACAGGACTAGGAGGGTCAGTCCTGTGAATGTGAGAGGCTGTGGAAAGAATGGTGAGGAGAGTGTTCCTTTCAAAAAGGTCTGGAACATTTGTGTCAAAAATACCAAGAGGCAGAGGTTTCACTGGAGGAAAGATAACAGAATTAGGAGGAGTAGGAGGATAGAAAAGGTGTTTAGGATTAAAGGAAGAGGTTGGTTGAGGATGAGATGTTTGGATTTTAATAGGTGAAGGTTGAGGAGTTAATGAGGATGAAGCTGAGATGAGAGCTGGAGAAGGTGAGAAGGAGGGTTGAGAGGAAGTAGAGGATGAGGAAGGTTGGGTGCGAGGCATGGGATGTTTTATGGTTGGTGGAGCAGGAGGTGCAGTAGGAGGAGATGAAGGTGTGGAGAGGGTTGGAGTGGCAAGAGATGACGTATCAGGGGCCTTGGATACTGACACTGGCTCTTTTCCTTTGGCCTGACCTTCTCTGACTGCAGGAGAGGGTCCTGAAGACCCTGAGGCTGCCACTGGTCCGGGTGACCTTACAACAGATGGCCCTGATGGCCCTGACCCTTGAACTGGCGGCCCTGTTGGCCGAGGGACTTCTGCTGGAGGCCCTGGTGGCCTAGGAACTTCAGCTGGACTGCTCTGAGTAGGTGCAGGAGGGACACCACTAGACTTTGACAGATTAGCCAGCAAACTCTTCATATCAGACATTTCTTTATTGAAAAACCTCATTGCATTTCTTATTGAGGATATGTCTGAGGAGGTTGAAACTTGATTTGAAACAATTCCTTGTATACCAGACTGAACTGATGCCAAGATTTCTCCTTGGGCTTTTAACAAGGCCATAACATGCTTCAATTTTACTTTCCTATGGCCCTTCCTTGACCTCCTGTGGACAACTCTTTTCTGCTTACTTGGCTGAGAGACAGGCTCCTCAAGATTTAGAGTTGCACTTGGGCCTTCACTAACATCAACCATGGCTTCATTTTCTGGCTTTTCACTCTCAGCATGCTCCCCCTGAATGGGAGCAGGGACTTCAAAACTTTCTTGCTCCCCCTGAGCAGGAGCTTCTTCCAAGACAACATCTTCATCAGGTCCACCTGCCTTAGAAGAGACTGAGATGGAGGGAATGGAGTCCAATACCTCTCTTAAAATAGAGGTGACTAGGGTGGTGGGCGAGGAATCTGCCACACCAGCTGCACCCTCTTCCAATTGAGCTTCGGATTGGCATCCCATAGCTGACTCAACTGGTTCTTGCTCTGCTTGACTTGCTGCTGCTTGCTCTACTTCAACTGCTTCAGGCATATCTGCAATAACTGCTTCTCCTTCAGCCACAGAGGATTTCGACCAAACTCCTTCTTGCACTGAAAAACCACTTTTCTTTAGGTTCCTGGACCTTATAGACTGCCCCATCTTTTCAGCGACCGCACCTGACAGATCTACTCCAAAGTGCTTGAAAATCTTGGTCAGAAGATGGGCATAAGGAAGGGAAACATTCAACTTGCTCTTTGTTTCCCATAACTGAGCATGTGCAAACATCATTCGCTCAATCATCACTGCGGCCAGGTTGATCTCTTTGTTCTGGATTGCCCAGAACATTATGTCCGAGTCTGCCCTAGTGCATGAGGAAAAAGTAGCACTACGGGGAACTAAGATTTGGCAGACTATAAAGTGAAGCAATCGGTTGAACGCGGACATCTGATTAATATCAAGCTTCCCATCCTTCAACTTAAATCCTGGACCGATAATCCCGAGACCTTTGACTTCATCATTCACAGAGTGAATGCCGCTAAATCCAGAGGTCTTACTCCAAACTCACGCAACAGCTCAACAGATCACGCAACATACCCTGATTTGGATACCCTTGACAGAGGAAACAAGGGATCCATCTGCTTCTGACTTCAGACAGACGTAGAAGGCTTTTACCAAGTCCGGGTAGCTTACCTCACTGAAGGTGACCACATCCATCCACTGCGATCTTCTGATAGTATCAACTAGTCGGGCCATGCCACTCTTCTCAAGATTCTGAACATCCACTGCCTTATTTCCGCAAATTTTTGTCTTCACAAATGTAAATCTTTCTTGCTCCCTTGAGGATAAATACTAGCACTGTAGCCCCCAACACTTCCGGAGATCAACGGAGCGGCCATGGGTGCAGAGAAGAAAAGATTCTGGAAGGGAGGATGATGGAAGGGACGGAAGTTTTCGAAGGAGTTCTTCGCGGGAAGAGAAGAAGGCTTCGAAAGTTGCAGAGAGACGATCCCAAAATCGTTAGGGCATCAGCTTTGGGTGAACAGTTAGAGAATAAAAAGGGTAAAGGTGGAAGGCGAATCGATCTCAAAGCGGTTTGGATAGATTAATATTACTTTAATGACGGGAGCGCCAAAAGGCGGCAAAGGTAGAAAGCGACAAAAAGGTTTGACAAGTCAAATAACTTTCTACACAGAAGCGGTCAAAGCATATAGATAACCAGAGTTTTGCTTAACTTTAACGGAGAGAGAACTTTTCATTTAATCTGAAAAATTTATATGTCAATAAAATCACAGAAATTCTTTCACAAATTGCACATCCCTAGTTCCCTTCTAAGAGATGTAAATCTCTCTTCAGGTAGGGCTTTTGTGAAGATATCTGCCAATTGACCATTTGTATCTATAAACGAAATTTCTAAATTACCACTAGCTACATGGTCTCGAATAAAATGATATCTTACCTCAATGTGTTTCGTCCTTGAGTGTTGAACTGGATTTTTGGTGAGGTTGATGGCACTAGTATTATCACACAATAGAGGAATTGATTTGATGTGAATGCCGAAATCTTCAAGTTGTTGCTTTATCCAAAGAAGTTGTGTACAGCAACTTCCAGCAGCAACATATTCCGCCTCAGCTGTTGATAGAGCTACTGAATTTTGTTTCTTGGATGTCCATGATATTAAGCATCCTGCAAGAAACTGACAACATCCACTGGTGCTCTTTCTATCTACTTTGCAACCAGCATAATCAGCATCTGAATATCCTATTAGATTTATCTCACAAGATCTAGGATACCAGAGACCTAAATCATGAGTTCTAGCTAAATATCTAAATATTCTTTTTACAGAGATTAAGTGAGACTCTCTAGGGTCTGCCTGATATCTAGCACACATGCATACACTGAACAAAATGTCTGGTCTACTGGCAGTTAAGTAAAGTAATGATCCTATCATACCTCGATAATTCTTTTGATCTACCCTTTTACCTTTTTGATCACTGTCCATTCTGGTTGATGTGCTCATTGGAGTTGATAATGGCTTTGCATCTTCAAATCCAAATTTCTTCAACAGCTCTTTGGTGTACTTTGCTTGACAGATATGAGTGCCATCCTTCCCTTGCTTGATTTGCAATCCAAGGAAGTAGCTTAACTCCCCCATCAAGCTCATTTCGAATTCTCCCTGCATAAGCTTTTCAAAGTACTTGCAAAGAGATTCATCAGTAGATCCAAAAATAATATCATCTACATAGATTTGTACAAGAAGTATATGTTTAACCTTGGATTTTATAAATAATGTACTATCTACTTTACCTCTAGTGAAACCATGATTTAATAAGAAATTACTGAGCCTTTCATACCAGGCTCTAGGAGCTTGCTTTAGACCATATAAAGCCTTATGTAGTTTAAATACATGATTTGGAAATTCAGAGTCGTCAAAACCTGGAGGTTGTTCAACATAAACTTCCTCCTTGATGAAACCATTTAAAAAGGCTGATTTGACATCCATTTGAAAAAGTTTTAAATCAAGTGCGGATGCATAAGCAAGTAAAATCCTAATGGCCTCAAGTCTAGCTACAGGTGCATAAGTTTCATCGAAATCTATGCCTTCCTCTTGGGAGTAGCCTTGAGCCACCAATCTGGCTTTGTTCCTTAAGATTATTCCAGACTCATCCAGTTTATTTCTGAACACCCATTTGGTGCCAATAACTGAATGATTGGATGGTCTAGGAACAAGTGACCATACTTGGTTTCTCTTGAACTGATTTAGTTCATCTTGCATGGCTAATATCCAAGATTCATCAGATAAAGCTTCATTGACTGTCTTAGGCTCTACTTGAGAAACAAATGCTAAATAGTCGCATGGAATTACATTACCTCTAGTTCTTACCCCTACAGATGGATCACCAATGATGTTTTCAGGAGGGTGATCTTTCTGATGTCTCCATTCCTTTGGAAGATCTTTATGTTGGATTTCTGTTTGCTGCAGTTCTTCCAGAGTTGGATCCTCTTTGTCCTTAATTGAAGTTTTCTTTAATTTTTCGGACAAGACATCTGCATCATCAATGTCACTAATTTCTTCCTTTTTCAAGGAAGGGTTAGATTCATCAAAAATAACATGTACTGATTGTTCAATTAATAAGGAACGTTTATTGAAAACTCTATAACCTTTAGGTTTAGAGGAATACCCCATGAAAATGCCTTCATCTGATTTGGCATCCAACTTACCAATGTCCCTTTTTCCATTGTTATGGATGAAGCAAGGACATCCAAATATTCTGAAATGGCTAATCTTTGGCTTCTTTTCTTTGTAGAGTTCATAAGCAGTCTTTTTCAGAATTGGCCTGATCATCACTCTATTTATGATATAACATGCAGTGTTGATAGCTTCGGCCCAGAAATATCTTGGCAGATCATATTCTGATAACATTGATCTTGCCATATCCAAAAGAGTTCTGTTTTCCTCTCAGCAATTCCATTCTGTTGAGGTGTCCTTGGAGCTGAGAAGTTGTGCTCAATTCCTTGATCATCACAGAACTTCGTAAACTTTTCATTCTGAAACTCACCACCATGATCTGATCGAATAGAGACAATTGAGAATTTCTGATCTTTCTGAACTTTCTTACTGAAGCTGACAAAATTCTCAAATGTGTCATCTTTGTGCTCTAAAAAGGATACCCAAGTGAATCTTGAATAATCATCAACTATTACAAATCCAAAATTCTTTCCTCCCAAACTGGTAGTCCTCATTGGCCCAAATAAATCCATGTGAAGTAGTTCTAAGGGCTTGAGGTGGTTACTACAGTCTTTGATTTGAAGGAGCTCTTGGTGTGCTTTCCTCTTGCACAAGGTCTGCAAATGCTATCCAATCTGAAATTTACCTTTGGCAGTCCTTCAACTAGTTTTCTTTTTCTGAGCTTGTTCAGCCCATCCAAGCTGCAGTGGCCCAATCTTCTGTGCCACAACTCAGTTGATTTATCTTTGCTAGCTGCCAAACACACATCTTGATCCTTGAGTTCATCGAGATATAGAACATACAAATTTCTTTCTCTGTAGGCTTCAAATATGACTGCACCATCCTTTAAGATACTGCATTTTGATTCTTGAAACTGAATTTGATGGCCTTTGTCACACAACTGGCTGATGCTGATGAGATTGTGCTTTAACCCTTTGACCAGCATTACATCCTTTATGACTGATTTTCCTTTGATGTTCACAGACCCGCTTCCTATCACAGTCCCTTTTCCATTATCTCCATAGGTGACTGTACCTTCTTCAGCTTGGAGATCAACAAATATCTTCTTGTTGCCTGACATATGCCTTGAGCACCCACTATCCAAATACCATTTGGATGCTCGAGGGTTAACCTGAAATGAGAACATCAAGCTTTAGGTACCCAAATTCTTTTGGGTCCTGATTGGTTAGTATCATCAACTTTACCTTTTAATATCCATTTTTTATGTCTTGTTGGGCATGTCATTTTAATATGTCCTAACTTGTTGCAGTGACTGCAGCAGGATAACTTAGTTACTTTTTCTATGTATTTGAAATCAGCTTTGTATGCTACATCTTGTTCGGGTACAAATTTTGGTGTAGGATATGTTTTAGGGTATATTATGGTTTCTTCATTATCTGGGGGTGTATATCCTAATCCATTTTTCTTTTTACCCGATCTCCTAGCACCTTTTAATATTAAAGAGTTTTTACCATTGGTAAATTTTTCTAGGGTGCTTGCTAGAGTATTGTTTTCTTCATTTAATTCATTTACAGTTTTTCTTAAATCATCTGAGTTTTCCTGTTTTTCTAGGTCAGTGATTTTTCTGTTCTTGTCTTTTAAGTTTTCACATAATAGTTCATTTCTTCTCTTAAGCTCAACTATTTGTTTTTCTAGTTCTTCGTTTTCAGATTTTAAATCTGAGTTGGTATTTTCGAGACATGTGATATTTTTCTTGCTTAGCTTAAGTAGTTTACACACTTCTTTATACTTATCGTAGAGTTCATTAAATGCACTTTCCAAATTATCCGAATCTGAGTCATTACAGGAATCGAAAGAAGAATCAGATGTTACCTTATCCTCGGTATTCGCCATGAGAGCCAAGTTGGCTTCTTCACCTTCACTGCTCGAGCTTGACTCACTATCTGAGTCGCTGCTGTTGTCCCATGCAGCTGCCATGGCTTTCTTTTTGAATCTTCTGAACTTCTTGGAGCTGTCCTTCTTCTTGTGATCATTTTTCTTTAACATTGGACAGTCTGCCTTGATATGTCCAGGTTTCTTGCATTCATAGCAAAGTGGCTCATTCCTCTTCTGATCTTTTCCATCTGGTCTCTTGAGATCTTTGTTTTTCTTGAAGTACCTCCTACCAGACTGGAACTTCTTCTTCTTTGCCAAGATTCTCTGCAATCTTCTTGAGAGCATGGCTTCTTCATCATCACTATCTTTGCTATCTTCACTGTTATCTAAGGATTCTTCTGATGAGTCCCCATTAGCTTTAAGCGCATTTGACTGCTTCTTTCTACTGGAGGATTCTCCTAGTCTTTCCATGTTTATTTCATGGGCCATGAGAGACCCAATGAGTTTTTCTACTGACATTCTCTTAAGATCATTAGCTTCTTCGATAGCTGTGACCTTTGCCGTCCATGAAGATGGCAGGGATCTGAGAATCTTCCTTACCATATCTGCATTTTCATATGACTTTCCTAGACTTGCTAGGCCATTAGTAATGTCAGTAAATCTACTAAACATTTGGGTAATAGACTCACCTGTTTGCATTTGAAATCTTTCATACTGAGTGACAAGAATGTCAATTCTTGTCTCCTTTACTTTGTCTGTACCTTCATATGTGATCTTTAACTTTTCCCACATTTCCATGGAGGATTTGCATGCTGAAACTCTGTTGAACTCTTTCTTGCTTAGAGCACAACATAGAATGCTCTTAGCTTTACAGTTCAAGGAGATTTTCTTTCTATCTTCATCTGTCCATTGTGCTTTCTCATTTGTGACGACCAGATCACCTTCTTCCACTATTGACCAGATTTGATAATCGTGGCCTTGTAGAAAGTATTCCATCCTGGTCTTCCAATACGTATAATCTTCACCATCGAACAAAGGAGGTCTGTTGACAGACTGACCTTCGAAGTGACTTTGGGCTGCCATTGATCTTTGCTCTTCAGATCGTTGGATCTTCTTCTTTGTCGAAGAGACGGGCTCTGATACCACTTGTTGCCCAGCTAGCTAGCCCAGAGGGGGGGTGAATGGGTTATTAAAATCTCGATCTTGATTAAAACCTGTTTACTGAAAGGATTGCACAACTTAATAACAAGGTTAGAGTTAAGCAAACAAGACAACAATCACACAAAACACATCCACAAGACACAAGGATTTTATCCTGGTTCGGAACTCCTCTCCACAGGAGACCTACGTCCAGTCCCTGAGCAATACCTCAGGATTTTACTACCAAGGGTACAATCCCCCTTAAGGATCCTTACACCCAGCCTCAACTGGTCTTCCTTCAGCCTGAAGGGAACAACAACCACCCTGGATACCACCAGGTCTTCCTTCGTCCAGAAGGGAACAACAACCACCCTGGATACCACCAGGTCTTCCTTCGTCCAGAAGGGAACACAAACTAATCAGAAAAAGGGTGTGAAAACAGGCTTCAATTCTAGCTTGACCAGCTACAACCTGAAGCTCCTAAGCCCCTGAGAGAGAAAGAGATTTAACAAGGTTTTTCTCTCCAAGGACCACACAGGCTCTTACAAAAGAGAAGATTCCTTTTGAGCACAGAGAGCTAAGAGCTTAGAACAAGGTTTGGAGTGGAGGCTTCGCTCTTCTTCAAATTCTAAAGATTGTGAGAGATGGATTTCTTTCTTCTTCTGAAATCAAGCGTTGTTTCCCCTTATTACTTCTTTTCGTCTTGAGTCTTCTATTTAAACTGCTGATTCAAATTCGAACGTTGAGTGTCCGTTGTCTCTTATCCTTGTGTACGTTAGACTGGTCACTGAGGAAGCTTCTGATCGTCAGTCTTTTATCCTGGTGTACACGCCAAGAGATGTCATAGAACTTTGTATCTTGTGTCCAACGTTGTCCAGATGAGTCTTGTCAGATATCTGTAAGCATATCATCAATAAATAGAAGACAGCTAGGACTGCTGTCTATTGTTAGTTGAGATGGAACAGATATTGCAGTATATAGCAAAGCTCCTTTCTGTCCAAGAAAAGTACGTAGACAGAGTAGCATAGAAATGGAAGATATTGTCTGCATGCATGGGAGATACGATCGGAGAGCATTTAATGCATAGCAGTCAACGGACAAGATATGACTTTGACTTTTCAACGCTATTAAAAAGCATTATACTGATGCATCAAGAAATTCGATAAAAAGAATCTTGCTGACTTCATAACTTATGAAATCGTTATGAATTATAGCAAGTCGTTATGAACTGTAAAGAAATCGTTGTGATAACTTATGAAGCGTTACAACAGGCAAGTCGTTGCGAGTTCTAAAGAAATCGTTGCAGAAATCGTTATGACTAATAAAGAAATCGTTACGCGAAATCGTTATGACTAATAAAGAAATCGTTACGCGAAATCGTTATGACTAATAAAGAAATCGTTACGCGAAATCGTTATGACTAATAAAGAAATCGTTACGCGAAATCGTTATGACTAATAAAGAAATCGTTACGCGAAATCGTTATGACTATAAAGAAATCGTTACGCGAAATCGTTATGACTAATAAAGAATCGTTACGCGAAATCGTTATGACTAATAAAGAAATCGTTACGCGAAATCGTTATGACTAATAAAGAAATCGTTACGCGAAATCGTTATGACTAATAAAGAATCGTTACGCGAAATCGTTATGACTAATAAAGAAATCGTTACGCGAAATCGTTATGACTAATAAAGTCGTTACGAGTTCTAAAGAAATCGTTACGACTAGAGAGTCGTTGCGAGTTCTAAAGAAATCGTTACGAGGTCTAAAGAAATCGTTACGGCTAGAGAGTCGTTGCGAGTTCTAAAGAAATCGTTACGAGGTCTAAAGAATCGTTACGGCTAGAGAGTCGTTGCGAGTTCTAAAGAAATCGTTACGAGTTCTAAAGAAGTCGTTACGGCTAGAGAGTCGTTGCGAGTTCTAAAGAAATCGTTACGAGTTCTAAAGAAGTCGTTACGGCTAGAGAGTCGTTGCGAGTTCTAAAGAAATCGTTACGAGTTCTAAAGAAGTCGTTACGGCTAGAGAGTCGTTGCGAGTTCTAAAGAAATCGTTCTGAGGTCTAAAGAAATCGTTACGGTAACGATTCGAGTGTTCCGGTCAAAAAGGAAGTCGTTCTGCTTATCAAAGAAGTCGTTACAGGGACTTGGATAGAAATGATGAGACTTACCAGATTGTCTTGATCTTTCATTTTTCTTTTGCTTCCTGTTCTCAAGGCTCAAGAAATCCATTAGTGTTATTTTGTTAATCATCAAAATTAATATATAAATAAATGGAAATATTTATTATGGGGACAGTTTGGTCATCAGATGGCACTAATGATGTCCTAGAGGGGGTGAATAGGACTTCTTACGCTTTTAAAATTTTATCTGAAAGTGGATAACACTAAGTAAAGTGGTTAGTGTTTAGTGTAGTGTGTGAAACAAGTGTAAATATGGCAGAAACAATCACACAAATGCATAAGAAATTTTATCATGGTTCAGCCCTTCCCACATGGAAGTCCTACGTCTAGTCCTCAAGCAACCTCTTGGGGTTTCACTAAGTGCCAAGAGAACTTGGCCTTCTCTCAACCTGAGAGGTATCACAATCCCACTTGCTCCTAAGCAAGTCTTCCCTTAACCAGGGGTACAAAGACTACCTACACCAGTAGATCTTCTGTAACACTCCTCTTAGACCCAGTACAGTTATTCCAACTCTCATTAGATCTAATAAAGGTATTACCGTGGAATACATCCAACAATAGACGGTACAGATTGAGATATACATAAATGATAATTCAATTCCAATAATATGCAACAGAATATGGAACCAAATACTTGTAATCAACATCAAATTCAAATATCCAGCCTAAACATAAGAGAAAGATAACAATAGTCCAACTTTATTACAAGCCATAAGTTCAAGTGCATAAAATAAAGTACATCATTTTCCTCACATACATAATGATCACTCCAAATCTCTCAAGTAAAACTAGGCCTCCACGTCCTCACGTTCAGAGTCAGTGTGCACTAACTCCTGAGTATCCTCTGGCTCTCTTGAAATGTTAAACAAGTATGAGTCTACAAGACTCAGCAAGTCACATGAAAGATAGTTCAAGACATTATGTATATAACAGATTTAAAACATGGTATACTTATATCATTCACAACTTCGTTATCATATAACATTTCCTACTAACATGATTTCTAAGTCATTTAACAATCAATCTTTGCATAGTATGTCCAATTATCTTGGAAGTAAAACTTTTCATGTGATGCATATAATTCACATCTTGTATTCTAACAATTGAGCTAACATGTTCCTATACATGACATGCGATCAATTTTCATGGCATATGCTTATTATCATGCAACATGCAACTAGTTTTCATGTAGCAAATAATCATTTAAACATGAAGCAAGTGGTCATGTAGCATGTAAAAGAATTGACATGTAAATCAGATAGCATACATCGTGTAGACATTATTCATGTAGACATTTATCATATAGTCATTCAACATGTGGACATGTAGCATGTAGTCATGTAGTCCATTTTTCATGTAGACATTTATCATTTAGTTGCCAAGACATAGCCCGCACTATAATAGAGATCAGTAGTCATATAGCATTCACTTATCACCTAGCCAATGCAGTGATGAAGTCATGGTATTTGCGGAAAACCGGGGAAAGTCCTTCCCACCTTAGCCAGTAGAATTTGTCTACCTCCAGGATTTCAATCTGTTACCCACAGATTCAGTAGGTCAATTTCATGTAGGTGAACCATTACAATAGGGGCATCCATGGTGTAGTTCCATGTAGGAAATCTCTAAAATAGCAATGTCTTTATTGGCCATTTTACTTTAATATATGCAATCATCAATCTACATTTTATGCAATTCTATCATGCATTTTCATGCACTAAATACAACCTTATGCAATTAGATTTCTTCAGTTTCTGAATCTTAACTTTACTATAAAACAGAATACCTATCATGGTACTAATCATAACACATTCATTCATGTAAATTTTCTCATGTTTAATTGAATTCTATATGATATTTAACAATCAGAAATTCATTACAATTCGTACAGTAATCTAAAATCCCTGAAATCTTGAAAGTAATTCAGATTCAGATTATACTATGCACATGTAAAATTTCACATTTATGAGAATTTTGTAACCATTTTTCATAACTAATTTCCATCAATTTAAGCTAACTAATCAAGATACAATAGTGAGGAATTCATGCAATTTCTCTACAGGTACTAGGTACAACATGTATGCAGTATATGTCACAGTAATACAGTCTTCAAACATTAACATTCCGACATGAATCATGCTCACCTCTTTTTACTTTTCTTTTATCATTTCCATTAACATAAGAGAATAACTACTTATATGCACATATAGTCTATACATCATTACAACGACCTGCTTATGGTATAACAGTGATAAAACACACAATTCATCACCTGGCCGAAACCTCATACAACCATGGATCACAACTAAGCCATAAAAATCGAATTTTCTGAAATTCACTGCACTGATAAACTTAACTGTAACATATGTGGCGTTTACTTGCAGAAGACGTCCACATATCATGTCGTTAACAACCAGTAGACGGCGGCACATAGCGCCGTTAACATATAGTGTAGGTCAAAAAACAAGTAACGTTTACATGAAATAGATGGCGGTCAATTGTGTTGTTTATAAAATCTAAACGGCACACGATCTGGATGTCAAGTTCTTTCACCCAGAAAACACACAAAACACAACATGAAATAACGAGACTTCTACTCTTTGCCACACATGAATTTCATGCTTTAAAAATCTGTAAAAATGATAAATATATAGTCTTATATGTTCTAAACTAATCCCTCATGTTACTTGCATCTTTCCCTCCTTCTGGAGTGACGAATCAAAGCCCGAAGAAGCCCGCCTTGGCAGCAAGGCAGTCCCCTTCACCGACTTCAACCGCTCCAAATCCACCTCCAACGTAGTTCCTCCACTTGGTGAAGCTCCACATCTCGAAGTTGAACGAACCTCCTTGGTCTAGAAGCCTTCAAACCGCACGAACAACCCAGCAAAACCCTTATCTCGTCCCTCTTTTCTTTCCTCACAAACTAGAGCGAAAAACCCTCCTTATCTGCGAAATCTATGCCTTATAAAGATCTCCCACACGTTAGCCAACCCTAATCCTGACCCTTGGATCCTAAACACTCGGATCTGCCCATTAATACCTCTTAGAAACAGCCGATTTCTCTCCCTTGGAATGGTAATATCAAAAATAGGCAAGTCAGGTTAACGTGAACAGAAATTGCCTCTAGCCATGATGTAGACGTCCATCGACTGTGTCATCTACATTCTTGCCCAAAAAACCAAATATTTCGGAAAATAATAAATGACAGAAGAAGTTGTTGTTAACAAGTGATAAACGACATCTGACCATGCCGCCAACAAGCCTTAACGCCAACGAATGTTGACTCCAAGTTCAAGACAAAACAACACTCAAATACATGCAGAAATAAACACACAATTGCAATTTAAATTTAAGAAAAATTCCAGGGCACTACATCCTCTCCCCCTTAAAATAATCTTTGTCCTCAATGATTGAGTTAGAACACTCACCAAACAAGAACGGATAAAGCTTCTTCATCCTATCTTCAAGCTCCCACGTCGCTTCTTCACGCGAGAAATTCCTCCATAAGACCTTCACAAAGGCAATGGACTTTGATCTCAATTCCTGCACCTTCCGATCTAGAATCTCTATAGGCTGCTCCTCATACGACAAATCTGGCTGAAACTGCACTGGCTCGAAACTAATCACATGAGCCAGATCTCTAACATATCTCCTCAACATGGATACATGGAAAACTTGGTGCACTGCTGCCAAAGATGGTGGCAAAGCTAGCTGATATGCCACATTCCCGATCTTCTTCAAGATCTCAAAGGGACCAATGAACCTCGGACTTAGCTTACTTCTCTTTCCAAACCTCACTACACCCTTGGTTGGCGAAACCTTAAGAAAAACATGATCTCCAACCTCAAAAGTGAAATCCTTCCTCCTTGTATCCACATAACTCTTCTGATGATCTTGAGCTACCTTTAATTTATTCATAATCAACTCCATCTTTGCTGAAGTCTCCAGCACCACTTCTAGTACAACCAGATGCTGATCTCCTACTTCTTCCCAACACAACGGGGATCTACAAGGTCTCCCGTACAAAGCCTCAAAAGGTGCCATACCAATGCTCGAATGGAAACTGTTATTATATGCAAATTCCACAAGATCAAGGTGACGCTCCCAATCTCCTTTCCACTCCAGAACACAAGCTCTAAGCGTATCCTCCAATGTCTGAATAGTCCTCTCAGACTATCCATCCATTTCCATTTGTGGATGAAATGCCGAACTCAATTTCATCTGAGTACCAAAAGCCTGCTACAAACTCTGCCAAAATCTAGATGTAAATCTCGGATCACGATCTGAGATAATTCAATTCGGAATCCCATGCATCTTCACAATGCTATCAATATACAGTCCGGAGAAGCTCTCTATGGACTGCTTCTTCTTCATTGCAAGGAAATGAGCACTCTTCGAAAATCTATCCATAATCACCCAGATGGAATCACTCCCTCAAGCCGATCTAGGTAATCCAGACATAAAATCCATGGTAACTTGCTCCCATTTCCACTAAGGAATGTCCAGCTTCTGCATCAAACCTGAAGGTCATTGACGTTCTGCCTTCACTTGCTGACAAATCAATCACTTCGCCACAACATCAGCAACATCTCTCTTCATGCCAGATCACTAGAAAGAACGCTACAGATCCTTATACATCTTCCCACTGCCCGTGTGAATGGAGAACTGTGATCTGTGTGCTTCCTCCAAAATCTCCTTCTTTAGATCTGCATCATTAGAGACGCACACTCTATGATTCAAGTGAATCACACCATCCTCATCTCTGATAATGCTTGCCTTTCCAACGAACTCCCGCAATAGAGGGTCATCTTTTTGCAAAGCAATAACCCGATCATGAATAGAAGAACTAAGTGACAACTGAGCCATGAACATGTTGCACAACTGAGGTTCTAAAATAGCCAAAGAACCTGAAGCATCTTCTAACATCTTCCAATCTTGCCTCATTAATTGCCTCTTTCTGCTTAACGCATCTGCCACTACATTGGCCTTCCTAGGGTGGTAAGAAAGCTCAAAATCATAGTCCATTAGGACTTCTATCCACCTTCGCTGCCTCAGATTCAATTCCTTCTGAGTGAACAAATATTTGAGACTCTTGTGGTCTGAGAAGAGCTCAAGTCTAACTTCATATAGATAGTGCCTCCAAATTTTCAAAGCATAGACCACTGCCGCCAATTAGAAGTCATGAGTTGGATAATTGCGCTCATGCTCCTTAAGCTGCCTAGAAGCATAAACCACAACTCTACCTCCCTGCATAAGAACACAGCCAAGCCCAATCTTTGAAGCATCCGTGTAGATAGAGAAAGGATCTACACTATTGGGAAAAACAAGCATTGGCGTTGAGGTCAAACGAGTCTTCAGCTCCTGGAACGCCTTTTTACAAGCCTCTGACCATTCAAATGTCACTGCCTTCCTTGTCAGCCTTGTCAAGGTAGCCGCAATAGAAGAGAAACCCTCTATGAATCTTCTTTAATAGCCAGCCAAGCCAAGAAAACTCCTAATATCCGCAGATGATCTCGGTGTCTCCCAGTCAAGGACAGCTTCCACTTTATCCGGATCCACAGACACACCATCGCTAGAAATGACATGTCCCAAGAAATTGACCTCCTTCATCCAGAAGTTGCACTTGCTGAACTTAGCATCAGCTTGTGCTCCCTCAAGATATCCAGCACAGTCCTCAAATGCTCTCTATGAGTCTCCTCATCAGGTGAGTAGATCATCACATCATCAATGAAGACAACTAGAAAAGAATCCAGAAACTACCGAAATACCCCATTGATTAAGTCCATGAAAATAGCTGGAGCATTTGTCAAACCAAAGGGCAAGACAAGAAACTCATAATGACCATATCTCATCCTAAAAGCAGTCTTAGCAGAATCCTCCGGCTTAATTCGGAGTTGATGATAGACAGAACGAAGATCGATCTTAGAAAACACTGAAGCTCCTCGCAACTGATCAAACAAATCATCACTATGAGGTAAAGGATACTTGTTCTTGATAGTCACAGCCTCATCAATCCATCCTTCTTCTTCACAAAGAGAACATGTGCTCCCCATGGCGATACACTCAACTGGATGAAACCCATATCAAGCAATTCTTGTAGCTGCCTCCTCAACTCTACCAATTCCGCTTGTGCCATACGATAAGAAGCAATGGAAATAGGTGCTGTGCCAGGTACTAACTCAATGCAAAACTCTATCTCCCTTACAGGGGGAAACCAGACAAATCCTTGGTAAAGACATCGCTGAAATCTCGAACTACATCAATATCTTCCACAGACAAGACCTTCTTCAAATCCTCGCACTAGCAAGAAAACCATCACATCCCTTGCTCAACATCTGGGGTGCCTTCAGAGCAGAAATCACAAACTTGCCCGACATGTTCTTGGGTAGAGGATGAACAAACTCCTCCTTGCCAGGAATCCGAAAAATAATTAGTTTCCTCTTGCAATCCATAAGAGCATAATGCTCCTCGAGCCAGTGTAAGCCCAAGATAGCATCATAATCGTTCATCTTCAGCAAATAGAAACTACCAAGTAAAACTTGCTCCTCAATTCTCACATGAAGTGAAGAAAAACACTGCTCGGTCAAAATAGTTCCTACTGGAGTATGCACAGACACGGGAACCTCCAACTCTTCCAGAAGCAGACCATTCTCCGTCATCAAAACCTTGGCAAATCTCTCGGAAATAAAATTATGCGTAGCACCAGTATCAAACAAAACTCTAGCATGCATTCCCATAATAAAAATCATACCTTCTGTGACGTGGTCCACCAACTTTGCCTCGTCTCTCGCCAAAGCGAACACTCAAGCCTGAGCCATCGGTCTCCCTGCTGCTCTTGGTGTTGGTCTCACTGCTGATGGTGCTACTGCCACTGCAGTCTGCTGCGCCATCTTCGGACAATCTCTGATCTTGTGGTTCTTGTCACCACACCTCAACCATCTCCCGGAAATCACCCAACAAACCTCACCTCCATGGTGCTTCCCACACTGAGTAAACAAAGCCTTATCTGCAACTGTGTCTCCACCTGGTGTCGGTGCAGCCAATCTCGCTGGTATCACTGCTCTCTGCTAGAAAGCTGGGGCCTTCTTCTTTCTGTCCTGACGCTAGAATGCTGATGCTGACCTCTTCAAAGAAGCCCTCCTCTCCTCTAGGTATACCTCCATCTCTACCTTCTGCATGCAAGCTGCTGACAAAGCGAACGATGCCCTAAAGCCACCAGTCTCGTCCTCAAGGACGGCTTCAACCCCCTGATGAACTTCTTTACTTTCCTCCGCTCATCTTCCACAATGTGGGGCGCATACTTGGATAGCTCCGCGAACCTCGCCTCGTACTTAAGTACGCTCATTGACCCCTCAGTCAATGTCAGAAACTCATGCTCCATACGGTCCTGCACATGCTCCGGAATGTATTTCGCCCTGAACAAATAGACGAACACAGCCCAAGCAACCTCTAAAGCTCCATCTGCAAACTGTATGTGTAACACTGAGGACCACCACACATCGACACGCTCCTGATAAAGAATGCAAATACAGCTAAGGGTACACCATAAACAACACACATAAACATTCTTAAACCATTCTTTACCTACAGCATATATGTAGCCATAAAACATTTACCGATGTAGTACTCTTGTTCCGGAGATGCTGAACCTTTTGGTCAAGAATAGCTACTGGTTACTCCACATACGACAGATTTGGCTGAATCTCCACTGGCTCGTGACTTATCACATGAGATGGATCTCGAACATATTTCTTGAGCATAGATACGTGGAAAACAGGATGAACACTATCCAAAGATGGGGGTAAAGCTAGCTCATATGCCACGTTGCCCAGTTGTCTGAGAATCTCATACGGGCCAATGAATCTAGGGCTTAACTTACTATGCCTGCCAAACCTGACTACACCACGAGTAGGTGATATCTTCAAGAAGACATGCTCACCGGCCTCGAACTCTAGATCCTTCCTCCTGTTGTCGGCGTAGCTCTTCTGCCTATCCTGCGCCGCAACAAGCCTCTTCCTAATCAACTAAATCTTTTCCGAAGTCTCCTGAAGTAACTCCGAACCGATCAACTGCCTATCGCCGGTCTCCTCCCAACATAAAGGAGATCTGCAAGGCCTTCCATACAACACCTCAAATGGAGCCATACCAATGCTCGCATGGAAGCTGTTGTTGTATGCGAACTCCACTAAAGGTAGATGATGCTCCCAATCATCCTTGCAATCCAGCACACACGCTCTCAACATATCCTCGAGCGTCTGGATAGTCCTCTCAGACTGTCTATCTATCTGGGGATGAAACGCCGAACTGAGCTTCACCTCCGAACCTAACGCATCCTGAAGACCCTTCCACAATCTCGAAGTAAATCTCGGATCTCGATCCAAAATGATCGACTTCGGCACACCATACAATCTAACCACACTACTAACATACAATCTAGCTAAACTCTCAACCAATTGCTTCTTCTTCATAGGTAAGAAATGCGCAGTCTTCGAGAATCTATCTACAACTACCCAAATCGAGTCATTGCCCCTTCTAGATCGAGGCAAACCCGAAACAAAGTCCATAGTGGCAGCTTCCCACTTCCATACTGTGATCTCCATCCTTTGCATAAGGCCGGATGGTCGTTGTCGCTCGGCCTTCACTTGTTGACATACTAAACACCGGGATACATAATCTGCCACATCCCTCTTCATGCCAGACCACCAAAAGAACCTCTTCAAATCCTGGTACATCTTAGTGTTACCCGGATGAATAGAGAATCGTGATCTATGAGCTTCTGCTAACACATGCTCACAGACATCTACAAGGTCAGGGACACACACTCCGTGATGGAATCTAATCACGCCATCCTCATCACGAGCAATGTCTGCCTTGCCCACTAACTCTTTGAGTCTAGGGTCGGCTTTCTGTTGCTCGATCACCTCATCCAAAACCGAGGACCTAAGAGATAACTGAGCTACAAAAGCCTAGCATAGCGATGGCTCTAACTCAGTCAACGCACAAGCCGCATCCTCCAACATCTTCCAGTCCTGCTAGAGAGATGGTCTCTTCCTACTCAGGGCATCAGCTACGACATTCGCCTTCCCAGGTTGATACTGAAGGTCGAAGTCATAGTCCTTCAAGAATTCAATCCATCTTCTCTGCCTCAGGTTTAATTCCTTTTGGGAGAGAAGATACTTCAAGCTCTGGTGGTCGGTGAACACCTCAAATCTGACACCATAAAGATAGTGCCTCCAGATCTTTAGTGCATGAATCACTGTTGCAAGCTCCAAATCATGAGTTGGATAGTTCTTCTCATACTCCTTCAACTGACGAGAAGCATATGCCACTACCCTTCCTTGCTGCATTAGCACACAGCCTAAGCCAATCGGAGACACATCCGTGTAGATAGCAAAACCCTCTACACCGCTCAGCAAGACTAACACCGGAGCTGACGTGAGCTTAGTCTTCAACAATTGAAAACTACTCTCACACTTCTCGGACCAGACAAACTTCACACCGTTTCTGGTGAGCTGAGTCAATGGGGTGGCGATGGATGAAAATCCCTCAATGAATCGCCGATAGTAACCAGCCAAACTGAGAAAACTACGAATCTCTGAAGGGATCTTGGGAATCTTCCAATCCGTAACTGCCTGGACCTTTGCTGGATCAACTGCTACACCAACACCGGAGATAACATGCCTGAGGAAATGAACCTCGCGCAACCAGAAATCGCATTTGCTGAATTTAGCAAACAGCTTATGCTCACGAAGAACCTCTAAGACTACCCTCAAATGCTCACGGTGTGTGGCCTCGTCCGGAGAGTAGACCAGCACATCATCAATGAACACTACAACAAAGCTTTTTAAATAAGGCCTAAACACCCTGTTCATGAGATCCATGAATGCTGCAGGGGCGTTGGTCAACCCGAAAGGAAGAACCAAAAACTCATAATGTCCATAACGTGTTCTAAATGCCGTCTTGGACACATCCTCACTCCTAATCCTCAACTGATGATAACCAGATTGCAAATCAATCGTAGAAAAGACTGATGCATCTTACAACTGGTCAAACAAATCATCAATGCGAGGCAAGGGATACATGTTCTTCACTGTCACTTGGTTTAGCTTTCTATAATCGATGCATAACCTATGTGATCCATCCTTCTTCTTTACAAATAAGACAGGTGTGCCCCAAGGGGAAACACTAGGGCGAATAAATCCCATATCTAGCAACTCTGGCAACTGCCTCCTTAACTCGGCTAACTCTGCAGGTGCCATCCGATATGGAGCCTTCGAGATAGGAGAGGTGCCCGGAAGCAACTCTATGGTGAACTCTATCTCTTTATACAGTGGCAATCCAGATAAATCATCGGGAAAAACGTCTGGAAAATCCTACACTACCTTGATCTCTACAAGAGTAGGTGACTCATCAGCCTCAGGCACTAACACCACGCTGGCAAGAAAAGCGTCACAACCCTTGTTTACCATGCGCATCACCTTCATGGAAGAGATGACAAACTTTCCCGCCAAGTTCCTTGGCAAGGAATCAGAGAACTCATCCTCACCATGAATGCGGAAAACAATCCTCTTTCTACGACAATCTACTAACGCATAGTGCTCCTCTAGCCAATCCAGACCAAGAATAACATCATAGTCCTTCATCTTTAGCAAGAAGAAACACCCTTCTAGGACTCTATCCTCAATGCACACAGGTAACGACGGAATGCACTTCCTAGTCGATATCGTACCCGCAGGTGTGTGTACAGACAGAGGGACCTCTAACTCCTCAGACTCAATGGCTGACTCTAGAGCTAACTTCCTAGCAAACCGCTCGGAAATGAACGAGTGAGTGGCACCCGTATCAAACAAAACCCGAGCGTGCACACCTACAAGTAAAACCGTGCCTTCGGTGACATGCTCCGCCTGCTCGGTAACCTCTCGTGCTAGAGCAAACACTCGAGCTGGAGATCGAGGCCTTCCTGGTCTTCCTGTAGCTAGCGCTGCTGCTGCTATCGCTGTTGGGGCTGGCGCTCTACGTTGGACTCCCTGCTGAAGTCTTGGACAATCCTTGATCTTGTGGTCGCTGCTTCCGCACTTCAAGCATTTCCCTGCAATCATCCAACACTCCGTACCACCATGTGTCTTCCCGCAATGGGGACACTCCTTCTTCACACCAGGGGAACGTTGAGAAGGTACCTGTGCACTGCTGGTTGTTACTGGACGCTGCGGTGCCTGGTACACTACTTTCTTCTTGTCCTGTCGCTGGAACGTAGCAGCAGGCCTCTTCTGCGAAACCTTCTTCTCCTCGAGATACTGCTGCATCTCGCCCTCCTGTCTACAAGTAACACTAAGTGCCTCATCGAAGGTACGATGGTCAAACGCCACTATCCTCATCCTCAGTGATGGCTTCAGGCCCATCACGAACTTCTTTGCTTTCCTGCGCTCATCTGTCACGATATGAGGTGCATATTTAGATAATTCTGCAAACCTGGTCTCATACTCGAGCACGGTCATGGAGCCCTGAGTCAAGGAGAGGAACTCCTACTCCATCCTGTCCTGGATATGCTCGGGGATGAATTTGGCCCGAAAGAGCCTCACGAACTCGTCCCAAGCCACGTCAATAGCTCCGTCCTCGAATCGGGTACGCAGTAAGGAAGCCCGCCACACATCAGCTCTCTCCTATAACATAACCTTCATAAGCACCAACTAAACAACTTCAACTTAACAGGGGATATAAACAAATAAAACTAGCACATACCTGTAGCATATAGGTGGCTAAAGTAACCTTATCATCGTCCGCACACCTAATATCCCGGAAGATCTTCTCGATCTCCCTGATCTAGCTTTCTGCTAGGAACGGATCGCTCTCCACCTTAAAAGAGGGTGGCAGCATCCTCTTGAATCTTTCCATGATGGAAGGTCCACCATGGTCCTGAGCTGGAACTTGAGCCTGCTACATCAAACAACAAATAATACACATTCAATATAACATCATCCAATTAAATAAAACAGACTACACTTTGATTGATTATGCTAACCTGAGCCTCCAACTGAGCCTGGAGTGCAGCCTGGGTGTGGACCTGCGTCTGCATGGCCTGCACCAAACCTTGCATGAACACTCCATAATCCACAGGCAGCGGTGGGGGAAGTACAGGACCCTGTGGTGCCGGGGCCCTCCACCTGCTCCTCACGCCTCTGCTAGCTCTCATGAGCAGGCACACCACCACGTCTACGTCTCGAAGCCATGGCTGCAATAAATTTCAGCCACCATTAGAGCTATGCTATTTAATTTCCTAACCATTTTTCTTATATATTTTCCACTCATTATTAATGTTTTCTACACATGTAGACATTCCTATGTAGACTTAGCATCTAATGGGGATGATGACTAATATATATGTTCATGTGCAATCTCAACCGGTTTCTCTGATACCAACCTCTGCGACGACCGTCCTTATACCGGTACGATTATACCAATCCACGTCGGTATAGTGAGTCCCGTCACAGTGGGACATTTATCCAACACTAGTACACATGGCTGAGATGCTCATAAATATAGATACAAAGTAGCGGAAGTAAAAGAACTACTTGTCATTTCATTTCATCATCCACATTTAACATAGATGGTTCAAATAACAATTTTTATGAGAACTAAAGTCCACAAAAATAAAAGGCTAAAATCAGATTACATAGCTTGTCCACAATTTCATAATGTTTCAATTACAATGCCTCAACTACATACTATGAAAGCAAAAGTCACAACGTCGACTCCACCAAGCTACTCGCCACGCTTGGAGTCACTCTCCACTATCTCCTCCAAAGGTGTCGGGTCACCAACTAAACTTGTACGCCAAAGCAAGGAGTGAGTCTAAAAGACTCAGCAAATAACTCCATACACATCATTCATGCATACATCACAGTAGGTTCTACATTCCAATTCACGAAGCAAAACATATAGCATGCTTGAACATTGATAAGAGACAACCTATCATGGTATTTCTACAAAATTTAAAACATATGGTACATGACTTAAGACATTCCAAAATAAATATCCTATCACATGCTTACTACACATTCAATCACATTAAGCTACAACATGATAGCAACTAACATGGGATTCTCGCATGCATAAAAGGAAACATTCCTATCATGGTTTCTACACATTCTTGCACATGCACACTATCATTTCATACACTTTAAGGTTGCTGTTATAACATTATTTTACATTAACATATCATGGATCACAATTTCACAATCTAACACATTGGTTTCACATGCTTGTACAATTAGTCATTCACATAGTTCTCTTTTTACACATTGCACGTTTACACATATTCACACTACACAATTTACACATATTCACATTCACATTTCACAATTTAGTGCCGTGACACATAGTCCAAACCACCATTAGAAGGACACATCACATACACATAACACATAGACGCCACCTAGGCAACACAGTGACGACTCTTGGACTGCGCAGACCGGGAGAACAAGTCTCCACTCTAACCAGTGGTACTTGTCCACCCCCAGGATTTCATCCTAATGCCCTTAGGATCTTAACACATTGAACCTTCCCATGGGGACTTTTCCATGGTACGGTTCCATGGCCCTCTATGGAAGCACTGTCACACATGGCACATTCTTACACATTACACATTCCGATTTTAACACACATATTACACATGATATACACATGTCTTTACATTTTCTCACTTATACACATGGCTCTGTTTTCCTATTCATGATACGACTGCTAACAGAAATCAAACATTCAGTACCTTACACTAATTAGGTTGAAACATACATAATCAACCATGTTCATATTAGCATGCGTTGAACACTCATTTTCGCATGGAAATTTTATAGATTACTCTACAGTTATCCAAATAACATGAGAATTTATCCACAGACTAATTTTAGGGTTATGATCACACATGCAAATTTTCATATTTTTCTGAGTCATATTACATTTACAGAAATTAAAACATTCAATCGCATGCCATTTATAATTCAATTTATCATGGAACATAACATGAATGTTCGATTTGACCATTCACAGGTCTGTACCTATCATTCATAATGTCATAGTAATTTTCCTAGAAAGTTTTGCACAACATACAATTTTCTGATGTTTTAAAACAATCTAGGCATGCTCTCTATTTTCTAATACAAAAATTATAACAAGTTTCATAGTCATGGAAAAAATACCAAATTTTCGGGACATGGACTGTCATGCATTTACATCATCTGGAAATTTTATGGAAGTCAAATTACACATGGATCATGCAAACAGTAAGCTACCATACCCATGATCTTCATTTCACATGCATTTCACATAATTCTAACAACTTAGATAAATCACAAAAAAGTATAAAAGTCTCACAAACACATTTCATTAACCATATTACATAACATATAGTGTTTACAATATATCCTCATGCGAAAACACATCATAAGTTTATCATATAGGAGGAGAGAACAGCTCATTGTTCTGTCCTGAAGAACTTAACGGCACAGTCTGGCCGTTAAAGGAGATTAACGGCAATATCGTTGGCCTCTAATCGAAGAGCTTGAGGGCAAGGTATCTTGCCATCAAGTTCTGGTCTGTGCAAAAAGACAGACTGAGCTCCAAATACAAGAAGAATGGGGTAATCCAGGACACGATAAAATCTCATAAAAATGATAGAAACCTCCTAGACACATACATGGAGGAAGTGGGTTGGTTACTTGCCTCTTGTAAAATCTCCAAAGGGGTCACAGTTGCTGTTGAAGCTCTCCTTGGCAGTCCCAAGAAGCCTCCAAAACACCTTCTCTCCGTCTTCTGTGGTGTTGTAGCTTCCAGTCCGAGGTCGGGGAAGCCTCCTCCTATGTCCAAGCTAGCTTCTAGTCGCTGTAGATCGCCGGATGAAGCTCCAAACCGCCAGATCTGAGCTCTCAAAGCTTAGGTTTTCTGACAGGGCTTAGGGTTTCTCTCCTTCTCCTTGCAAAGAGCCACAAGAAGGTATTTGGGTTACAAAGAGTGGTTTGTTTATAGGAGAGAGACCTCTCAACTCACGCAGGGGTTGATGTGAAGGCTTGAGAGCCGTTGTGGACATCTCCCCAATGGTTGACGTAGCTTGCCCCCGGAATTTTGGGGTCTGCAGTGCATGCATGTCAGTCATATTAACGTCCACATCGACGGCCGTTTATTTAAGTATTAACGTCCAACGATATGGACGTTGACTATCATGGACGTCCACCATGTTGACGCCAATTGGCCCTTCGGCCAGAACTTAAAAACATGCAGAAACCATGCGTACGATGTATATATATATATATATACAGGCAATATATGTGGTATAGTATACACACCATCACATATGCAAACATACAATATTTATAACCTATTTACACACATGTACACATAAGTATCACTAGCTAATACGTACGTAGATATTTACATACATGCACACACAAGCATGAATTATCCACACATGAAATAAAACAACAAAATTCGAGGGCCTTACATTTGCCATGAAATTATTTCATAATACATCTGGTAATTTATGTAATTAAATTACCATATTTTAAATATACTTGTCTATTATTTCTCGTGATGTTTTGGGAATACCAATATCGACACTCCACTGTTCTCGAACTTCTCTAGAATGTCGAGCACTTATTTCTATATACACACTTTCTTGACTTGGATGAACTCTCCGTCGGATACTCCTTCTGCCGGACTAGTAAGTCTTTGTTCAAGGCCTCCGTAAGTCTCCTCTGTCCATGGATTCCCACATGGTCGACGAGCCGGTTGTACCCTTACACCTATTACACCCTTTAGGGATCAATATGGTCCAAACGGCTATTAGAAATTCACTCTCGTCTTGAATCATGCCGGACCTCTTGACCTGTGCTTAACATGGCCAGTGGTTAGGTCGTGAGTTCTGCCTGACTGCCAACACCATGTGCGCGTGTTGTGCAAGTGTTACTATCACTCGTTACTCGACGTTTCATGTGCAAGGTCCACTAACTCTCATCTACACTCTATTCGCTCATCTATTCACGTTCACTCTTCTATCTCGTCTATTCATCTAGTGCTCTCATCTACTTCTTGGTACTCTATATTGGCCATTGACTGATTGTCTAAAGATAAATAATATATCCAATGCCTGGAAATATATAAAGGGCCCAATCTGGTCCTGGGATGTGCGCCCAAAAGTGCTAGTGCCTATGGGAGTTAAATGATCAGAGTGTTTGGCATTACACTCAAGTGCAATCTATCTTGACTATCTAAATGACAATCAAAAGTGCTATATTCTCTCGTTGTCCATTGACAACAAAGTGCTATACTATACTCGTTGTGCTATTACTATACTTGTGCTATTGTGCTATGGCCATCCTGCTATTGCTGTGCTATTCTCGACACTTGTGCTATTTTTGGGAAGTCTATATTTGGAAAGTTGTACTATTTCGTTCACGTGCTATCTTGCTATCTTTTACCTGACTCTCTCTCTCTCTATCATTACTTACTCTGCCCTTAATGCGTTAACTATTTAAAGCCTACTTGACTATTGAGATTTAAGTCCTACTAGATGTTATCGCTCACCCTGCGTTATTTTTCGTTGTGTTCTCAGGTGAGACCGAGGATGAACCATACACTCAAGACGACGGGAACGACCTGGAGTGATGTCATGAGTACCCTAGCGTCCTATTGCTATGTTTAGCGTTGTAGTAGTTAGGTTTGAAGTTTAGTCTTTTGTCTTCTTTCAATGTAATTGGGCCCTATAGATTGACTCTGATATTAGTGGTTGTAACTAGGCATTGGAAAGTATTAATGAAATGAATTTGCTTTAGTATTATTCGTTGCCAAATGGTTTGATGTCTAGTATTCGCTCTATACCCTTTACTTGCAACTGCTCGTGTTTCGATATTCCGCGTCGGGGCATGACAGTTGGAGTAAGAGGACTCATAACCTTTCCAGAGATACTCAGTAATGGAATGTTTGAGCATCAGGCAGTCTGAGTGATCTTTTGGGTAAGCTGCTGCCCACTGATCTTTAGTAAATCTCTCAGACTCGGCAAAACAATTCTGAAAATCTATCATGTGCTGAGAATTCATTGGAGCATGCATGAGGACAAATCTATGGAAGGACAGACTGAGGTTGTACTTTATTCTAAATCTTGCAGCTATTCTAATGTGTCTGTTGAATTAAACCTTGGCAAACTATTTTCTAGATGATATGACTCCTATTAGACTGGGATGCAGTCCAGAGGGTAATCCAACCACCATAGAAGGTGTGATCTCTCTTTACCCATGAATTAGCATCTCCCACTGGCCTTTATTCACAGCAGGTGAGCCCATCCTGAATCTTGCTTCATTGAACTGCTTCATCCTTGTGTACTTGGTCTGGAGCTCTCTTAGGAGGTTGCCAAAAAGATCAAAAAAATCTAAGGTTATGGTGAAAGGGAATATGCATAAACTGATTTCTATCCTGAGTGGCTTGGAATTTAGAGGCTTCATCTCGGTAGAGTTTTAAGAAATTAGTAGGGGAGAGAATGCAGTTTTTCTAGGCGATGAGATTTACATCAGCCAACAGTACTTGGGAGTATTGAATTAACGAAGGAAGCTAGTCTTCGAATGTATATCGTGGCATCTCATGGACTTCAAGAAAGACTTTGATGGACCGGAATTCCTTGAAGAGGTTCATGTGATGTTCAGAATGGTGTATGAAAGAATACAAGAAAGGAGAAAGAAGGGTGCTAGGGGTTGTCTTTGAATTGGCGCCCTACTCTTGAGGATAGTACTACACTAGGTACAATCTCAGTAAGTGAAAGAGTGGATCTTCCAGAAGAAGGAGTAGAAGAAGTAGGGAGAGAAGAAAAGAAATGAGGAGCTAGAGTATGAAGAGCGGGTATGTTTGCCTTGGAAGGCTGGAAAGTGTACATCAGAGGATACATAGAGAGTGAAATACTTGTGGAAGAAGGATTTTGTTCTTCTGGTTGAGAACTAGATGGAGAAGGATTAGATGAAGTAGAGAGAATAGGTTGACAAGGAGGTGGAGGTTGTTGTTCAACAATGGGAGGAGTAGGATCAGTAGTGGCAGTAGGAGGACTTGGATCAATAGAAGGAGAGAAAATGGTTAAGGGCTAAGAAGGGATGACTGGTTGATCAGGTTTATGGAGTTTCCTTCTAACCCTCCTCTTAAAATTCTTGACCTTGGGATCGGCATCTACATCCATAGGTGGATCCTGAGACTCCAGAGGCTGCTCAGACACTAACTCCTTCTGCTATGGTGGCTGCTGCTGCATTTGATCTAGCTCAACTGTCGGAATATCTGACTGTGCAGGCACTTCCTTAAGCTACTACTGCTACTGCTCCTCTTGTTGTGCAGTTGGGGGAGCAAGAGACTTATTCTGGGTTTACATGAAATTATATGTGATGATTGTTTTTGATGATGAACAATTGATAAGCAATACATGAGTACACTTCATGAACCATGCAAACACATGTTCAACTTGATCATTTAAATGTTCACGTTATCTCACAAACAATCGTCTTACATGTAGGTGAGATTGCACAAAAGACAGTGTGTTAAAACAAGAGCAAAAAGGTCAAGAAAAGCTCAAAAGACAAGCACCTGTGGACAGCTACTTAGCTGTCTGTCGATAGAAAACTACAGACAGAAATCACAGGTTCTGAACATAGCCATCTGTCGACAGATCTCAGTCGACTGTCGACAGCTACCTACAGGAAAACCCTTCCCGAAAGTTCAGAGACCTGTCAAATGCAAATCTATCTCTAGATGTCGACAGATGATCTAAGGCCTGTCGACAGACGTAAAAAGAATCTCAATATGAGATCTCCATATGTTTCCTATGTGGGTGTTTCTTTGTTCCACGACTCTCTATACTTGAACACCCATATAAAAGGAACTCTTTGTAGTTAATTTTGTACACACGCAGCCACCATCCAATACCCTAAGGAAATCCAATAGAAGAAGTCTCTCTGCTGCTCTGCTTCAACCTGCCGCCCAGAAATCATGAAGATTTGTCTTCCAAGCGTAGGTGAAGTCTGCTCGTCAGTGATTCAAGCTTCTACATCAATTTGAAACTGTCAAGATGAAGTTTGAAGATCATCAAGACGACCTGTAGAAGATTTATACATAAGGATTTGATTCTCCAACTCAGAACCCTTCTAAGTCTCTGTTTTCACTTCTATGTGTGTGGTTGTGGATCAAGTGATTCTTGTACTTGATCTACGTGGTTTGTGTTGATCTGATCGTGGTTTCACATCAGACAACTTGTGTGTGTGAGTTGTAGTGTTGAACTAGCTCATAAGTAGTGCTTCTACATGTGTGTGTGGATGGTGGACGTAGGATACACAAGTTGTGTACTCCGAATAACCTTAAAACCTCGTGTCCTGTGGTTTGCACGTCTTTACGTTAGATGTTTGGTAGGCACGTTGTTTGCACACACGCTAGAACAATTGCTACTCTATCAATCTACAACAAACACATCTAAATTTAATTTACACTATGTTGCAAGTCTCAAAGTTGTGTTTTTCATCAAAAGAAGGTGATAGTAATTTTTAATTGGTAGTAATCTATTCAACCCCCCTTCTAGATTACTATATAGCATAATTCCGCAACCTTTCAATTGGTATCAGAGCGAGGTTTCTCCGATTGACTACTGTATTTATTTGATCTTACGATCAGGAGAGTCTCGATCATATGGAATCTAATAAGGGGTACATGGCTGAAGGACACTCAGTGTAAGGCCCTCGAATTTTCGTCGCATTAATTGTATTTGTATGTGTATATTTGTGCCTGTGTATGTATATACATATTTACGTACGTATTAATTAGTACAATTACGTGTGCATGTGTTTATACTAGATGTAAATAATGCATGTATTGAATGGTGATAGTATGGATACATTACCATATACATATTGCATGTATATATGCATGACATGCATAGTTTTCTGCATGATTTAGAGTTCTGGCCGAAGGCCAGATTGGCGTCAACCCCTAGCCGTTGAGGTGGTGTCAACGTCCACCCATGGACGCCAACACTAATCCTGGCGTCTAATGATCTGGACGCCTATTTCTCTGACCTGCATGCGTTGCAGAGCCAGAAATTCTGGAAACAAGGAAGCCCACCCATTGAGGAGCTGTCTCCAATGGCTCTGAGAGCCATCTTGTCACCTTGTGAGTGGGAGAGAGGCCTCTCCCATATGTTGAACCCGGATCTGCCTTCCCCAACCCTCTCTTCGCCCTTTTGCAAGAGAGAAACCAGAGGAGAAAACCCTAGTTCTGAACTGAGGAAAAAACCCCCACTTTGCACCCAAAGATCCGACCCTCTAAAGCTGGATCCGGCCATCTTCCTCGACAAAAAGCTAGCTGGAGTGAAGGAGAAGACTTCCCCGGCCGTACCTTGGAGCCATCTTCATCCAAGAGCCCGGAGGAAGGAGATCTTGGAGGACTGTTTGCAACTTCTTGGGACTGCCCAAGGAGAGCTTCTCCGAGCATTTAGACCCATTGGAGCATTTCTCTAAAGGCAAGTAACCTAACCATAACGTCCCTGTATGTGTCTAGGTCGATTGTACAATTTTTATGAATTTTTCCTCGTGTCCTAGACCCCCACTTTCACCCCATCTTTGGAGCTTGGGTCTGTGTTCTGCACAGACCCGACATTAACGGCAATGTCCCTTGACGCTGAGATCATGCTTGGCGTCCATCGACTGTGCCGTTAACACTGAATAAGCGGCCAGAGACTGCTGCCAAGTTCTTCAGGACAGAACTGAAACTTGTTCTCTCTTCTTATATGATTAATTTCGATGGGTTTTTTCCGTGATGAGGATATATGGTAGCCCTATACACTATGTATACTAGTAAATGTGGTGTTTGGATGGATGAGTGTGCATGGTGGTGAATGATAGAAGTTATTTTGTTCCATGAAATTACAAGCATGATTAGTTGTTAATCTTGTCAATCTACTGTTGCATGGTTTAGGATTTGCCTGTATGACCAAGTTTGTGAGGATCATGCATGTATGAATCAGCCCTATTATGAAAATTGAGATTTTGCCATGCTTGTGTAAATTATTGGAGGTGTTGTTTGGGAAATAGGAATTTTACATAAGTTATGATAAATCCTTGGTACACTAGGCATCACCCCATAAATTGAAGAATAATTTCTGTAGCTCTATACATGTAGAGTTTAGACAATAGCTTGCTAGAATTGTGACTTGTGTATGATTCCATATTGACTTGAATTACGAATGGCATGAAAAATGAATGTTTGATTTTCTGTAAATTCATTTTAACTCAGAAAAATCTGAAAATTGTATGAAGGGTCCTAAACTCGAAATTAGTTTGTGATTAAAATTTCAGGCCATTTGGACCAGAGCACAATGGCTTATGAAATTTTCATGAAAAATGTGAAATTGATGCATGTCATTGTAAAATGAGTTGATTCTTGTTTAATCCAACTTGATTAATGGAATTACCTGCTTGTTAATGTCTGAAATCTGTAGTGTCATGATAGGAAAACAGAGAATGTGCATGTGAGTGAGAAAGTAAATGAATTGAGAGTGACATGTGTCAAACTATGTGTAAAATCGGTAAAAATGTGTAAATGTGCCAAGTGTGACATTGCTTCCACAGAGGGCAGTGGAACCGTATCAGGGAAAAGTCCCCCCTGAGAAGGTTCAATGTGTAAGTGACCCTAAGGGCATTAGGGGGAAATCCTGGAGGTGGACAAGTACCACTGGTGAGGGTGGAGACTTGTTCTCCCGGTCTGCGCAGTCCAAGAGTCACCATTGGAATGCCTTGATGGCGTCTATGTGTAATGTGATTTGTATATGTCCTTCTTTGGTGGTTAGGACTATGTGTCATGGCACCTAAAATGTGTAATGTGTAATGTGTAATGTGTATGTGTTCATGTGTTAATGTGTAAGTGAACAATGTGAAATGTGTATGTGTAAAGTGCAACCATGTGAAAAGGGAAGCTTGTGTAGAGAAAATGTGCAACTAGAAATGTGAGAATATGACATTGAAATCCATGTGAGACAAATCTGAAACCATTTGAAATCAGTAATTCCATGTTGTTATCATCATGTTTATATGTGCAAAAATGTCTAGAACCCATGTTAGGTATAATTGATGAGCACGTGTACAAAATGGCATGATTGATTGTTCATATGGTATGTTTTAAACAACATTGTAGCTCTCATGTGTAGGTTTACAGCCATTAAACCATGTGAAACTAGCAACTTAAAGCATGTGAAAATGTCTATGTATGTGCTTAGGAACATGTAATATCCATGCTAGTTGTGCTTTCCCTTCATATATGCACAGTGTTCATGTTGGTAGCTCTCATGTCTTGGTTCTTTAAAGGCAAAATTTCACGAGTAAATTGAATAGAGAGCATGTGATAGGTGAGTTTTATTCTTAGAAATCTGAAAGCATGATCCATGTATTAAATTGTAGAACCTTCATGATAGGTTGCAACTTTCAAATGACTAGCATGCCATATGTTGAAATTTGTGAATATGCATGTAGAAACCGCTATGACTTATACGCGTATGTTATGAGTAGTGTTGCTTGCTGAGTCTTTAAGACTCACTTCTTGCTTCGGCGTACAGGTATAGACGGTGACGAGACTCTCGTGGAGGAGACGGTAGAGACGGACTCCGAGCGCGGAGTTTAGATTGTTGGAGCAGTTGCACCCTTTGTGCTTTCATAGTATGTAAAAGCAACATTGTACTAGAACTATCATGAGAAAATTGTATAAGTGTGGACATTGTGTACTTAAATTTCAGCAATTTAATTATGTGAACTTTTAGCTCTTAACGTAAATTGCAAATATAATGTATGTTTAATGTGGATGATGAATGAATGAAGACAGTTGTCTTTTACTTCCGCTACTCTGTTTGTATATTCGCGTGTATCTCAGTTGTTTGTATCGTTTGGGTAAATGTCCCACTGTGACGACTCTCGCTATACCGACGTGGGTTGGTATAACCGTACTGGTATAATGAAGGCCATCACAGAGATTGGTATCAGAGAGATCGGTTGAGATTGCACATGAATATACCTAAGTCATCATCGCCATTGCATGCTAAGTATGTACACATGTGTAGAAAACACTAATAAGAAGTGAAAGATAGATAAGAAAATGGTTAGAAAACTTAGTAACCTAGCTCTAATGGTGGCTGAAATTTTATTACAGCCATGGCTTCGAGAGGTAGGCGTGGTGGAGTGTCGGTCCGTGAGGACGAGCCGCGACGTGATGAGCAGGCGGAGCAACAGGCCCCAACACCACGAGGCCCTGTACTTCCCCCACCTCCGCCTATGAATTACGGAGTATTCATGCAAGGTCTGGTGCAAGCCATGCAGACGCAGGCTCATACCCAGGCAGCACTCCAGCCACAGTTGGAGGCCTAGGTAGAATAATGAAACAACTAGTAGTTGCTATTTAAATTGCATGATATTGTGTTTATTGTGTATTGCCTATTGTTTAATGTAGCAGGCTCAGGCACCAGCTCAGGACCACGGTGGACCTCCCATCATGGAGCGATTCAAGAGGATGACCCCACCCTCTTTTAAGGGGGAGACTGATCCATTAATGGCAATAAGTTGGCTAAGGGAGACAGAGAAAATCTTCCGAGCCATCAGGTGCCCTATGAGGATAAGGTGACATTAGCCACCTACATGCTACAGGTAGACTTTTAATTTTGTATGTTTGTATATTCTGCTTAATTTAGAATTTGTTAGTTGGTGCTTATGAAGGTGTATTGCAGGAGAGAGTGGATGTATGGTGGTCCTCCCTAATACGTACACGCTTTGAGGACGGAGCAGTAGACGTGGCGTGGGATGCGTTCGTGAGGCTCTTTCGAGCCAAGTTCGTCCCAGAGCATATCCAGGACAAAATGGAGCAGGAATTTCTCTCCCTGACGCAAGGCTCCATGACTGTACTGGAATACGAGGCAAGGTTTTCTGAACTTTCTAAGTATGCACCGCATATCGTAGAGGATGAGCGCAGGAAGATGAAGAAATTCGTGATGGGACTCAAGCCATCACTGCGGACGAGACTCGTGGCGTTTGACCACTGCACGTTGGACGAGGCCCTCAGTGCTACCTGCAGGCAGGAGGGAGAAATGGAGCAATATCTGGAGGAAAAGAAGGCTTTGCAGAAGAGGCCAGCAGCGACGTTCCAGCGGCAGGATAAAAAGAAAATGGTGTACCAGACACCGCAGCGATCCGTGACAGTCAGCAACTCTCAGGTACCTGCTGTACGTTCCCCTGGTGTGAAGAAAGAGTGTCCCCATTGCGGGAAGACACATGGTGGTTCCGAGTGTTGGTTGGTAGCGGGTAGATGCTTGAAGTGCGGGAGCAGCGTCCACAAGATCAAGGATTGCCCAAGACTTCAACAGGGAGCTTAGCGTGGAGCGCCAGCCCCAGCGTAGCGGCAGCCGCGCCAGCTACAGGAAGACAGGAAGGCCTCGAGCCCCAGCTCGAGTGTTTGCTTTAGCTCGTGAGGACGCCGAGCCGGCGGAGCATGTCACTGAAGGTACGGTTTTGCTTTTAGGTGTGCACGCTCGGGTTTTGTTTGATACGGGAGCTACTCACTCGTTCATTTCCGAGCGGTTTGCTAGGCAGTTAGCCCTAGAGTCAGGCGTAGAGTCAGAGGATTTAGAGGTCCCTTTGTCTGTGCACACCCCTGCGGGTACGGTATTAACTAGGAAGTTCATTCTGTCGTTACCTGTGTGCATTGAGGATAGAATCCTAGATGGGTGTTTCTTCTTGCTAAAAATGAAGGACTATGATGCTATTCTTGGTCTGGATTGGCTAGAGGAGCACTATGCGTTAGTGGATTGTCGTCGGAAGAGGATTGTTTTCCGCATTCCTGGCGAGGACGAGTTCTCTCATCCCTTGCCAAGGAACTTGGCTGGAAAGTTAGTCATCTCTGCCATGAAGGCGATGCGCATGGTAAACAAGGGTTGTGACGCTTTTCTTGCCAGCGTGGTGTTAGTTCCAGAGGCTGATGAGTCACCTACTCTTGCAGAGATTGAGGTAGTGCAGGATTTTCCAGATGTCTTTCCTGATGACTTGTCTGGATTGCCACCGGATAGAGAGATAGAGTTTACTATAGAGTTGCTTTCGGGCACCTCTCCTATCTCAAAGGCTCCATATCGGATGGCACCTGCAGAGTCAGCCGAGTTGAGGAGGCAGTTGCAGGAGTTGCTTGATAAGGGATTTATTCGCCCTAGTGTTTCCCCTTGGGGCGCACCTGTATTATTCGTCAAGAAGAAAGACGGGTCACATAGGTTGTGTATTGACTATAGGAAGTTGAACCAAGTGACTGTGAAGAACAGGTATCCCTTACCTCGCATTGATGATTTGTTTGACCAGTTGCGAGATGCATCAATCTTTTCTAAGATTGACTTGCGATCTGGTTATCATCAGTTGAGGATTCGGAGTGAGGATGTGTCCAAGACGGCATTTAGAACCTGTTATGGACATTATGAGTTCTTGGTTCTTCCTTTCGGATTGACCAACGCCCCTGCAGCGTTCATGGATCTCATGAACCGGGTGTTTAGGCCGTATTTAGATAGCTTTATCGTAGTGTTTATTGACGATGTGTCGGTCTATTCTTCGGATGAGGCCACCCACCATCAGCATTTGAGGTTAGTGTTAGAGGTTCTTCGTGAGCACAAGTTGTATGCAAAATTCAGCAAGTGCGATTTTTGGTTACGCGAGGTTCATTTCCTGGGCACGTTATCTCCGGCGCTGGTGTTGCAGTTGATCCAGCAAAGGTCCAGGCAGTTATGGATTGGGAAGTTCCCAAGACCCCTTCGGAGATTCGTAGTTTTATTGGGTTAGCTGGTTACCATCGGCGATTCATTCAGGGTTTCTCATCCATCGCCGCCCCCTTGACAAAGCTGACCAGGAAGGGTGAGAAGTTCGTATGGTCTGAGGCATGTGAGCGTAGCATCCAACTATTGAAGGCTAAGCTTACTTCTGCTCCGGTATTGGTATTGCCTAGTGGTCTAGAGGGCTTTGCCATTTATACGGATGTGTCTCAGATTGGTTTAGGCTGTGTGCTCATGCAGTAAGAATGGGTAGTGGCTTATGCTTCTCGTCAGTTAAAGGAGCATGAGAGGAACTATCCGACTCATGATTTGGAGCTCGCAGCAGTGGTTCATGCACTAAAGATCTGGAGGCACTATCTTTATGGTGTCAGATTTGAGGTGTTTACTGACCACAAGAGCTTAAAGTATCTTTTCTCCCAAAAGGAATTAAACTTGAGGTAGAGAAGATGGATTGAGTTCTTGAAGGACTATGACTTCTACCTTCTGTATCACCCTGGGAAGGCGAATGTCGTAGCGGATGCTCTTAGTAGAAAGAGGTCTTCGCTCCAGCAGGATTGGAAGATGTTGGAGGATGCGGCGTACTCTATGACCGAGTTAGAGCCATCGCCGTGTCAGGCTTTTGTAGCTCGGTTATCCCTTAGATCCTCGGTTTTGGATGAGGTGATCGGGCAACAGGAAGCCGACCCTAGATTTTTAGAATTAGTGGGTAAGGCGGGCATTGCTCGTGATGAGGACGATGTGATTAGATTTCAGCACCGTGTCTGTGTCCCTGATTTAGTAGATGTCTGTGAGCATGTGTTAGCGGAGGCTCATAGATCGCGATTCTCTATTCATCCGGGTAACACTAAGATGTATCAAGACCTGAAAAGATCATTTTGGTGGTCCGGCATGAAGAAAGATGTTGCAGATTATGTGTCTAGATGTCTAGTATGTCAGCAAGTGAAGGCCGAGCGACAGCGACCATCCGGCCTTATGCAGAGGATGGATATCCTAGTGTGGAAGTGGGAAGCTGTCACTATGGACTTCGTTTCGGGTTTGCCTCGATCTAGAAGGGGCAATGACTCGATTTGGGTAGTTGTAGATAGATTCTCGAAGACTGCTCATTTCTTGCCTATGAAGAAGAAGCAGTCAGTAGAGAGTTTAGCTAGATTGTATGTTAGTGGTATCATTAGATTGCATGGTGTGCCGAAGTCGATTATTTCGGATCGAGATCCGAGATTCACTTCGAGGCTGTGGAAGGGTCTTCAGGATGCGTTAGGTTCGGAGCTGAAGCTCAGTTCGACGTTTCATCCCCAGACCGATGGACAGTCCGAGAGGACTATCTAGACACTCGAGGATATGTTGAGAGCGTGTGTTCTGGATTGGAAGGATGATTGGGAGCGTCATTTACCTCTTGTGGAGTTCGCATACAACAACAGCTTCATGCGAGTATTGGTATGGCTCCATTCGAGGCGTTGTATGGTAGGCCCTGCAGATCTCCGTTATGTTGGGAGGAGACTGGTGATAGGCAGTTTATCGGATCAGAGTTAGTTCAGGAAACTTCGGATAAGATCCAGCTTATCAGGAAGAGGCTTGTTGCGGCACAGGATAGGCAGAAGAGTTATGCCGACAACAGGAGAAATGATTTGGAGTTCGAGGTTGGCGATCATGTCTTCTTGAAGATATCACCTACTTGTGGTGTCGTTAGATTTGGCAGGCATAGCAAGCTAAGCCCTAGATTCATTGGCCCATATGAGATTCTCCGACGTTTGGGCAGCGTGGCGTATGAGCTAGCATTACCCCCAGCTTTGGCTAGCGTTTACCCTGTATTCCACGTATCTATGCTCAGGAAGTATGTCCGAGATCCGGCTCATGTGATTAGTCATGAGCCAGTGGAGATCTAGCCAGATCTTTCGTATGTCGAGCAACCAGTAGCCATTCTTGACCGGAAGGTTCAGCACCTCCGGAACAAGAGTATTGCGTCGGTGAAAGTTCTCTGGCGGAACTTCTCACGAGAGGAGGCTACTTGGGAGCTTGAGGATGCGATGAAGAAGAAGTATCCCCTTTTGTTTGAGTAGTGTCGTTCTAACTTCGAGGACGAAGTTTCTTTAAGATGGAGAGGGTGTAAGGCCTCGAATTTCCGTCGCATTAATTGTATTTGTATGTGTATATTTGTGCTTGTGTATGTATATACATATTTACGTACGTATTAATTAGTACAGTTACGTGTGCATGTGTTTATACTAGATGTAAATAATGCATGTATTGAATGGTGATAGTATGGATACATTACCATATACATATTGCTCGTATATATGCATGGCATGCATAGTTTTCTACATGATTTAGAGTTCTGGCTAAAGGCCAGATTGGCGTCAACCCCTAGCCGTTGAGGTGGTGTCAGCGTCCACCCATGGACGCCAACACTAATCCTGGCGTCTAACGATGTGGACGCCTATTTCATTGACCTGCATGCGTCGCAGAGCCAAAATTCTGGAAACAAGGAAGCCCGCCCATTGGGGAGCAGTCCCCAATGGCTCTGAGAGCCATCTTGTCACCTTGTGAGTGGGAGAGTGGCCTCTCCCATATGTTGAACCCGGATATGCCTTCCCCAACCCTCTCTTCACCCTTTTGCAAGAGAGAAACCAGAGGAGAAAACCCTAGTTCTGAACTGAGGAAAAAACCCCCACTTTGCACCCAAAGATCCGACCCTCTGAAGCTGGATCCGGCCATCTTCCTCGACAAAAAGCTAGGTGGAGTGAAGGAGAAGACTTCCCCGGCCGTACCTTGTAGCCATCTTCATCCAAGAGCCCGGAGGAAGGAGATCTTGGAGGACTGTTTGCAACTGCTTGGGACTGCCCAAGGAGAGCTTCTCCGAGCATTTAGACCCATTGGAGCATTTCTCTAAAGGCAAGTAACCTAACCATAACGTCCTTGTATGTGTCTAAGTCGATTCTACAATTTTTATGAATTTTTCCTCGTGTCCTAGACCCCCACTTTCACCCCATCTTTGGAGCTCAGGTCTATGTTCTGCACAGACCCGACATTAACGGCAATGTCCCTTGACGCTGAGATCATGCTTGGCATCCATCGACTGTGCCGTTAACACTGAATAAGTGGCCAGAGACTGCCGCCAAGTTCTTCAGGACAGAACTGAAACCTGTTCTCTCTTCTTATATGATTAATTTCGATGGGTTTTTTTCCATGATGAGGATATATGGTAGCCCTATACACTACGTATACTAGTAAATGTGGTGTTTGGATGGATGAGTGTGCATGGTGGTGAATGATAGAAGTTATTTTGTTCCATGAAATTACAAGCATGATTAGTTGTTAATCTTGTCAATCTACTGTTGCATGATTTAGGATTTGCCTGTATGACCAAGTTTCTGAGGATCATGCATGTATGAATCAGCCTTATTCTGAAAATTGAGATTTTGCCATGCTTGTGTAAATTATTTGAGGTGTTGTTTGGGAAATAGGAATTTTACATAAGTTATGATAAATCCTTGGTACACCAGGCATCACCCATAAATTGAAGAATAAATTCTGTAGCTCTATACATGTAGAGTTCAGACAGTAGCTTGCTAGAATTGTGACTTGTATATGATTCTATATTGACTTGAATTACGAATGACATGAAAAATGAATGTTTGATTTTCTATAAATTCATTTTAACTCAGAAAAATCTGAAACATTGTATGAAGGGTCCTAAACCCGAAATTAGTTTGTGATTAAAATTTCAGGTCATTTGGACCAGAGGACGATACCTTATGAAATTTTCATGAAAAATGTGAAATTGATGCATGTCATTGTAAAATGATTTGATTCTTGTTTAATCCAACTTGATTAATGGAATTACCTGCTTGTTAATGTCTGAAATCTGTAGTGTCATGATAGGAAAATAGAGAATGTGCATGTGAGTGAGAAAGTAAATGAATTGAGAGTGACATGTGTCAAACATGTGTAAATCGGTAAAAATGTATAAATGTGCCAAGTGTGACATTGCTTCCACAGAGGGCAGTGGAACCGTATCAGGGAAAAGTCCCCCCCTGAGAAGGTTCAATGTGTAAGTGAGCCTAAGGGCATTAGGGGGAAATCCTGGAGGTGGACAAGTACCACTGGTTAGGGTGGAGACTTGTTCTCCAGGTCTGCGCAGTCCAAGAGTCGCCATTGGAATGCCTAGATGGCGTCTATGTATAATGTGATGTGTGTATGTCCTTCTTTGGTGGTTTGGACTATGTGTAACGGCACCTAAAATGTGTAATGTGTAATGTGTAATGTGTAATGTGTATGTGTTCATGTGTTAATGTGTAAGTGAACAATGTGAAATGTGTATGTGTAAAGTGCAACCATGTGAAAAGGGAAACTTGTGTAGAGAAAATGTGCAACTAGAAATGTGAGAATATGACATTGAAATCCATGTGAGAGAAATCCGAAACCATGTGAAATCAGTAATTCCATGTTGTTATCATCATGTTTATATGTGCAAAAATGTCTAGAACCCATGTTAGGGATAATTGATGAGCACGTGTACAAAATGGCATGATTGATTGTTCATATGGTATGTTTTAAACAACATTATAGCTCTCTTGTGTAGGTTTACAACCATTAAACCATGTGAAACCAGCAACTTAAAGCATGTGAAAATATCTATGTATGTGCTTAGGAACATGTAATATCCATGCTAGTTGTGCTTTCCCTTCATATATGCACAGTGTTCATGTTGGTAACTCTCATGTCTTGGTTCATTAAAGGAAAAATTTCACGAGTAAATTGAATAGAGAGCATGTGATAGGTGAGTTTTATTCTTAGAAATCTGAAAGCATGATCCATGTATTAAATTGTAGAACCTTCATGATAGGTTTCAACTTTCAAATTACTAGCATGCCATATGTTGAAATTTGTGAATGTGCATGTAGAAACTACTATGCTTATACGTTTCTGTTATGAGTAGTGTTACTTGCTGAGTCTTAAAGACTCACTTCTTGCTTCGGCGTACAGGTATAGACGGTGACGAGACTCTCGTGGAGGAGACGGTAGAGACGGACTCCAAGCGCGGAGTTTAGATTATTGGAGCAGTTGCACCCTTTTGTGCTTTCATAGTATGTAAAAGCGACATTGTACTAGAACTATCATGAGAAAATTATATAAGTGTGGACATTGTGTACTTAAATTTCAGCAATTTAATTATGTCAACTTTTAACTCTTAATGTAAATTGCAAATCTAATGTATGTTTAATGTGGATGATGAATGAATGAAGACATTTGTCTTTTACTTCCGCTACTCTGTTTGTATATTCGCGTGTATCTAGCTGTTTGTATCGTTTGGGTAAATGTCCCACTGTGAGGACTCTCGCTATACTGACGTGGGTTGGTATAACCGTACCGGTATAATGAGGGCCGTCACACTCAGTGACCAGGCCACCCTTCTTTGATGGTACTGATTATCCCTATTGGAAAAACCGCATGCAGGTGTTTCTGAGAGTGCAAAACTTCAAATTGTGGAAGATTGTTAGCAAAGGAGCTACTGAAAAGGTTTCAGTTTGAACAAGCTAAGCCTGCTTCAACAACAATGAGAAAACCGGTAGATGCAAAGCACTTCCGAGGTATGATTGGTTCACTCCATTATCTTACTTAAAGTAGACCGGACATACAATTTAGTGTTTGCCTTTGTGCTAGATATCAATCTAGTCCAAAGGAAAGCCATTTGGTTGCAGTTAAGAGAATATTCAGATATCTCTCAGGTACGCATGCCTTGGGTCTTTGATATCCAGGAGGGAGTAGTTTTGATTTGATATCATATTCCAATGCCGATTATGCTGGATGTAAAATTGATAGAAAAAGTACTAGTGGTTATTGCCAACTTCTTGGTGGTTGCATGGTTTCGTGGGCATCCAAGAAGCAACACTCGGTTGCACTCTCCACTGTAGAAGCAGAATATGTTGCTGCACGGAGTTGTGCAGCTCAAGTGTTGTGGATCAAAAGTCACTTGTCTGACTACAATATTGACATTGGATGCACAACTATCTTATGTGACAACACTAGTGCCATCTATCTTTCAAAGAACTCAGTCCAACACTCTAGGACAAAACACATCAAAATAAGACATCACTTCTTGAGATATGAGGTAGCCAACAAAACCTTGGAGATTAGCTTCATACCTACTGAAAAACAATTGGCTAATATTTTTACAAAACCACTGGTTGAGGATAGATTCATAACATTGAGAAGAGAATTGGGTTTGTGCAAAATGCAATGAAACTCATACCAAATCTTGAGTATATGTTTGTTGTGTGCACCAACTATGTGGTATATCAAATGGTGATTTGTGGAAGAACAAGTTATGCTTGATTGGAAACTGTCATTATGCGTGAGAAAAAATTCTCCGACAAGTATCCATAGTTAAGTTGTAAATAAGGGTCATTTACTTTCTATAAGGTATTTAGTTTCTTTTCACTTTGCCCTTTCTTTCATTCTTAAACAAATGGATTTCTTCAAAGTCTGTCCTTATTCATGAAATTGTGTGCATTTGATTGCCCAAGCTGTGCAAATGTGTCTTGAAGTACTTGATTGTTTGTGTCCACATGCGCACACACTTTGGGGGAGCAAGTTCAGGTTAGATGACTAACATCTTGAGGGAAATTATCATATTTCACATGCCTACTTCTTCCTCACATGCCATATCTCTTTTCCTCTTTCATCCTAGCCTTCAATCTGTTCTGCATAAGCAGCTGTCGACAGCCTTGCTCCATCTTGTCGACATATCAAGCTCCACAGACACCAGTTTTTGCATTATGTCTGGTTCTGTCGACAGACTCCAACTTATCTGTCGACAGCCAAGCACAGTTTCTGACTTCCCAGAACAACCACTTCTCTGTCTGTGTTCATCTATCGACACCTTCTAGCTATCGATAGCCACACACTTTCCATGCATTTCTTGGATATCTCACAACATTCTCTTTCAGTAGGTTCAAGCCTTTCAAGTAAGGTGTCACTTGGGTGTCTATGCATGTTTTAATCATTCATACCCACATGATATTAAAGCCATTGTCTGTATCACCATGATTTTGACATACTACTAATGTAAGAGTCTAGGTTGTATCAATCGAAGAATATTGATCTAATCTAATGGATATCACCTAACTCCCTTGCATAACTCTCTTGTAGGCACACACTATTCACAAGTGTCTTGATCAGTCCTATGGTCATTGAAATCTATGTCTAGCATTGATTGTTAACCACATACATTATTTGACCTAGATTTTCAAACAGAACATGATAAAATTCAAATAAAAGGAGAAAATCTACCTATTTCTCATATCTCAATACAATTAAAAAATTGGGCCCATGATAGAGCAATGATGTGTATTGCTGAGTAACCGGGGATATGGGCATCACAAATGTCTGTCCTCGCGTCAAAAAGCTTACTCATTAACTCTGTAGAATGGTATGATGGTCACTTTCACTAAGTAACTGGGGATAAGGGCACTGGCAATAGCTATCCTCACGTCAAAAGGTGTTTGTGAACCTAATTACCACTTTTCCCATTGCATTTTGTTAAACAAAAAAAATCACAATAAAAAAAAAGAAAATAGTGTGAAGCCTCCACTGTTTGATTAACTCCCGGTCCATTGGTGTCTATGGCTAGCCATCTATGTAGACATTTTCATCATCAACCATTTGACCATCCTTTACTTGGAATTGTGTTCATCTACAATAGTTTGTTATTCAACAGGGGTTATGGTAATCCCCTATGTTTTGGTAAGATGTTCTCTTCATGATCCAACCTGACACTTTTTGAGCATTATGTTTAAACCATTAAGGATATTGAATTGAATTTATCTCAATGAGTATGACAGGTTAAACTATGTGTCCCACTATTTTACACCTTCAATAATCTTTGGATACACACTGCTCAGCAATTCCTTAAGAAATTCCTCGCAAATTCCCATCTGGCACATTCTCTTTGTGCGCTTGTCGATAGGCCCCTGGGCATCTGTCGACAGCCGGCGGCCACCCTGTTTTGGGAAACCCAATGGGTGCGCCGCTTTGGGGCTAATTTGGTGGGACCCTTTCCTTTTCAAATCCCATCCCAACTCCTTAAAAAGGCACCCACGCCCCTTCTTCCTTCTCTACCACCAAAACCATCCCCACCCTAAAAACCCTCCTTCTTCAGAGCGCAAACCTTATCCTGTCACCCTCCTGCTTTCTCTCTTCTGTCTATATCTCTCTTCCCTTCCTCGCTCCTCTGTACTTCGTTCTTGCCATCTCCATGGCTTCCAAGGCGAAGAAGCTGGTCTCCCGTCGTCGTTCCACTTCCTCTGAAGCAAGCGAAGGCTCTCGGGCTCCCACGGAGCGCCGGACGAAGCATTAGGATGATCGGTTGCCCGAACTCGTGGTTCCTCCTCGTCTGAATCTCACACAGGCTAAGGGCTTCTTTACCAAGCTCGTACAGCCTCCATATGTTGATTTCACTTCCTTGGCAGACCTGTTTCCGAACCTCCAACCCCTCTTTGACACCCAGGGCTGGACGGCCTTTCTCTATTCCCATACGGTCTATTCTCCTACTACCGTCAGTGAATTTTTCAACAATCTTGGCTACTCTGAGGACAATGAGTTCTACACCTCAGTCAAGGGAACTCCTTTCAAACTCTCTGCTAATCTCTTTAGCACAGCACTTCAAATCCCTAACTCCGGGGCTGATATACTCACCCATCACCCATCTGCCTCTGAGTACTATCATCTCATCACCCTCCAACCATATGATGGCACCAAGAAAATTGCTAAACTCAATGCCAACTCTTTTCCCCCACTGAACAGGATGATTCACCATATCTTCACCACCCTAATTGCTCCAAAGCATGGAAGTCGGGAACTCATCACTGAGGTTCATAAATCTCTTTTTACCTTCTTCCTCAAGTGCGAGCAGATCAACCTTCCTGCCCTCATGCTTGGCTTAATCCGTCACTACTTCTACAACCCAAGGAGATCAATGCCATATGCCTGCCCAATCACTTCCCTTCTTTGGTTCATTGGCATCAACATCCCTGATAGTGAATGTGTCCAGCTCAATTCTCGCAGTAGTTTTGATCTCACTGCTGCACATAGGATGGGGTATAAGCTGGTTGACGAGGTTGTCACATGCGAACTCAGGGGTAAGGCATCAGCTGCTGCCATGGATGATGATCAGGAGGATGATGAAAATGATGGTGATCATGATGATGAAGCTGATGAAGACTCCCAGTCTGAGCCTCTCGATGCTCCGGGAGATGATGTTAGTATTGACACTAGTGATTCTGCTACTGAGCCTTCCGTGTGTGATCTTCTAGCACAATTACAGCTTCAGATGTCCACTGGTTTTGATAAGCTCCATGCACATTTGGACACCGTGGATACAAGCATTTATGCACTCGCAGATACTCAAGTCCAGCTCCAGCTCCGCTTCACTAGGCTGTCTACTGAGCTTCGTGACATCCGTCGGGCCTCTGCACCGCCTGACGATGATGCTGCTTAGAGAGTCTACGTGTCTTTTGTAGTGGGTCATGGTCATAGTGTTGCTGCACTACTTTGTCTTGGTTGTGATGTTGTCTTCTTTTTTTTTACACTTCCTCATGTTGCGTTATTTCATCTATTATAACTGTGTGTAATGATTGCACATCAATGAAATTCATAGTTACTTTCTCTCTTCCTATATGTATGACGTATATTTTTGGATGTTGTCAAAAGGGGGAGAACTCAATTACAACTCAATTGTGGATTAATTGAAAATTTTTGTCATCATCAAAAAGGGGGAGAATGCTGGGTTTACATGAATTTATTTGTGATGATTATTTTTGATGATGAACAATTGATAAGCAATACATGAGTACACTTCATGAACCATGCAAACACATGTTCAACATGATCATTTAAATGTTCACATTATCTCACTAACAATGGTCTTACATGTAGGAGAGATTGTACAAAAGGCAGTGTGTTAAAACAAGAGCAAAAAGGTCAAGACAAGCACCTGTCGACAGCTACTCAGCTGTCTGTCGACAAAAAACTATAGACAGAAAACACAAGTTCTGAACATAGCCATCTGTCGACAGATCCCAGTCGACCGTCGACAGCTACCTATAGGAAAACCCTTCCTAGAAGTTCAGAGATCTGTCAAATGCTAATCTATCTCTAGCTGTGGACAGATGATCTACAGCCTGTCGACAGACGTAAACAGAATCTCAATACGAGATCTCCATATGTTTCCTATGTGGGTGTTTCCTTGTTCCACGACCCTCTATACTTGAACACCCATATAAAAGAAACTCTTTGGAGTTAATTTTGTACACAAGCAGCCACCATCCAATACCCTATGGAAATCCAAGAGAAGAATCTGCTACTCTGCTTCAACCTGCCACCCAGAAATCATGATGATTTGTCTTCCAAGCGTAGGTGAAGTCTGCTCGTCAGTGATTCAAGCTTCTACATCAATGTAAACCTGTCAAGATGAAGTTTGAAGATCATCCAGACGATCTGTAGAAGAGTTCTACATAGGGATTTGATTCTCCAACTCAGAACCCTTCTAAGTCTCTGTTTTCACTTCTGTGTGTGTGGTTGTGGATCAAGTGATTCTTGTACTTGATCTACGTGGTCTGTGTTGATCTGATCGTGGTTTCACATCAGACAACTCGTGTGTGTGAGTTGTAGTGTTGAACTAGCTCATAAGCAGTGCTTCTGCGTGTGTGTGTGGACGGTGGACGTAGGATACACAAGTTGTGTACTCTGAACCACATTAAAACCTCGTGTCTAGTGGTTTGCACGTCTTTATGTTAGATGTTTGGTAGACACGTTGTTTACACACACACTAGAACAATTGCTACTCTATCTATCTACAACAAACACATCTAATTTTAGTTTACAATCTGTTGCAGTCTTAAAGTTGTGTTTTTCATCAAAAGAAGGTGATAGTAATTTTTAATTGGTAGTAATCTATTCAACACCCCATCTAGATTACTATATACATAATTCCACAACCTTTCAACTTACTTGTGCCCTATTGGAACACCAATTGTAACAAAAGGTCCTTCATCTACTAGACCTCTTTAGACAAAAAGTCAAACTTGACATTAATATGCTGGACTTGCATTTGTGGAACTGTCAAGGTTCCTTGCTGCGTCAACATCAAATCCATCATATCATCTACATTTCTGCTGGTCTCCTCCTGAGCCCTTGGCCGCGTCTCAACATGTGGTGGAGAGACATTGTGACGGCCCTCATTATACCGGTACGGTTATACCAACCCACGTCGGTATAGCAAGAGTCCTCACAGTGGGACATTTACCCAAACGATACATGCAGCTGAGATACACGTGAATATACAATAGAGTAGCGGAAGTAAAAGACAACTGTCTCCATTCATTCATCATCCTCATTTAACATACATGAAGTTTGCAATTAACAATAAGGAACTAAAAGTTCATATAATTTAATCTGCTGAAATAAAAATACATAATGTCCACACTTATACATTCTTTTCATGATAATCTAATACAATGTTCAAATTACATACTATGAAATATACAAATCACAAAGAATCTCCAAAACTAGCTAATCTCCACGCTCGGAGTCCGTCTCCACTGTCTCCTCCAAAGGTGCCACGTCACCAACTACACCTGTACGCTGAAGCAAGGAGTGAGTCCAAAGACTCAGCAAGAAACACTATTCATAACATACACATATAAGTCATAGGGGTTTCTTCATGCACATTCAACATTTACAACACATGGCATGCAATTCATTTGAAGGTTTCAACCCATCATGAAAGTTTTACAAGTTTATACATGGATCATGCTTTCATATTCCTAAGAATAAAACATTACCTATCACATGCTCTCTATTCAATTTACTCTTGAAATTTTGTCTTTAAAGAACCGAGACATGAGAGCTACCAACATGAACATTGTGCATACATGAAAGGAAAAGACGACTAGCATGGATCTTACATGTTTTTAAACACATACATAGACATTTTCACATGCTTTAAGTTGATGGTTTCACATGGTTTCATGGCTGTAAGCCTACACATGAGAGCTATAATATCGCTTAAAACAAATCATGTGAACAACCAATCATGCCACTTGCATACGTACTCATCAATTATCCCTAACATGGATTCTAGACATTTTTGCACACATACACATGATAATAACAACATGAATTTACTGATTTCACATGGTTTCAGATTTGTCTCACATGGATTTCAATATCATATCTTCACATTTTTTTTACACAAGTTTTCTCTTTCACATGGTTACACTTTACACATACACATTCACATTGTTCACTTACACATTTACACATGAGCACATACACATTACACATTTTAGGTGCCGTGACACATAGTCCAAACCACCAAAGAAGGACATATACACATCACATTACACATAGACGCCATCTAGGCATTCCAATGGCGACTCTTGAACTGCGTAGACCTGGAGAACAAGTCTCCACCCTAACCAGTGGTACTTGTCTACCTCCAGGATTTCCCCCTAATGCCCTTAGGGTCACTTACACATTGAACTTTCTCAGGGGGACTTTTCCCTGATACGGCTCCACTGCCCTCTACGGAAGCAGTGTCACATTGGCACAGTTGCACATTTACACATTTTACCGTTTTACACATAGTTTTACACATAGCACTTTTCATCTCATTCACTTTCTCACTCACATGCACATCTCTATTTTTTTTTTCCTAACATGACACTACAGATTTCAGGAGCTTAACACACAGTAATTTCACCATTCAAGTTAAGTTTAAGCACTATCTAATCACATTACGATATCATACGTAGATTGCTATATTTCACATGGAAAAATACATAACTTCTTATATGCTGGTCCAAATGACCTGAAATTTTAACCACATTCTGTTTTAGGGGTCTAGATCATACACTAAAATTTTGAGATTTTTATGAGCTAAATGGAATTTACAGTAAATGAAATACCTAATTAGCATGCTATTCACAATTTAAGTTAACATGGGGTTTAACACATCATGCAATTTTGCCACTTACTGTTTAAACAGAGGTTATTGTCACATACATGATCTGAGAATACATAATTTACTCTAAATCATACAATTGTAGATCAATCACCACAAATCCTTCTTGCATGTCGTTCTATTTACCGAACCGAGTTTATTGGCAATTTATACAAGCATGGACAAATTATCAAAACTGAGTACATGTATACTGATCTACTACTCTTCAGGATCAGACAAACAAAGGCATTCAGACTCATCCTAATCATGAAACATGGATTGGCAAGAATTTCAACATTTCATGCTTACACATTCACGGTATAAAATTTCCTACATTCACCATCACACATCACACTCATCCACACACCATAATTGACAATATACATAGAGTATAGGGTTACCATATATCCTCATCACGGAAACCATACCGAAATTAGTGTATAGGAAGGGCAGAACAGGTCACTGTTCTGTCCAGAGGAACTTGGCGGCGGTCTCTGGCCGCTGACTCAGGGTCAGCGGCATGGTCGACGGACGCCAAGCATGATATCGGCGTCCAGGGACCTTGCCGTCCATGCAGGTCTGTGCAGAAACACAGACCTGACCTCTCAAGATTTGGTGAATGTGAGGGTGTAGGACTCTAGGGAAAATGTACAAAAATTGAAAAACCAACCTAGACTCATACGGGGACATCATGGTTAGGTCACTTGCCTTTTAAAAATTGCTTCAAAGGATGAAAGTGCTCGGAGAAGCCCTCCTTTGGCAGTCCCAAGAAGGTGCAGAAACGCCTTCTAGATCTTCTTCCTCCGGGCTACTGGATGTCGGGGAAGCCTCCTCCTTTGCTCCAGCTATCTTCTTGTCGGAGAAGATGGCCAGATCAAGCTCCAGGGAGTCGGATTCTTGGGTGCAAAAGTGGGGTTTTCTCAGTTTTCTTCTAGGGTTTTCTTCTCTCTTTTCTCCTCTTGCAAAGGTGAAGAGAGGGGGTGGGGAAGGTAGCTCCGGTTCAGACTTAAGGAGAAGCCTTTCTCCCACTCTTAGGGTGACTTGACAGACTTCAGAGCCGTTGGGGACAGCCCCCCAATGGCTGGCTTTCTTGTTTCAGATGTTTGCAGCTCTGCTGCGCATGTAGGCCAGAGAGATTGGCGTCCATATCGCTGGACGCCCGGATTAGTGTTGGCGTCCATGTCTGGACGCTAACACTACCTCAACGGCTTGGGGTTGACGCCAAGATGTCCTTCGGCCGGAAGACTAAAATATGCAGAAAACCATGCATACCATGCATATATACATGCAATATATATAAGATAGTGTATCCATACTATCACCATTCAATACATGCATTATTTATATCTAATATAAGCATATGCACACGTACTTGTACTAATCAATACGTACGTAAATATGTATATACATACACAAGCACAAATATACACACACAAATACAAATAATGCGACGGAAATTCGAGGGCCTTACACCCTCTCCCCCTTAAAGAAACTTCGTCCTCGAAGTTAGAACGACACTACTCAAACAAAAGGGGATACTTCTTCTTCATCGCATCCTCAAGCTCCCAAGTAGCCTCCTCACGTGAGAAGTTCCGCCATAGAACTTTCACCGACGCGATACTCTTTTTTCGGAGATGCTGAACCTTCCGGTCAAGAATGGCTATTGGTTGCTCGACATATGAAAGATCTGGCTGGATCTCCACTGGCTCATGACTAATCACATGAGACGGATCTCGGACATACTTCCTGAGCATAGATACGTGGAATACCGGGTGAACGCTAGCCAAAGCTGAGGGTAAAGCTAGCTCATACGCCACGCTGCCCAGACGTCTGAGAATCTCATATGGGCCAATGAATCTAGGGCTTAGCTTGCTATGCCTGCCAAATCTGACAACTCCTCGAGTAGGCGATATCTTCAAGAAGACATGATCGCCAACCTCGAACTCCAAATCCTTTCTCCTGTTGGCGGCATAACTCTTCTGCCTATCCTGTGCCGCAACAAGCCTTTTCCTGATAAGCTGAATCTTATCTGAAGTTTCCTGAACTAACTCTGGTCCGATCAATTGCCTATCACCAGTCTCCTCCCAACATAAAGGAGATCTGCAGGGCCTACCATACAATGCCTCGAATGGAGCCATACCAATACTAGCATGAAAGCTGTTGTTGTATGCGAACTCCACGAGAGGTAAATGACGCTCCCAATCATCCTTCCAATCCAGAACACACGCTCTCAACATATCCTCGAGCGTCTGGATAGTCCTCTCGGACTGTCCATCGGTCTGGGGATGAAACACTGAACTGAGCTTAAGCTCCGAACCTAACGCATCCTAAAGACCCTTCCACAATCTCGATGTAAATCTCGGATCTCGATCCGAAATGATCGACTTCGGCACACCATGCAATCTAATGATACCACTAACATACAATCTAGCTAAACTCTCTACTGACTACTTCTTCTTCATAGGCAAGAAATGAGCAGTCTTCGAGAATCTATCTACAACTACCCAAATCGAGTAATTGCCCCTTCTAGATCGAGGCAAACCCGATACGAAATCCATAGTGACAGCTTCCCACTTCCATACGGGGATATCCATCCTCTGAATAATGCCGGATGGTCGCTGCCGCTCGGCTTTCACTTGCTGACATACTAGACATCTAGACACATAATCCGCATCATCCTTCTTCATACTGGACCACCAAAATGATCTCTTCAGGTCTTAATACATCTTAGTGTTACTCGGATGAATAGAGAATCGCGACCTATGAGCCTCCGCTAACACATGCTCACGGACATCTACCACATCGGGGACACAAACACAGTGCTGAAATCTAATCACACCGTCCTCATCACGAGCAATGCCCTCCTTACCCACTAACTCTAACAATCTAGGGTCAGCTTTCTGCTGCTCAATCACCTCATCCAAGACTGAGGATCTAAGGGATAGCTGAGCTACAAAAGCCTGACATAGCAATGGCTCTAACTCGGTCATAGAGCACGCTGCATCCTCCAACATCTTCCAATCCTGCTAGAGCGAAGACCTCTTTCTACTAAGAGCATCTGCTACGACGTTCGCCATTCCAGGATGATACTGAAGGTCGAAGTCATAGTCCTTAAGAACTCAATCCATCTTCTCTGCCTCAGGTTTAATTCCTTTTGGGAGAAAAGATACTTCAAGCTCTTGTGGTCGGTAAACACCTCAAATCTGACACCATACAGATAGTGCCTCCAGATCTTTAGTGCATGAACCACAGCTGCGAGCTCCAAATCATGAGTCGGATAGTTCCTCTCATGCTCCTTCAAGTGACGAGAAGCATAAGCCACTACCCTCGCTCGCTGCATGAGTACACAGCCTAAACCAATCTGAGATGCATCCGTATAAATGGCAAAGCCCTCTAGACCACTAGGCAATACCAATACCGGAGCAGAAGTAAGCTTAGCCTTCAATAGCTGAAAGCTGCGCTCACATGCCTCAGACCATATAAACTTTTCACCTTTCCTGGTCAGCTTTGTCAAAGGGGCGGCGATGGATGAGAAACCCTCAATGAATCGCTGATAATAACCAGCTAACCCAATGAAACTACGAATCTCCGAAGGAGTCTGGGGAATCTCCCAATCCATAACTGCCTGGACCTTTGCTGGATCAACTGCAACACCAGCGCCGGAGATCACATGCCCGAGAAAGTGAACCTCGCGCAACCAGAACTCGCACTTGCTGAGCTTCGCATACAGCTTGTGCTCATGGAGAACCTCTAAGACTAACCTCAAATGCTGACGATGTGTGGCCTCATCCAGAGAATAGACCAACACGTCATCAATAAACACAACAACAAAGCTATCTAAATATGGACTAAACACCCGGTTCATGAGATCCATGAACGCTGCAGGGGCGTTGGTCAATCCGAAGGGAAGGACCAAAAACTCATAATGTCCATAGCGGGATCTAAATGCCGTCTTGGACACATCCTCACTTCTAATCCTCAACTGATGATAACCAGATCGCAAGTCAAACTTAGAGAAGATTGATGCATCTTGTAACTGGTCAAACAGATCATCAATCCGAGGTTAAGGGATACCTGTTCTTCACAGTCACTTGGTTCAACTTCCTATAATCAATGCACAACCTAAGTGACCCGTCTTTCTTCTTGACGAATAATACAAGTGCGCCCTAAGGGGAAACACTAGGGCGAATGAATCCCTTATCGAGCAATTCTTGCAATTGCTTCCTCAACTCGGCTAACTCTGCAGGGGCCATCCGATATGGGGCCTTCGAGATAGGAGAGGTGCTTGGAAGCAACTCTATAGTGAACTCTATCTCCCTATCCGGTGGCAATCCAGACAAGTCATCGGGAAAGACATCTGGAAATTCCTGCACCACATCGATCTCTGCAAGAGTCAGTGACGAACCAACATCGGGTACTAGCATAACGCTGGCAAGAAATGCGTCACATCCCTTGTTCACCATGCACATCACCTTCATGCCAGAGATGACTAACTTTCCCGCTAAGTTCTTTGGCAAGGGATGAGAGAACTCGTCCTCACCAGGAATGCGGCAAACAATCATCTTCGACGACAATCCACTAACGCATAGTGCTCCTCTAGCCAATCCAGACCAAGAATAGCATCATAGTCCTTCATCTTTAGCAAGAAGAAACACCCATCTAGGATTCTATCCTCAATGCACACAGGTAACGACGGAATGCACTTCCTAGTCGATACCGTACCCGCAGGGGTGTGCACAGACAAAGGGACCTCTAACTCCTCAGACTCTACGCCCGACTCTAGGGCTAACTGCCTAGCGAACCGCTCGGAAATGAATGAGTGAGTAGCACCCATATCAAACAAAACCCGAGCGTGCACACCTAAAAGCAAAACCGTACCTTCAGTGACATGCTCCGCCTGCTCGGCGTCCTCGCGTGCCAAAGCAAACACTCGAGCTGGGGCTCGAGGCCTTCCTGGTCTTCCTGTAGCTGGCGCGGCTGCCGCTACTGCTAGTGCTGGCGCTCCACGCTGAGCTCCTTGCTGAAGTCTTGGGCAATCTTTAATCTTGTGGTCGCTGCTCCCACACTTCAAGCATCTACCCGCTACCAACCAACACTCTGACCCACCATGTGTCTTCCCGCAGTAGGGACACTCTTTCTTCACACCGGGGGAATGTACAGAAGGTACCTGAGAGTTGCTGACTGTCATTGGTTTCTGCGGTGTTTGGTACACCGTTTTCTTCTTATCCTGCCGCTGGAATGTTGCTGCCGGCCTCTTCTGCGAAGCCTTCTTCTCCTCCAGATATTGTTCCATTTCTCCCTCCTGCCGGCAGGCAGCACTGTCTAGTCCGCAGTGATGGTTTGAGTCCCATCACGAACTTCTTGGTCTTCTTGCGCTCATCCTCTACATATGCGGTGCATATTTAGAAAGTTCAGAAAACCTTGCCTCGTATTCCAGCACGGTCATGAAGCCTTGCGTCAGGGATAGAAATTCTTGCTCCATTTTGTCCTGGATATGCTCTGGGACGAACTTGGCTCGAAAGAGCCTCACGAACGCGTCCCACGTCACGTCTACTGCTCCGTCCTCAAAGCGTGTACGAAGTAGGGAGGACCACCATACATCCGCTCTCTCCTGCAATACACCTTCATAAGCACCAACTAACAAATTCTAACTTGACAACCAACATACAAGCATAACTAAAGCATACCTATAGCATGTAGGTGGCTAGTGTCACCTTATCCTCATCAGGGCACCTGATGGCTCGGAAAATTTTCTCTGTCTCCCTTAACCAGCTTTCTGCCATTAATGGGTCACTCTCCCCCTTAAAAGAGGGTGGGGTCATCCTCTTGAATCGCTCCATGATGGATGGTCCACCATGGTCTTGAGCTGGTGCCTGAGCCTGCTACATTAAACAATAACAATACACAATAAACACAATATCATGCAATTTAAATAGCAAACTACTTGGTTGTTTCATTATTCTACCTGGGCCTCCAACTGGGCCTGGAGTGCTGCCTGGGTATGAGCCTGCATCTGCATGGCTTGCACCAGACCTTGCATGAATACTCCGTAGTCCACAGGCGGCGGTGGGGGAAGTACAGGGCCTCGCGGTGCCGGGGCCTGTCGCTCCGCCTGATCATCACATCGCGGCTCGTCCTCACGGGCCGACGCTCCACGACGCCTACCTCTCGAAGCCATGGCTGTAATAAATTTTCAGCCAGCATTAGAGCTAGGTTACTAAGTTTTCTAACCATTTTCTTATCTATCTTTCACTTCTTATTAGTGTTTTCTACACATGTGGACATACTTAGCATGCAATGGGGATGATGACTTAGGTATATTCATGTGTAATCTCAACCGGCTACTCTGATACCAATCTCTGTGACGGCCCTCATTATACCGGTACGGTTATACCAACCCACGTCGGTATAGCAAGAGTCCTCACAGTGGGACATTTACCCAAACGATACATACAGCTGAGATACACGCGAATATACAACAGAGTAGCGGAAGTAAAAGACAACTGTCTCCATTCATTCATCATCCACATTTAACATACATGAAGTTTGCAATTAACAATAAGGAACTAAAAGTTCACATAATTTAAACTGCTGAAATAAAAATACATAATGTCCACACTTATACATTCTTTTCATGATAATCTAATCCAATGTTCAAATTACATACTATGAAATACACAAATCACACAGAAGCTCCAAAACTAGCTAATCTTCGCGCACGGAGTCCGTCTCCACTGTCTCCTCCAAAGGTGCCACGTCACCAACTACACCTGTACGCCAAACCAAGGAGTGAGTCCAAAGACTCAGCAAGAAACACTACTCATAACATACACGTATAAGTTCATAGGGGTTTCTACATGCACATTCAACATTTACAACACATGGCATGCAATTCATTTGAAGGTTTCAACCTATCATGAAAGTTTTACAAGTTTATACATGGATCATGCTTTCAGATTCCTAAGAATAAAACTTTACCTATCACATGCTCTCTATTCAATTTGCTCTTGAAATTTTGTCTTTAAAGAACCGAGACATGAGAGCTACCAACATGAACATTGTGCATACATGAAAGGAAAACACGACTAGCATGGATCTTACATGTTCTTAAACACATACATAGACATTTTCACATGCTTTAAGTTGCTGGTTTCACATGGTTTCATGGCTGTAATCCTACACATGAGAGCTACAATATCGCTTAAAACAAATCATGTGAACAACCAATCATGCCACTTGCATACGTACTCATCAATTATCCCTAACATGGATTCTAGACATTTTTGCACACATACACATGATAATAACAACATGAATTTACTGATTTCACATGGTTTCAGATTTGTCTCACATGGATTTCAATATCATATCTTCACATTTAGAATTTCACATTTTCTTTACACAAGTTTCTCTTTCACATGGTTACACTTTACACATACACATTCACATTGTTCACTTACACATTTACACATGAGCACATACACATTACACATTTCACATTACACATTTAGGTGCCGTGACACATAGTCCAAACCACCAAAGAAGGACATATACACATCACATTACACATAGACGCCATCTAGGCATTCCAATGGCGACTCTTGGACTGCGCAGACCGGGAGAACAAGTCTCCACCCTAACCAGTGGTACTTGTCCACCTCCAGATTTCCCCCTAATGCCCTTAGGGTCACTTAACATTGAACTTTCTCAGGGGACTTTTCCCTGATACGGCTCCACTGCCCTCTATGGAAGCAGTGTCACATTGGCACAGTTACACATTTACACATTTTACCGTTTTACACATGGTTTTACACATAGCACTTTTCATCTCATTCACTTTCTCACTCACATGCACATCTCTGTTTTATTTTTTCCTAACATGGCACTACAGATTTCAGGAGCTTAACACACAGTAATTTCACCATTCAAGTTAAGTTTAAGCACTATCTAATCACATTACGATATCATACGTAGATTACTATATTTCACATGGAAAAATACATAACTTCTTATATGCTGGTCCAAATGACCTGAAATTTTAACCACATGCTATTTTCGGGTTCTAGATCATACACTAAAATTTTCAGACTTTTCTGAGCTAAATGGAATTTACAGTAAATGAAATACCTAATTAGCATGTTATTCACAATTTAAGTTAACATGGGGTTTAACACATCATGCAATTTTGCCACTTACTGTTTAAACAGAGGTTATTGTCACATACATGATCTGAGAATACAAAATTTACTCGAAATCATACAATTGTAGATCGATCACCACAAATCCTTCTTGCATGCCGTTTTATTTACCGAACCGAGTTTATTGGCAATTTATACAAGCATGGACAAATTATCAAAACTGAGTACATGTATACTTATCTACTACTCTTCATGATCAGAAAACTAAGGCATTCAGACTAATCCTAATCATGAAACATGGATTGGCAAGATTTCAACATTTCATGCTTACACATCACGGTATAAAATTTCCTACATTCACCATCACACATCACACTCATCCACACACCACATTGACAATATACATAGAGTATAGGGTTACCATATATCCTCATCACGGAAACCATACCGAAATTAGTGTATAGGAAGGGCAGAACAGGTCACTGTTCTATCCAGAGGAACTTGGCGGCGGTCTCTGGCCGCTGACTCAGGGTCAGCGGCATGGTCGACGGACGCCAAGCATGATATCGGCGTCCAGGGACCTTGTCGTCCATGCAGGTCTGTGCAGAAACACAGACCCGACCTCTCAGGATTTGGTGAATGTGAGGGTCTAGGACTCGAGGGAAAATGTACAAAAATTGAAAAACTGACCTAGACTCATACGGGGACATCATGGTTAGGTCACTTGCTTTTTAAAAATTGCTTCAAAGTATCAAAGTGCTCGGAGAAGCCCTCCTTAGGCAGTCCCAAGAAGGTACAGAAACGTCTTCTAGATCTTCTTCCTCCGGGCTCCTGGATGATCTCCACAGCAGGGGGATGTCGGGGAAGCCTCCTCCTTTGCTCCAGCTATCTTCTTGTCGGAGAAGATGGCCGGATCATGCTCTAGGGAGTTGGATACTTGGGTGCAAAAGTGGGGTTTTCTCAGTTGTCTTCTAGGGTTTTCTTCTCCCTTTTCTCCTCTTGCAAAGGTGAAGAGAGGGGGTGGGGAAGGTAGCTCCGGGTTCAGACTTAAGGAGAAGCCTTTCTCCCACTCTTAGGGTGACTTGACAGCCTTCAGAGCCGTTGGGGACAGCCCCCCAATGGCTGGCTTTCTTGTTTCAGAAGTTTGCAGCTCTGCTGCGCATGCAGGCCAGAGAGAATGGCATCCATATCGCTGGACGCCCGGATTAGTGTTGGCGTCCATGTCTGGACGCTGACACTACCTCAACGGCATGGGGTTGACGCCAAGATGGCCTTCGACCAGAAGTCTAAAATATGCAGAAAACCATGCATACCATGCATATATACATGCAATATATATAAGGTAGTGTATCCATACTATCGCCATTCAATACATGCATTATTTATATCTAATATAAGCATATGCACATGTACTTGTACTAATCAATACGTACGTAAATATGTATATTATACACAAGCACAAATATGCACACACAAATACAATAATGCGACAGAAATTCGAGGGCCTTACAGACATGGTGAATTTCCTCAAATGAAGGCTCATTGGAGTGGGCTTGGAATGTCTTCTTCTTGTGCCACTCCCTTGCCCCTCAAATCCCTTAGCACTTGATTTATGGTATCTTCTAGTGCATCTTGCACTGGGGATGGTACATGAGCCTAAACTTGATGGAATGGATGAGGAGCTCTATGCCTCATCAAGAAACACTTCATGTGAGCACTTTGGCATAGAGTCCTTGGTGCAAAAATTTTGTGCCTTACTTTCTAAACTGTAGTGACTTCTCCTCAAGGTTGAAAGACCTATTTTTTCCTTCATGGCCACAGAAATTTTATCATTTAATTCAACTAAAAAGCTCTTGAAAATAAGGGTTACCAGGGGTCCATAGGGGAGAAACTCCTGCAAGTTTCTAGACCCTACCATCCTCTCTAAAATTTTAGAGAGCAGGTTGACCCTATGCTTATGTACTGCTAGAAACAACAAACTTCCATCTTTGGCAGTGATTGAAGAATGTGTGCCAGCCCTAGGAGAGATAATCGTAGTAATGATGGATTGCAAAATTCTCTTCTCTGTAGATAGCTCATTAACCAAGAGCCTTCCTTAGATAGGGATCCTAGATTTCCAATAACCCAAGTCTCTGCTTCTCAAGAGGCACAGCCTAACTGATCCGGCGCCCATAATTGGGGCAATCCAAGATATCTACCAATAAGTCCTCAAACACTATAATAGACTTCCCTTTCATAGAACCAATAACTGATCCATCTGCGCCGACTTGGAGGGAAAGATAGAATGCCTTCATAGTAGCCTCGAAAGAGGGTTCACTGATTTGACAAAGTTTGAATCAGCCCATGGAATCTAGGGTTTCGCCTACCCACCCAAGCCTACCAGTTAACTGACCAAAATCTACAACCTTTCCAAGACAGATGGAGGCCTTGGCTGAGGATAACCACTGAAACTGTTCAGGAGTGGAAAGAGTGCCTTCTGAAGCCCTAGAAGAGGCTATCTAGACAAAAACGAAAGAGGAGACTGAGAGGAATGACAAAGGAGATATCAAAATGGTCTATAGAAATCAAGGAACCTACCTTTCTTAGGAGAGATGAGGAAAATCTGCAGAAGCTTTGAAGGTTGTTCTGTTGGGTTGAAGAACTTGCACGGGAACGAGGAAGAAGACGACAGCAGAGTCGGAGATGGTTCACATAGGTGATTTGGGGAAAAAAGGAGGAAAGTTCCTAATATTGTAGGAGAATATGTAACGGACCATTGAAGAGAAGATGGACGACTGGGATTAAATGAGTGAACCGTTATAATTAATTCCTCTTTAAATGAAAATTTAAAATGCCACCTTTAATATTTTTTTTTTAAATAACATAGACTCCAAGTTCATAAACTTTGATTTCAGAAGAGTGAAAGTACACGCTCCAATTTTACAAAAGTCACAGTACATAACTCCACCTTCATGAGAGTCACAGAGCCTAAACTCCGACTTCATAGCAGTCAAAGTTCCAGGACTTAGAAAAAAATTAACAAAGAATTGAACATACACCACAGAAGTTTAATCAGGGTTGCACATACCTATTTCTATTCTTATTGAAGTAAAGCTATCTTCAAGAAAAAGTTTGGTAAATATATCAGCTAATTGATTATCTTTGGAGAGAAAATCAAGTAAAATATCACCATTACTTACATGGTCCCTGATGAAATGATGTCTGACCTCAATATCCTTGATTCTTGAATGTTGGATTGGATTTTTTGTCAAGTTGATTGCACTTGTGTTGTCACACAACATTGGAATTTCATGAAGTGTATAACCATAATCTTCTAGTTGATGTTTGATCCACAACAGATGAGTGCAGCAGCTTCCAGCTGCAATGTATTCTGCTTTTGTTGTGGCAAAAGTTACTAAATTCTATTTTCTGGATGTCCAAAAAATGAAGCATTGTGCAAGAATTTGGCATGTACCATTGGTGTTTTTTCTATCTATTTTGCATCCAGCATAGTCAGCACCATTATATCCAATCAATTTGAATTCAGAACATCTGGAATACCATAAACCCAATTTACTAGTGTTTATAAGATATCTAAAAATTCTTTTAACACCATTAATATGAGATTCTTTAGGAACGGCTAGAAATATAGCACACAAACATACACTAAACATTATATCTGGTCTACTGATAGTAAGATTGAGTAATGACCCAATCATACTCTATAGATCTTTTGATCTACTTTCTTGCCAAGTGGATCACTATCTAACTTAATTCCTGAGCTCATGGGTGTTCCAAGGGCTTACACTTGTCAAAACAATATTTAGAAAGTAAATCTGAAATGTATTTGGTTTGACAAATGTGAGTACCTTCCTTGGCCTGCTTGATTTGCATCCCAGGAAAATAGTTAAACACACCCACCATGCTCATCTCAAACTCACTTTGCATAAGGTTTTCAAAGAATTTGCAAAGTGATTCATTAGTAGAACTAAAAATAATATCATCAACATATATTTGTACAATCAAGATTCCTTCTGAAAATTTCTTAATAAATAAGGTGATATCTACTTTACATCTTATAAAATCATGTGATATAAGATAAACACTTAGTCATTCATACCAAGCTCTTGGAGCTTGTTTCAGACCATACAATGCTTTTTTAAAACAAAAAAATGTTTGGATATTTAGTATCTTCAACCAAGTGATTGCTTAACATAAACTTCTTCTTTTATGAAACCGTTCAGAAAAGCACTTTAAACATCCATTTAAAATAAATTGATGTTAAGAGAACATGCATATGCTAACAGAATTCTAATAGCCTCTAATCTAACAGTTGGAGCATAAGTTTCATCAAAATCAATGCCTTCCTCTTGGGAGTATCCTTGTGCTACTAGTTTGGCCTTGTTCCTAGTGATTAATCCTGATTCATTCATTTTGTTTCTAAAGACCCATCTGGTCCCAATAATAGGATGGTTAGAAGGTCATGGGACAAGAGTCCAAACCTGGCTACGCTGGAACTGGTCAAGTTCCTCTTACATAGCTAGGATCCAAGATTCATCAGCCAGTGCATCATTGATTGTTCTATGCTCAATTTGAGAAACAAATGCAGAGAAATCACAGGGAATGTTCAAACCTCTTGTTCTTACCCTATCTTGAGGATCACATATATATTTTTCTCTTAGATGATCTTTGTGATATCTCAATTCTCTAGGTAGTCCTTCCTGTGGTTCTTCTTGCTGTTGAAGTTCTTCAAGTAGCAGATCTTCATTCTCTTCTTCTTTCTCTTTTTCTTCAAGAGATGTCTATTCCAGATCCCTACACAGATCTTCAACACAATCTTCTTCTTCTTCTTCTTCTTCTATTTCTTAATAGAAGGGTTAGTTTCATTAAACAAAATATGAAGTATTTGTTCTACAGTTAAAGTTCTTCTATTAAACCTTTATATCCTCTAGGTTTTGAAATGTATCCTAGCAAAAAATCTTCATCACTTTTAGCATCTAATTTTCCTAAGTTATCTTTACCATTATTCAAAATGAAACACTTACAACCAAAGGGTCGAAGATGACTGATGTTTGGCTTTTTCTCCTTTTACAGCTCATAAGATGTCTTCTTCAAGATTGGTTTGATCATACACATGTTGATGATATAACAAGCTATGTTGACTGCTTCTACCCAAAATTATCTTGGTAGAATGTATTTTGTAAGCATATTTCTGGCCATGTCCAGCAGTATTCTATTCTTCCTTTCTGCTACTCCATTCTATTGAGGTGTGCTTAGTGCAGAGAAGTTGTGTTCTATGCCATTTTCTTCACAGAACCTTATAAATTCTCCATTCTTGAATTCCCCACCACGATCAGATCTAATACTGATTATCTAAAATTTCTTGTTCTTCTGTACTAATTTACTGAACTTTAGAAAAGCTTAAAATGTTTCTGATTTGGCTTCCAAAAGGATACCCAAGTTTACCTTGAGTAATCATCAACAATTACATAGCCATACACTTTTCCTCCAAGACTTACTGTTCATATAGGTCTAAATAAATTCATGTGAATGAGTTCCAATGGCTTGGAAGTTGTAACTACTGTTTTGGACTGAAATGATGTCTTGGTTTACTTTCCCTTTGCACAGGCTGTATAGATTTCAGATTTCTTCAGTTTAAGCTTCGAAGACTTTCAACTAGATCATGCTTGATTAATTTCTTGATCACTGATGTGCTTGTATGTCCTAGTCTTCTGTGCCATAAATCAGCTTCTTCACACTTGGCAGTTGCAAGACATAAGTTTACTTCTTTTAATTCTGCTAATTGTAGAGTACAGATTTTTGACTCTTTGTGCTTCAAAATTTGATTTTTCATCCTTTTAAATAATGCACTTATCATTATGAAATCTTACCAAGTGACCAGTGTCACACAGTTGACTGATGTTAATGAGATTGTGCTTTAATCCTTCTACATACATGACATCTTCTATTAAATCTTTTTCATATGTTCCTACTATTCCACATCCTAACACTCTAAAACATGTAAATAACTTTCTTTCACATGTCATATGCCTTTTCCATTATCTCCATAAGTGACTTGACCAATCTCATCTCTAAACATGTAAATAACTTTCTTTCACATGTCATATGCCTTTTCCATTATCTCCATAAGTGACTTGACCAATCTCATCTCTAAAACATGTAAATAACTTTCTTTCACATGTCATATGCCTTGAGCACCCACTATCCAAATACCATTTGGATGCTTTCAGGCGACCTTGCAAACAAGTTTAAGTTGTAACTTTTGGTACCCAATTTTTCTTGGGTCCTTGATGGTTAGTCTTAGGAATCAAATGTAAGTGTCTAGTGTGCATGTGCTGACAGTGTGTCCTAGTTGGTTACAGTGACCATAACATATATTAAATACATTCTTTATATTGTAGTGTTTCTAGAGTTCAATTTTTGTTTATAAAGAACTAATTTACCTTTCTAGGATTTTTAATTTCCTTTTCCTTTACAAATTGAGGATTTGGATATCTTTTAGGATAGATAATATTCTCTTCATTTGTTGGAGGAGTATATCCTACTCCATATTACTTTTTACCAAATCGAGCACCTTCAGTCATATAAATAGAGATGATTTACAGTTAGCAATTTTATCTATGGTAGCTCTTAAGTAGTTTTTCTTCTTCTCTTATTTTTCTTCATCTTTTAAATTTTTTAGAGTTGATTCAATTTTCATGATTTTATTTATTTTTATTCTTTAAATCATCACACAATAGTTCATTTGATCTTTTAGTTTCATTTAGGTTTTATCCTAATCTTTCTACTTCTTTTTATAGGAAAGTATTAGATTTTTCTTGAGTAAGAAACTTTAACCTAACTATTTTCATCTGTTTAACTATTGTTTTATATTTTTCATACAATTCATTGAAAGTATCTTCAAGACTATCAGAGTTGGATTCTGAACATGATGTTAAAGAAATTTCAGAATTTACTTGATCCAGTTCTGCCATGAGGGTTAGATATGCTTCTTCATCTTCTTCTGATTCCGACCTTGAAGAGTCTAAACTTGTAGCTTTTTCATTATCCCATGCTGCTGCCATTGCTTTTTTCTTGTACTTTTTGAATTTCCTTTCTTTGCCTTTCTTCTCCTCAGATCTTTCAGCTAGATCCTTCTTCTTGAGCTTAGTACATTCAGATTTGTAATGTCCTTGTCGATCGCACTCGTAGCAGGTTGGTTCTTTCTTATTAACCTTCTTGAAAAATCTCCTTGAACCAAACTTCTTATTTTTAGCAAGAATCCTTTGCAGTTTCCTCGACAGAATGGCTTCATCATCACTGTCATCTGATATTTCTTTTGAATCGTCAAAGGAAGAAGAATCTGCAGCTTTCAAAGCATTTGGCATTTTCTTTTTCGATGATCCTTATGAAAATCTTTCCATATTGATTTCATGAGCCATTAAAGAACTAATTAATTTATCAATAGAATGTTGAGTTAGATCATGTGCCACTTCAATAGCAGTGACCTTGGGGGTCCAGACATGAGTTAATGACCTTAGAATTTTTTTACTGTTTCTTCATTAGTATGAATCTTGCCAAATGACTCAGACCTACTACTTTTATTTGAGAAACGATTATACATTTGGGTTATATTTTCATTAGGAAGCATTTTGAACTATTCATACTTAGAGACAAGAATATCTATTCTAGTTTGCTTTACTCTATCAGTTCTTTCATAGGTAACTTGTAGTTTATCCCACATTTCCTTAGCAGTTCTACAAGTAGATAATCTATTAAATTATCTTTTAGATAGAGCACAACATAGATAGTTCTTGGCCTTGTAATTTAGCGACATGTTGCTTTTATCAGCTATAGAAAGAGTAGAAGTAGTTTCACCAAGTATAGTAAAATCACCTTGTTCCATTACCTGTCACATATCAAAATCTGTGCCTCTGATGAAGCATTCCATTCACATCTTCCAGTACTGATAGTCCTCAGCATTGAAGAATGGTGGCCTTGTAACAGATTGTTCTTCACAGTTGTGACCTTCAGCTGCCATCTCTTCTCAAATCTTTTGATTCTTCAGAGAAGACCTCGCTCTGATACCAGTTGTTGGATTGTGATGACACTAATGATGTCCTAGAGGGGGGTGAATAGGACTTCTTGCGCTTTACAAATTTTATTTGAAAGTAGATAACACTAGGTAAGGTTGTTAGTATTTAGTGTAGTGTGTGAAACAAGTGTAAATTGTTGCCCAGCTAGCTAGCCCATAGGGGGGGTGAATGGGATACTTAAAAATTATTAAGTACTTGAAAACCTGATTACAAAAATAGTCACACAAACACACTTCGATGGTCGTTAGAGTTAGTGAGGATAAAACAATAGACACACAATAGTCAATCACACAACACAAGAAATTATCCTGGTTCGGACCTCCTTTCCTTAGGAGTCCTACGTCCAGTCCCTGAGCAATTTCTCAGGATTTTACTACCAAGGGTACTGTCCCCCTTATGGACCCTTACACCCAGCCGCAGCTGGTCTTCCTTCAACCTGAAGGGAATTACAACCCCCTGGATATGACACCAGGTCCCTCCTTCAACACGAAGGGAAACACACCTGGATCCCACCAGGTCTTCCTTCTTACAGAAGGGAACAACACACCCTGGATCCCACCAGGTATTCCTTCTTACAGAAGGGAACAACCACAAGAAATGTCATCAGATGATGATGCCCTGATACCCAGATCAAGCTAATCAATGCAAGATCTAAAGCAAGGGACTGAGAGAAGATGATCTACAATCAAGGTTCACTCTCAGAACCAAAACAGCTCTCTCTCAGGATGTACAGGCAATGCAGAGAGCAAAAAGAGCTAATCTAATGGAATGAAGCTTGGCTCAGTTCACAACTTGTAGAAGACTAGAGAAACAGCGTTGTCTTTCTTGTGTTCTTCTTCTGGAGCTTCTATCTTCTATATATACGTTCATTTCAAATTCGAACGTTGAGAAGTCCGTTGTCTCTAAGCATTTGTTTACGTTAGACTGCTTGGCACTTGGAAGCTTCGAGTCAACAGTCCGTTATCCATTGTGCCACACAGAGATAGGATCTCCTCAGATGTCCTTTGGCTTCAACATGGTCCAACGTTGTATGACGATATGTTGTCAGTGACCTGCACACATTTATGAGCTTAAACAGTAGACAGCTAAGCTGTCTCTAGTCAGTCAGCGTTAGAGCAAGCATTCATCAAAATAGTAAAGCCATTTTGCAGTTACAAATATATTACCAGAGTGATACAAAAGTGGAAAATATTGTCTGCATGCATACAGATACGTTCAGTCTTCATAAATGCACAGCAGTTAGAAGGATATTCAGGAAGATATTTGATTTTTCAACGTAATTGGAAAAACAAATCGTTGTTTTCTGTGAAATCGTTATTTGCATGACTTATGAAATCGTTGTACAAGACATTGTGAAGTTATGAAGAAATCGATGCACAAACCGTTGTGTTTCTATGAAGAAACGATGTATAAATCGTTATGATTCTGTAAAGAAATCGATATGCAAATCGTTATGATTCTGTAAAGAAATCGATGTGCAAATTGTTATGATTCTGTAAAGAAATCGATGTGCAAATTGTTATGATTCTGTAAATAAATCAATATGCAAATTGTTATGATTCTGTCAAGGAAATCGTTGCGCGAAGCAAATCGTTATGAGCTCTAAAGAAATCATTGCGAATGAAGAAATCGATGTGAGCAAATCGTTTTGCTCTCTTCATAAATCGTTATGAGAGACTTAATGAACTGTCTTGAGAGCAAATCGTTATGGCTACAAAGGAATCGTTCTGAGATCGATTTCGTAACAAATCATTATAGCCACTTAAGAATCGTTTGAGATCGTTTCTTAACAAATCGTTATGGCCACTTAGCGAATCTTTATGAATGTAAGGAAATCGTTATAGTTACACACAAAATCGTTATGCGATCACTTATCAAAAATGTTACGGTATCGATTTCTTTGCATTCATAGACACTTAGCGAATCTTTATGAATGTAAGGAAATCGTTATAGTTACATAGAATTCGTTATGTGATCATTTATCAAATCGTTATGTGCTTAGACAAAAAACAATGCTATGAACTTACTTTGCTATAGTATAAGAAATACTTACCCGTTTGTCTTGTTTTTCATTGTTCTTGTTCTTGTGCTTAATTCTCATGAAAAATATGTTAGTAGACTTTGTAATTGTTTTGTTAGTCACCAAAATAAATATGTAATTAATTTACATGGGAGCAGACTGATCATCAATCTCCCCCTTTTTGGTGATGACAAAACATAACAAGATGCATGAATGATCTGAAATTATTCTAAGCATATTTTCATAAAGAAAGATTGAATGTAATTAACCTTTGAATGTATTTCAGAAATGCTAAATAATTCTCCCCCCTTTTTGTCATTAAGCAAAAAAAGATACACTGAGACAAAGAAGAAAGAGATACACATTCAAGGATATTGTATTAAGGTTGAGAAGGTACGGGGAGATAGAAGAGAGAAAAAGAGAGGCATGGTGAGAAATAATTTCCCATGCTTTAATCTCTTGGTCTTCAAAAGTTGAGAGAAGACACCAGGTACTATAGTGAAAGAAGGACCCATGGAGGGAGCAGCGCTGAAGCTGCTGAGCTGCCGCTGGTCCTCCAAGAATAGTGCATACCGATCATTATTCATATAGAATCTGAAAAAAGTACTCTGTCAAAAACTAGCACGCTGAAGGAATCTATCAAGAGTAATGGGATAGAAAAGCTGGTGATCAAGTAGGGCCTTCCTCAAAGAAAACTAAGCTGAGTATCTTGAAGCCCACTGAACATACAGTTCCTGCACTGGATTGATAGAGTTTAGATCCATGAAGGCTTCAACAGATAAGCTTGGCTTTCCGGCCTTGAACAAAGAACTATTGACTGATTCCAGCTAGAGAGCAGATTGCCTATAGTGCTTTTCCCAGTCTGTAGGAGAAAGCCTTTCACACTCAGAGATTAAAGGAGCGAGAACTTCAGAGGAGATATTTCTAAGATGATATTCTCTGAGGATGAATCTCCGAAAAGAAGGGAGCCTACCTTACATGGCCTGCAGTCTGCCCAATATTCTAGCAAACCACTCAAAGCATGAGAGCCAGCAGCAGAATCAAATACCAAGGAGTGTAGCTTGGGGGGAGGACACAGTTGTAGACATTTTAGAGATGTGAAATCTACTTGAAAAGAACAATTCACAGGGTGCTCTGTCCGAAGGAGAGCAACAGCATCATGAAACTGACTAAACTGCACTTCAGCAATCTTATTAAGATAGTAGTAATCATTGTAGATCCTAAAGTGCCTTGCTATCCTGACTTCCTTAAGGATGACCTGACCCCAGACAGTTTGATGGTGAGAAACAAACCACTCAGAGAGAGAGAGTGGGTAATCTCAACTAGAAATGTTGTCATCCCTGGCCTAAAGGTCTTTGGTGTAGAGAGTCTTGTGCCCTTTGGCCCACTCATCTTCAGACTTGCACTCAGCCAGTTGAAAGATTTTGGATTGATTGGCTTTGGACAAGTGGCAATAGGGAAGAACAATGGTGAGGTGATCAGTGAGGTTCAAAAATGGAATGCCAAAAATGGTGGAGAGAATGCATTTCTGTAGAAATTCTCGATAGATTGGTCTCCTAGCAATTTCAGCAGTGAGGGAGAACCAAAGAGGAGGGAATTTTGGTGTAGAAGGTACAGAGAGAGAGGTGGAGAATTTCCTCTTCTGAGGAGGAGGACTGGAAGAGACAGTCCTGTGGACATGAGTGGCAACCTCCAAAATTTTGGTGAGAGTTGATCGTTCAAACTCATCCTCATGTTGAGTGAGAAACGCGCTGCCAAGTTGTGAATTTTTATGGATGAAGGTTGTGGAAGTAGGTGGTGTAGAAGGATAAAGAAGTGATTTGGAAATGAAAGAGGAAGAAAGTTTTGAAGTAGAATGTCTAGATGAAGAGGAGGCTCCAGCTGATGAGGAGGCTGGAGGATTTTCAATAACAGGAGGAGGAGGAATGATTTGGGAAGAAGAAGGAGAGAAGGAAGATTGAGATGGAAATGGTTCTAGGTTGTGGTTGTTTGAAGGGTTGAGGAGCTGGTGGAGCAGTTGAAGATGAAGGTGGAGAAGGAGGGGCTGGAGTTAGGATGGGTGAAGGAACAGGGGCTTCAGGTGCAACATCCGCTTCCACTGCAGGACACTGCTCAAACCTCACTGGCCCTGCTGGCCTAGACCCTTCTTCAGGTGGCCCTAATGGCCCAGACACCTGTTCTGCTGGCCTTGATGGCTAGAGACTCCACAGTTGCTTCTTGTACCACCACTGATGGCCCTGATGGCCCTGCCATTTGCTTAGCAGACCATCGTGGTCTAGAAACACCTACTTCACTTCTCTGAGCAATAGGAGATAGAGAAAGAGGAGCTCGGGCTCCAACTGCCTTCAAATCTCAGAAAGCATGGACTTCATGCTTCCCATCTCCTTATTGAAACCACCTTACTGCATTTTTTTCTTGAGACATCTCCTTTGTAGCTGAGGTCTGATTAATGGAAATTGTGTTGACCTCTGATTGTACTGAGCTCAGAACCTTAGCTTGATCATCTAACCATTTAAGCAAGGGCTTTAGGTTCTCCCTTAGCTGCTTCTTCGGTCTTCTACGGGCAATTCTTTTCAGCTTTCGCCCTGGCCCTTTAGTGGGCTCACATAGTTTCAACATTTTCACTGTTTACACTATTCTGCTGGATCCTGCTGCTGCTGTTTCTTCGGATGACACTTCTACTGCTGCTGCTGCCCGGTGCTTCTGCCTGAGCATATTCTTCTTGTGCCACTGGAACTTCCATTGCTGCTGACTCTGCTAGCTCTTGTTCCGCTTTTGCTACTGCTTCCTGGCCTTCTTGGGTTTCGCCAATAATGGCTTCACCCTCAGCGACTGAGGTCTATGACCATACTCCATTTACCACGGAGAAACCATTTTTTCTTAAATTTTTGGACCGCATTTCTTGGCCCATTTTCTCAGATACATCACCCACTGTCCTTATGCCAAAGTGCTTGAAAATCTTGGTCAGAAGATGAGCATACAGTAGGGATACATTCAATTTACTCTTGGTGTCCCATACCTGAGCACTGGCAAATTTCATCCTTTCAATCATAATCTCTGTTGTGTTGATTTCTTGATTCTGGATGGCCTAGAACATCAAATCCGAGTCTGCCCTAGTGCAGGTTGAAAACATAGCACTCCTCGGAGTCACAATCTGACAAACTACGAAGTGCAGGATGCAGTTGAACGCATTCATCTGATTTATATCTAGCTTATCATCCTTCAGTTTGAACTCAGGACCAACTATCCCCAGTCCTTTCGCCTGAATGTCCACAGTATGGATTCCACTGTGTCCGGAGGATCGTCACATCAAACAAAGTCTTTAATAGATCATGTGAGACTCTAATCTGGGTTCCCTTAACCATGGAGGTCAAGGTCCCGTCTGCTTCTGACTTCAGACACACATAAAAGGCTTTTACCAGGCCCGGAAAACTTACTTCAGAGATGGTAGCGATCGTTGTCCACTTCAATCTGTCCAGAGCTTCTACAAAACTGCTCATGCCGTTCTTCCTCAGGTCGGCCACATCTACTGCCTTGTGACCACACAGCTTCGTCTTTACAGTTGAGAACCTTGCCTGCTGCTCTGCGGAGAGAAACTTAGCCCTGTAGCCCCCAACACTGCTGGATACACCAGAAGAGGCCATGGTTTTGGATGGGAAGAGTTTTTGACAGATTGAGATGAAGAGAATGTGAAATCCCTCCAGAAATTTCTAGCAGGAAGGGTTTGAAGCTAGAATGATTCAATGAGCTGATGCAGGAGTCGTTAGGGTATTGGCTCAGGCAAGTGAATGAGAGAGAGAGATAAAAGGTGGGAGATGAATCGTTCTCACACAGATTTCGGGATATACATAAAAAAGATAAGTGGCTTTTAGGAAATCGGAGGTGTCAAAATGGCAGAAAACGACAAAACAATAGGTTCGACGGCAGTAAAAACCTTTAAAAAAGTGAACCGTCAAGGATATTTACACAAAGGAGACGATTGAAATCTTTTGCTTAATTCAAGAGGGATAAATGATTTGAACTCTGAAATTTAATATTTCAGTTTTAAACAGATAATTCTTTCACAATTTACACATGCCTAATTCCCTTCTAAGAGAAGTAAATATCTCTTCGGGTAAGGCCTTTGTGAAGATATCTGCTAACTGATTATTTGTATCAATAAATGAAATTTCTATATTGCCATTAGCTATATGATCACGAATAAAATGGTATCTAACCTCAATGTGTTTTGTCCTTGAATGTTGTACTGGATTCTTGGTTAATTAATGGCACTGGTGTTGTCGCACAGCAAGGGAATGGTCTTGATCTTAAGTCCATAATCCTCAATTTGTTGCTTAATCCATAAGAGTTGTGTGCAACAACTTCCAGCAGCTACGTACTCAGCTTCAGCTGTAGACAGTGCTACTGAATTTTGCTTCTTTGAGGACCATGAGATCAGACATCCTGTAAGGAATTGACAACAACCACTGGTGCTTTTTCTATCTATCTTGCATCCAGCATAGTCAGCATCAGAGTATCCTACAAGATTGATTTCACATGATTTGGATACCACAAACCTAAGTCATGAGTTCTAGCTAAATATCTAAATATTCTTTTGACAAAAATTAAATGAGACTCTCTAGGGTCTGCTTGATATATAGCGCACATGCATACACTAAACATAATATCTGGTCATAGCACTCCTCGGAGTCACAATCTGACAAACTACGAAGTGCGGAGGCAGTTGAACGCATTCATCTGATTTATTCTAGCTTATCATCCTTCAGTTTGAACTCAGGACCAACTATCCCCAGTCCTTTCGCCTGAATGTCCACAGTATGGATTCCACTGTGTCCGGAGGTCGTCACATCAAACAAAGTCTTTAATAGATCATGTGAGACTCTAATCTGGTTCCCTTAACCATGGAGGTCAGGTCCCGTCTGCTTCTGACTTCAGACACACATAAAAGGCTTTTACCATGCCCAAAAACTTACTTCAGAGATGGTAGCGATCGTTGTCCACTTCAATCTGTCCAGAGCTTCTAAAAACTGCTCATGCCGTTCTTCCTCAGGTCGCCACATCTACTGCCTTGTGACCACACAGCTTCGTCTTTACAGTTGAGAACCTTGCCTGCTTGCTCTGCGGAGAGAAACTTAGCCCTGTAGCCCCCAACACTGGCTGATACACAGAAGGGCCATGGTTTTGGATGGGAAGAGTTTTTGACGGATTGAGATGAAGAGAATGTGAAATCCCTCAAGAAATTTCTAGCAGGAAGAGGTTTGAAGCTAGAATGATTCAATGAGCTGATCAGGAGTCGTTAGGGTTCGGCTCAGGCAAGTGAATGAGAGAGAGAGATAAAAGGTGGAGATGAATCGTTCTCACACAGATTTCGGGATACATAAAAAAGATAAGTGGCTTTTAGGAAATCGGAGGTGTCAAATGCAGAAAACGACAAACAATAGGTTCGACGGCAGTAAAAACCTTTTAAAAAAGTGAAACCGTCAAGGATATTTACACAAAGGAGACGATTGAAATCTTTGCTTAATTCAAGAGGGATAAATGATTTGAACTCTGAAATTTAATATTTCAGACTTAAACAGATAATTCTTTCACATTTCACATGCCTAATTCCCTTCTAAGAGAAGTAAATATCTCTTTCGGGTAAGGCCTTTGTGAAGATATCTGCTAACTGATTATTTGTATCAATAAATGAAATTTCTCTATATTGCCATTAGCTATATGATCACGAATATGGTATCTAACCTCAATGTGTTTTGTCCTTGAATGTTGTACTGGATTCTTGGTTAATTAATGGCACTGGTGTTGTCGCACAGCAGGGAATGGTCTTGATCTTGAGTCCATAATCCTCAATTTGTTGCTTAATCCATAAGAGTTGTGTGCAGCAACTTCCAGCAGCTACGTACTCAGCTTCAGCTGTAGACAGTGCTACTGAATTTTGCTTCTTTGAGGACCATGAGATCAGACATCCTGTAAGGAATTGACAACACCACTGGTGCTTTTTCTATCTATCTTGCATCCAGCATAGTCAGCATCAAAGTATCCTACAAGATTGATTTCACATGATTTTGGATACCACAAACCTAAGTCATGAGTTCTAGCTAAATATCTAAATATTCTTTTGACAAAAATTAATGAGACTCTCTAGGGTCTGCTGATATATAGCGCACATGCATACACTAAACATAATATCTGGTCTACTTGTTGTTAGATAAAGCAATGAGTCTCAGCAACTCCATTTTGTTGAGGTGTCCTTATTGCTGAGAAGTTGTGCTCTATCCCTTGATCATCACAGAATCTTGCAAACTTCTCCATTCTACCACTCTCCTCCATGATCTGATCGAATTCCAACAATGCAATCTCTTTATTTTCTGTACCTTTCTGCTGAAGCTCACAAAGCTATCAAAAGGTATCCATCTTTATGCTCCAGAATGAGACCCATGTGTATCTAAAAGATCATCTACTATGACAAATCCAAAATTCTTTCCTCCAAGACTTGTGGTCCTCATTGGTCCAAATAGATCCATATGAAGGCTCTAAGGGTTTGGAGGTAGTTACCACAGTCTTTGACTTGAAAGAGCTTTTAGCATGTTTTCCTTTAGCACATGGTCTGCTAACTCCATCCATTCTGGTGCTGACTTTTGCAGACCTTCCACCAGGCCTTTCTGAATAGCTTCCTTATGTCATCCAAACTGCAGTGGCCCAATCTTCTGTGCCACAGCTCAGTAGACTGTTCTTTGCTAGCAGTTAAACAGATATCTTGCTCCTTTAGTTCTTCAAGATATAGCACGTACAATTTATTTTCTCTATTTGCTTCAAAGATGACTGCTCCATCCTTCATGATACTGCACTTGGATTCTTGGAATCTGATTTGATGGCCTTTGTCACACAACTGACTGATACTGATAAGTTGTGCTTTAATCCTTTAACGCATAGCACATCATCAATTACTATTTTTCCTTTGCTGTTTACTGAACCACTACCAATGACAGTCCCTTTTCCATTGTCTCCAAAGGTGATTGTTCCTTCTTCAGCTTTGAGGTGAGAGATCAACTTTAAATATACCATTAGTAACTTTTCTAATGTGCTGGATAGTTTTTCATTTTCTTCAGTTAATCTTTTAATTTCTGTTTTTAGTTTGTCTGAACTCTCTCGTTTTTCTAGCTTAACTATTTGTTTATTCTTGCCTTTTAAATCTTCACACAGCAACTCATTTCTTCTTTTAAGTTCATTAACTTGCTTCTCCAATTGTTCATTTTCTGATTTTAAATCTGAGTCAGTATTTTCTAAGCAAGCAACATTTTTCTTACTAGGCTTTTAGTAGTTTAGAAACTTCCTTATATTTATTATAAGTTCGTTGAATGCTTCTTCTACATTATCAGAATCTGAATCATTGCATGAATCAAGGATGATCAGAAGTTACCTTTTCATCTATGTTGGCCATGAAAGCTAGATTGGCTTCTTCTTCTTCACTGCTTGAGTTTGACTCGCTGTCTGAGTCACTGCTGTTGTCCCAAGCAGCTGCCATGGCTTTCTTCTTATATTTTCTGAATTTTGTTGAACTGTCCTTCTTCCTGAACTCGGATTTTTTTAGCTTGGGACACTCTGCCTTGAGGTGTCCTGGTTTCCTACACTCGCAGCAGATGGCTCAGCTTTCTTAAAGTCTTTTCCTTCTGGCTTCTTAAACTCCTTGTTCTTGAAGTATTTTCTACCAGACTGAAACCTTTTCTTTTTGGCCAAAATTCTCTGAAGTCTTCTAGATAGCATAGCTTCTTCGTCTTCACTGTCTTCACTGCTGGCTTCATCTTCAAATTGTTCCTCAGAGCTACCTTCTACTGCTTTAAGAGCATTGGTGTGCTTCTTTCTACTTGAGAACTCTCCTAACCTTTACATGTTGATCTCATGGGCCATAAGGGACCCAATGAGCTTTTCGAAAGACATTAGTTTCAGATCGTTTGTTTCCTCTATTGCTGTTACCTTTGGGGTCGAAGAGGATGGAAGAGATCTGAGAATTTTCCTGACCATGTCTCCATTCTCATACTTCTTCCCAAGACCAGCCAACCCATTTGTTATATCTGTGAATCTGCTGAACATCTGGGTTATTGATTCGCTTGGCTGCATTTGGAACTTCTCATATTGAGTTACCAGAATGTCTATTTTGGTTTCTTTAACTTTGTCTGTGCCTTCATAAGTGATTCTTAGTTTCTCCCACATCTCCATTGCAGATTTGCAGGCAGATACACGGTTGAACTCCTTTTTACTGAGAGCACAACACAGTATGCTCTTGGCTTTACAGTTGAGAGATATCTTCTTTTGTCGTCGTCTGTCCATTTATCCTTTGTATTTAGGATAACGTAATCACCTTCTTCTACGATTAACCAGATTTGAAAATCGAAACCTTGCAGGAAATATTCCATCCTGGTCTTCCAATATGTGTAATCTTCACCGTCAAAGAGAGGGGGTCGGTTTACGGACTGACCTTCTATGTTTCCTTAGTATGCGATGGATCTTTACTCTTCAGATCGTTGGATCTTCTTCTTTGTCGAAGAGACTCGCTCTGATACCACTTGTTGCCCGGCTAGCTAGCCCAGAGGGGGGGGGTGAATGGGATACTTAAAATTATTATGTACTTGAAAACCTGATTACAAAAATAGTCACACATGAAGGATCGAAATAAATGTGTGGAAAAGATCTAGAAGGGGGGGGATGAATAAATCTTAGCCACTTTTGCGGAAGCTTAAATAATTTTTTAAAAACTATTTAGAATCAGAGGCAATGTTATCAGTGAAAAGCTACTGATCAGATTAGATTGGAGTGAGTTGAAAAACTTAGATGTGAATCAAGTTGATTAAGTGAATTAAAACCGAATCCTATGCAAGCATCTAGCGGATGAATCAGTCAAACCACAGAAAACACATGCACAAGGATTTTTTAGGTGGTTCGGAAATCACCCATGTGATTCCTACATCCACCCCTCACAACCCGTGAGGATTCACTAACACAACTGGGTAACACACTCACTGGAGCCTGACAACTCAAACACTGAAGAGCTTACAACTCACACCACTTCTAGAGCAAGACTACTCTAGAACAACTGAGCAAGACTGCTCAACCCACACTTGAGTTTGACAACTCAACACTGAGCACAACGGCTCACAACAACCTGAGCACAAGGCTCACACATAGACTTGCTAGACACCAACTTAAGACATAGATCCTCTAGCAACAGATCTAGTCGAAGTTTGAGAACTCTAAAGAGAATTATGCAGAAGTACTTGCATAATCTCAAGAGATATCTCAGAAGAACAGAAGAAATGTAAAATTGAATTGAAAAGTCTTCGTTCTTCAGTGTACTCCCTTGTAGAGACTTGAATTGGGAAGAAGAATGTGAAGCTTGAAGTCCAAGTCGATGCTCTGCAATCTGAGAAGTTGGATCTTCCTCGAGTTCTTCACCAAAGGAGTCTTCTACAGGATCTGCTTCCTTGGAATGCTTCGAAGGAATCTACAAGAATCAAATTCCAATTCCCACACCTTGAATTGGTGGGAATTAGTCTTCTGGAAGCAATTGGAGAGTAGAGGAGGAGACACGAGCTCTTCTGGCCGCTAGAAGCTTCTTGGAGGCTCTGAGAGAGTTGGTTTTTTCTCACGCTTGAAAATAGGCCGAAAAGAACCTTTTATACCCTTAGGATTCCAAAGATACCCTTTTGGGGTACAAGGGCAGGCTTTCCTAGGAAGATTCTGATCGCCCTAGAAGGACACGTGGCAGCCATCAACTTTTAAGATGAAAAAGTTTCCGTAGTGTGTTGACCTGCCCTGATGGTTGTGTCGACACACTGTCCCAAAGATGGAAAAACCTGTTCTGGGAGGAAGGTCCCGTGTCGACCTGCTCTTGAGTGTGTCGACCTGCTGTCCCAATTCCTTAAACTGGCTGTTCTGGGAACTGGGTCTAGTGTCGACCTGCCCTGGGAGTGTGTCGACCTCTGTCCCAATTCCTCAAACTGGCTGTTCTGGGAACTGGGTCTAGTGTCGACCTGCTCTGGGAGTGTGTCGACCTGGGTACCCTTGATCTCTGGAAAACTGCCACTCGTGTCGACACACTCTTGACATGTGTCGACACACTCTTGACATTTTTGCACAATTTCTCTTTGAGTCTGTGTTGATGTGTCGACACCATTGATGGGTGTGTCGACACATCTTTTGCATAAAAAGTTTGTACCTGAAAATAAACACATATATCATTAGTTAAATGATTTATCATTACCATAAATGATAAATGTGGTTTGAAAAATGCTTTTTGAGCATGACTTTCAGGTATGATGCTTTTGACATGTTCCAATTAAATTGCTTTAAGAACACTTCTTGTCATCATCAAAATAGGAGGGAAATGATATGAATTAGACATTCAACCCAACAACACAAACACACTTCGATGGTCGTTAGAGTTAGTGAGGATATAACAATAAACACACAATAGGCAATCACACAACACAAGAAATTATCCTGGTTCGGACCTCCTTTCCTTAGGAGTCCTACGTCCAATCCTTGAGCAATTTCTCAGGATTTCACTACCAAGGGTATTGTCCCCCTTATGGACCCTTACACCCAGCCACAGTTGGTCTTCCTTCAACCTGAAGGGAATTACAACCCCCTGGATACCACACCAAGTCCTCCTTCAACACGAAGGGAAACACACCCTGGATCCCACCAGGTTTTCCTTCTTACAGAAGGGAACAACACACCCTGGATCCCACCAGGTCTTCCTTCTTACAAAAGGGAACAACCACAAAAAATGTGATCAAGAAGATGATGCCCCTAGATCAAGCTAATACAATGCAAGATCTGAAGCAAGGGACTGAGAGAAGATGATCTACAATGAAGGCTCACTCTCAGAACCAAAACAGCTCTCACTCAGGATGTACAGGCAATGCAGAGAGCGAAAAGAGCTAATCTAATGGAATGAAGCTTGGCTCAGTTCACAACTTGCAGAAGACTAGAGAAACATCGTTGTCTTTCTTTTAGTTCTTCTTCTGGAGCTTCTATCTTCTATATATACGTTCATTTCAAATTCGAACGTTGAGAAGTCCGTTGTCTCTAAGCATTTGTTTACGTTAGACTGCTTGACACTTGGAAGCTTCCAGTCAACAGTCAGTTATCCATTTGTGCACACAAAGAGATAGTATCTCCTCAGATGTCCTTTGGCTTCAACATGGTCCAACGTTGTATGACGATATGTTGTCAGTGACCTGCACACATTTATGAGCTTAAACAGTAGACAGCTAAGCTGTCTCTGGTTGTCAGTCAGCGTTAGAGCAAGCATTCATCAAAATAGTAAAGCCATTTTGTAGTTACAAAAGATATTACTAGAGTAATACGAAAGTGGAAAATATTGTCTGCATGCTTGCAGATACGTTCAGTCTTCATAAATGCACAACAGTCAGAAGGATATTCAGTAAGATATTTGATTTTTCAACGTAATTGGAAAAACAAATCGTTGTTTTCTGTGAAATCGTTATTTGCATGACTTATGAAATCGTTGTAAAAGACGTTGTGAAGTTATGAAGAAATCGATGCACAAACCGTTGTGTTTCTATGAAGGAAACGATGTATAAATCGTTATCATTCTGTAAAGAAATCGGTATGCAAATCAGTATGATTCTGTAAAGAAATCGATGTGCAAATCGTTATGATTCTGTAAAGAAATCGATGTGCAAATCGTTATGATTCTGTGAAGGAAATCGTTGCGCGAAGCAAATCATTCTGAGCTCTAAAGAAATCATTACGAATGAAGAAATCGATGTGAACAAATCGTTTTGGTCTCTTCACAAATCGTTATGAGAGACTTAACGAATCGTCCTGAGAGCAAATCGTTATGGATATAAAAGGAATCGTTCTGAGATCGATTTCTTAACAAATCGTTATAGCCACTTAAGAAATCGTTGTGAGATCGATTTCTTAACAAATCGTTATGGCCACTTAGCGAATCTTTATGAATGTAAGGAAATCGTTATAGTTACACAGAAATCGTTATGCGATCACTTATCAAATCGTTACGGTATCGATTTCTTTGCTTTCATAGACACTTAGCGAATCTTTATGAATGTAAGGAAATCGTTATAGTTACACAGAAATCGTTAAGCGATCACTTATCAAATCGTTATGTGCTTAGACAAAGAACAATGCTATGAACTTACTTTACTGTAGTATAAGAAATACTTACCCGTTTGTCTTGTTTTTTTTTGTTCTTGTTCCTGTGCTTAATTCTCATGAAAAATATGTTAGTAGACTTTGTAATTGTTTTGTTAATCACCAAAATAAATATGTAATTAATTTACATCGAGCAGACTTATCATCATAAATTTGGCAGAAATAATCACACAAATGCATAAGAAATTTTATCCATGTTCGGCCCTTCCCACATGGAAGTCCTATGTCCAGTCTGCATGCAACATCTTGGGATTTCACTAACTTCCAAGAGAACTTGGCCTTCTCTCAACCTAAGAGGTATTACAACCCCACTTTCTCCCAAGTAAGTCTTCCCTTAACAAGGGGTACAACGACTATCTACACTAGTAGATCTTCCCTTCGCAAGTGGGGCACTATAGGAAACAAACCTCTTGCGGGTTATCTAAAACAAAAATGTTAAACACTTGGGTGTCTGCTCAAAATGATGAGCAAACACAGAGAATTTAGAAACGAGTACAAATAAGAGTTGCAGCTTGAACTCTTTCTGAATCTAATAGGGTGGACTGAAGATAAGATCTGTAGTTACACAATGCCACCCAACAAAGAAAAAGACTTCTCAGAACTTGAGAGCTTGGATGTTGTGGACTGAGGAAGCAGCTCTCTTTCTTTCAATTTAGTAGAAGGCTTTTTGAAGACTCTTGCTTGCAAATCCAGATGGTAGTTGTGTTGCTATCTCTCTGTCTATGTTTATATCTTGTTCAAAACTACACCTTCTATATATGCTTCAGAAGCCTTAAATTTCCGTTTGAAACTGCTCGTTAGAGAACTAGCCGTTTGAAGTGTAGTTGTTGATATTGTGAGTCTTTTGATATATTTATCAGTCCTTTAGCTTTTCGATTTCCAACGTCTTCAGGCTATGTTTGTAGCTTCATGGCTTGATAGACAGTCTTCATTAATTGTTCTGTAAAACTACATGCTGAAGACTGAGAGCAAAGCATGCTTCATAAATGTTTTGCAAGAAGGGACAAGCCAGAAAAAAGATACCTCCATACTTTCGGAGGTAGGTGAGATGGAAATATATGTAAAATATAAAGAACTTTCGATGGACAGATGTTCAATGCAATAAAAAGCAGACAGACAGTTGCATCCTAAAGGTAAGGGGAGTTTCTAACAGTGGTAGGTGAGCTATGACAGATACCCCATGCAGCTTATACTTACCGTTGCATTTACTGCAAGGCAACTGTCGAAAGGGAGAAGAACTAAACTTCTGATAAAAAGCAAGAGACAGATTTGTATAATTATTTCAGACCTTTTTCAAATATATTTTACGTTGTCATTTTGAATATAATTTATCCTACCTAATAGAATATTTAAATGATGGTAATAAGAAAAATCATTATTCCATAGGATATGTAAGTGTTCTTCATTATGTAAAAGATCCCATAGGGATAACAAACAAATTGAATTACTTAAAATCAAGATTTCATGGATTTTATGAAATGACAAATTCATACAAAAATTATTATTAAGTACAACGAAGTTGATAGTATACTTCGACTTTCCTGAAGTCAGAGTCAAGGAAAAGAGATGCAAGATGAACTTCGACTCTACATAAGTCACAGTGAGACTGATCACAAACTTCGACTTTTGGAAAGTCAGAGTGATAAGATCATCAATCGGTCATACTTCGACTTTGAAGGAGTTGGAGTATAATACAGAGACTTTGTCTTTGAATAAGTTGGAGTATAATACAGAGACTTCGACTTCTCAGGAGTTAGAGTAAGAGGACTTCAAAATTTTAGAAGTCGGAGTGAAAGTGTTCATCAATCGATATCTTACTTCGACTTTAAGAGAGTAAGAGTCTAGACTTCGACCTCCAAGAAGTCAAAGTACTAACGGACTTCAACTTTCGAAGAGTCGGAGTACAGTTCATAGATGGTTCAACACTTCGACTCTTTTGGAGTCAGAGTCCACAGTCGGAGTTAGTATGGTACATAGTATACGCTGTGGACTTAGAGAAATTTCGTGATAGTTTCGATATACAGCATTATGCAAGTCATGCTTCTTGTGGTATATTTCAATAAATTTCTTTGTAGAGATAGTCTTAAAAGGTGTTGTCATTGCAAAACACAATATTTTAAAGAGATAGTTGCTCAACAATTCTTCTAAAGGAAAGTTGCTCAACACCTGGCAAAGGGTTGGGTGCATATCTACTAGACAGGACCAGGGCAGTGCAAGACAGGAAGACAAGACCCAAGGCAAGACTGGGATACAAGCCAGGAAAAGAGGACCATGAGTAGAGGGCAATGTCTGCCAAACTTTGGGCCACCATGATATCAACTATGAAGACTGACAAGTAGCCACTTCCATGGTCTCTCTACCACCACTTCAAGAAGGGGCCATTGCAGACAAGGGATGAACACCAAACTTCTGTGATCACATCTGAGCTTTCATGTCAAGACGTGCATGCTCGTCAATTTGCACGTCATATTGCCCTCCTGGCCATATACAAAGCTCTGGAAAATCTCAGGCACCAGAAATAAAGAAAAGTGGGTGATCCTTAATGTAAATGGTATCGTTGGTTCGATATGAACGACATTGCTATTTCCCTAAGTTGACTCTTCATGCCAATGGATCCTGAATGGCCACTGTGGATTCATGACCTTTTGGAGAAGCCAACAGCAATCACGAGCAAGAGGCAACTACTAAATGAATGGGCAAATGAGAGGGAGCCAGACTGTCATACCCCGACGCGGAATATCGGCACGTGAGGCAGTTGCAAGTAAGCAAGTATAGAGCGTATAATAACATCAATCCATTGGACAATTAGATAATGCGAAATCAAATATCTTTCATTAATAATTCATATTCTATCTATTACATCAATTAACACAGAGCCATAACATAGGGCCCAATTGACTCTAATACATGGAAATAAAAGACTAACTAAGACATCTAGGATAACATAGTGACATCATGGCACTCTTTGGTCACTCCTGGTCCTCCCCGTCCTCGTGTGTGTACTCATTCTCCTCAACCTCACTTGAGAACACAATGACAAATAACGTAGAGTGAGCGACAATGCCCAGTAGGATTTATATCTCATGGTGCGGGCAAACTTTACATGTAACGCCCTGACGCGGAATATCAGAGCAGAATTACAGTTATTAAATAGTACAGAGTGAGAATTAAATAGCAAACTATTACACAATTGGAATAATATCAAATCAACTCCATTTTCATTGATAATTCATCAAACTCCATTACATTCACTAATCAGAGCCAAAACTAGGGCCCAGAGTATTATATTTAAATCTAAACTATTACATAAGGACTATCTGACTCATAACTATACTAACTAACTACTAAGCAATTGGTTGCTGAACTGGTCACTCCTAGACATCGTCCTCAGCCCCCTCGTCGTGAGTGTGGTAATCGCCATCAGACTCACATGAAACACATGAAATAACAATGCAGGATGAGCGAATAACGCTCAGTAGGACATCATATCTCATGAGAACAAGCATGTTTTAAATGATTAATGTCTTATAAACTGGGTAACTAGAGAGCATAGTCATGTCGAGTATTGTAACGATAGCACTGGTACATGAAAATAGTACAACGAATGTAACGAAAGATTGGACATGTAACGATATAGAAAGTGAGTTGCACAATGGTGCACTAGTAACGATAGCACTTGTATAGATTGCACTTTGATTGTCATAGATTAAATCTTGATAGTATAATAGCACTGAGTGCATGCCGTACACACCCTTGATCATTTTAACTCCCATGGGCACTGGCACTTTTCAGGCACTCTCCCCAGAACCAGATCAGGCCTTATTGTGGTGGCATAAGTCATTTTCTTATCTTAGACAATCACATAAATGGCCAAGAGAGTACCAAGAATAGATGAGAGTAATAGACGAATAGATGAGAGTGTAGAGAGAACGTGAACAGATGAGAGTACCGAGATAGTAGATGAGATAAGGGTATATTCGTAAAACAAAGTTTAAACACGATAGTCACAGTTTAACGGCAGTAGGTCGGGTACCGGCAGTCAGGTAGAAGTCACATCCATCCACTAGCCATGCTTTGGACACAGGCTAGATGGTCTGGCATGATCATAAGGTAAGAAATAACACACAAAGGCCATTTGGATCGTACTAATCCCTAGGGGTGTATCGGGTTTTATGGGTATAGCCAGCTCATCGGCAAAGGACGTGCGCCAAAGTCAAGGAGACTTATAGAGGCCTTGACAAGGATTCCCTGGTCCAGTCAGGAGTATTCCCGATGCAGATGTAGTCCATCCCAAGAGAAAGTGTGTATAAAACAAGTGTCCATCGTGCCTCGAGTGCTCGAAGGTCAAGGGAAGAGGTAACAATGTACAAAGCATGCGAATGAAACAAAAATAAGTGTCATTAATTAAATAGGGAATTTAGAAATTAATTTTACTTAATTACCAGATACATTATTGAGTAATTTAATAGGGTTAAATGGCAGACATGAATGTTAAGTGTGTGCAAGTGTAAGAAATTAAGAGAGCATAATGGATTGTGCACATAGCTTTTACATTAATTGATTTCATGTAATAATTACTCATTACTAATTAACAAGTCGTTACTGGTCATGACAGTACCTAATTAGGGTTAAACATGATTTAAATGACTTGAATAGTCAAGTTATATGAGTAATTACATGTTTTGGTCGCTCGGCGGAAGTCGCGACAGGGTTAGCTGTCGCCTTCAGATCGCGACGCACGGTCCGGTCACGTTCTGCTAAACCGGCCGCCAGGGTTGAATCGTGGAAAGTCGCGACATGTCGACCCGTCGCGTTCAAAATGTGACAGACCTCCATGTCGCGACCCCCTCTGAGATCACGACGGGTCAGGCCGTCGCGACTTCAGAAGGTGGCCCGAGACTAGAAAAAGCGATTTTGCCCTTTTCCAGGTGGGTTTCCTCCCATCATGCTTGACACAGTACACTTCAAAAATCCACGTAAATTCACACGATGCTCCAAAATTCATGAAATCAAATTTAAACGAAATTAGACAAGGAGATCTATCGCAGGGCATGATTAATTAGAAGACAGATACATATAAGGCATGTTTTGACTAGGTTATTTCTCAGTAACCTAATAATGCATAGTCAAGAAACAATGATTTAATTGGCAACGAATATAAGATAGAAATTTAGGAAACTAGGGGCGTTTGAAAGCTAACAGTAACTAGTATTTATGAGAATAATTTTAGGGCATGGGATCGAGTACATGCATGGATTTATGGTAAACAAGAGGGTTCAGGTGCATGGAGATAACAGTGATTGAACGAATTAATACTCCATCATGGAGCCACAAAAAATAGGGCAATCATGGGCTTTCAAACAAGGATGCATGGGCTACCTAGGGTTAAAGATTCATGATTTGTGCTTGAGAGATTGCTTACCTTTTCATGGTGTAATGAAAACCTAAGTTCGGTGATGAAGAAGAAGAAATCCCCTTCGATCCAAGCCTTCTCCTCCTTGCTCCTTCGTCCTCTAGCCTCTCCCTTCATCTCCCAGAGCTCCAGCAACGATCTATGGGGTGATAGGGTCGATTTGGGGGTGTATAGCTTGCTAATAGAGTCCAACATAACTAAAACTCTCCTCTCCTCTTCAAACTCCGAATTTCCATTATTATCTCTCTATTTTCTAGCCATTATCTACCAAAAAGGATAGGGAAGAGGTCCAATTTCATGGCCAAGGGTTTAGGATAAGTCTTGGACTCCTTTTTAGGATATATAAGGGTTATTTAATATTTATCTTAACCATTTTCTATTTATTAATAATTAGGTATGAAATTAACTTAATTAACTCCCATCCCATGATAGGCTCTCCTCATTTGGGCCCAATAATTCATGTTAGGATTATTAGTAAGACCCATTATCATTTTAGCTTAATGGGCATTAATTTAATTTCCTTTTATTCTCTTATGTCTTTTTTATTCTAATTTAATTTTATTTATTCAATTTTATTTAATTAAATATTTTTATTTATTTAAATTTTAAAAATCAAGGTTACTACATCCTCTCCCTCTTAAAAAGAATTTGGTCCCCAAATTCATATGATCATAAGAGACAGAATGACTTACTAAATAACTCCGGATAATTCCGTCGCATTAATACTTTGGGCTCTCACGTGGCTTCTTCGACTTCGTGATTTCTCCGAAGTATCTTGACCATGGGTATAGATCGATTCCGAAGTTGTTGCATTTTCTTGTCCAATATCTTCATAGGTCATATCTTTGTTCAAAATGATATCATTAGAATTGATTATATGTGATGGGTCGTACACATATTTCCTTAGCATTGATACATGGAAGACGTTGTGTATGGTGGAAAACTGGGGGGGTAGTGCTAGCCGATACACCACCTCGCCTACTCTCTCCAATACTCCAAATGGACCTATGAAATCGGTCTTAACTTGCCTTTCATCCCAAACTATTGAAATCCTCGGGTCGGGGATACCTTAAGCAGCACATTGTCTCCGATTTGGAATTCTAAGTCGCGTCTCCTTTTATCAACATAGCTCTTCTGCCTAGACTGAGCTATCTTTATCATGTCCCTGATGATATGTATATCTCTGCTGGTATGTTGTACCATGTCTGGTCCCAGCCATTGCTGCTCACCAACTTCATTCCAACAGACTGGCGATCTGCAACTTCTGCCATACAGTACATCAAAAGGTGCCATCTTAATGCTGGCCTGATAACTATTATTGTAGGCAAATTCTATTAGTGATAATTGTTCATTCTAATACCTTTCAAAGTCTATAGTGCAGGCTTGTAGCATGTCTTCCACAATCTGGTTTGTCCTTTCTTTCTGTCCATCTGTCTGCGGGTGGAAAGTAGTGCTAAAGTTGAGTTCCGTGCCTAAGGCAGTGTAGAGTCCCTTCCAAAATGTAGAAGTGAATCGAGGGTCACGATCTGAGACTATGGACACAAGAACTCCATGTAGTCTCACTATCTCCTTTACATACAAGGCTGCCAATACATCCACACTCCAGGTACTTTTTATTGCTAGAAAATGTGCAGACTTAGTCAATCGGTCCAGTATGACCTAGAGAGCATCGAGTCCACCACGAGTTCGGGGTAAACCCATGATGAAATCCATTCCTATGCTTTCCCACTTCCATTCAGGTATGTCCAGGGGTCTAAGTAGACCCGCAGGATGACAGTGTTCAACTTTCACTTGCTGACATGTGAGGCAATGTGCGTCATGCTCAACCACCTCATGCTTCATGTTGGGCCACCAAAATGACCTTTTCATGTCTTGGTACATCTTGGTTGCTATTGGGTGTATGGTGTATTTATTCTTGTGGGCTTCATCCATCAACTTCCTCTTCAACTCTTCATTGTCAGGCACACATGTCCTGGCTTGGAATAATATTCTCCTTTCTCGGTGATGGAGAAATCAGGTCTGTCAGCTAGGGTTTCCCTGACTCGGACCAAGAATGGGTCATTGGTCTACTGCTCTCTAATGTCAACAAAGATGTCGGGTTGAGCTCTAATATTGGCAACTAACATCTTATCACTTCTCTTCTCAATATTTAGATCCAGACTAGCGAATTGCTCGAGCAATTGCATCTTGCCCATGACTAAACAAGATAAGGACGCCACTGGCTTTCTACTAAGTGCATCAGCTACTGCATTACCCTTGCCTGTGTGATATTGAATATTGAAATCAAAATCCTTCAACTACTCTAGCCATCTCCTTTGTCGCATATTAAGCTCCTTCTGAGAGAATAAGTACTTCAAACTCTTATGGTCGGAGTAGACAATGAATTACTCTTCATACAGATAATGCCTCCATATCTTGAGTGCAAATACCACTGCCGCTAGTTTTAAGTCATGGACAAGATAATTAACTTCATGTGGCTTCAATTGCCTTGAAGAATAAGCTATCACTTTCTCATTCTGCATTAACATGCAGCCTAGACCGATTCCAGATGCATCAGTGTAGACTAAGAATCCTTTGCCCTCGACTGGCAATTCGAGGACAGATGCAGAGGTAAAGAGTTGCTTTAGGGTCTGAAGAGTTGCTTTTCTCACATTCTTTGCTCCAGACATAAGGGTTCTCTTTTTGCGTAAGGCGAGTATGAGGTACAACTACCTTGGAGAAGTCATTTATGAACGGTCTGTAGTAGCCAACCAGTCCAAGAAAGCTTTTGATCTCAGTGAGATTGGTCAGTGTCACCCAGTTAAGTACAGCTTCTACTTTGGAAGGATCGACAACAATAACATCCTTTGATATGACATGGCCCAGAAATGACACCTCCTCGAGCCAGAATTCACACTTGCTCAATTTACCGTAAAGTTTGTTGTCCCGCAAGATCTGCAGAGCGATCCTCAAATGCTCCTCATACTCTTCCTTGGTCATGGAATATATAAGAATATCATCAATAAATAACACGATGAATTTGTCGCGGTAGGGCCGATATATGTTGCTGATCAATTGCATAAAAGCTGCAGAAGCATTGGTTTGTCCAAAAGGCATGACTACAAATTTGTAATGACCATACCTACTCCTGAAACTTGTCTTGTAGATATCTGCATCTTTAATCCTCATTTGATGATATCCCGATCTAAGGTCAATCTTAGAGAAATATTCAGCTCCAGGTATTTGATCAAACAACTCGTCGACACGAGGCAGAGGATATTTGTTCTTGATAGTAAGGTGGTTCAACTGCCTGTACTTGATGCATAATCTCATAGATCCGTCCTTCTTCTTGACAAACAGGACTGGTGCTCCCCAAGGAGAAGTGCTTGTTCTGATAAAACCCATTTTCAGCAGTTCCATTAATTGCTCTTTCATCTCTTTCAATTAAGCGGGGGACATTCTGTAGGGTTGCGTGATACCAATGCACCTCCAGGTATGAGATCAATTGAGTAATTTACATTTCTTTCATGCGGAATGCGTGGAAGCTCATCGTGAAACACATCGGGGTATTCTTGCACTATATGGATGTCAGATATCTTAGTTGCTTTCATCTCAACTACAATGGTGGTAAGAAATGCCACACAACCCTTTCTTATCATGTTCGGCACCTTAATAGCAGAGACGTGTGACAAGTGCCTCTTGTGTCTACATCCCTTGAAGGTTGATAGCCCACGAATGCGTCGTTAAACACGTGAGTAACAATCTCAAAATTATTGGCTTACACTAAATATTTTGACAATAGTAAAGTGGTGAGAGCCGAGTCGAATCCATGGGGAACTAGATTTTAGAGTTGAAAACCATTGATTTTTATTTAGGAAATAATGTGGTGATATTTAAACTAAGTTGCATTAAGTAAAACTAAACTACTTAAACTAGGTAAATAAAGAGAGAGAAAGAAGGAATGAGAGAACACAAGACACTATTTAAAATAACAAAAACTGTTTAACACAAAAATTTTATTCTAATCAAAAGCCATTAACAAGTACACTGAAATAAAGAGAATAAGAGAGACGAGGGGAGAGAGAGAAAAGTGAGAGAAGAGAGAGGAGAGAGAGCGCTAAGAGCGAGAGAGAGAGAAAGATGCGAGAAAGAGAGAAAGAGAGAGCGTGAGAGGAGAGAGAGAGGAAAGAGAGAGAGATGAGAGAAAAGAGAGAGAGGATAGAGGAGAGAGAAGAGAGAGAAATGAGAGGCGGGAGAGAGGAGAGAGAGCGCGCAGCAGCGGCGGCTCTACGTGCATGCATGCACATAGAGGGCGAGGGGCGCTAGCGTGCGGGGCGCTGGGCGCGGGGCGCGCGTGGCAGCAGGCGGGCGCGGGCGGCAGGGCGCGCGTGGCAGGCGCGGGCGCGGGCGGCTGGGCGCGGGGCGGTGCTGGCAGGGGCGCGCGCGCGGGCGTGCGGGCGGCTGGCAGGGGCGCGCGCGCGAGCGGCTGGCAAGGGCGCGCAGGGGCACCCGGGCACCTGTGCTGCTGCTTCTGTGACAGAGAAAAGAGAGGCCGGGAGGAAGAAGAAGAAGAGAGGAAGAAGAAGAGAGGAAGGAGGGGATCGGAGGAGAGAGGGGAAGAGAGAAGGTGAGAGGGGGGGAATAAATGGCAAGAGAGAGAGAGAAAGAGAGTTTATAAAGTAGTAGAGGAAAGAGAAGAAGGAGGGGAAATTAAAGGCAAGATATTTTTGAAAAATAGAAGATGAGATTTTAAAAATGAGAAAGAGTTTTTTTTAAAAAAGAAAGAGAGAGAGAATATTTAAAAATTAAGAGAGGGAATATTTTAAAATTAAGTCTCTCATTATTCTCTCTTGATCCAATTGAATTCATTGGCCCATTTGACACTTCATTTCTTGGCCCATTAATCCTGCAAACACAACACATAATAGATTTAATCAATTATCATTTTTGTAATAAAGTGACAATGAGTTTGTGTAAAATTAAGGACCATAAGATAATAAAATAACACGATTATCATCAATAACAACGCAATTATCAAAGGTCAGTTTAGGAAATTCCCTAAATGTTATCTTTCCTCTTTTACAGTCAACGCAAGCCCCATAGGTGGATAACCAATCGGCTCCTAAAATGACATCGTAGCCCTCTATGGGCATATAGATCAGATCCGCTCTAAGATTGAGTTCACCAATCTTTACATCAGCTAATGGGAAGTATTTGTTTAATTGAGCTTTCTCCCCCAAAGGGGTAGTGACAGGTAATTCAAATTCCACAGATGTAGGTTTCTCATTTAATATATCAACAAATGCTTGTGATATGAATGAATGTGTTGCACTAGTGTCAAACAAAACAAATGCTAATTGGGAAAATACTGGTAATGTACCTTCTACGACTCCACCTTCCTCGGTGGTCTCCACTTCCTGTAAGGCCTGCAGTCTACCTGTTTTCTTCTGTCCCATAGGACGCTTCTCATTCTCCTTTAGCAATGGGCATTCGGGAATCTGATGATCTCGGCTCCCACAGCGAAGGCACGCACCCGCCTTTCCCCAGCATTCTTCTGCAGTGTGACCTAGCTTGTCACAGTGCTTGCATCTTTGTTTCTTGGGTGCAATGGGGGCAAAGATTGTGGGCTTCCACTCTTGGCTTGGCACGTCAGTGATACTTAACGGCCTTTTCTTGCCGTTAGTGGGCTTGCTCGGTGCTCCGGATGTCTGTTCCTTCTTTACCATTCTTCCCTTGATGCGATCGGTGAGGTCGATCGCATCCTCCAGCAACTGGGCTTTCTTGACCATCTCTAGATAATTCTGATGTCTAGAGGTGGAAGTTGAGTGATGTAGGCAGGCCTGAGCCCATTAAGAAAGCGCTTGGCCTTCATTCTTTCTGTACCGACTAGATGATTGGCATATCGTACCAACCGAGAGAACCGAGCCTCATACTCAACAATTGTGAGGTTCCTCTATTTTAGTGCAGCAAATTCAGAGGCCTTTCTTTCTTGAACTTTTTCAGAGAAGTACTTGGAGTTAAAATGCTCCTTGAACTCCTCCCAAGTGAACTGTGCATCTGCTCTTGTTGCTTCAATGGACTCCCACCACGCACGGGCATCCCTCTCAAGCTGAAAAGTGGCTAGGAGTAACTTGTCACCATCCACGCATTGCATGACGTCGAAAATACACTCAATCTCCTTAAGCCAGTTCTCTGCCTCACCAGGATTAGTGGCCCCACTAAAACGAGGCGGATTCAGATTGCGGAAGTTTCTGTGTAGTTCCCCAACTCCTCGGTTATTATTATTATTAGCTCCAATAGCCTAAAGTAATGCTTGAGTAAGCTGCTGAATGGTTTGCTGCATATCACGGAGTTGTGCACGCTCCGCTGCCATTGTTGGTGTTTAAGTTCCTTCAAAAGATAATTTTTAATGTATGATATTGAGTTTGCGCTATGTTTGTGCATATGTGAGTTTATTTCAACTTATTACCCTGGGTTCTACCCATCTCTCACATAGGTATGGATTTAGACTCTAAGTCAAGGCAAGTCAAACCTAGATCATCCTATACTTAAGAATAACCTAGGCTCTGATACCTCAAAAATAGTAACACCCCGATGCGGAATTTCGGAGCGAAATTACTGTTATTAAATAGTACAGAGCGAGAATTAAATAGCAAACCATTGCATAATTGGAATAATATCAAATAAACTCCATTATCATTGCTAATTCATCAAACTCCATTACATTCACTAATCAGAACCAAAAGTAGGGCCCAGAGTATTTTATTCAAATCTAAACTATTACATAAGGAAAATATGACTCATAACTATACTAACTAATTACTATGCAATCGGTTGCGGAACTAGTCACTCCTGGACATCGTCCTCAGCCCCCTCCTCGTGAGTGTGGTAATCGCCATCAGACTCACCTGAAACACATGAAATAAGAATGGAGGATTAGCGAATAACGCTTAGTAGGACTTAATATCTCATGAGAACAAGCATGTTTTAAATGATTAATGTCTTATAAACTGGGTAACTAGAGAGCATAGTCATGTTGTGTATTGTAATGATAGCACTGGTACATGAAAATAGTACAACGAATGTAACGAAAGATTGTCCATGTAAGGATATAGAAAATGAGTTGCACAACGGTGCACTAGTAACGATAGCACTTGTATACATTGCACTTTGATTATCATAGATTAAATCTTGATAGTATAATATCACTGAGTGCATGCCGTACACACCCTTGATCATTTTAACTCCCATGGGCACTGGCACTTTTCGGGCGCTCTCCCTAGGACCAGATCGGGCCTTATTGTGGTGGCATTAGTCATTTTCTTATCTTAGACAATCACATAAATGGCCAAGAGAGTACCAAGAATAGATGAGAGTAATAGACGAATAGATGAGAGTGTAGAGAGAACGTGAACAGATGAGAGTACCGAGATAGTAGATGAGATAAGGGTATATTCGTAAAACAACGTTAAACACGATAGTCACAGTTGCACGGCACTTGGTTGGGTACCGGCAGTCAGGTAGAATCGGGTATGATCACAAGGTAAAGAACATACTAAGGCAGTTAGGATCGTACTGATCCCTAGGGGTGTATCGGGTATTATGGGTACAACCAGCTCGTCAGCAAAGGATGTGCGCCAAAGTCAAGGAGACTTATGGAGGCCTTGACAAGGAGTCCTTGGTCCGGTCTAGAGTATTCCCAATGGAGAGGTGGTCCATGCTAAGAGAAAGTGTGTATAAAACAAGTGTTTGTCGTGCCTTGAGTGCTTGAAGTCCGAGGGAAGAGTTAATGGTGTACAAAGCACGCGAATGAAACTAAAAGAAGTGTCATTAATTAAATAGGGAATTTAGTAATTAGTTTCACTTAATTACCAGATACATTATTGAGTAATTTAATAGGGTTAAATGGCCGACATGAATGTTAAGTGTGTGCAAGTGTATGAAATCAAGAGAGCATAATGGATTGTGCACATAGCTTTTAAATTAATTGATTTCATGTAATAATTACTCATTACTAATTAACAAGTCATTACTGGTCATGACAGTACTTAATTAGGGTTAAATAGGATTTAAATGACATGAATAGTAGGGTTATATGAGTAATTGCATGTTTTGGCCGCTCTACTGAAGTCGCGACAGAGGTAGTTGTCGCCTTCAGATCACGACGCATGGTCTGGTCGCGTTCTGCTAAACCGACCGCCAGGGTTGAACTGGGGAAAGTCGCGACATGTCGACCCGTCTCGTTCAGAATGCGACGGAACCCCGTTTCGCAACCCCCTCTTAGATCGCGATGGCTTAGGCCGTCGCGACTTCAAAAGGTGGCCTGAGCCCAGAAAAGGAGATTTTGCCCTTTTTCCAGGTGGGTTTCCTCTCCTCATGTTTGACACAGTACACTTCAAAAATCTTCATAAAATCACACGATGCTCCAAAATTCATGAAATCAACTTTAAATGAAACTAGACATGTAGATCTATTCCTGGGCATGATTATTTAGAAAACATTTACATGTAAGGCAAGTTTTGACAAGGTTATTTTTCAATAACCTAATCATGCATAGTCAAGAAACAATGATTTAATTGACAATGAATACAAGATAGAAATTAGGGCAAATAGGGGCGTTTGAAAACTACCAGCAACTAGTATTTATGAGAATAATTTCATGGCATGGGATCAAGTAAGTGGATGGATTTATGGTAAACAAGACTGTTCAGGTGCATGGCGATGACAGAGATTGAACAAATTAATACTCCATCATGGAGCCACGGAAAATAGGGCAATCATGGGGCTTTCAAAGAGGGATGCATGGGCTACCTTGGGTTAAATATTAACGATTTGTGCTTGAGAGATTGCCTATCTTTTCGTGGTGTAATGAAAACCTAAGTTTGGTGATGATGAAGAAGAAACCCCCTTCGATCCAAGCCTTCTCCTCCTTGCTCCTTTGTCCTCCAGCCTCTCCCTTCATCTCCCATAGCTCCAGCAACGATCTATGGGGTGATAGGGTCGATTTGGGGGTGTATAGCTTGCTAATGGAGTCCAACAATAACTAAAACTCTCCTCTCCTCTTCAAACTCTGAATTTCCACTATTATCTCCTTATTTTCTAGCCGTTATCTACAAGAAAGGATGGGGAAGACGTTCAATTTCGTTGCCAAGGGTTTAGGATAAGTCTAGGACTCCTTTTTACGATATATAAGGGTTATTTAATATTTATCATAACCCTTTTCTATTTATTAAGTAATTAGGTACAAAATTAACTTAATTAACTCCCATCCCATGATGGGCTCTCCTCATTTGGGCCCAACAATTCATGTTAGGACCATTAGTAAGACCCATTATCATTTTAGCTTAATAGGTATTAATTTAATTTCCTTTTATACTCTTATGTCTTCTTTATTCTAATTTAATTCTATTTATTCACATTTATTTAATTAAAGATTTTTATTTATTTGAATTTTAAAAATCAAGGTTACTACATTACATGATTAATGTATTAAAAAGAGAGTCACCATATGAGAGAGCGAGAGAGTCAAGTAATGTAAGAGATAGCATGATAGCATGTGATCGAAATAACACAAGTTTCCAATTATAGCACAAATTAGGATGGCCATAGCACAAATAGCACAATGTATAACAATAGCACAACGAGTATAGTATAGCACTTTGCTTGTCATTTAGATAGTCGAGATAGATAGCACTTGAGTGTAATGTCAAACACTCTGGTCAATTAACTCCCAGGACCAGATCGGGTCCTTTTATATTGCCAGGCATTAGTTATATTGTTTATCTTTAGACAATCAGTCAAATGGCCAATAGAGAGTACCAAGAAATAGATGAGGGTACTAGACGAGATAGTAGAGAGAGTGTGAAGAGATGAGTGAGTAGAGTATAGATGAGATCTATAGTCACTGCACATAAAATGTCGATTAATCAAGCGATAGTAACAGTTGCACAACATGCGCGATTAGTGTTGGCAGTCAGGTGAAATTCACTATCCTTCCACTGGCCATGTTATGCACAAGTCCAGAGGTCCCGCGTGATTCAAGATAAGAGAGAACTTCTAAAATCCGTTTTAATCATATTGATCTCTAAGGGTGTTATGCGAGTTAGGGTACAAACAGCTCGGTCTCCATGAGGGAATCCACAGAGTACGGAGTCTCATGGAGGTCTTAACAAAAGGTCTCTTGTCCACCAGAACGAAATGTTCAATAAAGAGGTTCCAACTTGTCAAGAGAGTAGTGTGAAGAGAAAATGAGTTACTCAACATTCTAGAGGAATTCTAGAACAATGGAACGACGATAACGATATTCCAAATGCACGTAAGAAAATGGAAACAATGTCATTATTATCATGGGTGAATAATGTGCAATTATTGAAGTAAATTACCAGATAATTTATTCAAGTATTTTATGCATGGTTTCATGGCAAGGATAATCGTTTGGTGTGTGCATGTGCATGAAATCATGAGAGCATGTAATAGTCATGCACAATAGCTTTTAAATTTAAGAAACATGTAAATATGTGAAATTTTGTTAACACGGTTGACCTACTATTCGTTACACAGTGTTACAGAGTATAAACATGCTTACCAAGCCTAAATAATCATTTAAATAGAACAATAATTGTTGCTGGAATAACACAATTAAATCACGATGGGTCAGATGGTCGTGTTAACAACATCAATTCTAGGACAGAAATGTGACAACAAGGCCCGTCACGTTCATACAAACCCTAACTATTCAAAATGGCACAATTCCCCAAAAGCAGAAAACATTGGTAAAATGCGATGACCTTCGTGGTCGCGTTTCAGAAGACTTCTGAAAGTTAATGGGCACAAAGATTGATTTATAGTACGAGGAAAACCCTAGCCAAAACGCGACGACATGGGTGGTCGCCTTTCAGGTAAACGCGACGGTCATGCCCATCGTGATACCAATCAATTGAAATGCGACGTATGGCTCATTCGCGATTCAATGTTCAACCCAAGAACGATGAAACCAGGTAGCGATCTTCATGCAATGCTTATAACTCGAAATCTATGACTCTTGGGACAAAATGGTGAACATGAAACTTGTAGTGGACATCAAGTAGAAGAGAACTATGCCCTTGGACCCAATCAATTTGCTCTCGTTAGGCGTGCAAACTAGTATGAACAAGAAACGACACAGACTTGCACATGATGGGAAAACACTTATAACTCGATGGATACATGATGAAAATTAGGAAAATCACACTCAAACGAAGCTAGACAAGATGTACTACAAGATGGTATGAGTTTAAATCTTCTTTAGCTCGAGAATACATACCTTTTTGATGATCTAACACCAGACAATTGCACAGGTTGCAGCAGAGCACGGTTGAGGAAGAGTTTGGTTCTCCAGCTGTTCTCCTCTGCTCCTGGTGCCCTAGCTTGGCCTCCCACGACCCCAACACGTTGGTGAACCTTCCCCTTAGTCTTAGGATGAATACTTATATGTCTAGGGTTTATTTCAAGTCCTAACACAACTACGAAAGATGGGGTGAGGCCATGGCTGGTTTCCTTCCTTGTTTTGGAGATATCTCCTACCATTTGGAGTAGGATTACCCTTAGATGGTGCTTGCTATGGTGGGTCACGAATTTGGTTGCCATTGATAGTAATTGCCATGGTTTAAAACCCTAATTTGCCCTTTCCTATTTTCTATACAATTATGGTCACGAATATCTTGGGGTATTTCTTCCTATCCCATACTTCAACTCCTAACTCGGCCCATTAACCTTTAAGTGAGCCATTATAACAAGCCTATTACTTCTTATTATTTATTTAATGTTAATTAATCCATTTTCTTTAAAAAAATTTCTATTTATTTATTTACTTAAAAATATCGGGTTGCTACATCCTCCCCCTCTTAAAAAGAATTTGGTCTACAAATTCATATGACGAAAATAGAGAGAATGTCTTACCGAAAAGGTCGGGGTAGTTTCGCCTGATGATTCCTTAAGGTTCCCATGTGGCTTCTTCCACTCCACGATTATTCCATAGGACTTTAACCACATGAATGGGACGGTTCCTAAGTTGTTGCACTTTTCATTCCAGTATCTTGATTGGCTTCTCTTCATATGTCATGTCCTTGTTCAGCACCAACTTCTCATGGCGAATGACGTGAGTAGGATCATACACATATTTTCTTGAGCATAGAGACATGGAACACATTGTGTAAGAATGCTAAGTTCGGAGGCAATGCTAGCCGATAAGCAACCTCACCACCCTTTCGAGCACTTCAAAAGTACCAATGAATCTACGACTGAGCTTTCCTTTAACACCAAATCTTTAGATGCCACGAGTAGGAGATACCTTTAAAAGTACATGGTCTCCCACATGAAAATCTAGATCTCGCCTCCTCTTGTCAGCATAACTCTTATGTCTGGACTGAGCAATCTTGAGCCGATCTCGAATCACCTGTATATCCCTTGTGGTGTTTTGTACCATGTTCTGGCCTAGCCATTGCTGTTCCCCAACTTCATTCTAGCATGCTGGAGATCTACAGTTTCTGGCATAAAGTGCTTCAAACGGTGCCATTTTAATACTCGCCTGATAACTATTGTTGTAGGTGAACTCAATCAAAGATAAGTGCTCATTCCAATAGCCTTGGAAATCTATAGTGCAAGATCTTAACATATCTTCTACAATCTAATTGGTTCTCTCAATCTGCCCATCAGTCTGTAGGTGAAATGTGGTACTAAAATTGAGCTTAGCACCAAGTGCAATTTGCAGTCCCTTTGTCACGTCTCGAGAATTACGCAGTGGATAATATGCAGATATTTCGAGTCGATATTCCGAGACGTAAACAGTCAGCAAATAAGCCTCAAGCTAGAACACACTAAATGTATATCAATGCAACATCTAAATAGGGCTCAAATAATGAACTCAACTAAGCTTGTATTCAAATCTCAACTCATTGTATTCAAAATGGAAACTAATACAACTCTTTAATTGTTGAAGAAAAAGGAAAAGTACATTTATTCCTCACTTCCTACTACATTGTTCTAACACTCAAAACAAAGTTAACTATAGGTAGACACTTGGTTGGAATGCTCATCACTTAGACGCATTCTCATCCTCGACTTGTTCCTCTTCTTGAATTTCACAGTCAACTATAATGGTTAAAAGTAGGGGATGAGCAAGCTAGCCCAGTAGGATTTATATCTCAATGTGCTGGCAATGATATAAGTGATTAGCAATTTAGAACTAGGTAGGTATGATTGTCAAGATATGCATGTACGAATAAAACTCATTAAAACATGATACATGAACAAGCTAGATAGAGTGATCATGATAGAGCAACAATCTAGAATTGATATAACGAGCAAGATGTTATCACTAGTGTGGCATGTAACAAGCACGCAAGATATCACTTTAAATTGCAATAATTGCAGGATGGCCATATCACGCAAGCAAGCAAGCACGAGCACGATCATGTAACAATAATCAAGCACGAAGACACTAATGTACACCAAGGAAAGATCCACCATGAAATGCACACTAGGACATGTGTATGTGGTTTGTATCTAGCATTCAACACACAAGTACTCCCAGCACAGATGCAACACCAGTAATCATTATACCCCATGGTTAACAGTATATTTATGACTCTCCGTCATTGGGGCTAGACTGGAGCCCTTGGACACTCTCTGTGCCTGATCAACATCTCACTATTTTCAAATGTAGATACCCATAGTCATTAATGGCCAATGAGAGTTTCAAGATGTATGCATGTGTAATGTCAGGTTCATGATGATGATGAGAACAAGTAGCAAGTAATGTGAACTTAACAACATGATAACAATGGTCAAGAGATAATTTTGACACCATAACGGTGCAATTTATACTTTAGTTAACTCTTTGCATTAATGGCTTGAGTCTAGATTATAAATCACACTCACGAGAACAAGAGAAGAAAGGAAGTGCACGCTATCCCCAGGGAACTTCAATGGTATAACCAACTCGGTCTCCATGAGGGAATCCACGGAGTACGAAGAATTACAGAGGTCTTAGAGGAAAGGTCGCTTATCTGTCAATACGGAATGGTCAACTGAGAGCTTCTAATCCCCTAAGAAAGGCTGCCTATACGTGCAAGTGTGTAGTGAACACGTGTCTCAATCCACAATCCGTCGGTTTCAAACTTGCGGAAAACAATTAACATGATAGCAAGAGATGAACTATGCATTTAACTATACATGGTTTACAATAATTTTTATATAACAATTATCATTTAAGCAGATAGAACAGTAAGATAAGTGAATCACTAGTTGCATGAATGGTCACATCATTAAAGAGCAATTAGAATAACTTTCATGTAGTTAAAGCTTTTACATAGGTTGACTAATTTTAACCCATTAAATAGACCTCATGCAATGACTAGAACCAAGACTAGCAAACCATGAACTCTATACCATGTGAAACAGGTCTCGGGTAGGTCTTCAAATCCGCATCGGACACAGTAGATGCATTTCATAACGCGGTGTACAGCCAGAACAAGACTAACCTATGAAGAATCAAATTGCGACGGCCTATACCATCACCTTCATGCTAGAATCGCGATAGTTTACCACATCACATTCATGATATAGGCTCAAAATAATAATATAAAAATAGCGTAAAAACATTGAGCGGGAAAACCGACCGAATCGCGACGGGGGTCCATGTCGCGTTTCACGCAGGCTTTGAAACCATGCATCACATAGTTTGAGGTGCCAAAATGGTACTGTCATGAACAAAATCACGACGTAGAGCATGGTCACGATTCACATGAATGCGTTGGACTCTTATGCATTCATGCAGGCCAAAACGCGACGTCTGGTCCCGTCGTGTTTTGGGTTCTTACCCGAAAACGTAGAAAATAGTCACTTAATTCATGCAACGCTTGTAACTTTTAATCTAGGGCTTTTGGGATAAAAGTGTAAACATGAAACTTGTTGAGAACAAGTATTAGAAGAGAACTATGGTTTTGGAATCATTAAAATTGGCCTCGGGATGTGCAAGAAATCAACATGAACATAAAAAGCTATTAACATGCGCGTTTTTGGCAAAATGCTTAATACTCGAGATGTACTCTATGAAATTTGATGAAATTACTTGGACATCAAAGTAGACTCGATGCTATACACATTGATGTAAGATTTATTTATATTTGGCATGAGATCACCAACCTTTTGGGTTGAAGAAATCTCATCCTCAAGAAAGCCCTCGATCAGACAACTTGGAGGAGAACGCTTAATACTCCTTGTCCTATGGATGTAAATTGGGAAAACCAGTGGGATTAGGAACTAGACGTGACCCTCTTTCCAAGGGTATAAGTCTTGCATGGTTTGGTTAGGGTTTGGCCTACCTTAGGTCGACTCCAAGGAGAGCTATCTGCATAGGTTGGTGCTGACGCAGTAGGGAAGAAGGCTTCGAGTTGTGGCGATTTCCTCCACCTTTGGGTGCTCATGAATAGCCTCCCACGACCACAACAATGTGTAAATTCATCCCCTAGGGTTTCATGACATGTATATATGCATCTAGGGTTTTCTAGAAGTCTCATTGGGTGTAGGAAAGGAAGGGTGCGGTTTTGGGTTTCCACCTTCCATGTTTTAATGATTTCCCACCCCAATAGAGTGTGTGAAGTTTTAGGCAACCGCATACCATGTCTAGGCACGAATTTGGGTTGCCAAGAAAGCCTAATTGCATCATGGTGACAGCTTTCCTTTAATTCCAAACCGCCTAATCTCGCAGCCTGGAGACACCTTTAAGAATACATGATCACCATTCTGAAATTCCAGGTCTCTCCTTCTATTATCTGCATATGCCTTTTGTCTTTGCTGTGCCACCACCATTCTTTCCCTGATAAGCTTCACCTTTTCTGTGGTTTCCCTTATCATCTCTGATCATAGCATTTGCTTTTCCCCAACTTCATACCAGCATATTGGAGATCGGGAACTCCTGCCATAGAGTGCTTCAAATGGTGCCACTTGTATGCCAGCTTGGTAGCCATTATTGTAGGCGAACACCACAAGAGGTAAGTGTTCATGCCAACTACCTCCAATGTCTAGAACACAAGCTCTAAGCATATCTTCAATCACATGGTTTGTTCTCTCTGTCTGACCATTAGTCTGAGGAGGGAAAGCTGTGCTAAAGTTTAGTTTAGATCCCATGGAATAGTGTAGTCCTTTCCAAAAGTGGGATGTAAATCTAGGGTCTCTATTAGACACGATAGACACAAGTACTCCATGTAGTCTGACTATTTTCTTCACTTACAATGCAGCTAAAACATCCACTAACCACTTGTTCTTTACTGGCAGAAAGTGAGCAGACATAGTTAAGCGGTCGACTATTACCCAAATGCCATCGAATCCACCTCTAGATTTAGGTAGTCCGAAAATAAAGTCCATCCCAATACCTTCCCATTTCCATGCCGAGATTTCTAGGGGTTTAAGTTTACCTACATGTTGCAAGTGTTCCGCCTTGATCTTTTGACGTTGTTAAGCATCGGGCGACATATTCCGCCACTTCCCTCTTCATATTTGGCCACCAAAAGCTTCCTTTCAGATCCTAATACATTTTTGTAGTTCCAAGATGTATGGTATACCTGGTCTTGTGAGCCTCATCTATAATCATCTTCGTTGTCTCCGCATGGTCGGGTACACAGACTCGATCCTGGAACAACAATCTTTCTTCTTCTGTTAAAGAGAATTCTGGCCTCTGGTCTAAATTAGCCTTAATCTATACAAGCACAGGGTCATTGTCTTGGATTGCTATGATGTCCTCCAATAGTGTAGGTTGTGCTCTAACACTAGCAATAAGACATCCCTTCCTCTTGATGTCAGCATCAATATTTAACTTGGTGAAGTCTTCTAATAATCTCCATTCGCCCACCATTAGACTTGACAATGTAATCATTGGCTTTCTACTTAGAGCATCTACCACAACATTTGCTTTACCTAGATGTTATTGGATAGTGAAGTCGAAGTCTTGGAGATACTCCAACCACCTCCGCTGTCTCATGTTCAATTCCTGGTGAGAAAATAGACACTTCAAGCTTTTATGGTCAGAAGACATAATGAACTTCTCACCATATAGATAATGACGCCATATTTTCAAGGCGAAGACTACAACAGCTAACTCCAGATCATGTTAGAGATAATTATCCTCGTGCTTATTCAATTGTCTAGATGCATAGCATATGACTTTCCCATTTTGCATCACCACACAGCCTAGGCCGATCCCGGATACATCTATGTATACATCAAAACTACCCCCAGCGACTAGCAGTGTTAGTACAGGTGCTGAGGTGAGGTGCTCTTTCAATGCCCTGAAACATTCTTCACATTCATCAGTCCATGCAAATGGATTATGCTTCTTGGTAAGCCTGGTCAATGGTATAGCTATCCTTGAAAAATCTTTAATAAAGTGACGATAGTAACCAGCTAAACCCAGAAAGCTCCTGATCTCCGGCACAGTTGTAAGCCTTGCCCAGTTCTTTACCGCCTCCACCTTAGATGGATCTAAAGAGATTCCCTCCTTGGATATGATGTGACCAAGGAAAGACACTTCCTCCATCCAGAATTTACACTTGCAGAGCAACCCTCCATCCTTGGATATGATGTGACCAAGGAGAGACCCTCCCTCCTTGAATAGAGTTGATTATCTCTAAGCACTTGCAGAGCAACCCTCAAGTGTTCTTCATGTTGTTCATTTGACTTGGAGTAAATGAGGATGTCATCAATGAACACCACTAAAAATTGGTCTAAGTATGGCCTACATATTGTTCATAAGTTGCATGAAAGCCGCTGGAGCATTTGTTAAACCAAACAGCATGACCACAAACTCATAGTGACCATATCTACTCTGGAATGCAGACTTGTGTATATCCCCTTCCTTTATTCTCAATTGATGGTAGTCAGATCTTAGGTCTATCATGGAGAGGTATTGTGCACCGAAGATCTGATAACACAGTTCATCAATGTGGGGCAGTGGATACTTGTTCATTATTGTCAACTGGTTCAACTGACGGTAGTCAATGGAAAGCCTCATTGATCCGTCCTTGTTCCTGACAAACAGTACAGGTGCTCCCCATGGAAATGTGCTGGGCCTGATAAAACCTTGATCTAGTAGTTCCTGGATCTACCTCTTCAACTCCTGCAACTCAACAAGGGACATGCGATATGGAGCTTTTAAAACAGGGGCTGCCCTAAGGAGTAAGTCAATGGTGAAGTTTACCTCCCGCTCAGGTGGTATACCAGGTAATTCTTCTGGGAATACATCAGGATAGTCTCTATCTATGGGAATGTCTTCTAGGGTTGGTTTCTTCATTTTAGTTGCCACGACGGAAACCAGGAAAGCATCACAACCCTCGTTGATCAGCTTGGAAGCCTTTAAAGAGGATATCAGGACAGGGTGTTTATGATAACAGGTGCCAAGTATTGATAGAGTTGGAAGGTTTGGTCATTTAACGGTGACCCTTCTATGACGACAATTGACATCGGCATCATATTCAATTAGCCAATCGACACCCAGTATGGCATCATAACCCTTCATGTCTAAACAGATGTGGTCGGCAAGGAGATTGTGTCCTCTAATTATAGTTTCACATTTTGTCAAGTTGTGGGTGTGTTTAAATTCTGAGCAAAGGGGATAGGCTACAAAGATCATGGATTTCAGAGGTATAGGTTTGACAGGTAGAGTTGCAACAAATGTGGTGGAAATAAATAAACATGTAGCTCCAGTATCAATAAGCACAAAAGCAGGTTGAGTGTGTATGGAAATGGTACCTTCCATCATACCCCCTTCCTCGGGTAGGTCAGCTTCAACAAAAGCATTAAGTCATCCCTGACGCCGCGGTACGTTCTGAGCTTTGCCTGGCTGGTCCTTCAGCATATGACAATTAGGATTACGGTGGTCACGACCACCACATCTCAAGCATGCTACGAGCTTCTTCCAGCATTCTTCAGCTTGGTGCCCTGGCTTATCACAAAATTTGCAGTTCTCACCTAACTGCCTACATTCCACTTTGACTCTCTTGTCCACACCATAGTCCCTTCTAGCATTTGACCTCTTGTTGTTGTTGTTAAAGTTGTTGTTGTTGTTGTTTTACGGAAAGATGGAGCAGTATTAGGTGCTCCCTTGTTGACGAAGACTGGTGTAGACACGCGAATTTGACTCCACTGTTGGCAAATTTCATATTGTGCCATAATACCACAAATGGCCCATCCTTCCCCGATGCTTCCCCTCCATTTCCAAGGCTCGCCGAGTCTCATAGGCATTCATTTCAAGTCGCGATGGGTCTGGCGGACGCATTGAAACGCGTCCGGCTTGGTGGACACGATTCATTGATTCCCATTGTCGTGCTAGGCATGTTGGATGTGACTAGGCCAAATGGTCTTATCACGTCGGCCTTGTATGACACGATAAAGAATTTACTTATTTTATTTACGGAGACTGCCCATTACCACTTCATGAACACGTCTACTATAGGCGACGTGATTCTAATGTTGGTTTTGGTAGGATTTTCATAAATAAAACATGTAAATACTTTATCGCGTCGTGCCATCCCGACGCATTACAAATCCTAGACGTGTCGGACCTTGCCAACGCGATTAGGCCCTAGGCCGCAAAAGTTGTCGCACTCGAGCGCCCGCATCTCAAATCCCTGGAAATCTCTTAATCGCATCCCCCTGAGCCGCCGCGATTAGATCCTAGGCCTATACCCCTAGACCCCTGGAAGTCATGCATTAATGAGCCCACGTGCAAAAATGAAGTCGCGTCAGAGAAGGTCGACGCATTTCAATATCGCGGCGCGCCGTCCCGACGCAATTCTGAAGGTGGCCGCAGGCTATAATCATCATGCTATTGTAAAATAAAGCAGCAAATGCGGCACTTCTTAATCGCGGCGGCCGTGGCAGATGCGTCCTCAATAAGAGACGTGTCCGATGTAGCCGATGCGATTTGAGTCTGTGTTGCCTATAAATACAGATCCGACGGTCAGTTGTTCGGGGGGTTCGAAGTCAGCAGCAAAGCCCTGCCGATTCCTGTGTAGGGGGGCCATCAAACACGGCATAGCCTTGCGGAATTCCCGCCTCAACCTCCGAGCCAAGGAGGACCATCCACCATTCCATGCCGATCTACATCCCCGTTCCTCGGAGTTTCGAGTCGGTGTCCTCGTCGTCTTCCTCACGCGAATCAGAGCGAGGCAAGAGGAAGCTTCTTTCTCCGTACAGTCCGCAGCGCCGCCGCGCCATCCATGTTTGGGGAAGCACCCCCTCTCCTTTCTTTATTTATTTACCTCCTATAGGCCCCACGTGGCTTCTATACTCCCATTTTAATATACGCACAAATGCATGCATACACACACACACTTACCTATTTTTAGGGTTTAAAAGCCACCACACGGTAAGTCGTTCCCCATGTTTTTTATTCATTTCATTTCATTCTTTTGGATTTGGTACTACACATTATTTGGCTAAACCCCTTTTCCTTTCTTTGTCTTTTTTCTTTTTTAGGGTAATCATCAACGGAAAGCACCTTCTACCACGGCCGGCCATGCTCGTAGAAGAAGAGGAACCCACATCCCCGCGCAATCTCCCACACTCCAAAAGGTACATTTCGCGATCACCCCTTTTATTTTGCGACCTTCGCGCACCATGCACACACCTCTTCCACGTGCACCCCTTCCGTGCGTGCATTCTCCATTCGGTACCCTTACGTACCTGGCGATCACAATCTTCATCTCACCCCATATCACTCTTTGTGGATGCTTGGAGTTTCCGACGAACTCAGAAGCGGTATCCACAGATTAGCGATCACGATGGGACCTCTTTTGGCGCTTTCCTTTTGATTACCCCCTCCCTTCGTGCCCCACGTGGCACTCTTCTTTTATATTTACTTTATACCATGCCGCATGCTGTAACGACCCGAGCTCCAGGACCCCCCCGCCAGGGACCCCGAAGGTCATGCCGCCACCCATGGATCCGAAGACCGGGAAGGGTTAGAATTTAGTTCAGTGAGATAAGCAATGAATTCAAATAACTATAACCAGAAAGTTAATACATTAGTAAAGGAAATATGTACAACATGTCTCAAATAAAAGTACAGGTACAGATAGAAGGTGCAGTCTTTAAGGGGCATACCTCGAGGACTTGCAAAAAGGCCATACTCAACTCACGGTACAACTGCTTACGCTCACAACTCACACTGTTGGCAACGCATGGCGAACAAGCTGCCACCACCACCGTCCGACAACGAACTCCTGCGACAGCGAGTCCCTACCTGAAGAGAGTAGGGGGGTCAGCCTCGCGAACAAGGCTCAGTAGAGATAACTAGTCCCTTACCAGCCAGAGCAGCAGGAAGTCCAACAAAAGCGGAAGCAACACTACTCTAGAAAGCAGTAAAGCGAGAAATGCCTACCATAGAGTACTACAGAGTAGAGGAACAGAGTAATGCCACGACCCCCAACCAGGGTCAGCCCAAACACGACTCCCGCAGAACTAGCGGAGTCAACACAAAGCGGAAGCAACACCTCGGCACACACCTGCCGAGACAAAGAAGCTCATGGAGCACCGGAGCAACGACGTGAGACCAGAGTCTCACGACACAAGCACCAACATCCCGGACCTCCACGAGGTCGGGAAGGAACAACCAGGTGTCACCACGAGAGACACCGAGCAACCACATGAGAAGGAATGTCTCGCCACAGCCACGACCACCTCGAACCTCCACAAGGTCGAGGGCCCACAAATAGAACCACCCTGGACCTCAGACACACCACAAGGTCAAGGAAATACACACTCTGGTGCAACCATGGATGGCACCAAGGAACGGGTTAATGAAACAGCAGTCGGGTGATTCCACAAGGCACTCCGAAAAAACCCGCAGAACGGAAAACACTAAACACGGCCCACAAGGCCAAACGAACAAAGCCCACGGAACTAGACACGGCCAAGCTTCAACCATCGTGCAGGCTTGGGCAACCAAACTCACTTGGAAACAACGTGAGAAACTCCGTGACAACAAGAGCAACCAAGCCACCGCCATAGGCAGGTAAGAGAGGGACACACAGTCCACCCCTCTCGCTCGCCAGCCGCTGACTCCTGCCTACGACCTCCCTAGGCAGAGTTAGGCTAGTGAGTCATAGCAAAGAACACAACCACAAACCACCGCAGCTCGGCCGAGCTACAGCCCCACGCCTGACCTTTCTACGCGGCTCCAGAACCAACGCAGAGTGAGGCAGTGAGAAGGACTAGCTGGTCCGCACCAAAAGAGCGCCTCAACCACCTCGGAGACCCAGATCAGCTAACAGAGCTCTACAAACAACTCTACGCCGCTGTCCCTACTCTTTTCCCCTTTTGCTCCAAGAGCACGCCCACCGCCCGGAGAACTCCCTCTAACAGACGCGCGGGGCTGGGGTTCCCAGGTAACAGTAACAACCTGTCTCGCGGACAAGCCCTCAAGTTCCTAGCACCAGGTGAACAGAGAACTGGCAGGGCAACCACCACATAAATGACATAGCTACCTTGTAACCAAGACAAGACCAGTAGGCACAGGCACGCACGGCACCCCATTCGGAAACCCCCAGAAGGGTCGTTGGCCAATGCCGGCACACACAACATGACCTAAGAAACCAGAACACCACCCGATAGAATAGAAACCATCGCTCTTCTAATAATTGATTGACAGTCAGACAATTGATTATTAGACAGATGCGATCCTCCTAGCACCACTGCTACAACACGGCCACGAAGGTGTCACCTTCGGTCACTGAACGTAGGGAGGCAACCTTCCGCAATCCCATTAGAAGGTCCTAAGGGCAACCCTGTTCTGGGGCACACGCCGACACGCCAACCGCAGCCATGGAAACAGCCGAGGTAGACCAGATGCTATCGTGCCCTTCTGAGCCATCGCGATGGCAATGCGACGGGCAGGGCAACCGAGACAAGCGACAGGTCACGACGAGGAAGCAGGTCGCCACAAGAACCTTATCACGACAGGCAACCCGGTCACAACACGACTCTTATCGCGACAGCCACCAGTGCCATGATAAGGTCCTGCCCGACCGGAGTGACGCCTTCTCTGATGTCGCGATGTGCTCGGCGGTCGCGACATCAGCTGGAAGGCAGACTGCTGGGATGCTACATCCCGGGATCGCCCAAACAACACAAACATGCATACAATGGGGAGGGGAGCATGGGAAATCGGAAAGCTATCTACCAACACAAGAGAGCTCCCAATCACCCAAAGATGGAAAGGGCACAAGAATCCCTACTTGAAATGATGAACCGAACCCCCAAAAGGGGTCTTCACGACACCACGGCCGCCTCCTCCTCGCTCCTCACCGCTGCAGCGCTCCGTAAGAGCCGCCGCCGCTCCTCCAAGCTCCATGCCGCCAGAGAAGAAGGGGAAGGAGGTTTCCCACCTCGAAGAGGAGGAGGGAAGGGAGAAAGAGCCAAAAGGGAAAAAAGGGGTGTCGGCCAAGGCTTTTAGCCTCCGGGCCCCAGAACGTGATAGGGTGGGACGTCGCGTTACCAACCTTAACCCGACGGCCGCCCACACCGCGACCAGAATGCGTCCCACTTGGACACAGCGACAACCTGACAAGTCAGTCTGCCATGCTTGCCACTCTGACAGGCGTCAAACGATCGAAAAGGAAATAGCAGTCACGACCCGTTGATGGCACTACAAGAACGGACGTAGGCATTGGTCACAACATGAGATGACTATCGCGACGGCTAGCTCCGTCGCGACACTAACGTGTCGCCAAGGTCGGACGCATTAGTGGCCAGTCATCCACACACAAATGGAAATCCGGAAAGCCCTAGATGTTAAATACATCCAACAAAAAAATAATTTCACCTCGAAATTAAGGGCGAAACCCAGTCGGAGAAAACAACAGGTGCAAAGGGACCACTAAGTCTCACTGCGACTTCCCAGTGGTCGCCACCATGACCCTGCCACAAAAGGAGTGCCTAACCTGACACCCGATAGCTCACAGAGCCCCCACCAACTGGCACGGAGCACACAATCGGATGTCGACAGCTCCACAAGCGTGGTGCGCACCAAACCGACCAGAAACACTAAAACTTCTAGTCGAAAACCACGACTGAACCCTCAATAGACCACGCTGTTGAGAGTAACCAGTCAGTAACTCGCTCTGTCACCAGCGACAAGATAGATGTCCCAGTTACTAACGGTAATCCGCGAAAATGTCAAGAGGTATCCACAAGACTCCACGAATGGCTCCACACAACTAGCAATAGCTAGCACCTACGGCAAGGCCAAACGAGAGTTTCTTAATGGTGACCCAAAACCAAATGGAAAACACGCATGTGGAGAAAACCACGGCAAGTAAGGCAGTGTCCGCCGGCACCACTATATCTCACCCAGATCATCCATATGGTCCGACAGGGACACACAACGACTATGGATCCACAGAAAGTTAAACCACACACTCCACAGGCACATGCGCAGAGATCAAACCTAGGAAGACGTCTGAGGTTGGCAAGGCCAGACAACTCAAGACGTCGGCAAACTGCACGGAAACGAAACCACTGTAGAGGTTAAAGACAGCATGTCGACCTCAAAGGGACCCAAACCGAAGCAGGGTACCACACCGAACACCTTCGCTCCCCAATGCGAGAGGGAAAGACTCAGACACGGCTATGACCAAGGCCTAGCGTACCACCAATAGGGCTACCTAGACAGGGCAAAGCAGCCACCCCACAGTGGCAACAGTACAACCACAAGTCATCAACCAACAAAAGGTGTCCCAGAGGGGGAAAGCTCAACGCCTCCAACACCGAGCAAACTCATGAAACAACGCACAGAGCTAACCATCAGGAAATACAACACAACACACGGTGCTCACACAAGCACCAGGAGCCACCCAAAGTGCAACACAATGCACCAGGGCTCCAGACGGCACGAAAACAAATCACTTGAGCACGAGCAGAGGGTGCTACCACAAGCACCAAAACTCGGCAAGATGCAACACAGTTGCACCAACGGCCGAAACAACACGGCTAATAGGAAGGACTCTCCACAAGAGACCTGTCAAAAGCCACCCACAAGAAACCACAAGCCAAAAAGGGTAGAACAAGCCACACCGGCCACGAACCCTCAAGGCACAAGGACACAAAACATCGAAAAAGAATCACGCTCCATGTGCAGTACACAACCGCACCAACGGCCTGAAACGACTCAAGGCCAACAAAAAGGGACTATCCACCAGAGACCCACAAGAGAAACACGCGAAAAACTAACAGCTTCAAGAGCACAACAACCATATTGGCTCTTAGATACACGAAACACAGGGCACCGCTCCTACCACACAGGTGGGGAGGGCCACATGCCAAACGGCGACAAGTGCCTCAAAGCACAGCTGAGGCACAAGGAGAAACACGCCACAGAATGATGCTGCCACAAACAAGCCAAACAGAAGAACACCCGGTGCCGCCTCACACTGAACAAAGGGCATGCTACCATACATCATCCAGTTAGGCGACAAGAAACCAGCACAGCAAGAGACGGGACAATAGGTCACCACAACCTATCGCACCACAAGGAAACCACACGCATGAGGGGAGCAACTAGCTCCACCTCAAGACAGCACACGGGGAGGGACCTTCGCCACAAAGGTTGCCACGGTGCGCGACATGGCACCACTTGCCATGTGAAAGCACCACCACCCTGAGAAACCCACGGAAAGCAGAGGAAGAATACACACAATAGGCCTCCTCCTCACACGAAAGAGGAAACCACGACGCAAGGCTAGCACTCCCATAGGACGCACAGCCAGCCGAACAACGACGACGCTCTCCAATCAACCGTTGGCAAGAGTATGTCGGCACAGAAATGCAAGCACTAACAAACCAAACCACAGGGACCTACAAGTGGTCCCGCCGGTACAACCAAGAAACTTGGAAGCGAACAACACAGCGAACTGGCCAAACACAGGGCCACACACAGGGTCAGGGTCCACCACCTTGACCAAAAGCAGACGAGCAGACTGGACGCAACAGTCCAACCCAGGGGAAGATGACTCCACCAGAAGGTCGTAACAATGTGCACCCTGGCGACACAACACCACAGTGGAGCAACATCACCCTGAACAACCAATGGAAAGCAAGGGAGGAGAACTCTCACAACGAGTCTCTTCCGCACGCAAGGGGAAACAACTAAACAAGACTGGCACTTTCATAGAAGCACAACCAGCCAGACACCCATGGCACTCACCAGACTACCATCTGCCAAAGCCCACAGGCTACGAGAAACGAAGCCAACCTCCCGACCCTGGGGACACATGAAGTCCCACCAGCGCAGGCGGGAAACCCGAAAACGAACAGGAAGACAACCTGGCCAGCACCACAGCCAGACACAGGGCAAAGGCACCACACCTTGACTGACAACACCCAAGCAGACGATAACACGGACAGTCCAACAGCAACAGCGACAGCTCATCTCTATAGAGAGAGAGTAGCGACAAATCAACAAAAAAAGGCAGCTTGGGAGGACTCTACCAAAATGCCAAGAGCCGTTCTGGGGAAAAATCACCAGAGCATAGCCCAAACACACGGCCACAGAGAGAACAGAGTAGACAGCGGAAGCAACACAACTGGTTATGGAGAACCTCCGCTAGAACACCAAGGCGCCGTTATGGGAAAACCACCAGAACGTACCAGCCAACACAACAACAGCATATCCCACAACCTGAGATAGCACAACAACTCGCAAAAACAAGCCCAGAACGGCCCTGAGAGGATCCCTTACCTGGACAACAGCAAACCATTATGAGAAACATCACCAGAACACAGGGCAACCAAGCGATGCATCTCAACCTCGAGGGCAATTGTAAGGCCCTCGAATTTCCATCGCATTATTTGTATTTGTGTGTGTATATTTGTGCTTGTGTATGTATATACATATTTACGAACGTATGGATTAGTATTATTACGTGTGCATATGTTTATATTAGATGTAAATAATGCATGTATTGAATGGTGATAGTATGGATACACTACCATATACATATTGCATGTATATATGCATGGTATGCATAGTTTTCTGCATATTTTAGAGTTCTGGCCGAAGGCCACCTTGGCGTCAACCCTAGCCGTTGAGGTGGTGTCAGCGTCCAGACATGGACGCCAACACTAATCCTGGCGTCGAGCGATATGGACGCCTATTTCTCTGGCCTGCATGCGCAGCAGAGCTAGAAACTCTGAAACAAGAAAGCTCAGCCATTGGGGGGTTGTCCCCAACGGCTCTGAGAGCTGTCATGTCACCTTGTGAGTGGGAGAGAGGCTACCCTTATGTCTGAACCTGGATTGCCTCTTCCCACTCCTCTCTTCACCTTTGCAAGAGGAGAAAAGAGAGAAAGAAAACCCTAGAAGAAAAACTGAGAAACCCACCCCTTTTGCACCCAAAGATCATGCTTCCTGGAGCTAGATCCGGCCATCTTCCACGACAAGAAGATAGCTGGAGCAAAGGAGGAGGCTTCCCCGACATCCCCCTGCAGTGGAGATCATCGAGGAGCCCGGAGGAAGAAGATCTAGGAGGCGTTTCTGCACCTTCTTGGGACTGCCGAAGGAGGGCTTCACCAACACCCTAGACCCTTTGGAGCAATTTTTAAAAGGTAAGTGACCTAACCATAATGTCCCCGTATGTGTCTAGGTCGTTTCTACTATTTTTATGAATTTTCCCTCGAGTCCTAGACCCTCACATTCACCCAAACTTGAGAGCTCGGGTCTGTGTTTCTACACAGACCTGCATTGACGGCAAGGTCAATGGACACTGATATCATGCTTGGCGTCCATCGACCATGCCGCTGACCTGAGTCAGCGGCCAGAGACCGCCGCCAAGTTCCTCTGGACAGAACAGTGACCTGTTCTGCCCTTCCTATACACTATTTTCGGTATGGTTTCCGTGATGAGGATATATGGTAACCCTATACACTATGTATATTGTTAAATGTGGTGTGTGGATGAGTGTGATGTGTGGTGATGGATGTTAGAAGAGTGTATTCCATGAATTTGTAAGCATGACTTGTTGATGATCTTGCCAAATTATGCTTTATGATTAGGATTAGTCTGAATGCCTCAGTTTTATTAGATCATGAAGATTAGTGGATCAGTATACATGTACTCAGTTTTTGATAAATTGTCCATGCTTGTATAAATTGCTAATAAACTCGGTTCGGTAAATAAAAAGGCATGCAAGAATGATTGTGGTGATGATCTATAGATGTATGATTTAGGGTAATTCTGTATTCTCAAATCATGCATATAACAGTAGTCTGTTCAGACAGTAGCTTGCTAAAATTTGACTTGTGTATAAAGTCCATTTCAACCTAAATTGTGAATGGCATGCGAAATAGGTATTTGATTTTTGTAAATTCTATTTAGCTCAGAAAAATCTGAAAAATTGAATGTATGACCTTAAACCCGAAAATAGCATGTGGTTAAAATTTCAGGTCATTTGGACCAGTATATAAGAAGTTATGTATTTTCCATGTGAAATATAGTAATCTATGTATGTTATCGTAATGTGATTAGATATTGCTTAAACCCAACTTGATTGGTGAAATTGACTGTGTGTTAAACTCCTGAAATCTGTAGTGCCATGTCAGGAAAACAAGAAATGCATATGAGTGAGAAAGTGAATGAGATGAAAAGTGCTATGTGTAAAACCATGTGTAAATCGGTAAAATGTGTAAATGTGTAACTGTGCCAATGTGACACTGCTTCCGTAGAGGGCAGTGGAGCTGTATCAGGGAAAAGTCCCCCTGAGAAAGTTCAGTGTGTAAGTGACCCTAAGGGCATTAGGGGGAAATCCTGGAGGTGGACAAGTACCACTGGTTAGGGTGGAGACTTGTTCTCCCGGTCTGCGCAGTCCAAGAGTCGCCATTGGAATGCCTAGATGGCGTCTATGTGTAATGTGATGTGTATATGTCCTTCTTTGGTGGTTTGGACTATGTGTCACGGCACCTAAAATGTGTAATGTGTAATGTGTAATGTGTATGTGTTCATGTGTAAATGTGTAAGTGAACATGTGAATGTGTATGTGTAAAGTGCAACCATGAAAAATGGGAAACTTGTGTAAAGAAAATGTGAAACTAAAGATGTGAAAATATGTTGTTGAAATCCATGTGAGACAAATCTGAAACCATGTGAAATCAGTAAATTCATGTCGTTATCATCATGTTTATATGTGCAAAAATGTCTAGAATCCATGTTAGGGATAATTGATGAGCACGTATGCAAGTAGCATGATTGGTTGTTCACATGATTTGTTTTAAGCAATATTGTAGCTCTCATGTGTAGGTTTACAGCCATTAAACCATGTGAAACCAGCAACTTAAAGCATGTGAAAATGTCTATGTATGTGTTTAAAACATGTAAGATCCATGCTAGTCGTGTTTCCTTTCATATATGCACAATGTTCATGTTGGTAGCTCTCATGTCTTGGTCCTTTAAAGACAAAATTTCATGAGTAAATTGAATAGAGAGCATGTGATAGGTAAAGTTTTATTCTTAGAAATCTGAAAGCATGATCCATGTATCAAATTGTAAAACTTTCATGATAGGTTGAAACCTTCAAATGATTAGCATGCCATGTGTTGTAAATTTTGAATGTGCATGTAGAAACCCCTATGACTTATACGTGTATGTTATGAGTAGTGTTGCTTGCTGAGTCTTTGGACTCACTCCTTGCTTCGGCGTACAGGTGTAGTTGGTGACGTGGCACCGTTGGAGGAGACAGTGGAGACGGACTCCGAGCGCGGAGATTAGTCTTGGAGTTTCTTTGTGACTTGTGCATTTCATAGTATGTAATTTGAACGTTGTATTAGAGTATCATGAAAAGAATGTATAAGTGTGGACATTATGTATTTCTATTTCAGCAATTTAAATTATGTGAACTTTTAGTTCTTTATTGTTAATTGCAAACTTCATGTATGTTAAATGTGGATGATGAATGAATGGAGACAGTTGTCTTTTACTTCCGCTACTCTGTTGTATATTCGCGTGTATCTCAGCTGTATGTATCGTTTGGGTAAATGTCCCACTGTGAGGACTCTCGCTATACCGACGTGGGTTGGTATAACCGTACCGGTATAATGAGGGCCGTCACAGAGATTGGTATCAGAGAGACCGGTTGAGATTGCACATGAATATACCTAAGTCATCATCCCCATTGCATGCTAAGTATGTCCACATGTGTAGAAAACACTAATAAGAAGTGAAAGATAGATAAGAAAATGGTTAGAAAACTTAGTAACCTAGCTCTAATGGTGGCTGAAATTTATTACAGCCATGGCTTCGAGAGGTAGGCGTGGTGGAGCGTCGGCCCGTGAGGACGAGCCGCGACGTGATGAGCGCGGATGAGCAGGCGGAGCAACAGGCCCAGCACCGCGAGGCCCTGTACTTCCCCCACCGCCGCCTGTGGATTACGGAGTATTCATGCAAGGTCTGGTACAAGCCATGCAGACGCAGGCTCATACCCAGGCAGCACTCCAGGCACAGTTGGAGGCCCAGGTAGAATAATGAAACAACTAGTAGTTTGCTATTTAAATTGCATGATATTGTGTTTATTGTGTATTGTTATTGTTTAATGTAGCAGGCTCAGGCACCAGCTCAGGACCATGGTGGACTATCCATCATGGAGCGATTCAAGAGGATGACCCCACCCTCTTTTAAGGGGGAGAGTGATCCATTAATGGCAGAAAGCTGGTTGAGGGAGACAGAGAAAATCTTCCGAGCCATCAGGTGCCCTGATGAGGATAAGGTGACATTAGCCACCTACATGCTACAGGTAGATTTAATTTTGTATGTTGTGTGTTCTGCTTAAGTTAGAATTGTTAGTTGGTACTTATGAAGGTGTATTGCAGGAGAGAGCGGATGTATGGTGGTCCTCCCTACTGCGTACACGCTTTGAGGACGGAGCAGTAGACGTGACGTGGGACGCGTTCGTGAGGCTCTTTCGAGCCAAGTTCGTCCCAGAGCATATCCAGGACAAAATGGAGCAGGAATTTCTCTCCCTGACGCAAGGCTCCATGACCGTGCTGGAATACGAGGCAAGGTTTTCTGAACTTTCTAAATATGCACCGCATATCGTAGAGGATGAGCGCAGGAAGACCAAGAAGTTCGTGATGGGACTCAAGCCATCACTGCGGACGAGACTCGTGGCGTTTGACCACCGCACGCTGGACGAGGCCCTCAGTGCTGCCTGCAGGCAGGAGGGAGAAATGGAGCAATATCTGGAGGAAAAGAAGGCTTCGCAGAAGAGGCCGGCAGCGTCATTCCAGCGGCAGGATAAGAAGAAAACGGTGTACCAGACACCGCAGAAACCAGTGGCAGTCAGCAACTCTCAGGTACCTTCTGTACGTTCCCCTGGTGTGAAGAAAGAGTGTCCCCATTGTGGGAAGACACACGGTGGTTCCGAGTGTTGGTTGGTAGCGGGTAGATGCTTGAAGTGTGGGAGCAGCGACCACAAGATCAAAGATTGCCCAAGACTTCAGCAGGAGCTCAGCGTGGAGCGCCAGCACCAGCAGTAGCGGCAGCCGCGCCAGCTACAGGAAGACCAGGAAGGCCTCGAGCCCCAGCTCGAGTGTTTGCTTTGGCACGCGAGGACGCCGAGCAGGCGGAGCATGTCACCGAAGGTACGGTTTTGCTTTTAGGTGTGCACGCTCGGGTTTTGTTTGATACGGGTGCTACTCACTCGTTCATTTCCGAGCGGTTCGCTAGGCAGTTAGCCCTAGAGTCAGGCGTAGAGTCTGAGGAGTTAGAGGTCCCTTTGTCTGTGCACACCCCTGCGGGTACGGTATCGACTAGGAAGTGCATTCCGTCGTTACCTGTGTGCATTGAGGATAGAATCCTAGATGGGTGTTTCTTCTTGCTAAAGATGAAGGACTATGATGCTATTCTTGGTCTGGATTGGCTAGAGGAGCACTATGCGTTAGTGGATTGTCGTCGGAAGAGGATTGTTTTCCGCATTCCTGGTGAGGACGAGTTCTCTCATCCCTTGCCAAAGAACTTAGCGGGAAAGTTAGTTATCTCTGCCATGAAGGCGATGCGCATGGTGAACAAGGGTTGTGACGCATTTCTTGCCAGCGTTATGCTAGTACCCGATGCTGGTTCGTCACTGACTCTTGCAGAGATCGATGTGGTGCAGGAATTTCCAGATGTCTTTCCCGATGACTTGTCTGGATTGCCACCGGATAGGGAGATAGAGTTCACTATAGAGTTGCTTCCAGGCACCTCTCCTATCTCGAAGGCCCCATATCGGATGGCCCCTGCAGAGTTAGCCGAGTTGAGGAAGCAATTGCAAGAATTGCTTGATAAGGGATTCATTCGCCCTAGTGTTTCCCCTTGGGGCGCACCTGTATTGTTCGTCAAGAAGAAAGACGGGTCACTTAGGTTGTGTATTGACTATAGGAAGCTGAACCAAGTGACTGTGAAGAACAGGTATCCCTTACCTCGGATTGATGATTGTTTGACCAGTTGCAGGATGCATCAGTCTTTTCTAAGATTGACTTGCGATCTGGTTATCATCAGCTGCGGATTAGGAGTGAGGATGTGTCCAAGACGGCATTTAGATCCCGTTATGGACATTATGAGTTCTTGGTCCTTCCTTTCGGATTGACCAACGCCCCTGCAGCGTTCATGGATCTCATGAACGGGTGTTTAGTCCGTATTTAGATAGCTTTGTTGTTGTGTTCATTGATGACGTGTTGGTCTATTCTCCGGATGAGGCCACGCACCGTCAGCATTTGAGGTTAGTCTTAGAGGTTCTCCGTGAGCACAAGCTGTATGCGAAGTTCAGCAAGTGCGAGTTCTGGTTGCGCGAGGTTCACTTTCTCGGGCATGTGATCTCCGGCGCTGGTGTTGCAGTTGATCCAGCAAAGGTCCAAGCAGTTATGGATTGGGAGATTCCCCAGACTCCTTCGGAGATTCGTAGTTTCATTGGGTTAGCTGGTTATTATCGGCGATTCATTGAGGGTTTCTCATCCATCGCCGCCCCTTTGACAAAGCTGACCAGGAAAGGTGAGAAGTTCGTATGGTCTGAGGCATGTGAGCGTAGCTTTCAGCTATTGAAGGCTAAGCTTACTTCTGCTCCGGTATTGGTATTGCCTAGTGGTCCAGAAGGTTTTGCCATTTATACGGATGCATCTCAGATTGGTTTAGGCTGTGTACTCATGCAGCGAGAGAGGGTAGTGGCTTATGCTTCTCGTCAGTTGAAGGAGCATGAGAGGAACTATCCGACTCATGATTTGGAGCTCGCAGCAGTGGTTCATGCACTAAAGATCTGGAGGCACTATCTTTATGGTGTCAGATTTGAGGTGTTTACCGACCACAAGAGCTTGAAGTATCTTTTCTCCCAAAAGGAATTAAACCTGAGGCAGAGGAGATGGATTGAGTTCTTGAAGGACTATGACTTCGACCTTCAGTATCATCCTGGAAAGGCGAACGTCGTAGCAGATGCTCTTAGTAGAAAGAGGTCTTCGCTCCAGCAGGATTGGAAGATGTTGGAGGATGCAGCGTGCTCTATGACCGAGTTAGAGCCATCGCTGTGTCAGGCTTTTGTAGCTCAGCTATCCCTTAGATCCTCAGTCTTGGATGAGGTGATTGAGCAGCAGAAAGCCGACCCTAGATTGTTAGAGTTAGTGGGTAAGGCGGGCATTGCTCGTGATGAGGACGGTGTGATTAGATTTCAGCACCGTGTTTGTGTCCCTGATGTAGTAGATGTCCGTGAGCATGTGTTAGCGGAGGCTCATAGTCGCGATTCTCTATTCATCCGGGTAACACTAAGATGTATCAAGACCTGAAGAGATCATTTTGGTGGTCCGGCATGAAGAAGGATGTTGCGGATTATGTGTCTAGATGTCTAGTATGTCAGCAAGTGAAAGCCGAGCGGCAGCGACCATCCGGCCTTATGCAGAGGATGGATATCCCAGTGTGGAAGTGGGAAGCTGTCACTATGGACTTTGTTTCGGGTTTGCCTCGATCTAGAAGGGGCAATGACTCGATTTGGGTAGTTGTAGATAGATTCTCGAAGACTGCTCATTTCTTGCCTATGAAGAAGAAGCAGTCAGTAGAGAGTTTAGCTAGATTGTATGTTAGTGGTATCATTAGATTGCATGGTGTGCCGAAGTCGATCATTTCGGATCGAGATCCGAGATTTACTTCGAGATTGTGGAAGGGTCTTCAGGATGCGTTAGGTTCGGAGCTTAAGCTCAGTTCGGCGTTTCATCCCCAGACCGATGGACAGTCCGAGAGGACTATCCAGACGCTCGAGGATATGTTGAGAGCGTGTGTTCTGGATTGGAAGGATGATTGGGAGCGTCATTTACCTCTGTGGAGTTCGCATACAACAACAGCTTTCATGCTAGTATTGGTATGGCTCCATTCGAGGCGTTGTATGGTAGGCCCTGCAGATCTCCTTTATGTTGGGAGGAGACTGGTGATAGGCAGTTGATCGGACCGGAGTTAGTTCAGGAAACTTCGGATAAGATCCAGCTTATCAGGAAAAGGCTTGTTGCGGCACAGGATAGGCAGAAGAGTTATGCCGACAACAGGAGAAAGGATTTGGAGTTCGAGGTTGGCGATCATGTCTTCTTGAAGATATCGCCTACTCGTGGTGTTGTCAGATTTGGCAGGCATAGCAAGCTAAGCCCTAGATTCATTGGCCCATATGAGATTCTCAGACGTTTGGGCAGCGTGGCATATGAGCTAGCATTACCCCCAGCTTTGGCTAGCGTTCACCCTGTATTCCACGTATCTATGCTCAGGAAGTATGTCCGAGATCCGTCTCATGTGATTAGTCATGAGCCAGTGGAGATCCAGCCAGATCTTTCGTATGTCGAGCAACCAGTAGCCATTCTTGACCGGAAGGTTCAGCATCTCCGGAACAAGAGTATTGCGTCGGTGAAAGTTCTATGGCGGAACTTCTCACGAGAGGAGGCTACGTGGGAGCTTGAGGATGCGATGAAGAAGAAGTATCCCTTTTTTTGAGTAGTGTCGTTCTAACTTCGAGGACGAAGTTTCTTTAAGGGGGAGAGGGTGTAAGGCCCTCGAATTTCCGTCGCATTATTTGTATTGTGTGTGTATATTTGTGCTTGTGTATGTATATACATATTTACGTACGTATTGATTAGTATAATTACGTGTGCATATGTTTATATTAGATGTAAATAATGCATGTATTGAATGGTGATAGTATGGATACACTACCATATACATATTGCATGTATATATGCATGGTATGCATAGTTTTCTGCATATTTTAGAGTTCTGGCCGAAGGCCACCTTGGCGTCAACCCCTAGCCGTTGAGGTAGTGTCAGCGTCCAGACATGGACGCCAACACTAATCCTGGCGTCGAGCGATATGGACGCCTATTTCTCTGGCCTGCATGCACAGCAGAGCTAGAAACTCTGAAACAAGAAAGCTCAGCCATTGGGGGGTTGTCCCCAACGGCTCTGAGAGCTGTCATGTCACCTTGTGAGTGGGAGAGAGGCTCCCCTTATGTCTGAACCCGGATTGCCTCTCCCACTCCTCTCTTCACCTTTGCAAGAGGAGAAAAGAGAGAAAGAAACCCTAGAAGAAAAACTGAGAAAACCCACCCTTTTGCACCCAAAGATCAGACTTCCTGGAGCTAGATCCGGCCATCTTCCACGACAAGAAGATAGCTGGAGCAAAGGAGGAGGCTTCCCCGACATCCCCTTGCTGTGGAGATCATCCAGGAGCCCGGAGGAAGAAGATCTAGGAGGCGTTTTGCACCTTCTTGGGACTGCCCAAGGAGGGCTTCACCAACACCCTAGACCCATTGGAGCAATTTTTAAAAGGCAAGTGACCTAACCATAATGTCCCCGTATGTGTCTAGGTCGTTTCTACTATTTTTATGAATTTTCCCTCGAGTCCTAGACCCTCCCATTCACCCAAACTTGAGAGCTCGGGTCTGTGTTTCTGCACAGACCTGCATTGACGGCAAGGTCAATGGACGCTGAGATCATGCTTGGCGTCCATCGACCATGCCGCTGACCCTGAGTCAGCGGCCAGAGACCGCCGCCAAGTTCCTCTGGACAGAACAGTGACCTGTTCTGCCCTTCCTATACACTATTTTCGGTATGGTTTCCGTGATGAGGATATATGGTAACCCTATACACTATGTATATTGTTAAATGTGGTGTGTGGATGAGTGTGATGTGTGGTGATGGATGTTAGAAGAGTGTATTCCATGAATTTGTAAGCATGACTTGTTGATGATCTTGCCAAAATTATGCTTTATGATTAGGATTAGTCTGAATGCCTCAGTTTTATTAGATCATGAAGATTAGTGGATCAGTATACATGTACTCAGTTTTTGATAAATTGTCCATGCTTGTATAAATTGCTAATAAACTCGGTTCGGTAAATAAAAAGGCATGCAAGAATGATTTGTGGTGATTGATCTATAGATGTATGATTTAGGGTAATTCTGTATTCTCAATTCATGCATATAACAGTAGTCTCTGTTCAGACAGTAGCTTGCTGAAATTTGACTTGTGTATAAGTCCATTTCTAAATTGTGAATGGCATGCGAATAGGTATTTGATTTTCTGTAAATTCTATTTAGCTCAGAAAAATCTGAAAAATTGAATGTATGACCTAAACCCGAAAATAGCATGTGGTTAAAATTTCAGGTCATTTGGACCAGTATATAAGAAGTTATGTATTTTCCATGTGAAATATAGTAATCTATATGTTATCGTAATGTGATTAGATATTGCTTAAACCCAACTTGATTGGTGAAATTTACTGTGTGTTAAACTCCTGAAATCTATAGTGCCATGTCAGGAAAAATAGAGAAATGCATATGAGTGAGAAAGTGAATGAGATGAAAAGTGCTATGTGTAAAACCATGTGTAAACCGGTAAAATGTGTAAATGTGTAACTGTGCCAATGTGACACTGCTTCCGTAGAGGGCAGTGGAACTGTATCAGGGAAAAGTCCCCCTGAGAAAGTTCAGTGTGTAAGTGACCCTAAGGGCATTAGGGGGAAATCCTGGAGGTGGACAAGTACCACTGGTTAGGGTGGAGACTTGTTCTCCCGGTCTGCGCAGTCCAAGAGTCGCCATTGGAATGCCTAGATGGCGTCTATGTGTAATGTGATGTGTATATGTCCTTCTTTGGTGGTTTGGACTATGTGTCACGGCACCTAAAATGTGTAATGTGTAATGTGTATGTGTTCATGTGTAAATGTGTAAGTGAACAGTGTAAATGTGTATGTGTAAAGTGCAACCATGTGAAATGGGAAACTTGTGTAAAGAAAATGTGAAACTAAAGATGTGAAAATATGTTGTTGAAATCCATGTGAGACAAATCTGAAACCATGTGAAATCAGTAAATTCATGTCGTTATCATCATGTTTATATGTGCAAAAATGTCTAGAATCCATGTTAGGGATAATTGATGAGCACGTATGCAAGTAGCATGATTGGTTGTTCACATGATTGTTTTAAGCAATTGTAGCTCTCATGTGTAGGTTTACAGCCATTAAACCATGTGAAACCAGCAACTTAAAGCATGTGAAAATGTCTATGTATGTGTTTAAAAACATGTAAGATCCATGCTAGTCGTGTTCTCCTTTCATATATGCACAATGTTCATGTTGGTAGCTCTCATGTCTTGGTCCTTTAAAGACAAAATTTCATGAGTAAATTGAATAGAGAGCATGTGATAGGTAGAGTTTTATTCTTAGAAATCTGAAAGCATGATCCATGTATCAAATTGTAAAACTTTCATGATAGGTTGAAACCTTCAAATGATTAGCATGCCATGTGTTGTAAATTTTGAATGTGCATGTAGAAACCCTATGACTTATACGTGTATGTTATGAGTAGTGTTGCTTGCTGAGTCTTTGGACTCACTCCTTGCTTCGGCGTACAGGTGTAGTTGGTGACGTGGCACCGTTGGAGGAGACAGTGGAGACGGACTCCGAGCGTGGAGATTAGTCTTGGAGTTTCTTTTGACTTGTGCATTTCATAGTATGTAATTTTGAACGTTGTATTAGAGTATCATGAAAAGAATGTATAAGTGTGGACATTATGTATTTCTATTTCAGCAATTTAAATTATGTGAACTTTTAGTTCTTTATTGTTAATTACAAACTTCTTGTATGTTAAATGTGGATGATGAATGAATGGAGACAGTAGTCTTTTACTTCCGCTACTCTGTTGTATATTCGCGTGTATCTCAGCTATATGTATCTTTTGGGTAAATGTCCCACTGTGAGGACTCTCGCTATACCGACGTGGGTTGGTATAACCGTACCGGTATAATGAGGGCCGTCACAGCAATGCAACGGCAACCAACCAGATAATAGAGACGTCAAACCAAAGAGGTAACACAATGGAAGACTTTAATGAGCACAAAAGCAGTCCCAAAGGGAGAGGAACCCTCACTAGGACAACAACAAACAGTTATGGGAAAACACCACTAGACCATAACAGCCAAGCGATGCACCTTAACCTAGAGAGCAACACTGTAACAACCAAAAACGAGCACAACTGTAATGACCCACTTCCACCTGGTACAATTATACCAACCCACATAGAATGAGAGCAAGCCGCTACAGGGGAGGAAACCCCAATGATAAACAATGAGCTGAGATATACACGAATAGAAATGAATAATGCAACAAAAATTAATAACTCTTATTCCATCAACATTTTTAAATTCACATACCATAGTCTATATAGTCCATGAAATAAATAACATAATCCTAAACATCCACATAGCCAGTCTTCCAATTACAATAATACCAAAGTTCTAATTATACATTTCATCACCTACTAGCAAATGAAATACAAGTCTTCATTCTAATCATCACGTTCCTTGTTGGATCTTGCCACGTTCTCCACTTCTAAATCTCCTGAAATGTTAAGCAAAGGTAAGTCTACACAAACCATACACTTATCACACATGCTTTCTAACAACTTTAACATTTTACTAACTTACTAGAATTTAACATTTAATCTCCTATATGTTCACGCTATAATATAAGGATTAAACATGGAATCTTTTAAACAAAACTATACTAACACATGTAAAACAACGGTCTAAACATGGGTACTTATGCTCTCATTTTCTATGATTTCACATAACTCTAACACATGACATCGTTTCAATTTAATACATGATACTAACACATGTTTATCAAATAATTACTATCACATGGACAATTTACAAAATCCTACACATGGTACTAAACAAAATGTTATGTTTATCATTTAACATGGATCACATTAATACATGTATTTACCTTTTTCATGACATGTAGCATATGGATGCCACTTATGAAACAAGCATTTAAACAAAATCATGTAGCCAATGTTATGTAGTATGTAAACAAATTCAATTAATTCATTAACCTACCTTATTCAACACTCAATTAGTCATCATGCAACAAGTGATCATTTAAGCATGCAATGAATATTACATATAGCAATTGACATGTAGTTCATATGGCATGTAATCATGTAGCATGTAGACATGTAGCATGTAGTCATATAGCATGTACCGTGTAGTCATGTAGTCATTTAACATTTAGTTGCCAAGACATGGCCCGCACTATTATAGAGATCATATACCACATTGTCATATAGTCATTCGCTTATCACCTAGGCAAAGCGGTGATGATGTCATGGTATTTGCACAAAATCGGGGAAAGCCCTTCCCACCTTACTAGTAGAACTTGTCTACCTCTAGGAGTTCAATCCGTTGCCCGTGGATTCATTTAGTCATTTCATATAGTTGAACCATTACCATGGGGGCATCCTTGGTGTGGTTCCTTGTAGGAATCTCTATAGTAGCAATGTCTTATTGGCCAATTGGAAATGCAATACATATACATATTCATGCATGATTATTAAGATGACAATAGCATATCGCCTATCATATTTTCTCAGTTCTGAAATCAAATCCTACTGTGATACAGCAATCTATCATGGTACTACTTTTATCCAAATTTTAACATGCATATACATTATCGTGTCCACTGATTTCTATATGCATTTATCATTCAGAAAATCATAGAAATATGTAGAGAGCTCAAAATGATGTCAAATGTTAACCACAAGATTAATATAGTATAAGGGATATATCTGTAATTTATCAGAAGTTTTTGAAGCAGTAAAACTATTTTAATTTTACACATAGATTTCAGGTAATTTGCAAGATATTTCAATTTGAACATGGTAGACAGTAAAAAATTCATTCTCATAGGGATAAAACATGCACACCATGGTACTACTTCATCAAAATTTCTGAAAATAATAACATTCAACATGCATACTTATTCTATATTTAAATCTATCATATCATGGTGTAAAAGCACTCTGAAATTAATAGAACCATATATAGTACATAAAACTCTACAAAATATTAACCACAGTTTAGACATAACATAGGGAACACATCTGAAAATTTTCACAATTTTTACAGTATAAACACTATTTTTATTAATTAACACTGATTACATGGAATTACTATAAAAATTATATAGGTATGGTTTACAGTGATATGTTGGTTCTAGAAGTTCTAAAACATGAGAACAGTCATTTCAACATTACCAAAATTTCCTTAATCCATAACATGTAATAAAACTATTTAATCTAAATTTATCACAGTCAAAACTTAGTTATTCTCAATTAAAAAAATTCTTTTAATTATCACCATGCTCAGAAATTTAGTGGATCATCATGATATGACCTACTGATCACCTTGGACTACATACAAAAATTACAGCATGCACAGATACACAGAAGTCCAATAAACACATTAAATAGAACAAACAACATTTCTAAAAACCCTGAGGAACTTGACTACAAGGGATGTTGCCATTAAAAGTTAACTGCACAATCCCTTGCTACCAACTCAGGAACTTGACTGTAGCAGATGCTGCCACCAACTTCCTCCCAACACACTATGCAGACAGCACTCAACACAAAGGTGAAATTGGAGGTTCTAGCACACGAGGAAAAGTCCGTAAAAATATGAAAATCCCTAGAGGACAAGTCTATGGATTGAGATCTTAAGCTACTTGCCTGGGAAAAATTCTAAAAAAGATCTAGATTTTCCGGTGAAGCCCTCTTCGGCCTTGCCAAGAAGGTGCTCAGAAACTCCTTAAATTCGGTCCTTCAGCTGATGGGGTTTGATGCTCGGGGTTGGGGATGCCTCCTTGATGGTTAGGCTGCCCTCCAGTCAGTGTAGATCTCCAGGAATCTCCTTCACTCGCCGGATCTAAGCCTTGGAAGATCAACTTTTCTCACAGGGAGTTCTAGTGTTTCACAACCACCAAAAGAGACTTGACACGGCCAGAAGGTGTGCTTTTATAGAGTTAAACGGGTTGGGTACGCTTTAGGGTAGGTTCCCTACGCATTAGGATGGGTTTCCTAATCTGGAACCAGGCATAACGCGAGCGTTAACAAATCTGGAACCGTTACACATAAGGATATTGATGTCAACATCGGTTGTAGGTAACTGCACAGTTGACGTCCAGGGTCTGGCCGCCAACAGGTTGTTGGCATCCAGGGGGTGGCCGCCAACAGGGCCTTGGCATCCAGGGATGTGGATGCCAATCAGCCTGGCAGTTGGCGTCTAGGTCTTGTCCGCCAACTGTACAGTGCAGTCAAAACTCCAACAAACCCTAAAATAAATGCATAAATACACCAAAACAATTTAGTATATGTAAAAATCATTACATATATCCTTACCACATAAAGTACATGCATTACATAATATTTATTTAAATATAACTTACACTAATCTTAATTAGAGATAATATGCATAAATAACATACATACATGTATATATACTTACACACTACATGATTTCATACATCATGCCTGAACCTATGAATGAAATGTGTTCATCATTAGTTAAATATTACATGCACATTATTATTTAAGTACCCTACACATCATAAATAATTTAACATGCTTAAAGTAGATAAGTATCATTTAAAGAAGATTAACATCTGTATGTATACATATACCCATTATGGTTACTAATAACATGCATAAAATAATTAAATACAATAGGCACATCAATAATTAAATAATTATAATATGCATATATTTAATACATACCATAAAAATAAGAACAAACAAACATCACTTACATAAAATATAAATTGAACAAAATTCGGGGCTTCACAACAACACAATTCTAGGGAAAACCTTACCTTCACCAGAACCAACAGAGAAGAACTCTAGAAGCACCTCACTAGAGTTCACAACTAGCCAGTACAAGGCCGACAACAACCACAGACAGGGGTTGCAGTGCTCAACCAGTGGTGAAACACGGCACACAAAGCAACTGCTTAGCTCAAGCAAAGACGCCGACTGAGTAGAGCATAGCGCCCAACGGCGCATAGGCACACAAGGCCAAACACAACACACACCCCAACAACAAGGGTGACATCCAACAAGGACACACCCCAACAACAAGGGGACATCCAATAAGGCAACTACCTTCTACCGGATCCATAGGTAACAGCTCTCTCAGCCTTCGCGGCACACCCACACGGACGTGCAGGCCGAGGACGAACCCAACCGCAGCACGAACGAAAACAACAACCACGCTCGCAACACACGCACCCAGTAACAGCAGCAACACTCTACTGTAGCTCACACTCAGACCGTGCTGGAAAGCTAGCCACCTGCAACAAAGACCCAAATGCTCACCTAATAGCAACTATACACAGACGGGGCAGCAGCGTACTAGTACCTTTCTTTGGGACAACTATAGTTATCAACTCATAACAAATCTCTTTGGACTCCTGAGCTTTGATACCACTGTAACGACCCGACCTTCCGGACCCCCCGCCAGGGACCCCGAAGGTCGTGCCGCCACCCACGAATCCGAAGACCCGGAAGGGTTAGAATTTAGTTTACTAAGATAAGCAATGAATTCAAATAACTATAACCATAAAGTTCGTACGTTAGTAAAGGAAATATGTACAACATGACCTAAATAATAGTACAGGTACAGAAAGAAGGTACAGTCCTTAAGGGACATACCCCGAGGACTTGCAAAAAGGCCACTATCAACTCACGGTACAAGCGCTCACGCTCACAACTCACACTGCTGGCAACACACGGCGAACAAGCCACCACCACGACCATCCGGCAATGAACTCCTGTGACTACGAGTCCATACCTGAACAGAGTGGGGGGGGGGGGGGTGAGCCTCGCGAACAAGGGTCAGTAAGGATAACCAGTCCCTTACTAGCCAGAGCAGCAGGAACTCCAACAAAAGTAGAAGCAACACTACTCCAGAAAGAAGTAAAGTGAGAAACGCCTACCACATAGTACTACAAAGCAGCGGAACAGAGTAATGCCACGACCCCCAACTAGGGTCGGGCCAAACACGACTCCCACAGAACCAGCGGAGTCAACACAAAGCGGAAGCAACACCTCGGCACACACCCGCCGAGACAAGAAGATCATGGAACACCGGAGCAACCATGTGAAACCAGAGTCTCAGAACACAAGCACCAACATCCCAGACCTCCATGAGGTCGTGAAGGAACAACCAGGTGTCACCACGAGAGACACCAAGCAACCACGTGAGATGGAACATCTCACCATAGCCACGACCACCTCCAACCTACACAAGGTTGAGGGCTCACAAACAGAACCACCCTGGACCTCGGACACGCCACGAGGTCAACGAACTACACACTCCAGTGCCACCACGGACGGCACCAAGGAATGGGTAACTGAAACAGCACCTGAGTGACTACACAAGGCACCCCGAGAGAACCCGCAGAATGGAAACCACTTAACACGGCCCACAAGGCCAATCCAACATAGCCCATGGAACTAGACAAGGCCAGGCTACAACCATGGTGCCGGCTTGGGAAACAAGACTCACTTGGAAACAACGTGAGAAACTCCGTCACAACAAGAGCAACCAAGCCACCACCACAGGCAGCTAAGAGAGGGACACACAGTCCACCCCTCTCGCTCGCCAGCCATTGACTCTTGCCTACGACCTCCCTAGGTAGAGTGAGGCTAGCGAGTCACAACAAAGAATACAACCACAAACCACCATAGCCCGGCCGATATGCGGCCCCACGCCTGACCTCTGTATGCGGCTCGAGAACCAACGCAGAGTGATGCAGTGAGAATGAATAGCTGGTCCACACCGAAAGAGCGCCTCAACCACCTCGAAGACCCATACTAGCTAAGAGAGCTCTACAAACGACTCCACATCGTTGTCCCCACCGTTTTCCCCTTTTGCTCCAAGTCCGTGACTTTACCACACCCGCCGCCCGGAGAACTCCCTCTAATAGACGCGCGGGGCTGGGGGTCCAAGGTAACGATAACAACCTGTCTCGCGGACAAGCCCTCAAGTGCCTAGCACCGGGCGAATAGAAAACTAGTGGGGCAACCACCACAGAAACGACACAGTTGGCTTGTAACCAAGACAAGCCCAATAGGCACAGGCACGCACGGCACCCCTTCCGAAAACCCCCAGAAGGGCCGTCGGCCAATGCCGGCACACACGGCACGGCCCGAGAAACCGGAACTATAGCAACCTGGATTTGTTGGAAAAAATAAAAATTTAATAATAATAAAAGTAAAAGCAATTAGAAAATCGAATAAAAGAGAATTAAATACAACCCATTAAATGAAAAGAAGTAATGGGCTTTGTTAAATAGACCCATTAGAAATTAGTGGGCCAAAATGGAGATTTTTAAAATGGAAATAATAGGAAAATACCCTAAATTCATAACTAAATGAATACTTAGATAGAAAAGCAGTATTTAATGCATTAAATAGCTAATTTGAGTTGGAATTGGATTCCTAAACCTACCCCAGTAGCTTGGCCATGAATTTAGCTTTCTGTCCTAACCCAATTAGAAGTTCTCAAGCTTGGAAATGGTGAGGGAAATAGGAAATCGCAGAATTTATTAGAAATTAGAGTCCTATTAGGAATTAGAAACCCAAGAGACATAAATACTCTCTTAATGCTCCATGGCCGGCCCTAGCTCGTTGCCAAGGGTTTCTGGACCAGGAGGAGAGGCCAAGGAAGAGGAGAATTCGTGGGAAGAAGCCTCTCTCAAGCCATCAACATCGTTCTTCAAGTTCTAGCCCTAGAAGAGTAAAATGATCAAAGGTAGGCATTCTCACGAGCAAAACTAAGTTAATTTCATCTGTAGGATGATCTAAATCTCAGGAATCAAAGCCCTCTTGTCTCATATTTTTCCATCGAGCAAATCTTTTGTTTTAAATTTTCAAGTTCTGTGAACTTCATCACCCCGGACCCTCTTCTTAAATTATATTCATGCATACTTGTCCTCATGCCATGAGATATTTACTGAAAGAATTGATGGATGTTAGGCGTCTTTTGCCCCTAAAAGCCCTAATTTCATTCATCCTATCTTGTGAATTAATTCGTTGATCTCATTTGTGTACTATCCCATGTTCTTCATGAATACATATGACCAAAGCATGTCGAAACCCTGTTTGTTTTCCAATCACTACTTATTGTATGTACCCATGCATGTCTAGATCAATTCGCAACTGGTTTCATGATTTTTCATCGCTTGTACAAATAAGAATCACCCTGTGTTAAAATAAGGTATGTCAGGTCCGCAATCCAATGCAATGTTCTTTCCCTATCAGACTCAGGTGCAGACCATGTGAACACGACTGCTCGATAGGCCACGTTCATAGGGCCATCGCGATAGTGCCCTACGTCATGATTTGATCACAACAGGGCTTGTCGTCACGATCTGGCTACCCAGTCTGACGAGCCCGTCGCGACGCTCAAATGACCCTGTCGCGATCTACCTGCATGTTCAGACCAGCCCGTCGCGATCCTTACAAGGCGCTATCGCGTTCACACTTGACCCCGTCGTGACCCTTGTTAGGGTGCGTCTTGTTCTGGCTTTTTGCATGAAAACTCACATCTTTGCAAGACTTGTTGTGCTACAGTTACCCCCATGTTTTGCTAATTGTCTGAAACACAGAAAACGAAGCTATAATTATTGAAGGTATTCTAATTAATTAAATTCAATCACATGACCTTTCATATCTATGATTTCATGACACATGCACACACTTTGAACCATCCAAATATGGCCTAACTTGGCATGTTAATATTTCATAATACATCTGGTAATTTATTTCAATTGTCATATTTTAAATAGACTTGTCTACGTTTTATCGCGATGTTTTGGGAATACCGTTATCGACGCTCCATTGTTCTAGAATTTCTCTAGAACGTCGGGCACTTGTTTCTATATACACACTCTTTCTTGATTTGGACGAACTCTATGTTGGTTACTTCTTCTGTCGGACTAGTGAATTCTTGTTCAAGGCCTCCATAAGTCACCTCTGTCCATGGATTCCCACATGGTCGACGAGCCGGTTGTACCCTAACACCTATTACACCCTTTAGGGATCAACATGATCCAAATGGCTATTAGAAGTTCGCTCTTATCTTGAATCACGCCGAACCTCTGGACCTGTGCATAATAAGGCAAGCAGAAGAGTCGTGAGTTCTACCTGACTGCCAACACCAAGTGCGCGTGTTGTGCAACTGTTACTATTGCCTGTTTACTCGACGTGTTGCGTGCAATGTCCACTAGCTCTCATCTATACTCTACTCACTCGTCTATTCACGTTCACTCTACTATCTCGTCTATTTATCTACTACTCTCAACTATTTCTTGGTACTCTATATTGGCCATTGACTGGTTGTCTAAAGATAAACAATAAAACCAATGCCTGGCAATATATAAAAGCCCGATCTGGTCCTAAGATGTGCACCCGAAAGTGCTAGTGCCCATGGGAGTTAAATGATCAGAGTGTTTGGCATTACACTCGAGTGCTATCTATCTCGACTATCTAAATGAAAATCAAAAGTGCTATGTTCTCTCGTTGTCTATTGACAAAAGTGCTATACTATACTTGCTGTGCTATTGCTATACTTTGTGCTATTTGTGCTGTGGCCATCTTGCTATTTGTGCTATACTCGACTCTCGTACTATATTTGGAAAGTTGTGCTATTTCGTTCACGTGCTATCCTGCTATCTTTTACTTGACTCTTTCGCTCTATCATTAGTTACTCTGTCTTTAATGCATTAATTATTTAAAGCCTACTTGACTATTAAGATTTAAGTCCTACTGGGCGTTATCGCTCACCCTGCGTTATTTGTCATTGTGTTCTCAGGGGAGACCGAGGATGACACATACAGTCAAGTGGACGGGAATGACCAGGAGTGACGTTATGAGCACCCTAGCATCCTAGCATTATGTTAGAGTCTTAGTTTAGTCTTTTACTTTTTATTTCAATGTAATTGGGCCCTATAGAACGGCTCTGATATTAGTGGTTGTAACTAGACATTGGAAAGTTATTAATGAGAACAATTTTCTTTAGTATTATTCATTGTGCAATGGTTTGATGTCTAGTACTTGCTCTGTACCCGTTTACTTGCAACTACCTCGCATTCTAATATTCCACGTTGGGGCGTGATAGTTTTGTGGTATCAGAGCCTAGGTTATTTTAAGTATAGGATGATCTAGGTTGACCAACCTCGACTAGAGTCAATTATCTTACCTATGTGAGTTGTGGTTAGAGCCATGGGTAACTAGCTAAAATGAACTCATACATGCACGAATTAAATTTCACATCAATATCATGACAATAAGTTATTTTTGTAGGAACTAAGCAACAAAGATGACTGCTGAACGTGCTCAAATGAGGGGCATGCAACAGACCATCCAAGAACTGACGCGCGTAATTGTGCAAGCTACCCAAGGAGGTGGCAATCGTGGTGTAGGCGACCTGCATCATAACTTTCGGAGTCTGAACCCACCAAGGTTCAGTGGATCCACGGATCCATATGAAGTCGAGCATTGGCTAAAGGAAACAGAAAGGGTTTTTCGTGTTATGCAATGTGCAGCGGGGGATAAGCTGCTACTAGCCACATTTCAACTTGAAAAGGACGCCCGTGCTGGGTGGGAGTCTATTGAAGCAACCAAAGCTAATGGTCAGTTCACCTGGACCGAGTTCAAAGAAGATTTTAATTCCAAATACTTCTCAGAGCGTGTCCAAGAAAGGAAGGCTGCGGAATTCGTTGCTCTGAAACAGCGGAGCTTGACTGTCGCCGAATATGAAGCCCAGTTCTCTAGACTGGCAAGGTATGCTGAACACCTGGTGAACACGGAGAGAATGAAGGCTAAGCACTTTCTCAACGGCCTTAAGCCTCAATACATTACCCAACTGGCACCTATCGACATCCAGACCTACGCCGAGATGGTAAAGAAAGCTCAGCTGCTGCAAGATGCTACGGACTTCATCGACCATATCAAAGGGAAGTTCATGAAGAAGGAAATGACTTCTGGACCATCATCTGCCAAGCCGAACAATGGCAAGAAATGTCCCTTCAACATCACCGACGGGTCCAGCAAAGAAAGGAAACCCAAGGTCTTCGTACCCAACACCCCAGCCAAAAGCAACTACAAGCATTGTGACAAGCCAGGTAACACTGCTGAAGAATGCTGGAGGAATGTTGGCGCATGTCTGAGCTGCCAAAGTCATGAGCATCGCATCCCCGAGTGCCTACTGCTAAAAGAACATGAGAGGCACCCTAATGCGCCTAAGAAACAGGGTAGACTACAAGCCCTCCTTGATGAGGAACTCGCTACGGACGGTGGCGTGGCAGAAGGTACTCTACAAGTTTTCTCCTGATCAGCATTTCCCTTATTTGATACTGGAGCAACTCATTCTTTTATATCCCAACACTTTGCTGATACCCTAACTGTAAAACCTATATCCATGGGTTGTGAGTTCTCTGTCACAACGCCACTAGGAGAAAAGGAGAAATTGAACAAATACTTTCCATCTGCCGATGTAATGATCAGAGACCATAACCTAAAAGCTAACCTGTTGTGTATGCCCATGGAAGGCTATGATGTAATTTTGGGAGCCAACTGGTTGTCCACTTATGGGACAAGTGTCGACTGTATGAAAGGGAAGGTTACCTTTAGTGACTTTCCTAAATTGGCATTCTCTGGGATTAGACATAAGAGACAGATGTCTCTAATTTCCGTCATAAAAGCCCACAATATGATGAGGAAAGGTTGCATTGCTTTCCTAGCAGCCGTAGTAATTTAAAAGAAGGGTTCTAAGATAGAAGACATCCATATAGTCCAGGATTTCCTCGATGTGTTTCCTAAAGATATGCCGGGGATTCCCTCAGAACGAGATGTCAACTTTTCCATAGAGTTGATCCCTGGAGCTACCCCAGTATCACGACAACCGTACCGGATGTCACCCGCCGAGCTAAAGTAGTTGAAGACGCAACTGATGGAACTATTAGAGAAGGAGTTCATCAGACTAAGTACTTCCCCATGGGGAGCACCTGTGCTATTTATCAAGAAGAAAGATGGATCGATGAGACTATGCATCGACTATCGTCAACTCAATCAGCTCACCATCAAGAACAAATACCCATTGCCCAGGGTCGATGAACTATTCGACCAAATATCAGAAGCTCAATATTTCTCCAAGATCGATCTTCAATCTAGCTATCATCAAATGAGGACCAAGGATGACGATATCTTCAAAACGGCTTTCAAGAGCACGTATGGACACTATGAATTCGTCGTTATGCCTTTTGGTCTAACCAATGCTCCTGCAGCCTTTATGCAACTCATGAACAACATATATCGGCCATACCTTGACATATTCATGGTCGTCTTCATCGACGATATCCTCATATACTCCAAGACCAAGGAAGAGCATGAAGAACACCTGAAGATTGCATTGCAAGTATTGCGAGACAACAAACTGTATGCAAAGCTTAGAAAGTGCGAGTTCTGGCTCGAACAAGTGTCTCTTTTGGGCCATGTCATCTCAAAGGATAGCATCTCCGTTGATCCCTCCAAAGTCGAAGCTATACTCAATTGGGAGAGACCAACCAATGTCACCAAAATCAGAAGCTTCCTAGGACTGGCTGGCTACTACAGGCGGTTCATCAAGGACTTCTCCAAGATCGCCGTTCCTCTCACGTGACTAACACAAAAGGAGAATCCATACTTCTGGAGTAACGAGTGTGAGAAAAGTTTCCAAACTCATAAAGATTGTCTTACCTCAGCACCTGTTCTCGCTTTGCCAATAGAGGGAGAAGGTTTCTCTGTCTACACCAATGCCTCAGGGATTGGGATAGGGGGTGTACAGATGCAAAAGGAGAAAGTCATCACCTACTCTTCAAGACAACTGAAGACGCATGAAGTCAACTACCCCGTGCATGATCTAGAGTTGGCTGCCGTGGTCTTCGCCTTGAAGATCTTTAGACATTACTTGTATGGTGAGAAGTTCACTGTCTACTCAGACAATAAAAGCCTGAAGTACTTATTCTCTCAGAAGGAACTCAATATGAGACAGAGAAGATGGCTAGAATATCTAAAAGATTTCGACTTCAACATCCAATACCATCCAGGCAAGGGAAACGCCGTGGCTGATGCTCTTAGTAGAAAGCCGATGGCATCTGTTTCAAGTCTAGTCCTTGGCGAGATGCAACTACTAGAAATTTCGCAAGGTTAGACTTAAATATTGAACATAGGGATGATCGAGTCTTGGTTGCCAATAACAAGATTCAATCTGACTTGCTGGAAGAGATCAAAGCTCAACAAGATAGCGATCCATTCTTGGTTCGCATCAAGTAAACCTGAGCTGAAAGACCAGACTTTGCTATGACCGAAGATGGAAGGCTAGTATTTCAAGGAAGGACATACGTACTCGACAATGAAGAACTGAAGAGAAGATTAATGGATGAAGCTCCCAAAATGAAGTACATTATTCATCCTAGAGGTACCAAAATGTATCAAGACATGAAGAGAACATTTTGGTGGCCGAACATGAAGAGAGAGGTAGCTGAACATGCCGCACACTGCCTTACATGCCAATAAGTAAAAGCAGAACATCTACGCCCTGCTGGTGTACTCAGGCCGCTAGATATTCCGGAATGGAAATGGGAAAGCATTGACATCTACTTCATCATGGGATTACCCAAGACTCATGGTGGACTCGATGCCATATGGGTCATTATGGACCGACTAACCAAATCCGCCCACTTTCTGCCTATAAATAGTAAGCGGTCGGTAGAGGTACAAGCTGCCCTATATGTCAAGGAGATTGTAAGATTACATGGAGTTCCATCATCTATTGCCTCGGATCGAGATTCGAGACTTACATCTCATTCTTGGAAAGGACTGCAAGGTGCATTGGGTACTAAACTCAACTTTAGTACCGCATTCCATCCACAAACTGATGGACAAACTGAAAGAACCAACCAAATCGTGGAAGACATGTTGAGAGCTTGCACTATAGACTTCCAAGGAAATTCGAATAAGCACATATCCCTTATTGAGTTCGCCTATAATAATAGTTATCAGTCGAGTATTAAGATGGCACCGTTTGAAGCACTCTACGGAAGAAATTGTAGATCACCTACATGGTGGAATGAGGTGGCTAGGCTCGGATATGTTACAACGAACATCCAAGGTGTCACCTACTCGTGGCATCCAAAGATTTGGTGTGAAAGGAAAGCTCAGTCCTAGATTTATCGGTCGTTTTGAAGTACTCGAAAGGATTGGTGAGGTTGCATAACAACTGGCGTTGCCGCCAGATCTGGCATGTGTACACAATGTGTTCCATGTCTCCATGCTCAGAAAATATGTATATGATCCTACACACAACATTCGCCACGAGAAGCTGGTGTTGAACAAGGATGTGACATATGAAGAGAAGCTAGTCAAGATACTAGAACGAAAGGTACAACAGCTCAGGAACCATCCCATCCATGTGGTTAAAGTCTTATGGAATAACTTCGGAGTGGAAGAAGGCACATAGGAACCAGAAAGAACCATCAGGCGGAACTACCCCGACCTTTTCGGTAAGATATTCTCTCCTGGATGATCATATGAATTTGGGGACCAAATTCTTTTAAGAGGGGGAGGATGTAGCAACATGGATTTTTCAGAAAAAATAATAATTTAATAATAATAAAAGTAAAAGCAATTATAAAATCAAATAAAAGAGAATTAAATACACCCATTAAATGAAAAGAAGTAATGGGCTTTGTTAAATAGACCCATTAGAAATTAGTGGACCAAAAAAAAGATTTTTAAAAGGGAAATTATAGGAAAATACCTTAAATTCGTAACTAAATTATTACTTAAATAGAAACGGGGTATTTATTGCATTAAATAGCTAATTTGAGTTGGAATTGGATTCCTAAACCTATCCCAGTAGCTTGGCCACGAATTTAGCTTACATCATAACCCAATTAGAAGTTCTCAAGCTTGGAAAGGGTGAGAGAAATCGGAAATCCCAAATTTAATAGGAATTAGAGTCCTATTAAGAATTAGAAAGCCAAGCGACATAAATACTCTCTTAAAGCTCCATGGACGGCCCTAGCTCATTGCCAAGGGTTACTGGACCAGGAGGAGAGGCCAAGGAAGAGGAGAATTCATGGGAAGAAGCCTCTCTCAAGCCATCAACCTCGTTCTTCAAGTTCTAACCCTAGAAGAGTAAAACGATCAAAGGTAGGCATTCTCACCAGCAAAACTAAATTAATTTCGTCTGTAGGTTGATCTAAACCTCAGGAATCAAAGCCCTCTTGTCTCATATTTTTCCATCGAGCAAATCTTTTGTTTTAAATTTTCAATGTTCTGTGAACTTCATGACCCCGGACCCTCTTCTTAAATTCATATCTTCATGCATACTCGTCCTCATGCCATGAGATTTTTACTGAAAGAACTGATGGATGTTAGGCGTCTTTTGCCCCTAAAAGCCCTAATTTTAATTCATCCAATCTTGTGAATTAATTCGTTGATCTCATCTATGTACTGTCCCATGTTCTTCATGAATACATATGACCAAAGCATGTCGAAACTCTATTTGTTTTCCAATCCCTATTTATTGTAAGTACCCATGCATGTCTAGATCAATTCACAACTAGTTTCATGATTTTTCATCGCTTGTACAAATAGATATGATTTTCTGAATCACCCTGTGTCAAAATAAGGTAAGTCAGGTCCGCAATCCAATGCAATGTTCTTTCCCTATCGGACTCGGGCGCAAACCCAGTGAACACGACGGCCCGATAGGCCATGTTCACAAGGCTGCCGTGATAGTGCCCTCCATCATGATCTGATCACAACAGGGCCTGTCGTCGTGATTTGGCTGCCCTGTCTAACAAGTCCGTCGCGACCTTCAAACGACCCTGTCGCGATCTGCCTGCCTGTTCAGACCAGCCCGTCGCGATCCTTACAAGGCCCTGTCGCGTTCACACTTGACCCCGTCGCGACCCTTGTTAGGGTGCGTCACATTCTAGCTTTTTGCATGAAAACTCACATCTTTTGAAGACTTGTTGTGCTACAATTACCCCCATACTTTGCTAACTGTTTGAAACACAGAAATGAAGCTGTAATTATTGATGGTATTCTAATTAATTAAATTCAATCACATGACCTTTCATATCTATGATTTCATGACACATGCACACACTTTTAACCGTCCAAATATGGATTAACTTGGCATGTTAATATTTCATAATATATCTAGTAATTTATTTCAATTACCTATTTAAATTGTCATATTTTAAATAGACTTGTCTACGTTTTCTAGCAATGTTTTGGGAGTACCGTTATCGACGCTCCACTGCTCTAGAATTCCTCTAGAACGTTGGGCACTTGTTTCTATATACACACTCTCTATTGACTTGAACGAACTCTCCGTCAGATACTCCTTCTTCCGAACACTAATCCTTGTTTAAGGCCACCATAAGTCTCCTCTGTCCATGGATTCCCACATGGTCAATGAGCCGGTTGTACCCTAACACCTATTACACCCTTTAGGGATCAATATGATCCAAATGCCTATTGGAAGTTTTCTCTTATCTTGAATCATGACGGACCTCTGGACCTATGCATAACAAGGCCAGTGGAAGAGTCGTGAGTTCCACTTGACTGCCAACACCAAGTGCATGTGTTGTGCAACTGTTACTATCGCCTGTTTACTCGACGTGTTACGTGCAATGTCCACTAGCTCTCATCTATACTCTACTTGCTTGTCTATTCACGTTCACTCTACTATCTCGTGTATTCATCTAGTACTCTCATTTATTTCTTGGTCTGATTGTCTAAAGATAAACAATATAACCAATGACTGGCAATATATAAAGGGCCCGATCTAGTCCTGGGATGTGCGCCCGGAAGTGCTACTATCCATGAGAGTTAAATGATCAGAGTGTTTGTCATTACACTCGAGTTCTATCTATCTCAACTATCCAAATAACAATCAAAAGTGCTATGTTCTCTAGTTGTCTATTGACAAAAGTCCTATACTATATTTGTTGTGCTATTGCTATACTTTGTGCTATATGTGCTATGGCCATCTTGATATTTGTGCAATACTCGACTCTCGTGCTATATTTGGAAAGTTGTGCTATTTCGTTCACGTGCTATCCTGCTATCTTTTACTTGACTCTCTCGCTCTATCATTAGTTACTCTACCTTTAATACATTAATTATTTAAAGCATGCTTAACTATTGAGATTTAAGTCCTACTGGGCATTATCGCTCACCCTACGTTATTTGTCCTTGTGTTCTCAGATGAGACCGAGGATGACACATACACTCAAGAGGATGGGAATGACCAGGAGTGACGTTATGAGCATCCTAGCATCGTAGCATTATGTTAGAGTCATAGTTTAGCCTTTTACTTTTTATTTCAATGTAATTGGGCCCTATAGAACGGCTCTAATATTAGTGGTTGTAACTAGACATTGGAAAGTTGTTAATGAGAAGATTTTTCTTTAGTATTATTCATTGCGCAATGGTTTGATGTCTAGTACTTCCTGTATACCTGTTTACTTGCAACTGCCTCACGTTCCGATATTCTGCGTCGGGGCGTGACAGGTGCACCACCCTACAGAACAGAAACCATCGGTCTTCTAATAATCTATTGACAGTCAGACAATCAATTATTAGACAGATGCGGTCCTCCTAGTACCACTGCTAGAACACAACCACAAAGGTGTCACCTTCGATCACTGAACGCAGGGAGGCAACCTGCCCCATTCCCACCAAAAGGTCCTAAGGGCAACCCTGCCGTGGAGCACACGCCGACACGCAAACCGCGACCACGGAAACACCCGAGGCAAACTGGATGCTATCGCACCCTCCTGAGCCATTGCGATGGAAATGCGATGGGGAGGGCAACCGCGACAAGTGACAGGTTGCGACAAGAACCTTGTCGCAACAGGGAATCGGGTCGCGACACGACTCTTATTGCGACAGCCACCAGTGCCGCGATAAGGTCACGCCCGATCGGAGCAATGCATTCTCTGATGTCGTGACGCGCTCGGAGGTCGCGACATCAGCTGGAAGGCTGACCACCGGTATGATACATTCCCAGATCGCCGACACAACACAAACATGCATACAATGGGGAGGGGGGATTGGGAAAGCTCGAAAGCTATCTACCAAGACAAGAGAACTCCCAATCACCCAAAGATGGAAAGGGCACAAGAATTCCTACCTGAAATGATGAACCAAATCCCTAAAAGGGGTCTTCACGACACCACGGCCGCCTCCTCCTCGCTCCTCGCCACTCCAGCGCTCCGCACGAGCCACCGCCGCTCCTCCAAGCTCCACACCGCCGAAGAAGAAGGAGAAGGAGGCTTCCCACCTTAGAGAGGAGGAGGGAAGGGAGAAGGAGCCAAAATGGAAAGAAGGGGCGTCGGATAAGGCTTTTAGCCTCCGGCCCCCAGAACGTGACGGGGCGGGGCATCGTGTTACCAACCTTAACGCGACGGCCGCCCACACCGCGACCAGAACGCGTCCCACCTGGATGCCGCGACAACCCGAAAAGTCAGTCTGCCATGCCTGCCACTCTGACAGGCGTCAGACGACCAAAAAGGGAAAAGTTGTCGTGACCCATTGATCGAGCGCCACAAGAACGCGACGCAGGCACTAGTCGCAACACGGATGACTGTCATGACAGCTAGCTCCATCGCGACACTAATGCGTCGCCAAGGCTGGACATGTTAGTGGCCAGTCATCCCACACACAAATGGAAAGCCGGAAAGCCTGAGATGTTACACATATCGTGTGTCTAGTTTAGTATTTTGTATTATTGCATTCATCCTCCCATTTCCTGCCTTTTTTGTGATTCTAGGGTTGCCTTTGGAATCACGTCTAATACAATAGACATGATTTGATTCCGAGAACATGGCTGGTTAACCGGACGTGTCTCTGTTTTGTATCACGGCGGCCAAGGCCGACGCTTTAATATCTTCGTGTCACGGCGGCTTACGCCGACGCGTCACTGTTTTCTTGTCGTGGTGGCAAAGTCCGACGCATTTCTATCTAGCAGTCCATCCACAGGTACCAGGCGCGGCTCTGGCAGCCTTTTGGGGCTTTCAATCCACATCCAGGTCACTAGACGTTATTCAGTTTGAGTCGCGGCGTCTATACCCGACGCGATTCAAACTGTTGACAGAAACGCGCCCCCTTTTGCCATTTTTTCTATAAACTGCTGCATAAAGGGCATTCTTGCATCGGTCGAGGGACCTCCTTCCCTCATATCCTACACTCCACACACCCTTCCAGTGAAGGCAAGCTCTCCATTGGGCATTCCATCCCATTGGACTAGCGAACCTTCTTCCGGAACGCCATAAGTCTCCGTACCCCGTAGATTCCATCACGGCGGACTGAGCTGGTTCTAGCCCTCCATTGACCCGAGTTTTATATATACATTGTGTGGTGAGAGGTGATTCTAGTTTCACCCCGAAGTATTCATACTCTACCCAACTAGGATCTCACCTAGAGTGACACGATAATTTTCCAATCCATTTAATTAATTGTGAAACTCCTAAAAACACGCGCTAAGCATTATAACTTGTCTGAACCATTACCGATTGACTTAATCTTTGTTCAACTTGTTTGTTTGCTTTCTTGTTAAAAATGGACCCATACCATCATGCCAATTTTAAAAACATGGACTATGAGGATAATTCAAGCATTCAGTCTTTTCAATCCTATGTCCACCCATTTCACCACCGTGAGGGACAACCTTCCACCTCCTATGGTTATGTGCGTGCACCACTCACTAACCAATTTGATGTCCCCAGACATATCACTCCAATCAAAATCCGCGAGAGCCTTCCCCCCACCAAGATCCAACTGTGCAAACTGTCCTGCATACACTCGATCAGCTCACCCCTCAACAATTAAATTTGATTCAATCTTTGGTTGAGGGTGTGACTCCTCCTCCCTCTCCTTCTCCTAGGCACCCACCTTTGTATATTCCGCCGACTTCGCCACATACCCCTGTACATCTTTCTCACCTCGGCCCCCAGGCCATTTGCACTCTCATGCTCCGGTCCGCACAGACCACCCCTTGGGAAGGCCCACCAATTCAAGGCCACCCCCATATACTCCCTCTCTAGCAGCAACCCACCCTACTCCAGAATGCTCTTCTTCAGAAATTGAACAATCTGGAGGGCCAAATCAATAAGCTTTCAAATCCCATGGGTGACCCCATCGCCGCCATGCCGGCTCTCCCTCAAATTTATATACATCCTTCGGAGATGCCAACGTACCGATTGTACAATGGCACGGGTAATACCTATCTTCTTTTCAAGGAGTTCCTTTATGAGTCTTCCCATTGGCAACATGACCCTATCATGTTGACATATTTATTTAGAAAGTCTCATGACGGCCCTGCGCTCGAATGGTTCTACTCCTTAGAACCAAGTGAGGCAAGAGACTTTCGCCTCTTACATAAAAAATTCCTTCAGAGGTACAAAGACCATGTCAGCCCCTATCTCTCTATCACAAATCTAGCATCCAAGGCATTTGTACAATTTGCTGACCGTTGCAGGTCAAAGGCCATAAGAATGCAGCATGTGCTCTCGGAATCGGAGCAAATCAAAATCATTATTTCAAGCTCCACTCCGAGGTTCAGGCGCATCCTGGCCATGAACCATATTGAGACAATGAAAGAGCTCTACGAGCAGGGACGTTACATCCAGACACATTTAATGGATTCCCCGATCGTAGATCTTTTTTATCAAATTAATCCGAGAATGAACGGATCAGTGGACGCCATCCACCATCCACCTCGCCACCATACAACATCCACCACATATACACCCTCACATACACTACCCATCTACCACAACATGCCTCCACCCAGGCGTCCACTGATTCATCCTTCTCGGACCCAACAACCTCCAACTGGGCCCTACGACGCCCCCATATATGAAGAAGCTCTTGTACCCGATGTTGCACCAGCTCCGGCTCCCGTGCCAACTCCCATACAACCACCACTACCTCCACATCAGCCTCCACCTCCACTACAGCCCGTTGCTCGGGCCGAAGTTACTAATGCCCAACCTGTAGCAACTCGAAAAATTTAATACTTAAAAATTTGAAATAATAATTTCTTTAAATCGAAATAATAGAAACGTACGTACCACTATCGTATGTGCAAGAATACATCGGAAAATTACTTAAAATTATAAATCAACCCCAACATTGTTCCTAAGTGTTCTACTAAGAAATTCAAGCAACGAAATATCCGATTGGCCAAGTGTACGTCACAATGTAACTAATTATCCAAATTAGGAAACTAAGTAGGAAAACCGTTAACACGAAAAAATAACACGCCCATAAATTAAACGAACATGTCGGAGAGACTTCCAACATCATGAAATGATTACCCATTATCGGAATTGGACTAATGGACCTCTCATGGCCCATGAATAAATTCATGTAAGAAAAATATAATAAATTCTAGAATTCTATTATTTCCCTATTTAAATTGAAGAATTCTCCTAAGTTAAATTACATTAAGAATGGGCTTTGTTAAATGGACCCTCTAGAATTTATTGGGCTAAAATAGGGATATTTAAAAAGGGGAATAATAAGAAAATATCCTAAATTCGTAACTTAAATATTACCTAAATAGAAAAGGGCTATTAAAGCATTAAAATAAGTAGTTTGAGATAGAATTGGATTCCTAAACCTACCATAATGGGTTAGCCATGGATTTGGATCCCAACCCAACCCAAATTGGAGTTGGCAAGCATGGAAAGGGTGAAAGAAATAGGAAATCCCAAAATTAAATAGGAGCTAGAGTCCTATTAGGAAATAGAAACATAGGAAGCGTAGATACTATCCTAAATCCCCCATGGCCGGCCCTAGCTCGTTGCCAAGGGTTGCTGGACCAGGAGGAGAGGCCAAGGAGGAGGAGATCTCGTGGGGAGAAGACTCTCTCAAGCACTCTCTCTCTCGTTCTTCAAGTTCTAGCCCTAGAAGAGGAAAAATGACTAAAGGTAGGCATTCTCACGAGCAAAATCAAATTGAATTTCCATGCATCAGGAACAAAACCCCATTTGTTTCATAATTTTTCGTGCACTCAATATTTTCTTACTGAATTTTGAAGTCCTACAAACCTCTTGACCCAGAACCTTCATGTTTAATTCATATCTCCCTGAATACTCTATCTCATGCCTCGAAATTTTTATTGAAGATACTGATGATTGTTAGGAATCTTTCGCCCCCGAAAGCCCTAATTTTCATCCATCCTACATTGAGAATTAATTTATGGATCTCCACAATGTAATGTACCAAGCACCTTGTAAATAAACCTATTTGATTCCTATCGAGACCATGTCTACTATTCAATTCGTAATTACTGTCAATACTACTGCATGTCCAAATTTGTTTGGAACTGGTTTCATGATTTTTCATTGCTTGTGCAATTATTTAGGAATTTCTTAATCACCCTATATCAAAACAAGGCAATCTGGCCCGCAATCCACTGCTCTGCCCTTTTCTCTGTTTGACTCAGGCGCAGTACTTGAGAACACGACGGCCCGATAGGCCGCGTTCTCAGGCTGGTCGTGACAGCACCTCCCATCGCGTTATGAATGCGACAGGGACTGTCGTCGCATTCTGCCTGCCCGAGGTAACAAGCACGTCGCGTTCTGTATAAGGCAATGTCGCATTCTGGCCGCCGACTTGATCTACCTGTCGCAATCCTCAAATGACATTGTTGGGTTCTGAACAACCTGGTCCCGACCTGGGACTTTTGCTTGAAAACCCATAAATTTTGATGCTATCTCTTTCTACAGTGATTATACCCTATGTTAATAGTCCTATACGCAGTAATACACACTTATTAACTAAACATATATTGTGTAATTTAAAATACATGCGCATGATCTCTTTCTATCTATAAGTTCTCTCACACATGCACACAGTTGAACCATCCAATATGGCTTAATTTGGCATGAAAATATTTCATAATGTATCTAATAATTATTTCAATATTGTATATTAATTGCCCTATATTAAATATACTTGTCTACGTTTTCTCGTGAAGATTTGGAACACCGTTATCGACGCTCCACTGTTCTAGAATTCATCTAGAACATCGGGCACTTCTTTCTATATACACATTCTCTCATGACTTGGATGAAATCTTCGTCAGATACTCCTTTTGCCGGACTAATGAGTCTTTGTTCAAGGCCTCCGTAAGACTCCTCTGTCCATGGGTTCCCATATGGTCGACGAGGTAGTTGTACCCTAACACCTATGATACACTTGAGGGATCAGTAAGATCCATACGACCTTAGATTGTTCTCTCTCTTATCTTGAATCACGCCAGACCTCTGGACATGTGCATAACATGGCCAGTGGAATGGTAGTGAATTCCACCTGACTGCCTACACCGATCGCGTGTATTGTGCAACTGTTGCTATTGCTCATTACTCGACGTTTCATGTGCAATGTCCACTAGCTCTCATCTATACTATACTCGTTCATTTATTCACGTTCATTCTACTATCTCGTCTGTTCATCTAGTACTTTCTTGGTACCCTTTAAGCTGTGTGGTTCCTACTGCTTTGTACTGTTCATGACTGTCTAGCACTAAAATGGGTCTTGTGACTCTACTGACTTGAATGCATACTGCTGAGGGCACAGAGAGTGTCTGAGGGGCTCCAATCTAGTCCTGGGGGCAGAGAGCCATCCGAAAATACCTGCAGGGGCTATTGACGGTGTCTACATTTGCACCGGTTTTGATTGACTGTTCTGAATTAGCTAGACACCTGATTGTTATACAGTTACTGTTAGTCTGTTAGTTCAGACGTACTGCACTATTACTGTGCCCCCACTGACTGTTACTGTCATGATATTGAGCGACTACTGTCGTACTCTTTCCTTGCTCTACTTCTTACTTGCTATCTTGAGTTATCATTTTCTATTGTGACTTAATCATATTCATTGTGCTATATTCTCTCGTTGCCTTTAACAACAAAGTGCCATTTAAAATACAAAAAAAAGTGCTATGTTCTCTCGTTGTCTATTGACAACAAAAATACTATATTCTCTCTCTGCTATCTACGGATAACCAAAGTGCAATATACTTTTTACACGACCAACTACTATCACTCTCCTTACTATACGTATTGCTTGTTATTGCTTGATAATGTCGTTAGTTGTTATCATTTTCTCTCAATCATAATCATCGTGCTATACTTGATTCATCTGTAATTCGAACCATATTACTTGTGCTATTATTTTCTCGACTTTACATGACTCTCTCTATCATTAGTGACTCGGCCATTTAAAGCATTAATTATTTAAATCCTGCTTGAATACTAAGATTTAAGTTCTACTGGGCGTTATCGCTCACCCTTCGTTATTTGGCTATTTGTGTCTTAGATAAGTTAGACCTTGACATTATACATACCAATGGGCCCGGACCAGAGTGATGAGCGACCTGGAGTCAGTTGATGAAGTTGCCCTAGTACTATGGAGTCTAATAGTTATTGCTTTAGATTTCTTTTCAATGTAATGATGTCAATGAGCCCTATGTATTGGCTCCGAATTAGTGGTTGTAATAGTCTTAGTGATTTTATAATGAAATCAAGAGTTTATTTCTATTATTGTTCATTTGATGCTCTGATATTTGCGTCTGTATGCGTAATTTACGTTACCATACTCGTTGCTCATGTTTCCCTCTGATTTATTCCGCTGCTAAATTGGCAGGGCGTGACAGTTGGTATCAGATCCTAGGATGTCCTTATTAGGATATTTTAAGTCTAGGGATGTTCTAGGTGAACTACCATGACCGTGTCAAAGTTAACCACCATACCTATGTGAGAGATGGGTAAAGCTCGAGGTTATGCTAGGAGCATAACTATATATGTATAAGCACCCTAAGTTTAAGAAGGAATTGATAAGTATTATTGCTCGTAGGAAGTAGAGGAGATGGCTGGTGAGCATGCACAAATGCACGAATTACAATAGGCCGTACAGGGGTTAACTCAAGCCCTTAACAACGTGATGCAAACAGGAGTAAGAAATGGGGCCGGAGACTTATATGGGAACTTTCAACGAATAAATCCCCCTAGGTTTAATGGAACTCTGGATCCCGATGAAGTTGAAAATTGGGTGAAGGCGATCGAATGAATCTTTAGAGTTATGCAATGTTCAGAGCAGGAGAAAGTTCTTCTGGCAACCGTCCAGTTGGACCGCGATGCTAGAACTTGGTGTGAAGCTGCCAGTCGACAATTACCCAACATCAACATAGAGTGCGATAAATTTTTAGAACTCTTCAACACCAAATATTTTTCTGAGAGAAGGCAAATGAATTCGCCAATTTAAAACAACGAATGATGTTTGTAGCAGAATATGAAGCGCAATTTGAAAGACTAACACAATATGCACCACATTTGGTGAGTACATAAAAGATGAAGGCAAAGAGATTCTTAGAAGGATTGAGACCTGTGTACCAAGAAAAGTTGGCTCTACTAGACATTGAAGTAATTCAGTCATGGTATTGAGAGCTCAATTAGTAGAGGACACCATGGAACTTCTTGAAAAGATCCATAAGAAGAAGTCGTTGAAAAGGGAACGTGTTGCATATTCCAATGGTAATAAGGGAGAAATACAGTAGATAGCTAGAGAATGAAAGGGGAAGTGAAGCAGAGGGAAGTCAGTGAATTTTGTGAAAAGCCAGTGCATCAGGTTAATAACTGTCGGAAGAGATTGGGCAGATGCTTACGATGTGGAAGTCAACAACATCGAGTCATCGATTGTCCAACAAAGAATAACCAAACTCCACGCCAAGGACGATTACAAGCCCTTGTGGATATAAATTATGCCAATGGGGGTGGACAAGGTACCATCACTAAATCCTTATTTAATTTCATATTATTTTTGCGATAGCAAAGCCCTAAGTAGGGGAGGTGATGGAATGAAATATCCATAATAAATTGGTAGTCGTAGCATATCATATGAATTTGGGGACCAAATTCTTTTAAGTGGGGGAGGATGTAGCAACCCGGAAAATTTATTACTTAAAAATTCGAAATAATAATTTCTTTATATCGAAATAATAGAAACATACATACCACTATCGTATGTGCAAGAATAGATCGTAAAATTACTTAAAATTATAAATCAACCCCAGACATTGTTCCTAAGTGTTTTACTAAGAAATTCAAGCAATGAAAAATCTGATTGGTCAAGTGTACGTCAAAATGTGACTTATTATCCAAATTAGGAAACTAAGTCGAAAAACCGTTAACATGAAAAAATAACGCGTCCATAAATTAAATGAACATGTCGGAGAGACTTTCAACATCATGAAATGATTACCCATTATCGGAATTGGTCCAATGGACCTCCAATGGCCCATGAATAAATTCAAGAAAGAAAAATATAATAAATTCCAAAATTCTATTATTTCCCTATTTAAAATGGAGAATTCTCCTAAGTTAAATTCCATTAAGAATGGGCTTTGTTAAATGGACCCTCTAGAATTTATTGGGCCAAAATAGGGATTTTCAAAAAAAAAATAATAGGAAAATATCCTAAATTCGTAACTTAAATATTACCTTAATAGAAAAGGGGTATTAAAGTATTAAAATAAATAGTTTGAGTTAGAATTGGATTCCTAAACCTACCCTAATGGGTTAGCAATGGATTTTGATCCCAACCCAACCCAAATTACAGTTTGCAAGCATTGAAAGGGTGAAAGAAATAGGAAATCCTAAACTTAAATAAGAGTTATAGTCCTATTAGGAAATAGAAACATAGGAAGCATAAATACTCTCTTAAATCCCCCATGGCCGGCCCTAGCTCGTTGCCAAGGGTTGCTGGATCAGGAGGAGAGGCCAAAGAGGAGGATATCTCGTGGGGAGAAGACTCTCAAGCTATTTCTCTCGTTCTTCAAGTTCTAGCCCTAGAAGAGGAAAAACGACTAAAGGTAGGCATTCTCACGAGCAAAATTAAATTAAATATGTCCGTAGATTGTTCCATGCATTAGGAACAAAACCTCTGTCATTTCACAATTTTTCGTGCACTCAATACTTTATTATTGAATTTTGAAGTCCTGCAAACCTCTTGACCCTGAACCTTCATGTTTAATTCATATCTCCTTGAATACTCTATCTCATGCCTCGAGATTTTTATTGAAGATAATTGTTAGGAATCTTTCGCCCCTGAAAGCCCTAATTTTCATCCATCCTACCTTGCGAATTAATTCGTGGATCTCCACTGTGTACTGTACCAAGCACCTTGTAAATAAACCTACTTGATTCCTGTCGAGACCATGTCTACTATTCAATTTCTAACTACTGTGAATACTACTACATGTCTAGATTCGTTTGGAATTGGTTTTGTGATTTTTCATCGCTTGTGCAATTAGTTAGGAATTTTTTAAGCACCCTGTGTCAAAATAAGGAAATTGGGCCCGCAATCCAATGCTCTGCCCTTTTCTCTATCGGACTCAGGCGTAGTACCTGAGATTGCAACGGCTCGATAGTTCGCATTCTCAGGCTGGTCGTGACAGTACCTCCTGTCATGTTCTGAACACGACAGGGACTGTCGTCGCGTTCTGCCTACCTGAGCTGACAAGCCCGTCGCGTTCTGTACAAGGCCCTGTCACGTTCTAGCCACTGACCAGACCGACCTGTCGCAATCCTCAAACGACACTGTTGCGTTCTGAACAGCCCCGTCGCGACCCTTATTGGGGTACATCGTGACCTGGGACTTTTGCTTGAAACCCATAAATTTTAATGCTATCTTTTCTATAGTGATTATACCCTCTGTTAATAGTCCTATACGAAGTAATTCACACTTGTTAACTGAACATATATTATGTAATTTAAAATACATGCACATGATCTCTTTCTATCTATAAGTTCTCTCACACATGCACACACTTGAACCATCCAATATGGCTTAATTTGGCATGAAAATATTTCATAATGTATCTGCTAATTTATTTCAATAATGTATATTAATTGCCCTATTTTAAATATACTTGTCTACGTTTTCTCGCGAAGATTTGGAACATCGTTATCGACGCTCCACTGTTCTAGAATTCCTCTAGAATGTCAAGCACTTGTTTCTATATACACATTGTCTCTTGACTTGGACAAACTCTCCGTCGGATACTCCTTCTGCCGAACTAGTGAGTCTTTGTTCAAGGACTCCGTAAGACTCCTCTGTCCATGGGTTCCTAGATGGTCGACGTGTTGGTTGTACCCTAACACCTATGACACACTTGATGGATCAGTAAGATCTATACGACCTTAGATGATTCTCGCTCTTATCTTCAATCACGCTGGACCTCTAGACATATGCATAACATGGCCAGTGGAAGGGTAGTGAATTCCACCTGACAGCCTACACCGATCGTGTGTGTTGTGCAACTGTTGTTATCGCTCGTTACTCGACGTTTCATGTGCAATGTCCACTAGCTCTCATCTATATTCTACTCGCTCATTTATTCATGTTCACTCTACTATCTCGTCTATCTTGTCTAGTACTCTCTTTGTACCCTTTAAGCTGTGTGGCTCCTACTGCTTTGTACTATTCATGACTCTCTAGCGCTAAAATGGATCTTGTGACTCTACTGACTTGAATGCGTGCTATTGAGGGCATGGAGAATGTCCGAGGGGCTCCAATCTAGTCCTAGGGGCAGAGAGCTACCCGAAAATACCTACAAGGGCTATTGACGGTGTCTGCATTTGCACCGGTTCTGACTGACCGTTTTGAATTAGCTAGACATCTGACTGTTATATTATTACTGTTAGTCTGTTAGTTTAGACGTACACACTATTACTGTGCCACCACTGACTATTACTGAACTGTTACTGTCCTGATATTGAGCGACTACTGTCACACTCTTTCCTTGCTCTACTTATTACTTGCTATCTTGAGTTATCATTGTCTATCATGACTTAATCATATTCATTGTGCTATATTATCTCGTTGTCTTTGACAACAAAGTGTCATTTAACAAACAAAACAAAGTGCTATGTTCTCTCGTTGTCTATTGACAACAAAAGTACTATATTCACTCTCAGCTATCTATGGATAACCAAAGTGCAATTTACTCTTTACACGACCAACTACTATCTCTCTCCTTACTGTACGTGTTGCTTGTTATTCCTTGACAATGTCGTTATTTGTTGTTGTGTTGTTATCGTGTTCTCTCAATCATAATCATCGTGCTATACTTGATTCATCTGTTATTTGAACCATGTTACTTGTGCTATTACTTTCTCGACTTACATGACTCTCTCTATCATTAGTGACTCTGCCATTTAATGTATTAATTATTTAAAGCCTGCTTGACTACTGAGTTTTAAGTTCTACTGGGTGTTATCGTTCACCCTTCGTTATTTGATTATTTGTGTCTCAGATAAGTCAGACCTTGACGTTATACATACCAATGGGCCCGGACCAAAGTGATGAGCGACCTGGAGTCAGTTGATGAAGTTGCCCTAGTACTATGGAGTCTAATAGTTATTGCTTTAGATTTCTTTTCAATGTAATGATGTTAATGAGCCCTATGTATTGGCTCCGAATTAGTGGTTGTAATAGTCTAAGTGATTTTATAATGAAATCAAGAGTTTATTTAAATTATTGTTCATTTTATGCTATGATATTTGCATTGTATGCGCAATTTACGTTACGATACTCGTTGCTCACGTTTCCCTCCGATTTATTCCGCTGCTAAATTGGCGGGGCGTGACACAACCCATCTGTGAAACCAATTGGTGTTATGATGATGAGCCTTCCGAGGTCATGTTCGTATGCCATTTACCTACCCCTCCCACATTGCCATCCATTATCATTAAACCTTCCATAATTAAACCTCCACCCACCACTACACCAATCATTACGCCTCACATTGCGCCTACACCATTGGAAACCAAGCCCGAGTAAACCCTCACTATCATACCCATCACGCCTCCACTGGCCATACTGCCTTCCACTCCATCCACATCTGCCCCCATCCAACTGAGCTGGTGCAAGCATTTAAGGAGCAACAACCAAGGTCAGCAAAAGAAGGAAGCCCCGAGACCGGGCATGCTATTCAAAATCCAAGATTGCATTCCTCGCATGCCGGTCATCATTTCTATACCAGACAAATTCACTAAGCGGAAGTCCTCCCCTCCAATCATGGACGCCAAGAGGCCTTCTAAATTAATGCCAATCATTAAAGTCGCCAAGCACACCCAATTCACCATACTCGTAGGGAATCTCACCCTCCAACCTCTCATGACCCCTCACACCATTGTTGTGAACCTTCCTACTCTAGTGAAGGGGTCAACCATGCAGATTGTGCTCACGCATTCCAAAGCCAAATTCTTGGCACAATCAATTACTCAAGGGGTCATGCCCCCTTCTATATCACACATCATGAAATCTTTGGGCACGAACCCCTATTGGTGCTTCCAACTCTACCAGTGGAATCCCCACCCTTTCATCAAATTACATTCCAAGGGAGTTGCCACTATTACTTGAAACTCCGACGGAAGTCAACAATCCAATCATTGAGAGCTGTTCAATCCCTGGGAGAAGAGCAAGACCATCCGCTCGCTGGGCTAAATATGTGAGGATGTACCTGAGGGTCAGATTGCCGACTCCCAAGCAGAACCGCAAAAGTCGGGCAAGGCAAAGGACCAGGGGACCTCCATCTCCTTTTTCATTACAGTCATCTTTTGTGCTGCTCAGCACCTTCCCGTGGCCTTTTATTTCCGCCTTTTTTATGATTAATTTTCTTGCGCTGGGCATTGCGCCCCTTTTTGTAATCCTTCTCTCCCCTATGTGCTCCACGTGGCACAACTCCTTTCCGTGCCCCACGTGGCACAACTCCTTTCCATGCCCCACATGGCACATCTCCTTTCTGTGCCCCACGTGGCACATCTCCTTCCAGTGCCCCAGATGGCATGATTCCTTTCCGTGGCGCACGCGGCGCACCTCCTTTCTCGGCCCCTCACGGCCCGCTCGTTCCCTTCCCCCTCTGGCCCATCCGGATTCTTTTCCTCTCACAGGGCACCGCGCCCTTCTTCTTCTTTAAATCCCTCCAGCCCCGCCGGAGTCTCCAAAGTCTTTCCGCAATTCCCTCCTCTCCATCTTCAATCAGGTCATCCAACCTTTCTCCCACTGTTTTTGGGGTTTTAGTCCCCACTTATCTTTTTAATTTACAAATAATTTTGTACATTCTCCAGAGTCTCTGAGTCTCACCCCGTCACAGGGCATTTGTCCTCCTGTTTTCGCATAGCTCTCCTCTCCATTTTTAATCATGTCATCCGACCATTCTCTCACTGTTTTTGGGGCTTTAGTCCCTATGTATCTTTCTAATTTCTGAATAAAATTGTACATTCTTCAAAACCACTGAGTCTCGCCCCAACGCAGGGCATTCGTCCTCCTATTACCCTCTGAACTCTTATTTAAAAAAAAAAACTTCAAAAAATCTATAAAAAGATGAATATTCAACATTGCCATGCTATCGCATCACTTCTGTTATGAGGATTCTGAGCGACAAGTCCAAAGTTTCCTCCCGGGTCATTAAGGTTCGCCCTTAGCATGGGCACCTTCACACACACTGCATGGCACCCAAAGTCGATTGCTCCCAGTAAACACCGTCATTGTCACAGCCATGTCTGAAAGGCACGAAAGTTTGTTTCTCCTCTTACTCGGCCAAAATATGGGTACTAGAGGTAGTCTGGGCAGGGCAACCAACCGAAAGCACTCCCTCATGAGAAGATGTCTCAAAAAAGGGAAATTAAATGACCAATAAAAATTTAAAGTAAAATGCATGTCAAGAGTGGCAAAGTCTCCGTAGGGATCCAAATGGACCGGGTCGTATGCATGCAAAATCAAAATCAAAATCAAAAATCAAATAAGTATAATAGGGCATGGCGAAGACTGGCAAAGTCCCCACAGAGATCCAAATGGACCTGGTCGTACGCATGTCCCTACAAATGAATGGTCATAAATCAATTTTAGAAGCCTCAATGCTTAAATGAGACTGAATCTTCTGACGGTTGTGCTATGGGAGGAAGTCAAACCCAATACTCTTCAATACCTATACCAAGCTTATCTCCAAGTTTTCTTCCCTTCTCCCAGCCAGACCCAGTCGCCTTTTTAGGCGTGGCTTTGATAGTGGCACTGTTAACCACATGCAATTGGTTGTTGGGCGCCAACTTTAAATGCACGCCCTACTCTGGTCACTCTTTAATGAAACGGGAGGAAACAAGGACCCCTCGCTAGTCAGTTTTCATAACTCCAATGCCGCCATAACACGTAATGTTTTCAAAAAAAATCAAAATACTTTCCAAAATTACAAAAAACCCAAATATCTCAAAAATCCATAAAAATTCAAATATTTCCAAACCTACAAAAAATCAAATATTTCCAAAATTTCAAAAAAATCAAATATTTCCAAAATCCATAAAGATTCAAATATTTTCCAAAAATCAACAAAAAATATAAATATTCCAAAAATTCCATAAAAAATCAAATATTTCAAAAATCCAACAAAAATTTAAATAACTCAAAAAATCCACATTAAATTGAATATCCTTAAAAACTCCAAAAATAAATCCTGTTGGTATTGCACAAGGCAAACACATTGCCTCTTATCTACGTCAGATCAATGCAATTCTTCCACTTCATGGGTTCCTCCCATCCTGAACTCCAGAATCTTTGGCTAAAAGATTACATATCGTCATGGCTTAAACAAACAAATGAGTGAGCTGCATTTGTTGTTGACTACTTTATCCATGCTCCATGATATGAATAAAAATGTTTTTCCATATATTTGTTATCTCTTGACTAATGATTTTTTAGTGCAGGATTTGAGTTACCGCATCTGGTGCTACATCAGGCTGCAACTGCTGCCCCCACCATCAAGTTATCTACATGTTATACCCTTAAAGCATATCAAGTACCTTGTGGCTCTAAGGAATCTGAGATTTGAGTTCCCTTTAACAAAAACAATGATTATCCCAGAGGATCCTTAGCCGCACGAATAGGCCATTATGCTTGGCACGTGAGGACGACAGACCCATGCATAAAACCCGGTCCTAACTCAACGACATCATGATAATATTCCTTGGTTATTTTCTACTCCTTTTAACCTATTTTTATTTTAGCCCAGCATTCATGCATATTGAAATCACAGTGGTAACCACTCTTCCAATGCAACTTGAGAGCCATTCGCGTTCCAACTCCAAAGCAATTTGAAATATTCCATTCCGAGTGAATAACCAACTCCCTTTGTTGTTGCCTCCGGGCTGATTTTCTTAAGAACCTTTCTTTGGATTTATCCCTCTACATTTCGTCTTTAACTCCCATAGATCCACCTGAGGCAATGGCAGACGCCCCCGATGGTGCAACCTAACGGATTGTGTCCTTAGGTACTTCCCCTACGCTGGAAGTTGATCTCTCCTTCGTGCCCCACGTGGCACCTTTCTTTCGTGTACCTCTTACACATCTCCAGTCATGCCCCTTGTGCGCACACTTTCTTCTTTCCAATCCAAACATTGGTCTCTTTAAGTCTTCTTCCTGGTGGTGACTTCCTTGGGTGTTGGTGAAAGACTCTCATCAGGTGGTAGTCACCCAAACGCTCCGCGTGTCTATTTTTCACCTTGGCGTCTACTTTTCAGTCTGCTCCCACTCCACTACACTACGCTACACTTCATTCATTTCATTCCATTCACTCCATTACGCTCCACTTCGTGTCCCTTCGCTTCGCGCCCCTGCAAAGCAGACGCCAAGGCGTGGCAGCTATTGACACGCGAATTCGACTCCACCGTGGGCAAATTTCATATTGCGCCATAATGCCATAAATGGCCCTCATTTTGCCTTGCAAGAGTGTTTTCTCGATATTTCTGGATCTCACCCATCTTCCCGGGGCTTCCCCTCCATTTCCAAGGCTCACCGAGTCTCATAGGCATTCATTTCAAGTCGCGACGGGTCTGGCGGACGCATTCTGAAACACATCCGGCATGGTGGACGCGATTCCATTGATTCCCATTGTCGCACTAGGCATGTTGGACGTGACTTGGCCAAATGGTCCTTATCGCGCCGGCCTTGTATGATGTGATCAAGAATCTACTTATTTTATTTACGGAGACTGCCCAATACCACTTCATGAATGCGTCCGCTATAGGCGATGCGATTCTAATGTCGATTTTTGTAGGATTTTCATAAATGAAACATGGAAATACTTTTTTGCATCGTACAGTCCCGATGCGTTTCAAATCCGAGATGCATCGGACCTTGTCGATGCGATTAGGCCCTATGCCCCAAAAGTCGACGCACTCGAGCGCTCGTGCCTCGAATCCCGAGAAATCTCTGAATCACGTCCGCCTGAGCCGCCGCGATTAGATCCTAGGCCTATACCCGTAGACCCCCGGAAGTCATCGCATTTATGAGCCCACGTGCCAAAATGAAGTCGCTTCCAGGAAGGTCGATGCATTTCAATATCATGGTGCACCGTCCCGACGCGATTCTGAAGGTGGCCGCAGGCTATAATCATCATGCTATTGTCAAATCAAGCGGCAAATGCGGCGCTTCTTAATCGCGGCGGTCGTGGCAGACGCATCTTCAATACGAGATGTGTCCACTGTAGCCAACACGATTTGAGTCTGTGTTGCCTATAAATATAGACCCGAGGGTCAGTTGTTTAGGGGGGGTCGAAGAAAGTGGCGAAGCCCTGCCGGATTCCCGTGTAGGGGAGCCCTCTGATATGGCGAAGCCCTACCGAATTCCCGCCTCCACCCCCGAGCCAAAGAGGACCGTCTACCATTCCACGCCGATCTACGTCCCCATTCCTCAGAGTTCGGAGTTGGCGTCCCCGTCGTCTTCCTCACGCCAATCGGAGCGAGGAGGGAGGAAGCTTCTTCCTCCTCTTCTTCCTCCATATAGTCCACAGCGCCGCTGCACCATCCACGTTTGGGGAAGCACCCCCTCCCCTTTCTTCGTTTATTTACCTCCTCTGGGCCCCACGTGGCTCCTATACTCCCTTTTTAATATACGCACACATGCATGCATACACACACGCACATACCTATTTTTAGGGGTTTAAAAGCCACCACACGGTAAGTCATTCCCCATGTTCTTTATTCATTTCATTTCATTCTTTTGGATTCGGTACTACCCATTATTGGCTAATCACTTTTTCATTCTTTTCTTTTTTCTTTTTCAGGGTAATCATCAACGGAAAGTGCCTTCTACCACAACCGGTCGTGCTCGTAGAAGAAGAAGAACCCACATCCCCGTGCAATCTCCCACACTCCAAAAAGTACTTTTTACGATCACCCCTTTTATTTTGCGCCCATCGCACAACCACACACACACCTTTTCCACCTGCACCCCTTCTGCGCGTGCATTCTCCATTCGGTACCCTCGCGTACCTGGTGATCACGATCTTCATCTCACCCCATATCCCTCATTATGGATGCTTGGAGTTCCCGACAAACTCAAAAGTGGTATCCACAACCGGCTTGGAGTTGTCCCTTCCTCCCATGCCTCCAACTTTGGCCATAGTGTCTTCTACCAGTTGGCCTTTTGGACAATTTCAGTGTAGGTTTGAATGTTGTGAGGTCCGAGCATCTCGATGAACATGGGCCTGAGCCCATCCATGAAACGGTTGGCCTTCAATCTTTCTGTGCCCTCTAGATGTGGGGCATACACCGCCAGGCGAGCGAACTGAGCTTCATACTCAGCCACCGACATGCTCTTATGTTTTAGTCCGACATACTCTGCCACCTTCTTCTCCTTAACTCTCTCAGAGAAATACTTTCCCTGGAATATCTCAAGGAATCCGGCCCACTCCAATTCAGCTACATTAGGCAGATGGGCCGATGTGGCCTTCCACCATGCTCGGGCATCCTTAGAAAATTGAAAAGTGGCCAGTACCACCTTCTCCCTATTTTTGCATTGCATAACTTGGATAATTCTTTCTATTTCCTCTTGCCAGTTCTCCGCATCGTCCGGATCAGGGGATCCTGAGAAACGAGGAGGGTTCAAACTCCTAAAGTTGCAGTGTAAATCACTTGCTCCATTCCTAGCCGCAGCAGCCTGATTGCCTGCCTAAACCACATTTTGTAATGCTTGAGCCAATCCAGCCATGGTTTCTTGCATAGCTTGCCACTGATTGCAAGCCATCACAGTTCAGTGTAAGAGTTACGATTATAAGAGTCAATGGGTAGGAGTGGTTTGTTCGTTCTAAACAATTCCCAGTCTCTACCCATTCTCACCAGGTACTATATATAATTTCCATGACCTAGGTTCCATAGGTATCTAATAATCCTAAGACATATATCCTATTTGGTTTTCCTAGGCACTGATACCACTCAAATGTCACGTTCCGAGAATTACGCAGTGGATAATATTCGGATAATTCGAGTCGATATTCCGAGACGTGAACAATCGACAAATAAGGCTCTAGCTAGCACGCACTAAATGTATATCAACGCAACATTAGAATAGGGCCCAAATAATGAACTCAACTAATATTGTATATTCCGAGACGTGAACAATCGACAAATAAGGCTCTAGCTAGCACGCACTAAATGTATATCAACGCAACATTAGAATAGGGCCCAAATAATGAACTCAACTAATATTGTATTCTCACTCATTGTATTCAAAATGGAAACTAATACAACTCTTTAATTGTTGAAGAAAAAGTACATTTATTCCTCACTTCCTACTACATTATTCTAACACTCAAAGCAAAGTTAACTAACAACTCTTAACCAAATTACGTCACGCATATCGAACGCGATAAGAATTACGTCTGACATTGCTGACGTACATAAAACCCCCGTCACCCTGCATGCGCCACGCGGCGCGCATGCAGCGACAGCCACGTAAGGGTAGTTCAAAATCGCATCCCATATACTGACCGCAACTATGATACTTAATCGCGCCCTACCTACTGACTGCGATTAGAACCAGTATCGCATCTGGAAAACCGGACGCGATAAGCCCCTGAGAATTGCGTCCTCTGTTTGTGACGCGATCTCAAAGAGCCCAACAGAGCCCGAATTTGGCTGTGTTTCCCAGCACCACTGCCTACACCCTAACCAAAATATACTGTAAAAACACACATAGACCTCCATGGTCTAACAATGGCCACACGTTGGCCTCCAAAACCCGGTAAACCACGATCCAAATGTACCGATTATTACAACAATTGACATTACATTCTGGAGGAATCCTTGGCAGATCTTCGGGGAACACATCGGGGTAGTCCTGAACTATGTGTATGTCTTCTATCTTAGAACCTTTCCTTTCAACTATTATGACCGCAAGGAAAGCAAAGCAGCCTTTCCTTATCATGTTGTGGGCCTGTATGGCAGAGACTAGAGACATCCGTCTCTTATGTCTAATCCTAGTGAATGACAACTTAGGGAATTCACTAAATGTAACTTTCCCTTTCTTACAGTCGACACTTTCCCCATTAGTGTACAACCAGTCGGCTCCCAGAATTACGCCATAGCCTTCCATGGGCATGCATACCCGGTCGGCCTTTAGGTTATGTTCTCCGATCATTACATCGGCAGATGGAAAGTATTTGTTCAGTTTCTCTTTCTCCCCCAGCACTATTGTGATAGGGAATTCACATCCCATAGATATAAGTTTAACATTCAGAGTATTAGCAAAGTTTTGAGATATAAATGAATGAGTTGCTCCAGTATCAAATAAAACAAATACTAATAGGGAGAATACTCGTAGTGTACCTATCACCACGCCACCTTCTTCAGCGGGTTCTTCGTCTTGCAGGGCTTGCAGTCTTCCCTGTTTCTTAGGCACCTTAGTGCGCCGTTCATTCTCCTTCAATAGCAGGCAATCGGGGATACGGTGCTCACGGATTCCACATCGCAGACATGCACCGACTTTCCTCCAGCATTCATCAGCTGTGTGACCTGGCTTCTCACAGTTCTTGCAATTGCTTTTCGCTGGAGTGTTGGGAACGAAGACCTTTGGCTTCTTTTCATGATTGGGTCCTTCCGTGATGCTGAAAGGATGCTTCTTGCCAATATTTGGGTTAGCAGTAGTTAGATCGGGTGTCAATTCCTTCTTCACGAACTTCCCATTGATACGGTCCGTGAAGTCCATAGCATCTTCTAACATTTGCCCTTTTTTAACCATCTCGGCATATGTCTGGATGTCGAGAGGGGCCAGTTGAGAAATATACTGAGGCTTAAGGCCATTGAGGAAGTGCTTAGCCTTCATTCCTTCTGTATTCACCAGATGCTCAACATAGCGGGCCAGTGTTGAAAACTGTGCTTCATAATCAGCCACTGATAGGCTCCTCTATTTAAGAGCAGCAACTCTGTAGCCTTCCTCTCTTGGACACGTTCAGAAAGTACTTAGAGTTAAAGGCTTCCTTAAACTCATTCCAGGTGAATTGCCCATTCGCCCTGTTGGCTTCCACTAACTCCCACAAAGAGCGGGCGTCCTTTTCCAGTTGAAATGTAGCCATTAGCAGCTTGTCCCCTTCCGCACATTGCATAACACGAAAAAATCTTTCCGTCTCCTTCAGCCAATGCTCGGCCTTATCTAGATCCGTGGAACTGCTGAACCTAGGCGGGTACAAGCTCTTGAAGGTATAATGCAGCTCGCCTGCACCGCCGCGATTTCCTCCACCTTGTGCAGCTTATAGAAGCACACAGGTGAGTTCTTGGATCGTTTGTTGCATGCCTCTTATTTGAGCACGTTTAGCAGTCATCTTATCTTTCTTAAGTTCCTACAAAAATACCTATTGTTATGTCATTGATATGGAGTTTAATTCGTGCGTGTGTGAATATCTTTTAGATCTTAACCCTGGGTTCTACCCAAATCTTAGATAGGTATGATAGTTGACTTATACACGTGTCATGGCAGTCCATCCTAGAACATCCTAGACTTAATTATCCTAGTAAGGATATCCTAGACTCTAATACCACAAAACTATCACGCCCCGATGCAGAATATCGATACGTGAGCAGTTGCAAGTAAGCAAGTATAGAGCGTAGAATAACATCGATCCATTAGATAGTTAAATAATATGAAATCAAATATCATTCATTGATAATTCAACTGTTGTCTATTACATCAACTAACACAGAGCCATAACATAGGGCCCAATTGACTCTAATACATGGAAATAAAAGACTAACTAAGACATCTAGGATAACATAGTGACATCATGGCACTCTTGGGTCACTCCTGGTCCTCCCCGTCCTCGTGAGTGTACTCATTCTCCTCAGCCTCACCTGAGAACACAATGACAAATAATGTAGGGTGAGTGACAACACCCAGTAGGATTTATATCTCATAGTGCACGCAAACTTTACATGATTAATGTATTAAAAACAGTCACCATATGAGAGAGCGAGAGAGTCACGTAATGTAAGAGATATCATGATAGCATGTGATTGAAATAGCACAAGTTTCCAATTATAGCACAAAGTAGGATGGCCATAGCACAAATAGCACAATGTATAACAATAGCACAACAAGTATAGTATAGCACTTTGATTGTCATTTAGATAGTAGAGATAGATAGCACTTGAGTGTAATGTCAAACACTCTGGTCAATTAACTCCCGCGTGCACTAGCACTTTTTGGCGCACCTCCCAGGACCAGATCGGGCCCTTTTATATTACCAGCATTAGTTATATTGTTTATCTTTAGACAATCAGTCAAATGGCCATTAGAGCGTACCAAGAAATAGATGAGGGTACTAGAGCGATAGTAACAGTTGCACAACACCCGCGATTGGTGTTGCCAGTTAGGTGGAATTCACTAACCTTCCACTGACCATGTTATGCACAAGACGAGAGGTTCGGTTGTGATTCAAGATAGAGAGAACTTCTAAAAGCCATTTGGATCATAATGATCCCTAAGGGTGTTACGGGCGTTAGGGTACAACCAGCTCGATCTTCATGAGGGTAACAGTTGCACAACACACGCGATTGGTGTTGCCAGTTAGGTGGAATTCACTAACCTTCCACTGACCATGTTATGCACAAGACGAGAGGTTCGGTTGTGATTCAAGATAAGAGAGAACTTCTAAACCATTTGGATAATGATCCCTAAGGGTGTTACGGGCGGTTAGGGTCCAACCAGCTCGATCTTCATGAGGGAATCCACAAGTAAGGAGGAATAACAAAAGGTCTCCGTCTACCAGAACGGAATGTCCGATAGAGAGGTTCCAACTTCTCAGAGAGTAGTGTGTAGAGAAAAACGAGTTACGCTCAACGTTCTAGAGAAATTCTATAACAGTGGAACGGCGGATAACGGTATTCCAAATCCATGTAAGAAAACGAAACAATGTCATTATTATATGTATGAATAATGTGCAATTATTGAAGTAAATTACCAGATATTTATTCAAGTATTTTCGCATGGTTTCAGGGCAAGGATAATCGTTTAGTGTGTGCACGTGTATGAAATCATGAGTGTATGTAATAGTCGTGCACAATAGCTTTTAAATTTTAGAAACATGTAAATATATCAAAGTTCGTTAACACGGTTGACCTACTATTCGTTACACTGTGTTACAGGGTATAAACATACTTACCAAGCCTAAATAATCATTTAAATAGAACAATAATAGTTCCAGGAATAACACAGTTAAATCACGACAAGTCAGATGGTCGCGTTTAAGAAGATCGATTATGGGACAGAAACGCGACGACAAGGCCCGTCACGTTCATGCAAACCCTAACTTTTCAAAAGGGCACGATTCCCCAAAAGGGGGAAACAATAATAAAACTTGATGACCTTGGTGGTCGCGTTTCAGAAGACTTCTAACAATCAACAGGCACACAGTTTGATGCACAGTACAAGGAAAACCCTAGAAAAATGCAATGACAGGTGTTTGCCTTCAGTAAATGCGACCGTCATGCGCGACGCGATAGTAGTCGATTGAAACACGACGTAGGCCGGTCGCGATTCAACGTTCAACCCGAGAACGATGAAACCAGGTAGCGATATTCATGCAACGCTTATAACTCGAAATCTATGACTCTTGGGACAAAATGATGAACATGAAACTTGTAGGGGACATCAAGTAGAAGAGAACTATGCCCTTGGACTGAATCAATTAGGTGTCGCTAGGCGTACAAACTAGTATGAACGAGAAATGACATAGATTTGCACGATGATGGGAAAACGCTTATAACTTGATGGATACATGATGAAAATTGGGTAAATCACTTGCAAACGAAGCTAGACAAGATGTACTACAAGATCGTATGAGTTAAAATCTTATTTAGCCCGAGAATACCTACCTTTGTGAAGATCTAACACTAGATAGTTGCACAGGTCGCAGGAGAGCACGGTTGAGAAAGAGCTTGGTTCTCCAGCCGTTTTCCTCTGCTCCTGGTGCCATAGCTTGACCTCCCACGACCCCAACACATTGTTGAAACTTCCCCTTTAGTCTTAGGATAAAATATATTAATCCGGGTTTATTTCAAGTCCTAACACAATTAGGAAAGATGGTGCGGCCATCGCTGGTTTCCCGCCTTGTTTTTGAGATCTCTCCTCCCATTTGTAGTAGGATTACCCATAGATAGTGCTTGCTATGGTGGGTCCCGAATTTGGTTGCCATTCATGGCTAATTGTCATAGTCTAAAACCCTAATTTGCCCTTTTCTATTTTCTATACAATTATGGTCACAAATTTCTGGGGGTATTTCTTCCTATCCCATACTTCAACTTCTAACTCGGCCCATTAACCTTTAAGTGAGCAATTATAACAAGCCCATTACTTCTTATTGTTTATTGGGTGTTAATTAATCCATTTTCTTGAAATTTTTTTCTATTTATTTATTTACTTAAAAATATCGAGTTGCTACACACACATCCCCTATGAAGAAGGCTTCATGGTAGACAGGCTCTGGGCGGGCCTCTTCTCCTTCGGTACCGCGCCCAACGTATTTCAGGACACCACGTGGCCCCTCCTCCTCTCCCTCAGCATCCCACGTGGCCCCACTTCACAATCTCCTTGCACTCCTCTAAGCAGACGCTCATTCTTCAATTCCTTCTTCCCAAAGATCTCCATCCAATTGAGCTTACGCTTGTCTCCCAACTCTCTAAACTTGCAATCTTGCCTCGTTCTCCTTTCATGATCAATAAAAACTATAAAAATTTGAATAACACTAAAAACTAAGAAAATAAAACGCAAACTTGCAAATGGCAGATTCATTCGTCTCGATCATGGAGACTTCTTACCTTACCTCTGAGTGTGCCCCAACCTATGGGCCACTCCTCCCAGGTCCAATGACCTATCTCCTCTTTCCCTCCACACAAGGACTCCCATATTCCTCCACGCAGGGATTTTCTTTTATTGCTTTCCCTCATCCTCCACCTTCCCCACGCAAGGATCTTCTTTAACTGCTTTTACTCTTCCTTCACCCCCTTCTGTAGGTTCTAGTAGTTGTAGCACGTGTCTAGGAGAAATTAGTGATAGTGTAAGGGTAGCACTGATGAAGAAGTCCAAGGGTAAGAGGGTTCCTCACCGTTTTCTAGCCGATCTAGCCCGTAGGTGCAAGGCATGTCTAGCAACTCTATAATTCATTAAAGAGCCTTTGTTGTTGCCAGATATGGAATGTGAGCAGTCATTGTCGGTTATGGATGATGGGTACAGTGTCTATGAAATCAAGGATGTTGACGACCTAATTGAATAAGGGGATGAAGAGTTTGAGGATGAGACTGATGTGTTCACAAGTGGAATTAGAAGATTCGACGAACCGTCAGCTACAGTAGAAGAAACAACCAAGAAACTCAATCTGGGAACTGAGGAAAACCTTAGGACCATCCTCATAAGCAATAACTTATCACCATCTGAAGAGGAGGTAATTATCATGGTTCTCAGAGAATATAAGGACACGTTCGCTTAGAGCTACGAGGATATGCTAGGACTGGATCCCACGCTGTCGAACATCACCCTACCCTTTGTGGACGTTCCATTCCGCTCCCGAATATGGACTCTGGATGATCCCCAAATGTTGAGTGCTCCCTTGATTGTGACGTTTGCTGTGTGTGATGCTGGTTGACCCTTATCCATGTTTGTTGACTCCTGTTGACCGAGATGAAAACAAAGAAACCAGCAAAGAAAATGAATAGGATGTGATCGCCAGAGTCTTACCTGTGCCCAAGGAAGTGTTTGGATTCCACTGGTGACGCAGCCTCGCGTAGCTGTTGATGGCGGGACTCCAACTTTCCCCTCTTCGGCCAGCCAAAGAGAAGAAGCTCTGTGGTCTCTTGAAGTGTTCCTCCAACAAAGAGAGCTATATTAGACTTTAGGGAAGTGTAGTAAACATCCAAAAGTAAAGTGAAACAACCCAAATGGTAAGCCCCGTACCGGTTGTGGGTTTAGGTGTGTAGTGAGGTGCACTACGTGCCTAGAGTGTGTTTGTGAAGTGAATAGCATGCAAAGCTAAGAGAGAAAAAGGGGAAAGAGAAAGAGAGGAGGGAGATGATTCCCATTTGCAGGCATTGGTGGCTGCTTTGTGGGATCCTCCAACTCGTGGTGAAGCCTCTTGGATGCTCCAAGGGTTGAGAGGAAGAGAGGAAGCAAAGGTGGAAGCTCTCAAGGGCTTGAACTAGGTTTTCTCTCTCTTCTCTCAAGGCAATATGGTTGTAGCTCGTTCAGCATCTGCCCCCATACTTAGAAGGCTGAGGACCTTCATATATATGCAGTGGGGGCAGAGCTAGGGAGCCTAGGATGCTCAAGTGTGAAGTAACACACTTGAACATGTGGCAATCCATGTACAAAGGCTAGGCTAATGGGAGGGGGCCAAGTAGGACTTTTATTGGGTCAACGGAGTGCCAAGGTGGCCCATTTTGCCTGTTGAGAACGGCCTCATACGTGCATAGGCAAGGGAAGGCGGAAGCATGAACCACACGGAGATGGACCAAATCTCGCATCTACAAATGCCCTAAAAGACATCCTGATCATGCAGGAAGTGAAGCGGGCTGAAGGTTGGTGTCTCGGTAAACAAAGGACGTCAAGATTGATGAAAGGACCATCCTCCGAGTATAGGAATTCTAGCAAGCCACACGAATGAGTTAGGCTAGAACAGTGACGAATCATCTGAGAGACAAGTGTGAAAAGGGAGGGGTGATCTACCCATGAAACTACAACTGCAACCCAACGGTAGGACCCCCCGGGATTGCTAAGTAGGACTTGACTAGTTTCTGGTGTTGTTTGATTCAAGGAGTTGTAATATGATGGTTGAATTAGGGAACTCTATAACTGATATCCGTTGAGGACCCGATGACATAATCAGAACGTTTGTCCCTCAGGGGTGATGATCAGATCATCCCCATGTAATTAAAATTATTACATATTATTTTGGTGACTAACAAAAATATCAACATTTTCTAACTGCAGTCTATTGTCTTAAGCCAGGAATAAACAAGGAAAATCAAGCACATATGATAAATACTAAATACTTCTGTCAATAAAACAGGTAAGTGCATTTCTCTAAGTCCAAATCGACTTCCTGTTGAAGTCACAACGATTTCATAAGTGTTTTAACAATTTCCTTGCAAGACTGGAAAGTCATGTTGTTTCAAACAAATCGATCCTGTAAAATACTTATGTCCTAAACATACTATAGCATTTTTACATCTTATTATTGAGTTTGTCATCACCAAAAAGGGGGAGATTGATGATCAGATCATCCCAGTAATTAAAATTAATTACATATTACTTGGTGATTTAGAAAATAATATCAAAGTTTTTAACATGCATTCTATAAGTCTTAAGCACAAGAAATAAATAAGGAAAATCAAGCACATATGATAAATACTAAAACTTCTGTCAATAAGCCAGGTAAGTGCATTTCTCTAAGTCCACATCGACTTCTGTTGAAAGTCACAATGATTTCATAAGTTTTTAAATTATTGTAACGATTTATTGTACTGGAAAGTCATGTTGTTTCCAAACAAATCGATCCTGTAACGATTCTAATCATCGTAACGATTTCTTAAAGCTCGTAATGACTTGCCTGTCGTCAACGATTTCTTAAGTAATCATAATGATTCTTAGAACTCACAAACGACTTGCTCGCCGTAACGATTTCTCAAGTAATCATAACGATTTCTTTAGAACTCACAACGACTTGCTCGCCGTAACGATTTCTTAAGTAATCATAACGATTTCTTTAGAACTCGCAATGACTTGCTCGTCGTAATGATTTCTTAAGTAATCATAACGATTTCTTTAGAACTCGCAACGACTTGCTCGACGTAACGATTTCTTTAGTGCACATAACGATTTGCTTTGCGCAACGATTTCTTTAGTGCTCATAATGATTTGCTTCGCGCAACGATTTCTTCAGCGCTCATAACGTTCTGCTTTGCTCAACGATTTCTTAGTGCACATAACGATTGCTTTGCGCAACGATTTCTTTAGTGCACATAACTGATTTGCTTTGCGCAACGATTTCTTTAGCGCTCATAACGATTTGCTTTGCGCAACGATTTCTTTAGCGCTCATAACATTTGCTTCGCGCAATAATTTCTTCAGCGCTCATATGATTTGCTTTGCGCAACGATTTCTTTAGTGCACATAACGATTTGCTTCGCGCAACGATTTCTTTAAAGCTCATAATGATTTGTTAAGTGATTATAACGACTCCTTTAATGAATACAATGATTTTCTCTCTATAATAACTTGTTAGTATTCATAACGATTTCATCTTTAATGAATACAATGATTTTCTCTCTCTAAATAACTTGTTAGTATTCATAACGATTTCATAAGTCATATAGACAACGACTTCATGTTTATATCGACTTGATATTTATCGTATTTCTTAAAGAGTTGAACAGTCAAAGTCTTCTCTTATCTGTCTGACTGCTGTGCATTTAATCAAGACAAAACGTATCTCTGCATGCATGCAGATGATATCTTGTCATTATCATACATATTCTATCAACATCTTTTAGAAGAAACTATTTGGCATTGCTATTTTAGTGAATACTCTTATCAACGTTTACGGACAACTAAAGACAGCCTAGCTGTCTACTGTTCTAGCATTTAATTTATGCAGGGTCCTAAAGACGTTCTGTCATACAACGTTGGACCATACAGATGCCAGAAGACATTATCTCTTTGCGTGCTCAAATGGATAAAAGATTGTTGAAGCTTCCAAATGTCAAGCAGTCTAACGTCTACCAATCTAAGAGACAACGGTTACTTCAACGGGTGAATTTCAAAAGAAGATAAAATACAAGACAGAAGGGAAGATCAAAATATATAGAAGCAGAGAACACTCAAAATATATAGAAGCAGAGAACACTCATTCAAGCTATTAAAATCTTCTGCTAGATTCTAAGAGCCAAAAAGGTCATTCCTTCTCGTGTTGCTCTTTGCTCTCCACTATATAGTGAAAAATCTTGAGATAGCTTGTGTAGTCTGAGAGTGTGCTTAGCTAGATTCTTTGCTCTCAGTGCTAGTTGCTTCAGATATAGGCTTGTTTAAAAGCTTGATCTAGGGACTTGAACTCATTCTACTCTCTTTATTGTGTTTCCCTTCATGTGTGAAGGAAGACCTTGTGGTATCCAGGGTGCTGTTTCCCTTCAGTTGTGAAGGAAGACCTGGTGGGGTATCCAAGGTGTTGTTATTCCCTTCGGGTGTGAAGGATGACCAGTTGAGCTGGGTGTTGTAGCATCCTTAGGGGGACTGTACCCTAGTTAGTGATATCCTGAGTGGTTGCTCAGGGACTAGACGTAGGACTCCAAAGGAGAGGAGGTCCGAACCAGGATAATCCTTTGTGTCGTGTGATTGATGTCTTTGTGTGATTGGTATTTGAACTAACAGTCACTAACCTTCTTCGAAGAACGTTTTTGTGAATGATCTTATTTACAGGTATTGTCTAGATTATTTTATAAAAACCCATTCACCCCCACTCTGGGCTTGTCAACTGGGCAACAAGTGGTATCAGAGCGAGTTTCTTTGACAAAGAAGTAGATCCAACGATCTGAAGCGTAAAGATCCATGGCAGCCCAAAGTCACAACGTAGGTCAGTCTGTCAACCGACCACCATTGTTCGATGGAGAGGATTACACATATTGGAAAACCAAATTGGAGTATTTTCTGTAAGGCCACGATTATCAGATTTGGTCCATAGTAGAAGAAGGTGATCTCCTGGTCACAAACGAGAAAACTCAATGGACAGATGACAACAAGAAAATGATTTCCTTCAATTGTAAAGCGAAGAGTATACTATGTTGTGTACTAAGTAAAAAGGAATTCAACAGAGTGTCAGCCTGCAAATCCGCAATGGAGATGTGGGAAAAGCTCAGAATCAACTACGAAGGCACAGACAAGGTGAAGGAAACAAGAATAGATATTCTTGTAACACAATACGAGAGATTCCAAATGCAGTCAGGTGAGTCCATAACCCAATGTTCAGTAGATTCACAGATATCACAAATGGGTTAGCTGGACTAGGAAAGACCTATGAAATGGGAGACATGGTCAGGAAAATTCTTAGATCCTTACCATCCTCATGGACTCCAAAAGTAACAGCCATTGAGGAGGCTAATGATCTAAAGAGAATGTCATTGGAAAAGCTCGTTGGGTCCCTTATGGCCCACGAAATAAATATGTAAAGGCTAGGAGAGTCCTTAAGTAGAATAAGCACTCCAACGCTTTAAAAGTTGAAGAAGACTCACCAGAAGCAAAATCAGATAAGAGTGAGAGTGTTGAGGACAGTGAAAATGAGGAAGCAATGCTCTCTAGAAGATTGCAACGGATTCTAGCTAAGAAGAAGAAGTTCCAATCTGGTAGAAGGCACTTCAAAAGAAACAAGGACGTCAAGAAACCAGATGGAAAAGATCTAAAGAAAGGAGAACCCATCTACTATGAATGCAAAAAACCAAGACACATCAAAGCTGAATGTCCAAGATTCAAGAAGCTGGAGTTCAGGATGAAAGAAAGCTCCAAGAAGTTTAGAAAATACAAGAAGAAGGCAATGGCAGCAGCATGGGAAAACAGTAGCGACTCAGACAGTGAGTCAAGCTCCTGCAGCGATGAAGAAGAAGCCAACTTGGCCTTCATGGCTAATACTGAAGAAAAGGTAACTTCTGACTCCTCTTTGGATTCATGCAATGATTCTGATTCAGATAACTTAGAAGAAGCATTCAACAAATTGTATAATAAATAGAAAGAAGTAACTAAACTCTTAAAAGCAAGTAAGAAAAATAGTGCTTGTCTAGAAAACACTAACTCAGATCTGAAAACAGGAAATGAGGAATTAGAAAAACAAATAACTGAACTTAAAAGAAGAAATGAATTACTATGTGAGGATCTAAAAGCTAAGAATGAACAAATAATTAAACTTGAAAAACAAGCAAGCTCAGATGAACTGAAAACTGAAATTAAGATACTAACATAAGAAAATATTATGTTATCTAGCATATTGGAAAAATTTACAAATGGCAAAAACTCCATCATATTAAAAGGTGCTAGAAGATCAGGTAAAAAGAAAAATGGATTAGGATATATACCTCCAGATAATGAAGAAACTATAATTCATCCTAAAATATACCCAACACCAAAATTTGTACCCGAACAAGATATAACATATAAGGCTAACTTTAAATATATTGAAAGAATTACTAAAACATCATGTTGTAGCCACTGCAACAAGTTAGGTCACATAAAAAGAAATATGTCCAACAAGACATAAGAAATGGATAATAAAAGAAAAAGTTGATGATACTAATCCTTCAGGACCCAAAAGAATTTGGGTACCTAAAACTTGATGGTCTTATTTCAGGGCAACACTCGAGCATCCAAATGATATTTGGACAGTGGATGCTCAAGGCACATGTCAGGGAACCGGAAGCTATTCACCCATCTCCAAGCTGAAGAAGGAACAGTCACCTATGAAGACAATGGGAAAGGCACAGTCATTGGCAGTGGTTCCGTGAGCAACAAAGGAAAGATAGTCATTGAAGATGTACTGCGAGTCAAAGGGCTGAAGCACAATCTAATTAGTATCAGCCAGCTTTGTGACAGAGGCCATCAGATTGAGTTTCAAGAGTCAAAGTGCAGCATATTAAAGGATGGAGCAGTAATTTTCGAAGTCAATAGAGAGAAGAATCTATACACACTCCATCTTGAAGAACTCAAGGATCAAGATGTCTGTCTGGCAGAAAATAAGGATCAATCTACTAAATTGTGGCACAGAAGACTAGGTCATTGCAGCATAGATAGGATGAGAAAATTACTAAAGAAAAATCTTGTGGAAGGACTGCCAAAGGTCAGTGCGAAAATGGAAGGTGTCTGTAGACCTTGTGCTAAGGGAAAACACACCAAGAGCTCCTTCAAGTCAAGGACAGTTGTAACCACCTCAAAACCCTTAGAACTCCTTCACATGGATCTATTTGGGCCAATGAAGACTACCAGTCTTGGAGGAAAGAACATTGGATTTGTCATAGTTGATGATTACTCAAGATTCACATGGGTGTCATTCCAAGAGCATAAGGATGACACATTTGAAAACTTTGTTTAGTTTCAGCAAGAAAGTCCAAAAGGATAAAAAATTCAGCATTGTGTCTATCCGATCAGATCATGGTGGTGAATTTCATAATGAAAAATTTACTAAGTTCTGTGATGATCAGGGAATTGAGCACAATTTCTCAGTACCAAGGACACCACAATAAAATGGAATTGCTGAGAGAAAGAATAGAACTCTATTGGATATATCAAGAACAATGCTATCTAAATATGATCTGCCAAGGTATTTTTGGGCCGAGGCAATCAACATAGCAAGCTACATTATCAACAGAGTCATGATCAGGCCAATCCTGAAGAAGACTGCATATGAACTGTTCAAAGGAAAGAAGCCAAAAATCAGTCATTTCAGAACCTTTGGTTGTCCTTGCTTCATCCACAACAATGGAAAAAGGGACATTGGTAAGCTGGATGCCAAATCAGATGAAGGCATCTTCATGGGGTACACCTCTAAACCCAAAGGCTATAGAGTATTTAATAAACACACTTTATTAATTGAACAATCTGTACATATTATTTTTGATGAAACTAACCCTTCCTTGAGAAAGGAAGAAGATAGTGATAATGATGATGTAGATGAGCTGTCCAAGAAACTAAAGAATACATCAATTGAGGACAAGGATGATCCACCTCTGGAAGACATACAACAAAAGGAAATTACACATGAAAATCTTCCAAAGGGATGAAGACACAAGAAAGATTACCCACTTGAAAATATTATTGGTGATCCATCTGTAGGGGTAAGAACAAGAGGTAATGTAATTCTTTATGATTACCTAGCATTTGTTTCTCAAATAGAGCCGAGGACAGTCAATGAAGCTTTGGGTGATGAATCTTGGATCTTGGCCATGCAAGATGAACTAAATCAGTTCAAGAGAAACCAAGTATGGTCACTTGTTCCTAGACCATCAGACCATCCAGTTATTGGCACCAAATGGGTGTTTAGAAACAAGTTGGATGAGGCTAGCGTAATCTTAAGAAACAAGGCCAGATTGGTAGCTCAAGGCTATTCTCAAGAGGAAGGCATAGATTTCAATGAAACCCATGCACCTGTAGCTAGACTTGAGGCCATTAGAATAGTACTAGCATATACATCAGCATTAGACTTAAAACTATTTCAAATGGATGTCAAATCTGCATTCTTAAATGGTTTTATAAAAGAGGAAGTTTATGTGGAACAACCCCCGGTTTTGATGACATAGAATTTCCTAATCATGTTTTTAAACTTCCTAAGGCTTTGTATGGTTTAAAACAAGCGCCTAGAGTCTGGTATGAATGACTTAACTCTTTTCATTCAAACCATGGCTTCAGTAGAGGTCAAGTAGATAGCACTCTCTTCATAAAATCTAGGGTCAAACACATATTATTAGTGGAAATTTATGTAGATGACATAATCTTTGGTTCTACTGATGAATCCGTCAGCAAGTATTTTGAGAAGCTTATGTAGGGAGAAGTTGAAATGAGCATGATGGGAGAGCTAAATTACTTCCTTGAACTACAAATCAAACAAGGAAAGGAAGGAACTCACATCTGCCAAGAAAAGTATACAAAAGAACTCTTGAAGAAATTTGGATTTGAAAATACCAAGCCACTGTCAAAACCAATGCATCAACAAGGTTGGATAGTGACAAAGATGGTAAGAAAGTAGATCAAAAGTTCTACAGAGGTATGATTGGCTCATTACTTTATTTAACAACTAGTAGACCTGATATTCTATTTAGTGTCTGCATGTGTGCCAAGTATCAAGCAGATCCTAGAGAATCGCATTTGATCTCAGTAAAAAGAATATTTAGATATTTGGCTAGAACCCATAACTTAGGTCTGTGGTATCCAAAATCGTGTGACATTACTTTAGTAGGATACTCTAATGCTGACTATGCTGGATGCAAAGTGGATAGAAAATGCACCAGTGGTTGTTGTCAATTTCTTGCAGGGTGTTTGATATCTTGGTCCTCAAAGAAACAAAATTCAGTAGCACTGTCTATAGCTGAAGCTGAGTACGTGGCTGCTGGAAGTTACTGTACACAACTTCTATGGATAAAGCAACAACTTGAGAATTTTGGACTAAATATCAAATTAATTTCACTATTGTGCGATAACACCAGTGCCATCAATCTCACCAAAAATCCAGTTCAGCATTCAAGAACCAAGCATATTGAGGTTAGATATCATTTTAATCGTGATCATGTAGCAAATGGTAATATTGAAATATCGTTTATTGATACAAATAGTTAGTTAGCAAATATTTTCACAAAAGCCTTACCTGAAGAGAGATTCACATCTCTTAGAAGGGAATTAGGCATGTGCAATTTGTGAAAAGAGGTTTGTTTAAAACTGGCACATAAAATTTCAGAATCAAGTAAAATTTCTCTCCATGGCGTTAAGCAAAAGAAATTCAAATTATTCCTACAACCGTTCTTCTATTTAAAGTCGGTTTGAATAGTCAAACTCTTTTGTCATTTTCCACCGCCTTTTGGCGCTTTTCTTTCCAATACATTTATTAATTCCCAAAAATCAATGCAAAAAATGATTCATCTCCCGTCTTCAACCTTTTCCCTCTTTCGTCTAGTTGCCTGAGTCGATGCCCTAATGACTCCAACATCTCTCTCTGCTCATTTGAAGTTTCTCTCTTCTTCCCGCGAAGAAATTCATGAGTACTTTCCTCTCCTCCTTCCTTCTCAACCCTCTAGAAAACCTCTTCACCTGATTCCATGGCCGCATCAATCGTTTCCGGGAGTCTGGGTTGCTACAGCGCTGAGTTCCTCACTCTTGAGCAACAGGAGAGGTTCACCTTTATGAAGACTAAGGTCTGTAGAAACAAGGCAGTGGACATAGCATATCTTGAAAAGAACGTATGCACAACGTAGTAGAAGCATTGAGCAGGATGCAGTGGATGGGAATCACCACCTTCTCAGAGGTAAGTTATCCAGACCTCGTGAAGGCCTTTTTTGTTTGTTTGAGAGCAGAGGCAGACGGGTCCCTAGTTTCATCGGTCAAGGGAACCCTAATTAAGATAGATCATGACCTATTGCACCTGTTATTTGGGATGAAAACTTCAGGGCACAGTGGGGTTCACACCGTGGACGCCCAAGTTAAAGGTCTTGGTATTGTAGGACCGGGGTTCAGACTGAGTGATGGAAAATTAGACATTAATTAGTTAAATGCTTTCAACCGCCTCCTTCATTTCATAGTTTGCCAAATCTTGGTTCCTAGAAATGCATCGTTCTCAACCTGCACCAAGGCTGACTCAGATATGATGTATTGGGCCTTCAAAACAAGGAGATTAACATGGCCGAAGTGATAATTGAATGAATGAAGTTTGATCGTGACCAGATCTGGGATACCAAGAGTAAGCTTAATGTGTTGTTGCCCTATGCCCACTTTCTTACAAAGATATTCAAACACTTTGGTGTTGATTTGTCTGGGCGGTAGTTGAGAAGATGGGCCAAGCTATTAGGTCTAGGAACCTGAGAAAGAGTGGTTTTTCATTGGTCAATGGAATTTGGTCTAAGACCTCTGTGGCCGAAGGAGAGGCCATTATAGAAGATGTCCCATAAATACAAGAAGATGTGCCAGAAGCCTCAACAGAGCCAGTAGGAGCGGCATCAGTAGGAAATGTTGAATCATCAGAACTTTCAGCAACATCTGAATTGGCAGCAGCAGTGCCAGCAGAATCACAACCTTCAGTAGCTCAAGCAAAAGAACCAGTGGAGGGTGCAACAACTCCTTTTCCCACCTCCAGTGTAGCCTCTATCCTTAGAGAGGTGCTGGATTCTATCCATACCACTCCAGTCATTCCAGAGGCTCATGGTGTGTCAGATGAAGAAGTTGTGGCATCAAGGCACATTGAAGAAGAGGAGCAATCAGCTGCTCTAGGAGATACTGTTTTTGAAGATGCTCCCATTCAGGGGGAGCAAGACAGGATCATGGAAAATGCTCCCATTCAGGGGGAGCAAGAGACTGAGGACCTCACTGCATCTCAAGGGGTGCATACAACAGATGCCCCTATTCATGAAGAATATACCACAGCTCATCAGGATTCTGTTGATAGGAGAGGGAAGAAGATTGTTCACAGAAGGTGAAGGACATCAAAGGAGCTGAAATTGAAGCCTATTCTGAAAAGATTGGAAGCACAAAATGATCTCTTATCCTCAGTCCAATCAAATGTAAGTTCTATTGTTGTTCGCCATGAATCTATTTCCAATGGTATGTCACAAGTAAGAAATCAGTTGAAATGGTTTAACAAGGAAATGAGCAGCATGAAGGCAACACTTTCTGAGATTCTGAAGGCAGTGAGTTCTCCACCTTCTGGCACTCAGAGTGTTTCAGAAGCTGTTCTCAGGCCATCAGGGCCAGAAATCGCAGAAGAGGGCAGTGTGCTAGTCCAAGTTTAGACTCAGCAGCAAGCAGAAGTACCCAAACCATCTGATGAGAATGCAGGGCCATCTCACAGTGCAGAAGCTTCAGTATAGCCTACTGTGGATGAAAGGCCATCAGGGCAGAATCTTAAAGAGGAGCCTCATGTGGCTGTTTCAGTGGCAGATGAAGTACCCTCTGAGGATCAAGGGCCAGCAGAACAGGCTGAGGGTCTGTCATCCCTGGAGATTTCGGCAGCAGTTGGAGAGGCACAGGCTGTAGTTCCCGAGCCTTCCACTCTTCCTACTCCAGCCCCTCCTTCTCCACCCACCTCATCCACAGCTCCTCCAGCACCCCCTGTTCCCAAAAGGCCACGTTCACGACAAATCTCTTCTCCTACTCCTTTCACTTCTTCCACCACTCCTTTACCTTCTTCCTCTGTTGAAGTTCTTCCCGGATCTTCTTTAGCTGGAGCTTCCTCATCTGGTCCCTCCTCCTCAGGACCAAGTGATCCTCCTACCATCACTCCTGACTCTTTGATTCATCCACCAACACCTCCATCTTTCATCACTCTCATTCCTGAAGGTGCCCAACTCACCCAAAGGGAGATCCATGGCATCAAGGATGAATTTGAAGAAGCAACTCTCAAATCTATCCTAGCCACTGGAACTCACTCTCATAGGACTGGTATTTCCAGCCCTGTCTCCAAAAGAAGGAGACTTACTTCCACCCTTCCTGTCTCCTCCGATCCTTGCTATCCACCACTGTGGTTTTCCCTAGCCATAGCAAATAAGCACAAACCCCTTTATGAGGAATATCTTCAAAAGGTGGTTTTTGCTCATATTTTTGGTTTACCTTTCCAAAATCTTTCCAACCATCTTACTACCATTTTCCCTTACACTTCTCTTTCAAAGGCTCAACAGTCCAAAATTTTTTCTGTGACTGAAGCCAAAACTGAAGAGCAGTGGGCTCGGACCAACAGTGCTTTGTATTCCCAATTTCGAAGAGTGCAAGCTGCCAGATATCCCCCCAGGGAAGCCCCTCTCCCTCTGTATGAATGGCTCCAGATCCATCACAAAAACTTGTTTGGACCCTTCATTCAGAAAGAAATTAAGTTCATCAGACATTATCAGATGTTCTGCAATTATTGCTATGTAAACAGCTTGGATGAACCTCAGTTGGGGCAGTTTCGTGCAGCTATCACAGCTCTGCGGTCGACTCATTGTGAACCTCTTCAGGTGGACTTTGCTTCCTTGAAGTTCCCAGACATTGTGTTCCTTCCACCTCTCCACTCCTTGATCATGGATTCATCGGTTGGTACACTTGTCTTTGAGAGAGCTGCTAGAGTCATGGCCAGGTTGCATGTATATGAAGGCCGTGATCTTTCTTTCTAAAGATTTGTGTTCAAACACTATCTTGTGGGGCAGATTTCAGCTGATATCCTTGCTCCCATTCTCTCCGAATGTGAATGGCTGACGTCTGATGAGTGGCTCAAGTACTATCCGTTGTCTACTCAACAGCTTTCTGATCTGAATGACTCCCACTCCCAAGCAAATCTACCTCCTCTGACACCTAGTGACTTTATGGACGCAAATTCTCGTCACCTCATCAGGAATACATTCGCAATCTGGACTGAGAGATTCAAGATATTTCATGATTTGAAGAAGGAGCTCCGGTCTCATCAGATCTTCTATCCTATCAAGATGGACAAGTTCCTTCTCTTCGCCAGCTTTGGGTCCTTCTCCTCTTTCAAACTAGCCTTAGGTTTGGATAAATATCGGGACTTCATTTCGGAGCAGTGGAAACTTCATCTCAAGAGAATGGCTCCCACTATGGGACCCTCCTATAAAATTGAGATTGGAGCTTTTCAAGCTCATTTTGAAGAGCAGGAAAGATTGGCATTTCCTGTCATCCGACAGTTTGCCTCCTTGTTGTCTCCTGCCTTCTATCTTGATCCTTCTCTTCGACCTCATGATCAATGAAAAATTCACTTCTCTTGTCCTCATCTATTTCTTATCTTTTCTTTGTCTCAGATTACCCTTTTGCTTAATGACAAAAAGGGGGAGAAATACTTATGTCTGAAACATACTATATGCAATTTTTTTACATACTTATTGTTGAGTTTTGTCATCACCAAAAAGGGAGAGATTGATGATCAGATCATCCCCATGTAATTAAAATTAATTACATATTTATTTTGGTGATTAACAAAACAATATCAAAGTTTTCTAACATGCATTCTATAAGTCTTAAACATAGGAAATAAACAAGGAAAATCAAACACATATGATAAATACTAAATACTTCTGTCAATAAGCCAGGGAAGTGCATTTCTCTAAGTCCACATCGACTTCTGTTGAAAGTCACAACGATTTCATAAGTGTTTTAACGATTTCCTTGTAAGACTGGATAGTCATGTTGTTTCAAACAAATCGATCCTGTAAAATACTTATGTCTGAAACATACTATATGCATTTTTTTTACATACTTATTGTTGAGTTTTGTCATCACCAAAAAGGGGAGATTGATGATCAGATCATCCCCATGTAATTAAAATTAATTACATATTTATTTTGGTGATTAACAAAACAATATCAAAGTTTTCTAACATGCATTCTATAAGTCTTAAGCACAGAAATAAACAAGGAAAATCAAGCACATATGATAAATACTAAATAATTCTGTCAATAAGCCAGGTAAGTGCATTCCTCTAAGTCCACATCGACTTCTGTTGAAAGTCACAATGATTTCATAAGTGTTTTAACGATTTCCTTGTAAGACTGGAAAGTCATGTTGTTTCAAACAAATCGATCCTGTAATGATTCTAAAAGTCATCGTAATGATTTCTTTAAAGCTCGTAACCACTTGCCTGTCGCAACGATTTCTTAAGTAATCATAACGATTTCTTTAGAACTCACAAACGACTTGCTCGCCGTTACGATTTCTCAAGTAATCATAACGATTTCTTTAGAACTCACAATGACTTGCTCGCCGTAACGATTTCTTAAGTAATCATAACAATTTCTTTAGAACTCGGAATGACTTGCTCGCCGTAACGATTTCTTAAGTAATCATAACGATTTCTTTAGAACTAGCAACGACTTGTTCGACGTAACGATTTCTTAGTGCACATAACGATTTTCTTTGCACGACGATTTCTTTAGCGCTCATAACGATTTGCTTCGCACAATGATTTCTTCAGCGCTCATAACGATCTACTTTGCGCAACGATTTCTTTAGTGCACATAACGATTTGCTTTGCCCAACGATTTCTTCAGGGCACATAACGATTTGATTTGCGCAACGATTTCTTTAGCGCTCATAACGATTTGCTTTACGCAACGATTTCTTTAACGCTCATAACGATTTGCTTCGCGCAACGATTTCTTCAGCGCTCATAACAATTTGCTTTGCGCAACGATTTCTTTAGTGCACATAACGATTCGCTTCGTGCAACGATTTCTTTAAAGCTCATACCGATTTGTTAAGTGATTATAACGACTCCTTTAATGAATACAACGATTTGCTCTCTAAAATAACTTGTTGGTATTCATAACGATTTCATAAGTCATATAGACAACGACTTCATGGTTTATATCGACTTGATATTTATCGTATTTCTTAAAGAGTTGAATAGTCAAAGTCTTCTCTTATCTGTCTGACTGCTGTGCATTTAATCAAGACAGAACGTATCTCTGCATGCATGCAGATGATATCTTCCCATTATCGTACATATTCTGTCAACATCTTTAGAAGAAACTATTTGGCATTGCTATTTTGGTGAATACTCTTATCAACGTTTACTGACAACTAAAGACAGCCTAACTGTCTACTGTTCTAGCATTTAATTTATGCAGGGTCCTAAAGACGTTCTGTCATACAATATTGGACCATACAGACGCCAGAAGACATTATCTCTTTGCATGCTCAAATGGATAAAAGATTGTTGAAGCTTCCAAATGTCAAGCAGTCTAACATTTACCAATCTAAGAGACAACGGTTACTTCAACGGGCGAATTTCAAAAGAAGATATAAATACAAGACAGAAGAGAAGATCAAAATATATAGAAGCAGAGAACGCTCGTTCAAGCTATTAAAAATCTTCTGCTAGAATTCTAAGAGCCAAGAAGTTCATTCCTTCTCGTGTTGCTCTTTGCTCTCCACTCTGTAGTGAAAATCTTGAGAGAGCTTGTGTAGTTCTAAGAGTGTGCTTAGCTTAGATTCTTTGCTCTCAGTGCTAGTTGCTTCAGATCTTGGCTTGTTAAAAGTTTGATCTAGGGGCTTGAACTCATTCTACTCTCTTTATTATGTTTCCCTTCGTGTGTGAAGGAAGACCTGGTGGTATCCAGGGTGTTGTTTCCCTTCAGTTGTGAAGGAAGACCTGGTGGGGTATCCAGGGTGTTGTTATTCCCTTCGGGTGTGAAGGAAGACCAGCTGAGCTGGGTGTTGTAGCGTCCTTAGGGGGACTGTACCCTAGTTAGTGAAATCTTGAGTGGTTGCTCAGGGACTGGACGTAGGACTCCTAAGGAGAGGAGGTCCGAACCCGGATAATCCTTTGTGTCGTGTGATTGCTATCTTTGTGTGATTGGTATTTGAACTAACAATCACTAACCTTCTTCGAAGAACGTTTTTGTGAATGATCTTATTTACATGTATCGTCTAGATTATTTTTTAAAGACCCATTCACCCCACCTCTGGGCTCGTCAACTGGGCAACAAGGGGGTTGTGAAGACAAAAGGGATTGATTGTACTCTCAAAGGATTATCAAAAGATTCTAGCTGGAATCATTGTTTGGAAAGACGGAAGTCTAGAATTAAGCTCATGACTGGCAAAAGGTTCATACAAACTCAATAAGACTTGAATGATAACTTTGTGAAGTGCCTGTTGTGATTGTTTGGGATAATAGGCAATAAAGACCCTATATCAGCTTGGATATTCAAAAAGGTGGTGCTAATTTGATTGGTCACTTGAGCTGGGTGCCACACAGCAATTGAGGAAAATCTCCTCTCTTTTTTTTAGTTACTAAGAGAATATTAGCAGTGAAGTCCTAAATGCATGTTGGTGTGGGTTTCCTATCTAAAATGCAAGATAGAACCAGAGGAAATTTCTAAGGCCATACAAATAACTGAGAGATCGCAGTCCCGTCATAGTTTTTGGTAAGGGGGAACTCTGGGTTCACAGTCACGAAGTTATTTGCCTCTAGTGACTAAACCTATGTTAGACATACCTGTACAACACTCAAGGTCGCATGAGTGTTCCCGGATTTGAAGCGTCACTTATAATTAAATATCCTGCAAGAAAACTCGAAGCATAAAATGAAAAATAATGGCCATATGAATAATGGAGTTTGAAGATTTCGCCGAGGTTGTCATCCAGATCGATTGTCGTCAGCTTACAGTTGGCGTCAACATAGTATGACGTTTACCACAGTAGACGTCCACATATGTTGCCGTCAATAGTGAACCGACGTCAAACGATGTTGACGTTAACATGCCAGCGGATTAAATAAAAAAAAAAAATCGCATTTGGGAGGCCATTAGGACTCTCCCATCTTCAACCTCTGTCCTCTCTTCCTCAACTCCAAACCCAAGGACTTTGGTACCACCTACAGCAGCTATCGATGGCCTCTACATCGATCGGAAAGTCTACAATCAAGAACTTGAGTGTTCTGAGAGAGATTCTGGGTTATTTAAGCACTCGACTGGCCAATGGGGAGGTAAGTATCATCCGTTTTTGCCCCTCCTCTTGCCGAAAACGCCCCAACCATCTCTCATGATGCTTCCTGGGTGTGCAGGAGGTGCCCGCCTTCCCAAGCCAAGGCCAAGTACGGGCCTTCTCGTGGCTAATCAACCTGATGAATGCAATAACATTTGATATGAGGAGCTATATTGGCGCATGGAACCTGAGCTTCATGATCATCTTGGCCAAGAACATGAAGGACATGTGATGGGGATTTGATGCTCTGAGAGCACTCGTGGAGCACTGGCACCCCCACACACACACATTCGTGTCCCAGGGGTTTGAGGTAACTGCGTTGCTGGATGAGGTGGAGCTGCTTCTAGGCTGGAAACACTGCCTGGAGTATGACGTGATGACTCTTCTTCTCCCATGGGAAGAGATCCTGGCAGACATCGTGCAAGACAAGAAGGAAGTGCTGAGAATGACGAACAAGAATGGGATCTTCTTGGACAGGTTGGCCTAGTGGTTGATCCAGCATGCGAAGGAGATAGGCGATGAGAGGGCGACCCATGGACTGACACTCTTCCTCACTGGTGTGTTTCTATTCCCTACCAGTGGCAATTTCCTCCTATACGAGCATGTGGGGATCATGTCTCTATTGTGCCATGGACAATCACTTGCCCCTACAGTGCTAGCACACCTCTATAGCTCTCTCACTACGATGAGCCTAGGCGAACGCACATATGGGAGCTTGTTCCTACTTCAGGTATGGATGGAGGCCCATTTAAAGTTTGATTATACTGAGAAACAGACTACCCCCTCCAGAATCTTCTTTCAGAGTTTAGTGTACTGCAACAGGGCGTGGTATGAGCTAGAAAGGAGATTAAGTGCGTGACTGCACACTTGAAGAGTAGAGATGCGTGGCGTGACCACCTTAGCTACTTCCCAGTGGAGGACTTCATAGTCAGGCCACTGTTCATGAGGACTATTGAGTTTAGAGTTCGCACCAGGGAGGACAAAGATCTATTGCTAACTGGTCCTGATCATATGGTGGTGTACCAGCCACACCGATGCCAGTGTTAGCTAGGAATGCCACGGGGAATTCTAGCTTCATCTCACTGCACTACCATGATCATCTCAGGAAGGAATGAGAAGCTGATGAAGAAAGCTAAGAAGACTTGGGAGAAGTACACAGTGAGCCAGAAAGTGGGACTGGCAGTGCAAGAGAACTTGGAGGACATCTGGAAGTATGAAGAGTACATTGACACCATTCGCCCTATTTCATGTGATTTCTTCAAGGCTCGTTGAGCAAAATGATGTACTTTTCTCAATTTAATAACTTTAACATAAGCTTGATGAATAAACAATGAATAGCATTGAGCGTAATGTGTTGAAATGGTTTGAATTGTGCTAAATTGTGTGGAATGTGCCTTGAATTGCCTTGCATTGTGTGTTCTGTGAGTGACTGTGAACGACAGGTTGGCCTCGACATCGATGGAAGTCAATAGTAAGTAGACGGCCACAAGTGTGCCATCCACCACCAGACAGAGGGTCGACGTCCAGATCGATGGACGTCTACAAGGAAGTCGACGTCCACAAGCAGGCCATTAACCGTGGTACTGGGTCTGACAGGGTACCTCGAGACAAGATATAGATGGCCCGATAGTTGACGTTAAACTTGCAATTGGCGGCCACAAGGTTGATGTTAATAAAAACTCAACGGCCACGAGGTGAACGTCAATTTCAAAACACAACTTTTTCTACCCGAGACAATCTCCGGTGCCTCTTCACCCTTTCAAATGCTAGAAACCGCCTCACCTTCTCTTCAACCTTATCTCTTGATCTCTTGCTCACTCTCTCAAATCATCCTCAATTTCAGTCTTTCTTCATCTATGTTCATCCTCGGGATTGTGGACTGACAATGGTGAGAGGGAGAAAACAGCCTTGCGGGACCACCCGCACCGGATTGGAGAGGAAGAGGAGGAGACTGCGGGTTCGGCGGAGGAGCACCTCGAGGAGGAGAAGGAGGACCCGGTCATCGAGGCTGGCTGCAGCATGTGGAGGGGGAGGAATTCGTCGGCGACGATGGAGAGGAAGAGGAAGAGGAAACGTAGGCTGAGGCACCCCGGAGGGTCCCATGTCATCCTAAGGTAGGCCCTCAAACCCTAAACCCCCTCCCCGTGTGATTAGAACAATTGTACGAAGTGGAAAAGAAGGGGAAAATAGAGGAGAGGCCGTTGGGTTAACCAGGAACTTGTCATGAACATGGGTTGACGTTGAGTTCCTATAAACGTCCAGCACGTTGCTGTCAAGGTGAACTTGGCAGCAAGGTGTTGGACGTCTACTGATGAACTATATGGCAGCCACATTGCCGTCAACCCTGAGTAAACGACACAATCCTGGACGTCAATTCTATGTAAACGACAACAATGTCGCCATCAACTTTTCTCTTAACAGCGATCGATTCTGACATCTAATTTTCTGTGTTTGTGCAGGGAACGGGCCGAATGAGAGGCAGGGTGACATGCGACCTGTGCTGGGCATGGTACAGGCACTGCCAAAGACCCAACAGACAAGGGTTGCATAGATGGGGTTTGGGCACCTCCTGGCTGTGCTCCCCTTCCACGTGGACGTCCCTTACCTTGAGGCATTAAGGAAGAGGTGGGATGAGGACTGCAATGCATTCATCATGCCTTGGGGGCACATGATACCCACTTTGGTGGATGTGGTATATCTGACAGGACTACCGGTTCAGGGAGAGCTAGTAGTAGGGCAGGAGAGGAGAGATTGCCACGACGATGTGGTAGAGCTGTTGGGGCCGGAGTTTGCAGCCGGACGAAGGAGGCCAATCCTGAGCATCCTGGTAGGAGCCCTCTCAGACACAGTGGGCCAGAGAGGATGGAGGAGGGGAGCATTGGAGACCCTAGATGAGTTCGGCGTTGGAGTGCAGGCGTCGATCTAGTTGGGAGGACGGAGCGAGGAGCAGTCTGTGCGGATTTTTGTGATGTACCTATTTGGACGGCTCTTGTTCGCGACGCAGTCATCCCAGATGAACTGCAAGTTTTTGCTACTGCTGAGGGACCTGTAGCATGCAGGTCAGTATGCTTGGGGCAACGCGGTACTGGGACACCTCTTCTCTCTCCTCCTTAGCAACTCGAGGCGTTCTCAGAGCACAGGGGCTTCACCCCCTTTCTTCAGGTATGAAACATTCTTTAATGCTCATCATTGTTAAAAATTGATATAAATTGTGTTGACTGACGCACTTTTTTATCTTGCAGATCTGGGGGTACACCCGCCTCGCCATGGGGTGCGGTGTACAGATGGAGGGAAGCCGGGCCACGGTACCCCTCTTGGCTCAGTGGGAGGTGACACTCGATCCGTGAGTGACAGATCGGCATGTGGAGGATGTGTGGGCGAGACTAGACACATGATCAGGTATAATCCTCAACCTTCACTCTTCTGCTTTCATTTGCTATCTGATGTGATTGATTGACTAACCAGCCTTCTTCTTCTTATAGGTGGTCTGGACTCCTTACCAGGGGAGGCAGATGCATCCCACCCGGCCGTGGTGGTGGGTCACCCTCTATTCGACCGCCACGTGCTGCTGCTCTGCCTGGGGACTTGCGAGCCCCTCTTTTTGGAGCTAGTGGTACGGACTCTGGGTTGGCATCAGCCGGCCCTAGAGGTACCCTCTCTAGGGAGAGAGGGACACTCCAACCGACACTTCTTGCCGAGGACCGTGACTAGGGCAAAGGAGCAAGGTAGCACCGTCGCCTACTAGAGGGGCAAAGGGGAGCAGGTCTTGCAGCACACCGAACTCCAAGATAGCAAGTCATATCAGGCTGACTACTGGGTACGCTACGCTGGGTGACTCCGGCTGAACCGACGAGTGGTAAGTGATCTCCTACCCTAAACTCTTGACATCTAATTAAATGATTCTAATGTGCAAGTGTGGATGACAGATGCCCGAGTCTGTGGCAGTGAGGCTCCTAGAGGGGCTTCTGGTGGAGCCGGCCATGAAGATGGAGAGGCTCCGCACTGAGGCACAATTTTTGTTAAGTGACAACTCACCTCACCTACGTGATTGATTATAATTTGATTTGTGGACTAACCAATCTATATGATTGCAGAGAGAGGAGCTAGCGAGGGTGCGGGCGAGCCGAGGCACAGGGGCGAGCTCGTCCCCACAGCATCCCAGCGGGGACCTGGTGGTCCAGCTAAAGAGGCATTGGACCGAGCAGAGGAGAGGATCCAGAAGTTGGAGGCGGAGGTAAGACATTGAGTCACCACCTTTCTGCACATGTTTTGATTTAGACTGACATATTTCCTTGTTTATGTGCAGTGCTAGGGAGCGGGGGTGACCCTCTAGGCACAGATGGAGAGCCTGAGGGTGGACTTGCTAACAACACAGGACTGCCTGCTCGAGGCGACGGAAAGGGAGAGGGAGGCGGAGAGGGCCCGGGATTAGGCCCTCATGGATCTAGAGTTCATGAAGAACCGGGTGCTGAAGAAGCGCTGGGAGCAGCAGCGACAGGCCCATATGCCAGCGAGGACGGGCTCAGTCCTTGGGTCCCTTGATGACATCCTGTCCTTGGGAGACCCATCAGTGGGGCGAGGAGGAGGACCACTGCCCGAGGTGTCGACGGCGATAAGACCACCTCTCCCAGACCGACGTCGAGACAGAGTGGAGGAGGAGTGAGCAGCTCGCGTAGGCAAAGGCCTAGTGAGGGGGAGAGGAGAGACGAGTGAGGAGCGAGCCTCCAGATGTGCCACCAGGGGTATGCCCCTGTCATGCTATGTACCGAATTTGATCACTTTATAGTGAACTTTTGTGCTTTTTTTTCATCCATTGTATACCTGAATGGTTTGACAATTTTGTTCTTGCATCCACAACACTTAAAGGAAAAAAAGTTAGTGGAGATCTGTCTTTAACCCCTTGCCTAAAAGATATACCTTTCTTGAGATTTGGTCAAGGAGCTAATATCTAATTAAAGATGAGAACACAAATAAAACACTAAAGTGAAATATGTACATGCATTGTTTTTTATTTCTATTTTTATTTTTGTTTTTGTTTTTTTATTTGAATAAGAAAATAAGGAAACATGTTAGTATATGTACATGATATAGCTAAAATATTTTTTTTTTTTATTATTATTATTTTAATAAAATAAAAGGAGAAATATGTACATGGTGGAACTATCAATAGAAATATGTACACATCAACAAACTCTCTATTTCCTTTTTCAATTTCTATTTTTTTGGATTTTCATCATTTCACTCTAAGACACATATTCATCACAAGTCACGATATAAGGTTTTCATAATCCACCTAACCACAGAGGCCATAAGCAAGGGGGTCGTGCATGATATCGTTGATATTGGAGACTGCCTCTAGCCTTCTTCATATTTTCCACCATGGAAGGTATTACAAGGTCAAATTGCCCCTAGGGGGAGAAATTGGAAGAAGTAAATAGGAAGTCATGTGAGGATTTGGTCCATACCACTTTTTATTTCCAAAACAACATCTCACACCGAAAGACTTAGTCTTCAATTATTTTCAGGGTACTTTTCATTTTGATTCCTTGGTGGAGGCACGTACTATTTGCTACCTCCTTCATTTGTTTAGTCTTTTTCTGAGTACGTACTTTTTGCTACCCTTTATTGACCTTGTGGCTTTTCTTTGCCATTTAGGCTTGGTTTGGCATTTTGCCTTTGCATTTGCATTTCTTTCATTGCCCCTGTTTATTATGACTTTGTCATTTAGGCGAGAATGGGTGGTCCCCTACTTGTAGTTTGCCCCTTTTCCAAACTTGACCGAGTGAGAAGAGAATAGGGGTTACATTGACCTAATTAGACATATCCAAGTGTACTTATGATTTTCCAGCTAATGGTCAATACTCAAACATCGTGTGGTGTGTGAAGAGACCCCACCTTACTAATAGCCAGGTGAAAAAGCAGAGTCTCGAACCCATGACCTTGACAAGTGATGAACGACAGACTTTACTAACTGACTAACGGACCAGCTAAGGGTAGAACGTCTTGAGGTAGATTGCGTTCCATGGATGTGACAACTGAACTCCCTCGACGTCCACTAACCTGTAAGCATTCCCCGACTATGCTTCATTGACAATGAACGGAACATCCTAATTTTCTTGCAATTTACTCCTAGGACTTGGTGCCTTAATGACTTTGTGCTTTAGGACCATTTCACCCACTTCAAATTTTCTCTCAAGAACATTTTTGGCATAAAAACGTTCAATTCTTTGACGATAAACCTGTGCATGGTCGGCCGCTATCATTCGTCTTTCATCTAGGAGTTCAAGTTGTGCTAATGAAGCCTCCCGGCGTTGACCAGGGTCAAGTTTGGAATCCAATTGAACTCTTAATGAAGGGATGAAGATCTCATATGGGAGTACCACATCTGATCCATATGTCAAGGCATAGGGGGTTTGCCTCGTAGGTGTTCGGATCGAGGTGCGGTAAGCCCACAAAGCCTCAACTAAGCGGTCAGGCCAATCAGCGTTATTGTGAGATCTGCAAGTTTTCTTTATGATTTTGATGAGAGTTTTATTTGTAGCTTTTGCTTGTCCATTACCTTGTGGATAATATGGAGATGAATGTTGCAAGTTAATACCATATTTACCACACATGTCGCGAAGATCCTGTGAAGTGAATTGTGGTCCATTATCGGTGACGATATCTCGAGGCACACTGAATTTTGCAAGGATGTTGTGCTTGATGAACTTGACGACTGTTGAAGCTGTGACCTCTATGAATGCTTCTACTTCAGCCCATTTTGTGAAGTACTCGGTGGCGGTCAAAATGATGGACTTTTTATGGATTTCTCCAGTTTTGTCCTCGAGCGGGCCGACAACATCGAATGCCCACATGGCGAAAGGCCATGGAGCAATGGGAGGGTGAAAAGAGGAGGAAGGAGCATGGATCTTGTCTCCATGGAGTTGGCATTTAGCACAATGACGAACAAAGTGAGTGCAATCTTCTTCCTTGTTAGGCCAGTTCTTGGGTTACAATGTGTAAGATGATTGACTTCATGTTTGAATGTGTTTCAATGCTTACTTGTTTTTGATAATGACATATTTGATGTTGGGAAGACATGATCAAGTGAAATAATTCTTGACCATATATGCCTCCATGATATCTTACTTGAAATGTCTTTCATGTAGGTAGGAATAAAAGCACAAGTAAAGAACCAAAAATCAAGCACAAAAAAACTTGAAAAACACATGAAGTGTTTAGCTGTCGACAGGCCTAAAGCCATCTGTCGACAGCCAGTGAAGATAGTGTGCAAACAAGCTACTGGAAGACAAGAAAGATCAATAGCTGTCGACAGTCCAAGTTCATTTGTCGACAGATCAGTTCATCTTGTCGACAGACAAAGGTCGCCTGTCGACAGCCCAGGGTTCCAGCCACAAACATGGTTCTGGAAGCCCAATTTGCAGCAGTACCTGTCGACAGCCACAAGTTAAGTCCCAACATGTGACAAGCATGTGATCTATGTTAGGGTGTTCTCCTCTGACACGATTCTCAGGACATGAACACTACTATATATAGATCATATAGACCTATTTTCGAAGCAAGAAACCTCCACACCAAAAGCCTAAGCAAAGATCAAGAAGAAGGCTTTCTCTGCTACTCTGCTTCAAGATCGAGACCGTTCAAGGAGAAATCTACCTCGTACAAGGAGTTGAACCCGATTCGTCCTCAAGTCAAGCTTTGTCATCATCATCTGATCTTCATGGACGTGAAGCTTGGAGTTTTTCTAGACAAACACCCTGAAGAGTTCAACTTTGGATTTGTTCTTCAACACTGAACTCTTCTTTCACTTTATTTTCCATCATCTGTGTGTGTTGTTGGTTTGAGCATTCCTTGTGCTCAACCCACATGTGTGTGGTTGTTCTGAGAGCATGTTTGCCTCAGACATCCTGTGTGTGTTGTAGTTGGGTCGAACTTGCTTGATAAGTAATTTTCGGTGTCTGTGTTGGGACGGTGGACGTAGGATACACGAGTTGTGTAGTACGAACCACCATAAATCATTGTGTACTGTGGCTAGCATGATTTGACGCTAGATGTATGCTAGGCATGATCGTTAGTTCACACACTCATCATACTGCTAATTTCCTAAGCACATTCTACACACACATTGAAGTTTGAGATTGATCCATATCTGTTTAAGCTTTCATCAAGTCGGTCTCAATATCGAAAAAAGGTTAAATTGTTTTTAATTGGTAGTAATCTATTCAACCCCCTTGTAGATTACTGCTGTAGGTAATTCCGCACATCATTCAATTGGTATCATAATGAGGTTTCTCCGATTTGCAGCTTTAATAGCTTGATCTAACCATCAGGAGAGATTCTATTTAATGGAAACTAACAAAGGTTTTATGGCTGAAGGACACTTAGTGTCTAGGCCTCCCTTCTTTGATGGTACTGACTACACATATTGGAAAAATCGAATGCTGGTGTTTCTGAGAGCTCAAGAATACAAGCTATGGAAGATCGTGAGCAGGGGACCCTATGAGCTGCCCGATGATGAAGACACCTAGACAAGGGAACAGATATGCAAGGGAACCTTGAATGGGAGCGCGTTGAACATGATGCAATGCGCCGTGCATCCAAAGGAATATTCAAGAGTTTCCACATGCAAGTCATCAAAGGAAATGTGGGACAAATTGTAGCTAATATATGAAGGTACGTCAGAGGTAAGGGAAACTAAGGCTAGCATGCTTGTATCTGAATATGAAATGTTCAAAATGAAAAATGAAGAAACAATTTCAGATATGTTTTGTAGATTCATGATTATAATCAATGGTTTGAAAGGTGTGAAGAAAGAATACCGTGAGAGTGACTTAGTAAGGGAGATACTTCGGTCTCTTCCATCCTCCTAGCATACTAAGGCCACTGTCATTGAGGACTATAAAGACCTGTCTACAATGAAATTGGATAAGTTAATAGGATCCCTGATGACCTATGAAATTAATCTAAAAAGAAAATAAACTGAGGTCAATCCTAGAAAATCAATTGCACTGAAAGCCTCTAGCAAAGCTTCATCAAGTTCCATGAAAGAGATTCAACAGGAAGATGATGAAATTGAAACATCTAGTGAAAGTGAGAATGATGAGATGGCCATGCTTTCTAGACAATTCAAGAAATTCTTAAGTTCAAAAAGAAGGGATCAGATAATTTCAAAACTTCCAAAAAAAGAATTTTCAAATAAATTTGATTCAGACAAGAAATCTGACAAGATTGTTTGCTATGAGTGCAAGAAATAGGGGCAAATGAGAGGTGAATGCCCAGAGCTCAAGAAGAAGCTGAAAAAGGAAAAGCGTACTTACAAGAAACTCAGGGCCATGATGGCAACATGGATGATGAAGATGAAGATGAAAATGCTCAAGAAAGTTCTGATGATGAAGAGAATCAGTGCTTCATGGGAAGTGAAGACTCCACTGACGTAAATTCTTCATTTGAAAACTATACAGTTGATGAATGGGAAGAAGCATATACCATGTTGTTTAAAAATTTTGTGAATACAAATCTGAAAACAAAGCACTGAAAAAAAAAAAAATCACCACACTTGTCCATAGCACAAGCAATGATGAACAAATTGCAATCCTAACCAAAGAGATAGAGTCACTGAAAACTAAAAAGCAAAGCCACCTTGTTGAAATGGATTACATGAAAGAAAAACTACAAGAAAATAAAATAGAAAAACAAACTCTAAAGAAATCTGTTGAAACTCTTCAAAATGAGAATCAAGAGATTCAGAAAAAGATGGAAGAAGTTCAAAAGGAACTGAAAGGAAAAAATGAAGATCTCTCAAGATTTGTAAAAGGAAAAGAAAATCTTGATGTTGTTTTAGGAGTCAAGTCAAACATAACAAGGCATGGGCTTGGATTTCAAACTAAAAATCAAAAGAAACTTGGAGAAAAATTGATCACATCATTTGTTCATTACAGTCCAAGTACAAGTAAACAAGTTCAAGATAAAAGCAAATAATTGAAAAATAAACAAAAGACTTCAACTGTTCAACAAGAAAAAGCATCTATTGACAGACTCAAAGTGAGCTGTCAACAGGCCTGGATATTTGCTGAAAAGTCATAGCCAACCAAGCAACAAAAAGAACGAAAATATTCACAAGCTCAATACAATAGTATAAGAACTGCAAAAAGTCAAACTCCATCATGCATCTGTTGTAAGAATCTTGACCATACTGAACAACAATGCTGGAATAAATTGAACATGTTGAAATGCAAACAACTGTGGATTCCAAAGCATTTACTTTCTAGTATGATTGGAAGAATGGGATCCAAAGTAATTTCGGTACCAAAACCTTTGTTCTGATCTCTCTATGCAGGAATGCCTAGCAGCCCACAATTAAAACAATTGGTACTTGGACAGTGGCTGCTCAAGGCATATGACAGACGACAAAGAAAAGTTATGTTTGTTGGTTGAAAAGGATGGAGGTCAAGTCGTGTTTAGAGGTAACAATAAGGGCCAAATAATTGGCACAAGTAAGGTAGATAAGTATGCCTGTAAGTCTATAGATAATGTGCTTTTAGTTGATGGTTTTAATCACAATCTTCTTAACATCAGTCAATTGTGTGATAAAGGCTATAAAGTTATTTTTGATTCAAATGCATGCCAAATCTTTGATAAAATTTTAGGAAGTGTCAATTTTTTTAGAAAAAGAGTCAATAACATTTATCTAGTTGATCTAGATGAACCAGAAAACAAAAATTTATGTCCTGTTGCAAATAGACAGGATGAGTTGTCTTTATGGCATCGTTAGGCTAGGCCATGCATGCTATAATGTTTGGCACAAGATGATGAGAATGAAACTGGTAAGTGGACTTCCTGAAATTCATTTCAATAAAAATGTGAGCTTTTGTGATGCTTGCGCATAGGGAAAACAAACAAGAAAGTCTTTTAAATCTAATGCACCCATAATCACTTCAAAACCTTTTGAACTGTTGCACATGGACCTTTTTGGACCCACAAGAACACTCAGTCTCAATGGTAAACATTTTGGGTTTGTCATTGTAGATGATTTCTCTAGGTTCACTTGGGTTAAATTTATGGCTCATAAAAATGATGTTCTGAAACACTTTGAAGAGTTCTTGAACAAAATTGAGCATGGGAACATAAACAAAATATGCTCAATCCGTACTGATCATGGGGGAGATTATGACAATAATTCATTTTCTGATTGCTGCAGGAACCAAGGTATTGATCACAAATTTTCCTCTCCAAGGACTCCAGAACAAAATAGAACCTTGGTGGAAATGGCTCTCACACTTCTAGTTGAAAGTCATCTCTCAAGGAGTTTTTGGGCAGAAGCTGTGAACACATCATACTACATTCTAAATAGAGCCATGGTAAGACCTGTGATGAAGAAAACCCATATGAGCTCTTCAAAGGTAAGAAACCCAGTATTGGGTACTTCAGAATCTTTGGCTCTAAAGTCTTTATTCAAATAATGACAAAGTTGATTTAGATAAATTTGAAGCCAAAACTGACCTAGGTATTTTTCTTGGCTACTCTGAACATTCTAGAGCATATAGAGTGTTTAACAATAAATAGGACTATGGAAGAGACTCCACATGTTGTCTTCATGAGTCTCATGCGAAAACTAACAATTCAAATGCTTGCAGGTATGATGATGAAGAAGGAAAAATACTTGAAGAACAAGCTGAGATGCATTGTCGACAGACCAAGAAGAGGTTGTCGACAGACCTGAAGTAGATCAACCAAATGATCAACTTCCTCAAGATCAAATTCGTCAAGATCAAGTTCCTCAAGAACAAATTCCCTAAGAGCAACATCCTCAATAACAAGTTCAACAGGGTCGGTCCACAATAAGAAATGTTAGGTACTCAAAAGATCACCCACTTGAGAATGTCATTGGAAATGTAAATGATAGAGTTCACACTAGGTCTAACATTAGACACATTGTTGAACAAGATCACTTAGCATTTATTTCTCAAGTGGAACCTAATAATGTTGAAGAAGCTCTAAAAGAAAATTCTTGGATAGATGCCATGCATGAAGAACTTGGCCAATTTCAAAGAAACAATGTTTGGAGCTTAGTTCCTAGGACCCTGAAATCTCAGTAATTGGAACAAGATGGGTGTTTAGGAATAAGCTTAATGAAGATGGAAAAGTGGTAAGAAATAAAGCTAGATTGGTTGCAAAAGGGTACAATCAAGAATTTGGGGTAGAACTTTGAAGAATCCTTTGCACCAGTAGCTAGACTTGAGATAGTTAGAATATTGTAAGCATATGCATGTTCTAACAAATTCAAACTTTTTGAAATTGATGTTAAAACTTGTTTCTTGAATGGTTACATCAAAGAAGAGGTGTATGTATCTCAGCCGCCTGGATTTGAAGTTCATGATAAACCTAACCATGTCTATAAATTGCACAAGGCTCTCTATGATTTGAAACAGGCACCACGAGCTTGGTACGACAGGTTGAGCAACTTCTTGGTTAGTAAAAACTTCTCGAGAGGTAAAGTGGACCAAACTCTTTTCACTTAATGTGTTTGCAATCACATAATTGTTGTTCAAGTCTATGTGGATGACATTATTTTTGGTTCCACTAACCTCTCACTTTGTGAAGAATTTCCAAAACATATGTACAATGAATTTTAGATGAGTTTGATGGTGGAGCTACAATTCTTTCTTGGATTGCAGGTAAAGCAATATGAAGATGGCTTCTTCATCGATCAAGAGAAATATGTTAAGGATCTACTGAAAAGATTTCAGTTCGAATAAGCCAAGCCAACCTCTACACCAATGAGTACGAGTGTAAAACTAGAAAGTGACGAAAAAGGTAAAATGGTAGATGCAAAACAATGCAGAGGTATGATTGGCTCTCTCCTTTATCTTACTATAAGTAGACCAGATATACAGTTTAGTGTTTACCTATGTGCTAGATATCAATCTAGTCCAAGGGAAAGCCATTTGGTTGCAGTTAAAGGATTTTTAGATATCTTTCAGGATCATGTGATTTGGGTTTGTGGTATCCAGCTGGTAAAATTTTGATTTGATTTGAAATTTTGATCCTGATTATGCTGGTTGTAAAATTGATAGGAAAAGAACTAGTGGGTATTGACAATTCTTAGGGGGTTGCATGGTTTCGTGGGCATCCAAGAAGCAACACTCTGTTGCACTCTCTACTGCAAAGGCATAATATATTGCTGCAGGGAGTTGTGCAGCTCAAGTGTTGTGGATCAAAAGTCAATTGTGTGACTACAATATTGATATTGGATGCACACCTATCTTATGTGACAATACTAGTGCTATCAATCTCTCAAAGAACCCAATTCAACATTCCAGAACTAAAGAGATGAAGTTCCCAATAAAAATCTTGAACTCAATTTTATTCCAACTGAAAAACAATTGGCTGACATTTTCACTAAACCCTTGGGAGAAGATAGAATCACATCATTGAGAAGGGAACTTGGACTTTGCAAAATTCACTGAATAAAATGTATGTACTGATTTTGTGCAGATTGGTTGCCATGTCCATGTTGAATTGCTTGAATGGTGTTTTACACCATGCACACATTATGGGGGAGTATGTCAAAGTGGTTTGAGTAAGATGCTTGAGGGATACCCTTCATAATCATTTTGTCATCATGTCTCAATCTTTTGGTCCACATGTCCCTCAATTCAAAGCTTCAACACTGCTTTTCCTATAGTTGTCGACTGCCAGGACACCAGCTGTCGACAAATCCCTTCTTCCAGAACCACATTCCTGCTATTTCACAGTAGCTGTCGATAGCCACCTTTTAGCTATCCACAGATGACCTTCTTCTATGCATTGTTGTTCATTGTCGTCAATTTCCATGAGTTTGTTCACTATTTTTTTGTACAAGGAGAGAATTGAGCCTTTATACTTAATTACAACCTTTCATACTCACATAGTACCCAAGACATTGACTTAATCACAATGATTTTGAAATAATATTCTATGCATGAGTCTAGGTTGTATCATCTAGAACACATTGAACAAATCTGATGGCCTTAACATAACTCGTTGAATAACTCCTTTGTTGATGATCATATTTCGGAAATGGTTTGACAAGTAAGAAGGTTTTTAGACTTCATGTTCTCCATTGACTTTTGACATTAAACAACTTCTTGAACTTGAATTTTCAATTAAAAAAAAGGTGAAAAGCTACCTATTTCTAAATTCTTGAAAATTTAAAAAAAAAAATTGGGGGCAAAGGCAGAGCAATCATAAGCATAACTGAGTAACCGTGGACATGGGCATTACAAATGTCTATCTTCGTGTCAAAAAGTACACATGTCATCTCTACACAATGGTATGATGGTTACTTACACTAAGTAATGGGTGGTACGGGCATCACAAATGTCAACCGTCACGTCAAAAGTTGCATGTCAACTTGATTACCATATACCCGCATCAACATGCAAATTCATTCAACAGATTGAATAGAGTGAAGCCTCCATGATTTTAATCAAGATCACATCTTTGTTTATTGTCCATTGCTCATTTGAATGTTACCTTCAATCATCAACTGAACATCACACCACCAAGAAATATGTCACTCTATAATGGTTTTACTCAAAGGGGTTATCTTATATTCATATGTTTTTGAAACGTGTCTTCTACATGCTACAGCTTAAGATTTCCGGAGTATTATCTCATGACCATTGTAGAACATTTAAATGTCTTGATACGTGTATATGACACTTTATAATGAGTATATGCCAATTCACATCCTTAAAATGCCATTTGAACACTCATTCTGAACAGTTTTTCTGGTAAAATCCCATTCTGGAACATGTTTGCACAACATCTGTCGACAGATGCACTGCGCCTGTCGATAGACGGAAATCTGAACCATCCAGAAGACCAATCGGTTCACATTTTGTCCGGTTTTGTGGGCTCCTTTCTAGTTCAAATCCTTCCTAAATAGTCTAAAGAGCAACCCATGACCCTTCACCCCCTCATATTCCCTCAAAAGGTGCCTCCTTCCTTTCTAAACCCCAACCCTCTCTTCTCTCCACGACCGTATTGTCCAATCCTTCCCTCTGTTCTTCCTCTGTGTTCTTCCTCCAATCTCCTTCCTCTCCGTTGCTCATCTCCTTCCCATGCATCTGATCTCCCATGGCTACCAAGAGTAAACCTCGTGCTTCTCGTCAGCGCTACTCTTCGCCCAAAGCCGGCGAAGGTTCTAGGGTTCCAGCAGAGCACCGGAGCAAGCACCGGGCTGATTGTCTACTGGAACTCATCGTTCCCCCAGATTTGAAACTCACCATGGTCCAGGGAGTCTTCAAGAAGTTTTCCAGCCATGGTATGTGGATTTCGTCTCCCTAGAGGACATGTTCGCGAGCCTGGAGACCCTCTTCGACACCCAGGGCTAGACCACATTCCTCAAATACCACAAGCAGTACTCCCTGATCATTGTGACGGAGTTCTTCAACAATATGGGGATGACAGTGGATGCGGTACTCTACACCACTGTCAAAGGTACTACCTTTCAAGTCACTGCAAATCTTTTTAGTCGTGCCTTACACATTCCCAACTCCGAGTCTAACGTTCTTGTCAACCATCTTCTTGCCTCGGAGTATTTCACCCACATTACCCTCCAACCCTATGATTCCACCAAGGAGGTTGTGAAACTCAATGCCAACTCCTTCCCCACACTTCACCGTATGATTCACCACATATTCACCACTCTCATAGCTCCAAAAGATGGCAGTCGGGAGCTTGTGACTGAAGTTCACAAGTCCCTCTTCTTTTTCTTCCTCAAGAGACAACAGATAAACCTGCCACATCTCATGCTTGAGCTCATCAAGCAATGCTTTTGCAATTCTAAGAGGTCAATGCCCTGTGCATGCCATATCACTTCCCTCCTGTCCCTCCTTGGCATTCAAATCCCTGAGGGTGAGCTTGTCCCTCTTAAGACCCGCAACCCTTATGATATCACCACTGCCCATTGGATGAGCTACAAGTTTCGTTGCTGGACAAGTCACCCAAACTCTCAAGGGTCAAGCGCCAGAAGAACAGGATGATTCTGAAGATGCCGAGGACAGTGATAAAGATTCCCATCCGGAGCCCATGGATGTTCAAGGTGATGTTGTCGATATTCCTGATGAACTAGCTCCACAGGCTGCCGCTCAAGACATTCGGGAATTTATGGTCGATCAGAAGGCTCAGATGCCCCAGCATTCGATTTGATTAGCTCAACACCCGGATGGACACTGTTGCATATTCTCAAGCTCAGATACAGTAGCAGCTTGCTCAACTCACCACTGAGTTTCATTGATTCCGTCATCCCACTGTTTCTGGGAATGACGATGCTTAGATTGTATAGGGTTTAGTTGAGAATGTGGGGTCATGAACTTATGTCTTTCCTAGTTTGGGTATTATGGGTTTGTCAGTTATGTCACTTTTCTTTTTCCCTTTTTGCTTGTGTCATGTAATGGATGTTTTTTTCTGTAATGTGTGTACCTCACGTTTCATCAATGAAAACATAGTTGCTTTCTTCTATCCATTTGTGCCTGAATTATATTTTTGAATGTTGTCAAAAAGGGGGAGAACATCAATTGTATTTTTGTCATCATCAAAGAAAGGGAGAATATTGGGTTACAATGTGTATGATGATTGACTTCATGTTTGAATGTGCTTCAATGCTTACATGTTTTTTATTATGACATAATTGATGTTGAGAAGACATGATCAAATGAAATAATTATTGACCATATATGCCTTCATGATATCTTACATGAAATGTCTTTTATGTAGGTAAGAATAAAAGCACAAGTCAAGAACCAAAAATCAAGCACAAATGAACTTCAAAACCACAAGAAGTGTTCAACTGTCGATAGGCCTAAAGCCATCTGTCGACAGCCAGTGAAGACAGTGTGCAAACAAGCTATTGGAAGAGAAGAAAAATCAGTAGCTGTCGACAGACCAAGTTCATCTGTCGACAGATCAGTTCAGCTTGTCGACAGACAAAGGTCGCCTGTCGACAGCCCAGAGTTCTAGCCAGAAACATGGTTCTGGAAGCCCAGTTTGCAGCAGTACATGTCGACAGCCACAAGGCATCTGTCGACAATCGTAGGTTAAGTCTCAACAGGTGACAAACATGTGATCTATGTTAGGGTGTTCTCCTCTGACACGATTCTTAGGACTTGAACACTACTATATATAGATCATATGGACCTATTTTCGAAGCAAGAGGCCTCCACACCAAAAGCCTAAGCAAAGATCAAGAAGAAGGCTTTCTCTGCTGCTCTGCTTCAAGATCCAGACAGTTCAAGGAGAAATCTGCCTCGTACGAGGAGTTGAACCCGATTCGTCCTCAAGTCAAGCTTCGTCATCATCATCTAATCTTCATCGACGTGAAACTTGGAGTTTTTCTAGATGAACACCCTGAAGAGTTCAACTTTGGATTTGTTCTTCAACTCTGAACTCTTCTTTCACTTTATTTTCCAACATCTATGTGTGTTGTTGGTTTGAGCATTCCTTGTGCTCAACCCACATGTGTGTGGTTGTTCTGAGAGCATGTTTGCCTCAAACATCATGTGTGTGTTGTAGTTGGGTCGAACTTGCTTGATAAGTAGTTTTCGGTGTGTATGTGTGTGGACGGTGGATGTAGGATACACGAGTTGTGTAGTCCGAACCACCTTAAATCATCATGTCCTCTGGTTTGCATGAGTTGATGCTAGATGTATGCTAGGCACGATCGTTAGTTCACACACTCATCATACTGCTAATTTTCCAAGCACATTCTACACACACATTGAAGTTTGAGATTGATCCATATCTGTATAAGCTTTCATCAAGTCGGTCTCAATATCGAAAATAAGGTTAAATTGTTTTTAATTGGTAGTAATCTATTCAACCCCCCTTCTAGATTACTTCTATAGGTATTCCACACATCTTTCACCAGTAATAGCGTCTTAGAAATTTTTAGGCAATTGCTCTACCATTGACATGGCCAACACATTTACTAGAGTGAGCGGCTTCAACAATCCTTTGAGACTCGATCTCATCAAGGCAACAAAGATAGACCCCACTAAGGGATTTCTTGTGAAGAATGCCACCTATGATCTTGTAATGTTCGGAGACGCGGCGAATGGCCCATCTATCAGAAGAGGTGGCATAATCAGGGAATGATCCATCTTTGAGATAATTTTCAATGTCAAAGTACCAGGGATGGCCATCATCAAGGACGATTTCTGGCTCTTTTGAAAGTGCATGGACCCGAAGGGAGGGAGACTTGAGTTGGGAGAACAATGGATCATCATGAGAAGGGATTTTCAATCTTTGGACAGAGATGGTTTCAGAAGATTTCCCTGGCGGGATAGGGATAGAAGAAGCTAGGGAAGCGAGTGAATCTGCTAGAATGTTTTGAGCCCTAGGAGTGTGAACTAGAGTGAGCTTCCTAAACTGCCAGATTACTCATCCTACCAAGTCCTGGTATGGTTTCAACTTGGGATCCGGGTCTGGTACTTGCTAAGGGACTGCCGAAGTATCGACTGCGAATCTCCAATTATCCTTAACTCCTTAACTCTGAGTAATAATGCCATTTTCAGCTCAACTAGGAGTGCCTCATACTCGGCCACATTATTCATGGCATGGAAGGTTAGTTGGTAGGAGTGTGAATCACTACGCCTTCCAGGTGAGAGGAGGACTGCCCCTATTCCACTCCCTTTAGAATTGAGAGCTCTGCCGATGTAAAGTATCCATGAAGGTTCACCATCAATAATGGCTCTTAACTCTTCATCTGGAAAGCTTTCGTCAACGGGAGAACATGAAGGTAAGGGATGGTGGGCCAAATGTTCAGCAATGGCATGCCCCTTGATTGACGTCTGATTAACATAGGTGACATCAAATTGATTAAGGAAACTTTGCCACCTCATCAAACGCTCAGTTAGAATGGGCTTCTCAAGCAAGTACCGAATTGGGTCCATTCGCGTCAGAAGCCTCACCTTATGGGCTAGAAAATAATGCTTCAACTTCTGGGCAACCCAGATGATGGCCGCACATGTCCTTTCCATGGCAGTGTACCCCTTCTCAGCTTCATTAAACAACTTGGATAGGTAATACACTGCTCTCTCCTTCTTCTCGTCGCCATATTGGGCCAAGACAGCTCTAGTGGAATCTTCAGTGGTTGACACATAGAGCAATAAAGGCCGACCCAGGACCGGAGGAGCGAGAATAGGGGGATTGAAAAGACAACTCTTCAATTCTACGAAGGCCTTTTGACACTTATCGTTCCAATCAAACATAGCCTCTCCTCTAAGCATCTCATAAAAGGGCTTGCAACAGATTGAATGTTGAGAAATGAATCTCCTAATAAACTGAAGTCTACCAATCAGCCCTCTAACTTCCTTAATATTCCTAGGAGGAGGCATGTCGATTATTGCTTTGGCCTTGTTAGGATCAATCTTAATTCCACTCTTGCTAACTATGAACCCAAGCAACTTTCCTGAGGAAACTCCGAAAACACACTTCTTAGGGTTGATCTTGAGCTTATGTTCTCTAGACCGTTAGAGAACTGCCCGGAGGACCTCAGCATGGCCATGTCCAGTTTTAGATTTAACCAAGACATTATCAATGTAGACCTCCATGTGCACATGCATCATGTCATGAAAATTTGTCATCATTGCCCTTTCATAGGTTGCTCCTGCATTCTTCAATCTAAAGGGCATCACAACATAACAATAGGTCCCCAGGGCATGGTGAAAGAACTTTTCTCCTAGTCTTCCTCTGCCAAATGAATCTGGTTATACCCAGAGAAACCATACATGAAAGATATCATCTCGAAACCGGCAGTATTGTCCACTAGGACATCTATGTGGGGGAGAGAAAAATTGTCCTTAGGGCAAGCATAATTAAGGTCATGGAAATCTATGCAGATCATAACCTTACTGTCCTTCTTCATTACAGGGATGATCTTAGCTACCCACTATGGATAAGTCACAACCTTAATGAGTTTAGCTTTGTGCAGTTTATCAACCTCCTCTTTGATCTTGGGTGCAAGCTTGGGGTGTAGCCTCCTTAGCTTTTGTTTGATGGCTTTTGCATTGTCTTTTAAGACCAAACAGTGCTCGACCAAAGATGTGTCAAGCCCCAGCATGTCCTCGTAGGACTAGGCAAAGCCATTGGAAAACTCTTTAAGTATAGTTACAATAGCTTCTTCTTCTTCTATGCTTAAGTTGGCACTAATCAAAACTACCTTTGGGGATTCTTCGGTGCCAAGGTTGATCTCTTTGGTTGGCTCATCCGTAGCCATGGTTGGCTCAACAAACCTCTTCGTGCCATCCACATAGGAGCTCTTTGGGTCCTCTTCTTCGGACCCAAGATCTCCCGGCTCATCTTTCTCATCAAAATCTAGCAGATATACCCCTAAACCATCATCTACTGAATCACCTTCTACAAAATCTGATTCTACAAGAGCAGGTTCCTCAAGAAACTTTGGGACTTGACTTCACTTAGTACACCTCTCAACCAAGGCCAAAACATATCGGTCATGAACTTGCCTACCCTTCTCTTTGTGAATGCATGACTGAGAGGGACTAGACTCCTCTAGACCTAGACTTGACCCTAGACCGGATCCTAATCCTGAATCTAAACTACTATGTACCAAACTATGTACATGAGAAGTGCCCCTAGACGGGCGAGAATGATAATTTAAGCTGAACAGAGTCGGCCCCTGGCCGATCGGAGGAGACTCCATAGAGGAAGGATGCTCAATGGAGACCTCATATTCCCACCTTTAAAAATTGGCATTTTTTTTTGGGAGTCAAGGCTTTGAACCATGAGTTGTTGACTCGATGTAGCCTTGACTGGCCGTGTGAGGAATGGAGGGAGGATAGGTTGAGAAAGAAAGGGGAGGGAAGTGACTGAAAGAGGAAATTCGTGTGCCGAGCACACATCAGCTGAGGGAGAAGATGAAGGGGATGGAGATGGAGATAGGAGGTCAGAACCAAAGAGTGAGAGAAGGCCAAAGTCCTCACAGACGTCCTCAATTTCAGCAGCTTCCTCCTCTTCCTCACTCTCTGTAGCGAACCTCATTATACCGGTACGGTTATACCAACCCACATCGGTATAGTGAACGTTGCCACAGTGGGACATTTACCCAACAATAACATTCGATTGAGATGCGCATAAATATAAATGCAGAGTAGCGGAAGCAAAAGAACCACTGTCTTCATTTCATTTATCATCCACATTTAACCTACATGATTCGATTGAATTTAAAGAGCTAAAGTACACATAATCCATATAGAAGAAGTGATAAGATAAAATACATAGTTTGCCCAAGTTTACATGATAGTTCTAATACAATGCCTCAATCACATACATCAAATGTCAAAATGTCACAACTAAGCTCCACCAAGCTAGCTACTCCCCGCACTCGGAGTCGCTCTCCACGGTCTCCTCCAAAGGTGTGTCACCTACTACACCTGTACGCCGAAGCAAGTAATGAGTCTAAAAGACTCAGAAAATAACACTACATCTATCATCCATTCACATATCATAGCAGGTTTTTACATACACATTTACAAGACACAACATGGAGCATGTGTGACGTTGAAATTAACAACCTATCATGGTAATTCTACTAATGAAACACATGATTCATGCTTTCAGATTTCCTAAATTAAAATGTCCTATCACATGCTCTCTAATCATTCCAACACATGAAAGTCCTACTTCCAATTAAGCTAAAACATGAAAGCAATCTAGCATGATTAGCTTACATACATGAAAGAAAACATTGCTAACATGGTTACTACTCATTCTTACACATGCACATAACCATTTTACATGCTTTAAGCTTGCTGTTTTGACATGGTTTAACAATTTACAATCTAACACAAAAAAGCTACATTCTCATTCAACCACAACGTGAGAGTAAACATACATGGAATGGTTTACACATAAGTAAGGATTGTCCCTAGCATGGATTCTACGCATTGTACACATATAGGACGTGATCATAACCACGTTTATGTTGCTGTTATAACATGATTTCAGATGATCATATCATGGATTTCAATTTCACATCCTCACATTTTGGTTTCACATTTTTACACAATCTCTAATTCACATACTTCACACTTCACACATTCACATTTACACATTGTTCACATTCACAATTTTACACATTTCGCATTCACATTCACATTCTCGTTTAGTGCCGTGACACATAGTCCAAACTACCATAAAAAGGACGCATCACATCACATACACATAGACGCCACCTAGGCAATATAGTGACGACTCTTGGACTGCGTAGACCGGGAGAACAAGTCTCCACCCTAACCAGTGGTACTTGTCCACCTCCAGGATTTCATCCTAATGCCCTTAGGATCACAACACATTGAACCTTCTCATGGGGACTTTTCCATGATACGGTTCCACTGCCCTCTATGGAAGCAGTGTCACACTTGGCACAGTCTTACACATTTCACATTTACCGATTTTAACACATACTTTTACGCATGACACTCACATCTCATTCATTCTCTCAATCACAACATGACTCTGTTTTCCCCTAATCATGCCACTACAGATGACAAAACTAACATTCACGAAGTTTCACAATCAGGTTGGGTTATACATAAATTAAATCATTTTGCAATGGCTTGCATTAATTTCACATTTTTGCATGGAAAAATTCATATTGCATTGTATAGTTGTCCAAATGACCTGAAATTTAACCACGTGCTGATTTCGGGTTTAGGACCCCACATGAAAATTTTCACATTTTTTTGATCCAAAATGCAATTGCAGAAAATTTAACATAAATTCCCGTATTATTCGAAATTCAATTTATCATGGTGTATAACATAAAAGTTCAGTTTAACAGATCATAACCCTGAACCCAGTGCACACAACACCACAGAAAATTTTCCCAGATTTATTACACAACATCCAATTTACTGGGGATTTTGCAAACCTACGCATGTTTTTCTAATTCCATTTCAGAAAATTCAATAAATCAGAGGAGCATGGAGAAATTCCTAAAATTCAGAGCATGGACTGATTTACCCACTCTTGGTTTAGCAAAATTTAGGGCATCCAACTTCACATGAATTGCACAACGGTAACGAACATGGTCTAGGTCTCATCATGCATACATTCTCCATAATAACCATTTATGCCAAATCACAGAAATTACAAGGATCTCACCACACATTCAGACATCCATATTACATATCATAATAGGTTTACAATATATCCTCATCGAAAAGACATCGAAAATAACCATATAGAAGGAGAGAGCAGTTCACTGTTCAGTCCTGTAGAACTTAACGACATGCTCCGGCCGTTAATGGAGATTGACGGCACAATCGCTGGCCGTCAATTAAGAACTCGACGGCAAGAGAGCTTGCCGTCAAGTTCAGGTCTGTGCAAAATACAGACCCAAACTCCAATTTCAAGAGAATGGGGGATCTAGGGCACGAGGAAAAAAACTTATAAAATAGGAAAACCCTACTAGACATCTACATGGATGGAGTGTAAGTGTTACTTGCCTTTCAAAAGCACTACAAAGGGATTAAATGGGTTGGTGATGCTCTCCTTGGGTAGTCCCAAGAAGCTCCCAAGATTGCCTTCCCCCGGGTTCTTGAGCAATTTCCACAGCAGATCGAGGTCGGGGATGCCTTTCTCGATGTTCCAGCTACCTCCTTGTCGTGGTAGATGGCCGGAACAAGCTTCAGATCGCCGGATTAAAGGTTGCAAAGGTGGGGTTTTGCTCACAGCAATTAGGGTTTTTCCCTATCTCTCAAAAGAGGTGAAGAGAGGGGTTTTAGGGTTGCACTCGGGTTCAGATATAGGAGAGAGGCCTCTCTTGTCCCGCAGGGGTTGATGTGAACCCTTTCAGACCGTTGGGGACAGCTCCTCAATGGGTGAGTTAGCTTGCTCCTGGAAATCCGGCTCTGCAACGCATGCAGATCAGAGACATTAACGTCCACATCGCTGGACGCTGGACTTAGTGTTGGCGTCCATATGGTTGACGCCGACACAACACAAACGTCCAATGATCTTGACGCCAAGTTGGCCTTCGGCCAAAACTCAAAACATGCAGAAACCATGCACAACTTATACCTATATATGTGCCATGCATATGTATTATCATGTACACACTACCACCATGCATTTCATAGATTATTTACAACTAATTATACACATGCATACATAAGTATAAATAGTTAATACATATGTAGATATGTACATCTATGCATACACAACATGAATTATTTACACGAAATTAAAATAATGCAACAAAATTCGAGGGCCTTACACTCTCCGACCCAGTCAATTCCTCTACCACGGGCTCCCTTGTTCCCGATTGAATATGTCCCCAAATGAAATGCTCTTTCAAGGTCCAGGTAAGAGGTGTGTAGGGTATGAATGGATCTGGATGAACAGGTCGGGATGAAATCCCAGACCAGCCCTAGCTAGCAATCTCTTCACCTAGACACTACTAACAGGACCCTGCCTGTCTCTACCCAACCCTCGGCCATGAATATATTCGATCTTCACCATAACCTCCCAAACTTTCCCTCGGGAACACGTGACGGACTCAAACTCTTCATCTAAGAAGGAAGATTTGTTCAAACCAGGGGAAGATAGGAGATCAATTATAGACATGATGGGTTTCTTCCCCTTGTCTGGGATGAATAGGTGTGGCATCTGCTTTGATGTGATGGAGTTGAGGGTTTCCATAGTAGGGATGCTCTTCATTTTGATAACCCACCCATTGAATGGAAACTTGAAGCATTGATGGGCGGTGGAAGGGACCCCTAGAGTTTGCTCTAACCAAGGACGACCGAGAATGACCTTGTAGGCCGGATCGACGTCTAAGACTAGAAACTTGGAAGACATGGTAACTGGTCCTATTTCCAGTTGAAGAGCAATCTTTCCTTTGGAAACCCTCTTGGAATTGTCATAGGCAGCGATGGTGGAGCAAATCTTCACTAGATTTTCTTCCCCTAAATCCAATTCTTTAAGGGTCTTCATCGGACACATATTGATGGATGCCTCTGTGTTGATAAGAGTTGAATCCATCGAAACCCGTTCAGGGTGATGGTTAGACAAAGAGGGAGTGAACGACACTCGGGGGCTGCAATATCTTTATCGAGAATGAGATAGAGGGTCCTTGGGTGAGAGAGAGAATGGTGTTGGTCACTCCACTGGCAGGAAGGTCATCATTGACCATGATCTTTTGGAGGAATTGGAGGATAGTGGACTGATGGGATGGTGATTTCCGAATCAATTCTAAGATAGAAACCCCTACAGGAGTCTTATCTAAGTGCTGAAGAATATCATATTCGGTGCTGGTAAGTGGTGGGGGTCCATTGTCCTCCTCATCTTATGATGGCCGTGGAAGTAGGGGAACAATCCGGTTCTAGAGGGTGACATGAACGTCCTCCTGAGACCTAGGGAGAATGAGTTGGAGGGGTTGGTGATGCGGAACAGCGAGGGAAAAGGGAGAAATATGGCCGGAGTCTCACCGGAGAGGAGGTAGAAGGTGGGGGATGAATCTCCGTTGCGGAGGAAGGAGAACATAATGCAGCAAGCAATTTTTCTCTTAATTCTGTTCTATTCTTCAAAAACGAAGGTTTACATGTATTTAAAGAGTTTGGGCAAGTCCCAATCCTAATGGACTTCTAATTAAAGACAGATTTCTATCCCTAACAAGACTTAACATAATAAACACCTAAAGAAAGAAAAATACAGACTCTTACCCAAATTGGACTTGACTCAAATAAAGAAGTGAAAATTATGCAATAAAAATCAAATGGACTCTAATTTGACTCTTTTGGACTACTCTATCCTTGGACTTAAAAATAGTGCGAAAATTGCACCAAAAATTATAGGAAAATAAAAAATCTTCAAATAGGCTCCAAATAGGCCAATCCATTGCTTCAGCTTCTCGCTCCCCATCATTCTCCCCTGGTTCGAGAAAACTCGTCCTTGAGTTTTGAAGTGTCGCAATATCCATACAAGTGGCAAGAGAATGATGACGTCATGCACTAATAAAGTTGCCATAGGGATATCCAAACCAATAAATCTTCTGAATAGTTGCAGTCTGCATAGAGTGTGTGCTTGAAGATCGGACCATATCATATCATAGTTGCACTGATCTTTGGTAACATCTGGCAGATCATTGGTAGCAGTCAATGATGGACTTATCTCAATACATCATCACATATCAAATAAAGTCCAGACTCGACGAACAGGTCTTGATCCCAAACTTCAACAAAAGTAGTCTTCACACATACACGCTCAGTAGTAGTTACCAACTCCAATGGCTTTTCATCAATCACAGTCTTCTCTGGAAGCGCTGGCTTGGCCGCAGGAGAAATATACTTGAGAAAACAAAGTTTACCTCTTAAATGCGGTGGCTGGATGAAGCACTGGTTTGAGTCGAAAGTAACATGTCGCTCTTCCAACCACTCTTTTCCCAAAGTAATGTAAGATCTCGAGGGATCAATAGTGCACCAAGCTCCATCAAAATAATTAACTGGTCTCTTTTGAGTTCTACCTAAAAATTTTAGGTGAAACTCTACAAAAGCTTGATCACCATCAACAATGATCTCACCAGTTTGCAACAAAATGTCAACAATAGCCTGAGAAATATAGTTGTTCTGATTCTCTTCATCGAGTATAATTTTTGTTGGCTTCTCATTTGGTAGAAGGGCGAGAAAACTAAAATTCATGTGGCACATGTAAGAGATTACCCAAATTGATGTGACATTGGATGGACGGTTGTAGGGCGTGGGCCGCTGAGTGACAAGAATTCATCGAGATGATCACCACGACGCAAACAACACGTGAATCGGAGCACAAATGAAGATTTGGTGCTAGCGGTGCGATAACAATGCTGGTGCACCGTCGGTACTGTAGCAACCCGGCTACTGTAGCAACTCAGGTCTGAACTTGGTCAACCTGGGTTTGACCGGTTCACATTAAAGTGGGGGGAGGCTACTCTTCTCCTCCCTCTTCTCCTCAAACCACGCACGGGAGAAGCCAGAGAGAGGGAGACAAGGGCAGCGGCGATGGGGCGGTTGCCGGCAAAGGCACCGGCGGTCAACGGTACTTGCGGCGGTGCCGGAGGGCAGGGCCGGCGGCGGAGGCTCCGGCGACGTCCCCTTCTTCCTTTCCTCCCCTTTTCTTCCTCGGTGCGGGGCGGACTGGAGGGGCAAGGTACAGCCGGGCGGGAGAGGGAGATGCGAGCAGGGGAGGGACGAAGGGGGCGGGCGGGGTGTTAACAGAGTAGAGGGGGCGCGGGGCTCGCGGAGGCGAGGAGGCCGGGCGGTCACGGGGCGGCCGGCCTGAGGCTCGCGGGGTTGAAGGGGCACGCGGGAGAGGGGCCACGTGCCCAATGGGCTGTGGCGTTGTGGCAGGTAGGCGGGAGAGGCGGGTGGCTCGCGGAGGACGCAGGGAGGGCCTGGGGATGGTTCACAGTGCGGGAGAGGGGGTCACAGAGGCAGGGCGGCGGTGGTTCACGGAAGCGGCGTGGCGGGGCGGGCTGGGAGGCGGACCAGGCACGTTGGGGCGAAGGGGGTTGGCGAAGCGGGCCGCATGCGCGGCTGTGGCGATGGCGCGCGTGAGACGGCAAGGCGGACGCGGTTGGCGTGGCGGGGCGCAAGGCGGACGCGGGAGACGGCAGGGAGGAGGCGTGGCTACTGGGCGAGGCAGGGCCGGATCCCGGCTCCGTGGAAGGAACCGAAGCCCGCTCTGATACCAATTTGATGCGGAATAACGAGGGAAAAGGGAGAAATATGGCCGGAGTCTCACCGGAGAGGAGGTAGAAGGTGGGGGATGAAGCCTTCTCGGCTGGCCTTCGCGGCAAGGCTTCGCGCCAACCCTTCGCGGGTTTCTTCTCCGTCGCAGAGGAAGGAGAACAGAACGCAGCAAGCAATTTTTCTCTTAATTCTGTTCTATTCTTCAAAAACGAAGGTTTACATGTATTTAAAGAGTTTGGGCAAGTCCCAATCCTAATGGACTTCTAATTAAAGACAGATTTCTATCCCTAACAAGACTTAACATAATAAACACCTAAAGAAAGAAAAATACAGACTCTTACCCAAATTGGACTTGACTCAAATAAAGAAGTGAAAATTACACAATAAAAATCAAATGGACTCTAATTTGACTCTTTTGGACTACTCTATCATTGGACTTAAAAATAGTGCGAAAATTGCACCAAAAATTACAGAAAAATAAAAAATCTTCAAATAGGCTCCAAATAGGCCAATCCATTGCTTCAGCTTCTCGCTCCCCATCAGTTGGGAACCATAGGCAGGCGACTCATAGGAAGGGGACTGGGAATAGAATGGGTATCCTGGCGAGCGGGTCGGATAAGCACTAGGGGCCGCTCTTCTAGGATGGCATCAACAGTGGCAGAGGGTTCCTAGGATTCTATGGAAGGACACGAGTACCACTCCTAAAACCTTCTACCCCCCCCCCCCTATTTTTCTGTCCTTACAACCCGAGATTCTTCATGCGTCATTGTGTTGACTTTTTCCTGGGACTTGGAGGAGGATGGGTTGTTGTTGTTTTGGTGGTTGGGGAGGGGATTCTGCACTATACCTAGGTCCCTTCTTGTATACCTAGACTTGGCAATGGCAACCTTGACGTTGTCCCAATTGACCCTACCCTGATCATTCATGTTGTATACCCAGTCACGAAAAGTGAAGCTATTGTGGATTTCATGACCGGCGGCCCTATGATACGGACAGTACTTTGAGGTGTCTGCCCTCGGATGCACACCCTCCTTTTGTGTGGGATGTTGGATGCTATCGCAAGACATGAGGGCAAAGAAAATGTCCCCGGGGGATTCAGGGAGAGCAGGGTAGTGAGATCTCTTGGGACCGGGACGGGTATAGCCGGAAGGTGGAGGAACAGTTGAATAGGGCCTGGAGGGATGTGATGGGAATTGCTGAGGATTGGAGGTGGGAGTGGAGGGTTTGTTAGGGGGTCTTAGTGGCTGACTGCAGGCACTAATGGACTCATTGACGGTCACCCCCTCCATGGTAGGTGCCGCGGGAGCCTTGCGTCCCTTAGGCTTACCTTCAAAGAATGGCGGGAGGGAGGAGTCCTTGATTTGGTTTTGAACTACCCTAGCTCGGTTGTATAGGTGTGCAAAGGAGGGAAACTCACTAAGCATCAATATGGATCTGAGCAAGGGGGTGATGTTGGTGACTATCATGCTGATTGCTTGGGACTCTGGGATGGGGAGGTCGCCCCTCGAAGCCATGGATCTCCAACGGTTGGCAAAGCTGACATAGTCTTCATCTGGCCTCATCTTTTTCACCACCAGGTCAGGAAGTGTGGGACTTGGGTGGCCATGTAGGAGAAATGTGAGATGAAGCGTTCGGAAACAATGTCAAAGTTAATAAGATCAGATGTAGGTAAGGAGGTGAACCACCTCAAAGCCTCCCCTTCTAACGATTGTTGGAAGAGGTGAACTATGAGGACCCGATCATATAGCCACTTATGGGAATCCATGAGAAAGCCAACGAGATGGAATTGGGGATCAGAGGTCTCGTCATACTTGCAGTATTTCGGGGCCTTGAAACCTGGGGGAAAGTAGGTGTTTGGGCACTTGCAGTAGTTTTGAAGGGAATGAGGCTTGGACAAGGAAAAAGACTCAGCCAAGAGTCTCCTAAAAAGACCCTCCATCTCCGACCTGGAGATGGACTCGGATTGAGTGGGGGGTGTGGTTTGGACATAGGGTGGATAGACACAAGGAGGAGTTGGAATGGGAGTTAGTGCAGGAGTGGTGGGAGGAAGAGGGGACATGGGAACACGGGATGGAGTAACGGGCCTCGGAGTGGGCCTGGATGAAGAGGCATTGAAAGGAGAAGGTGAAGAAGGAGAAGTCATTACCCGAACCGTATGCTTGGAAAGCATAGAAATGATGTCCTCGGCCGAATAGCAGGACATGAGTTTGGAGAATTCGGGGTCATCTTGGGTTTCTTGAGCATAGGTGGGATTGACCCTCAAACTTACCTCTTCATTATCACCTTGAGATGAAGAATGGATTGACTCTTATGGCTGAATGTTAGAGTTAACCATTCTGACAAATTCATCATTGACATTATCATCATATTCAAAAGCCAGATTATTAGTCAAACTGATAGAGTTCAACCAAGCATCCATTAGTGCACAACCTACTTATTTTAAGATGATTAGGGGGATTAACTACACTGTTATTAGGAGAAATATGGATTTCTACACAAACAATGTGGTCAAACAACGTCCCAACTTCTTTTAAATGTTAAAGTTGTGTGTTAATTTAACTTATGAAGGCAATTTTCTCACCTCTCACTCAAGTCCGGGTGAATAGGCTAGCTAATAGGGAGGGTAAAGGTCCTCCTACCCCGTACTGTGAGGGAATCCACAGAATTTAGGGACTTATGGATTTCTTCTTGAAGCCAATCTGATTTATCTAAGAGGGAATCCCCGAGTAAAAGATTGTCAATCAAGAAGGGGTTATCCTAAAATATGTGGGGAGGCTAGAACATAAGAGAAAATAGACCCACCTTGTGACTCAGGACCGTCAATGACCAAAGAGAAGGCAAGCAAAAACAAACAGAAAGAAAAATAAATAGAAACAAGCTTCTGTGAAGTAAACGATAAGACTGGCGACGTCCAGTTCTTCAGAAGAAAGTTGACGACAAGATTGATAGACGCTGACTAGATGTTGACGGCACAGAATGTTGACGCTATGATGCAATAGACAGTAGGAAAGGTGGACGTTTACCTGGGTAGACATCAATATCATTTGACGTCTACCTGTGTGCAGGCTTAGAACCGTAGCAGCAGCAGTTGTCCCACTGTGATCACTAAAGAAGAGCTGTGGATGTTCCGTTCCGCTACCGAATATGGACTTCAGATGTTCCCCGAACATTATGTGCTCCCTCAATGGCGATGTTGGCAGTGTGCGATGTCAGTTGACCCTTATCCTCATTTGTTGACTCCCTTTGACTGTGTTGACCAAGGGGAAAACATGGAAACTAGCAAAGAAAATGAATGGGATGTGATTGCCAAGGCCTTACTTGTGCCCAAGGAAGTGTTTGGATCGCGCCGGTGATGCAGCCTCGCGTAGCGGTTGATGGCGGGACTCCAACTTTCCCCTCTTCGGCCGGCCAAGAGAAGAAGCTCTGCGGTCTCATTTGAAGTGTTCCTGCAACAAAGAGAGCTCTATTAGACTTTAGGAAAGTGTAGTAAACATCCAGAAGTAAAGTGAAAAAACCCAAAAGGTGAGCCCCGTACCGGTTGCGGGCTTGAGAAGAGGGGTGGCCAAGTGTTATGACCACCCTTCTTCCCTCGTTTTTGGTTTGGAAAACCCCTTTTAGGTGTGTAGGGATGTGCACTACGTGTCTAGAGTGTGTGTGTGTGTGAAGTGAATAGCATGCAAAGCTAAGAGAGAAAGAAGGGAAAGAGAAAGAGAGGAGGGAGATGATCCCCATTTTCAGGCGTGGGTGGCTGCTTTGTGGGCTCCTCCAGCTCATGGTGAAGTCTCTTGGATGCTCCAAGGGTTGAGAGGAAGAGAGGAAGCAAAGGTGAAAGCTCTCAAGGGCTTAAAGTAGGTTTTCTCTCTCTTCTCTCAAGGCAACAAGGCTCTAGCTCATCCAGCATCTCCCCCCACACTTAGAAGGCTGAGGACCTTCATATACAGGCAGTGGGGGCGGAGCTAGGGAACCTACGATGCTCAAGTGTGAGGAAACACATTTGAACATGTGGCAATCCATGTAGAAAGGCTAGGCCAATGGGAGGGGGGCAAGTAGGACTTTTACTGGGTCAAGGGACTGCCAAGGTGGCCCATTTGCCCGTTGGGAACGGCCCATGCATTGCATGGGCGAGGGAAGGGCACAAGTGGGCTATATTCTAGGGTAGTTGCGCAGACCAAGTAAACCTAGATTGATGTCAAGCGATGCTACCGCCAACCCCATGCAGACATCAACCTCTGTGGGCGTCAACCGGAGTTGACATCAAGGGTATGTGATTTCAACCTAGAGTCAGCAGCAATCGATGTTGACGTTAACATGGGATCCTAGACTAGTCAACAAGGGGTCAAACAAGTCTTATTAGGCCATGAACCACACGGGGATTGGCCAAATCTCGCGTCTACACCCTTAAGCCGAGGTCCGTCGCCATTAAATAGTGGTTAAGACATTTTTACCCACAAATGGTTTGAAGGATGAAAGATGATGTCGACAAGCTCCACAAAGCCATGTTTATTAGAGTCATTTATCCAAATTGGGTGGCAAACATTGTATGAGTCATGAAAAAGGACATAAGAGTAAGGATCTGCATTGACTTTTTGGACCTTAACCGCGCGTGTCCTAAGGATGATTTCCCCTTGCCTCACATTGATGTGCTCATAGACAATATGGCTCGGTTTCCCTCTCCTTTATGATCTCAGGATATAACTGGATTAAGCTAGCTGAGAAGGACCAAGAGAAGACATCATTTACTATACCTTGGGGGACATATTGCTATGTTGTTATGCCATTTGGACTTAAAAACGCTGGAGCTACTTACCAAAGAGCGATGATGGCCATCTTTCATGACATGATTCACATTTATATTGAGGTGTATATGGATGACTTGGTGCTCAAATCTAAAACATTACCTGAGCATCTTGGAACTAAGGTTCTACAAAGATCAAGAGAGTTTGAACTAAAAATGAACCCCAAGAAGTGTGTGTTTGGTGTGTCATCAGGTAAATTCCTAGGGTTCATCGTGAGTAAGAGGGGTATCGAGATCGATCCCAATAAGGCAAAGGCAATAAGTGGGATACCTCCTCCCATGAATTTGAAAGAAGTTCGAGGATTAATCAAGAGGTTGCATTTTATTCGTCATTTTGTCTCCCAACATTCATAGAGGTGTAGACGCTTTTACAACCTTCCATTGGGATGAGAAGTGTCAAGCTGCCTTTGACAGATTAAAGGAGTATGTGGCTAATCCTCTTATCTTGAGGCCGCCGACTCCAGTCAAACCATTAATTCTCTATGTATCAATCCTAGAAGACTCTGTAGGAGTTGTCCTTGCATAAGTGGATGAAGAAGGTAAAAAGAGGGCCGCATACTACTTGTCTATGCTTCTCAACCCCTATGAGCAGAGGTACACATCAAAGGAGAAAACATGTGCCACTCTTGTCTTGATGGTGTAGAAATTGAAGCACTACTTTTTTGCTCACGAAGTCCACCTTATAGCCCATATGAATCCTATCAAGTTTCTCTTAGAAAAATCTATTCTCACTGATAGGCTAGCATGATGTCAAAGCTTTCTCTCTCAGTTCGACATCACCTACATTCAGTAGAAATCAAACAAAGGTTATGCCATAGCAGAGCATCTCGCTCATCACCATATCCCTTGATTTGATCATGTCCATTTGTAGTTTCCAAATAAAGAACTGATGTCCCTTAGCCAATCTAATCCTATGTGGACATTACATTTTCATGAAGCTTTGAATTCTCATGGTAAAGGTATCGGGATTTCTCTCCTATCACCTAAAGGGGTCACCATTCCACAGGCTTTTCAGCTAACATTCTCTGTCACCAACAATATAGATGAATATGAAGCTCTGTTGGCCAGACATGAGGCCAGACACTTCTATGGTGTTACCCATTTGCGGATGGTAGGTGATTGTCAACTGATCCTTCGCCAAGTGCTCACCAAATACCGCACACGTGATTCCATGCTCAAACCATACCAAGAACTTACCTTAGCATATGCCAAACTATTATCCATGCTCATTTTTGTCCATGTGCCTTGTCACCAAAATCTTCTAGCAAACGCTCTTGCCATTCTTGCCTCAACCCTCAATATTTCCTATCTTGGGGATTTTGATACTATTCACATTGAACGACATCATATCCCAGCTGTGCGAAATCTTGTTTTCATGTGGATCAAAGAGGAGATGCTGAAGAAGGCAGAGAGGAAGAACAAGAAGGAAATTATGTTATTAGAGTTAGAAGAAGAATTGGATGATTAGGAGAAACCATGGTTTTATAAGATAGCTTGGTATTGCAAAGATCAGTCGTACCTTGAGGAAGCCACAAATGAAGAGAAAAGAACAATAAGGAGAATTTCCCAGAAATATACTTTGGTTGGTAATGTGCTCTATAGGAGAGGTATCACCTAAGTCTTACTTAGATGCCTGGATGATGATGAAACTTGGAAAGTTGTTGGGGAAGCTCATTCAGGTGTGTGGTGGCCGTGTAAATAGCCCAATGCTTCCCAAGAAAATTCTTAGGCAAAGCTTTTACTGGTCTACTTTAGAGGTTGATTGTTGTAACTATGTCCGTCGGTGTGTCAAGTGCCAACTGCACGCCGAAAAAAACCATTCTTCATCCTCTACACTCCACCGTATATCCTCCCCGTGGCCTTTCGCTATGTGGGCCTTCGACATCATTGGTCCCCTTGGTGATTCGAACTCCCAAAATAATTCAAAATCATACATCCTCACTGCAACAGAGTACTTCACCAAATGGGCAGAAGCGGAAGCTTATGCAGAAGTCAAGGCGACAACTTTATGCAAATTCATTATGATGAACATCATCACCAGATTCGGTATCCCAAGTACCATCATCACCGACAATAGGCCACAATTTATTTCCCAAGAGCTTTAGGACCTCTCCAACAGGTACAAGATTACATTGCATCATTCATCTCCATGTTATCCACAAGGCAATGGCCAGGCAGAGCCCACAAATAAAACCTTAATCAAAATCATAAGGAAGACGTGTGAGGCTAATAAGTTCTTGGACTGGCTGGATAAGCTGGTGGACGCTCTATGGGCCTACTGCACTTCAATTCATACTCCTACAAGGCAAACACCATTCGCCCTTACTTATGGAATGGAGGTGGTAGTGCCATATGAGATTCTCATCCCCTCACTTAGAGTCGAGCTTGAAAAGGACTTGTCAATCGATGAGCGACGCGAGTCGCTCCTTGCACAACTGGAACTCTTAGAAGAGAAGCGTCTAGCTGCCGCAGAACATGATAAAACATATCAAAATAGACTCACCCATTTTTACCAAAAGAAAGTGATTGAGAGAAAGTTCTGAAAAAACCCGGTTGTCCTCGTTCAAAACTTCAACCATACTGGGAAGTGCCGTACGTAGTTAAAGAAGCACATCCAGGCAACGTGTATAGGCTAGACAACGCTGAGGGTGAGGAACTCTCCCACCCTTGGAATAGGCTTTACCTCAAAAAGTAGTACCCATAGATAGGAGTTTGGAATTACGTGGTACACGGAGCCTAAAACGAAAAATCATCATTTCTAATTCATTCCTTATTCTTGGTGAGTTAACCATAGGTGTTGACACTCACACATACTTACACGCCCACCTTAGGAACTAGAAGCATAGAATCTAAGGGAGATCAATGCTTAGCCAATAGTCTAGGACACCACTGTGGCTCATCCTTTCGGTCCACCATTTGGGATGGGAACTTGTGGGATTGAATCCGTCCCACGCATAATGGGTAGATGTCATGATCCAATAAGAAGAGAAAAGAGAAAACAAGACAAATCAAAATAAAAAGAGACAAAACAAGGCAAACCATAAGCAAAAAGCACGACAAGAGTGGCAAAGTCCCCACAGAGATTCAAATGAACTTGGTCATAAGTATGCTAATAAAAACCCCACAAGCCAAAGACTGAACCCCAATGAGTATAGGGTAGAGGAATGAGTGTCACCCTGGTCACCCAAACCATTGGCAGACCTCCAAAATATCACCTTCCCTTCCCTCTTATCAGTATGTCCCAGGGTCAAGGTAAGGCAACGATAAACTAAAGAGAACGTCGCCAAAAGCTACCTTGGGCGAAGGCACCACTTAAGCACGTCCAATCCATGTTCAACACATCTAAGAATCATTAATAAATCTTAAATGATGAGTGAGTAATTGAAAAGTCCAAGTACCATGTTTTCCCTTTTAGAGCAGATCCCCTTCGTTCTGCGTGTCTTTTTAAGGAGGGACCATATTTCCAAAATCTAAAAAAAATGAATATTTTCAAAAGCAAAATACATTAAATATCTCAAAATACCAAAAAATGAATATCTCAAAATATTAAAAAAATTGAATATCTCAAAATATAAAAGAATGAATATTTCAAAATACAAAAAAATAGAATATTTCAAAATTCATAAAAATTGAATACTTTCAAAATTCCAAAAAATAAAAATACTTTCAAAACCCAAAAAAAATTTAATATTCTAAAATTCAAGGCAATTCAAATATGTCAAAAAAGGCTACAAAAATTAATGAGTTGTTTCTCCTTTCATTTGCATGAATGCATTGCTTGCATGCCCATTATTTAATTTTCTGCTAGCATGAGTGTGTTTGCTTGTCGCAATTTTAATTCATATCATTTCCATATTTCATGTCTTGTTTGAATAAAGGCTCAGCCCCTTGACAAATCACGAAGTGTGACGCACTTAGTAAGCAAGTGGCTAGGTCAGAACAGTTAACTAATCTATTTGCTAAAGTGACTCTCAGGCACAGGCAAAGAAAGGCAACGGATTCCACTATATATCATCGCCACCAAAAGGGGCGTACCATATCATGTACATCATACAAAAGGGTTCCCCACTGGGTACACATCATCATAAGAAAGTAAAAAACTACAAGTCATATAATGGTGTCCAAGCTCTCGCCACCACTCTTGGCTAGTCAGTGGTGTCGACTGCTCTTGGCCTCGCCCGGGTCTGCTGTCGAGCGAGGAGGTAGAGGCCTCATGGAGGTGCTGGAGTCAGTCGACCACTGAGCACCGCGCCCCTCCTAGATGTTCCTTTGGTACTCAGAGGAACTCACTATGAAGCTGGGGGAGTACGCACTGGCCCGTCCCTCCCTCACAGCATGCTCCCTGCCGCACCGGTACCTATCCTCGGCCTTATGAAGCAGTTGCTCTGAGACGCCCATGCTTGTGTGTGTGTCTAGCACATACTGGGAGAGGCGCTCTGGCTCTTGCTCCCACTGGCTGCGCTCACGCTCCAGCTCGGCGTAGCTGAGCTCACGCTCCCTCCTTTCCATGGTCAATAGCACATGTAGCTCCGTGGCCTCGCGAGGAAGGTCGGCGTGGCACTACGAAGCCTGAATCCACAGCTCAGAAAACTGCTTCGTCAGCTCCGCTGTCACGTCTCGAGAATTACACAATGGATATTAATTCAGGTAATTCGAGTCGATATTCCGAGACGTGAACAGTCGGCAAATAAGCCTCTAGCAAGCAAGCACTAAATGTATATCAATGCAACATCATAATAGGGCCCAATAAGAACTCAAATGAAATTGTATTCAAAACTCATCTTAGTGTTTCAAAGGAGCTAATATAGGACTAAGACTCAATAAAATGAAAGGTACATAATACCTCACTTCCTACTACATTGTTCTAACACTCAAAGCTGACTAACTATAGATAGACTCAAATGTTGGGATGCTCATCACTCGGACGCATTCCCATCATCGACTCGCTCCTCTTCTTGTATTTCATAGTCACCTACAATGGTTAAAAGTAGTGAATGAATAAACTAGCCCAGTAGGATTTATATCTCAATGTGCGGGCAATGATATAAGTGATTAGCAAATTAGAACTAGGTAAGCATGATGATCAAGATATGCATGTATGAATAAAACTTATTAAACATGATACATGAACAAGCTAGATAGATTGAACGTGATAGAGCAAGATCTAGAATTGATATAACGAGCAAGATGTTATCACTAGTGTGGCATGTAACAAGTACGCAAGATATCACTATAAATTGCAATAATTGCAGGATGGCCATATCATGCAAGCAAGCAACCATGAGCACGATCATGTAACACTAATCAAGCAAAAAGACACTAATGTACACCAAGGAAATATCCACCTTGAAATACACACTAGAACACGCATATGTGGTTATTATATCTAGCATTCAACACGCAAGTACTCCCAGCACAGATGCAACGCCAGTAATCATTATACCCCATGGTCAACAGTATATTTATGGCTCTCCATCATTGAGTCTAGACTGGAGCCCTTGGACACTCTTCGTGCCCGATCAGCATCTTACTATTTTTAAATGTGGATACCCACAGTCATTAATGGCCAATAAGAGTTTCAAACTGTAAGCAAGTGTAATGTCATGTTCATGATGATGTTGAGAATAAGTAGCAGGTAATCTGAACATGATAACCATAGTCATGAGATAATTTTGACAGGATAATGGCGCAATTTAAGCTTTAGTTCACTCTTTACATTAATGGCTTAAGTTAAGATTATGAATCACTCTCACGAGAACAAGAGAAGAAAGGAAGTTCACGCTATCTCCAGGGAACTTCAATGGTACAACCAACTCGGTCTCCATGAGGGAATCCATGGAGTATGGAGAATTACGGAGGTCTTAGTGAAAATGTCGCTAGTTTGCTAGTACGGAATGACCGACAGAGACCTTCCAATCCCCCAAGAAAGGGTTGTGTATATGTGCAAGTGTGTAGTGAAGTACGTGTCTCAATCCACAATCCATCGGTTTCAAACTTGCGGAAAACAGTTAACATGATAACATGAGATGAAACTATGCATTTAACTAGACATGAGTTTTCCAATATTTTTAAGATAGTAATTAATCACTTTAACAAGATAGAACAATAAGATGATTCAATCAAGAGTTTCTAAGAGGAGATCATAGCATTAATGAACAAATAGGATAGTCTTCATATTGTTATGTCTTTATCATGGGTTACTAGCTTTTAGGTCTTTAGACAGACTATACAATGCATCTTAAGAACATATCACGCAAGACTGACACTAAACACCGTAAAAGCAAGTCTCGGGTACGCCTTTAATTCCGTGACGAACACAGTCATCACATTTCATAAAACAGTGTACAGTCAAAACATGAGGAACTTGTAAAGACTCAAATCATGACGGACTATACTGTCGCCTTCATGATCAAATCGCGACGGACCACCTTGGCGTGTTCATAATGCGATAGGAAGTGTGTTGCCAACATCCTTGAATCACGACGATTCGATTCGTTGCGTTCAAGAGATGATTTCAAATTAATAATATAAAAATAGGATGGAACCATGAGCAGGAAAACAATGTAATTCGCGACGTCCTCCTACGTCACGTTCATGCATGGCACTGAAAATCACACAGCGCACAGTTTAACACGTTAGAACAGTCACGTCATGGTCGAAATCACGACGCACCATGCAATCACATTTTAGATGAACACGGCGAACAAGTACGTCGCGTTCATGCATGCAAGAACGCGATGTCTTGTCCCGTCGCGTTTTGGGTTCTTGCCTGAAAACACAGAAAACAGACACACAATGCATGCAACGCTTATAACTCCTAATCTATGGCTCATGGGACAAAAGTGTAAACATGAAACGTGTTGGAAACATGGAGTAGAAGATAACTACGGTTTCGGTTTCATGAAAATTGACCTCAAGATATGTGAGAAATCAACATGAACATAAAAAGCCTTGAACTTGCGCGACTTTGGAAAAACGCTTAATACTCAGTGTAGACTCAATGAAAATTTGAGAAATCACATGCACATGAAAGTAGACTCGATGCTCTACACATTGGTATATGATTTATCAGTATTTGGCTAGAGATCACCTACCTTTTTGGTTGAAGAAGTCTCGTCCTCTAAAAAGCCCTCGCTCAGACTGCTTGGAGGAGAACTCTTAATACACTCGGTCTATTGACTAAAAATTAGGCAAACCAGTGCCATTAGGAACTAGACTCAAGCCTCTTTCCAAGGGTATAAGTGTTGCATGTATTGATTGAGGTTTGACTCACCTATGGTCAACTCCAAGATGCATTCCCTACACAGGTCGATGCAGATGTAGGAGGGAAGAAACCTTCGGTTTGGGGCGTTTTTACTCCTCCTATGGTGCTCAAGAAAAGCTACCTACGCCTCCAATGCTTTCTAAACTTGTCCCCAATGTTTTCTTAACAAGTATTTAAGCATCAAGGATTTTAGGAGTCCCATTGAAAGTAGGAAGGAAGGGTTGCGGTTTTGGTCTTTCACCTTCCATATTTTGATGATTTCTCACCCCAAAAGAGTGTGTGAGTTTTTAGGAAATCCCATACCATGGCTAGGCATGAATTTGGGTTGCCAAAAAAGGCTAATTGTCTTAGGATTTGCCTTAATTACCCCTTCCTATTTTCAGCTCAATTAGGGTTACGAATTTTTGGGTATTTTTCTTGCTTCATTTTATTCTTGAGCCAAATGTTGTCCATTGGCCCAATTCTGATAATGGGCCATCAATACATGATGTTGGAAGTCTCTCTAACATGTTTCTTTAATTTATGATCATGTTATATTTCAGTGTAAACAGTTTTCCAACTTTATTTCTTAATTTGGATACTTAGTCACATTGTGTCATACACTTGGCCAATAGGATTTTTTGTTCCACGAATTTCTTCGTGGAACATTTAAGAATAATCTTTGGGGTTGATTTATAATTTTTATGAAATTTTTCGATGTGTTATTTCACATATGATAATGGTATGTATGTTTTAAACATTCAAATATTATGGAAATTATTTATTCCAATTTATTTAAAATTTTAAATTACTAGATTTTTTAGGATGCTACATCCACCACCTCGGCCCCCACCAAAGTCACCTGGGGGATGCGCTTTAAAGCTTGGTAGTCTACAGACAAACCAGCACGTGTAAGTAATAAGTAGTTCACTTTCATATATATAATTGATAGACTTACTCGTGCAGTGAGCTCGCGCTCCGTGCCCTCCGCAGGCATTACGGCCACCTCCAACTACTCTCAGAGAGAGGTCACCTCGTGGTCCAGCACCCTGGCATTCCTAGAGGCACAAGCAGGGTCAGTGCGCTCCACAGTCGTCTGCTCAGCGTGTTGCACATGAAAAGATGGGTCAGCACATGCAAATGTAAGGAAGAGCTAAGGTAAATCATCTCAAACTTACCAGAGTCACCATGGCCTCGCGCGCCTTGGCCAACTGGGCCTCCGTACTCGCTAACTATGCACGGAGGGTTTCGATTAGGCCGTCACGAGCATCCTGCACATGCACACATTCGTTAGTCAAATCATATACATCATATCAAAACAAGCAAAGTCAAGAAGTGCATACCCTAGTCGGCCTCATGAAGTTGCGATCGCCGTACACCTCCTGGTATCACTGGAGGTACGTGTGGCTGTCCACAATGTCAGGATCCACCACGATACCTTCTCGCCGCTAGTTGGTGTACTGGTCGGGGAAGCGTAGGTGCCAATCTACCCTCTTCGCCTTCCCTCACGTCCTCCTACCAATACCTCACGGCTCCACCTCCTCCAGCCACACCTGGTGTAGCCCTAATGTCCTCATGGAAATGTTGAGCAACTACCCCTAAGAAATTTAAAGAATTTTATAAATTTCTATGAATATTATTTTTGCTATAACAAATCTTTAAATATATATTTTATACCAAATGTATCACAAAATTCTATACAGATAAAAATTCATAAACACTCAAAAGTTTCTAAGGCCACAGACTACTTCTATAGCATACTGAATCCGACTGATGTCTTTGACTGCAAAAACCGACTCCTTCAGAAACTCAGTCAAAAGTCATGAAAATCATCTAAGTCCACAACATTACATAACATTCGACTCATACAACCGAATGTTTCCTACTTTGTATTCGACTCATACAACCGAATATCTTTACTCTGCATTCGATTGATATCTTCGACTCATACAGCCGAATGTCTTTACTCTGCATTCGATTGATATCTTCGACTCATACAGCCGAATATCTTTACTCTGCATTCGATTGATATCTTCGACTCATACAGCCGAATGTCTTTACTCTGCATTCGATTGATAACTTCGACTCATACAACCGAATGTCTTTACTCTGCATTCGATTGATAACTTCGACTCATACAACTGAATACCATAGAACTCACTACATTGTATTCGACTGCTATAATCGAATTACCTTGTTGTTCCCTAAAGTCGAATCACTTGATTTTTTAGAGTCGAATCATTCTTATTTCCTCAGTCGAATCATCTGTTTCTATACATTCGACTACACTGTCAGAGGTACTTGTACTTTACCTTTTCACTGTCAGTTCTATATCTTCAAAGAGATATATATATATATATATATATTATCACATCTATCCTGATTCTGATATATCATGAGTTTAATTTGTTTATAAAAAGCTTGTTATATGAATTTCTTACTTAAGCTTCAAAAATATTTTTATTTAATATTTCTCTGACAGGATATGACTTGTCATTCTTAAAACATTCACCCTGTGCAAAACATGTTTCTGAAATGTCTTTTTGAAATCTTTTAGTCTTGATGCTCTTGCTTTACTTTATCATTCACAAGACACAAAGCATTTATGTAAATCTCAGACGCATGGCATCTGACCATCTCACCTACCACTGATAGACCCATGCATTACTTTTTTGTCTGTCTGCTTTATTTATTTATTGAAAAGCTTGTGGGATAATAGGTTCCATATCTTGTGCTGTACTCACTGACTCACCTACCACAAGGGTATGGAGATGTGTTTCTCCTTTGTCTTGTCCTTACAGCAGGCATTAATTGAGCATGTGTTTAGCATGTCTCTGTCTTAGCTGTGTTCTGCAAGAGCTTATCTTCTAGCTATGAACAAACTGAAGACCTTGGGAAGATGCAATTTTGAAGACCTACTGGACAAATTCTTCAAGATCCAAAGGATCCCAAAAATTCTCTTCAAACGGCCAAATTCCAAACGGTCACCAAGCTCCAACGGCTATCTTCTCAAACGGCTAGATTTTGAAGTCTATGAAAGGAGCTCAAGAGGAAAGGAAAGTAAATGCATGAAGAATTGAATACAAGCCTACATCTCTTGAGAAAAGCATCATTCAAGTCTTTCAAGGTCTTTCTCAAGCTTTCCTACTAGCCAATCTGAGAGCTTCTTTCTGTTAGAATTCTCTTTTGAGAAATTCTGTTGGGTGGCAACTGTAATTGTCATTATTCCTCAAGTCCACCCTTATTGCTTCAGATAGGATTCAGTTTTCATCTTCTGATCTTTTTATCCTTCTGAAGTCAGTGTGTGTTTGTGCTCAGACTTGAGGCAAACACACAAGTGTTTTAATCTCCACTTCTGTTTGTAATTTTTCTGCAGAAGTTAGGTTCTGCATTAGCCCCTCCTTTGAAGGGAAGGCCTTGTGAAAGGCAGTCTTTGTACCCCTATTTAGGGAAGACTTGGTTGGGAGCAAGTGGGTGTGTAATTCCGCTCAAGGGTGAGAGAAGGCCAAATTCTTGGAAGATTAGTGGAAATCTCAAGTGGTTGACTTGAGGACTGGATGTAGGACTTCCATGTGGGAAGGGCCGAACCAGGATAAAATCCTTGTTCATTTCTTTATGTGATTGTTTCCGTCAAGTACACACTTGAATCACCCACATCACACTAAATACTAACCTGTCTATTTAGTGCTGTGTTTTTCGGAAGAAAATTTTAAGATAAAAAGTCCTATTCACCCCCCCCCCCTCTAGGACTCTTTGTTTGCCATTTCGATCCAACAAGTGGTATCAGAGCGATGTCTTCTCAGAAGCTCACAACTATGAAGGCCAATCAGTCACAAGGCCACCCTTCTTTGATGGTGAAGATTATCAATATTGGAAGATGTGGATGAAATGCTTCATCAGAGGTACTGACTTCGACCTATGGCAGGTAATTGAACAAGGTGATTTTCAAGTCCTTGCAGAATCCTCTTCTGGTGCTCTTTCAATTGCAGACAAAAGAAATATGTCTTTAAATTTCAAAGCAAAAAATTATCTTTGATGTGCTTTATCGAAAAGAGAGTTTAATAGACTTTCAGCATGTAAAACAACAAAAGAAATGTGGGATAAATTACAAGTAACATATGAAGGCACAAATAGGGTTAAACAAACTAGAATAGACATACTTGTATCTCAATATGAACAATTTAAAATACTCCCAAATGAAAATATAACTCAAATGTACAATAGATTTTCAAATATAATTGTAGGATTAAGTGCTTTAGGGAAAGTCCTAACCAATGAAGAAACAGTAAGAAAAATCTTAAGATCTCTAACAAATGTATAGACTCCTAAAGTTACAGCCATAGAGGAAGCCCATGATTTAACATAATTATTTATTGATAAATTAATAGGATCCCTTATGGCTCATGAAATTAATATGGAAAGATTCTCTGAAAATTCTTCAAAAAAGAAAATATCAAATGTTTTGAAGATTGCAGACTCCTCCTCATCTGAAGATTCCACAGAAAAATCAGATGACAGTGATGATGTGGCAATGCTCTCAAGAAAGCTGTAGAGAATTCTGGCAAAGAAAAAGAAGTTTGGGTCGAAGAGGTTCTTCAAGAAGGAAAAGAATAAGGAACCTACTCTCTATGAATGCAATCAGCCAGGACACTACAAGTCTGAATGTCCCAGGCTCAAGAAGAAGGACCAAGTAGAAAATTCAAATAAGAAGAAGGGAAAAGAAAAGAAATTCAGAAAGATAAAAAAGAAGGCAATGGCAGCAACATGGGACAATGAAGAAGGAACCAGTTCAGAATCCTCCAGCTCGGAATCCGAAGAAGAAGAAGAGAAGGCAAATCTAGCCCTCATGGCAGGGCTAGAGCAAGTAAACTCAGAAACCTCCTTTACTTCAAGTTCTGAATCCGATTCTGATGGCCTTGAAGATGCCTTCAATGAACTTTATGATAAATATAAGACAGTAGTAAAACAAATAAAAGTAGTTAAGCTAAATCTACTGAACCAAGAAAAAGCTAACACCTTTCTTAAAAATGAAACAGAAAGATTAAACAGAAGTTTAAGTGAAACAAAAAGAACTAATGAATTACTATGTGAAGACTTAAAAAATAAAAACAGTAATGTCCTGGAAATTGAATCAAATATTAAGGAACTTAAAAATGAAGAAAAATTGCAAGAAGAAAACAATTATGTAAAAGCCACTATTCAAAAAATTTCCAACTGCAAAACCTCACTGTTTTTTAGAATCAAAGGAGCTAGGTCAGGAAAGAAGTATGGATTAGGATATACAACTCCACCAAACGAAGAAGAAATTATTAGACCACAAGTATATCCAACTCCTAAGTTTGTAGCAGAAAAAGAAATCAAAAATTCAAAATGGTTAAATCAGCAGGTCTACAAACAAAGACAGAAATTCAGCAACAATACGCATAAGAAAAATTCCTTTAATTTGTGTTGTACTCATTGTAACCAATTAGAACACAATGTCAGCACATGCACCACTAGATATTTTAGATGGTTTCCTAAAACTAACCATCAAGGACCCAAGAAAATTTGGGTACCAAAAGTTACATTGTAGCTTTGTTTGCAGGGTCGGCTGAGGGCATCCAAATGGTATTTGGATAGTGGATGCTCAAGACACATGACAGGAAATGGAAAGCTTTTCACAAGTTTTAGAGAAGAAACTGGTCAAGTAACTTATGGAGATAATGGAAAAGGAAAAGTGCTAGGATGTGGAACAATTAGTACTAAAGAAAAGAACATGATTGAAGATGTCATGTATGTAGAAGGTTTGAAGCACAATCTGATTAGTATTAGTCAATTATGTGATAAAGGGCATTTGGTAAGTTTTCAGAATGATAAGTGTATAATTCAGAAGGATAACAAGACAGTTTTTGAAGCACAAAGAATGAAGAATTTGTATACATTGCAACTAGCAGAATTAAAAGAAGTAAATTTATGCCTGGCTACTACCAAAAGTAATGAGTCTGATTTGTGGCATAGAAGACTTGGTCATGCTAGCACTTCAGTGATCAAGAAATTAATTAGGCATGATTTAGTTGAAGGTCTTCCCAAAATGAAGCTCAAGAAGTATGGAATATGCTCAGCCTGTGCAAAAGGATAGCAAACTAAGGCCTCTTTTTAGTCCAAAACAATTGTTACAACTTCCAAGCCTTTGGAGCTAATTCACATGGATTTGTTTGGATCAATGAGGACAGTCAGTCTTGGTGGAAAAATCTATGGTCATGTGTTAGTTGATGACTACTCATGATACCCTTGGGTATACTTTTTAGAAGCCAAATCTGAAGCTTTTCAAGCATTTCTGATGTTTAGCAGAATAGTTCAAAAGAATCAAAATTTCAGATTACCAGTATTAGATCTGATCATGGTGGTGAGTTCAAGAATGAAGATTTTCTGGAGTTCTGTGAAGAAAATGGAATTGAACACAACTTCTCAGCTCCAAGAACTCCTCAACAGAATGGAGTAGCAGAAAGAAAGAACAGAACACTGCTGGATATGGCAAGAACAATGCTAAATGAGTATAATTGCCAAAGTACTTCTGGGCAGAAGCAGTAAATACAGCATGCTACATAATTAACCGATGTATGATCAGACCCATTCTGAAGAAAACACCATATGAGCTGTACAAGGATAAAAAGCCCAATGTCAGCCATCTCAGACCTTTTGGATTAAGTGCTTCATCTTAAATAATGGTAAGGATAATTTAGGGAAATTAGATGCTAAAAGTGATGAAGGTTTTCTGTTCGGATATATTTTAAAACCTAGGGGCTATAAAGTGTTCAATAGAAAAACCCTAACCATAGAACAATCAGTTCATATATTATTTGATGAAACTAACCCTTCTATCAAAAGTATAGAAGAAGAAGAATGTGTTGATGATCTCTGTAGGAATCTTGAAAAGACTTCTCTTGAAGAAGAAAAGATGAAGAAGTGGAAGATCCTCCATTAGAAGATCTTCAACAACAAGAAGGGCTACCTAGAGAATTGAGGTACCACCGGGACCATCCTAGAGAAAACATAATAGGTGATCTCCAAGATAGGGTAAGAACAAGAGGTATGCAAATTCCTTATGATTTCTCTGCCTTAGATTCAAAAATTGAGCCTAAGACAATCAATGATGCACTGGGTGATGAATCTTGGATCCTTGCTATGCAAGAAGAACTTAATCAGTTCAAACGCAGTGAAGTTTGGACCCTTGTGCCTAGACCTACTGATCATTCAGTTATTGGAACCAGATGGGTTTTCAGAAATAAGATGGATGAATCAGGTGTAATAACTAGGAACAAAGCCAGACTTGTAGCTCAAGGATATTCCCAAGAGGAAGACATAGATTTTGATGAAACCTATGCTCCAGTAGCTAGATTAGAGGCAATTAGAATTTTATTAGCATATGCTTGCTCTCTTAACATTAATTTATTTTAAATGGATGTTAAAAGTGCTTTTTTAAATGGTTTTATTAAATAAGAAGTATATGTTGAGCAACCACCTGGTTTTGAAGATAGCAAGTATCCTGATCATGTTTTCCGTTTAAAGAAAGCACTGTATGGTCTAAAACAAGATCCAAGAGCTTGGTATGAAAGATTAAGTGCTTATCTTATATCACATGATTTTATAAGAGGTAAAAGTAGATAGCACCTTATTTATAAAGAAGTTTTCAGATGGAATCTTAATTGTGCAAATCTATGTTGATGACATTATCTTTGGATCTACAAATGAATCAGTCTACAAATTCTTTGAAAATTTGATGCAAAGCGAGTTTGAAATGAGCATGATTGGTGAGCTCAATTATTTTCTTGGATTTCAAATCAAGCAGACCAAGGAAGGAACTCACATTTGTCAAACTAAATACATTTCAGATTTACTCTCTAAATATGGTTTTGACAAATGTTAGCCCTTAGGAACACCCATGAGCTCAAGCATTAAGTTAGACAGTGATCCTCTTGGCAAAAAGGTAGATCAAAAGATCTATAGTGGAATGATAGGTTCACTGCTCTACCTCACTGCAAGTAGACCAGATATAATGCTCAGTTTTTGTCTCTGTGCAAGATTCCAAGCTGATCCAAAAGAATCTCATGTTCATGTAGTTAAAAGAATTTTTAGATATCTTATAAATACTAGTAATTTAGGCTTATGGTATCCCAGATGTTCAGATTTCGAGTTACTTGGTTATAGTGATGCTGACTATGCTGGATGCAAATTAGATAGAAAAAGCACCAGTGGTACTTGTCAAATTCTTGTAGGGTGCTTAATATCTTGGTCTTCCAGAAAGCAGAACTCAGTAGCTTTATCCACCACAGAAGCTGAATACATTGTAGCTGGCAGTTGCTGTACTCAACTCTTATGGATCAAGCATCAATTAGAAGACTATGGTCACCAGCGCCAGGAAATTCCAATGCTTTGTGACAACACAAGTGCAATAAATTTAACCAAAAATCCTATCCAGCACTCAAGAACAAAGCATATTGAGATTAGACATCACTTCATTAGGGACCATGTAAGTAATGGCAATATTTCACTTGAATTTGTTTCTACAGAAAATCAACTTGCAGATATTTTTACAAAACCTCTTCCTGAGGATAGATTTACATCAATTATAAGAGAAATAGGTATGTGTAATCCTGATTAACTTATGAAGGTTATGTTTGAATTAAGTGCTAAGACTTGTGTGAACTCACTGCAAAAACTCATCCTGAAAAATCTCTAAGTCCTACATTCGACTCATGAAGAACTGATGCATTCGATTCATGTTATAATGTTGCATTCGACTGATGCAGTCGAATACCTAATTCGATTCATTAAGAAATTGTGGAACGGTGCTTACTATTTAAAATTAGGTAACTGACACCTCATTAAGACGCGTCTCTTCATGACATAACGGTCAAATCATTCAATCGCGTCCGTTCATCCTAAAATCAAGCGCCAATTACTTTTCCCCTTTCTATATAAGCAAATACCTATCTTTCAACACACCCATTTGAAATCTGTCTTCGACTCTCTTGTCCTCATCTGCTCTTCGCGCCTTCACTGTTCCACGACGAAGGACACTCAGGAAGCTCGAAGAATTTTTTTTTGAAGAAAAAGGTAGGATCTTTCACCTCTCCTCTGTGATTCTTTCTCTCCTCTGTCGGTTTCCTGAGCGATTTCTCTTTCTTTTGTCTTGATGGCATCATCTAGGGCTCCTGAATTTGTCTAGTTGACCCCTGATCAGCTTCAACGCCTGGCCAAAATCCCAATCTATCCGGGAAAGGCTGTATAGTTTTCTCACCTTATTGGAAGTCTATCTTGGGTAGAAGAGACCCTCAGTGCCATGGGATGGACCAAGCTATGCCAGGTTTCTGAGCCGTCTGTCGAGTCTGCAATTAGAGCCTTTTATGCTTCCCTTCAAGTTTCATCCGAGAATGTTGTGATAGGCTATGTGAAAGGAACCAAGATTACCATTTCTGTGGAGCTATTAGTGAAAATGTTGGATTGTCCAAACTCTAGACACAAGCTCAGTGAGTTCGTTCCCCTTGAGAAGTAAAAATTAGGGATTATTGGAAATTTGGGGACCATCAGCAAGAGAGGACTTCAAGTTAATGAGTTATCTGCTGAGAAGCGGCTAATCCACTCAGTAATCACAAATATATAGTGACCCCGAGAGCAGGAACTCACTCATCCATTATTGCAAGAGATGGAAATCTCTTATTTTCAAGAGTTTTTCAGTTCATCTTTCGGGAGAGCTTTTGGTTGGAACAAAAGAGAAAATAGGCCTTTTCACTCTAAGAAGGAGCCATTACTCCTTGGTGGGCAAGAAGAAAAATTTGTGGTTTAAAGACACTGTGCTAGAATGTGAACATGAAGTCTTTCCTGAAGAACCTCTTATCTCCCTACCCACTCCAGTTGTTTCTGAAAGAATAGATGCTCCTGAGGTTCAAGCTAGATCTAAAGCTCAAGCTCAGATTCCTCATCAAGAAGATCAATTCCAAGATTTCTCCTCCCATCTTGTTCAGGACACTCCTGAAGATACCATCAATGAAGTTTTGAGAGATCTCAGAGTAAAAGGAGTAGCTTCTGAAGATGTGCCTGCTTCCACCTCCATGGAACATCAATTTGAAGAGAGAGAGACTCAATTCTCTCCAACTCAGTTTGAGACTCGGCCAAGGTCTCAGGGGGAGAGCAGTAATAGTATTAATACTATTTTGGATTTAGTGAGAAGCCAGCATGAGAACCTATCTGTTCTCCATATGCAAGTAGAGATATTGGATGTGAAGTTTGATAGCTTGTCTGATGAGGTCAAGCAGATAAAAGATCTTTTGCTTCAGTTAGTGTGCCAACATGGCACTTCTAGGCCATCAGGGCCTGCTTCCTCACAGCAGCAAGAAGAAGAAGCCCCTGCTCAGCATCAAGAAAACCAAGTAGAACCTCAAGTGCCAACACCTGAGGACCCTGTTATTAAGCAATCAGTTGTTGTAGAAGAAGGTCCAGAAATCCAGGTTGAGCAGCAACCTATGTCAGTTGAGTCCCAATAGCAGAAAGATGAGCAACCTACTGAGCAACAGGCTCAGTTAGCAGTAGTAGTTTTTGAACCTCCAGTTGAGTAGCAGCAAAAGCCCGAAATTGAAAAGCAGCCAGAAGAAGTGGCAGCAGCTGTAGAAGGTTCCAGCCTTGAGGATCAGTCAACCCAGAAGGAATCTTCAGCCAGGAGACCTCTTGAGCCCTCTCAAGATATTCAGTTCTTTAAGAGAAAGGTGAAGAGAAGACTAGTCAAGAATGGTGCACCTGTCCTCCCTTCTCCTTCTTCTAGGGCTAGTTCTCCACCAATTATTCCTCCTTCTAAGGTCACTCCAGCAGCAACCCAAACCAATGCACCCTTGGCATCAACCCCTCTATAGCCTTCACACTCCTCCTCTTCTCCTCCTCCTGCAGGCATTTCATTAGATGCAAAATTTTCCATCTACCCCATGAAATTCCAAGCCAAACCGCTTAAAGAGTTCACCATGAACCTTTCCACTCAACCCCCACACTACTATTCCTCTCTTCCCACTGCCTCCAAGTCTGACTCCAAGAAAACTCTACCTCATTTAGTTGAGATACTTCCTAGTATCCAACTGTCAGCTTCCGGTGGACCCAAATTGGGAGACAAACCCTCCTTACTGCTTCCTCCATTCTGGTATGCCTTTTTCCACCACTCTGAACTCAACATGAATTTGTTCAGAGAATATCTTGCAATAAGAGCATTTCTTGAAGTCCATGGATTACCAGGTTTCACTTTTGAACATTGGCTTCCTGTTTTTATAAAAACCTCCCAACTTTCCATTTCAGATCTTCAACTCATCTCTCAGAAGAGCCATTGCCTCACACCCCAAGAATTTGTTGATCTTTATCCTGACGAGGCAACCAGGTTTCAAGAAAACCAATCTAGGACCCACTTCTTGACAGTCGGACATCATCTTTCCCTATGGTTCCATGCTTTATTTGCAGAACATCTCAGGGCATCTCAGGCCAAGTACCTTGCAATGAGAACTTTCAACTATGAAAGGTTCAAACTGGGATTGCATGATGTATCCAAAGGGCAGTATGAGAATCTGCTAAGAGGGCAAAGAGAAATTGTTACTTCTATGTCAGTGGCTATGCCATCAGGTCTTCACCCTCCCCTCGTAGGAGCCGTTTCCTACAGAGGAGCCTTTGCTGAAGCAATCTTCAATAGATTCATCCGGATTTCCACCAGATTCAAGATCAAGTACAAATCCAAGCTAAGCTTCCAAAGGTTCATCTTTCTCCAGTTATCCAAGAACTCTCATCATCTTCTAGACATTCAGTTATGTTTTGCTGAATCTAAAAGATTCACCCCTGAGTAATGGCAAGCAGTTTATCCATCCTATCACTCCCAATGTCTGAAGATGAAACTTTCCCTCAATGATTTCCACTCTAAGAGTCTCATGGATTTTTGCAAGAACATTGGTTATAGATGGGCTCAAAGGTACCTTGTCTACTATCAAGCTAAGGATACAGCTATCACCAATGGTCTCTACTGGAATATCACCCTCAATGAATTCCTCCATCTGGCAGCCACCAAACAGTTTGTTCCCCTCAAAGTGCGATTCGACTTAGACAAATTTCATCACAGAGTTGCTTGGTTCAGGAGGTGCCACATCAAGTCTATCAAGAAATTACCCTCCACGAATCCAACTTACAATGTTGATGGTGAACTATTTGACAACTCTTTTGTCAAAAATGAGCAAAAGCTCTGGGAACTCCTCCAACCTTTCTTAGCAAAAATCCTTGCTTCTCTGTATTTACCCCGTTCAGCTAGAGTCTGAACTTTGTTTGCCTTAAAACTTTGTATTTCTGAACTATTTATATAGATGTAATTTCTTCCTACTTTTGTGTTCTTCTGAGTTTTATCCTTTATGTTAATGTCACAAAGGGGGAGAAAAGGTATAAAAGAAAGAATAGTTTGCCTACTATCTATTTAAAGAAAGATTTTTTTTGTCATTAACAAAAAGGGGAGAATTGTTGAGCAACTACCCCTAAGAAATTTAAAGAATTTTATAAATTTCTATGAATATTATTTTTGCTATGACAAATCTTTAAATATATGTTTTATACCAAATGTATCACAAAATTCTATACAGATAAAAATTCATAAACACTCAAAAGTTTCCAAGGCCACAGACTACTTCTATAGCCTACTGAATCCGACTGATGTCTTTGACTGCAAAAACTGACTCCTTCAGAAACTCAGTCAAGAGTCTTGAAAATCTTCTAAGTCCACAACATTACATAACATTCGACTCATATAGCTGAATGTTTCCTACTCTGTATTCGACTCATACAACCGAATGTCTTTACTATGCATTCGATTGATATCTTCGACTCATACAGCCGAATGTCTTTACTCTGCATTCGATTGATATCTTTGACTCATACAGCCGAATGTCTTTACTCTGCATTCGATTGATATCTTCGACTCATACAGCCGAATGTCTTTACTCTGCATTCGATTGATAACTTTGACTCATACAGCCGAATGTCTTTACTCTGCATTCGATTGATAACTTCGACTCATACAACTGAATACCTTAGAACACACTACACTGTATTCGATTGCTATAATCGAATTACCTTCTGGACCACTAGGTAATACCAATATCGGAGCGGAAGTATGCTTAGCCTTCAATAACTGGAAGCTACGCTCACATGTCTCGGACCACACAAACTTCTCATCTTTCCTGGTCAGCTGAGTCAATGGGGCGGCGATGGACTAAAATCCCTGAATGAATCGCCGATAGTAACCAGCCAAACCAAGAAAACTACGAATCTCCGAAGGGGTCTTCGGGTCTCCCAATCCATAACTGCCTGGACCTTTGCTGGATCAACTGCTACACCAGCACTGGAGATCACATGCTCGAGGAAATGAACCTCGCGCAACCAGAAATCACACTTGCTGAACTTTGCGTACAACTTGTGCTCACGGAGAACCTCTAATACTACTCTCAAATCCTGACGGTGTGTGGCCTCATCCGGAGAGTAGACCAGCACATCATCAATAAACACTACAACAAAGCTATGTAAATACAACCTACAAACCTTGTTCATGAGATCCATGAACGCTGCAGGGGCGTTGGTCAATCCGAAAGGAAGAACCAAAAACTCATAATGTCCATAACGGGATCTAAATGCCGTCATGGACACATCCTCACTCCGATTCCTCAACTGATGATAACCAGATCGTAAATCGATCTTAGAAAAGACTGATGCATTTTGCAGTTGATCAAATAAATCATCAATACGAGGTAAGGGATACCTGTTCTTCACTGTCACTTGGTTTAGCTTCCTGTAATCGATGCATAACCTAAGTGATCCATCCTTCTTCTTTACAAATAAGACAGGTGCGCACCAAGGGGAAACACTAGGGCGATTAAATCCCTTATCTAGCAACTCTTGCAACTGCTTCCTTAACTCGGCTAACTCCGCAGGTGCCATCCGATATGGAGCCTTCGAGATAGGTGAGGTGCCCGAAAGCAACTCTATGGTGAACTCTATCTCTCTATCCGGTGGCAATCTAGACAAATCATCGGGAAAGACGTCTGGAAAATCTTGCACTACCTCGATCTCTGCAAGAGTAGGTGACTCATCAGCCTCGGGTACTAACACTACGCTGGAACGAAAAGCGTCACAACCCTTGTTTACCACGCGCATCGCCTTCATGGCAGAGATGACTAACTTTCCCACCAAGTTCCTTAGCAAGGGATGAGAGAACTGTTCTCACCAGGAAATTCGGAAAACAATCCTCTTCCCACGACAATCTACTAACGCATAGTGCTCCTCTAGCCAATCCAGACCAAGAATAGCATCAAAGTCCTTCATCTTTAGCAAGAAGAAACACCCTTCTAGGACTCTATCCTCAATGCACACAGGTAACGACGAAATACACTTCCCAATCGATACCGTACCCGCAGGTGTGTGTACAGACAACGGGACTTCTAAATCGTCAGACTCTACGCCTGACTCTAGAGCTAACTGCCTAGTGAAACGCTCGGAGATGAACGAGTGAGTGGCACCCGTATCAAACAAAACCCGAGCGTGCACACCTAGTATTAGAAGCGTATCTTCGGTGACATGCTCCGCCTGCTCGGCATCCTCTCGTGCTAGGGAAAACACTCGAGCTGGGGCTCGAGGCCTTCCTGGTCTTCCTGTAGCTGGCACTGCTGCTGCTACCACTGCTGGGGCTGGCGCTCCACGCTGGACTCCCTGCTGAAGTCTCGGACAATCCTTGATCTTGTGGTCGCTGCTTCAGCACTTCAAGCACTTTCCCGCTACCATCCAACACTCCATACCACCATGTGTCTTCCCGCAATGGGGACACTACTTCTTCACACCAGGGGAACGTTGAGAAGGTACCTGTGCACTGCTGGTTGTTACTGGATGCTGCGGTGCCTGGTACATTGCTTTCTTCTTGTCCTTCCGTTGGAACGTAGCTGCAGGCCTCTTCTGCGAAGCCTTCTTCTCCTCGAGATACTGCTCCATTTCACCCTCCTGCCTACAAACAGCGCTAAGGGCCTCGTCCAAGGTACGATGGTCAAACACCCCTAGCCTCGTCCTCAGTGATGGCTTTAGGCCCATCACGAACTTCTTTGCTTTTATGCGCTCATCTGTCACGATATGAGGTGCATACTTAGATAATTCTACGAACCTGGCCTCATACTCGAGCACAGTCATAGAGCCCTGGGTCATGGAAAGGAACTCCTGCTCCATCCTGTCCTGGATATGCTCGGGGACGAATTTGGCCTGAAAGAGCCTCACGAACTCGTCCCAAGCCACGTCAATAGCTCCATCCTCGAATCGGGTACGCAGTAAGGAAGCCCACCACACATCAGCTCTCTCCTGTAACACAATCTTCATAAGCACCACACTAAATAATTCTAACATAACAGGATATACAACATAGAAAACTAACACATACCTGTAGCATATAGGTGGCTAAAGTAACCTTATCCTCGTCCGCACACCTAAAAGCCTGGAAGATCTTCTCGATCTCCCTCATCCAATTTTCAGCTAGCAATGGGTCGCTCTCCCCCTTAAAGAGGGTGGCAACATCCTCTTGAATCTTTCCATGATGGAAGGTCCACCATGGTCCTGAGCTGGAATTTGAGCCTACTACAACAAACAATAAGCAACGCATATTCAACACAATGACATGCCATTAAATAAAGCAGACTACTCTTTGTTTCATTATTCTAACCTGAGCCTCCAACAGGGCCTGGAGTGCAGCCTGGTTGTGGGCCTGCATCTGCATGGCCTGCACTAGACCCTACATGAACACTCCATAATCCACTGGCGGCGGTGGGGGAAGTACAGGACCCTGAGGTGTCGGGACCTGCTGTTCAGCCTGCTCCTCACGCCTCTGCTCGCCCTCACGAGCAGGAGCACCGCCACGTCTACCATGCGAAGCCATAGCTGCAATAAATTTCAGCCACTATTAGAGCTATGTTAATTTACTCCAAACCATTTTCTTATCTATTTTCCATTCATTATTAAACAATTCTACACATGTGGACAATTCTATAAAGATTTAGCATGTAATGAGGATGATGACTTATGTATATTTATGTACTATCTCAATCGATCGCTCTGATACCAATCTCTGCGACAACCCTCCTTATACCGGTACAATTATACCAATCCACGTCGGTATAGTGAGTCTCATCACAGTGGGACATTTACCCAAACACTAACACACATGATTGAGATGTACACAAATATAAATACAGAGTAGCGGAAGAAAAGAACTACTATATTTCATTTCATCATCCACATTAAATATGCATGATTCATATAACAATTTAAAGATCTAAAGTCCACATAATAAAATGCTAATTCCAAAATACATAGCTTGCCCACAATTTCATAATGTTTCAATTACAATGCCTCAATTACATACTATGAAAGCAAGTACAATTATGGTGACTCCACAAAGCTACTCTCCTCGTTCGGAGTCGCTCTCCGCGGTCTCCTCCAAAGGAGTGGGGTCACCTGCTAAACCTGTATGTCGAAGCAAGGAATGAGTCTAATAGACTCAGCAAGTAAACTCCATACACGTCACACATGCATATATCACAAGTACGTTCTACTTTCAAATTCATTAAATCAAACATATAACATGGTTGAGACAATAAAATAATAAACCTATCATGGTATTTCTACAACTTCACAACACATGATACATGATTCATGCCATCTCAAAACAAAATACCTATCACATGCTTTCTACTCATCCCTTCACATGAGAGCTAACATTTTACATTTAAGCTAACAGGGTAGCCTTCTAAGCATGGAATCTCACACACATCTAAAAGAAGAACTCCTAACATGGTTTCTACACATTCTTGTACATGTAAGACATCATTATAAACATATCAATGTTGCTGTTTTGACATGAACTTAATAATTTCATAACATGAATTACAAATTTTCACTCTAACACACTTATATCACATGGTTACACATTTACACATTCACATGGTCCACTTTTACACATTACACACATATACATGTTCACACTACACAATTTACACATATTCACATTTACATTTCACATTAAATGCCGTGACACATAGTCCAAACCACCATTAGAAGGACACATCACATACACATAACACATAGACGCCACCTAGGCAACACGGTGACGACTCTTGGACTGTGCAGACCGGTAGAAGAACTCTCCACCCTAACCAGTGGTACTTGTCCACCTCCAGGATTTCATCCTAATGCCCATAGGATTTACACATTGAACCTTCCCATTGGGACTTTTCCATGGTACGGTTCCACAGCCCTCTATGGAAGCAGTGTCACACACGACCCATTTTACACATTTCGGTTTTTAACACACATATATTACACAATATGACACATCACTTATAGTTTTATCATTAACACATGGTTCAGTTTTCCTAAATCATGGTACTACTGTTGACATGGTTCAAACACTTCAAAATTTACACTAATCAGGTTGGGAACACCTAATCAAACCCTAATTATGTTAAGCATGCATAAACCATTCAATTTCACATGGAAATTTCACAACATAACCTACTGTTACCAAAATTTCATGAAAATTTAAGCACGCACTGTTTGCAGGTCTCAAACCACACATGCAAATTTTCACATTTTTCTGAATTACATATAATTTACAGAAAATGAAATACTCATTCACATGCCGCAATCAATTCAATTATCATGGAAGCACAACATAATTATTGGTTTTGACAGTTCTCAGACCTGTATCCAACATGAACGTTATCACAAAAATTTTATCCGAATTTATTGCACATTACAAAATTTACTGGAAATTTTTGACTAACCAACACATGCCTCTATTTTCAATGCGGAAATTTCAACAATTATCATGGTCATGGAAAAATTCTTGGATTTTCGGAACAGGGACTGACACACATATACATCACCTAAAAATTTGGGGGCAATCGAAATTTCACATGGACTACGTAAACAAAGGTCTACATGTTCAAGACCTTATCTAACATGCATTTCAAATAAATGTAATAATTCACATCATTTACCAAAATTCATCAACCATTCACAACACATTCTATTAACTACATTACGTATCATGTAGAATTTATACTATAGTCTCATGCGCAAAACCTAGAAAATTAGGTATATAAGGCAGAACAGTTTCCTGTTTTGTTCTGAAGAACTTAACGGCAACGTCTGGCCGATTAGAGGTGTTAACGGCAGCATCGTCTGCCGCCAACTGAGGATCTTGACGGCAAGGGATCTTGCCGTCAAGCTCCTGTCTGTGCAAAAACACAGACCAAGCTCTGAAGAATGGGTGAATGTGAGGATCCAGGACACAAGGAAAATCTCATAAAATCCTTAAAACCTACTGGACACATGGGGATGGGTTACTTGCCTTTTACAAACTCTCCAAAGGGATCAAATCTGCTGTTGAAGCTCTCCTTGGGCAGTGCCAAGAAGTCTCCTCCACAGCCTTCCCTCGGATTCTAGGTCGAAGTAGCTGCCAATCCAAGGTTGGGGAAGCCTTCTCCTTCATCCAAACTCCCTTCCAAATGCAGTAGATTGCTGGAGGAAGCTTTGAATTGCCGGATCTGAGCTCCCAAAGTTCAGTTCTTCTCCAGTTCAGCTAAGGTTTCCTTCTCCCTTTGCAACGAGCTAAGAGAGAGTCTTTCAGGTTGCAAGGAGAGGAAAGTTTATAGGAAAAGGGCTTGGGATATCCCGTAGGGCCTGATGGGAGAGCTGAGAGCCGTTGGGGGCATCTCCCCAATCAGCGAGCTAGCTTGCCCCGAAATTTCGGGTTCTGCTGTGCTCAGAAAATCAGAGAAGTAGACGTCCACATAGATGGCCGTCTACTTTAGTGTTGGCGTCCATCGACATGGACGTTGACTCATCATGGACGTCCATCCATGTTGACACCAATTTGCTCTTCGGCCAGAGCTTAAAAACATGCAGAAAACCATGCTTACACTATACACTTACATGCCATATATGTAATATGATGCACACTCTACTACAACATGTAATCAAGCGGTATTTACAACTAATATACGCATGCATACTTAAGTATACCAATATAACATCGTACATAACTATCCACATACGTATACATGATATATATATACAACATGACTCAACACACAATAAGATAAAATTACAACTAATTTGAGGGCCTTACAGTAAGAGATAGCACAATAGCATGGATCAAGATAGCACAAATTTTCAATATAGCACAGAGAGCAGCATGGCCATAGCACAATGTTTCACAATAGCACAACGAGTCGAGTATAGCATAGCATTTTGATTGTCAATTAGATACTCAAGATAGATAGCACTTGAGTGTAATGCCAAACACTTTGGTCAATTGACTGCCACGGGCACTAGCATTTTTGGGTGCATGTAATACCTCAAAGTATAAAATGATAAATAAGTGAGAAACAGTCGGGAAAACATAATGTAGTTTTTGAGCAGATGAAGAGATTAAGCAAATTCGGATCTATCTAAACCCTGACTGAAAATGTGCTAAAGGATGCTATTACTGGTAAAGGATATTGCTAATGATCAATAATAATGGCATTGTTAAAGGATGCTTCTAAAGGTAGGCATATTGGTAAAGAAAGAGGATAAGGATATGGATATATATGTGTTCACACTAAACCCATAATAAATTAAGAAGATAAATTATAAACTTAACTAGGAAGGGCATATCTACAATTATAAAAATATGGGGTTTTCATGCAAATGATAATTTTTCTGGGGACCCTGATGAAATTTCTATAGACCGCATGAGACAATCAGAATCCCGGTCAGAGGTCATTTGAAGCTAGAATGGCCAAATTAAGGGTGTGGAATGGGTATATCTCTAGTTTATGCAGGGGTTAATTGAAATTATGCAGGAAACCCCTAGATGAGACACTTTTCCCTCATCCTCATCTCCTTGGACACTTGTCCCTCATCCTCATTTCTGAGGACACATGTCCCCATCTTGGGGAAGATGGCCCTGGATGATGACACCTCAAGGGTGAGGTGTCATCATCTCCCTCTTTCCCCTCTCTCTCCCTCCTCCTATAAATACCCCACTCCTCGTCCATTCCATCCATCTCCTCCAAGCCTCCACGTACGGTCAAGTAGAAGAGAAAAGAGAAGAGAAGAGAAGGAGTGCTCGTAGTGCTCATCCTAAAGTTCTGCAGATAGGTAGGTTCTTTTAAGTTAGTTCTAAGTCCCTGTTGAGTGGAAGTGATACTTGTTGTGTTCTTCTAATCCCTCGTTATGTCAAAACGCCGTCGGTTCATTTTCTCAGAATCTCCCGTTACGCCGAAGTACTACCGGTTCGATTTCTCGAAATCTCTCGCGACGTCGAAATACTGCTAATTCATCTTCTCAAAATCCCTCTTTATGTTGGTTTGTTCACTAAAAACCCTTCTCTATGACGGGACTTTACCAGTATGTTTTCTCGAAGCCCTTCATTATATCGGAACTCTGTCGGTTTGTTTTCTCAGAATTCACATACTTGCCGGAATGTCATCCGTTTAATTTCTCAAGATCCCTCTCTATGCCAGAATGCTGTCCATTTGATTTCTCAAGATCCCTCTCTATGCCGGAATGCTGTCAATTTGATTTCTCAAGATCCCTCTCTATGCCAGAATGTTGTCCGTCTGATTTCTCAAGATCCCTCTCTATGCCGAAATACTGCCGATTTAGTTTTTCATCTGGATTGCCGCTAGTTTATTTCTCATAATTCCACCTTATACTGAAATATATTACTAAACTATTTCTCATTTTTCTGCGGACTCTGAGTTGTCAGCTTGCTACAATGAAATCGTGAACTCAAAAGTGGAATTTATGCCAGTTAGGGGGCTATGGTCTAGTCCCAGGAAAATCCGAATACTCTTAGTGTCCAGTGGTACCATATGGAGAGTAATGGCCTAGTGCTTGGCATACACCATAAGTGAAGTGTTTATAGTATCTGGCTGACAATTCAAAATTCGTGAAAAGTGACTGTTATGGAAGTGTTTAGTGGTAAACTTGGATTTCATCTCACAAAAGTAGTGATCATGTTCTTTATTCAATTTACGTGTTTATGTGTTTTACACTTTGAGATCTGAAATTAGTAGCGTTAATTCTTTTATACTGTGATACGTGAACTCTTGTGTTATTCTAAATCCTCATTTTCTCGTTATGCTATTTTAAATCTTCCTCTTGTCTTGCATACTTCTAGTGATTGAAATTAACTTAAAAGAATGTACTAGGCAAGTTTTGCTCATCCCTATCTTTTCAACATTTACCAGGTGACAATCAAGTTTGATCATAGTGGGCAGGGTTGTGCGCCGAGAGACCCCCTTCTTATTGTAATAAAGTTTAGATAGTCATATCATGTTTAGTACATCTTAAATGTCCTAATGAGTTTTGTTTAATGAGTTTTTCATGTATCTCGAGACTCTCAGGCATTATGTCAACTTATATATTGTAATAAATGTTTCGTTAGTTATCGCTTTTATCTATTACGTCTTGATATTTTCGCTGCTATTAGGACATGACAGCGCACCTCCCAGGACAAGACTGGGCCCTTTATATTGCCAAGCATTAGTCATATTTTTTATCTTTAGACAATAAGTCAAATGGTCAATATAGAGTACCAAGAAATAGATGAGAGTACTTGATGAATAGACGAGAAAGTAGAGAGAATGTGAAAAGATGAGCGAGTAGAGTAGAGATGAGAACTATAGATCATTGCACATAAAGCGACGGTTAAACAGACGATAGTAACAATTGCTCAACACACATGATTGGTGTTGGTAGTCAGGTAGAATTCACTAACATTATACTGGCCATGTTATGAACAAGTCCAGAGGTCCGACGTGATCTCAAGGTAAGAGAGAACTTCTAAAGCCGTTTGGATCATGCTGATCCCTAACAGTGTTATAGGTGTTAGGTTACAACCAGCTCGGTCTCCATCAGGGAATCCATAGACTACAGAGTCTTACAGAGGTCTTAGTAAAAGGTCCCTAGTCCGCTAGAATGGAATGTCCGACAGAGAGGTTCCAACTTGTCAAGAGAGTAGTGTGGAAAGGAAACGAGTTGCTCGACATTCTTGTGAAATTCTAGATCATTGGAGCGGTGGTATCTGTATTCCAAAACAATGTGAGAAACAAAGACAATGACATTATTATCATGGGTTAATAATACACAATTATTGAAGTAAATTACCAGATATATTATTCATGTATTTTCTGCATGGTCTCATGGCAAAGGTAAGTGTTTGGTGTGTGCATGTGAATGAAATTATGAGAACATATGATGGTTGTGCACATTGACTTTTAATTAAAGAAACATGTTAAATATATTAATAGTCCATTAGCATGGTTGTTTACTGTTCGTTACACAACAGTACAGAACATAATCATGATTACAAAGTCCAAATAATCAGATTTAATAGAACTTAAAAGTTATTGGAAACACAGTAGAATCGTGACGCGTCTAATGGTCGCGTTTAACAAGATCGATTTTGGACAGAAACACGACGACTTTGACTGGTGCGTTTAGGGTAACTAGACTAAGCGAATCGATTGGTGACTAAGAAACACGACGTGTAGGTTTGATGTGTTCATGGTAATCGATACAGAATCGCGACGGCAAGGTTCGACACGTTCATGCAAAAACCCTAATTTTTTAAATAACACAAATCCTCAAAAGTGGGAAACAACTTAATAACGTGACGACCGGGGAGGTCGCGGTTCAGACATGAACTAACAAGAAGAGGGCATACAATTTGATGCAATGGTCTTTGTCAGAAGTGAACTAAAATGTGACTACATGGGTGGTCGCTTTTAAGGTAATTGCGACGATCTCATCTGTCACGATACCAGCTGAAGAAACGTGACATATGTGTCAGTCACGATTCAACATTCAAACCGAGAACAGGAAAACATGTAGTGATCTTACATGCATGGCTTATAACTCAAAATCTAGTGCTTGTGGGACAAAGTGGTGAACATGAAACTTGTAGGGGATGATGACTAGAAGAGAACTATGTCTTTGGACCATATCAATTTGGTCTCGGTAGGCATGTATAATAGGATGAACACAGATAGCCCTAGACATGCATGATGATGGGAAAATGCTTATATCTCATAGCATGCTTGATGGGAATTAGACAAATCAAGTGCAAAGCAAAGTAGACATGATGTTCTATATGATGGTATGAGTTCTGTTCATCTTTAGCACGAAAATACCTACCTTTGAGTGGATCTAAAATAGGTCTATGCACAGGTTGTAGCATACCAAGGTTGACGAAGAAGCTCGGGTTCCCAGCCATTCTCCTCTCCTTCTGGTTCCCTAACTTGCCTCCACACGACCCCAACACGATGCTGACTGAACCATCCCCACTAGTCTTATGAAGATTATTTATATGTTTAGGGTTTATTTCAAGTCCTAATGCAACTAGGAAGGGTGGGTTGCGGCTCTAATTTGACTCCTTCGATGTTTTGGAGATTCTACTCCCAATTGGTGTAGCAATTCTATTAGGTAAGCTCTAAGCAAGGCTGGTCACAAATTGGGTTGCTATACATGGCTAATTGCATTTGTTTTAACCCTAATTTGCCCTTTCCTATTTTCTACACATTTTTGTTACGAATTTAGGCGTATTTTCTCTTAGTCCATAATCCAAGCTCCTAATTTGGCCCAATAACTTTTATGTGAGCTATTATAACAAAGCCCATTACTTCTTGTTGTTTATTGGGTTTTAATTACATCATTTTATTTTAATATTTCTATTTATTTATTTATTTAAAATTATCGGGTTGCTACATCCTCCCCCTCTTATAAGAATTTGGTCCCCAAATTCACATGACCATATCGAAGAGAATGTCTTACCGAAAATGTCAGGGGTAGTTTCACCTAATGATTCCTTCAGGTTCCCATGTGGCTTCTTCTACTCCACGGTTATTCCAGAGAACTTTAACCTCATGAATAGGGCGGTTCTTGAGTTGTTGCACTTTTCGCTCCAGTATCTTGATTGGCTTTTCCTCATAAGTCATGTCTTTGTTCAACACCAAATTCTCATGGCAAATGATGTGGGGAGGATCGTACACATATTTTCTGAGCATAGAGACATGGAACACATTGTGTGCGAATGCTAAGTTTGGATGTTAGCCGATAGGCAACTTCACCAACCCTTGTGAGTACTTCAAAAGGACTGATAAATCTAGGATTTAGCTTTCATTTAACACCAAACATTTGGATTCCACGGGTAGGGGATACCTTCAAAAGTACTTGATCACCCACTTGAAATTCTAGATCTCTCCTCCTCTTGTTAGCATACCTCTTTTGTCTCGGCTGAACAATGTGGAGCCGATCCCAAACCACCTGTATGTCCCTGTTTGTATTTTGTACCATGTCTAGACCTAACCATTGTTGTTGCCCAACTTCATTCCAACATGCAGGGGATCTACAGTTTCTACTATAGAGTGCTTCGAATGGTGCCATTTTAATACTCGCCTGATAATTGTTGTTATAGGCGAACTCAATCAAGGGTAAGTGCTCATTCTAGTTGCCTTGGAAGTCTATAGTGCAGGCTCTTAACATATCTTCAACAATCTGATTGGTTCTCACAGTCTGTCCATCAGTCTGTGGATGAAATGTAGTACTAAAATTGAGCTTAGTACCCAGTGTAGTTTGCAATCCCTTCCAGAAATGAGAGGTGAATCTAGGATCACGAACTGAGATGATAGATGACGGAACTCCATGCAGTCTCACGATCTTCTTGATATAAATAGCGGCTAACACATACCACTTACTTTTTATAGGTAGGAAATTTGTAGACTTGGTTAGTCGGTCGACAATAAGCCATATGGCATCGAGTCCACCATGAGTTTTGGGTAAACCAATGATGAAGTACATGCCAATACTTTCCCATTTCCACTCTAGAATATCCAATGGTCTAAGCACGCCAGTAGGGCGCCTATGTTCTGCCTTTACCTGTTGGCAAGTTAGGCAATGAGCAGCATGCTTGGCTACCTCTCTCTTCATGTTTGGCCACCAAAACGTTCTTTTCATGTCTTGATACATTTTGTACCTCCAGGATGAATAGTATACTTAGTTTGAAGAGCTTCATCAATTAACTTCCTCTTTAGTTGTTTATTTTCTGGAACACACGTTCTTCCTTGAAATACAAGCCTTCCATCCTCGGTAATAGCAAAGTCAGGTTTTTCAGCTAATGTTTGCTTGACACAAACCAAAAATGGATCATTGTCCTATTGTGCTTGGATCTCTCCCAGCATGTCGGACTGAATCTGGATATTGGCAACCAAGACTTAGTTGCGAATTGTTCTAGTAGTTGCATTTCGCCAAGAATTAGTCTAGATAAAGATGCCACGGCTTTCTACTAACAGCATCGGCCACGGCATTTCCGTTGCCTGGATGGTATTGGATGTTGAAGTCGAAGTCCTTTAAGTATTCTATCCATCTCCTCTGCCCCATGTTAAGTTATTTATGAGAGAATAGTGTAACAACCCACTTCCACCTGGTACAGTTATACCAACCCACATCGAATGAGAGTAAGCCGCTACAGGGGAGGAAACCACAACCATATACAATGAGCTGAGATATACAGGAGTAGAAATGAATAATGCAACGGAAATTAATAACTCTTATTCCATCAACATTTTTAAATTCACATACCACAGTCTATATAGTCCATGAAATAAGTAACATAATCATAAACATCCACATAGCCAGTCTTCCAATTACAATAAAACCAAAGTTCTAATTATACATTTTTTCACCTACTAGCAAATGAAATACAAGTCTTCAATCTAATCTTCACGTTCCTTGTTTGATCTTGCCACGTTCTCAACTTCTAAATCTCCTGAAATGTTAAGCAAGGGTGAGTCTACACAATAGACTCTGCAAGCAACTTAAAAATCACAAACCATACACTTATCACACATGCTTTCTAACAATTTTAACATTTTACTAACTTACTAGAATTTAACATTTAATCTCCTCCATGTTCACGCTATAACATAAGGATTAAACATGGAATCTTTTAAACAAAACTATACTAACACATGTAAAACAACGGTCTAAACATGGGTACTTATGCTCTCATTTTCTATGATTTCACATAACTCTAACGAATGACATCTTTTCAATTTAATACATGATACTAACACACGTTTATCAAATAATTACTATCACATGGACAATTTACAAAATCCTACACATGGTACTAACCAAAATGTTATGTTTATCATTTAACATGGATCACATTAATACATGTATTTACCTTTTTCATGACATGTAGCATATGGATGCCACTTATAAAACAAGCATTTAAACAAAATCGTGTATCCAATGTTATGTAGTATGTAAACAAATTTAATTAATTCTTTAACCTACCTTATTCAACACTCAATTAGTCATCATGCAGCAAGTGATCATTTAAACATGCAATGAATATTACATATAGCAATTGACATGTAGTTCATATGGCATGTAATCATGTAGCATGTAGACATGTAGCATGTAGTCATATAGGATGTATCGTGTAGTCATGTAGTCATGTTGCATGTAATCATATAGCATATAGCGTGTAGTCATGCAGTCATATAACATTTAGTTGCCAAGACATAGCCCGCACTATTATAGAGATCATATAGCACATTGTCATATAGTCATTCTCTTATCACCTAGGCAAAGCGGTGATGAAGTCATGGCATTTGCGAAAAACCGGGGAAAGCCCTTCCCACCTTACCACTAGAACTTGTCTACCTCCAGGATTTCAATCCGGTGCCCGCGGATTCATTTAGCCATTTCATATAGTTGAACCATTACCATAGGGGCATCCATGGTGCAGTTCCTTGTAGGAATCTCTATAGTAGCAATGTCTTATTGGCCAATTGGGAATGCAATACATATACATATTCATGCATGATTATTAAGATGACAATACCATATTGTCTATCATATTTTCTCAGTTCTGAAATCAAATCCTACTATGATACAACAATCTATCATGGTACTACTTTTATCCAAATTTTAACATGCATATACATTATCGTGTCCATTCATTTCTATATGCATTTATCATTCAGAAAATCATAGAAATATGTAGGGAGCTGAGAATGATGTCAAATTTTAACCAAAAGATGAATATAGTATAAGGGATATATATGTAATTTATCAGAATTTTTGAAATGGTAAAATATTTTTAAATTTACACAAATGTTTCAGGTAATTTGCAAGATATTTCAATTTGAACATGGTAGACAATAAGTAATTCATTCTCATAGGGATAAAATATGCACACCATGCTATTGCTTAATCAAAATTTCTCAAAATAATAACATGCAACATGCATACTTATTCTATATTTAAATCTATCATATCATGTTGTAAAAGCACTATGAAATTAATAGAACCCTATATAGTACATAAAATTCTACAAAATATTAACCACAATTCAGACACAATATAGCGAACACATCTGAAAATTTTCACAATTTTTGGGGTATAAACACTATTTTTATTAATTAACACAGATTACATGGAATTACTATGAAAAATCATTTATGTATGGTTTACAGTGATATGTTGGTTCTAGAAGTTCTAAAACATGAGAACAGTCATTTCAACATTACCAAAATTTCCTTAATCCATAACATGCAACAAAACTATTTAATCTGAATTTATCACAGTTAAAACCTAGTTATTCTCAATTAACAGAAATTCTTTTAATTATCACCATGCTCAGAAATTTAGTGGATCCTCATGATATGTCCTACTGATCACCTTGAACTACATACAAAAATTACAGCATGCACAGATACTCAGAAGTCCAGTAAACACATTAAATAGATCAAATAACATTTCTGAAAACCCTGAGGAACTTGACTACAAGGGATGTTGCCATAAAAAGTTAACTACACAATCCCTTGCCGCCAACTCAGGAACTTGACTGCAGCAGATGCTGCCGCCAACATCCTCCCAGCACACTGTGGAGACAGCACTCAATACAAAGGTGAAATTGGAGGTTCCAGGAGACGAGGAAAAATTCGTAAAAATTTGAAAACTCGAGAGGATAAGTCTATGGATTGTGATCTTAAGCTACTTGCTTGGGAAAATTTCTAAAAAGGATCTAGATTCGCCGGTGAAGCCCTCCTCGGCCTTGCCACGAAGATGCTCAGAAACTCCTTAAATCTGGTCCTTCAGCAGATGGGGTTTGATGCTCGAGTTTGGGGATGCCTCCTTCATGGTTGGGCTGCCCTCCAGTCGGTATAGATCTCCAAGAATCTCCTTCAACCACCGGATCCAAGCCTTGGAAGATCAGCTTTTCTCACAGGGAGTTCAAGGGTTTCACAACCACCAAAATAGACTTGGCATGGCCAGAAGGTGTGCTTTTATAGAATTAAACGGGTTGGGTACGCTTTAGGGTAGGATCCCTACGCATTAGGATGGGTTTCCTAATCTGGAATTGGGCATAACGTGAGCGTTGACAAATCTGGAACCGGTACACCTAAGGATATTGACGTGAACATCGGTTGTAGTTAACTGCACTGTTGACATCCAGGGTCTGGCCGCAAACAAGTTGTTGGCATCCAGGGGGTGGCCGCCAACAGGGCCTTGGCGTCAAGGGATGTAGATGCCAATCAGCCTGGCAGTTGGCGTCCAGGTCTTGGCCGCCAAATGTACAGTGCAGTCAAAACTCCTCCAAACCCTAAAATAAATGCATAAATACACCAGAACAATTTAGTATATGTAAAAATAATTACATATATCCTTACCACATAAAGTACATGCATTACATAATATTTATTTAAATATAACTCACACTAATCTTAGTTAGAGATAATATACATAAATAACATACATACATGTATATATACTTACACACTCATGATTTCATACATCATGCCTGAACCTATGAATGAAATGTGTTCATCATTAGTTAAATATTACATGCACATTAATATTTAAGTACCCTACACATCATAAATAATTTAATATGCTTAAAGTAGATAAGTATCTTTTACACAAGATTAACATAGGTGTGTATACATATACCCATTATGGTTACTTATAACATGCATAAAATAATTAAATACAATAGGCACATCAATAATTAAATAATTATAATATGCATATATTTAATATATACCATAAAAATAAGAACAAACAAACATCACTTACATAAAATATAAAGTGAACAAAAATCGGGGCCTTACACCCTCTCACCCTTAAAATGATCTTCGTCCTCGAAGATCGGATCATGTACCTGTGGTGCCATCATCAGTGTCATCTCCAGTCAATGCATCCACCCTTGCTGATGCTTGAGTTCCTGTTGTTGGCTTCTTTACTGTTGGTACATCCCACACAACGAACTTTTTCGGATTCGGACACTCTCTGATCTTATGATCTTTGCTACCACACCTTAAACATCTTCCCGTACTTGTCCAACATAAGTCTCCTCCATGCTGCTTTCCACAATGCATAAACTTAGGCTTTTCGCTGCCTGAAGAAACTACTGACTTTTGCTTCTCCATGAGCTTCCTCATCTTCCTTTTCGGCCGCTGGAATGGTTCTGGCACTGCCTTCATCCGAGCCTTCTTCTCTTCCCTCATTCCCTGCTTATGAACATACTTGACCTCAAACAACCTCACGAGCTCTCCCCAAGTCATATCTAGCTCCACTCCCTCAAAGTGCGTGCGAAGAACAGAAGACCACCACGCATCTACTCGCTCCTGAAGCATAAACGTTGTCAAACTAATCTTATCATCTTCTACGCACCTGATAGCTCTGAATATCTTCTCGATCTCTCTAAGCCAACTCTCCGCAACTAACGGATCGCTCTCCCCCTTAAAAGAAGGTGGAGCCATCTGCTTGAACCTATCCATGATCGGTACACATCCTACACTATGGTCCTACTGAGCCAATGCCGGAACCTGAGCATGAAGCTGCGTCTGAAGAGCTGCCTGCATCTGTACTTAAGTCTGCATCACTTGTAAGAGTCCTTGCATGATCGTGCCGTAGTCACACATCTGTGGCGCGAATGGTCCCTGAGGTGCTGGTACCTCCTGTTGCTCATTTGCAGTCCTCCTTGGTTCCTCATCTTGGATAGATAATTCGAACTCGAAGTCTTTTCAGCCATAGTCTGCAAAATAAATACCATGTCAAGCTCCATTTATCACTATACCTAGCATATTATCATGCATTCATCTTATCACTTTTCTAATCCTACCTTAATTATTCCTTGGATTTGGCTATCCACTACAAAGACTTAGAGATTTGAATTTAGTTGATGGCTATCCATGTATAATCTCAACCCAATGCTCTGATACCATCTCTATAACGACCCACTTCCACCCGGTACAGTTATACCAACCCACATCGAATGAGAGCAAGCCGCTACAAGGGAGGAAACCCCAACAATAAACAATGAGCTGAGATATACACAAATAGAAATGAATAATGCAACGGAAATTAATAACTCTTATTCCATCAACATTTTTAAATTCACATACCACAGTCTATATAGTCCATGAAATAAATAACATAATCACAAACATCCACATAGCCAGACTTCCAATTACAATAATACCAAAGTTCTAATTATACATTTCATCACCTACTAGCAAATGAAGTACAAGTCTTCAATCTAATCTTCACGTTCCTTGTTGGATCTTGCCACGTTCTCAACTTCTAAATCTTCTGAAATGTTAAGCAAGGGTGAGTCTACACAATAGACTCAGCAAGCAACTTAAAAATCACAAACCATACACTTATCACACATGCTTTCTAACAATTTTAACATTTTACTAACTTACTAGAATTTAACATTTAATCTCCTCTATGTTCACGCTATAACATAAGGATTAAACATGGAATCTTTTAAACAAAACTATACTAACACATGTAAAACAACGGTCTAAACATGGGTACTTATGCTCTCATTTTCTATGATTTCACATAACTCTAACACATGACATCTTTTCAATTTAATACATGATACTAACACACGTTTATCAAATAACTACTATCACATGGACAATTTACAAAATCCTACACATGGTACTAAACAAAATGTTATGTTTATCATTTAACATGGATCACATTAATACATGTATTTACCTTTTTCATGACATGTAGCATATGGATGCCACTTATGAAACAAGCATTTAAACAAAATCATGTAGCCAATGTTATGTAGTATGTAAGCAAATTCAATTAATTCTTTAACCTACCTTATTCAACACTCAATTAGTCATCATGCAGCAAGTGATCATTTAAACATGCAATGAATATTACATATAGCAATTGACATGTAGTTCATATGGCATGTAAACATGTAGCATGTAGACATGTAGCATGTAGTCATATAGCATGTACCGTGTAGTCATGTAGTCATGTAATCATATAGCATGTAGCGTGTAGTCATGCAGTCATTTAACATTTAGTTGCCAAGACATAGCCCGCACTATTATAGAGATCATATAGCACATTGTCATATAGTCATTCGCTTATCACCTAGGCAAAGCGGTGATGAAGTCATGGCATTTGCGCAAAACTGGGGAAAGCCTTTCCCACCTTACTAGTAGAACTTGTCTACCTCCAGGATTTCAATCCATTGCCCGCGGATTCATTTAGTCATTTCATATAGTTGAACAATTACCATAGGGGCATCCATGGTGTAGTTCTTTGTAGGAATCTCTATAGTAGCAATGTCTTATTGGCCAATTGGGAATGCAATACATATACATATTCATGCATGATTATTAAGAAGACAATACCATATCGCCTATCATATTTTCTCAGTTCTGAAATTAAATCCTACTGTGATACATCAATCTATCATGGTACTACTTTTATCCAAATTTTGACATGCATATATATTATCGTGTCCATTGATTTCTATATGCATTTATCATTCAGAAAATCACAGAAATATGTAGAGAGCTCAGAATGATGTCAAATTTTAACCACAAGATGAATATAGAATAAGGGATATATATGTAATTTATCAGACTTTTGGAAGCAGTAAAACTATTTTTAATTTTACACATAGATTTCAGGTAAATTGCAAGATATTTCAATTTGAACATGGTAGATAGTAAATAATTCTTTCTCATAGGGATAAAACATGCACACCATGGTACTACTTCATCAAAATTTCTGAAAATAATAACATTCAACATGCATACTTATTCTATATTTAAGTCAATCATATCATGGTGTAAAAGCACTATGAAATTAATAGAACCCTATACAATACATAAAATTCTACAAAATATTAACCGACACAACACAAGAAACACATCTGAAAATTTTCACAATTTTTGGGGTATTAACACTATTTTATTAATTAACACTGATTACATGGAATTACTATGAAAAATCATTTAAGTATGGTTTACAGTGATATGTTGGTTCTAGTAGTTTTAAAACATGAGAACAGTCATTTCAACATTACCAAAATTTCCTTAATCCATAACATGCAATAAAACTATTTAATCTGAATTTATTACAGTCAAAACCTAGTTATTCTCAATTAACAGAAATTCTTTTAATTATTACCATGCTCAGAAATTTAGTGGATCCTCATGATATGACATACTGATCACCTTGGACTACATACAAAAATTACAGCATGCACAAATACTCAGAAGTCCAATAAACACATTAAAGAGATCAAATAGCATTTCTGAAAACCATGAGGAACTTGACTACAAGGGATGTTGCCGTCAAAAGTTAACTGCACAATCCCTTGCCGCCAACTCAGGAACTTGACTGCAGTAGATGGTGTCGCCAACTTCCTCCCAGCACACTATGGAGACAGTACTCAATTCAAAGGTGAAATTGGAGGTTCCAGGACACGAGGAAAAATCCGTAAAAATACGAATACCCTAGAGGACAAGTCTATAGATTGAGATCTTAAGATACTTGCCTGGGAAAAATTCTAAAAAGGATCTAGATTTACCGGTGAAGCCCTCCTCGGCCTTGCTATGAAGGTGCTTAGAAACTCCTTAAATCCGGTCCATCAGCTGATGGGGTTTGATGCTCGGGGTTGGGGATGCCTCCTTGATGGTTGGGCTGCCCTCCAGTCGGTGTAGATTTCCAGGAATCTCCTTCAGTCTCAGAATCCAAGCCTTGGAAGATCAGCTTTTCTCATAGGGAGTTCTAGGGTTTCACATCCACCAAAAGAGACTTGGCACGGCCAGAAGGTATGCTTTTATAGAGTTAAACGGGTTGGGTTCGCTTTAGGGTAGGTTCTTTATGGATTCGGATGGGTTTCCTAATTTGGAACCGGGCATAACGCGAGCGTTAACAAATCTGGAACCGTTACACAGGAGGATATTGACGTCAACATCGGTTGTAGTTAACTGCACCGTTGACGTCCAGGGTCTGGTTGCCAACAGATTGTTGGCGTCCAGGGGGTGGCCACCAACAGGGCCTTGGCGTCCAGGGATGTGGACGCCAATCAGCCTGGCAGGTGGCGTCCAGGTCTTGGCCGCCAACTGTCTAGTGCAGTCAAACTCCGCCAAACCCTAAAATAAATGCATAAATACACCAAAACAATTTAGTATATGTAAAAATAATTACATATGTCCTTACCACATAAAGTACATGCATTACATAATATTTATTTAAATATAACTCACACTAATCTTAATTAGAGATAATATGCATAAATAACATACATACATGTATATATACTTACACACTACATGATTTCATACATCATGCATGAACCTATGAGTGAAATGTGTTCACCATTAGTTAAATATTACATGCACATTATTATTTAAGTACTCTACACATCATAAATAATTTAACATGCTTAAAGTAGATACGTATCATTTAAACAAGATTAACATATGTATGTATACATATACCCATTATGGTTACTTATAACATGCATAAAATAATTAAATACAATAGGCACATCAATAATTAAATAATTATAATATGCATATATTTAATACATACCATAAAAATAAGAACAAACATACATCACTTACATAAAATATAAAGTGAACAATATTCGGGGCCTCACAAATAGATAGTAAATTGCTCACCATATAAGTAATGTCACCAGATTTTTAAGGTGAAGACCATAGTAGCCAACGCTAGATCATACACACGGTAGTTGGCTTCATGAGACTTCAGTTGTTTGAAGAATAGGCAATGACTTTCTCCTTTTGCATCAGTACACAGCCTAGCCCAATTCCTGAGGCATCAGTATAGACTGAGAAACCTTCTTCCTGTATTGGAAGAGCGAGAACAAGGGTTGAGGTCAAATATTCTTTCAATGTTTGGAAACTTTTATCACAGTCTTGACTCCAAGAGTAATGATTCTCCTTCCGTTTAAGACGAGTGAGAGGAACGACGATTTTGGTGAAGTCCTTTATGAACCGCCTGTAATAGCCAGCCAGTCCTATGAAGCTTCTGATTTATGTGACATTAGTTGGTCTCTCCCATTTATGTACAACTTCAACTTTGCAGACATCAACAGAGATGTCATCGTTGGAGATGACATGGCCAAAAAAGGAAACTTCTTCGAGCCAAAACTCGCACTTGCTCAGCTATGCATATAGTTGGTTGTCTCGTAAGACTTGCAGAGCTATCTTCAGATGTTTTTCATGTTCTTATTTTGTCTTGGAGTATATAAGGATGTCATCAATGAAGACGACCACGAACTTATCAAGATATGGTCGATATATGTTGTTTATGAGTTGCATAAAGGTTGCAGGACCATTGGTCTGATCAAAAGGCATAAGAATGAATTCATAGTGTCCATACTTGCTCTTGAAAGCCATTTTGAAAATGTTGCCGTCCTTGATCCTCATTTGATGATAGCCCGACCAGAGGTCAGATTTGGAGAAGCATTGAGCTCCAGATATCTGGTCGAAGAGTTCATTGACTCGAGACAATGGATACTTGTTCTTGATGGTCAGCTGATTAAGTTGTCGATAGTTGATACATAGTCTCATAGATCCATTTCCTTTTATCAAACAAAACAGGTGCTCCTCAAATGGAAGTACTTGGTCTAATGAATCCTTTTCTAACAATTACATCAGTTGTGCCTTCAATTATTTTAACTCAGCTGGTGACATCTTGTATGGTTGATAGGATACCGATGCAGCTCTAGGAATTAATTCAATAGAGAAGTTTACATCACGCTCTGGGGGAATTCTTGGCAGCTCTTTAGGGAACACATCAGGGTAGTCCTATACTATGTGTATGTCTTCTATCTTAGACCCCTTCTTCTCAACTACTATAGGCGCAAGGAAAGCAAGGCAACTATTCCTTATTATGTTATGGGCCTATATGGCGGAGACTAGAGGCATCTGTCTCTTGTGTCTAATCCCATTGAATGAAAACATAGGGAATTCACTAAATATAACATTCCCTTTCTTACAGTCGACACTCGCCCCATATGTGGACAACCAATCGGCTCCAAGAATTACATCATAGCCTTCCATAGGCATACATACCAGGTCGGCTCTTAGGTTGATATCTCCGATCATTACATCAGCTAATGAGAAGTATTTGTTCAAATTTTCTTTCTCTCCCAGTGGTGTTGTGATAGAGAATTCACACTCCACATATAAAGGTTTAATATTAAGAGTATCAGCAAAGTTTTGAGATATGAATGAATGGGTTGCACCAGTATTAAATAAAACAAATGCTGATAAAGAGAAAACTTGTAGTGTACCTTCCACCATGCCCCCTTCCTCAGTGGTTTCTTCATCTCTCAGGGCTTGTAGTCTCCCGTATATCTTGGGAATATTAGTGGGCCTCTCGTGGTCCTTCAATAGATGGGCACTCCGGGATACGGTGCTCGTGGCTACTACAGCGCAGGCATGCACCAACTTTCCTCCAGCACTCATCAGCTGTGTGACCTGGCTTGTCATAATGCTTGCAGTTGCTTTTTGTCGGGGTAGTGCGAATGAAAACCATGGGCTTCTTTTCTTGACTTGGTCCTTCTGTGATGCTGAAAGGATGCTTATTGTCGATATTTGGCTTAGTAGTGGACAGACTGGGTGTAAGTTCCTTCTTTATGAAGTTTCCCTTGATACGATCAGTGAAGTCCATAGAATCTTCTAACAGTTGGGCCTTTCTAACCATCTCGGCATAGGCTTGGATGTCGAAAGGGGCAGTTGAGTAATGTATTGTGGCTTAAGGCCGTTGAGGAAGCGCTTGGCCTTCATCCTCTCTATATTCACCGGGTGTTCACCATAGAGAGCCAATCTAGAGAATTGTGCTTCATAATCGGCCACAGATAGACTCCTCTACTTAAGAGCAGCAAACTCTGCATCCTTCCTCTCTTGGACACGTTCTGAGAAGTACTTGTAGTTGAAAGCTTTTTTAAATTCGGTCAAGGTGAATTGACCATTTGCCCTGGTTGCTTCCACTGACTCTGTGATGACTCGATCTTTTCGGATCCGTGTTTAATGATTTTGGAGTAGTTCTATTGACCAAGAGGTGGTCATTGGGCCTTGTTTGTGATTTCCGTGCATTGTGTGGGCACTGTGGGCCAGACATTCTAGCCCAAACTACCCATTAGTTCACTGGTTCTGAATGCGATGGGGCAAGTCGTCACGTTTTAAATGCGACGGTTTCCTCCGTCGCGATTCACAGAACTGCCTATGTGTTGAGAGGCACGTTGGGTTCCAATTGGCGATGGTTAGGGTCGTCGTGTTTAACTATTAAACAAGACGTCTAAGTAAGTCACGATTTTGAATGTTACTTAAATGCTCTGTTTCGCCCATACAGAGTAGAGGAGCTTTGTCCAGGCGAAGGGGGGAGGCTGCTGAGGGCTTTCTTTGGTGTTTTGGCTTTCTGGCAGCTCGTACAGTGCGGGTTGCACGCGGGGATGGCATCTGCAGCATGGATGTGCCGGCGATGTGGAGTTTCTGGCATTCTTTGGGTTCTCCAAGATTGGTAGGGAGACTACCCTCTGGTTTTGGTTTGATTTAATTGTTTAAAAGGGGAGGAAAGCATGAAGGGGTGGTTTGCCATGTTATGGATTAATGTTTACTACTTTAGATGGTAATTGTATTGGATTTGTGTGGGTTTCTCTAGAGGTGAAGGTGGGGTTCAGCCGTGGAGCTGACTCTACTGTCGTGGTTGAAATGCGACGGGCTTCACCGTCGCATTCATGGTATGAACGCGACGCAGTGAGACATCGCGTTTCTATTTCCAATTGGTGCATTGTTCCGATTGGCATAAACATGACCATGTGGGTCGTCGCATTTACGTTGGTATTGTTTAATGGTTAACAGTGGTCATGAATGCGTAGCTTTGCCATGTCGCATTCTTCAGTGTGTTAGCCAACTTGCGTTATCACGACGCATTGCGTCATCATGATTTGAACTCTGACTGTCGGGTTTGGCTTAAAGGCGACATATCGGGCCGTCGCAATTCTATCGTGACACTAGGCCCTATCGCGTTAAGGTTTTGAATCGCGTCCAGATAGGCCATTGAGATTTCAAAGGTGACGCCTGTGTCCGTCACGTTTTAGCTTTTGTGGTTAGTTTGTGGTGGTTGGGTAGTGAGGTTCCAGTGTGAACCTAGCCTTACTCCCCTGCTGTCTTTTATGTGTTACAAAATATGGTTAAATTAGTAACGCATGTGTAAGATTGATATATGAGTAGTTAGTGTATAGTGTAATTCGTGTTACATTCGTATTGTATAAGGTTAAGTGGTTATCGAGCATAGTGCTGTGAGTTGCTATGGAGGTCATGAGATGACCAATAACAGGCACGGTTGTTATAGATTATTATGGTTTATGTAGGTATCGGTGTAGGTTGGCCTGCAGGTCGCATGGTGACCGGTGACATGCTAAACTTGACACTTGGATACAGTGGTTTACAGATGAATGTTGTGTAAGTATATATCGTGGTTTCTGAGTTTGCTGAGTCTTGTGGTCTGACGCCTATACCAGAATGCCTCTTCCATCGGGTACCCCAGGTTTTATGTGAGCCAGGCACGTGTGTTTGTTGTGCTCGGGTCGTGTCCCTATATGGTGTGTACCACTGAAGTCTGAGTCATCTTCCTAGACACCCTCACTCCGTGTTTGAGTTGTCATCCGGCTGAGGGAAAGATGACTAGGGGCAGCAACTTGTGTTTGTGGGTGTGCAGTCACTTGTAGCGCGCTCGTGGTTGGGGAGATGGACACCAGTAGACATACTGGTCCCCAAGCTAGTCCTGTGTTTCCATTGCCTCACTTTAGAGAGCTTGGGTCGGAGTCCATAAATGTGCCAAGCATGGACCTACAGCTGTGTGGTCTGCAGGTGTGGTGTTGGTTGGTCTCCACTATTCTTTGGCTTGTGGTTGTGGAGAGGCAGTTGAACCTTTCGTCTGTGACTGCGAGACTGAGAGGTTGTTCTTGTGTTGTGTTGTCTGGGTTGGATACTGTCATCATGAACCAGTAGTCTATTCCCGTCTTGTGGCATCATTATGTTCCGACTCGTGCTCTACCACTGGTTGTTGCTTGTGTGTTGTGACTCGTTGGTTAAGGTTTTACCCGTTAGGGTGTGCCATTGTAGTGGCATAGTTGTGGTTGTGGTTCCGTGGTGGTACCTCATGGTAGTAGGTACATTCGTGGGTAGCTTTGTATTGTGGTACGTTGTGTACTAGCCTCTTCAGGTGTTAAGGTGGACTCGTGATCCATGGAGGCCATGTGGCGTGACCTTCCACATGCTATGTTTTACACTTCTCTGGGTAAGCTTTCAAATATGGTTTTAGTGTGTGGTGGATTGGCTTGCTGATGCTAGTCCTATTACCCTACATGGTTAGGTTGCTTGTGTAGCTTGTAGCCTAGGCGGTGGTCTGCCGGTGAGGCTTGTAGCTTAGGGACTAGTTGTTGTAGTAGTTTGCCTGTGAGGCATGTGGCCTAGGCAATCTAGTTGTGGGCGGACTAGAGGTGTAGTGCTTGTCCCGTTGTTTCTCCTACATTTCGAGGACTTTGTGTTAGTTGGTGTATTTATGTTTAAATAGTGGTTAATCATGTTGGTTGTGAATATGTTGTGGTTTGGCTCCGGTGTTGCCAGGGAGACCCTTTGGGGTTGTGGTCTCTTCAGTTTTCAGGTTGTTATTTTTGGGATGTCCCTACTGAGCCTGTGACTTGTTGAGGCTCACTCACTTACAGCTCTTTTCAGGTTTTCGCCGGCTTTGTGTGGCTTGCGTAGGCGTTGTGGCAGACTTGTACCACCAATAGTAGAGTTAGTCATGTTATGTGTACTTGTGCTCCCTCGGGGTATGCTCCAAGTAGTTGTACTCTTTTATTGGACATGTATTGGGACAGTTGTACATTGTTGTTTATAGGTATGAGTACATGTACTTTCTTGTGTCTTAATCTGTTGTTGTTGCCTTTTATATTCTTACTGGACACTTGTGTGTGTTATACCTTACAAGACTTTGGTCCGATCGCGGGAGGCGGACTTGGATATGGAGCCTCATTGGGCATAAATATCCAGGGCTTTTACAGTTGGTATCAGAGCATGGTCCAGTTAGAATATGAAAAGTCATTGAGGGTACAACCTCCCAAGACATGGTTTAATGTCCACTGTTGGTAGTAAGTCTATGGTTTTGTGTGGTTTAAAGTGGTTTTCACGTGAGTTTTTGATATGTGAAATGTGTATAGCTATTTGCGAATCTAGAAGTTGTTAGCAGTTGCTGAGAAATGGTGTGGTTAGTGGTGTAAGTTGAGTGGTTAAACTTGTGTGCCAGTTTGTAGTTAAAGTGTAGTTGTTTAACGGTTCTCAGTTATAGAAATTAAAGGGATTAATGAATTTAGATAAGGAATTCGGTAAAGGTGTTTCAATGAGGTACAGAGTTCGCAAAGACAGGTATAAGGTAATGGTGTGATGGAATAGTAGAGGGAACCGTGTTATAATGAGGAATAGAATAGTGTGTGAATTGTGGTTGAGAACCTTAGCAAAAGTAATTGTTGTGTTTGAGATCTGTGTTAATAAGTGTTAATAAGTAGCTTGGGTAATAATGTGATTAGTAATATGGAAGGTTTGGAATAATTGAGTGAGGCAGATTAGCTTCAGATGAGGTACTGGTAAACAGAGGAGCAGTGATTTGTGACAGTCAGATTAAGTGTGCTTTGAGATTAGAGATGAGTGCAGTGAAGAGCTTGGGAATAATGTTGTTGTGAATAATGATGATAATCCGGAATTTGATATAGAGATTTATGTATGTACATGTCGAGGTGACCATTTAGGTAAAGAGAGAGTAAAGGAAGAACAGTGTATAGTTAGAGTTTTCTGAGAATTTTAGAAGAAAGATATTCACTTGGTAAGTGGCAGTTTATGAAGACTCTGCAGAATGATTTGTTAAAGATTGTAGTGCTGCAAATAAGGTTAGAGATGTTTAGCAGTTGGGTATAGTCTGTGGAAAAAGATTAAGGTTAAGGTTAAGCATGTTTGGAATGACTTGGAGCTAAGTGAAACAGAATGGAAAGAGATGAATTAATTGAGAAGTAGTTAAGGAGTAACAAGTTGAGAGGAACAACAAGGCAGATTGTGAAAGGATACTAGTGAATGTGCTGTAATATTGGTACCTTAGCAGCAATGTGTTGTAATAGTGAATGTGTTGTAATGTGTTGTAATAGTGGTATTTTAGCAGCGATGTAGAATAAAGGAATCAGGCAGAACGAGTTATTGTATTTAAAGAATTTAGTTTCAGGATTTGGCTATGGAAGTATTTTAGTGAAGGATGATTGTATACTAGCAGGAGTTACAGTGTGAATGGTATAGTGAGGTCAGCCAAACAATAGAGTAATTAAGAGAAATGTTTTGCAAAATGATATCGTGGTTAATACAATTGGCAGTACATATCAGGTTGAGTGTTATTGATCAGAGAAAGAAAGAGTATAGCAGATTATGAAACAGATATAATCAGATAGTTCAGAAAATGTTCAGCAAGAATTTGCATGCAAGTGCATAGGAAGTGATCCAGTTGAACAAATTATTAAGGTATTTCAGAATTTGATGTGAGAGTAGAAGCATATCAATTAAGGAATATTTTGAAAGGTTATGGATATAATGTGATTAGTCAGCTAGAGAATATGATTTAAAGTTAGGAAGGTATATGAAGAGCAAAATATGTCAGTAGCGGCAAGGCAAATTTCATAATTTAAGTATGTGGCACAACTAGAATTAAAATATTAAGAAAAGCAGATCAGAAATTTCGATATTTTCTTTCAGTATTAATTGATTGAGTAAGATGAGTTGAGAAGTAAGTAAAGTTACAGCTGAAGTTAGAGTAATAGTAAAAGATTAGAGTAATTAAAGGAAATAGTGAGGGCAGAATTTGTAGGATATTTTTCTAAGTATCCAGTGTAATCAGAGTAGCGCAGCGGAAGCATGGAAGACTTAATATTCATAGGTGGTCTTTCAGATCATGACCCTGGTTCTACCCAATCTCACATAGGTGTGATAGCTGACTTACACCCGTGTCATGGCAGTCCATCCTAGAACATCCTAGACTTAATATCCTAGTAAGGATAACCTAGGATTTGATACCACCAAACTGTCACGCCCCGATGTGGAATATCGGAACGTGAGACAGTTGCAAGTAAGCGAGTATAGAGCATAGAATAGACAATAAACCATTGGACAAATGAATAATATGAAATTGAATGCTTTTCATTGATGATTCAACTAATGTCTATTACATCCACTAAGTCAAAGCCATAACATGCCCAAATGACTCTAATGCATAGAACGAAAAAAAAAGACTAAACTAGGACATCCAATATAGCACGAATGCGCCAGGTACTCTGGGTTCGCTCTTGGTCCTTCCCATCCTCATGACTGTACTCGATCTCCTCAGTCTCACCTGAGAACACAATAAACAAATAACGTAAGGTGAGCGACAACGCCCAGTAGGATTTATATCTTATGGTGCGGGCAAACTTTACATGATTAATGTATTAAAGAGCAGAGTCACTAAATGATAGAGTGAGAGTCAAGTATTGTAAGAGATAGCGTAATAGCATGGATCAAGATAGCACAAATTTTCAATATAGCACAGGGAGTAGGATGGCCAAAGCACAAATAGCACAATGTTTCATAATAGCATAATGAGTCGAGTATAGCATAGCACTTTTATTGTCATTTAGATAGTCAAGATAGATAGCACTTGAGTGTAATGCCAAACACTCTAGTCAATTAACTCCCGCTGGCACTAGCACTTTTGGGCACACCTGCCAGGACCAGACTAGGCCCTTTATATTGCCAAGCATTAGTCATATTGTTTATCTTTAGACAACCAGTCAAATGGCCAATAGAGAGTACCAAGAAATAGATGAGAGTACTTGATGAATAGATGAGAAAGTAGAGAGAATGTGAATAGATGAGTGAGTAGAGTATAGATGAGAACTATAGATCATTGCACATAAAGCGACGGTTAAACAGGCGATAGTAACAGTTGGTCAACACACATGATTGGTGTTGGCAGTCAAGTAGAATTCACTAACCTTCCACTAGCCATGTTATGAACCAATCCAGAGGTCCGGCGTGATCTCAAGGTAAGAGAGAACTTCTAAAGCCATTTGGATCATACTGATCCCTAATAGTGTTATAGGTGTTAGGGTACAACCAGCTCGGTCTCCCTGAGGGAATCCATAGTGTACGGAGTCTTACGGAGGTCTTAACAAAAGGTCCCGAGTCTGCCAGAACGGAATGTCCGACAGAGAGGTTCCAACTTGTCAAGAGAGTAGTGTGTAAAGGAAATGAGTTACTCGACATTCTAGAGGAATTCTACAGCAGTGGAGCGGTGATATCGGTATTCCAAAACAACGTGAGAAATGAAGACAATGCCATTATAATCATGGGTTAATAATATGCAATTATTGAAGTAAATTACCAGATATATTATTCATGTATTTTCTGCATGGTCTCATGGCAAAGATAAACGTTTGTTGTGTGCATGTGAAAGAAATCATGAGAACATATGATGGTTGTGCACATTGTCTTTTAATTAAAGAAACATGTGAAATATATCAATAATCCATTACCATGGTTGTTTATTGTTCGTTACACAGCATTACAGAGCATAATCATGATTACAAAGTCCAAATAATCAGATTTAATAGAACATAAAAGCTACTGGAAACACAAAGTAGAATCGCGACGGGTCTAATGGTCGCGTTTAACAAGATCGATTCTGGACAGAAACGCGATGACTTTTACTCACGCATTTAGGGTAACTAGACATAGCGAATCAATTGGTAACTCAGAAACAAGACGTACAGGTCCGACGCATTCATGGTAATCGATACAGAATCGCGACGGCAAGGTCCGACGCGTTCATGCAAAAACCCTAATTTCTGAAATAACACAAATCCCCAAAAGCGGGAAACAACTTAATAACGCAACGACCGGCGTGGTCGCGGTTCGGACATGAACTGACAACAAGAGGGCACATAGTTTGATGCAACGATATTTGTCAGAAGTGAACTAAAACGCGACGACATGGGTGGTCACCTTTAAGGTAATCGCAACGGTCTCACCTATCACGATACCATCAAGGAAATGCGACGTATGTGTCGGTTGCGATTCAACATTCAAACCGAGAACAGAAAAACATGCAGCGATCTTACATGCATGGCTTATAACTCAAAATCTAGGGCTTGTAAGACAAAGTGGTGAACATGAAACTTGTAGGGGATGATGACTAGAAGAGAACTATGCCTTTGGACCAGATCAATTTGCTCTCGACAGGCGTGTCTAACTTGATGAAGATAGATAGCCCTAGACTTGCATGATGATGGAAAGACACTTATATCTCATAGGATGCTTGATGGAAATTAGGCAAATCAAGTGCAAAGCAAACTAGACATGATGTTCTACATGATGGTATGTGTTTTGTTCATCTTTAGCCCGAGAATACATACCTTTGAGTGGATCTAAAACAACTCTAAGCACCGGTCGTAACAGATCAAGGTTGAGGAAGAAGCTTGGGTTCCCAGCTGTTCACCTCTCCTCCTGGGGCCCTAGCTTGCCTCCACACGACCCCAAAAAGATGGTGAACCTTCCCCACTAGTCTTATGAAGATTATTTATATGTTTAGGGTTTATTTCAAGTCCTAATGCAACTCGGAAGGGTAGGTCATGTTTTGGAGATTCTACTCCCAATTGGAGTAGCAATTCCATTAGGTAAGCTTTTAGCAAGGCTGGTCATGAATTGGGTTGCTATACATGGATAATTGCATTAGTTTTAACCCTAATTTGCCCTTTCCTATTTTTTGTACATTTTTGTTATGAATTTAGGGGTATTTTCTCTTACTCCATAATCCAAGCTCTTAATTTGGCCCAATAACTTTTATGTGAGCCATTATAACAAAGTCCATTACTTCTTGTTGTTTATTGGGTTTTAATTACATCATTTTCTTTTAATATTCCTCTTTATTTATTTATTTAAAATTATCGGGTTGCTAGACTTGGCCTCATTGTTGACATTGAATTTGAAGTGCAAGTCAACCCAACATGTGAACAATAGTATAGATCCATAAGGAGGTTTACCCAAAGTCGCTATAGAGGATGGCTAGCAAGGCTAGCACTGCCTTTCCCAACCTCTCTCCTTCCCATATGCCGCATATTGCAGTCAATTGTTCCACTTCGAGTACGTTGTCTATGGACTGAAAGAGGAGTGCTCCCGCTAGGCATATGGCGAACCCTTTCATCACCTTCTCAAGCTTCACATCATCCTCCACCTTTGGCAACTCCTTCATCGTCCAAGTCACAAATTTTGAAGATTGATTCCTTTCACGGCTTGGACATCTTGGACCGCCCTTTCGCTCCCCATGAAGCTCTCCAACACCTCCTCGCTCATAATCCATCTTGGCATGGTTGCCATATTCTCTTCTTCGCCTCTCCTCATCCGCCTCAAGCCTAGCAAGAGTTCAACATCTTCCAACAAAATAGTGGCTTCGAAGGATTTGAAGAGAAAGGTGTGGGTTTGTGGATGCCATAACTCAACAAGAGCCCCCATACCCGCCCACTCTAAGTGGATTTCATGGTATCTTTTGGCATGGATGGCTTGGTTTTGGATTCCCCATCTGAAAAGGATGGATTTCGTGTTGAGACTAATATAGGAGGTTAGTTTTTGGAGCCATGGAAGACCCATGTATCTTCTAGTGCCTGAGAATAATGGGTAATCCTATGGGTTGTTATTGACCATGATGATGGTGGCACATGCAGAGGAGCATATGATCATAGGTGGGAGGATGTGTTATGGTTTGATTACATAGTCATTGGAATATGGAAAAGTGATGGCTCGACCATGGTTGGATTGTTTGAAGAAGAAGAAAAGAAAAAAAAAGAGAGGGGGGAAGAGAGCAAGAGCATAAGAACTTTAAGAATAGTAAGAACATCAAGAACAAGATCAATTCAATCAAATCCATTAACCAATTTGGCTTGAATGAGCTTGCAGATCTGTCCTCCCACCTTGTTAAGCCTCAGAATTTCACCAACTCTTTGTCTCTTGGAGGGGGGAGCTTCACCATGATCCATGGCTTCTTACTTCAAATTTTTTTCTCTTCTTCTTCTCCCTTGCCCAATGCTTCAATCTTGAGCTTTGGATGGTGTCAAGTGCATGGAGAGAGGAAGGAGGGGGGTATTTTATAGGTCCATGGTCGCACAAGATCGTAGGCCATGTCCCAAACCCACTACAACTATGAAATAAGCAAATAGATTTGGCCTCGGGTAGGACATGGAGTACTATTGAAAATCGTGAATGACACATACGTTGCGATTCAAGCTCCTCACTCCGCCTCCCAGTCCGACTGGTGAAGGTAAGACGCGACCGACCAAGTCGTCGCGATTAAGGTAAGTAAATGCGTCCACTGACCCTCTCGCGATTTACAAGCATCATTATTTCATTGCTTCATATTTGTTGCTCGTCATTGCTATTCATTCTTTGAGTGCAGGTTTGGACATGTGTCTCTCACTGAATATTTCATGCTCCACTTTGGCAAATCACTATGGTAACGTTATCATTGCATTTTACTATATAGTATACCTTATTAGAGCATATCAAGGACCTTGAGGCTCTGAGGAATCTAAAGTTTGAGTTCCCCTCCACCGTAAAAAAATAGTGATAATTTCACAGGATTCTTATGACTTGAGGATAGGCCGTTACACTTTACAAGGAGGAAGATGGACCCACGCCTAGAAATCTTGGTGTCCTTACTTAACTCAGCGTCGTAACAATATTATCCTTGATTATTTTATATTTTCTTTTCTTTTAATCGTTACTCTTTTAGCCCAGCATGCATCATATAGGATCTTTGAGCTCATCATTGGGAAATTACTCTTGTGCTTAACTAAAGAGAGCCTCTTATTCTTAATCCCAATTAACATGAAATATTCCATTCCGAGTCAAATGCTCAGTTCATTCTGTTGATGTTTTCAGCTGTCTTTTGAGAAACTCCTTGTTTTGGATTCCTATTTCAATTCATCTTTTTTCCCATATATCCACCTTGGCTGCAGCACGTCCACAAGCTGTAAACGCTACCCAATGGTGAAACCTATCGGATTGTGTCCGTAGGTACTTCCCCTACGCAGGAAGTTCATCTCTCTCCCCTTCGTGCCTACATGCACACCCTTTCCTCTAGTCCAAACATTGAGTTATCCATTGAGGCTTTCTCTAAGCCACTTCATTTTGAATTAAAGAACAACTCCTATCATATTTTTTTGAAGGCGTGTCTTATCACACCTTGGCGTCTTTTTTTCAGTCACTTCACTTCATTCCACTTCTATTCACTTCATTTCATTGCTTTCGTTTCATGTCTTTCCACTCCATTTCCTCCCAAAGCAGACGCCAAAGTGAGGCAGCTATAGACACGCCATTTTTTACAACATATTGAGTAAATTTCATCTTATACTGTAATACCTCAAAGCAGCTCTCTTCAATTTACCATTTGAGTGATTTTCCTATTTCTCTAGATTTTTAGGAATTTTACTAGGGTTTTGAGGGGTCCTCTGTGCACATTTAATTCGCGACAGACACAGTGGTTGAGGTTCAAGAATTTGATCTGTAACAGGTAGTTCCGTCATGTATTAAGTTCCTAATTCGACTTCTAATATGTTTTGTATTCGCGTCTGTGAGAGTCGTCACTTTTAATAATTTCCATTTTCAAATTATCGTAATTTCCAAAATCATTTTTAGAAAGATTTTATTAATAAATAGATTCACGACAACTCAGGTCATCGTGTTTATGACCTTCCATTGTTTAAAAGATCGATTCATTCAAATGCGCGACTGCAATACCCTGAATGTGTGAATCGTAGTTTACCGGGTTTGAGGGCCAATGTGTGGCCCGTTGGTTGAGTATGTGTGTCTATATGTGTGTTTACAGGTTTGTGTAGCAGGGGGTTAGGCTGGAGGGTTGGAGATCGGATCACAGCCGAAACAGACCTCTGGCGGGTTCATTAAGAATGCGACCAACACAGTCGTCGCGATTCTTGATGAATGCGACCACCTACTACGTCGCAATTTGGAACAGCTTTTACATGGGCGTGGCTGCATGGTTATGTGTGCATAGCAAGTTGGGTTGTTAATGCCTCCCATGGTTACCTCTCAAGTCGGTTACCCCAGGTTCTTTGTGAGCCAAGCACCGAGTGCTCAAGGTTTGTCCCGGTACGGTGTGTACCATAAAGGTTTGTGTCGTCTTCTTGGACACCCTCACTCCTGAATTTGAGTTGTACGTTCGGCTGAGGGATAGATGGAAATGGGCGGCAACTTGTGTTTGTGGGTGTGCAGTCGCTTGTAGCGCGCTCGTGGTTGGGGGGACGGACACCAGTAGACGTACTTGTAGCAACCCGATATTTTTCATAAATAAATAAATCAAAAATTTTAAAGGAAGATGATTTAATAAAATCCCATTAAACAAAAAGAAGTAATGGGCTTTTCTAAATGTCTCACATAAAAGTTATTGGGCCAAAATAGGAATTCTAAAATATGGGATAAGAGAAAAATAACCTAAATTCGTAATATAATTGCTTCCTAAATTGAAAAGAGTAAGAAAATCATTAATATAGGTAATTTATGTTGGAATTGGACTCCTAACCCTACCCTAATTAGCTAGACATGAAATTGGAACCCAACCTAACCCAATGAATAGGAGGAAAGCATGGAAGGTGATAATTGCACAATTATTGATGATAATCATGTTATTTTATTATCTTATGGTCCTCAATTTTACACTAACTCATTGCCATTTTATTGCAAAAATGATAATTTGTTTAAATTTATGTATGTGTTTTGCATGCAGAATAATGGGCCAAGTTTCAATATTCAAAATAAGCTATCAGACCAAAAGTCAATAATGGGAGACATCAAAATAAAAATATCCACCTCTTCCATTCCCTCAATTTTTCATCACTATTTTAAAAATTCCCACTCACTTTTCTATTTTAAAAACTTTCTCTCTTCTCACCGCTTAACTCTCTCTGCTTTCCTCTCTTCTCTCTACCTAATTTAAAAACTCTCTCATTCCCATTCTTTTACCTCCTCTCTCTCTTGCCCCTCTCCGGCGATCTCCTCCTCCTCTTCTTCTGCTTTGGTTCTTCCTCTTTTCTTCTTCCTCTCTCTTTTTTCTCTCTCCTAGTCTTTCTCTCTTGCCTGTCGCTCATGCCTTGCACAGCGCCCCGCCCCCGCACACGTCGCCCGTGCACGCCCCGCTCCGTCTACGCCTCGCCCTCGCGCGCACGCCCAGCCGCCTGCGCCCGCGTCTGCGTTCGCTACTTCTTCTGCACCTGTGCTGCAGCATGCTACAGTAGCGCACCCACCTCCTCTCTCTCTATTTCTTCTGTCTCTCTCCTTTCCCCTCCCTCTCCATTTCTTTCTCTGTATCGCTGAAACTCGTAAACACTATTCATCTCATAAACACTATTCATCTCACTCTTCCTTGTAATTTATTTGTTTTATTGAAGTTATTTTTCTCAAATCTAATTGATAGAGAATGTTTATTTTGATTTATAGTTTTTTTATAAAAATAATAAATAGGTATAGTAATAATATTGATGAATAGTGTGTGGGGGTATGTGGCATCTTCCTAATGGTTTGGACCACGAACTCCATGTGCTTATGCACCCCCATGCACCATGCATCTCATCTGTCACGTAGATAGAATACTCAGTGCTCTACTTCACTTTTTAGCTTTCAACCCTTCTATTTACATATGTCTTCCTTCTTCCAACCTTAGATCTTACTAGTGTGGATATTCTATTTGTTCAAATAGTTTAACTAATTCTCTCACTCTCTCTTTCTTTCCTCTAGACACCCCACATATTCGTTTCTCCCTTCTCTCTCTTTGCGCTTAGACTAGATTTCTTTTTGAGCAAATTAGTTTTAATATCACCACCTTATTTTCCTAAATAAAAACTCAAGATTTTCAATTCTAAAATCTATTTCTCCGTGGATTTGACTCGGCTTTTACCACTTAACTATTGTTAAAATATTTAGTGTAGGTCGACTAATTTAAGATTCTTAGTCACGTGTTTAATGACGCATTTGTTGGCTATCAATTTTTGGCGCCGTTGCCGTGGAATTAGATTTTTTATTTTGATAATGTTGGTTTCTTTTGTATATATTCATGCTAACATTTTCTTTCCTTTTGTAGGTGACCAAAAAAAAACTGGAAAAAAAAACTTGAAAATTGCAGAAAATGAAAATCTGTTAGAAATCTATTGCTAAAAGCAGAATCTGTAGGTATAAGGTTTTGTTTTGGAAAAAATAAAAAAAATACATAAAATCAGAAAAAAAAATAGTCATTTTGGGGTAAGCTTCCTTATCTCTAACTTTTTCTATTCATTTTCATTTTAAAAAAGAATGAGGGATTGCATTGGAGGTAAGTACCATTAAAACTTTCTTCATTTAGTTTCCTTTTCTTAGTTGTCGTATTTAGATAATTAAAAAAAAATCTCTCATGTGGTAGTTAGATACATTAATTTTTTTTAAAAAAATCATCATCACTTGCACCAAATAATAAAAGATGTCATGTCAAGATTAGAAACTTCCATCTTTAGGACATGCATCATTTAGACTTTCATCTTTAGATTTTCTTTTTGTGTCAATTTCCTTTTTTGTTGATGATTGCGGGGGCGAGGTGAGCGCTTTCATTTTTGTCAAGATCATATTCATGAATATTTAATTAAATCTTGCATTTGAACATTTTATTTTATTCTTGGTTGTTCACTCAACGTGAAAACATCTCAAGGGCAAGCCCATTAATAAGATAAGGCGGGGATTTCATCACCCTTCCTTGGCACAATAACAACCACATTGCACTCACCAACCCAAGCCCAATAAAAGTAAGTAGAAACTTGACCTAGGGTTCGCTTTGAGACTTAGGGCCACTATCATGTTTGGAGACTAGTGTCTAAGGCTAGAGGTGCATAGGCAAACGTGTAAGTGGACAAGTGGTTACTTAATTAGGTCCCTGCGAGAGCATAGGAAACCTCCCAGTTTCCCACCTCTTACCTGACCAGTTAATGGGCTTGAGAGTGGATTTAAGTTGGGCCTCAGTTGATTAGTGAGAAATCAAATTTTTATGTCCTAGGGAACCATAGGTGTCATAGGATTAATTGTTTGCTAACTTATTTGAAAAAAAGAAATCAAATCTTTTAAAACAATAAAAAATTATTAAAAAAAAAGATTTATATGGGTTGATAATAATGGTTATGAAATTGGCACATCAATTGGGCAAATTGGGTCAGCCCATTATGGTATTCACTCTCAACCTAACCCACCTTATTCATCCAACCCTACTTACCAGGCCAATGGTTCCAAATGGACTCAAGTCCATCATCTTCATGGTCACCCAATTACAGATAACATACATGATTTAGGATGGAGGAAATATGTTGACCCACTTCACACTGCATCTCCATCCTCTTAGGCCCATAGTGCCAAGTGGGTTGACCATGCCCATTAATGAGTATTCCATTCCTAGCCAATGGCCATTTCTCAACCATGATCAAGCCCTAACTGCACAAGAGTTCTCCACACCCACTCCCTATCCAAAAGTTGAACTGGGTGTCTCTCCTGAAAATCTGACTTTGTTTTACTGAGATCCACATGGAGAGGTTCAAGGACCCTTTCTAGGTGGTGAAATCATATCATGGTTTGATCAAGGGTTCTATGGCACTGATTTGTTTGTGTGTTTATCAGAGGCTCTAGATGGCACAACTTTCCAACAACTTGGTGAAGTAATGCCACATTTGACACTTCAAGATCAACCTATTCTAGCCCAAGTTCAAAGCCCTCCAATTCAAAATTCTCAGAATTGGGCTTCACATTCCAACAATTCTTCTCATCAAGTCCAATGTGGAGAACAACCTTTACACTATCAGTCACCTTACCATCAGTCTGAGTACTTTCCAAATTTCTATTCATCCCAACTTGATTCCCATCCCACCTTCACATCTCCTGCACAAACCGATCTCCAAAAGGAAATGCTTGATCAAATGGAACAGATAATCCTGACTCAAAATCAATCCATTTCCAAGATGACAGCCTAACTAAGCCATCTTGCTAAAGCCGCCCTACAAGTGGAAAGAAAGTTGGGCCAATTGTCTAGTTACTCTAATACAATATCTGAAAATCATTAACTTGGATTCGACCACCATGTAAGCCTATGTGGTCAACTTGAGATTCTCCAACCTAATGACACTCATTTCATTGTTGGCTCAAATAGTATGGAGGGTATTAAGGATTCATATCAGTGGGATGTTAGAACCAACATCAGCCTGAGCAACTAGGGCAACTCAAGCCCAATCCTACCTTTCAGATGGGATGTGTTGAGTGTGTTAATCTCAAGTTGGGGGGAGAAGAAAAGGAAGTGGACAAGCCAGATGATGATTCAAATTCTACTATTTTCCATTCCTGAGTTTGAGGTGACCGTAACCCAAGTGAGGGATGAAGAAAAGGTGGGTGTAGAGATGGGATTGAGTGAAGTTGTCAACCATTATTCATGGTTAAGAGAGGAGTTGGAGATTGTGTATGAAAATAACTCTGACTCGACACCTCTTGATTTAGGGGAGGATGTGGATCTTTTTCCCCTCCCTGACCTTGGCAAATCCAATATATCCATGAACATGCTACCACTAACTGATTGGTCAACTCCACTTTAACCTTTCAAGCATCATTGTGTTAAGGATCATAACCATTTCATTCCAAATCATCATATTGTCTCTAACACAAGTCAGCCTGTGGAGTTCAAACAATCCTCTGAGCATTCAACTCAATCTGACCTCAACATCATCAAAGAGGATCTGAAAATGGAAGTTGAGGGTGAAAATATGAAAATAATAAAGTCCGAATTGAAGTGCTCAACACATATAAAGTGTAACGTCGCATATTTTTCGGATCCTTGTGGATCATCGCTTAGTGGTTGTAGTGGCCTGTGTGCGGCCAATGGCGTGTGACAGGTGTTAGCGTAGGGTTGTGAGGCTTTGTGGGCAAGCAGGTTGCGACCAAAGTGCTCACTGGCCCTCTGTCTATGAACGCGACAGAGCCTGGCATCGCGTTCTGAATGCGACGGTTATGGGTGTCGCGTTAACGGTGCAGACACTTGAGCGCCTTCGTCTGCATATCCGCCGCGTGTCGCGTGCTGGGAGGACTTGCTGACGTCGGCAGTGGGAAGTCGACAACCACCTACGTCGCATTCTTGTCACGATGGGAGGGTGCATCGCGTTCCCATCTCCGAAGTGTTTTTGAGTAGGTCGGCCAAACAGAGCTCCAACAAGGTCTGTTCGGCTAGGAGGAGGAGGTTTTGAGGATTTCTTGGGCGATTTGGTGATTTTGGGTCATTTTTAGCGTGCTTTCACCATGAGGACGTCACACGGAGCGGGGGAAACACTGGGTGGTTATCATTTTTCGTTTTCTTCGTGAAGGTAGGGGAATTCCGCCATGTTTTACACCGTTGATGGCATGTGATGCATAGGTTGTTATTGTGTTAAAAATGATAGATACCATGCCAGGGTAATGAATGGAGCATCAAAAATGGATTTTTACATTGTTTTACATGGTTTGCATGGGTGATCCAGAGATGGTATCCCAGATTAGGGTTCTTGTTTATGAAGGCACAGACATTCCTACCGCGTTCTAAACGGGACAGGCTGACTCGTTGCGTTCTGCTTCCGAACGCGGCCTGTCGGGGTGTCGTGTGCTAAAGGCGACGGTACCCCTGTCGCGTTAACAGTTCAGAGGGCTTATAGTTGTGTATAATAGTGCGATTATCGGATTATCGTCACATATTGTGTAAGACATTGGTAAGTTGTGCATCGACACTTGTGGTAAGTGGCATGATCGAGTTTGTGTGGTTGTGCGTGCGAGGCAAGTCGGGTATATGACGCCGCCCGTGGTTACCTCTCGAGTCGGGTACCCTAAGTTCTTTGTGAGCCAAGCACGTAGTGCTCGGGGTTTTGTCCTAGTACTTGTGTAACGTTTCAATCTTGTCATCTTCCCTGGACACCCTCACTCCGTAGCTTGAGTAGTACATTCAGATGAGGGAAAGACGACAATGGGACAATGGCTTGTGTGTTGTCGGTGTACTTAGTCGCTTGTAGCGTGCTATTGGTTGGGGGACGGACACCATTAGATGTACTGGTCCCTAGCTAGTCCTTGTTTCCAGTGCCTCACTTTAGGGTGCTCGGGCCAGAGACCTTAAAGGTGCTAGGCATGGAGCATTAGCCGTGTGAGCTGTAGTTGTGGTGTGTGTTTGTCTCCATAGCTTGTTGTTTTTCTGTAGTGTAGCGGTAGCTGGACCTTTCGTCCTTGGCTACGAGGCTAAGAGGTAGACCAGAGTTGTTTGTCTGGGTCTGTAGTTGGTGTCGCGAACTAGTCTTTGTGACTCGTGTTTGGAGTTACCCTTCTTTAGCTCGTACTTCTAAGCATGGTTTGTCGTTTACTTATTAAAGTTGAATTATTGTTATTAGCTTAATTTTATTTAAGCAATGTGATTATTATTCCATGCTCAGTTAGAATTGCTATCCATAAATAATTGTGTTTCACTCCAGCTACTCTTATGTTTTATGGTTTGCGGCTTTTGAGGGGATTTCCCTACTGAGCCAGTGACTCGTGAGGCTCACCCCTTAATGCTTCCAAGTGAGGGAGAGCAGGAGGCTTCTCATCCGTCTTCTTGTCTGAAGCCGCATCGCAGCGGTGTTGGGTCGACGCATCCAGTAGTGTAATTTACTTTTCTGTTGTGTCCGGGGGTATGCCCCAGGCCTGTGTACTTGAGTTTAACTTTTGATTAAATTTGGCTATGTAAATCCATTGTAAATATATGTGAGAAGTTGAATCTTATATATATATATCAGTGCATTTCTTTGTGTTTTCACGGACTTGTGTGTGATATCCCTAGAACGGATTTGGCTTGTTCACGAGAGGTGGAGTCGGATCAAGCTTGTTATTAGGTTAATGGGTTTGAACGACATGGTCCGTCACAGTTGGTATCAAAGCAAGGTCTGTGTAAATATGAAGGAACTGGGAGATTACATAGCTTGATTTTTACATTAGTCCATTGCTGGTAGTTGACCCTGGTTTTGTATTGATTTGGTAGTATATATGTGGTTGGAATGTTGTTGTGCAGGAAATCGAGATGGCTGACAGGAGAGACTTGGGAAGTGGGGGAGATGATCCGGAGGAAACCAGTCATCAGTTGTTTGAGCGGCTATGGGAGAGTATAACTCAGATAAGAACGAGGTTGGACCAGTAGGGTCCAGCACAGCCAGCAGTAGCAGGGCCTTCAGTTGTGGAGGAGGTTGTACCGGTACCAGCTGTACCACCCCCACCACCACTAGGAGTGGAGGTACCTGTTGCGGTACCTGTGACACCAGCAGATAGAAAGATTTTGAGATTGCAGCCACCTACATATACAGGGGGACCCAATCCAGACACAGCTAAGCATTGGATCCATGAAATAGAAAGGGTTTTTGTGATTATGAGGTGCCCACCTGAAGATAGGGTAGTTTTCGCTACCTATCAGTTACGGGGTTTTGTGCAGGAATGGTGGAGGTTGAAGATGCAAACTACCTTTGCAAGTAGAGCAAAAGATGCTATTTTATGGTCGAAATTTCTCGAAACGTTTAATGATACGTATTTCCTAGTACAGGTTCAGCAAGCTAAAATGGAACACTTCCGGACCCTGCAACAAGGGAATTCTTCTGTTTTAGAATACCAGATGAGATTTATGGCGCTTAGTAGGTATGCACCGTATGTTGTAACAAATAATGCAATGATGGTTGAATATTTTTTTCGTGGATTGAGAATAAAGTTGCAGAATGCGGTGATACCACTTATGTGCAAGACTATAGAGGATGTGGCACAGAGAGTAGCTATTTTAGAGAGGTCCGTTCGGACTCGTCAGATAGGGGAGACAGGTTCAGGTAGTTTTCGGCTACTACAACAGTCTTGCAGGATTAGTAAAGGAAAAGCAATGGAGGGGTCATCGTCCTTAGGTTTTACCAAGTGGGGTTCAAAGTTGAAAAAGATATTAAGAGGACGAGGAGGAGGTCGTCAGTAGATGTTCCAGCAGGGACGTGGTACAGGCCAGAGGTGGAAGAATCGCAACAGAGTACAACAAGGAAACCAATAATTCCACTGGGATACAGGTGCTACAATTGTGATCAGTCGGGACATTTGATCGTAATTGTCCTTATCCAAGAGAGTACGGGTATGGAAGAGGAGTACAACAACAGCAACAACAACAACAGTCCCAACATCCGCTAGTAGCACGAGGTAGAGGAGCACCACGGCAGCGTGTAGAGGCCGGGTTATGGCTATCACCCGGGCACATGCAGAGGCTTCTAATCTAATAGAAGGTATATTGCCTATTTATGAATTTTCAGAAAAAAGTTTTAATTGATCCAGGTGCTTCTCATTCTTTTATTTCTGAGAAATTTACGGATAATATGGTGCACCCATTATGTCACGTCCCGAGAATTATGCAGTGGATATTAATTCAGATAATTCGAGTCGATATTCTGAGATGTGAACAGTCGGCAAATAAGCCTCTAGCTAGCACGCACTAAGTGTATAACAACACAACATCAAAATAGGGCCTAAATATTGAACTCAATGGAAATTGTATTCCAATCTCTTCTCATTGCATCGTGGTGAACTAAAACAACTCTTAAACATTATATAACAGGACTAAGTCATAATAAAAGGAAAAGTACATTTATTCCTCACTTCCTACTACATGCATCTAACACTCAAAATATGAACTTCAGCTAGACACATAGTTGGAACGCTCATCACTCGGACGCATTCCCATCCTCGACTAGCTCCTCTTTTTAAATTTCATAATCACCTAAAATGGTTAAAAGTAGGGAATGAGCAAACTAGCCCCATAGGATTTATATCTCAATGTGCAGACAATGATATAAGTGTTTAGCAATTTAGAACTAGGTAAGCACAAAGATCAAGATATACATGTACGAATAAAACTCATTAAAACATGATACCTGAACAAGCTAGATAGAGTGATCATGATAAAGCATGATCTAGAATGATATAACAAGCAATATATTATCAATAATGAGGCATGTAACAAGCATGCAAGATATCACTTTAAATTGTAATAATTACAAGATGGCCATATGAAGTAAGCAAGCAAGCATGAGCACGAGCATGATCATGTAACACTAATCAAGCACGAAGACACTAATGTAGACTAAAGAAAGATCCACCTTGAAATGCACACTAGGACGTGTGTATGTGGTTACTGTATCTAGCATTCAACACGTAAGTACTCCCAGCACAGATGCAACGCCAGTAATCATTATACCCCATGGTTAACAGTGTATTTATGACTCTCCGTCATTGTGGCTAGACTGGAGCCCTTGGACACTCTCCGTGCCCGGTCAGCATCTCACTATTTTTAAATGTAGATACCCACAATCATTTAATGGCCAATAAGAGTTTCAAGATGTAAGCATGTGTAATGTCATGTTCAAGATGATGATGAAAACAAGTAGCAAGTGATGTGAACATGATTACATGTAGGGCTGTAAACGGAGCGGATATGGGCTTTCCGATTCCGATCTGAATAGTTATTTATATAGTTCATATTTGCTCCGTGTTGAGTTCTCATATGAAGAATCCTTATGAGAATGCTAAGCTAAATGACATATCCTTGTTTTTGATTATGACAAAATCATGGACCAAAATTGATGCATGACAAATGTGTAAACCATGATGACAATGACAAGTGGATGCAAATCATACACATACTTTGATTAATGATAAATATGTTGATTATGTCTCACTAATCATGTTATCTAATGTAGGTGAGACTGCATTCAAGACCTTGTACCACAACAAGTGAAAAAGAATAAGAAAAGCATAAAAGGAGAGCACCTGTCGATAGCTCCTTCAACCCTGTCGACAGATCAGCACAAATAGAACAAACATGTTCTGGAAAATAGGCACCTGTCGACAGACCCAGCTGTACCTGTCGACAGATCCATGCAGTCAGCAAACAGGCCTTCTGGAAAATAGGTTCCTGTCGACAGATGATATGAGACCTGTCGACAGACGAAGAGAGAATCTAGATACGAGATCTCTGTGTGCTCCCTGTGTGGGTGTTTCCTTAAACCATGACTCTCCATACTTGAACACCCATATGAAAGGAACTTTTTGGAGAAATTTTCATACAGAAGCAGCCACCATCATCAACCCTAAAGAAAACCTAAGGAGAAGAGGTGTTGCTGCTGCTCTGCTTCACCTTGCTGTTCAGAGAGAGAATGAACCGTTGTTCTAGCAGAGTTGAAGATAGTACGTCGTGGATTCAAGCTTCTCCATCTACCCAAGGCTATCAAGATGATGTTTGAACTCCATCCAGATGTTCTCCAGAAGAGTTCTCAATCAGGATTCATTCTTTTCACTCAGAACTCTTCCATTTTCACTTTTCTATTATCTGTGTGTGTGTGATTGTGTTTCAAGCGGCCTTGTGCTTGAATCACGTGGTTTTGAGTTGTTCTGATCGTGGTTGCACATCAGACATCTCGTGTGTGTGTGTTGTTGGCGCGAACTAGGTGACAAGCAGTTTGTTCTGTGTGTGTGTGTGGACCGTGGATGTAGGATACATAAGTTGTGTACTCCGAACCACGTTAAAACTCTGTGTCCTATGGTTTGCACGTTTCTACGGTAGATGTTTGGTAGACACGTTGTCTCTACACACGTATGATAGATTGTTTCTTCATCTATTGTCAATTCACACACATCAAAGTTGAGTTCAAAATCTGTTACAGGTTCTACAGTCTGTGTTTTCGCAAAAAGAAGGTGATAATAATTGTTAATCAACGGTAATCTATTCAACCCCCCTTCTAGATTATCATATAGGGAATTCCGCAACCTTTCAATTGGTATCAGAGCGAGGTTTCTCTGATTTACTATTATAGTTGTTTGATCTTACGGTCAGGAGAACTTCGATCTCATGGAATCTAACAAGGGGTACATGGCCGAGGGACACTCAGTGACTAGGCCACCCTTCTTTGATGGCACTGACTATACATACTGGAAAAACCGTATGCAGGTATTCCTAAGAGCACAAAACTTTGAGCTTTGGACGATCTTCAGCAAAGGAGCATACACCCTTCCTCAGGACGAAGATACCTAGACAAAGGACCAGATTGCAAAGGGGACACTCAACTGGAGCGCCCTCAACATGATGCAGTGCGCGGTCCACCCAAAGGAATATTCAAGAGTCTCCACGTGCACCTCAGTAAAAGAGATGTGGGACAAACTTGAATTGATCTACGAAGGTACGTCCGAGGTAAGGGAATCCAAAGCAAGCATGTTAGTTTCTGAATATGAAATGTTTAAAACGAACAATGATGAAACTATCTCTGACATGTTTGCAAGATTCATGCTAATTATAAATGGTCTGAAAGGTCTTAAGAAGGAATACTCATAGACTGGTTTGGTGAGGAAGATACTTCGGTCTCTTCCATCCTCAAGGAACACCAAAGCCACTGTCATTGAGGATTCTAAAGATCTCTCAAAAATGAAATTGGATGAACTGATTGGCTCTCTAATGACTTACGAAATAAATGTGAAAAGAAAGGAAACTGATGAAAATCCTAGAAAGTTAATTTCTTTAAAGGCTTTCAAGAAAAGTTCTTTAGGTTCCAAAAAGGATGCACCTCAGGAATGTGAGGAGTTTGAATCATCTAGTGAGAGTGAGGATGATGAAATGGCCATGCTCACTAGACAATTCAAAAAGTTCCTGAAATTCAAAACGAGAGGGTCAGGTAACTCTAAACCTTTCCAAAAGAAAGATTATGCCAATAAATCTGATTCTAACAAAAAGTCTGATGTTGTGTGCTATGAGTGCAAGAAACAAGGGCACATGAGAGGAGAGTGCCCCGAGCTGAAGAAGAAACTGAAAAAGGAGAAATTCACCTTCAAGAAAGCCAAGGCAATGTTGGCAACTTAGAGTGATGAAGATGAAGATGAGAACAGTCAAGCTACCTCTGGAGATGATGAAGTTCAGTGTCTAATGGCTAGAAGCGACAACCCCAATGAGGTAAATTCTTCCTTTAAAACTTATTCTGTTGATGAATGGGAAGAAGCTTATACTGTTTTATTCGAAAAATTCTGTGAATTTAAGTCTGAGAATAAAGCACTAAAAAAGAAAGTCAACTCCTCTGCTCATAACACACATACTGATGAACAGGTTGCATCCTTAAGAAAGGAAATTGAAATGATGAGAATTGATGAGCAAGCTCACAGTGAAGAATTGGACTCCTTGAAAATGAAATTGCAAGAAACTCAAAAAGAAAAGGAAGGTCTAATGAACTCTCTTGCATCTCTTCAATGTGAGCATGATAAGATAAAAGAAAAATTGGTAAAGACTGAAGTGAATCTAAAAGGAAAGACTGAAGATTTATCAAGGTTTGTTAAAGGGAAACAAAACCTTGATGCAATTCTGGGATCAAATGTTTTTGTTGCAAAGCATGGGCTTGGATATCAACCTGTAAAGCAAAAGAAAATAGGAGAGAACTTAATAACATCTTTTGTTGATTCAATCCCAAGCACAAGTAAGCAAATCCTCCCAAAGAGTAATAAAACCCAAGACAAGGGTAAGCAACAACAAAATAAGCAAAAGAAGCATGTTGCTAAAACAACACAGAGATCTGTCAACAGCCCTAAGGAGGGTTGTCGTCAGGTCTGGAATCAAGCTCCAAAAGAAAAATTAACAAGGCAACAAAAGGGTAAAATGCCTATGCATGTTCCTAAGAACAACGAGCCCACTGTTGTGAAAAAACTCTCATCATGCAAAATCTGTAAGACAGTTGGGCACGATGAAAAACAATGTTGGAAGAATTCAAATAAACTGAAATTGAAACAAGTTTGGATTCCTAAGCATTTACTGTTTGGCATGAATGATACATTGCCACCCAAAGTAATTTGAGTACCGAAACCTCTTGTCTGATCCACATATGCAGGAATGCCTAGCAGCCCAAAATCAAAACAAATGGTACCTGGACAGTGGCTGCTAGAGGCACATGACGGGCGACGAAGAAAATTCTATATGCTGGTGGAAAAAGACGGAGGTCAAGTCATTTTTGGAGGCAACAACAAAGGCCAAATCATCGGCTTAGGTAAGGCTGGTAAGTATGCCTCTTACTCCATAGACAATGTCTTGCTGGTTGATGGCCTTCATCACAATTTGCTTAGCATAAGTCAATTGTGTGATAAGGGTCATAAAGTTGTCTTTGAATCTAACTCTTGTCAAATCATTGATAAGGAATCAGGAAGTCTGAAATTTTCTGGACAAAGAGTAAACAACATTTACATGGTTGACTTAGATGATCCAGAAAATGATAACTTGTGTCTTGTAGCAAACAAATAGGATGAACTTACGTTGTGGCATCGTAGGCTTGGTAATGCAAGCTACAACGTTTTGCACAAGATTATGAGGCTCAAACTGGTAAGTGGACTTCCTGAAATTCCCTTCAATAAGAATGAAAGCTTTTGTGATGCATGTGCACAGGGAAAACAAACCCGAAAATCCTTCAAATCAAAAGCACCGGTAAGCACTACTAAACCATATGAATTACTGCACATGGACCTTTTTGGACCTACAAGAACACTGAGTCTCAATGGCAAACGATTTGGTTTTGTCATTGTAGACGATTTTCTAGGTTCAATTGGGTAAAATTTCTGGCTCACAAGAATGAAGCACTGGAAATCTTTGAAGAATTCTTTAATAAAATTGAGCATGGAAATGTCAATAAGATATGCTCCATCCGCACTGATCACGGGGGAGAGTTTGACAACAATTCATTTTCTAATTTCTGCAGGCACCAAGGAATAGAACATTTGTTCTCCTCCCTGAGAACTCCGGAGCAAAATGGTGTAGTGGAGAGAAAGAACAGAACCTTGGTGGAAATGGCTCGCACCCTTCTGGTCGAAAGTCAACTTGCAAGAACCTTTTGGGCAGAAGCGGTAAACACATCATGCTACATTCTTAACATAGCCATGGTAAGACCTGTCATCAAGAAAACTCCCTATGAACTGCTAAAAGGTAAGAAACCCAATATTGGGTACTTTAGAGTTTTTGGCTCAAAGGTCTTCATTCATAATAACGACAAAGCTGATCTAGACAAATTTGAGGCCAAAAGTGATCAAGGTATTCTTCTTGGATATTCAGAACACTCTAGAGCTTACAAGGTGTTTAATCTTAAAACCCAAATAGTGGAAGAAACTCCACATGTTGTTTTTGATGAATCTCAAACAAAGCATAACATGTCAAATGCTTACAGGTTTGAAGATGAAGATGAAGGATCAACTCTTCGAGAACGACAAATAAAAGGAAAAGCAAATTCTAAAGTTGTCTGTAAGACTAAAAGTGGATATCTTCACAGGTACGATGTTGTGGATGATGCAATTCTGTTCAGAAATCAAGATGATGAACCTGAAGAAGATCCACAACAAGAAGAACCTCAAGTTGAAACTCCTTAAGCACACCCTCCTCCAGAATAACCTCCTCAAGTGCAAGATCAACCCGGTCCTTCAACAGTTGCGAATGTAAGGTATTCCAAACATCACCCACTTGAGAATGTGATAGGAGATATAAATGATTCAGTTGAAACTAGGTCACAGGTTAATCAAATAGTTGAACAGGATCATTTAGCCTTTGTCTCTCAAGTGGAACCAAAAAATGTTGAAGAAGCTTTAAAAGAAAATTCATGGATTGATTCTATGCATGAGGAACTTGGACAATTTCAAAGAAATAATGTCTGGAGTTTTGTTCCTAGAACCCCTGAAATGTCTGTCATAGGAACTAGATAGGTCTTTAGGAATAAGGTAAATGAAGAGGGAAAAGTGGTGAGAAACAAGGCTAGACTGGTTGCAAAAGGTTACAATTAGGAATTTGGTATAGATTTTGAAGAATCTTTTGCTCATGTAGCTAGACTAGAAGTAATTAGAATCTTGTTAGCATATGCATGCTCAAACAAGTTCAAACTTTTTCAAATGGATGTCTAAACTGCCTTCCTGAATGGCTACATTAAAGAGGAAGTCTATGTCTCTCAACCACCTGGCTTTGAGGATCATGATAAACCTAACCATGTGTTTAAATTGCACAAAGCACTTTATGGTTTGAAACAGGCACCCCGAGCTTGGTACGACAGACTAAGCACATTTCTGGTAAGCAAACACTACTCAAGAGGTAAAGTAGACTTTTCTCTTTTTACCAAAAAAGTCCGCAATCACATTGTTGTTGTTCAAGTCTATGTGGACGATATCATATTTGGTTCTACTAACTCATCACTATGTGAGGAATTTTCAAAACATATGCACAGTGAATTTGAGATGAGTTTAATAGGGGAGCTTCAATTTTTTCTTGGTTTGCAGGTTAAGCAACTAGAGGATGGTTTTTTATCAATCAAGAAAAATATATCAAAGAGCTACTGAAAAGGTTTCAGTTTGAACAAGCTAAGCCTGCCTCAACACCAATAAGCACAAGCATAAAACTGGAAAATGATGAGAAAGGTAAACCGGTTGATGCAAAGCAATTCGGAGGTATGATTGGCTCACTCCTTTATCTTACTGCAAGTAGACCAGACATACAATTCAGTGTTTGCCTTTGTGCTAGATATCAATCTAGTCCAAAGGAAAGCCATCTGATCGTAGTTAAGCGAATATTCAGATATCTCTCAAGTACGTGTGCTTTGGGCCTTTGGTATCTAGCTGGAAGTAGTTTTGAACTGATATCATATTCTGATGCTGACTATGCTGGATGTAAAATTGACAGGAAGAGCACTAGTAGCTATTGCCAACTGCTTGGTGGTTGCATGGTTTCGTGGGCATCCAAGAAGCGACACTCGGTTGCACTCTACACTGTAGAGGCAGAATATGTTGCTGCAGGGAGTTGTGCGGCTCAAGTGTTGTGGATAAAAAGTCAATTTTCTGACTACAACATTGACATTGGATGCACACCTATCCTATGTGACAATACTAGTGTCGTAAATCTATCAAAGAACCCACACTCCAAGACAAAGCACATACAAATCAGACATCATTTCTTGAGAGATGAAGTGGCGAACAAAACTTTGGAACTTAGCTTCTACCCACGAACAAACAACAGGCTGATATATTTACAAAACCATTGGCTGAGGATAGGTTCACTACATTGAGAAGAGAATTGGGCTTATGCAAAATACAATGATTTCAATACCCAACTTTGGAGTACATGTACCTTGTGAGCAATAACTATGTGGTATATCAAATGGTGATGTGTGGAAGAACAAGTTATGCTTGTTTGGAAACTCTCATTATACGTGAGAAAACATTCTCCGCCACGTATCCATAAGTCAATTGCAAATAAGGGTCATCTACTCTGAATAAGGTATATGGATTCATTTCACTTTGCCCATTCCCTTTTTCAAAGAAATGGAATTTTCATGTTCTGCTACTTATTCATGAATTTGTGTGCTAATGCTTGATAAATCTGTGGAAATCTAGTGAAGTTGCTTTGAATGTTTAGTCTGCACTTGCACACACTATGGGGGAGGAAACTCTAGCTAGATGAGTGACTTTTTGAGGGAAACACTTTCATGTCATCATCTCACTGTTTCCTAGCTTGGAGCACCTTTCTCTATCTCCTCCTGGCCTTAAAATCTGTCCTGCACACATCCCTGTCGACAGCAATATTGCAAACTGTCGACAGAAACTTCCTCACAGAACCCAGAAAACCAGCACTGTGTGCATCCGTCGACAGGGCCCATCCTATCTGTCGACAGATTTCTTCAGACAGAACTCAGCACTCTTCATTTGTGTGTATCTGTCGATAGGGTCCATTCCCTCTGTCGACAGATCCATCTTTTTCAAGTCATTCCTCCCTTAATTGCCAATCCTTTTGATGAGCATACTTCTCATGAGTATTTAAGGTGAAAAATAATGATTGCATACATTATAATTTTTTTTATCCACAACATATCCAAGACTTTGTCTGCATCACAATGACTTTGGCATACTATTCTTGTGTGAGTCTAGGTTGTTTCATTTTAAGTACATCCAACAACACCCATGAGTCTAACCTAAGTCACTTGAATAAATCTCTTGTGAATCATTATTTTTCAAAGTCATGTGCTCAATCCTATAGTCATTGAAGGGTAAGTCTTTCATTGGTTTTTTAAGTATCATCCACTTCCTGACCTTGATGTGATCCGTAAAAATTATTATGGAGAAGACACAACTAATTTAACAAAAAAAAAGTGAAAATAAAAAATCCCATCAAATTAAAACAAAAAAAGGAGAATAAAGGCAGAGCAATGTTGAGTATTGCTAAGTAACCGGGGATATGGGCATCACAAATGTCTATCTTCGCATCAAAAGGCTTACTCATTATCTCTGTACAATGGTATGATGGACATATCAACCGAGTAACTGGGGATACGGGCATCTCAAATGTCTATCTTCACGTCAAAAGGTCAACTGATCCTAATTACCATTTTTTCACTCCCATGCCCTTTTCATGTAAAAAATTAGATTGTGGTCTCCTCAATTTGTCTTGTCAAGGGCACTTAGTGGTTAGCACTTAATTACCCATGCAAAATTATCCTTCATACATCTTCTGATTGTCATCTACTAAGAAAAATAATTTTTTGCAATGGCCTTATTCAAGGGGGTCATCTTACAACCTCATGATTTTGTTCACTGCATTTCTCATGTGGCAACTTCAGAGTCTGGGAATTTTATTTCCAAATCTTTGTCGTTGCTCGATGTCGTCTAAATATTTGTGGCTATGACTTGTTATAATGTGCATTTAGCTATGTTTCATCTTAACACCACATTTGATGCTCATGGCCTTGAAATTCCATCAAAAACCCATCACTGGCACACTTCATGTATGTGCCTGTCGACAGGGAACTGTTCACCTGTCGACAGCAGCAGGCAGGGCACTTTTTGGAAGCCCAACGGGCGAGCTTTTAGGGCTGATTTCATGGGACCCAACCCTTTCAAATTCTCTCAAACCTTCTTTAAAAGGTTCCCACGAACCCTTCCTCCCTTCCTCCCTTCCCCCCTTCCAAACGCCCTTCCTTCTTCTGGTTCTCCCCAACACCCCCTTTTCCAGGGCGAGAGCAGAGCGCCTGCACTTCATGGTCGCTCTTCTTCCTAGTGTCTCCTTCCCTTTCCCGAGCCTCTCAACACCCAGATCCCTTCCTGAGATGGCTCCTAAGGTGAAGAAGCTTGCCTCCCGACGCCATCCTCGCTCCTCCCATGATGGCGACGGTTCTAGGGCTCCCACAGAGTGTCGCACCAAGCATAGGGAGGATCGTCTGCTAGAACTGCATATTCCTGCTCATCTGAAGCTTCTTCCTGATCATGGCACCTACACCAAGTTCGTGCAACCCCGCTACATCAACATCGTGTCACTGGAGGATCTCTTTCCAGGGTTGCAGCCTTTATTTGACATCCAGGGTTGGTCCCATTTTTGTTACCATCACAAATGGTACTCCCCAACCGCTGTGATTGAGTTCTTCAATAATCTTAGACTGTCCACCATTGGTGACCTCTATACCATGGTGAGATAGACTCCTTTTCTGATCACTCCCAACTTGCTCTCCACTGCACTGCAAATCCCTAATTCGGGCCTTGATATCGTGACAAATCATCCCGAAGCATCTGAATACCACCAACTCATTACTTTGCAGCCTTACAACCCTACGGATCGTAGGCCCCTGAGTGCCAACAAGTTTCCTCCACTTCATCGTCTCATCCACCATATCTTCACTACAATCATTGTCCCTAAGGATGGCAGTAGGGAGCTTGTGACTGCTATTCACAAGTCCTTGTTTCATGCATTTCTCAACTGTACTCCAGTGAACCTCCCACTTCTAATGGTCTCTCACATCCGGGCATGCCTTCGCAATCCCAATAGGTCTATGCCTTATGCTTGCCCCATTACGTCTCTTCTCCTGTTCATTGGCATTCCCATTCCTGATGAGAAGATGACTGAGCTCAAAAGCCGCAGCTCTTATGATCTTACTGCTGCCCAGAGGATGGGCTATAAGCTGGTTGAAGGGGTTGTCACTAGAGACCTTAAAGGCAAAGGACTGTCCACTGCTGAAGAGGTAGAGGATTTTGATGATGGAGAAGAAGATGACAATGAACATGCTGATGAAGACTCCCAGTCAGAGCCACTAGATGCTCCGGGAGATGAAGACATTGTTCCACCCAGTGATCCACCATCTACTGAGCCTTCACTCAGAGAGTTTATCACAACCCAACTTGCACAGATGCAACTTCATATGAACACGGGCTTTGATAGGCTAACTACACGGTTGGACACTGTTGATTCAAGTATTGAAGCTTTGGCAGACACCAAAGTCAAGCTACAATTCAAACTCACACGGATGTCTACTGATCTTCATGAGCTTCGTCGGGCCTCAGCACCGCCGGGCAATGATGCTGTTTAGGATGATTGGTCTAGATGTCTTTAGTGTTTTGGTCACGTTCTAGATGTTCTCACTTGCTTTCCAAGTCAATTGTCATGTTATCTTCTTTGCAACTACTCATGTGTCATATGTGCAACTGTGTACTGAATGCCAAATTAATGACATGCACAATTTCTCTTCCTGTTCCATTGCTCTATACATGTGTTATCTTTTTGAATGTTGTCAAAAGGGGGAAAACATCAATTGTGGTCAAATTGAAAATTCTGTCATCATCAAAAAGGAGGAGAATGTTGAGTTCTCATATGAAGACTCATTGTGAGAATGCTAAGCTAAATGACATATCCTTGTTTTTATTATGACAAAATCATGGACCAAAATTGATGCATGACAAATGTGTAAACCATGATGACAATGACAAGTGGATGCAAATGATACACATACTTTGATTGATGATAAATATGTTGATTATGTCTCACTAATCATGTTATCTAATGTAGGTGAGACTGCATTCAAGACCTTGTACCACAACAAGAGAAAAAGAATAAGAAAAGCATAAAAGAGAGCACCTGTCGACAGCTCCTTCAAGCCTTGTCGACAGATCAGCACAAATAAAACAAACAAGTTCTGGAAAACAGGCACCTGTCGATAGATCCATGCAGTCAGCAAACAGGCCTTCTGGAAAAGAAGTTCTTGTCGACAGATGATATGAGACTTGTCGACCAACGAAGAGAGAATATAGATACGTGATCTTTGTGTGCTCCCTGTGTGGGTGTTTCCTTAAACCACGACTCTACATACTTGAACACCCATATGAAAGGAACTTTTTGGAGATATTTTCGTACAGAAGCAGCCACCATCATCAACCCTAAAGAAAACGTAAGGAGAAGAGGTGTTGCTGCTGCTCTGCTTCACCCTGCTGTTCAGAGAGAGAAAGAACCGTTGTTCCAGCAGAGTTGAAGACAGTACGTCGTGGATTCAAGCTTCTCCATCTACCCAAGGCTATCAAGATGAAGTTTGAACTCCATCTAGATGTTCTCTAGAAGAGTTCTCAATCAGGATTCAATCTTTTCACTTTTCTATTATATGTGTGTATGTGATTGTGTTTCAAGCGGCCTTGTGCTTGAATCACGTGGTTTTGAGTTGTTCTTATCATGGTTGCACATCAGACATCTCGTGTGTGTGTGTTGTTCTCGCGAACTAGTTGACAAGCAGTCTGTTCTGTGTGTGTGTGTAGACTGTGGATGTAGGATACACAAGTTGTGTACTCCGAACCACGTTAAAACTCCGTGTCCTATGGTTTGCACATTTCTACGGTAGATGTTTGGTAGGCACGTTGTCTCTACACACTTATGATAGATTGTTTCTTCATCTATTGTCAATTCACACACATCAAAGTTGAGTTCAAAATCTGTTATAGGTTCTACAGTCTGTGTTTTCGCAAAAAGAAGGTGATAATAATTGTTAATCAACAGTAATCTATTCAACCCCCCTTATAGATTACCATATAGGGAATTCCGCAACCTTTCACTCTGAATATAATTGAATACGGAGCGGATAATTTAATCGGATAATTTTCGGATTCGGAGCAGATATGGATATTATCCGCTTCAGAAATATAAGCTTAATAAAATATGTTAAGTGATCTAAAAAAAAAATAAAATTTTAAAAAAGTATAAATATCAAAAAATACTCTCTAAACAAAATATTAACATTATATATATTATATATTTATAATTATATATGGATCATTAGATTTATGATTTAATGGTCAAAAATAACTTCATTTCAGAGCGGATCTTAAACAGAGAGGATCACATGTTTCCGTATCCACTGTTTATTATCCAGATAATATCCGTATCCGAAATCCGCTCCGCCAGATATTTGTTAAATGGATAATATCCGGATAATCAGATACAAATTCGAATCGGATCCGGATATTATTCGAATCCGTTTACAGCCCTAATTACATGATAACAATAGTCAAGTGATAATTTCGGCAGCATAACGGTGCAATTTATTCTTTTGTTCACTCTTTACATTAATGGCTTAAGTCTAGATTATAAATCACACTCACGAGAACAAGATGAGAGAGGAAGTGCACGCTATCCCCTGTGAACTTCAATGGTACAACCAACTCGGTCTCCATGAAGGAATCCTTGGAGTACGGAGAATTACGGAAGTCTTAGCGGAAAGGTCGCTAGTCTGCCAATACGGAATGACCGACAGAGAGCTTCCAATCCCCCATGAAAGGGCTACCTAGATGTGCAAGTGTGTAGTTAGTACATGTCTCAATCCACAATCCATCGGTTTCAAACTTGTGGGAAAACAATTAACATGATGGCATGATATGAAACTATACAATTAACTTACCATGGTTTGCAATATTTTAAAATACCAATTAATCACCTTAACAAGCTTAGAACAATAGATGATTCAATTAATAGTTTGCAAGAATAGATCATAGCATTTATGAACAATTAGAATAGTCTTCACATAGTTACGTATTTCACATGGGTAGCTGGCTTTTAGGTCATTAGACAGACTGTACCTTGCATCTTAATAATATATCATGCAAGACTAACATTAAAAACAGTAAAAACAGGTCTCGGGTAGGCCTTGAAATCACATCCTACATAGTGAACGCATTTAATAATGCAGTATACAGTCGAGAACATGACTAACTGTGTAGGATTAAAATCGCATCGGCCTACATGGCCGCCTTTTAGCTTGAATCGCGATGTGATACCCTGTCACGTTCATGAATATCATTAAAATCCTAATATAAAAATCGACAAAAAAACATTGAGCGGGGAAAACTGTTAAATCGCGTCGGGTGTTCCCGTTGCGGATCAGACCGGCGCAGAAAACAATGCAGCCCGAAGTTTCACACGGACCGTTGACTGGTCAGACGCTGAATCGTGTCAAAATTCTTGGTCACAATTTACTAATTCACGTCGGCCAAGGCCGATGCGATACCAGGCGCTGGAATTGCGTCGCCTAGACGGACGCGGTTCAAACCCAAAACCCGAAAACGCAACAACCAACAGTGATCCTCTTACCACTCTTATATCACTCCATATACTGACATTTGACAAAACCTTCAACATGAAACATGACGAGGACATCTAGTAGGACTTTCATGTTGAGGGTTGGATCTAATTCAGTCTCTAATCATGTGCAACACATGAAGAATGTAAAACGCTCTAACAGTGCGCGACTCTTGGAAAACACTTACAACTCAAGATGTACTCAGTGAAATTTAATGAAACCACTTGGACATGAAAGTAGACATGATGCTCTACACATTGGTCTATGATTTATTACAATTGGGCCCGAGAAAACATACCTGTTGGATTGAGGAAGTCACATTTTTCCAATAAACTCATGTTCAGACCAGTTGGAGGAGAACGCTTACTGCACCCGATCTACTGATTGAAAAATAGTAAAACCAGTGGGATTAGGAACTAGAATCGACCCTCTTTCCAGGGTTTTAAGTCTTGCATGATTTGATTTACGTTTGGCCAACCTTTGGTCGACTCCAAGATGAGCTTTCTGCACAGGTTGATGCAGAACGCAGTAGGGAAGCAGCTCTGAGTTGGGGCAATTTCCTCCTCCTTTAGGTGCTCAAGAACATCCACCCACAACCCCAACAATGAGTATTTTCGTCCCCAAGGATTTCATAGCATATATATATGCATGTAGTGTGTTTTAGAATTCCCATTGGGTGAAGGAAAGGAAAGGTGCGGTTTTGGCATTCCACCTTCCTTATTTTGATGATTTCTCACCCCAATAGAGTGTGTGAGGCTTGAGGAAACCTCCCACAATGGTTAGCCATGAAATTGGGTTGCCAAGAAAGCCTAATTCCCCTAGGATTTGCCCTAATTACCTCCTACCATTTTCAGCTCAATTAGGGTTGCAAATTTATGGGTATTTTTCTTGCTCCATTTAATTCTTGGGCCATAAGTGATCCATTGGCCCAATACCAATAATGGGTCATCAATATATAATGTTGGAAGTCTATCCAACAATTTTATTTAATTTATGATCATGTTATATTCCCGTGTTAATAGTTTTCCGACTTAGTTTCATAATTTGGATAATTTGTCACAATGTGACATACACTTGGTCAATCGAGTTTTTCGTTGTATGAATTTCTTCGTGGATCACATAGGGATAATGTTTGGGGTTGATTTATAATTTTTATGTAATTTTCTGATGTGTTTTCTCACATACGATCGTGGTACGTAAGTTCTACTGTTTCGATAATATGACAATTATCTATTTTCTATTTATTTAAAATTTTTAAATCACTGAAATTTCCGGGGTGCTACACCCTCCCCCACTTAAGAGAATTTGGTCCCCAAATTCATAGATCATTAATTGGCTATTGATAATTGTGATCCTTGAGGTCGTTTCGGATTTAATTCCTCTAATCTTGTTTCAACATTCTTGTAACAGCCCTGGATGTTTATGCCCAATAAGGCTCCATATCCAGATCCGTCTCCCGCGAACGGACCAATGTCTTGCAAGGGATAGCTCACACACGTGTCCAGTAAGAATATAAATGACAAACCACAACAGTATAAGACACAAGAAAGCACATGTGCTCATGTCTGCTTACATATTTGTACAACTGTCCCATTACATTATTAGATGTCCAATTAAAAAGTACAACTACCTGGGGCATACCCTGAGGGAGCACCAGCTCACACAACACTAACAACTACACTACTACTGGTGGTACAAGTCTGCCACAACGCCACTGCAAGCCAAACACACGACAAGCCCTGAAAGGAGTTGTAGGGGGTGAGCCTCAACAAGTCACAGGCTCAGTAGGGACCACCCAAAAACAACATACAACACTGAAGAACCTCAACCCCAGACGGTCTCATTGGCAACACAAATAGCCAAACCATATCATGCCCATAATATTTATAATAAATAACAACTTAAACAGTAAACCATAAACAAATACATATTTCTCAAAAAGAGAGAAGAACCATAGAACTAGCCCAGCACTACTAGTCCACTTAACAACTGAAATGCCTAGGCCAATGGCCTCACAGGCATACTACCTCAACAACTGGACACCTAAGCTACGAGCCACACAGGCAAACCACTGCCTAGGGTACAAGCTTCACAGGTGAACCTCAAACACATGGGTAAGAGAACAGTTGACCAAGAGCTGGTCCTTTATATCCCTAAACCGCGATATATCAAATGCCACACTTAAATAATAGGACTGGCTACCACGATGCCAATCCATAACATAATATAACCAAGGAAGGGTAAAACACAACAAGTCGAAGGTCACACCACACGACCTCCACTTCAACACCTGAAAAGACTGGTACACAACGTACCACTACAAAGCACTACCCACACAGGTATAGGTACCCACTACCACGAGGTACCATTACGGAAACCACAACCCAACCAGTGCCACCACAAGGCACTCCACCATGGGCAAAACCTTAACACCTGTGCCAACGATGGGCACACCACAACGGGTAAAACCACAACCTGTGAGTCTCTGCTCACTAACCATAATTACAACCGTTCCAACACCAGGGCACACCACAACCAGCCAAACCACAATGGTGAGTAAACACTCACAAGCCTACACCATAGGCAAAGCACGAGTCGGAAGGAACGATGCCACCACACGGGAACGGACTACTGGTTCATGATGCCAGTATCCAACCTGGACAGCACAACACAAAACTACCTCTCAGTCTGGTAGTCACGGACGAAAGGTCCAACTGCTGCTCCACAAGCACAAGCCAAAGAATAGTGGAGACCAACCAACACCACACCTACACACATAACTACAAGCCCATGCCTTGCACCTTTAGGGACTCTGCCCTAAGCTCCCTAAAGTGAGGCACTAGAAAACATGACTAGCTGGGGACGAGTGACGTCTACTGGTGTCCGTACTCCCTACTACGAGTGCGCTACAAGCGACTGCACACCCACAAACACAAGCCGCTGCCCTCTGTCATCTTTGCCTCAGCCGGACATACAACTAAAACACAGGAGTGAGGGTGTCCAAGACAAACGACACAGACCTCGAGGTACAACACAAGTACCAGGACAAATCCTGAGCACAACAAACATACGTGCCTAGCTCACACAGAACCTTGGGTACCTGACTACAGAAGTATTCTGAAATAGGCACCAGACCACCAAACTCGGCAACGCACAAACCACGGTACTTACATATATAACCTTTATTATGAACCACAGTGCACACATGAGGAGTAGCTTGTTTCGGTCACCTTGTGACCTACAAGCTAGCCTGCACGATCATACATATACATTACCTTAACCAATAATATCCTTGCCTGTCATTGGTCATGAGGTGATCTCCATTGCCACATTAAACTCAATGCACGGTAACCACTTGATAACCATACATATACTTTAATAATTAACCATCTTACTTAGCCTATAATAGACATTAGAAAGCCAGGGCTTAGGTTCACACAGAAACCTCACCGCCAAGCTACCACAAACTAACCTTTATAACACTATTGAACCCATGCAAACTATGCACATTATACATTAACCACATAAACCACACGTTCATGATACAAACAGCACGCCACAAGCACGCTTAAGAGCGTTACAGGTGCCAATGCACCACTCACTCTAACCATGCACGTAAAACACCAATAATCGGATATTCGCACCATTTATACTATGAACACAGGACCTCTTGGCTGAGGTCGCGACATGGGATTGTGTCGCCTTCAGAACGCGATGCCTCGATGTGTCGCGTTAGCAAACCCTAACACGACGGGTTGGCCTGTCACGACCTTATGGCGACAGAAGAGTCTGTCGCCTTCAGATCGCGACACCCCAATGTGTCTCGTTAGGAAACTCTAGCGCGATGGGTCGGCCTTTCGCGACCTGGTCACGACAGGGGGTTCCGTCGCCTTCACAGGCAGGAACCCTAATCCGAACTGCTCACTCTAGATTACCACCCCAAACTATACGAACCACGTTTAATTTCCAGTTTTCATGCTTTAGTGAATACCCTAACATGGTATCTACTGTTCTTAACGCCAAAAACATATTAAACATTTAATTCATGCAATCCACACAACAAAGCTTGGTGGATTCTCTCTACCTTCATAAAGAACACAAACTCTCGCTGTTTCCCCCATTCTGTACGACGTCCTCGCGGCGAGACCACGCCAAAAAACCAAATCGGCCGAGAGAGCTTCGCAGCAGCTCCTCCTGGTCGAGCAGAGCTTGTGGAAGCTTTGTTCGGCCAAAACTTCTTAAAAATGTCCAGCGGGTGGGATCGGGACGTGAACCTCCATCGCAACCTGAATGCGACCACATGGGTCGTCACCTTCCCATGGCCGACGTTAGCTGACTGCCCAGCGCGTGACACGCGGCAGCCATGCAGACGAAGACCGCCAAACAGCGGAAATGTGAACGTGACTCCCAGGGTCTTCGCGTTAGGAACGCGATGCAACCCCTTGTTGCGTTCACAGGCACAAGACTTGTGAGCGCTTTGGGCCCAACTGTCAGCCCACCAAGCCTCACAACCGTGCGCAAACACCTAAAACACGAACTAATGGGACATACATTGGCCACCAAACCCGCTAAATAGGGATCCGCGAGGATCCGAAAAATGTGTGACGTTACATTACTATTACCTAAAAAGAAATGTCGTCCTCGACATTCACAACAAACCACAAAAAGCCAGACTATTACCTAAAAAGATAGAAAGCCATATATAGAACAAGTAGGATACACTTCCTCTACATCTTTCTTTCAAACCATCTGTGCTAACTGATCCATTTGTTCATTTTCACGCTTGTTCTGCAATGTCTTCCTTTTTAATTTATTCTACAGCCGCTTTATTCCGTGGTTCCAATCTAGGCGTAGGCGATTCTACCTTACCGATGGCGTTTTATCTCTTTGGACTCTACCTACTTCCACATTTTCTGGGCTTTGTTTGCAACATTTGTTTCAGGTCCGCTTCACTTTCTCGAATATCATACACTGTAATACTTTACCACGCCGTAATCTTTCTAATTTTATTGATTTTTGGTGTCATTTTCTTTTATTATTTATCATTATTTGCTGTTACCTTGCTTCATCTGCATTTACATTTGCAACTGCCAACTCTTCAAAGAAAACCAATCACCATCTTTAAATTTCCTGCCTTTTCATATTATTCTGCTCATGCCACTTTATGTCATCTCTGACTAAAAACCACAATAACCTCTGATCCTTTATTTCACTGCACAAACTTTACACTTTCTCCTTATCCATGCAAACCTTAAACAATCTGGGAATATTAAATCTTCCTTGCTTCCGCTGCGCCACTCGGATCACGCTGGACACTTTGCAAAATATTTCACAATTTCTATTCGCATTATTTTTTTCAATTACTTTCTTCTGACTTCAACTGAATTCATTTCTAACTTTAACTACTTCTCAAAGTATCTTATTCAATTAATTTATGCTGAAGTAATTACTGCAATTTCTTATCTACTAAATCGCTATTAACATGTTGTACTCTTCATATACATTTCTTGCTTTACTGACATTCTCTGGCTAATCTCATAATTTTGTTGCATAACCTTTCCAAATATTCTTTAATTAATCAGCTCCTGCTCCTGCACCAAACTCTGGAATATCTTAATAACAGTTCATTTCTGCTCAATTGAATCACTTTCTTTGTACCTATATGCAAATTCTGGCTGAATATTTCCTAATTCATCTGATCTTATTCATTTCATCATTTGCTAAATTCTTCCTTTTTCTGATCCATATCTCTTCTTTATCTAAACTGCCAATCATGTTAATCATAATGTATTTTCTGCAAAATATTTCTCTTACTCATTCTGCCGTCAGACTAATCTTATTGTACCATTCATATTATAAATCTTTCTGGTATCTAGTCATCCTTCTTTAAAATACTGTAAAAACTCAAATTTGAATACCAATCTGTTTAAATATAACAACTTGCTTTGTCTGCTTCCCTTATTCCATTAATTGCTCTTTTCTCAAATATCATATAATCTGCCTTACTGTTTCTCTCAACTCAGTATTTCTTAACTACGTTTCCATTAATACACCTCTTTCCATTCTATTCTACTTAGCTTAAACTCATTCCAATATACTTAACTTTAACTTTGATTTTTCTCAAACTGCTCATAATTACTAACTTTCACTGATCTTGTCTTTAGGACAACAATCTTTAATAACTCTTTCTAAAGAATTCTCATAATCTGCCATTCATCAACTAGATATGTCTCTTGCGCAATTCTCAGAAAATCTAACTACACACTGATTCTTCTTTTCTCTCTCTCTCTCTCTTTATTCAACTGATCATTTATGTACCTATTTATACGAATCCTCATATCAAACTTCCTATTACTATCATTATTAAACAACACCTTTCTTAAATTTCTAATCTCAAGCACACTTAATCTATCTGCCATAAATCACTGCTCTTCTATGTACCAGTACTTCTTTTAAAGTTGATCTGCCTTACTTAATCATGTCAAGCTCTTCATAACACTAATTACATTATCAGTCATATTGTTTCTTAATATCATCTGATTCAGATCTCCAATAGCACAATACCTCTACTGAGGCTCTCAACTATAATCTGCACATTTAATCATTTCTGACACACATTGATCCATTCCTCATTACCTCATTACCATATACCTGTCTCTGCTAACTCTGTATCTCACTAAAACTCACTTACTGAAGTCCATATCTAAACTTATTAATCTCCTCAATTTCTTTAACTGTGAATCTTTAACAACCACACCTTTCTGTCACGAACTAACACACTGGTATAATCACATAGATTATACCTCCTCTATTCACATCAACTTTTAACAACTGCTAACAGCTACCAAATTCTCAACACATAAACACGTTTTACAAAACAAAGACTCTGATGAATACCACTTTCACCAACACAAAACCACAAACTTACTACCAACAGTGGACATTAATCCATGTATTGGGACATTGTACTCTCAATGTTTTTTCATATTCCAACTAGACCATGCTATGATACCAACTGTAACGACCCTGTATGTTTATGCCCAATAAGTCTCCATATCTAGGTCTGTCTCCTACGAATGGATCGAAGTCTTGCAAGTGATAGCTCAAACACATGTCCATTAAGAATATAAAAGACAAACCACAACAGTATAAGACACAAGAAAGTACATGTGCTCATATCTGCTTACATATTTGTACAACTGTCCCATTACATTATTACATGTCCAATTAAAAAGTACAACTACCTGGGGCGTACCCCGAGGGAGCACTAGCTCACACAACACTAACAACTACACTACTGCTAGTGGTACAAGTCTGCCACAACGCCACTGTAAGCCAAACATATGGCAAGCCCTGAAAGGAACTGTAGGGGAGTGAGCCTCAACAAGTCACAGGCTCAGTATGGACCACACAAAAACAACACACAACACTGAAGAACCTCAACTCTAGAGGGTCTTATTGGAAACTCAGATACAAAAACCATATCATGCCCACAATATTTATAATAAATAATAGCTTAAACAGCAAACGACAAACAAATACATGTTTCTCGGAAAGAGAGAAGAACCACAAGACTAGCACAACACTACTAGTCGACATAACAACTGAAACGCCTAGGCCATTGGCCTCACAGGCATACTACCTCAACAACAAGTCGCCTAAGCTACAAGCCACACAAGCAAACCACTGCCTAAGCTACGAGCTTCACAGGCGAACCTTAAACACATGGGTAACAGGACAGTTGACCAAGAGCTGGTCCTTTATATCCATAAACCACGATATATCAAATTTCACACTTAAATAACAGGGCTGGCTACCACGATGCCAATCCATCACATAATATATCTTTTATCGGAGATTTACCCAAGGAAGGGTAAAACACAACATGTGGAAGGTCACACCACACGACCTCCACTTCAACACCTGAAAAGACGGGTACACAATGTACCACCACAAAGCACTACCCACACACAGTATAGGTAACCACTACCACGAGGTACCAATACGGAAACCAAAACCAAACCAGTGCCACCACAAGGCACTCCACCACGGGCAAAACCTTAACACTTGTGCCAACGACGCCACCACACGGGAACGGACTACTGGTTCATGACGCCAGTATCCAACCCAAACAACACAACATAAGAACTACCTCTCAGTCTCGCAGTCACGGACGAAAGGTCCAACTGCCGCTCCAGAAGCACAAGCCAAAGAACAGTGGAGACCAACCAACACCACACCTGTAGACCATAGACAACTGTAGGCACATGACTGTCACCTTTAGGGACTCTAGCCTAAGCTCCCCAAAGTGAGGCACTAGAAAACAGGACTAGCTGGGGACCAGTGATGTCTACTGGTGTCCGTACCCCCAACTACGAGCACGCTACAAGTGACTGCACACCCACAAACGAAAGCCGCTACCCTCTGTTGTCCTTCCCTCAACCGGAGGTACAACTAAAACACAAGAGTGAGGGTGTCCAGGACAGACGACACAGACCTCAATGGTACAACACAAGTACCGGGACAAACCCCGAGCACAACAAACACACGTGCCTGGCTCACACAGAACTGGGGTACCTGACTGCAGAGGTATTCCAGAACAGGCACCGGACCACCAAACTTGGCAATGCACAAACCACGGTACTTACATATATAACCTTTATTATGAACCACGGTGCACACGCAAGGAGTAGCTTGTTTCGGTCACCCTGTGACCTACAAGCTAGCCTACACGATCATACATATACATTACCTTAACCATTAATATCTTAGCTTGTCATTAGTCACGAGGTGACCTCCATCACCACATTAAACTCAATAACGGTAACCACTTGATAACGATACTTATACTTTACTAATTAACCATCTTACTTAGCCTATAACAGACATTAGAAAGCCAGGGCTAAGTTCACACAGAAACCTCACCGCCCAGCTACCACAAACCAACCTTTATAACACTATTCAAGCCATGCAAACCATGCACACCATACATTAACAAGGTAAACCACACGTTCATGTTACAAACAGCGCGCCACAAGCGAGCTTAAGAGCATTACAGGTGCCAATGCACCACTCTCTCTAACCATGCAAGTAAAACACCAATAATCGGATATTCACACCATTTATACTATGCCCACAGGACCTCTCCGCTGAGGTCGCGACATGGGATTGTGTCACCTTCAGAACGTGACGCCCCGATGTTCGCGTTAGCAAACCCTAACACGACGGGTCGGCCTGTCGCGACCTTATCATGCAGAAGAGTCCGTCGCCTTTAGATCATGACACCCCAATGTGTCGTGTTAGAAAACCCTAATGCGATGGGTCGGCCTATCGTGACCTGGTCGCGACAGGGGGTTCCGTCGCCTTCACAGGCAGGAACCCTAATCCGGACTGCTCAATCTGGATTACCACCCCAAACTATGCAAACCACGTTTAATTTCAAGTTTTCATGCTTTAATGAATACCCTAACATGGTATCTACTGTTCTTAATGCCAAAAACCAATTAAACATGCAATCAATGCAATCCATGCAACAAAGCTAGTTGGATTCTCCCTACCTTTGTGAATAACACAAACTCCTGGCATTTCCCCTCTTCCGTATGATGTCCTCATGCTAGACCATGCCAAAACGCCAAATCACCCGAGAGAGCCCCACAGCAGCTCCTTCTAGTCGAGCAAAGCTTGTGGAAGCTCTATTCGGCCGAAACTTCTTAAAAAAGTCCAGCGGTTGGGATCACGACGTGCACCTCCATCGCGACCTGAACGCGACCTCATGGGCCGTTGCCTTCCCAAGGCCGATGTCAGCTGACTACCCAGCACGTGACATGCGATAGCCATGCAGACGATGACCGCCAAACAGTGACAACGTGAATGCGAATCCTAGGGCAGTCGCATTAAGAATGCGACGCAACCCCTTGTCACTTTCACAAGCACGACCTGTGACCGGTTTGGGTCCAACTGTAGGCCCACCAAGCCTCATAACCATGCGCAAAAACCTAAAACATGAACTAATGGGCCATACATTGGCCACCAAACCCGCTAAACAGGGATCCGCGAGGATCCGAAAAACGTGCGATGTTACAATTCTAGCTCATGGATGCTAGTTCATCATGTACACCTATGGCCACCCGTACTATTCAATTGTTTCCTTCCACTCCTGTTTTCTTCCATGGTTGTTATAACTCCATCTTAATCCACCAGATGAAGTATGGTATAACTACTAGATTATTCCTTTCCAATTTCTCTTTAATGATCTCCCCCACTTAGAAATATACTAATAAGAAAAGCATCATAAGATCAGTCTAGGGGTTTAACAATCATACCTCCTTCCAGGAGCTCCACTGGAGTTATTGCATTAACACGTCCTTGATGCTTCACCACTCCTTGGTTCCTTCCAACTTGGTATCTTAGCATGGGACAGTTCGGTATACGATGTTCCTGACTCCCGCATTGCAGGCAAGCCTCGGCCTTCTTCAAGCACTTGTCCGCTTGGTGCCCAGGCTTGTCGCAAAATTTACAATATTCCACCATCGTTATTTCTTCTACTTTGATCCTTTTCTCCATGCCATATTCCTTACCAGTGGTTGGCCTTTTGTTGTTGTTGTAGTTGTTGTTGTTGTTGTTGGGGAAAGTTCCAGTTGTATCGAATGCTCCCCTTTTTATAAAGGTCGGCTTTGAGATGTCCTTCCACTCATGCCTTCCACCTTGGCCATAGTGTCTTCTACCAGTTGAGCTCTTTGGACCATCTCAGTGTAGGTTTGTATGTTGTGTGGTCCGAGCTTTTCAATAAACATGGGCCTAAGCCCATCTAGGAATCTATTTGCCTTCAATATTTCCGTGCCAACCAGATGCAGGGCATACACTGCCAGGCGAGCAAACTGAGCTTCATACTCAGCCACGGTCATGCTTTTCTGCTTCAGTGCGGCAAACTCCGCCGCCTTCTTTTCCTTAACCCTCTCAGAGAAATACTTTCCCTGGAATATCTCAGGAATCCAGCCCACTCTAGTTCAGCTACATTAGGCAGATGGGCTGATGTGGCCTTCCACCATGCTTGGGCATCCTTTGTGAATTGAAAAGTGGCCATTACCACCTTCTCCCTATTGGTGCATTGCATAACTTGAAAGATTCTTTCTGTGTCGGTGTAAGGCCCTTGATTTTCATCTTGAGTGTTTGCTTATGTATATATGCGTATATGAGTACATATTATTGATGTATAGAGTATTGTGCATAGTATTTATATATATATATATATTGCATGAGTAAATAATATTGTGATGTATGCATTGTTTATATATATACATATGTGTGATGTATATACTTCTGCAGTTTTAAGTTCTGTGCAGACGACTTGTTTGCGTCAACATCAGTTGACGTTGACCTTAAATCAGCGGCCACATCGATGGACGCCTACTCAGAATTGGCGGCTATAGATGTTGACGTTTACCTCCCAGATCTGTTATGATTTCAGATCGGAAAATGCCCCCGAAAATGTCGCCCTCTGATTTGGAAACCATTCCCCAACGGTAACCTAGCCTAACCCTTATGCGTATCCGACCCCCAACCCTTTATATTGTCTAATTTTCGGCCAAGTCTGTCCTTTTGACTCTTGGGTCAAAAACCTAGACTTTCTGTGTGAAAACTTGTTTTGGAACTCTTCAATCCGGCTACTGGAGGCTTCATCCGGCGATCGGCATCGACTAGAGAGGACTCTGAACATCCGGAACGACTTCCCCACGCTGGTGTGCAGTGAAGATCAACAAGGAACCCGGATAAAGAAGGATTTGAAGGCTCTTTGGCTCTGGCCGAGGAGAGATTCTTCAACTCAAAACATCGATTGGGGATTTTATCCAAGGCAAGTAACCCAACCACATCATCCCTACATGTGTCTAGTATGTCCAAGAAATTTTATGGATTTTTCTCGTGTCCTAGAACCCCCATTCAAGTGATCTTTTGACGTTCAGTCTGTGTTCTGCACAGACAGGAACTTAATGGTAGGATATCTTGCCGTTAAGATCTTAAGTTGGCAGCGATCTTTGTTGCCGTTGTAAACGGCCACCCCTTGCCGTTTAGTTCTTCAGGCAGAAACAGTTGGTCTGTCTGCCCTTATAACCTATTTTCTGGGATTTCTGTGCATGAGGATATATGGTAAATCTTGTATGTTATAAAGTATATATATATATATATATATATATATATATATATATATACCATGGAGTATGTTATGAAATTTTGATGAATTTTCGTTCACTGCAATAATTACTGGAAATTTTTGAAACATTGTTGTGAGCATGTTAAATTACTGTTACTTGATTTTGTGATAAAGTTTGATGTCATAAATTTTCTATGGTAGTTAAATCATCATCAGAATGTACTGTTATAATTTGATAAATTTTTGATAGCTGTATCAATTATTACATTTTTCTGAATTGAAAAACAGTGAGCATGCCTATTTAGTGTAGAATTTTTTATAAATAGTGTGAAAATAATTAAAATCCCAGAAATTACCATATGTTTAGTACGGTCAGCATGCATGTGTAGCATGAACTATAGATCTGAATTATAACAATTATGTAAATTGAGTTATTTTAACCTGAGATAATATCACTGTTTGAACATTATTAAATAGTGAATATTTCAGAAAATTATGAGACTTCGTATATGTGATATGTGAATAGTAAACGACCTGTGGTTAAATTTTCGCGTTCATTGGAAAATAGTAGGTACTGATTACAATATTTTCATCATGAAAAGGGTATGGATTAGTGTAATTGAAAATGATTAATGTAATTACAGCATGATAAGAATCAATTAGTAGTTGTGACTGATTTAGTTCTATTAAAAGTAGTACCATGATAGGGAAACTGAACCATGTGCATGAATGTGAAAATGAGAATAACGGGTTAAAATGGTGTGCAATTGTGTGTGTGTTTAAATGGAAAATGTGTAAATGTGCCAGTGGGTGACACTGCTACCTTAGAGGGCTGTGGAACTGTACTGTGGTAAAATCCCCATAGGAAGGTTCATACTGTGTGATGTCCCACAGGTATTGAGATTAAATCCCGGAGGCGAACAAGTATCGCTGGTTAGGGTGGAGAGTGCTTCTCCCGGTTCTGCGCAGTAAATAAGATTTATCACTAGTGCCCAGGTGATAGATATGTGTTGTGATTAGTGTGTGTCCTTCTAATGGTGGTTTGGGCTATATGTCACGACATTTAAATAATGTGAAATTGTGTTTAAGGGAATATGCATGTGAAAACTGTGAAATTGTGTAAATGATACGCTGAGATCAACCCCCACCCAATGCAAATCGTGTAAATGGAGTTGGAGTGGGACAGGCTGAGAAGCTGATGTGGCGTCCAGTACCCATCAATAATGTAGCCTAAGCAACACATGGTAGTCAGCAAGTCCAAACACCAGCAGAAGGAACTTCACATAACACTGCTCAGCACATGCTCGATGTTATGCCTAAACAACAGTCATCCTCGGTTCTGGTGATGGACTCTGTTCCAGAAGATCAGGGGGAAGTTCCACATCCTACTCTTACTTATGACACCTCAGATGGGGGCATGACACTCCACGAAACAATGATCAACGATCGGTCGATGTCATGCACACTCAGAGGTCCCCTTCAGATCTGGTTACTGCTACCTTTGCCCCAAAACTTTCTCTGGAGCGTGCCACAACCTGTGTGGCCAAGAGCATTGATGATGCCCGCGTTCAACAGGAGGACAAGGACCCAGGGCCTGCAGAGTACATCACCATTGACACAGGGGGTGAACCAAGCAAGACAAATGCTGATTGCACTGTCCTCTCCTCCCCTCCAATTGCTGCCTTGCAAGTGCTTCATTGAATGCCCCACTCAGCAGGTCAAGCAAAGGTTGCAACTATTAAGCCCCCTCAAGTGGCCATTCATACAACTGCACCACCCAGTGATGATGGCCAGTTACAGCAGTCATCTACCCCTGTCAGCGAACCATGTGGAACTGTAGTACATGAAGCGCCCCCACCATCCACCCCTGCATATGCTGCTCCTAGTGCAACCACCAGCATCAAGCTTCACCTTTAGAACTTAAAGTTAAGGGCAGACTGCCTTCAGTTCTGAATGTTGGAGCCCCCTCGTGGATGACCTCTCAATGTTCTGATCAGCAAGCCCCTTCACCTGCAGTTGTACCCTCCACACCAAGTGTTAAGGGCGTTGCACCTTTTGGTTCCCCATCCGGGATGGAAGCTTGGTAACTTCATCAGCCCCCCGAATGTCCTTTGTTGAAGCATTGCGGAAAAAAACCAAGAAAAGTGATGTCCACATGAACACAACAAACCCGCCACCCCCATCTTTCCCAACTGCAGCTCCCCCCAACCGGGAGTGAAGGGGCCAGCCAGTGGCCACGTGATATGTCTTCCCGTGAAACATAACGTCACAAGCACCCCCGACATCGAGACCAGCCCCGACACAGAGGATGAGGACCTGCAAACAATGCACAACGCCTGGGCAGGCCGAACACGCAGCACCACGGTTCTAACCATGGATTCCGACGGGGAATATGCGGATTTTTTGGACTGAAGCATCATGTAATCTGCGCGTTGTTTTCTGGTTTGTTTTCACGGATGCACCACGTACTTTAGACCCCTCTGCGCAGGGGTCTTTAGCTAGTGCCCCGGTACCTATGTAATCATGTACTTTCCTTTATGCTTTCAGCAATATATAAAATAAAAAAAAACCCGATATTGACATTGGAGGTTCACTCCTTGTCATATCAATTCAAAAAAAAAAATTGTGTAAATGATTATATGTTAATATGAACTCTTGTGATAGCATGTGAAATGATAACTTCTTAAATGAATATGTTATGTACATAGCAAAACAACAAGCTTTTCATGTGTATAAATGTGTTATTCATGTAAATATGATTATAGAATCCATGCTAGAATTGTCTCTTTCTTTATGTGTATAAACTGCATGTTTAAGATGACAAATGTTAACATGTGAAGATATAAATGTAGTTAAATGAAACTTAGTTTAACATATTGATAAATGTGTAGAGAGCATGTGATAGGCTTTAAGTTATTGAACATTTTGTACTAAACAATTCCCAAGTGTAACATGTGTAGAAATCATGTTTAGGTTCTATTTGCATAAATAGTTAAATCCATGCTTATATGTGATCATGTGGTATGAGAATGTGAATGTTAGGTGATGCATGTAAGTTTAATGTGTTTAGAGTTACTTGTTGAGTTCTTTTGGACTCATTCTTGCTTCGGCGTACAGGTGCAGACGTTACTACTTCTTCCGAGGAAGTCGTTAGGAGCGACTCAGAGCGGGAGTAGGAGACATTGTGGATTTAGCATTGTATTTTCATTTTCATAAGTATGTAATAAAGGACTCTGTGTAGTCATATGTGGACAATGTACTTAATTCATTTCTTTTAGTTATGAAATATCTAGTTTCTTTTCCTCTATATGGACTGTGGATAAAATGTGGATGATGGAATAAGATATCTCATTTAGTTCTTTCTTTTCCGCTGTCATGTGATATTTATATTTGTGTATATTTCAGCCTATCGTACTAGTGTTTGGTAAATGTCCCACTGTGGCGACGCTTTCTATATCGACGTGGGTTGGTAGAACCGTACCGATATAAAGAGGGTCGTTACAGAGATTGGTATCAGAGCGTCAGGTTGAAATTGTACATAAATATACACATACCATCATCATCATTGTATGCTAAGCTTGTGTAGAGTGTCCACATAGATAAGTAAATAGTTAGAAATTAGATAGTCTAGTTCTAAATTGTGATTAAATCATTTTGCAGGATATGGCTTCGCGTGGTAGGCGTGGTGTTCCTGCTCGTGAAGGTGAGCAGAGGAGAGATGAGCCTCGGCGTGAGGATCAGGGTGAGCAGCAGGCCCCAGCACCCCAGGGTCCTGTGCTTCCCCCACCGCCACCAGTAGACTATGGAGTGTTCATGCAGGGTTTAGTGCAGGCCATGCAGACGCAGGCCCACACTCAGGCTGCAATCCAGGCTCAACAGGAGGCTCAGGTTAGAATAATAAGATAAAGTAGTTTGTTTTATTAAATGCATGTTTGTTATGTTGTATGTGTTGCTTATGATGCTTGTTGTAGTAGGCTCAGGTGCCAGCTCCCCAAGCTGACCATGGTGGACCCTCCATCATGGAAAGGTTCAAGAGGATGTCGCCACCCTCTTTTAAGTGGGAGAGCGATCCGTTACTTGCTGAGAGCTGGATGAGGGAGTTCGAGAAGATCTTCCGGGCTATTAGGTGCACTGAGGATGACAAGGTCACTTTAGCCACCTATATGCTACAGGTATGTGTAATTTAATTCGGTGGTTATTTCTTTAAGTATAGATTATGCTGGTTAGTCCTTCTGGATGGTTTTGGCAGGAGCGAGCCGACGTGTGGTGGTCCTCATTGTTGCGTAGTCGGTTCGAGGATGGTGCTGTGGAGGTTGGTTGGGATGAGTTCGTGAGGCTATTCCGAGCCAAGTTTGTTCCGGAGCACATCCATGAGAAGATGGAGCAGGAGTTCCTCTCTTTGACTCAGGGCTCCATGAACGTGCTGGAATATGAGGCCAGGTTTTCTGAGCTATCGAAGTATGCCCCTCATATTGTAGCTGATGAGCGCAGGAAGGCGAAGAAATTCGTGATGGGTCTGAGACAATCGCTGAGGACGAGGTTGGTGGCTTTCGACCATCGTACCCTCGAGCAGGCGCTCAGCGTGGCGTGTCGGTAGGAGGGAGAGATGGAGCAGTACCTGGAGGAGAAGAAGGCTTCTCAGAAGAGGCCCGCAGCTCCTTTTCAGAGGCAGGAGAGGAAAAAGGTGACTTCTCAATCACCGCAGCGTCCTGTGGCATCGGGGAGTGGTCAGGTACCTTTCAACGTTCCCCTAGTGGCCAGAAGGAGTGTCCTCATTGCGGGAGGGCACATGGTGGTATGGAATGTTGGAAGTTGGCAGGGAAGTGCTTGAAGTGCGGGAGCAGTGAGCATAGGATCAAGGATTGTCCGAGGCTTCAGCAGGGAGTCCAGCATGGACCAGCCCCAGCAGCGCCAGCGATAGGACGACCAGGAAGACCTCGAGCCCCAGCTCGAGTGTTTGCGTTAGCTCGTGAGGACGCCGAGCAGGCAGATCACGTCACCGAAGGTACGGTTTTGTTCTTAGGTGTGCATGCTCGGGTTTTGTTCAATACGGGTGCTACACACTCGTTCATTTCCGAGCATTTTGCTAGGCAGTTAGCCTTAGAGTCAGGGATAGAGTCTGAGGATTTAGAAGTCCCTTTGTGTGTGCACACACCTACAGTTACGGTATCGACTAGGAAGTGTATTCCGTCTTTACCGGTGTGCATTGAGGATAGAGTCCTAGAAGGGTGTTTCTTCTTGCTAAAGATGAATGACTATGATGCCATTCTTGGTCTGGATTGGCTAGAGGAGAACTATGCGTTAGTAGATTGTCGTGGGAAGAAGATTGTTTTGCGCATTCCTGGTGAGGATGAATTTTCTCATCCTTTGCCGAGGAACTTGACAGGGATGTTTGTCATCTCAGCCATGAGGGCGATGAGAATGATGAACAAGGGTTGTGATGCTTTTCTTGCTAGCGTGGTATTAGTACCCAAGGCTGATTAGTCACTTACTCTTGCAGAGATAGATGTAGTCCAGGATTTTCCAGATGTCTTTCCTGATGATTTATCTGGATTGCCACCGGCAAGAGAGATAGAGTTCACTCTAGAGTTGCTTCCAGGCATCTCTCCTATCTCGAAGGCACCTTATCGGATGGCCCCTGCGGAATTAGCAGAGCTAAGAAAGCAGTTGCAGGATTTGTTAGATAAGGGATTTATTCGCCCTAGCGTTTCCCCTTGGGGCGCACCTGTCTTATTCGTGAAGAAGAAGGATGGGTCACTTAGGTTATGCATCGATTATAGGAAGCTGAACCAAGTGACGGTGAAGAACAGGTATCCCTTACCTCGGATTGATGATTTGTTTTACCAACTGCAAGATGCATCAGTCTTTTCTAAGATTGATCTGCGGTTTGGTTATCATCAGTTAAGGATTAGGAGTGAGGATGTGTCCAAGACGGCTTTTAAAACCCGTTATGGGCATTATGAGTTTTTGGTCCTTCCTTTTGGTCTGACCAACGCCCCGACAGCGTTCATGGATCTCATGAACAGGGTGTTTAGGCCATATTTAGATAGTTTTGTGGTAGTTTTCATTGATGACGTGCTGGTCTACTCTCCGGATGAGGCCACACATCGTCAGCATTTGAGGATAGTGTTAGAGGTTCTCCGTGAGCACAAGCTGTATGCAAAATTCAGCAAGTGCGTTTTTTGGTTGCGTGAGGTTCATTTCCTTGGGCATGTTATCTCCGGTGCCGGTGTAGCAGTGGATCCAGCGAAAGTCCAAGCTGTTATGGATTGGGAAATTCCCAAGACTCCTTTGGAGATTCGGAGTTTTCTTGGTTTGGCGTGTTATTATCGGTGATTTATTGAGGGATTTTCATCCATCACCGCACCATTGACTCAGCTAACCAGGAAGGGAGTAAAGTTTGTCTGGTCCGAAGAGTGTGAGAGTAGTTTCCAGTTGTTGAAGATTAAGCTCACTTCGGCTCCTGTGTTAGTTTTGTCGAGCAGTGTAGAGGGTTTTGCTATCTACACAGATGCATCTCGGATTGGCCTTGGCTGTGTATTGATGCAGCAAGGAAGGGTAGTAGCGTATGCTTCTCGTCAATTGAAGGAGCATGAGCGAAATTATGCGACTCATGATCTTGAGCTTGCGGCAGTGGTTCATGCACTGAAGATCTGGAGGCACTATCTTTATGGTGTTAGATTTGAGGTGTTCACTGACCACAAGAGCCTAAAGTATCTTTTCTCCCAAAAGGAATTAAACCTTAGGCAGAGAATATGGATTGAGTTCCTGAAGGACTATGACTTTGACCTCCAGTATCATCCTGGAAAGGCAAATGTCGTAGCAGATGCCCTTAGTAGAAAGAGATCATCTCTCCGGCAAGATTGGAAGATGTTGAAGGATGCAGCGTGTGCGATGACTGAGTTAGAGCCATCATTGTGCCAGGCTTTTGTAGCTCAGTTGTCCATTAGGTCTTCGGTGTTGGATGAGGTGATCGAGCAATAGAAAGCCGACCCTAGACTCCAAGAGTTAGTGGCAAGGCGGGCATTACTCGTGATGAGGATGGTGTGATTAGATTCCATCACCGTGTTTGTGTTCCTGACATCGTGGATGTCCGTGAGCATGTATTAGCAGAAGCTCATAGGTATTCTCTATTCATCCGGGTAAAACCAAGATGTACCAGGATTTGATGAGATCTTTTTGGTGGTCTGGCAGGAAGAGAGATGTAGCAGAATTTGTGTCTAGATGTCTAGTTTGCTAGCAAGTGAAGGCCGAGCGGCAGCGACCATCTAGTCTTATGCAGAAGATGGAGATCCCAGTATGGAAGTGGGAAGCTGTCACTATAGATTTTGTTACGGGTTTGCCTCGATCCAGACGGGGTAACGACTCGATTTGGGTAGTGGTAGATAGATTCTCGAAGACTACGCATTTCTTTCCTATGAAGAAGAAGCAATCAGTAGAGAGTTTAGCTAGATTGTATGTTAGTAGTATTATTAGATTGCATGGTGTCCCAAAGTCGATCATTTCGGATCGAGATCCACGATTTACTTCGAGGCTGTGGAAGGGTCTTCAGGATGCCTTAGGTTCGGAGCTAAAGCTCATCGGCGCTTCATCCCAAGACAGATGGACAGTCCGAGAGGACTATCCAGACGCTCGAGGATATGTTGAGGGCGTGTGTGCTGGATTGGAAGGATGATTGGGAGCGCCATTTACCTTTAGTGGAGTTCGCATATAATAATAGTTTTCATGCGAGTATTGGTATGGATCCAGTTGAGGCGTTGTATGGTAGGCCCTGTAGATCTCCTTTATGTTGGGAGGAGACTGGTGATAGGCAGCTAATTGGTCCGGAGTTAGTTCAGGAGACTTCAGATAAGGTCCAGATAATTAGGAAGAGGCTTGTTGCGGCACAGGATAGGCAGAAAAGTTATGCCGACAACAGGAGGAAGGATTTAGAGTTTGCAGTAGGTGAGCATGTCTTTTTAAAGATTTCGCCTACTCGTGGTGTAGTTAGATTTGGCAGGCATGGTAAGTTAAGTCCTAGATTCATTGGCCCGTATGAGATTCTCAGACGATTGGGCAACGTGGCATATGAGCTAGCTTTACCCCCAGCGTTAGCTATTGTTCATCCTATTTTCCACGTTTCTATGCTCAGGAGGTATGTTAGAGATCCATCTCATATTATTAGTCACGAGCCAGTAGAGATCCAGCCAGATCATTCTTATGTGGAGCAACCAGTAGCTATTCCTGACCGGAAGGTTCAACATCTCCGGAACAAGAGCATTGCGTCAGTGAAAGTTTTATGGCACAACTTCTCGCGAGAGGAGGCTACTTGGGAGCTTGAGGATGCAATGAGGAAGAAGTATCCTCAGTTGTTTGAGTAGTGTCGGTCTAACTTCAAGGACGAAGTTTCTTTAAGGGGGAGAGGGTGTAAGGCCCTTGATTTTCATCTTGAGTGTTTGCTTATGTATATATGCGTATATGAATACATATTATTGATGTATATGGTATTGTGCATAGTATTTATATATATATATATATTGCATGAGTAAATTATATTGTGATGTATGCATTGTTTATATATATACATATGTGTGATGTATATAGTTCTGCAGTTTTAAGTTCTGTGCAGATGACTTGTTGGCGTCAACATCAGTTGACGTTGACCTTAAATCAGCGGCCACATCGATGGACGCCTACTCAAAATTGGCGGCTATAGATGTTGACGTTTACCTCGCAGATCTGTTGCGATTTTAGATCCGGAAAAAGCCCCCGAAAATGTCGCCCTCTGATTTGGAAACCATTCCCCAACGGTAACCTAGCCTAACCCTTATGCGTTTCCGACCCCAACCCTTTATATTGTCCAATTTTCGGCCAAGTCTGTACTTTTGACTCTTGGGTCAAAAACCTAGACTTTCTGTGCAAAAACTTGTTTTGGAACTCTTCGATCCGGCTACTGGAGGCTTCATCCGGCGATCGGCATCGACTAGAGAGGACTCTGAACATCCGAGAATGACTTCCCCACGCTGGTGTGCAGTGAGGGAACCCGGATAACAAAGGATTTGAAGGCTCTTTGGCTCTGGCCGAGGAGAGATTCTTCAACTCAAAACATCGATTGGGGATTTTATCCAAGGCAAGTAACCCAACCACATCATCCCTACATGTGTCTAGTATGTCCCAGAAATTTTACGGATTTTTCTCATGTCCTGGAACCCCCATTCAAGTGATCTTTTGACGTTCAGTCTGTGTTCTGCATAGACATGAACTTAAAGGCATGATATCTTGCCGTTAAGATCTTAAGTTGGCGGCGATCTTTGTTGCCGTTAACCTAGTAAACGGCCACCCCTTGCCGTTTAGTTCTTCAGGCAAAAACAGTTGGTCTGTCTACCCTTATAACCTATTTTCCACGATTTCTGTGCATGAGGATATATGGTAAATCTTGTATGTTATAAAGTATATATATATATATATTCCATGGAGTATGTTATGAAATTTTGATGAGTTTTCGTTTACTGCAATAATTACTGGAAATTTCTGAAACATTGTTGTGAGCATGTTAAATTACTGTTACATGATTTTGTGATAAAGTTTGCTGTCATAAATTTTCTATGGCAGTTAAATCATCATCAGAATGTACTGTTATAATTTGATAAATTTCTGTTAGCTGTATAAATTATTACATTTTTCTGAATTGAAAAACAGTGAGCATGCCTATTTAGTGTAGAAATTTTTATAAATAGTGTGAAAATAATTAAAATCCCAGAAATTAGCATATGTTTAGTACGGTCAGCATGCAGGTGTAGCATTAACTATAGATCTGAATTATAATAATTATGTAAATTGAGTTATTTTAACCTGAGATAATATCACTATTTGAACATTATTAAATAGTGAATATTTTAGAAAATTATGAGACTTCGTATATGTGATATGTGAATAGCAAGCGACCTGTGGTTAAATTTTCACGTTTATTGGAAAACAGTATGTACTGATTACAATATTTTCATCATGAAAAGGATATGGATTAGTGTAATTAAAAATGATTAATGTAATTACAACATGATAATAATCAATTAGTAGTTGTGACTGATTTAGTTCTATTAACAGTGGTACCATGATAGGGAAACTGAACCATGTGCATGAATGTGAAAATGAGAATAACGGGTTAAAATGGTGTGAAATTGTGGGTGTGTTTAAATGGAATATTTGTAAATGTGCAGTGGGTGACACTGCTACCTTAGAGGCCTGTGGAATTGTACTGTGGTAAAGTCCCCACAGGAAGGTTCATACTATGTGATGTCCCATGGGTACTGGGATTAAATCCTGGAGGCGAACAAGTATCGCTGGTTAGGGTGGAGAGTGCTTCTCCCGGTTCTGCGCAGTAACTAAGATTTATCACTGGAATGCCCAGGTGATAGATATGTGTTGTGATTAGTGTGTGTCCTTCTAATGGTGGTTTTGGCTATGTGTCACGACATTTAAATAATGTGAAATTGTGTTTAAGGGAATATGCATGTGAAAACTGTGAAATTGTGTAAATGATTATATGTTAATATGAACTCTTGTGATAGTATGTGAAATGATAACTTCTTAAATGAATATGTTATGTACATAGCAAAACAGCAAGCTTTTCATGTGTATAAATGTGTTATTCATGTAAATATGATTATAGAATCCATGCTAGAATTGTCTCTTTCTTTAAGTGTATAAACTCCATGTTTAAGATGACAAATGTTAACATGTAATGATATAAATGTAGTTAAATGAAACTTAGTTTAACATATTGATAAACGTGTAGAGAGCATGTGATAGGCTTTAAGTTATTGAACATTTTTTACTAAACAATTTCCATGTGTAATGTGTAGAAATCATGTTTAGGTTCTATTTGCATAAATAGTTAAATTCATGCTTATATGTGATCGTGTGGTATGAGAATGTGAATGTTAGGTGATGCATGTATGTTTTATGTGTTTAGAGTTACTTGTTGAGTTCTTTTGGACTCATTCTTGCTTCGGCGTGCAGGTGCAGACGTTACTACTTCTTCCGAGGAAGTCGTTAAGAGCAACTCGGAGCGGGAGTAGGAGACATTGTGGATTTATTATTGTATTTTCATTTTCATAAGTATGTAATAAAGGACTCTGTGTAGTATTATGTGAACAATGTACTTAATTCATTTGTTTTAGTTATGAAATGTCTAGTTTCTTTTCCTCTATATGGACTGTGGATAAAATGTGGATGATGGAATAAGATATCTCATTTAGTTCTTTCTTTTCCGCTGTCATGTGATATTTATATTTGTGTATATTTCAGCCTATCATACTAGTGTTGGGTAAATGTCCCTCTGTGGCGATGCTTTCTATATCGACGTGGGTTGGTAGAACTGTACCGATATAAAGAGGGTCGTTACACTCGTCCTTCCAGTTCTCTGCTTCGTCCGGATCAGGGGATCCAGAGGAACGAGGAGGGTTCAAACTCCTAAAGTTGCGATGCAAATAACCAACTCCATTCCTAGCCACGACAGTTTGATTACCAGCATGAGCCACATTTTGCAATGCTTGAGTCAATCCAGCCACGGTTTCTTGCATACCTTGCCACTGATTGCGAGCCATTGCAGTTGAGTGTAAGAGTTATGAGGGTTCCTGAGAAAAGGATAGAAACCAATTAATGTCTCTAGATACATTATGAGAGTCAATGGGTAGGAGTGTTTTGTTTATTCTAACATATTCTCAGTCTCTACCCATTCTCGCCAATTACTATATTTATTTTCCATGACCTAGGTTCCATAGGTATCCCTAAATCCTGAGACATATATCCTATTCGGTTTTCCTAGGCTATGATACCACTAAACTGTCACATTCCAAGAATTACGTAGCGGATATCAATTCAGATAATTCGAGTCGATATTCCAAGACATGAACAGTCGACAAATAAGCCTCTAGCCAGCACGCACTAAGTGTATAACAACACAACATCATAATAGGGCCCAAATATTGAACTTAATTGAAATTGTATTACAATCTCCTCTCATTGTATCGTGGTGAACTAATACAACTCTTAAACATTGTATAACAGGACTAAGATGCAGTAAAAGGAAATGTACATTTATTCCTTACTTCCTACTACATGCATCTAACACTCAAAATATGAACTATAGCTAGACACATAGTTGGAACGCTCATCACTCGGACACATTCCCATCCTCGACTTGCTTCTCTTCTTGAATTTCATAATCACCTAAAATGGTTAAAAGTAGGGAATGAGCAAACTAGCCCCGTAGGATTTATATCTCAATGTGCGGACAATGATATAAGTGTTTACCAATTTAGAACTAGGTAAACACGATGATCAAAATATGCATGTACGAATAAAACTCAATAAAACATGATACTTGAACAAGCTAGAGAGAGTGATCATGATAAAGCAAGATCTAGAACGATAATATGAGCAAAATATTATCAATAGTGAGGCATGTAACAAGCATGCAAGATATCACTTTAAATTGCAATAATTGCAAGATGGCCATATCACGTAAGCAAGCAAGCACGAGCAAGAGCACGATCATGTAACACTAATCAAGCACGAAGACACTAATGTACACCAACGAAAGATCCACCTTGAAATGCACACTAGGACATGTGTATGTGGTTATTGTATCTAGCATTCAATAAGTGCTCCCAGTGCAGATGCAACGCTAGTAATCATTATACCCCATGGTTAACATTATATTTATGACTCTCCGTCATTGGGGCTAGACTGGAGCCCTTGGACACTCTCCGTACCCGGTCAGCATCTCACTATTTTTAAATGTAGATACCCACAATAATTTAATGGCCAATAAGAGTTTCAAGATATAAACATGTGTAATGTCATGTTCAAGATGATAATGAGAACAAGTAGTAAGTGATGTGAACATGATTGCATAATAACAATAGTCAAGAGATAATTTCGGTAGCATAATGACACAATTTATACTTTTGTTCACTCTTTACATTAATGGCTTAAATCTAGATTATAAATCACACTATCGAGAACAAGATGAGGGAGGAAGTGCACACTATCTCCAGAGAACTTCAATGGTACAACCAACTCGGTCTCCATGAGAGAATCCATGGAGTATGGAGAATTATGGAGGTCTTAGCAGAAAGGTCGCTAGTCTGCCAATACAGAATGACCGACAGAGAGCTTCCAATTCCCAAAGAAAGGGCTGCCTAGATGTGCAAGTGTGTAGTGAGTACATGTCTCAATCCACAATCCATCGGTTTCAAACTTGCTAGAAAACAATTAACATGATGGCATGCGATGGAACTATGCAATTAACTAACCATGGTTTGCAATATTTTAAAATAGCAATTAGTAACCTTAAAAAGCTTAGAACAATAGATGATATAATCAATAGTTTGCAAGAATAGATCATACCATTAATGAACAATTAGAATGGTCTTCACATCGTTACGTATTTAACATGGGTTGCTGGCTTTTAGGTCATTAGACAGACTGTACCATGCATCTTAATAATATATCATACAAGACTAACATTAAACATTGTAAAAACAGGTCTCGGGTTGGCCTTGAAATCGCATCCTACACTGTGGATGCATTTAATAATGTAGCATACAATCGAGAACATGACTAACTATGAAGGATTAAAATCGCGTCGACCTACATGGCCATCTTTTAACTTGAATCGCGATGGGATACCCCGTCGCGTTCATGAATATCATTAAAATACTAATATAAAAATTAAAAAAAAAACGTTGAGCTGGAGTAAATCGCGTCGGGTGTTCCCGTCGCGGATTAGACTGGCCCAGAAAACCACGCGGCGCTAAGTTTCAAGCGGACCGTTGACTGGTCAGATGCTGAATCATGTTGGACATCACGGTCGTGGTTTACTAAATCACGTCGGCCAAGGCTGACGCGATACCAAGCACTGGAATCGCGTCGCCTGGACCTGACGCGGTTCAAACCCAAAACCCGAAAATGCAGGAACAAGCAGAAATTATCTTACCACGCTTATATCTCTCTATCTTCTAAGATTTAGACAAAACCTTCAACATGAAACATGACGAGGACATCTAGTACAAGGACTTTATTGTTGAGGGTTGAATCCAATTCGGTCTCAAATCGCATGCAACACATGAAGAACGTAAAAAACCCTAATAGTGCGCGACTTTGGAAAACGCTTATAACTCAAGTTGTACTCAATGAAATTCGATGAAACCACTTGTACATGAAAGTAGACTCGATGCTCTATACATTGGTATATGATTTATTAATATTTGGCTCGAGAAAACCTACCTTCTGGGTTGAAGAAGTCACATTTTTCTAGAAAACCCACGTTCAGACCACTTGGAGTAGAACGCTTACTGCACCCGATCTACAAAATGAAAATAGACAAACCAGTGGGATTAGGAACTAGACTCGACCCTCTTTCTAGGGGTATAATTCTTGTACGATTTGATTTAGGTTTGGCCTACCTTTGGTCAACTCCAAGATGAGCTTTCTGCACAGGTTGATGCAAAACGCAGAAGGGATGAAGCTCCGAGTTGGGGCGGTTTCCTCCTCCTTTTGATGCTCAAGAACATCCTCCCATGACCCCAACAATGTGTATTTTCATCCCCTAGGGTTTCATAGCATATATATATGCATCTAGTATGTTTTATAAGTCCCATTGGGTGAAGGAAAGGCAAGGTGCGGTTTTGGCATGCCACCTTCCTTATTTTGATGATTTCTCACCCCAATAGAGTGTGTGTGGCTTTAGGAAACCTCCCACCATGGTTAGCCACGAAATTGGGTTTCCAAGAAAGCCTAATTGCCTTGGGATTTGCCCTAATTACCTCCTTCCATTTTCATCTCAATTAGGGTTGCGAATTTATGGATATTTTTCTTGCTCCATTTAATTCTTGAGCCAAAAGTGATCCATTGGTCCAATACCAATAATGGGACATCAATATATAATGTTGGAAGTCTCTCCAATAATTTTATTTAATTTATGATCGTGTTATATTCCCATGTTAACGGTTTTCCAACTTAGTTTCCCAATTTGTATAATTTGTCACAATGTGACGTACACTTGGTCAATCAGATTTTTCGTTACACGAATTTCTTTGTGGAACACTTAGGGATAATGTTTGGGGTTGATTTATAATTTTTACGAAATTATCTGATGTGTCTTCTCACGTACGATAGTGGTACGTTAGTTCTACTGTTTCGATCATACGACAATTATCTATTTTCCATTTATTTAAAAATTTTAAATCACTGAAATTTTCGAGGTGCTAAACATTAGAAGAAAAGTTGTGTGAGTTGGATGTAGAAGTTCCCTCAGGTGAGTTTATGCTCACTTCTTGTTATATCGATGAAGTTCCTATTGAGATTCAAGGGAATCAGTTACCTGCTAGATTGTATGCTTTGCAGTTAAGAGATTATGATATCATTTTAGGTATGGATTGGCTGGAAGCCTATGGAGCAATGGTTGATTGTAGAAAAAAAAGGGTCAGGTTTTGTCACCCTAATGGAGCAGTATTTGAATTTCAAGGTATGTCATTCTACACTTCCAAGTTTATTATTTCAGCACTTAGAGCTAGAAAGTTGTTGAATGCAGGCTGTGTAGCTTACTTAGCCTCAGTGAGTTTGGTTGAATCTAGTAAGTCAGTAGAAGCAGTTCAAGTGGTCAGGGAATTTGCAGATGTATTTCAAGATGATTTACCTTGTTTAGCTTCACATCGGGAAGTGGACTTTATAGTGGAATTGTAGGCAGGATCTATGCCAATTTCTAAAGCTCCGTACAGAATGGCACTAGCAGAGCTCAAGGAATTAAAGAAATAGTTGTAGGAGTTGCTAGATAAAAGTTTCATCAGGCCGAGTCATTCACTATGGGGAGCTCCTATGTTATTTGTATGAAAGAAAGATGGAAGTTTCATGATGTGTATTGATTATCAGAAGCTGAATGATGTGACTATCAAGAATAAGTATCCACTGTCAAGAATTGATGATTTGTTTGATCAGCTCTAATCAGCTAAAGTGTTTTCCAAGATTGACTTGAGGTATGGGGATCATCAGTGAAGGATTAAAGAGGAAGACAGCGGTAAAACATCATTCAGGACCAGGTATGGACATTACGAGTTTGTGGTTATGCCATTTGGGCTAACCAATGCACTAGCAACATTCATGAATTTGATGAATAGAATTTTTCATCTATATTTGGATCAGTTCATAGTGGTTTTTATAGATGATATACTGATATATTCAGCATCAGATGAGGAGTATGCAACACACTTGAGGATTACTTTGCAGACGTTGCGAGATGATCAATTGTATGCTAAATTTAGTAAGTGTGAGTTTTTGTTGCAAGAAATTCAGTGTTTGGCTCATGTTATTTCAGCAGAAGGAGTTGCAGTTGATCTAGCCAAAGTTGAGGTAGTTATAAAATGGGAAGTGTCGAAGACAATTATAGAGATCAGAAGTTTCTTGGGTTTAGCAGGTTATTAGAAGCATTTCATACAGGATTTTTCCAAGATCACAACACCAATGACCAGATTAACAAGGAAAGATGTACCTTTTTATGGTCATGTGATTGTCAGAAACGTTTTATGGAATTAAAGAAAAGGCTTATAGCAACACCAATATTAACATTACCAGTAGGCAGTGGAGGCTTTGTGATATATACAGATGCATCTAGAAGAGGGCTTGGAGCAGTGTTAATGCAACATGGCAATGTTATAGCTTTGCATTCTGACAGTTGAAGCCAGTAGAGGAGAACTACCCAACGCATGATCTGGAGTTTGCATCAGTTGTTTTTGCTTTAAAGATATGGAGGCATTACCTTTATGGTGAAAGATTTGAAATTTTTACAGGTCACAAAAGTTTGAAATATATTTTTTCTCAGAAGGATTAAAATCTCCGACACTGTAGGTGGGTAGAATATTTAAAAGATTATAACTTCAGCTTGGCTTAGCATCCAGGTAAAGCGAATGTTGTAGCAGACGCATTAAGCAGAAACACATATTTGAGTCACATGATGATTAAAGAGTGGAAATTGTATGAAGAAATAGTAGAAAATTCATTGTATGTTCCAAGCAGTCAGCGGCGAGCAGTACTAGCCAGTAGTACTGTGGAGCCATCTTTATATTGGCAAATTATTAAAGCTCAGAGGACAGATGGGAATTTAGCAGTGATTGTCAAAATGGACGGTGTCACAATTGATGGTAATTGTGTAGTCAGCCTCAGAGTAGGTTGTATGTACCAGCGGAAAGAGAAATAAAGCAAAGAGTTTTAGAAGAGGAACATAAATCCAGGTACACCATTCACCTAGGCAGTACTAAAATGTATCAAGATTTGAAAAAGTATTTTTGGTGGCCACATATGAAAAGAGAAATAACAGAATTTGTTGCAAGGTGTTCAGTTTGTCAGTAGATAAAAGCAGAGCATCAGAAGCTAGGAGGGCTACTTTAGCCATTACCAATTCCGCAGTGGAAATGGGATGATATTGTAATGGATTTTGTGGCAGGACTACCAAGGACAGCTACAGGGCACAATGGTGTATGGGTGTTTATTGACAGATTGACCAACGTATGCAGAATGCTAGCAGTAAGTATGTCGTGGACTGTAGACAGATTAGCAAGAATTTATCTTGACAGAATTGTACAATTGCATAGTATTCTGAAGACAATTGTTTCTGAGAGGGATCCAAGATTTACTTCTGGTTTTTGGAGGAGTCTACAGAGAGTTGTTGGCACAAAACTAAGGTACAATTCAGCTTATCACCCACAAACAGATGGCTAGACAGAACGAACTATTCATACAATTGAAGATATGTTACGAGCTTGTTGGTTAGTGCGGGGAGGCAGTTGGGAACACCATCTGAGAATGGTGGAATTTACTTAAAATAACAGTTATCACACCAGCATTGGAATGGCACCATATGAAGCTTTATATGGCAGGCCATGCAGAAAACCATTAAATTGGTATGAAGTTGGAGCAAGTAATGGGTCCTGAATTAATTCAGCAAACTACAGAGATGGTTAGATTTATTAAAAAAAAGTTGCAGATAGCTTAAAGCCGACAAAAGAGTTATGCAGACACCCGATGGAGACCACTTCAATTTGAAGTTGGAGATTATGTTTTTTTGAGAGTTTCTCCTACTAAAGGTGTTTTAAGGTTCAGTAAGAAAGGTAAATTAAGTCTGAGATTTGTGGGCCCTTTCCAAGTTTTGGAAAGAATTTGAGAGAGAGCATACATAATTGATTTGCCAGCAGATTTCACAGATGCTCATGATGTCTTCCATGTTTCAATGTTGAGGAAGTACATTAATGATCCGTCACAAGTAGTCAGCTATCAGCGTGATGACTTCAAGGTCGATATGTCTGTGCCAGAATATCTAGTGCAAATTACATGCCGTAGAACACAGCAGTTAATAAATAAAGAAATTGAATCGGTAAAAGTCAGATGGGAGAACAGGCAAGGAGGAGAAGATACATGGTGTCACGCCCCGCCAATTTAGCAGCGGAATAAATCAGGCAGACGTGAGCAAAGTACATAGTAGTGTAAAATGTACAACAGTTGAATAATTCAGAACATCTAATAAACATTAATTTGAAATAAACTCTTCATTTCATTATAAATTTCAGTAAGACTATTACAATCACCAATTCGGAGCCACGCATAAGGCTCATTTCCATCACTAAAAAGAAATCTAAGCAATTACTACTAGACTCCATGGTACTAGGGTAACTTCACGCCTTGACTCCAGGTCGCTCATCACTCGGGTCCTGTCCCAATGGTGTGAGTAACGTCAACGTCCGACTTACCTGAGACACAATAACAAATAACGAAGGGTGAGATATAATGCCCAGTAGGACTTAAATCTCAGGATCAAGCATGCTTTAAATAATTAATGCTTTAAAGGATAGAGCAACTAATGATCGAGAGGATCATGTAAAGTCGAGAAAACCATAGCACAAGTAACAATGGTTCAGATAATACATGATTCAAGTATAGCACAATGAATATGATTGAAAGCAAATCACGATAGAAAGTGATAGCAACACGTTAACAAGTTATGTCATTGTCAACCAATAGCAAGTAACAAGTGTAGTGAGAAGAGAGAGAGAGTAGTTGGCCATATAGAGAGTAAATTGCACTTTGATTGATTCTCATCAATCTAAATAGTATAGTACTTTAGTTATTCGGAGATAGCCGAGAGAGAACATCGCACTTGTTTGTCAATAGACATCGAGAGAATATAGCACTTCTGATTGTCTTAGATTAATCTTGATAGTATGACACTTGGATGTAATGTCGACATCTTGATCATTTTAACTCCCATAGGCAAATGGCATTTTTCGGGCGCTCCTCCCAGGACCATATCGGGCCGCATTACGCTGGCATTGGTTATGTTGTTTATCTTTAGACAATCAATTCATGGCCAATAGAGAGTACCAAGAAATAGATAAGAGCACTAGATGAATAGACGAGATAGTAGAGTGAACGTGAATAGATGAGCGAGTAGAGTATAGATGACAACTAAGGGACAATGCACGTAACACATCGAGTAACAGGCAATAGTAACAGTTCAACAAAACACGCTATTGGTGTTGGCAGTGAGGTGGAATTCACTACCTTTCCCCTGGCCATGTTATGCACAGGTCTAGAGGTCCGGCGTGATTCAAGATAAGAGCGAACTTCTAATAGCCGTTTGAATCATGTTGATCCGTAAAGGGTACCATAGGTGTTTGATGATCAGTCCATCCCCATATAATTTTTATTTAATTATATACAATTTTGGTGATTAAAAAAATCCTAACAATTAGTGTCTAACAAGCTTTTATGAAGTTTAGTTACAGGAAGTAAATCAGGTGAAATCAAGAAAATATGTAAGTATTTCTTACACTATAGCATTTAAAGTACAGAGCAGGATGTTTCTCTAAGTACACATCGACATCCTATGTGTTATAACGATTTCCACTTCTATTGATTTCACTTTCACAAGGATTTAATAAAGTATCATACTGATTTCGGTTTTATAATGATTTCATAAGTGTTGCATCAATTTCGATCTCACAACGATTCGTTAAGTGAGCATTCGATCTCACAACGATTCACTAAGTGAGCATTCGATCTCACAACGATTCGCTAAGTGAGCATTCGATCTCATAACGATTCGCCAAGTGAGTATAACGATTTCGATCTCACAACGATTCGCTAAGTGAGTAGAATGATTTGATCGCCGCATCGATTTGTTATGTGAGAACAATGATTTGCTCTCACAACGATTTGATAAGTGAGAACAATGATTTGCTCTCACAACGATTTGATATGTGAGAACAACGATTTGCTATCACAATGATTCAAAAAGTGAGAATAACGATTTGCTTTCACATGGATTTTGTAACGACCCACCTTATACCGGTATGATTATACCAATCCCCATCTGTACAAAGGGCATCATTACATTGGGATAATAACCCAACACTAGCCGATAGGTTGATATGTACGTGGATAGCAAATGAACACAACGGAATTAGAATAAATAACTTAACTTTATTCCATCATCATCACACATTCCACATTCTATATAGTAAGAGAAGTACAGACAATTTCCACATTATTACGAATATAAATGAACTACATTGTCTATAACATTGTCCATGCAAATAACTTTATTCAAGCTATGAAAGGGAAAAGTACAACTACTAAGTGCTCCCCAAAAGCTACTCCTCCAGGATATCGTCCTTCGCTATGCCTTCCACCAAAATGGGAACACCTATCTCACCTATACGCCGAAACAAGAGTGAGTCTAAAAGACCCAGCAAGCAAACCCAAGACTCAACTCTACACATATCACACACATGTTAAGTATTGCACAATGGAGAAAACACATACTATCTTTTCACAATCACGACATTACATGACTCATGCTTTAAAAAATCATCAACATACCTAGACCACTTAAATATGCTTTAGATTAACATGATTTATCCATCCAAATATCATCCATTTCATGATACATTTCTACAAACTAGAGCATAGATTTAAGCACAAGGTAATAAACAACCTAGCATGATAACTATTCACTTTTCACATGCACTTTTCATATTTAATTGCACATTTTATTTGCTGTTTTAATATAAATAACTCTCATTACACATGATTTCACATTTTATAACATGAATTGAAGAATTAAAACATAGTCAAGTTGGTTGGCAACAATAAGCACTTATAGCATGGAACCTAACATTCTTACATGTATTTATCACATTCATAACCACACTTTACTTGCTGTTTTGTCTTGAATTAAACTCAATTATATGGAATTAGATTTATTTGCACGTTATCTTATTCATTTAGCAATTTCCACATGTTCATCTTTTATGTTGCATAATTCACATGTCTTCATATGTATATTCACATACACTATTACATGAAGATTAATAAACTACATGACATGATACAAAACATGATATTGCATTTGTAGTATTAATACATAAAAGTATAGACATTTGCACTATTATATTGGTTTCACATGAAATCACACTCTCATTCATATTCACTCTCCCTTGCATATCTTTTTACCCATTTTTCGCATTGTTTCTTCTTGCACTTTCACTTGTTACATGTCATATCATTTGCACTCATCACGTGCTACATTCACGTATTACCTTACACTTTATTCATAATATATTGCTTAAATTTCCTTGACACATAGTCCAAACTACTTTCTAGAGGACGCACACACCCATATCTCATAGCACATAGCTCATCTCATAGCACATCACATCGCATCTCATAACACATACCCACCACCTAGGCAATGTAGTGGTGAATCTTGTTAAATGCGCAGACCGGGAGAAGCCCTCTCCACCCTATCTAGTGGTACTTGTCCACCTCCAGGATTTCATCCTAATTCCCTTAGGATATAGTTTTCACAACGTTGAGCCTTCCATAGGGACTTTTCTATGGTATAGCTCTCGAACCTCTAGTGTAGCAGTGTCAATCTCGGCCCAATTATTATACATTCACTTTATCACATTTTGTCACATCGTTTTCATTTTTCACATGTACTATTTAGTCATTCTTCATGCATTGTTTCAAAATTGCACATGCCTCAATTAACCTAACATGGTACTACTGTTTTCAGTAATAAAACAACTCATATTACAGTTCTAGACATGCTGTTAATTACTGAATTACACCAGATTAGATTTAACATATCCAATATGAATAATCCCAGGGTTCAACTAATAATTACACTTGTTGTCATCAAATTAATTCCAAATTTTTATCACATGTTATTAACAGTAAACATATCACATATTCAATTTTCCAGATTTTTCGAACAGTAAATATAATTTCTACAATTTAATCTATATTTCAGACATATTCATTAAAATATCATTAGACATGGTACATATTAACATGGTTGAGTGTTACAGTTCAGAAACCTAATATTAGTCTTCACTCTATCATATATAATATATGAAACCTTAACTTACAACAAATCTATTTATACAAGACATAAACATGCTCATATTATGCTCATAACTCAATTCCTAAATTTTAATAATTAACACAATTAACATAAAATCAGTGCAACCTCATGATATGACCTAATGACTGCATATGACCACAAATAAAATTTACAATATGTACATATACCTGGAAATCAAATAAAAGCTCTAAAGAGACCTAAGAGTGCATTTTTAGAACTCTGAAGAACTTAAACTGCACAATCTAGTGCCGTCAACACCAGGAACCTAGTAGCAAGGGATGTTGCCACCAACCTCCTCACAGGAAACCATGCAGACAACACACCAAAACAAGGGGAATTTGGAGGTTTCTAGACTCGAGGAAAAATCCTAAAAAATTCTAAGACTTAAGGGGACATGTGTAAGGTTGATATCCATGGGTTACTTGCCTCTAAATAAATCTAAGGTGATCAAACTTTGTCGGTAAAGCCCTCCTCAACCCTGCCAAGATGGTGCTCGAAATCTCCTTAGATCTGGTTCTCCTGTTGATGCAGATGGTTCCTCGGAGATGGGAGTGCTTCTCCTATGTGTAGACTATCTCCTAGTTGTTGTAGATCCCCAGAGAACACCTTCAATCGCCATATCCGGCCCTCTAAATAGCAAGCTTTTTCTCCAAAGGGTGCTAGGGTTTCACCAAGGCCAAAAAGACTTCCCTTCGCCCTAAGGTGAGTGTTTTATAGACTTAGGGGGTTGGGGTATGCAATAGGGTAGGTTTACTATGACTTAGGATGGGTTTCCTAATCAGGAACCGAGCAAAACACGAGCGTTAACAAATTTGGAACCGTTACACAGGACGGAACTTGACGTCAACATATGTTGTAGTCAATAGGCGTTGGCGTCCAGGCCTTGTGCCGCCAACATTGTACTTGGCGTCCATCGATCTAGACGCCAAGCCCTGTGTTTGACAGTCAGTGGCAATAGATCCTGCCACCAACAGGACAGTTCCACTAGAACACAACCATGCATTAAAATAAATGCACAAATACACCACAATAATTTAATATGTGCAAAATAATTATACATACCTTCACCATTTAAACTACATGCATTACATATTATTTAATTAAATATAACTTGCACTAATCTTAATTAAAGATAATATGTACAAATAACATACAGATATACATATGTATATACACACTACATGATTACATGCATTCTGCGTGAACATATAAATACAATGTGCTCATCATTAGTTAGATACTACATGCACATTATTATTCAAGTACCCCACACATCATAAACAATTTATCGTGCATAAAAGTAGATAGATATCATTTTAACAAGATTACCATATGTATGTATAGATATACACATCATGGTTACATACAACATGCATGGAAATAATTAAATATAATAGGCATATCAATAATTAAATAATACATGCTCATTTAAATATATTGCATGCATGGAAATAAACTCACAATTGCTTACAAGATGTATGATAATAACTTCTTACTATATGCACAACATATACAATATGCATGGAATTAATACATATAACATGTATAATAATTAGATAAACCATACACATCAAATGTATATATATATATATATATATATATATATATATATATATATATATACGTGTACGAAAATAACTCACATGTACTTACAACATATATAACAATATTTACCTATCACATGCACAATGTCATTTAAGTACTATACATATACTATAGACAACTTAATGTGTTTAGAATTAGATAGTTAGATATCACATGTATAAAATTAACACACATATATACATATGTACAAAGTATTATTGCATACAATATCTGTGTGATAAGTAGTATGATTTACATATCAATACTTAGATAATATATGCACGGTATCTTTACGATGCAATATGAAATAAGTTAACTAAGAAAGTCTATACAATATAATTTAATTCTTGCATACGCACACTTAAATTGACATATGTATAAATATATATACATACGTATGCAACGTAGTTATGTACATTATGCATGAAATAGATAAATACAACATGCACATCGGCAATCGGATTAACATGCACAACATTACTTAAGTATAATATGCCTAGGATTTTAGTAAACACAATATGCACAAAATTAAGTAATTACCTATTCTTACATAAAATAACTTATATATATATACATACATGCATATGCTCATGAGGAATATAGAAATTGTAATATGCACAATTGAATACACAACAAGTAAATACACATGCACAATATAAAATGAAATAAAATTCGGGGTCTCACAGATTTGATAAGTAACATAACGACTTGGTCGCCGTAACGATTTGATAAGTTTCACATCGACTTGGTCACCATAATGATTCGATAAGTTACATAACGACTTGGTCGTCGTAACGATTCGATAAGTTACATAATGACTTGGTCACTGTAACGATTCGATAAGTTACACAACGACTTGGTCAGTGTAATGATTTCATAAAGCAAAAAATGATTTGATCACTGCATCGATTCGATAAGTAAAACAACGATTCGATACCTGCAATGATTTGCTTATATGTGAAACAACGATTTGGTTATAACGACTTATTCACACAACGACTTGCTTATACTCTCATAACGATTTGTCTCTACAACGATTTGATTATGATTGTATAACGACTTGTGTTCACATCGATTTTTTTATGGATGAATAACGATTTCATGGACTACAACGACTTGACATTCAAATATGTCATAAATATTTTGAAAGTCAAAGTCCTCCCGCATGTTTCTCTAATATCCATGCATTTAATGTAACTGTACATTTCTCAGCACGATGCATATCTGGATATCCTCTATTATCATGCTTCTATATGAAACACTTTTTGTATAGAAGTTGTGAAATGTCTTGCTTCATGGATTCAAACGTTGACTGACAACAAGAGACAGCATAGCTGTCTATGATTTAGCATTTATTGTGTGCAGGTCTCTGACAGCACAACCCCATACAATGTTGGACAAAGTGGAAGCTGAATGATATCAAGAAAGATCTTCTCCTTGCGTGCATGGAACGTAAAGGACTGTTGACTGCAACACCTGATGAAGAATAAGGAGAACCATGAAGTCTAACGTTCACTAAAGCCTAGGGACACGGTCGTCTAAACGGCTAATTCAGCAAGAGAAGATATATATGCATATACAAGACTGAAGACTCCTGAAAACACAATTTTTGACGGATTCAAAGTCTCAACGAAAAATCTGGAAGTGATAAGAGTCTTAGCAAAAAGAGCTTCTTGCTTTCCACTCTAATCTTGTAGCTCTTGCTCTCTAGTGCCTCATTATTGTTAGTTTTGGAGAGCCCTTGTGATCTGATAGATTTCATTATTGTAGATCTTCCTCTCTTAATCACTGCCTCAGATCAAGCGTTTGCTATAAGCTTGGTCTAGGGGCATTTCGCCTATTTTTCTCACTTCCTTGTAAAATTCCTCTTCTTTGTGTGAAGAGAAGACCTGTTGGGAATAGGTGGTTGTAATTCCCTTCGTGTTGAAGGATGACCTGTGTATCAGGGTGTTGTTTTCCTCTTCGGGTTGTGAAGAGAAGGCCAGTTGCGGCTGGATGTGTAAGTGTCCTTGAGGGGGACTGTACCCTTGGGTAGTGAAATTCTGAGTTGTTGCTCAGGGACTGGACGTAGGACTCCTTTGGAAAGGAGGTCCGAACCAGGATAAAATCTCGTGTTGTGTGATTGCCTATTTGTGATTATTATCTTTTCTTTATTACTAAGACTAACAGTCGAACGTAGTGTTTTGTGTTGAACGTTTTTGTTAATAGGTTTAGATAATTGAATTTTAAGAATCCTATTCACCGCCCCTATGGGCTTGCTAGCTGGGCAACAAGTGGTATCAGAGCGAAGTCTTTTCAAGAAAGAAGTTCTCACGATCTCAAGAGCAAAGATAAATGGCGGCTCAATGGAGTATTGAAGGTCAGTTAGTAAACCGACCCCCTCTATTTGACGGTGAGGACTATACCTACTGGAAGACCATGATGGAGTATTTCCTACAAGGATTTCATTTTCAAATATGATCCATCATAGAAGAAGGTGATCTAGTTGTTCTAAACAACAGACAAAACTGGATAGATGATGATATAAAGAAGATCTCTCTCAACTGCAAAGCTAAGTGCACATTATGCTGCGCTCTTAGCAAGAAAGAGTTTAATAGAGTTTCAGCCTACAAATCAGCGACGGAAATGTGGGAGAAGCTTAGAATTACGTATGAAGGCACAAATAAAGTAAAAGAGACAAGAATAGACATATTGGTGACTCAGTATGAGAGATTTCTGATGCAGCCAGGAGAGTCAATCACACAGATGTATAGCAGATTTACAAACATCACAAATGGGTTGGCTGGTCTTGGAAAGAAGTACGACATGGGAGATATGGTAAGAAAAATTCTAAGATCTCTACCATCCTTTCGACACCAAAAGTGACAGCAATAGAAGAAGCTAATGATCTCAAGAGAATGTCACATGAAAAGCTTATCGAGTGACTAATGGCCCATGAAATAAATAAGGAAAGGCTTGGGGAGTCCTCCAGTAAAAGAAACATAGCAATGCTCTCAAGGCTGCAGAAGACACATCTGGTGAAGAATCAGATGGTGATGGAAGCATTGGAAGCATTGAGGATGAGGAAGCATTCCTATCCAGAAGATTGCAGCAGATACTTGCCAAGAAAATGTATAAGTCTGGTAGGAGATATTTCAAGAAAGGGAGAGATTTCAAGAAATCCGAAGTCAAGGACACAAAGAAATCTAAGCCCATATGCTATGAATGCAAGAAGCCCGAACATATCAAGGCTGAATGTTCGAAGCTAAAGAAAACTAAGTTCAAGAAGAAGGACAGCTCCAAAAAACTAAAAAAGTACAAGAAGAAAGCTATGGCAGCTGCGTGGAGCAACGACAACGACTCAGAGAGTAAGTCAAGCTCCAGCGAAGAAGAAGAAGAAAAGGTCAACCTGGCCTTCATGGCAAATACCGACGACAAGGTAACTTCTGTTGAACCACTCCTATATTTTTACCCTTGTATTTTCATGGTAAGAAAATTTATGATTGATTAATTATTATTAAAAATAATTAATATCATGTTTTCCCAGTAAATATAAATTTATGGAATTATCGTTATATGATTTGCACTAGAAAGATAAATCGATGTTCATTCAATACATCGATTTCAGTTCACAAAGTGCCAACAACGATTTCTGTAGAGATGTAACGATTTCCTTACATTCACATTCATAAGGATTCACTAAGTGTTTTATCGATTATAAAGAAATCGATCTCAGATCGATTTGCTAAGTGAATGCAAAGAAATCGATACCATAACGATTTCCTTAGTAAGTTCATAACGATTTCTTTATTGATCTCATAACGATTTCGTTAGTCATCAGAACGACTTGCTTTCGTAACAATTTCTTTAGACTTCGTAAGGATTCGCTCTCATAACGATTTCTTTGTCTTCGTAACGATTTGATTTCATAACGATTTCTTTTGTGATTTCATAACGATTCCGTTAGGAACTTCACATCGATTTGCACAACGATTTCATAAGTCATACAAATAACGATTTCATAGAAGACAACGATTTGTTTTCTGATTACGTTGAAAAGTCAAATATCTTTCTGAATATCTTTTTGACTGTTGTGCATTAATGACGATTGTACGTATCACTGCATGCATACAGACTATATCTTTCACTATCATGCTTATCATGTGAACATCTTTTTAGAACAGCAAAATGGCTTTACTACTTTAATGATCATATCTTCTAACGTTGACTGACAACCAGAGACAGCTTAGCTGTCTACTGTTTAAGCTCATAAATGTGTGCAGGTCTCTGACAGCACTGGTAATACAACGTTGGATAAAATAGAAGCCAAAGGATATTTTAGAAGATCTTCTCCTTACGTGCATGAGAAGCAAAGGACCGTTGAACTAGAAGCTCCTCTGCACCATAGAGTCTAACGATTACTTGAGCTTGGAGACAACGGCTACTTCAACGGACACTTCAACGACTATCTTTCAAGTTGAAGATATTTATAGAAGACTGAAGCTCCAAAACAAATAGAGAATATAGAGAAGAAAAACAACGCTCCCATTCTTCTGAAGATTCTTCTGCGAGCATCTGAAAGAGCAAAGTCTCACTCCTTCTTCTGTCTAGCTCTTAGCTCTCTGAGTTTAGTGTAGATCCTTGCGAGACCCTTTAGCACTGAGAGAGATCATCCCTGTAGATATTTTCATCCTCTCAGTCCTTGCTTCAGATCAAGTTCTGTTCTATATGCTTGATCTAGGGGCATCCTCTCTTGAACACATTTCTGTGTTGTTCCCTTCTTAAGAAGGAAGACCAGCTGCGGCTGGGTGTTGCACTGCACTGGGGTGGGTACCAGTAGGTTAGCTTCTAAGCCTGTAAAAGAAGTGGGCTGCCTTCTTGCCCGGGAAAGAGAAGAAGACCTGCTGGGGCATCCAGGGTGTGGTAGTGTCCATAGGGGGACAGTACCCTAGATAGTGAAATCCCAAGAGATTGCTTGGGGACTGGACGTAGGACTCCTGTGGAAAGGAGGTCCGAACCATGATAAACCTTGTGTTGTGTGACTGTCTTCTTTGTGTGTTTGTTATTTCAACTAAATGTCACTAACCTACTTCGAAGAACGTTTGTGTGAATATTTTTAGTTACAAGCATCTTCTAGTTGAATTTTTAAAGTCCCATTCACCCCCCCTCTAGGCTCGTCAACGGGGCAACAAGTGGTATCAGAGCCAGTCTCTTCGACAAAGAAAGGATCCAACGATCTGAAGAGTAAAGATCTATGGCAGCCCAAGGTAACTTTGAAGGTCAGTCTGTCAACCGACCCCCTCTCTTTGATGGTGAAGACTACCCTTACTGGAAGACCAGGATGGAATACTTTCTTCAAGGGCACAACTATGAAATTTGGTTCATAGTAGAAGAAGATGATCTGTTAGTCACAAATGAGAAAGCTCAATGGACAGATGATGACAGAAAGAAGATCTCCTTGAATTGCAAAGCTAAGAGCAGCCTTTGTTGTGCTTTGAGTAAGAAGGAATTCAACAGAGTTTCAACCTGCAAATCCGCAATGGAGATGTGGGAGAAGCTAAAAATCACTTATGAAGGCACAAATAAGGTGAAAGAAACAAGAGTTGACATTCTTGTGACTCAATATGAAAGATTTCAGATGGAGCCAGGAGAAACAATCTATCAAATGTTCAGTAGTTTTACAAATATCATCAACGGATTAGCTGGACTCGGCAAGACCTACCCAATGGGAGATATGGTCAGAAAAATACTTAGATCCCTACCATCCTCTTGGACTCCCAAGGTAACGGCTATAGAAGAGGCCAATGACTTGAAGACAATGTCATTGGAAATGCTCATTGGGTCCCTCATGGCCCATGAGATAAACATGGAGAGATTAGGAGAATCATCTAGTAGGAAGAAGCACACAAATGCCCTCAAGGCAGCAGAAGACAGCTCTGAGGAACAATCTGAAGACGAAGCCAGCAGTGAAGACTGTGAAAAATAAGAAGCACTATCTAGGAGACTAAAACACATCTTAGCCAAGAAGAAGAAGTACCAGTCTGGAAGGAGATATTTCAAGAAAAACAAAGAATACAAGAAGCAAGAAGGAAGGGACTCAAAGAAAACTGAGCCTATCTATTATGAATGCAACAAACCTGGACATCTGAGACCAGATTGTCCTAGGTTAAAGAAGACTGGTCAACCAGAAAAATCCAAGAAGCTGCACAAGAAATTCAAAAGAAAAGCCATGGCAGCAGCTTGGGATAATAGCAGTGACTCGGACACCGAGTTAAGCTCAAGCAGTGAGGAAGAAGACAAAGCCAACCTGGCGTTCATGGCCAACATTGAAGAAAAGGAGACATCTTCAGTAAACAACTCCTCAGGTAACTTAAAAAATAACAATCTACTTCTGATGAGTAAAACAACAAAAAGGCATCCGAATGGGTATGGATAGAGGATGCTCATAAACATCCTTTAGTTTTTAGTTTTTGTTTTAAATTTACATTTCTGTTTTCATTTTAGTTTCAGTAAACTACAATGCTACTAACAATGTTTGCAAGTTATCATTAGATCAATGCAGGCAATAATTCTGAAGACTTGACAAACAACTTGTGAAAGGTCAAGACCAACAAGATCTGGCTTGCCTCACATTCAGGGGGAGCCTCATGCTTAGGAGAGCATACACAAAGGGGGAGCAGTAATCAATTCCTCATCATCTATTATTGTTGAACCCCTCAATGGTAAGAAATTCTCTCAACGGGGGAGAGAATATGCATGGTAAGATCCTTCCTTTTTGGTTTGTGACAAAAAGGGGGAGAGTATGCATAGGATGCATTATCTGTGAATTTTCTGTATTTTCTATGACTTAAGTATTTTTGACAGAAAATTCTCATAAATTTTGTCATCACCAAAAAGGGGGAGATTGTTGAACCACTCCTATATTTTTACCCTTGTATTTTGATGGTAACAAAATTTATGATTGATTAATTATTATTAAAAATAATTAATATCATGTTTTCCCAATAAATATAAATTTATGGAATTATCGTTATATGATTTGCACTAGAAAGATAAATCGATGTTCATTCAATACATCGATTTCAGTTCACAAAGTGCCAACAACGATTTGTGTAGAGATGTAACGATTTCCTTACATTCACATTCATAAGGATTCGCTAAGTGTTTTATTGATTCTAAAGAAATCGATCTCAGATCGTTTGTTAAGTGAAAGCAAAGAAATTGATACCATAACGATTTCCTTAGTAAGTTCATAACGATTTCTTTATTGATCTCATAACGATTTCGTTAGTCATCAGAACGACTTACTTTCGTAACGATTTCTTTAGACTTCGTAACGATTCGCTCTCATAACGATTTCTTTGTCTTCGTAACGATTTGATTTCACAACGATTTCCTTAGTGATTTCATAACGATTCCTTTAGGAACTTCACATCGATTTTCACAACGATTTCATAAGTCATACAAATAACGATTTCATAGAAGACAACGATTTGTTTTCTGATTACGTTGAAAAGTCAAATATCTTTCTGAATATCTTTTTGACTGCTGTGCATTAATGAAGATTGTACGTATCACTACATGCATACAGACTATATCTTTCACTATCATGCTTATCATGTGAACACCTTTTTAGAACAGCAAAATGGCTTTACTACTTTAATGATCATATCTTCTAACATTGACTGACAACCAGAGACAGCTTAGCTGTCTACTGTTTAAGCTCATAAATGTGTGCAGGTCTCTCACAACACTGGTAATACAACATTGGATAAAATAGAAGCCAAAGGATATTTCAGAAGATCTTCTCCTTACGTGCATGAGAAGCAAAGGACCGTTGAACTAGAAGCTCCTCTGCACCATAGAGTCTAACGAACACTTGAGCTTGGAGACAACGGCTACTTCAACGGACACTTCAACGACTATCTTTCAAGTTGAAGATATTTATAGAAGATTGAAGCTCCAGAACAAATAGAGAATATAGAGAAGAAAAACAATGCTCCCATTCCTTCTGAAGATTCTTCTGCGAGCATCTGAAAGAGCAAAGTCTCACTCCTTCTTCTGTCTAGCTCTTAGCTCTCTGAGTTCAGTGTAGATCTTTGTGAGAGCCTTTAGAAACTGAGAGAGATCATCCCTGTAGATCTTTTCATCCTCTCAGTCCTTGCTTCAGATCAAGTTCCATTCTATAACCTTGATCTAGGGGCATCCTCTCTTGAACACATTTCTGTGTTGTTCCCTTCTTGAGAAGGAGACCAGCTGCGGCTGGGTGTTGCACCGCACTGGGGTGGGTACCAGTAGGTTAGCTTCTAAGCCTGTAAAAGAAGTGGGCTGCCTTCTTGTCCGGGAAAGAGAAGAAGACCTGGTGGGGCATCCAGGGTGTTGTAGTGTCCACAGGAGGACAGTACCCTAGATAGTGAAATCCGAAGAGATTGCTTGGGGAACTAAACGTTGGACTCTTGTGGAAAGGAGGTCCGAACCAGGATAAACCTTGTGTTGTGTGATTGTCTTCTTTGTCTGTTTGTTATTTCAACTAACTGTCACTAACCTACTTCGAAGAACGTTTGTGTGAATGTTTTTAGTTATATGTATCTTCTAAATTAATTTTTAAAGTCCCATTCACCCCCCCTCTGGGCTCATGAACTGGTCAACAACTTCTGACTCATCTTTTACTTCCTATAATGAATCAGATTCTAATAGTTTAGAAGATGCATTTAACGAATTAAATAGTAAATATAAAGAAGTATGTAAAATGCTAAAAACTGTCATGAAAAATCATGCATGTTTGGAAATTACTAACGCAGATTTAAAATATGAAAATGAACAGTTAGAAAAACAAAATTCAGAGTTAAAAAGGAGAAATGAATTATTGTGTGAGGATTTGAAAAACAAAAATGAACAAATTACAAAACTAGAAAATGAGGAAACAATTAACAAACTTAAAGAGGAGATTGATACATTAACTAAAGTCAATTAATACTTAACAAATACATTTGAAAAATTTACCAATGGAAAATCAACTCTAATACTAAAAGGAGCTAGAAGATCAGGGAAAAAGAAGCATGGTTTAGGATACACTCCTCCTGATAATGAAGAAACAGTAGTGCATCCTAAAATCTATCAAACACTAAAGTTTGTAGCCGAACAAAACACTGCATATAAATCTAACATTAAATATATTCCAACTGAAAAGGTAAGTAAAACATCCTGCTGTAGTCATTGCAACAAACTAGGGCACATTAAAATAACATGTCCAACTAAAAGTATAAAATGGATAATTAAAAGGGAAAATGATGAAACTAACCAGCAAGGAACCAAAAGAACTTGGGTACCTAAAGTTTAGTGTCTTCATTGCAAGGAAGCCTTCGAGCATCTAAGTGGTACCTGGACAGCGGGTGCTTAAGGCACATGTCTGGCAATAGGAAGTTATTCTCTCACCTCAAGGATGAAGAAGGTACAGTGACCTACGGTGACAATGGAAAAGGTATAGTGATGGGCAGTGGTGCCATAAAAAGTCAAGGTAGAATTCTCATAGATGACGTCCTATGTGTGAAATGACTAAAGCACAACCTTATCAACATCAGCCAGTTATGTGATAAAGGGCATCAAATTAAGGTTTAAGAGACTAAGTGCAGTATCATAAAAGATGGCGAAGTTGTATTTGAAGCCAATAGGGAAAAGAACTTATATGTGCTTCATTTAGAAGAATTAAAGGATCAGGATGTGTGCCTTGTAGCAAATAGAGATCAATCAGCAGAATTATGGCACAGAAGATTAGGCCATTGTAGCTTGGATGGAATCAGAAAACTAAGCAAGAGAAATCTAGTGGAAGGTCTGCCCAAAGTAAGCACGGGAATTGAAGGCGTCTGTGAACCGTATGCAAAAGGAAAGTACACTAAATCATCCTTCAAGTCAAAGACAGTGGTAACAACCTCAAAAACCATGGAATTACTACATATGGACCTATTTGGGCCAATGAGAACCACAAGTCTTGGAGGAAAGAATTTCGGGTTCATAGTTGTGGATGACTATTCCAGATTCACTTGGGTATCTTTCTTTGGAACAGAAAGATAAGACACATTCGATCAAACCATGGAGGAGAGTTTCAGAATGAAAGATTTGCAGAGTTATGTGATGGTCAAGGAATAGAGCACAATTTCTCAGCACCAAGGACACCACAGCAAAATGGAGTTGCTGAGAGAAAGAACAGAACTTTATTGGATATGGCCAGAACTATGCTATCAGAATACAACCTACCAATGTACTTCTGGGCTGAAGCCATCAACACAGCCTGCTACATAATCAACAGAGTAATGATCATACCAATCTTGAAGAAGATAGCATACGAGTTATTCAAGCAGAAGAAACCAAAGATCAGTCACTTCAGAACCTTCAGATGTCCTTGCTTCATTCACAATAACGGCAAAAGGGATATTGGTAAGCTAGATTCCAAATCCGATGAAGGTATATTTATGGGGTATGCATCTAAACCTAAAGGCTACAAAGTATTTAGTAAACAAACCTTATTAATTGAGTAAACTATGGATATTATTTTTGATGAAACTAACCCTTCCTTGAGAAAGGAAGTAGATAGTGATAATGATGAAGCAAATAATTTGTCCAAGAAATTAAAAGATACATCTATCAATGATAAAGAAGATCCACCATTGGAAGAACTACAACAAAGAGAAATATCTCATGATGATCTTCCAATGGAATGGAGATACAAAAAGGATCACCCGTTGGATAACATCATTGGAGATCCATCGGTTGAGGTAAGAACCAGAGGTAATGTAATTCCCTGTGATTATTTACCTTTTGTATCTCAAATAGAGCCTAAGACAATCAATGAAGCACTGACTGATGAATCTTGGATATTAGCCATGGAAGATGAACTTAATTAGTTCAAGAGAAACCAAGTGTGGTCCCTTGTTCTGAGTCCATCAGATCATCCTGTGATTGACACTAAATGGGTGTTCAAGAACAAATTGGATGAAGCTGGTGTGATCATAAGAAACAAGGCCAGACTAGTAGCTCAAGGCTATTCCCAAGAGGAAGGCATAGATTTTGATGAAACCTATACACCAGTAGCTAGACTTGAGGCAATTAGAATTTTGCTTGCTTACGCTTCAGCATTAGATTTAAAGCTTTTTCAAATGGATGTAAAATCCACCTTTTAAAATGGTTTTATAAAGGAGGAAGTCTATGTAGAACAACCTCCTTGTTTTGATGATATCGATTTTCCAAATCATGTTTTTAAGTTGCATAAAGTTTTGTATGGTTTAAAGCAAGCACCTAGAGCTTGGTATGAAAGGATTAGTGCATTCTTATTAAACCATGGTTTCACCAGAGGAAAAGTAGATAGCACATTATTTATTAAGATAAAAGTCAAAAATAGATTACTTGTTCAAATTTATGTAGACGATATAATATTTGGTTCTACTGATGAATCTCTTTGCAAGTATTTTGAAAAGCTCATGTAGGGATAATTTGAAATTAGCATAATGGGGAAACTCAACTATTTCCTCGGATTGCAAATCAAACAAGGAAAAGAAGGCTCACACATTTGTCAAGCTAAGTACACCAAAGAACTACTAAAGAAATTTGGTTTTGAAAATGCCAAGCCACTATCAACACCAATGAGCACATCTACAAGGCTAGACAGTGACAAGGATGGTAAGAAAGTAGACTAAAAGCTCTACAAAGGTATGATAGGTTCTTTACTCTATTTAACTGCCAGTAGACCTGATATATTATTTAGTGTATGCATGTGTGCTAGGTATCAGGCAGATCCTAAGGAATCTCATTTAATTAGTGTCAAAAAGATTTTTAGATATTTAGCTAGAACTCATGATCTAGGGTTGTGGTATCCAAAAACATGTGAGATAAATTTAGTAGGATATTCTGATGCTGACTACACTGGATGCAAAATAGATCGAAAACGCTCCAGTAGATATTGTCAATTTCTTGCAGGATGTCTAATTTCATGGTCCTCAAAGTAACAAAATTCAGTAGTACAGTCAACACTGAAGCTGAGTACGTGGCTGCTGGAAGCTGTTGTACACAACTCCTATAGATTAAACAGCAACTCGAGTATTATGGGCTGCATATCAATACAATTCATTTGATGTGCGACAACACCAGTGTAATCAATCTAACCAAAAATCCAGTTTAGCACTCAAGGACAAAGCATAAAGAGGTTAGATATAATTTTATTCGAGATCATGTAGCAAATGGAAATATAAACATTTTTTTTATAGATACTCAAAATCAGTTAGCAAATATCTTCACAAAGGCCTTACCTAAAGAGAGATTTACTTCTCTTAGAAGGGAATTAGGTTTGTGTAATTTGTGATAGATTTATTTGTATATAGCTGAAACAACAATCATTTCAGAACAACAATTATTCTCTCCTCTGGAATTATGTAAAACTCTTTATTTATTCGTTCCGCAACTAGCTTTGACGATTCTTTATTTTAAAAAGACTTTGTCTATCTCAGAATCATTCTATTTTGTCGTTTAGTGCATTTATTGTTGCATCTCCTCAAAGGTGATTTTATGCCTATCTCTAAAATCCCGAAATCTGTGTCAGAACGATTCACCTCCCGCTCTCATCTCGTTCGACTTGCCTGGAACAACAACCCTATCGTCTCCGGCATCGACTCTGTGTGATTTCAAAGCATCCATCTCTTCCCGTGAAAATTTTCTTAAGGGCTTCTGCTTCAATCCTCTTCACGATCATCCAAAATCTTTTCTTGTTCAAAACCATGGCCGCTTCTATAGTTTCCAGCATCATTAGGGGCTATAGCGGTGCTTTCCTCACAGCAAGAAAGGTTTACATCTGTGAAGACGAAGCTGTGCAGTAACAAGGCTATTGATGTAGCAGATTTGGAGAAGAACGGAATGCATAGCATAGTGGCCGCGATGCAGAGGTTGAAGTGGATGTAGATGGCAACATTCTCTGAGGCAAGTTATCCTGAGTTAGTAAAAGCTTTCTATGTTTGTTTGAAGTCTGAAGCAGATGGGTCCTTGACTTCCACAGTCAAAGGAACTCAGATTCGCATCACCTATGAGGTGTTAGAATCCATGTTCTGTGTTTCTACCTTCGATCACAATGGGGTAAATACCGTAGATGTTCAGGCCAAAGGTTTAGGCATTGTCGGAACTGAGTATAAGTTGAAGGACGGGAAGATTGATATAAACTAGTTGAACGCCTTCAACCGGATTCTTCATTTCATCGTGTGTCAGATTCTGGTGCCCAGGAGTGCCACCTTCTCCACCTGCACCAAGGCCGATTCTGACATAATGTTCTGGGCCATCCCGAACCAAGGTATTAACATAGCAGAAGTGATTTTTGAGCAGATGAAGTTTGCTAATGCAATGATTTGGGATAAAAAGAGCAAGCTTAATGTATCCCTTCCTATGCTCATCTATTGACGAAGATTTTCCAGCACCACATCATCAGTTTAAGTGGTGAGATTTCTGAGAAGATGGGCTAGGGAATTAAATGCAGAAATTTGAAGAAAAGTGGTTTCTCATTAGTAGCTGGGGTATGGACCAAAACCTCAGTAGCTGAAGGTGAGACCATCATTGGAGAAGCTCAAGATGCCTAAGCTTTGGAGGCAAAAGCAGAAATTCAGCAAAGGGTTGAAGCCCCTCAAGATCAGGCTATTCCACCAGTTCCACCAGTAGTAGTTCAGCAATAAGCTATCAGGGAAGAGATTCCAGGCACCACTTTGGATATGAGTTAACTCAGAGTTAACTCTAGTTAACTCAAAAAATGCTTTGGTAGTGTTTTAAAGTTAACTCTAGTCGGTTGGGCTAAAGGTGGATTAAAAGTGAGTTAACCCACCATTTTCTAACCCACCTCTAGAGGTGGAATAGAGTTAAATCAAGTGAGTTAACCACCTTTTTCCTCTCACATCACAAGCATTAAATGCTACTTTTTCTTTTCCCAAGTTTAGTTAACTCACTTTTAACTACCAAAGTGCATTTGAGAAAAGGTGAGTTAACTCACTATAGTCTAAAAGTTAACTCTACTATTACCAAAGTAAAAGGTGGGTTACACATGTGTAACCTTGTACATGGGTTGGAGTTATCTTAACTCCAACCCATTACCAAAGTGGCGCCAGAGGTCTAAGCAGCAGCAGCAGGAGGAGAGATTAGTGTTGAAGATTTGATGATCAGTGAAAGAAGAATTGAGGATATACCTCCAGAGCATATTGAGCCCGTTGGGCAAGTTAAAGAGGTTGCCACCCCCACCTCAATAGTAGCCTCAGTACTTAGAGGTGTGCTGGACTCCATCACCAGCACTCAGGAGGAGCCTGAAATGGTTTGTGATCAAGCTGTAAGGGTTCTGGCACCAGGCCATAGTGTAGAGGTAGTTTTTGAAGAAGCTCCCATTCAGGGGGAGCAAGAAGTTGTTCATGAAGACGTGGCATCAGGCCACAATGAGGATGTTCAGATGAAGGATGCACCTAGTCAGGGGGAGCACACTGCTAGCCCCCAAGTTCATCAGTTTCAAGAAGCTGTTGTGGAGAGTGCCTCTGATGAAGAACATGTTGATATTATGGAGCCCGTTGCTAGGGCAAGTGAAAAGGGTAAAAGTGTACTTCCTGAGATTCCCCTCCTCACTAGGAAGCCCCAACGGAGGCTCAAGCAGAAGAACTTGAAAATCAATATGAAGCCTATAATAGTCAGAATGGATGAACAAGGTAAAATCCTTTGCTCTGTGCAGTCAGACATTGCTTCTATTTTTATTAGCCAGAGCACAACAGCTAAGCATGTTGAAGCACTGACTTCTGAGCTCCAAAGTCTAAAGGGTGAGTTGGGAAGCATTAAGCAAGTGGTCCAAGACTTATCTGTTTTTATGAGGGGGCATCTACCCATTCAAGTCCCTCCTGATCCCACTCTGGCCAGAAATTCAGGACCCAGTCAGGAAAAGGAAGATGTTCAGCCAGCAGGGCTAACTATTGATGAAGAATTTGGGCCATCAGGGCCAAAGGTTATAGAAGAGGCAGTCAGTCCATCAGGACCTATTGATGCTGAGCAGTCAGGGCCACCGGGGCCAATCTTGGATGAGTCTGGGCCATCAGGGTCAGTGGAGTCTGAGGCCACCTTCGAGGCACCTCCAGCCTCCTCCTCATCAGTTGGAGCTTCCTCCTCTGGTCCTTCATCTGTAGGACCCTCCATACCTCCTCCACCACCTGAGTATTCCTTCCTCCGTCCTTCTACTCCTCCCTCCTTTGTAACCATCATTCATGAGAGTGGTAAACTTGAAGATCTTGAGATCCTAGACATCAAAGATGAATTCGAAGAAGCAATTCTTCGATCAGTCCTACAGGTCAGCACTCACATCCATAGGGATGGCTCTTCTAGCCATGTTCCTACGAAAAGGAAACTTTCATCAAACCCCCCTATTTTCTCTGAACCTTGTTTTCCTCCTCTTTGGTTCTCCCTCTCTGTTATAACTAAAAACAAGCCTCTCTATCATGAATATATTCAAAAAACCACCTTTGCCACCATTTTTGGACTTCTAACTCTCAACCTCACAAACCATCTCAATATCATTCTTCCTTTCACCTCTCTCTCTAAGGCTGAAAAATAAAAAAACTTTTCCATGGCTGAAGCCAAATCTGAAGAGCAGTGGGCTCAGCGTCAAAAGTCCCTTTACAACCAATTTCATTGTGCTCAGGCAGCCAGATATCCACCCAGAGATTATCCTTTGACTCTCTCTAAGTGGTTCCAGATTCTGCACAAGTCCACCTGGGGGCCTTTTGTTCATAAAGAGATCAGGTTAATCCGACACTTCCAGATGTATAATGATTACTGCTATATACATAATCTACCTAAAGTTCAGCTTGACCAATTTCGGCAAGCTATTCATGCTCTTGGTTCAACTGAAGCTCATACCGACTCGATCCGGTTAGATTTTTCCACTTTGGAGATCCCAGATGTGGTGTGCCTACCTCCTCTCCATTCTCTCATCATGGAATCTACAGTTGGCTCCTTGATTTTTAAAGATCTGCTCAGGTTATGGCCAGAGTTTTAGTACAACAAGGTCGCTCCCTTTCATTCCACAAATTTGTCTACCGAGAATATCCCGAGGCTTCATCAATGCTAATGTTCTTGCCCCTCTCCTATCTGAATGTGAGCGCTTGTCTCCCTCCGAATGGGAAAAGGTTTATCCCCTTACTGCTGAGCAGCTCCAGGCGATCAATGCATCTCAAGCAAAATCACATCAACCGTTGTTGTTTGCTATAGAATTCCTAGATTCCAATTCCATTCACCTAATTCGGAATTCATATGATACTTGGACTGAAAGGTACAAGGTTTTTGTTGCTATGAAGAAGGACTTGAAGCAGCATCAAATCCACTGCCCCATAAAAATTGATCAGTTCCTCCAGCGTGCTAGTTTTGGCAAAACCATTTTTTACAAATTTTATTTTGATCCAGACCGCTATGATAGTTTCTTAGACAAGCAGCGGGCGCTTCATATCAAGCTGATGGTTCCTGACATGGGACCTTCTTACTCCATAGCTAGTGGGGTCTTTCGGCAACATTTTGAAGAACATAAACTTAAAGCTTGTCAAATAATTTCTCGCCATGCCTCTCTTTGTCTCTTGCCTTCTATCTTCCTGTACCCCCTCAGAATGAATAAACTGGTTTCTTTTCTCTCATTTATGTTTCTCCTATTACTTCATTATGTCTTTTTGCTTACTTAAAAAAAGGGGGAGAAAACAAAACATTCTGAAATACACATCAATATACTTTAGTTCGTATTTAGAAACACTTATACAAATTTATTTTAGCACACTTCACATTATGTTCTTGTTATATTTTGTCATCACCAAAAAGGGGGAGATTGATGATCAGTCCATCCCCATATAATTTTTATTTAATTGTATACAATTTTGGTGATTAACAAAATCCTAACAATTAGTGTCTAACAAGCTTTTATGAAGTTTAGTCACAGGAAGTAAATCAGGTGAAATCAATAAAATATGTAAGTATTTCTTACACTATAGCATTTAAAGTACAGTGCAGGAAATTTCTCTAAGTACACATCGACTTCCTATGTGTCATAACGATTTCCACTTCTATCGATTTCACTTTCACAAGGATTTAATAAAGTATCATACTGATTTCGGTTTTATAATGATTTCTTAAGTGTTACATCGATTTTGATCTCACAATGATTCGCTAAGTGAGCATTCGATCTCACAATGATTCGCTAAGTGAGCATTCGATCTCACAACGATTCACCAATTGAGCATAACGATTTCGATCTCACAACGATTCACCAAGTGAGCATTCGATCTCACAACGATTCGCCAAGTGAGCAAAATGATTTCGATATCACAACGATTCGCTAAGTTAGTAGAACGATTTGATCGCCACAACGATTTGTTAAGTGAGAACAACAATTTGCTCTCAGAACGATTTGATAAGTGAGAACAACGATTTGCTCTCACAACGATTTGTTAAGTGAGAACAATGATTTTCTCTCACAACGATTCGAAAAGTGAGAATAACTATTTGCTTTCACATCGATTTGATAAGTAACATAATGACTTGGTCACCGTAACGATTTGATAAGTTTCACATCGACTTGGTCACCACAACGATTCGATGAGTTACATAATGACTTGGTCGCTGTAACGATTGGATAAGTTACATAACGACTTGGTCGCCGTAACGATTCGATAAGTTACACAACGACTTGGTCAGTGTAATGATTCGATAAAGCAAACAACGATTTGATCACTGGATCAATTCGATAAGTAAAACAACAATTCGATACCTGCAACGATTTGCTTATGTGTGAAACAACGATTTGCTCACAATGATTTGGTTATAACGACTTATTCACACAACGACTTGCTTATACTCCCATAAAGATTTGTCTCGACAACGATTTGATTATGATTGTATAATGACTTGTGTTCACATCGATTTGTTTATAGTTGAATAATGATTTCATGGACTACAACGACTAGACATTCAAACATATCTCAAATATTTTGAAAGTCAAAGTCCTCCCACATATTTCTCTAATATCCATGCATTTAATGTAACTGTACATTTCTCTGCACGATGCATATCTGGATATCCTCTATTATCATGCTTCTATATGAAACACTTTTTGTATAGCAGAATGCCATTTCCATTTCTGTGAAATGTCTTACTTCATGGATTCAAACGTTGACTGACAACAAGAAAAATCGTAGATGTCTATAATTTAGCATTTATTGTGTGCAGGTCTCTAACAGCAGAACCCCATACAACGTTGAACAAAGTGGAAGCTGAAGGATATCAAGAAGGATCTTCTCCTTGCGTGCATGGAACGTAAAGGACTGTTGACTGCAACATACCTGTTGAAGAATAAGGAGAACCATGCAGTCTAACATTCACTAAAGCCTAGAGACAACGGTCATCTAAATTGCTAATTCAACAAGAGAAGATATATATATACAAGATTGAAGACTCCTGAAAACACAAATTTTGAAGGATTCAAAATCTCAACGAAAAATCTGGAATTGATAGAGTCTTAGAAAAAAGAGCTTCTTGCTTTCCACTCCAACCTTGTAGCTCTTGCTCTTCAGTGCCTCATTGTTGTTAGTTTTGGAGAGCCCTTGTGATCTAAGAGATTTCATTATTGTAGATCTTTCTCTCTCAGTTACTGCCTCAGATGAAGCGTTTGCAATAAGCTTGGTCTAGGGGCATTTTGCCTATTTTTCTCACTTCCTTGTGAAGTTCCTATTCTGTGTGTGAAGAGAAGACATGTTGGGAACATGTGGTTGTAATTCCCTTCGTGTTGAAGGATGACCTGTGTATTAGGGTGTTGTTTTCCTCTTCGGGTTGTGAAGAGAAGGCCAGCTGCGGCTGGATGCGTAAGTGTCCTTGAGGGGGACTGTACTCTTGGGTAGTGAAATCCTGAGTTGTTGCTCAGGGACTGGACGTAGGACTCCTTTGGAGAGGAGGTCCGAACCAAGATAAAAACCTCGTGTTGTGTGACTACATGTTTGTGATTATTATCTTTTCTTTATTACTAACACTAACAGTCAAATGTAGTATTTTGTGTTGAACATTTTTGTTAACATGTTTAGATAATCGAATTTTAAGAATCCCATTCACCCGCGCTCTGGGCTTGCTAGCTAGGCAATAATGTTAGGGTATAACCGGCTCATCGACCATGTGGGAATCCATGGACAGAGGAGACATACGGAGGCCTTGAACAAGGATTCACTAGTCTGGCAGAAGGAGTGTCCGACGGGGAGTTCGTCGAAGTCAAGAAAGAGTGTATGTATATAGAAACAAGTGCTCGATGTTCTAGAGGAATTCTGGAACAGTGGAGTGTCGATAACGGTAATCCAAAACAATGTGAGAAACGAAGACAAGTCTTATTTAAATTAGGGCAATTTAATTACATAAATTACCAGATGTATTATGATATATTTACATGCCAAGTTAGGCCATATTTGGATAGTTCAAAGTGTGTGCAAGTGTTATGAGAAAATCATGGACAAGATAGATCATGTGATTAACTTGAATTAATTAAAATATATTCAATAATTACAACTTCATTTTTCTATGTACAAGACAGTTAATAGGACATGGGGTGACTGTACGACAATAAGACTTGCAAAAAGGTGGGTTTTCATGCAAGAAGCTGAGATCACGACATACCCCTGTAAGGGTCACGACGGGATCGACTACAGAAGTCGACAAGGTCGTTAAGGATCGCGACAAACCTGTCTGCTCAGGCGGCCAGAACGCGACGACAGCCCCGGTCATGTTCAGAACGTGACGGGTAACGCTGTCGCGACTAGTCCCACGAACGCGGCCTATCGGGCCGTCGTGTTCTCAGGTACTTCACCTGAGTTCGAGCGGGAAAAGGACTAGCATGGAATTGCGTGCCAACTTAACATATTTTGACATAGGGTGATTTGAAATTTCATAACTAATTGTATTATCGATGAAAAATCATGAAACAAGTTGCATATTGATGTAGACATACGTGAGTACTTACAGTAAATAGGAATTTGAAAATAGATAGAGTTTCGACATGCTTTATTCAAGTCAAACATGGAGTACATGACAATGAGCAGTTGAGATGAGAGAATTAATTCACGAAGTAGGGTGGATAAAAATTAGGGCTTTTAGCGGCAAAAGATGCCTATCATCCATCAGTTCTTTTAGTAAAAATCTCATGGCATGAGGACGAGTATGCGTGAAGATATGAATTTAAGAAGAGAGTTCGGGGTCATGACGAGTGGAGAACTTCAAAGATCAAGAAGTAAATATTGGCTTGATGATAAATCATGAAACTTAAGGGTATTTTTCCTGGTACATGGAACGATCTACAGTCAAAATCTCTTTAGTTTTGCTCTTGAGAATGCCTACCTTTAGTTGTTTTCCTCTTCTAGGGCTAGAACGCGAAGAACACGGGTTGGAGCTTGAGCAACCTTCTCCCCACGAGTTCTCCTCCTCCTTGGCTTCCTCTCCAGGCCCAGCAAGCCTTGGCAACAAGCTAGGGCCGGCCATGGGGTGTTAAGAGAGTATTTAACCCTCTTCTCTTTCTATTTCATAATATGACTCTAACCCCATTTAAATTTTGGGATTTTCTAATTCTCTCCTCTTTCTAAGCTTGACAACTTCTAATTGGGCTAGGATGGAAGCTAAATTCGTGGCCAATCAATTAGGGTAGGGTTAGGAGTCCAATTCCAACTCAAACTACTTATGTTAATATTTTAAATACCCATTTCTTTTTAGGTAATATTTAAGATACGAATTTAGGTTATTTTCCTATTATTCCTCTTATAAAATTCCCTAATTTGGCCTAATAATTTCTAGAGGTCCATTTAATAAAGCCCATCATTTAATGGATTTTAACTTATGGGAATTTCCACTTTTATTTAGGGATTAATAGAGTTTTAAATTGTAATTTTTCTTACTTGAATTTATTCATAGGCTATGATGGGTCAATTGGTCCAATTCGATAATGGGTAATGAATATATGATGTTAGAAGTCCTTCTGACAAGTTCATTTAATTTAAGAGCACGTTAGATTTTTGTGTTAATGGTTTTCCGACCTAGTTTCCTAATTTGGATATTTAGTCGCATTGTGACGTACACATGGCTAATCGGGTTTTCGTTGTATGATTTTTTTTGCGAAACTCTTAGGAATAATGTTTAGGGTTGAATTATAATTTGTACAGGAATTTTATGATGGTTTCTTGTACATACGATAGTGGTACATATTTATAAATATTATTATTGCAAATTTAGGGGTATAATCTCTTATTCCATATTTTTAAACTCCTATTTGGCCCATTACTTATCATTTTTTAATAAAGTTAATTTATGAGGATTCTAATTTAGAGATTAATGGGTATTGTCAAATTCAATATTATTCAGATTATTCTTCTTACATACCTTCTATTTTCGATTCAATATATAAATTATCATTATTATTATTACTATTAATTTTTTAATTCTTATCATAAAATTTTATTTGTTTTAAAAATCTGGGGTATTACATCCTCCCCCACTTAAAAAGAATTTGGTCCCTAAATTCATATGATATGATACAACTACCAACTTACTCTGAATATTTCATTCCACCATCTCCCCCACTTAGCGCTTTGCTAGCGTGAAAATAATGTATGCTTTGCTAGCGTGAAAATAATGTATGCTTAACTAAGGGTTTAGTGATGATACCTTGTCCACCTTCATTGGCACGATTGATATCTACCAGGGCTTATAATCGTCTTTGGTGTGTAGTTTGGTTCTTCTCTATTGGACAATCGATAACTCGATGTTCTTGACTTCCACATCGCGAGCATCTGCCCATTCTCTTCCAACAGTTATTAACCTGATGCCCTGGCTTTTCACAAAATTCACAGACTTCCATTCGCTCCACTTCACCTTTCTTCTCTTGCTATCTACTGTATTCCCCTTATTACTATTGGAATGAGTGGCACGTTCCCTTTTCAACACCTTCTTCTTATTCTTCATTTTTCCTTACATTGTTTGGTCGCTTTCTCTTTGTCATAGAATTGAGATCTTCCACACTAGTAGCTGATTCTTCTAAGAGGGGACAGTCTAGCATTTGATGTTCAAAATTACCACAACGTAGGCATGCACCAGCCTTACGCCAGTACTCCCTGGCCAAATGTCCCGGCTTATGACAGTGAAGGCAGATGATCCGGAAGAAGTCCATGTTACGTTTCTTTTGCTGGTTCGCCTTCTTGCCATAGTTATATCTTCTCTCCCTATTCTTATTGGTCTCCTTTTTAATCTTCTTAGTCGCTTCCAGAGCTCTTTCTAGCAGTTGAGCGGCTTGCTGACATGCAGAACTAGCCCTTGAGTTGGTCTCATGTCGGCGTCCATTAAGAGTCCCTTCAAGAATGAGGTTGACATTAGGATAAGAAATGGCATTAAATTAATAGTCATAGGTATACATATTGGATCTTATCCATGGTTCTACCCAATCCTCACATAGGTATGGTGGTTGACTTAGACACGTGTCATGGTAGTTCACCTAGAACATCTTAGAACCTAAAATATGCCAATAAGGACATCCTAGGCTCTGATACCAACTGTCATGCCCCGCCAATTTAGCAGCGGAATAAATCGGGGAGAGGTGAGCAAAGTTCATAGTAGTGTAAAATGTACAATAGTAGAATAATTCAGAGCATCTAATGAACATTAATTTGAAATAAACTCTTCATTTCATTATAAATTTCACTAAGACTATTACAATCACCAATTCAGAGCCACGCATAAGGCTCATTGACATCACTAAAAAGAAATCGAAGCAATTACTACTAGACTCCATGGTACTAGGGTAACTTCACGCATTGACTCCAGGTCGCTCATCACTCGGGTCCTATCCCAATGGTATGAGTAACGTCAACGTCCGACTTACCTGAGACACAATAACAAATAACGAAGGCTGAGCGATAACGCCCAGTAGGACTTAAAATCTCAGGATCAAGTATGCTTTAAATAATTAATGCTTTAAAGGATAGAGTAACTAATGATCGAGAGGATAATGTAAAGTCGAGAAAGCAATAGCACAAGTAACAATGGTTCAGATAATAGATGATTCAAGTATAGCGCAACGAATATGATTAAAAGTAAATCATGGCAGAAAGCGATAGCAACACGTTAACAGGTTATTTCATTGTCAAGCAATAGCAAGTAACAAGTGTAGCAAGAAGAGAGAGATAGTAGTTGGCCATATAGAGAGTAAATTGCACTTTGATTAATTCTCATTAATCAAAATAGTATAGCACTTTGGTTATTCGGAGATAGCCGAGAGAGAACATAGCACTTGTTTGTCAATAGACATCGAGAGAATATAACACTTCTGATTGTCCTAGATTAATCTTGATAGTATGGCACTTGGATGTAATGCCGGCATCCTGATCATTTAACTCCCATGGGCAAATGGCAGTTTTCGGGCGCTCCTCCCAGCACCATATTGGGCCCTATTGCACTGGCATGGGTTATGTTATTTATCTTTAGACAATCAATTAATGGTCAATAGAGAGTACCAAGAAATAGATAACAACACTAGATGAATAGAAGAGATAGTAGAATGAACGTGAATAGATGAGCGAGTAGAGTATAGATGAGAGCGAAGGGACAATGCACATAACACATCGAGTAACAGGCGATAGTAACAGTTGCACAACACGCGCTATTGGTGTTGGCAGTCAGGTGGAATTCAATACCTTTCCGCTGGCCATGTTACGCACAGGTCCAGAGGTCCGGCGTGATTCAAGATAAGAGCGAACTACTAATATCCATTTGGATCATGTTGATCCCGAAAGGGTATCATAGGTGTTAGGGTACAACCGGCTCGTCGACCATGTGGGAATCCATGGACAGAGGAGACTTACGGAGTCCTTGAACAAGGATTCACTAGTCCGGCAGAAGGAGTATCTGGCGGCGAGTTCGTCCAAGTCAAGAAAGAGTGTATATATATAGAAACAAGTGCTCGACATTCTATAGGAATTCTAGAATAGTGGACCGTCGATAACGGTAATCCAAAACAACGCGAGAAATGAAGACAAGTCTTATTTAAAGTCAGACAATTTAATTACATAAATTACTAGATGTATTATGATATATTTACATGCCAAGTTAGGCCATATTTGGATGGTTCAAAGTGTGTGCAAGTGTTATGAGAAAATCATGGACAAGATAGATCATGTGATTAACTTGAAATAATTAAAATATATTCAATAATTACAACTTCGTTTTTCTGTGTACAGGACAGTTAATAGGACATGGGGTGACAGTATAACAATAAGACTTGCAAAAAGGTGGGTTTTCATGCAAAAAGCTGAGATCGCGATGTACCCTTGTAAGGGTCGCGATGGGATCCACTATAGAAGGCGACAGGGTCGTTAAGGATCATGATAGACCTGTCTACTCAGTCGGCCAGAACGCGACGACAGCCCCGGTCGCGTTCAGAACGCAACGGGTGACGCTGTCGTGACCAGCCTCGAGAATGCGGCCTATCGGGCCGTCACGTTCTCAGGTTCTTCACCTGAGTTCGAGCGGGAAAAGGACTAGCATGGGATTGCGTGCAAAGGTTGCATATTTTGACACAGGGTGATTCAAAAATTCATAACTAATTGTATAATCGATGAAAAATCATGAAACACATTGCATATTGATCTAGACATATGTGAGTACTTACAGTAAATAGGAATTTGAAAATAGATAGAGTTTCGACATGCTTTATTCAAGTCAAACATGGAGTACATGACACAGTGAGCAGTTGAGATGAGAGAATTAATTCATGACGTAGGGTGGATAAAAATTAGGGCTTCTAGGGGCAAAAGACGCCTAACATCCATCAATTCTTTCAGTAAAAATCTCATGGTATGAGGACGAGTATGCATGAAGATATGAATTTAAGAAGAGGGTTCGGGGTCATGACGAGTGTAGAACTTCAAAGATCAAGAAGTAAATTTTGGCTTGATGATAAATCATGAAACTTAAGGGTATTGTTCCTGGTACAAGGAACGATCTACAGTCAAGATCCCTTTAGTTTTGCTCGTGAGAATGCCTACATATAGTCATTTTCCTCTTCTAGGGCTGGAACGCGAAGAACACGGGTTGGGAGCTTGAGCAGCCTTCTCCCCACGTGAAGAACACGGGTTTCAGGATTTCCTAATTCTCTCCTCATTCTAAGCTTGACAACTTCTAATTGGGTTAGGATGGGAGCTAAATTCGTGGCCAATCAATTAGGGTAGGGCCAGAAGTCCAATTCCAACTCAAACTACTTATGTTAATGTTTTAAATACCCATTTCTTTTTAGGAAATATTTATGATACGAATTTAGGATATTTTTCTATTATTCCTCTTTTAAAAATCCCTAATTTGGCACAATAATTTCAAGAGGGTCCATTTAATAAAGCCCATCATTTAATGGATTTTAACTTATGGGAATTTCCCATTTTATTTAGGGATGAATAGAGTTTTAAATTGTAATTTTTCTTACTTTAACTTATTCATAGGTTATGATGGGTCCATTGGTCCAATTCCGATAATGGTAATCAATATATGATGTTAGAAGTCCTTCCGACAAGTTCATTTAATTTAAGAGCACGTTATATTTCCGTGTTAATGGTTTTCCGGCCTAGTTTCCTAATTTGGATATTTAGTCGCATTGTGACATACACTTGGCCAATCGGGTTTTTGGTTGTATAAATTTCTTCGTGGAACTCTTAGGAATAATGTTTGGGGTTGAATTATAATTTTTTATGGAATTTTTCGATGTGTTCTTAGACATACGATAGTGGTACGTATTTATAAAAATTATTATTCCAAATTTAGGGCTATATTTTCTTATTCCATATTTTTAAACTCCTATTTGGCCCATTACTTATCGTTATTTTAATAAAGTTAATTTATGAGAATTCTCATTTAGAGATTAATGGGTATTATCAAATTCAATATTATTCATATTATTCTTCTTACCTACCTTCTATTTTCGATTCAATATTTAAATTATCATTATTATTATTACTATTTTTTTAATTGTTATCATAGAATTTTATTTGTTTTAAAAATATGGGGTATTACACATGGGAATTGGCATAGGAAATGTTTAAAGCATATCCTCACCTATTTGAGTAAGCTTTTAATTCTTTTTAGATGATAGTACATGTTGTTGTGTTTATCGCTTTACGTATTTAAAATTTTTCATGGATTTCGAAGTTGAAATTTCTTTTTAGATGATAGTAATGTAACATCGCTCATTTATCTGATCCTTGTGGATCCTCGCTTACTGGCTGTGCTGGTCAGTGTGCGGCCAATGGCGTGTGTTACAAGTGTTAGCGCAGGGTTGTGAGGCTTTGTGGGCCGGCAGGTTGAGCCCCAAGCGCTCACTGGCCCTCTGTCTTTGAACACTACAGAGCCTAGCATCGCGTTCTGAACGCGACGATTCTGGGTGTCGCGTTCAGTGTGCCGACGCATAAGGGCCTTCGTCTGCATGTCCGTCACATGTTGCGCACTGGGCGGACTTGCTGACGTCGATAGTGGGAAGGCGACAACCACCTACGTCGCATTCTTGTCGCGACAGGAGGGTGCGTAGCGTTCCCATCTCCGAAGTGTTTTTGAGTAGGTCGGCCTAACAGAGCTCCAACAAGCTCTGTTCGGCTACAAGGAGGAGGTTTTACGGATTTCTTTGGCGATTTGGTGATTTTGGGTTGTTTTTGACGTGCTTTCACCGTGAAGACGTTGCACGGAGAGGGGGAAACGCCAGGTGGTTACCATTTTTCGCGTTCTTCATGAAGGTAGGGGAATTTCGCCATGTTTTACACTGTTCATGGCATGTGATGCATATGTAGGTTGTTATTGTGTTAGAAATGATAGATACCATGCTAGGGTAATGAATGGAGCATGAAAAATGAATATTTACATTGTTTTACGTGGTTTGCATGGGTGATCCGAAGATGGTATCCTAGATTAGGGTTCCTATCTGTGAACGCAACGGGTCGGCCTGTCACGTTCCCAGGCACGTAGTGCTCGGGGTTTTGTCCCGGTACTTGTGTACCGTTTTGGTCTTGTCGTCTTCCTAGACACCCTCACTCCGTAGCTTGAGTAGTATGTCCGGCTGAGGGAAAGATGACAATGGGACAACGGCTTATGTGTTGTGGGTGTACTTAGTCGCTTGTAGCGTGCTCTTGGTTGGGGGACGGACACCGGTAGACATACTGGTCCCTAGCTAGTCCTTGTTTCCAGTGCCTCACTTTAGGGTGCCTCGGCCAGAGACCTTAAAGGTGCCAGGCATGGAGCTGTAGCCATGTGAGCTGCAGTTGTGGTGTGTGCTTGTCTCCACAGCTTGTTGGTTTTGTGTAGTGGAGCGGTAGCTGGACCTTTCGTCCTTGGCTACGAGGCTAAGAGGTAGACTTGTGTTGTTTGTTTAGGTTTGTAGCTGGTGTCGCGAACCAGTCTTCATGACTCGTGTTTGGCGTTACCCTTCTTTAGCTCGTACTTCTAACCGTGGTTTGCCGTTACATATTAAAGTTAAGATATTGTTATTAGATTAATTTTATTTACGCAATGTGATTATTATTCCATGCTCAGTTAGAATTGTTAGCTATAAATAACTGTGTTTCACTCCTGCTTCTCTTGTATTTTGTGGTTTGCGGCTTTTGAGGGGATTTCCCTACTGAGCCAGTGACTCGTGAGGCTAACCCCTTATTGCTTTTAGGTGAGGGAGAGTAGGAGGCTTCTCATCCGTCTTCTAGTCTGGAGCCGCGTCGTAGTGGTGTTGGGTCAACGCATCCAGTAGTGTAATTTACTTTTCTGTTGTGTCCAGGGGTATGCCCCAGGCCTGTGTATGTGAGTTTGACTTTTGTTTAAATTTGGCTATGTAAATCCATTGTAAATATGTGTGAGATCTTGAATCTTGTATATATATCAGTGTGTTGCTTTGTGTTTTCACGGACTTGTGTGTGATATCCCTGGTGAGGCTTCGGCTTGTTCGCGGGAGGCGGAGTCGGATCAAGCTCGTTATTAGGTTAACGGGTTTGAACGACGTGGTCCGTCATATAAAGATCTTAAGTGTACAAATGAATATTTCATAATTGAAGATATGATCATCAATGCCCCAATTTCTCTATCCTTTACTGATCTACAGGGTACATTTGGACCAATTGACCCGCCATGGCTGGTGATGCCTTACAAAGCAAAAAAATCGCGTCAAATGACTGAGGCTATTACGTGAGCCTATTACCTCCATGTATCTGGCTGTAGACATTAAACTTAGCACTTGTTGGGAGGCAACCCATTATTTTTAGAAACTATCACTTCCATTACGAAATACACTAGAAGCAACGCACCTGGACTTGCCTGCAACCTTCCTCCATATATGGAAGAACACTGCCAGAAAGTCCACCGCCAACCGCGCCACCACTGCATGAACACGCTGGGCGACCACACTCACCACGCATGCGAAGCAACAACAACTGCAACCTACTACAGCGCGGACACGAAACTTGCAGGGAAACCGCACACCTACAAAACAATCAAAGGCACAAGCCTAACACTAGTCAGACAGTTGTCAGCTGCGCAATAGTACCTTTCTTTAGGACAGCTATAGTTATTACCTCCTTACAAATCTCAGTAGACACTCACTCTGATACCAACTGTAATGACCCAACCTCCCAAACCCCTGCCAGAGCCACGAAGTTCGCGTCGCCACCCATGGATCCAAAGATCCGGAAGGGTTAGAAGAAATAGTCTAGTGAGATATGTTCTGAATTTAAATAACTATAACAATATGTACAATATACAAAAGTCTGTAAAACGAGTCCCAAGCAAAAGCACATGTACAAGAAGAAAGGTGCAGTCCTTAAGGGGCATACCCCGAGGACTTGCAAAATACAACTCACAGCTCACTCGGCTACAAGAGCTCACCACACTGCTGCTGACAACAACACGGCGCCACAACTGCCTCCGCAACCCGTCCGACACCGAGCTCTCGCAACGATGAGCCCCTAGCTGAAGGAAGTAGGGGGGTGGGTGAGCCTCGCAAATAAGGCCCCGTAGGGATTACCAGTCCCTCGCCGGTCAGAGCAGCAGGAATTCTGAAAACAAGAAAACTACACTAGAAAGCTGTAAAGCAAGAAACACCTACAACATGATACTACTAAGCAGCGGAAGAGAACAGCGCAACGCCACGACCACCAACCGAGGTCAGGCCACACACACAGGACTCCCGCAGAAACCAACGGAATCGAGCACAGAGTGGAAGCAACGCTCGGCACACCCGCCGAGACTATGCAACAACCAAGTGAGAACGACCTCTCACCTCAAGCATGGCCACCTCATACCTACATGAGGTCAAGGGCCCACAACCAGAACCACCCCGGACCCCGGACACACCACCAGGTCGGGAAACCACACTTGCCGGTGCCACCACGGACTGGCACCCAAGAACGGGACTACGGAACAGAGTGAACGCCAAAGCGGAAAACACTAGAAGCACGGGTCTGCACAAGGCCAGACCAACGATGCCCACGGAAAGTAGGCACGGCCAGGTTATAACTGCCAAGCAAGCTAGGGCAACCGATAACACTTAGAAACGTAGTGAGGGAACGTCGTCACAACAACAGTAACCAAGCCACCGCCACTGGCAGCTAAGAAGGGGACGCGTCGTCCACACCCTCTTCGCTCGCCAGCCGGCTCTCGCCTCTAACCTTCCCGGAAGTGCGAGATAGAACCGCCAAGAACACACAACACACGCAACACCGAAACCTGGACAAGTTGCGGCCCCACACCTGACCTCCCTATGCGGCTCCGAAACCAACGTAGAGCGAGGCAGTGAGACAAAGGTCTGTCTGGTCTGTGCCAGGAAAGCACTCCGAACCCCTCGGCATCCCAGATCTAGACAAGAGAGCTCTACAAATGACTCGGCGCCGCTGTCCAACCTCGTTTTCCCCTCAGCTCCAAAGTCATCTCTATCGGCTGCCAACTCGAGCACGCTCGTAGCCCCGAACACTCCCTCTAAGGCTCACGAGGATGAGGGCCCCAGAAAACGGAGACAACCTATGAACGGGACAAGCCCTCAAGTGCCAAGCACAGGGCGAAAGGCAGGGCAAGCACAATAGGAACTGCACCGCACCGCTGGCTTGTAACACACAACAAGCCCAGCAAGCATGACGCACGCACAGACCCTCAAGAGGGCCGTCGGCCAACCAAACACGCACGAATGGCTAGAACCTCGGAACACTACTGGAGAACACGGAAACCTGTCGCTCTGCTAATAATCGAATGACCGCCGTTCAATCGATTATTAGATAGACGCGACCCTCCTGGTACCACTGCCAGGACACGGCCACGAAGCTACCACCTTCGATCGTTGAACGCAGGGAGGCAACCTGCCGCGTTCCCTACCAGAAGGTCCTAAGGGCAAGGACTGCCCTGGGGCACACGTCGATGCACAACTGGGCCCACGGAAACACCCGAGGCAACGCAGGTACTGTTGCGACCCCCAAGGCTGCCGCGACACCATCGCGACGGGGAAGGGAATAGCGATAGCCCTTGTTGTGACCGGGCAAGGCGTCACGATAGCAACCCTGTCGCGACCCGAAAATGTGTTGCGACAGCAATCCTGTCGCGACCGGGAAGCATGGCGCGACAGCCTTATTGCAACTCCTAACGACATCGCGATAAGGTTGTGTCCGACGGGGCCGACACCTCCTCTGATGTCGCGACGCGCTGAGCCATCGCGACATCAGCCGGGAGGCAGACCAGCAGGATCCTCAATCCCGGGTCGCCCACGAAGATACACACATGTACACACGGGGGAGGGGAGCATGGGGAAAGCAGTAAATCTATCTAGAAATGACGAGGGGCTCCCAATCCACCCAGATCAAGAAGGGCACAAGAAATCCCTGCCTTTCATGAAGAACGAACCTCAATGGGGCCCTTCACGTTGATTGGCCACCTCCTCCTCACTCCATGCAAGGTCCACGATGCCACGACACCATGCACGACCCTCTTCCTCGCCTGAAGCACTCAAAGGGGAGAGGGAGAGGCGGAGCACCGCTGGAGGGAGAGGGAGAAGGGAAGAAGAAGAGAGAGAGGGCAAAGGGGTAGCCAGCCAGTGCCTTAGGCCCCCGGCAACCAGAACGCGATGGACCGCCCCGACGCGTTAACAACCTTAACGCGACGGGTCCACGGGCCGTGACAAGAACGTGCCCCCCACGGGCGCTGCGATAACATGACAGGCCATACTGACACACTTGCCACTCTGACAGGCATCAGACGACCGAAGCGACATAAAGCAGTCGCGACCCGTTGACCGGGTGCGACACAAAGATGCGACGGAGAGCCAGGGCGCGACCAGAACGCGACCCACAAGCTCGTCGCGGCAGGGATGACTGTCGCGTCGGACACCCCCAATGCGACACAAACGCGTCGCCCATCCTGGACACGTTAGTGGCCAGTCATCCCACGACACTAGATGGAAGTCAAGAAATCGGGTCTTACATTCTACCCCCCTTAAAACAATTTCGTCCTCGAAATTGGGGCAAGCCCAAAGGATCTCGATGCACGAAACGAAGCATAGGGAGCAAATGTAAGACCAACGCGAAAAAGCCACTAAGTCTTAACGTGACTTCCTTGTGGCAACAATCGCACAACCAAACACACGCAAAGCATACAGGGCCAGAAAAAACCAACGGCTCACACAACGAGCCCCAAACACACGGGAGGCACAGAACCGAAAACTCAACGGCTCACAACATGCTCCAACGCACCTGGAGCACCAAGCCGAGAAACCAACATCTCACTCCAGCCACACGTAGGGCGTCCAATCGGGATGACAACCCCATAGGTGCCGAGCAATGCCAAAACCAACACGAACAACAGAAAATGACAGTCGTGAACCGCACGACTACAGCCACCAATAGACCCTGCTGTGGAGACCAACCAACCAGTAACCCACTCTGTCGCCAGCCGAACTCGACAGTGGACGCAGTTGCTGACAACAACACAAGAAACACCTGAGAACCAACAACAAGTCTCAGGGGAACGTCCTTATGCTACTAGCGACAACTAGCATCAGTCACTAGCCCAACCAAGAAGCCACGCGAACAACGAGAGCCAGAGCAACATCGCGCTCGCGGAGAATCTGCAACACACGGAACAACGTCCACTGTCACCGCTATGTCTCACCCAGACCTTCCTCGCGGTCCAACAGGGATAGCAAATGCACGTGGAGGAACCCTCAACACATGAAAACGGCATCCGCTGTCACCACTAGGTCTCACCCAGACCATCCTCGTGGTCCAACAGGGACACCAAACGCACGCGGAGCCACAGAAACTGGGAGTCACACACTCCACAATGTGGCACACCGCGACGGAAACATGGAAGATGTCTGATGTTAAGCCAAAGCCGAGCACCTCACAACATCATCATACCACGTGGTTGAGTACTAGCAAGCCAATAAGCCTCACTGTCACCGGATGAACCTACAGGAGACTCCGCCATCGGCTTCCAGACTCACCAACGCCACGCACAACGGAGAACCAACGAAGAGTTGGCAGCACACCTGCCACACCCACACAGGGCTTAGCGTGGGTACCAACATGCCAACCGCCAGAAAGGTACACAACCACATAGGAACCGAAACAACCGCAGAGGTCGAGAACAACACACCGAGCTCAGAGGGACCCAAACCGAAGCTGGGTACCACAGCAAAACACGATCACTCCCAGAGCGAGAGGGAAAACCGGGACACTGGCCACGACCAAAGCCTAGCATACCACTGATAGGGCTACCTAGACAAGGCAAAACAGGCATCCCACAACGGTAATGGTACGACCACAGGGCACAGGCCAACACAAAGTGTCCTAGAGGCGGAACGGTCAACGCCTCCAACACCGAGCGAAGTCGTAAAACGACACACAAAGCTCACGATCAGGCACACGGCACAACACAAGGTGCTAGCACAAGCACCGGGAGCCACCCAAGGTACAACACAATGCACCATGGCTCCAGACGGCACAAATCAAAAACACTCGAGCACGAGCACACAGTGCTGCCACAAGCACCAAAACTAAGCGGAGTGCAACACAAGTGCACAGTGGCCAAAACAACACCATGGGCTAAGGGGAGCACTCTTCACCAGAGACTCGCCAAAAGCCACAAGCCAAAGACTGCAAGCTTGAAAGGCACAACAGGCCATGCCGACCCCAGCCCTTGAGGCACACAACATAAAGCATCGGAGAAAATGCTAAAGGTGCAGCACACACAGTAGCACCAACGGCCCGAAACAGCACAGGGCCCACCGAAGGGGACTCTCCACCAGAGACCCACAAGGGAAGCACCCAAAAAGTCGATGACTTCAAGAGCACAACGACCACGTCGGCTACAAAAAGCACACCAAAACACGGAGCACAGACTCTGCCACACGGGGAGCGAAGACCGCAGCAACTCCCTGGCGTGTAAGAGCAGGAAGCACTACCTCTATCGCAACCGATAGAGAGGCCAAACACCAAAACGATGATGCGAAAGGCCTCCAAGGCACAAGCCGAGGCACGATTGAGCGCACACTACAACAACGCTTGCACGAGCAAGCCAACCACGGAGAACCAATGCACTGTGGAACAACACTCACGCCTGCAACCAAACGAGAAAATGGTACTACCTCGCCCTACACCAACAGGGACGCAATGCCCCAAGTTGTCCAGGCAGGTAGCAAGAAACCATCACGATGACAAATGGCACGAACAGGTCCACCAACCCATGGTGCCATAAAGAAACGACAACACGAGGGAGCAACCATCTCAACCCAAAAATAACTCAAGAGAAGATGACTCCACCAAAAGGTCGCAACGATGCGCACTTTGGCAACACAACACCACAGTGGAGCATCGCCACCCCGAGCAACCAATGGAAAGTAGAGGAAGAGGACACACACAACGAGTCTCTTCCACATGCGAGAGGGAAAACCACAACGCAAGACTAACACTTCCACAAGAAGCACAGCCAGCCAAACACCCACTACACCCACCAGACCACCATCTGGGAGAGCACGCAGGGCGCAGGAAAACAAAATCAACCATTCGAGTCACAGGGACACACAATGTCCCACCGGCGCAATCGAGAAACTTGGAAACGACTAACAAGATAAGTTGGCCAATGCAACGGCCAGACACAAAGCCAAGCGCACAATGCCTTGACCGACAACGCCCGGGCATACTGTAACACAGACAGTCCAACCGGCAACGACGATAGCTCATCTCCACCAAGAGAGAGTAGCGATGACCAAAGCAAACACAAGGCAGCTTTGGGGAGAACCTCCGCCAAAAAGAGCCAAGAGCCGTCCTGGGAGAACCTCACTAGAACGCAGCCTAACCGAACGGCACACTTCAAACCACAAGGGCAACACAACGATGGCCCAAAACGAACACAGAGTACTCCTGAGATGAACCTCCGCCAGAAGCGACAAAGGGAAATCCTGGGATGAACATTCACTAGAATGCACAACCCAACGACCAAACAACATAGATCATCAGAGAAGATACTAATGCCAGCAGAACTGTAGAAGCAACACAAGCCGGTCATGGGAGAACCTCCACCAGAACCACCAAGGCACTATTCTAGGAAAACCCTCCAGAACGCACCAGCCAAACCAACAGAAGCAGCATACCTCAAACCCTGAGGTGGCACACCATGACAGAAACAAGCACAGAGCAGTCCTGAGAGAAACCCTCACAAGGACAACAACAAACAGTTCTGGGAAACATCACCAGAACACAAGGCAACCAAGCGATGCACCTCAGCCTCAAGGGCAGTGCAACAACAACTAGAAATGGGCACAACACAATTTAGGGGAAACCTTACGCCCGCCAGAACCAACACTCACAACCAGCCCGCGCTAGGCTAACAACAACCATAGGCAAGTGTCGCAGCGCTCAACTGGCGATGTAACACGGCACACATGACATCTTCTTAGCCCAAGCAACAATGCCGACTGAGCAGAGCACAATGCACAACAGTGCACAGACAGGAGACCACACGCACAACAAACGCAACACACACCCAACAACAAAGGGGCAGCCAACAAGGCAGAGACACCTTCCACCGACACCACACGCAGGCTCTCTCAGCCTCAGTGGCACACACACACACAAATGCGCCGGAGGCGACCAGGAGCACCACACCTTGACTTGCCTGCAACCTTCCTCCATACGAGGAAGAACACTTCCAACAAGTCCACCGCCAACCGCACCACCACAGCACGAACACGCTGGGCGACCACACTCGCCACGCACGCAACACAACAACAACTGCAACCTACTGCAGCGCGCACACGAAACTTGTAGGGAAATCGCACACCTACAAAATAATCAAAGGCACAAGCCTAACACTAGTCAGACAGTTGTCAGCAGTGCACTAGCACCTTTCTTTGGGATAGCTATAGTTATTACCTACTTACAAATCTCAGTAGTCCCTCGCTCTGATACCAACTGTAATGACCCGACCTCCCGGACAGTCGCCAGGGCCTCGAAGTTCGCATTGCCACCCATAGATCTGAAGATCCAGAAGGGTTACAAGAACTAGTCTAGTGAGATATGTACTAAATTTAAATAACTATGATAATATGTACAATATATAAAAGTCTGTACAACGAGTCCCAAGCAAAAACACAAGTACAAGAAGAAAGGTGCAGTCCTTAACGGGCATACCCTGAGGACTTGCAAAACACAACTCTCAGCTCATTAGGCTACAAGAGCTCACCACACTAAGCTCTCACTGATGCTGACAACAACACGGCGCCACAACCGCCTCCGCAACCCATCCGACACTGAGCTCCCGCGACGACGAGCCCCTAGCTGAAGGAAGTAGGTGGGGTGAGTCTCGCGAATAAGGCCCAGTAGGGATTACCAGTGCCTCACCGGCCAGAGCAGCAGGAACTCCGAAAATAGGAAATCTACACTAGAAAGCTGTAAAGCGAGAAACACCTACAGCATGATACTACTAAGCAGTGGAAGAGAACAGCGCAATGCCACGACCAGAAACCGAGGTCGAGCCACACACACAGGACACCCGCAGAAACCAACGGAGTCAAGCACAAAGTGGAAGCAACGCTCAGCACACCCCGCCGAGTGTACACAACAACAAAGTGAGAACGACGTCTCACCACAAGCACGGCCACCTCAGACCTCCACGAGGTTGAGGGCCCACAAGAAGAACCACCCCTGACCCTGGACACACCACTAGGTCGGGAAACCACACTCGCCGGTGCCACCACAGTCTGGCACCCAAGAACTGGACTACGGAACAGAGTGAACACCAAAGCGGAAACCACTAGAAGCACAGGTCTACACAAGGCCAAACCAACGACGCCCACGGAAACTAGGCACGGCCAGGCTATAACCGGCAAGCAAGATAGGGCAACGGATAATAGTTAGAAACGTCGTGAGGGAATGCCGTCACAACAACAACAACCAAGCCACCGCCACAGGCAGTTGAGAAGGGGAAGTGCCATCCGCACCCTCTTCGCTCGCCAGCAGGCTCTCGCCTCTAACCTCCCCGGAAGAGCGAGACAGAACCGCCAAGAATACACAACACACGCAACACCGCAGCCTGGCCATGCTGCGGCCCCATGCCTGACCTCCCTACGCGGCTCCGGAACCAACGTAGAGCGAGGCAATGAGACAAATGACTGTCCAGTCAGCACCAGGAAAGCACTCCGAACCCTCGGCGTCCCACACCCAGACAAGAGAGCTCTACGAACGACTCGGTAGCGCTGTCCAACCTTGTTTTCCCCTCAGCTCTAAAGTCTGCTTTGTCGGCTGCCAACTCAAGCACACTCATAGCCCCGAACGCTCCCTCTAAGGCTCACAAGGATGGGGGTCCCATGAAACAAAGACAACCTCTGAACAAGACAAGACCTCAAGTGCCAAGCACCGGGCGAAAGGAGGGGCAAGCACAACAGGAACCGTGCCACACCGTTGGCTTGTAACACATGACAAGCGCAGCAAGCACAAGGCACGCATAGACCCTCAAGATGGCCGTCGGCCAACCAAACACGCACGAACGGCTAGAACCTCGGAACACTACCAGACAGCAGGGAAACCCGTCGCTCTGCTAATAATCGATTGACCGCCGGTCAATTGATTATTAGATAGACGCGACCCTCCTGGCACCATTTCCAAGACACGGCCACGAAGGTGTCACCTTCATTCGCTGAACGCAGGGAGGCAACCTGCCGCGTTGCCTACCAGAAGGTCCTAAGGGCAATGCTTGCCCTGGGGCACACGCCGACACACAATCGGGCCCACGGAAACACCCGAGGCAACATAGGTACTGTCGCGACCCCCAAGGCCGCCGTGACACCATCGCGACGGGGAAGGGCACCGCGACAGCCCTTGTTGCGACCGGGCAAGGCGTCGTGACAGCAACCTTGTCGCAACCCGAAAATGCGCCACGACAGCAATCCTGTCTCGACCAAGAAGCGTGGTGCGATAGCCTTATCATGACTACTAATGGCGTTGCGATAAGGTCGCGCCTGACGAGGCCGACGCCTCCTCTGATGTCGCGATGCGCCAAGCCATCGCCACATCAGCCGGGAGGTAGACCAGTGGGATCCTCAATCCCGGGTCGCCGACGAAGATACACACATGCACACATGGGGGAGGGGAGCATGGGGAAAGCTGTAAATCTATCTAGAAAGCATGAGGGGCTCCTAATCCACCCGGATCGAGAAGGGCATAAGAAATCCCTACCTTTCATGAAGAACGAACCCCAATGGGGCCCTTCACGTCGACTGGCCACCTCCTCTTCACTCCACTCAAGGTCCACGATGCCACGGCACCACGCACGGCCCTCCTCCTCACCTGAAACACTCAAAGGGGAGAGGGAGAGGTGGAGCACCACCGGAGGGAGAGGGAGAAGGGAAGAAGAAGAGAGAGAGGGGTAAAGGGTAGCCGGCCAGCACCTTAAGCCCCCGTCACCCAGAACGCGACTGATCGCCCCGTCGCATTAACAACCTTAACGTGACAGGTCCATGGACTGTGACAAGAATGCGCCCCCCACGGGAGCCACGAGAACACGACAGGTCGTACTAACACACCTGCCACTCTGACAAGTGTTAGACGACCGAAGCGACATAAAGCAATCGCGACCTGTTGACTCGGCGTGACACGAAGACGCGATGGAGAGCCAGGGCACAACCAGAATGCGACCCACAAGCTCGTCGCGACACGGATGACTATCACGTCAGACACCCCCGACGCGACACTAACGCGTTGCCCAGCCTGGACACATTAGTGGCCAGTCATCCCATGACACCGGACGAATGTCGGGAAACCGGGTTTTACAGCCGACATCACCAGCATAGTAATATTTCTATTTGTTGTGCCTTGGGGGGTTTGTCCCAGGCAGTTGTACTTGTACTATGACTTTGGTTCAGAACTAAATATATACATTTCATGTGAACATGTGTAAGATATGGAATCTCTTATATGTTCAGCGTGTTCTTTTATATTTCCACAGACGTGTGTGTACTGATATCCCTTGTGAGGCTACAGCCTGTTCGCGAGAGACGGAGTGATGTCGGGCACATTATTGGGTTAACGAGCCTGAGTAGTGTGGACCGTCACAGTTGGTATCAGAGCAAGGTCCGTGTAAATATGAAGGAACAAGGAATGTACATAGTCTACTCTCTACCATGGTCTACTGATGGTAGTTGGCCCCTATTTTTGTAATGATATGTTTGTGTGTTGTGTGGATTGGAATGTTGTTTGTGCACGTTAATAAATGGCTGATAGGAGAGATTGGGGAGGTGGTGGTGATGATCCTGAGGAGTCCACACATCAGATGATAGAAAGGTTATGGGAAAGTATCACTCAGATTCAGACATGGTAGGATCAGCAGCCACTGGTTCAGCCAGCGGTTACATCACCGCCAGTGGAGGAGGAGGCAGTACCGGCACCGCTAGTACCATCATTTGGAGTTGAGGTACCACCTATAGTACATTTACACCCAGTTCTACCAGTGCGGCCAGTTAGCGTGGAGGAGCCAACGGTACTAGTGGAAAGGCTTCTACGGTTGCAGCCAGCTACATACTCGAGAGGTCCTAATTCAGATATGGCAGAGCATTGGGTGCAAGAGATAGAAAGATTTTTTGTTACAATGAGGTGTCCACAAGTTGACAGAGTGATCTTGGCTACTTACTAGTTGCGGAGATTTGCACAATAGTGGTGGAGACTCAGGATGCAAACCGTGTTTGCAGGACGAGCAGAAGACACAATCACTTGGCCAGAATTCCTTGAAGTATTCAACAACACATTCTTTTTAGTGCAAATTCAGCAAGCCAAGAGGGAGCAATTTAGAACACTACAGCAAGGGAATTTGTCAGTGCTGGAGTATCAAATGAGATTCATGGCCATGAGCAAGTATGCACCTTATGTGGTAACAAACAATACTTTGATGGTGGAGTATTTTATTCGAGGGTTGAGGCCAAAGTTGAAATATGCAGTGACTCCTCTTATGTGCAGGACAATGGAGAAGGCAGCCTAAAGAGTAGCAATCCTTGAAAGAACTGTGCAGGCTAGACAATCAAGCAGATCAGGATCAAGTAGTTTCCGACTCCCACAGCAATCTCCGGGTGTTAGCAAAGGCAATGTACCATCTGGAGGAGCATCTACATCGGGTTTTGGCAAGTGGGGTTCTATGTTGAAGAAGATATTTAGAGGCCGAGGAGGTGGCAAGCAAAAGAGATTCCAGTAGGCCCGAGGCTATAGGCCGGAGACGGAGGAATCACAGCAAAGCACAGCTAGGCGGCCCCCAGAATTTAGATGCTATAATTGTCTTGAACTGGAGCACTTGGCAAGAAATTGTCCAAATCCATGAAGTGGCAGTTATGGTAGAGGAGCACCACAATAGCAACAACAGTAGCCACCAGCTGAGCGAGGTAGAGGTTCACCTTACCAGAGTAGATGAGGATGAGTGATGGCAATCACGAGGGCTTAAGAAGAGGCATCAAATCTCATTGAAGGTATAATCCCACTTCTTGAATTTTCTGCTAGAACGTTATTTGATCCAGGTGCATCACATTCCTTCATTTCTGAGGACTTTATGGATAGTATGGTACATCCTTTTGAGGAGAGACAATGTGAGCTTTGTGGTAGAGGTCCCATTCGGTGATTTTATGCTTACTACTTGTTACTTGGGTGAGGTTCCTTTAATGATACAAGGTAATCAGTTGCCAGTTAGATTATATGCACTACAGTTAAAGGAATATGATGTGATATTGGGCATGGATTGGTTAGAGGCATATGGAGTAGTGGTTGATTGTAGGAAAAAGAGAGTAAGGTTCAGTCATCCAAGAGGAAATATGTTTGAATTCCAAGGTATGCCATTATATACCCCCTAAGTTTATCATTTCTGCTCTTAAGGCTAGGAAATTGATCAATGCAAGGTGTGTAGCCGATTTTGCATCAGTTAGCTTGGTTGAGGTGGGTAAGATAGTAGAGAAGGTACCGGTGGTTAGAGAGTTTGTGGATGTATTCCCAGAAGAGTTACCAGGTTTGGCACTGCATAGAGAGGTGGATGTTATAGTGGAGTTGCAGCCAGGCAGTATGCTGATTCCCAAAGCACCTTATTGGATGGCACTTGCAGAGTTGAATGAATTGAAGAAACAGTTGCAAGAATTGTTAGAGAAGGGTTTCATCCAGCCTAGACATTCATGTCATGCCCCAACATTTAGCAGTGGAAAAAAAACATCGAGAGCATGAGCGATACAAGTGAGCGTATCACAGTCGAGTAATTCAGAGTAACAACTAAATATAACACAAGATGTGAGACAATAATAATGCCAGCCAAACACTTCTTTATTTCATTTGCATCAAACTAGTTTAAATACCTTACATCATCAGAGCCAGACATAGGGCCCAATATTGTATTTCAAGTACATCTGACTCAATAAAAGGAACTAACTATCACAAGTTCTTCAATTCTAATCTTCTTGGCCGATTAGCTATATAGAAGGGTATAGTTGACCAGCTCATCACTCGTCCCCGGTCCCATCATTCTCCAATTCATCATAATCATTACCTGAAAATATTAACGAAAGTTGGTGTGAGCACACTAGCACCGAGTAGGATTTGTATCTCATGGTGCAGGCATGCTTTACGTAATTAACATGTTAACAATGACAATACTATCATGCTATGCTCATGACACTAATGATGAAAATTGCTTCTAGCTATAACATGTACGAGGATGGTTCAGTAACAATTCATGACAATTCTTATGTAGGATGGAATGATTATCAGTGAGATAGATAACAGTACGATCACTTGACATATAGAGGAGATTCAATAGCATGTAGCATGTATAATAGATTTCTCAAGTTGAATTCCGTAGAATTCAAATGGACAATGACATATTGGAGTTAATAACGATGACATGTTCAATAGATTTGGCCATTTCACATGTAACAGTCAATCAATCAATCAATTAAACATTCAATAATAGTGTGGAAATTACCCAGATCAATCTTACATTCAATTAGGTGATTGCCAGACACCTCAATAGATCGTATACTCTCGCAATTTATAAGTATTTGGGTGCTCCACCCAGGACCAGACTGTGCCCTATTTGCACAGGCATAGTTGTGAACCGAAGTTGTAATAGTTTCTGGTAATTCCATTCATTCATTTATGGCCATCATGATTTTCCAAGCAATGGACAATGATGAACTAAAGGTCATGTCAATGATGATAAAGAACAATGCAAGGGGACATGATCCAGATTAATTTCGGCAACATAACGGCTTGTTCTCTTTAGTTCAATCTTTACATTTAATTTGCCTATTTTCAATGTTATCAAATCACTCTCACGAGAAGTAGATAAGAATAGAAGTGTAATCTATCTTCTGGGTACTTCATTGGTGCAACCGACTCGGTCTCCATGAGGGAATGTACAGAGTATGGAGATTTACGGAGGTCATAAGAGAAAGGTCACTTGACTACCGATACAGAATGACCAGCCATGAGTTTCCAATCCCCCAAAAAAAGGCTGCCTATATGTGCAATGTAATGTGTGGAGCGTGTCTCAATCCACAATCCATCAGTTTAAAACAAGACGGAAAGCTTATAACAATCATATGGTAGATTGAATTAATCAATCATTAACACATAGAATAGATATTCATATTCTTATGATTTTCATGTAGGTTGATCACTTTTTGGCCATTTACTAGCTACATGACACGATATGACATAAAGACATGCATATAGTAGACTGAACAGCTCCTTAAAATAGTCTCGGGCTGCCCTTTAAATCGTGACGGACACAGTCGTCGCACTTCAAAGGGCCATACACAAACAAAACACAATTATGTACCAAGTTATTGAATCACGATGTAGCACCCCGGAAAATTTAATAAGCAAAAAAATCTGAATAAATATAAATAAATAATTTCCATAATATTGGATTATTTAAATCATACGTACCACTATCGTACGTGCAAGAACAAATCAAAAAATTTCTTAAAAATTATAAATCAACCCCACACATTATCCCCAAAGGGTCCACAAAGACATTTGTGCCAAGAAAAATCGGATTAGCCAAGTTTAAAGTGTTTTGCGACTTATTATCATAATTCATAAATAAGTCGAAAAATCATCATCACACGTACTTGGATGAGTTAGAAAATTAAATACAAATCATATATGGACTTCAAATAATATCCTCTAATGACCCATCAAGAATTTTGGGTCAATAAAAATCATTTCGGCTAGGTTTTAGAGTTATTGTGACCAATTATCCAAATAAGGAAACAAGTCGGAAAACCGTTAACACGGAAATACGACGCAACCAAAAATTAAATAAAAGTGTTGGAGAGACTCCCTACATTATATATTAATGACCCAATATCTTAATTGGTCCAATGGACCACATATGACCCAAAAATCAAATGAAGCAAGAAAATGCATGGAAATTCATAACCATAAATAAGCTGAAATTGGAAAGTGGTAATTAGGGTTTAATTGGGATGCAATCATGCACTTTTGGCAACCCAAATTCGTGCCTACCCACCCATGGAGGTTGCTTGCTGGCCAAGACTCTCTAATGGAGGGAGAGATCTTCAAATTATGGAAAGACACAAGTCAATCCCACAACTCTCCTTTCCTGCTTGTATCAGGACTCCTAAAACCCATAGATGCTTAAATACTCTTCACGAAACCCTAGGGTCGAGTTCTACAACTTGCTGGAGTCGTGTGGAGGAGCTCTTGGCGGCCGGGGAGCAGGAGATCAAGCACACCAGCCCATCTTCTTCCCCCTTTCGTCTGCTGCGACCTGCACAAACCGTCCACTTAAAGTCGATCAAAGGTAGGTCAAACCTAAACCACATCATGAAAGGCTTACACCCCTGGAAAGAGGGTCGAGTCTACTTCCTAACCCAAGTGGAATGCCCAATTTCCATGCAGTATGCACTGAGTATTAGGCGTTCTTCAAACAGTGGTCTGAAACGGGTTTTTTGGAAAAAATGGGACTTTTTAAACCCAGAAGGTAGGTTTTCTCGGGCCAAACCTTAACATATCCTATACCAATGTGTAGAGCATCAAGATAAATTTCGTTTCCCACCAATTTCATCGAATTCTAAAGAGTATATTTTGAATTATAGGCGTTTTGCCAATGTCGTGCATGTTTGAGACTTTTCCTGTTCAAGTCTATTTATCATGCAACTTGAGTCTGTTTAAAATTATTTAAAAATCATAGTTCGCACCTATTCCATGTTCCCAACAACTTTCATGTTGAGACTTTTGTCCAAAAGCCCTAGTTTAGGAGATATAAGCGTTGCATAATCGAACCCCCCTGAGTGCAGGTTTTTCTGCGTTTTCAGTCTGACCCTGAACCGCGTCCATACAGGTGGACACAATTCAGGGGCCTCTTGAAAGGCGTCCACATGCCCCGAAGGATTTAAGCTTTGACCAATCCACGCCCCGTGTGGGTCTGCGCTCCGCCTGGGAGTCCGAGCCCTTCTGAACCGCGGCGTCCTTCTTGGACGTGTTTCAGAGATTTTACCTGCCCAAGCTTTATTAAATGGATTTTTATTAACGAGTCGCTTTGCTGCGACACGACTCATTCATGAAGGTAGCTACCAGAGTGGACGCGATTTGGATTTCTTATTGTTTCGCTTGTTTTCGCTGAACACAGTGTTTTGAAGTGCGTCCTCTGTGTTGGACACATATTTACGTGCTTACACAAGGACTGTTTATCATGGGATCTAGCGTGTAATTTGCATGGCATGGTTCTAATCATCTCATGATGTTTAATTAATGATTTAAAAGTGTTTAACCCATTTAAAAAAGCTTTAATTACACGAACATTGTTCTAAATGCTTTCTTAATGGCGTGACCATTCAGGTAACTTTTGATTCACTCTCTGTACTGTTCTAGTTATTTAAATCATAATTATTATCTTAAAATCATGCAATCCATGTTTAGTTAAAGTGCATAGTTTCATGTCGTCTTACCGTGTTAAGTGCTTTCCGCAAGTTTGAAACCGATGGATTGTGATTGAGACACTCGTACATACACACTTGCACTTCTAGATAGCCCTTTCTTGGGAATTTGGAAGCTCTCTACCGGTCATTCCGAATCGGTAGACTAGCAACCTTTCCTCCAAGGCCTCTGTAAATCTCCTCTGACCATGGATTCCCACATGGACGACAAGTTGCTTGTACCATTGAAGTTCCCTGGAGATAGCGTGCACTTCCTCTCTCGTCTTGTTCTCGTGAGTGCGATTTACAATCTAGACTAAAGCCATTAATGAAAAGATTGAACTAAAGTATAAATCGTACCGTTATGCTGCCGAATTTATCGCTTGACCATTGTTATCATGAAATCATGTTCAGATTGCTTATTACTTGTTCCCGTCATCCTCATGAACATGACGTTACACATGCTTACTTATTAAAACTCTCATTGGCCATTGTTAATGTTTGTGGGTATCTACATTTAAAAATTGAAATGAGATGCTGACCGGGCACGACGAGTGTCCAAGGGCTCCAGTCTAGCCCCAATGACAGTGAGTCATAAATATACTGTTAACTACGTTGTATAATGATTACTGGCGTTGCATCTGCTCTGGGAGTCTTGCTTGCTTGTTGAATGATAGATACAATAACCACATACACGTGTCCTGGTGTACATTCTTCATGGATCTTTTCTTCGTGTACAATAGTGTATACATGCCTGATTAGTGTTACACGATTATGCTCGTACATTCTTGCTTGCTTGCTTGCGTGATATGGCCATCCTGCATTTATTGCAATTCACATGATATCTTGCGTGCTTGTTACATGCCTCACTCTTGACAACATATTGCTCATTATATTCTTGCTCTATCACGATCACTCTCTCTCTCTCTAGCATGTTTCATGTATCATGTTTTAATGAGTTTTATTCGTACATGTATATCATGACAACCATCGTGCTTACCTAGTTCTAAATTGCTAATCACTTATATCATTGCCCGCACATTGAGATATAAATCCTACTGGGCTAGTTTGCTCATCACCTACTTTTACCCAACCTAGGTGGCTATGAATTTCAAGAGGAAGAGCAAGTCGAGGATGGGAATCCATCCGAGTGAAGAGCGTTCCAACTATGAGTCTAGTTATAGTAGTTTGCTTTGAGTGTTAGACTCATGTAGTAGGAAGTGAGGAATAAATGTAATTTCCCTTTTTATTGAGTCTTAGTCCTATAATAGTTTCCGTTTAGAATACAATGAGTTGAGATTTGAATAAAAGGTTAGTTGAGTTCAATATTTGGGCCCTATGATAATGTATGTTGTTATACATTTAGTGCGTGCTAGCTAGAGGCTTATTTGCCGACTCTTCACGTCTCGGGATATCGACTCGAATTATTTTCGAATAATTTATATTCGTTGCGTAATTCTCAGGACGTGACAGTTTAGTGGTATCAGAGCCGAGGAATACCAAATAGGATATATGTCTCAGGATTAGGAGATACCTATGTAACCTAGGTCATGGAAATTAAATATAGTACTTGGTGAGAATGGGAATATGATAGAATGAACAAAACACTACTACCCATTGACTCTGATAATGTATGTAGAGACATTAATTGGTTTCCATTCTTTTCTCAGGAACCTTCATAACTTTTACACTCAACTACAATGGCTCGCAACCAGTGGCAAGCTATGCAAGAAACCGTGGCTGGATTGACTCAAGCTTTACAAAATGTGGTTTAGGCTGGAAATCAGGCTGTTGCTGCTGCTAGGAATGGAGCGGGTGATTTACACCGCAACTTTAGGAGTTTGAACCCCCCTCGCTTCTCTAGATCCTCTGACCCAGACGAAGCAGAGAACTGGTAGGAAGAGATAGAAAGGATCTTCCAAGTCATACAATGCACTAACAGGGAGAAGGTGGTACTGGCCACTTTTCAATTCACTAAGGATGCCCGAGCATGGTGGAAGGCCACATCGGCCCACTTGCCTAATGTTGGCGAACTAGAGTAGGCTGGATTCCTGGAGATGTTCCGGGGAAGATATTTCTCTGAAAGATTGAAGGAGAAGAAAGCGGTGGAATTTACAGCACTGAAGCAGAAGGGAGCTGAGTATGAAGCTCAGTTCGCGAGGCTGGCTGTGTATGCCCCACATCTGGTGGGAACGGAAATACTGAAGGTAAATCGATTCATGGATGGGCTCAAGGCCATGTTCATCGAGAAGCTCGGACCTCACAACATTCAAACTTACACTGAGATGGTTCAAAGATCTCAGCTGGTGGAAGACACCATGGCCAAAGTGGAGGGCATGAGGGGCAAGGACAACTCCAAGCCGGTCTTTGTCAAGAAGGGAGCACCTAATAGTGCTCCAACTTTTCGAAACAACAATAACAACTTTAACAACAACAACAAGAGGCCGAATGCCAGAAGAAATGTTGCTGGAGACAAAAGAGTCAAAGTGGAAGGTAGGCAGTTGGCTGAAAACTACAAATTTTGTGATAAACCAGGGCATCGAGCTGAAGAATGCTGGAAGAAGCTCGGGGCATGCTTGAGATGTGGTGGTCATGACCACCGTATTCCTGATTGTCCAATGATGAAGGACCAACCAGGTAAAGCCCAGAATGTACCACGACGTCAAGGACGCCTTAATGCTATCGTAGAAGCTGACCTACCCGAGGAAGGGGGTATGGTGGAAGGTACCATTTCCATACACTCTCAACCTGCATTTGTGCTTATTGATACTAGAGCTGCATATTCATTTATTTCCATCGCATTTGCTGTAACTCAACCTGTGAAACTTGTACCCTTGAAATCCAAGATCACCGTAGCCTCCCCACTAGTCTCAGAATCTGAACTCACTCACTACTTTCCGAAATGTGAAACTATAACTGGAGGACACAATCTCCCTACCGACCTTATCTGTTTAGACATGAACGGTTATGATGCCATTTTGGGTGTCGATTGGCTAATTGAATATGTTGCCGACGTAAACTGTCGCCATAGGAGGGTAACCTTTAAAAGACCAAACTTTCCAACTCTATCACTACTTGGCACCCATTATCACAAACACCCTATCTTGATATCCTCCCTAAAGGCTTCTATGTTGATCAACCAGGGTTGTGATGCTTTCCTGGTTTCAGTCTTGGCAACTGAAAAGAAGAAACCAACCCTAGAAGACATCCCAATAGCCAGGGACTATCCTGATGTATTTCCAGAGGAATTACATGGTATACCACCTGAGCGGGTGGTAAACATCACCATTGAGTTACTCCCTAGGGCAGCCCCTGTTTCAAAAGCTCTGTATCGCATGTCCCCTATTGAATTGCAGGAATTGAAGAGACAGATCCAAGAATTGCTAGATCAGGGTTTTATCAGGGCTAGCACATCCCCGTGGGGTGCGCCAGTGCTATTTGTTAGGAAGAAGGACGGGACAATGAGGCTATGCATTGATTACCGTCAGTTAAACCAGTTGGCAATAAAGAATAAGTATCCACTGCCCCGCATCGACGAGCTGTTTGACTAGATCTCTGGTGCACAGTATTTCTCCAAGATAGATCTAAGATCAGGCTACCATCAACTAAGAATAAAGGAAGAGGATATTCACAAGTCTGCATTCCAGAGTAGATATGGTCACTATGAGTTCGTGGTCATGCCGTTTGGTTTAACAAATTCTCCAGCGGCTTTCATGCAACTTATGAACAATATTTATCGGCCATACTTGGACTAGTTTATAGTGGTGTTCATTGATGACATCCTTATTTACTCCAAATCCATGGAAGAACATGAGGAACACTTGAAGGTTGCTCTGCAAGTGCTCAGAGATAATCAACTCTATGCTAAACTTAGTAAGTGTGAATTCTGGATGGAGGAAGTGTCTTTCCTTGGTCACATCATATCCAAGGAGGGAATCTCTATGGATCCATCGAAGGTGGAGGCGGTAAAAAACTGGGAGAGGCCGACAACTGTGTCGGAGATTAGAAGCTTTCTGGGTTTAACCGGTTATTATCGTCACTTCATTAAAGATTTCTCAAAGATAGTTGTACCATTGACCAGGCTTACCAGGAAGGAGAATCCATTTGCATGGACTGATGAATGTGAAGAAAGTTTCAGGGCATTAAAAGAGCACCTTACCTCAGCACCCGTACTGACACTGCAAGTTGCTGGGGGTAGTTTTGAAGTATTCACCGATGCATCCGGGATTAGCCTAGGCTGTGTTTTGATGCAAAATAGGAAAGTTATATGCTACGCGTTCAGACAATTGAAGAAGCACGAGGACAATTATCCTGTACATGATCTGGAGCTAGCTGTTGTAGTCCTCGCCTTGAAGATATGGCATCATTATCTATATGGTGAGAAATTCATTGTGTTTTCTGACCATAAAAGCTTGAAGTATCTATTTTCTCAGCAGGACTTGAATATGAGACAGCGGAGGTGGTTGGAGTATCTCAAAGACTTCTACTTCGCGATCCAATATCATCCAGGAAAAGCAAATGCTGTGGCAGATGCTCTAAGTAGAAAACCAATGATCACATTGTCAAGTTTAATGGTGGGCGAATGGAAGTTATTAGAAGACTTTGCCAAGTTAAATATTGATGCTGACATCAAAGAGAAGGGATGCCTTGTTGCTAGTGTTAGAGCACAACCTACACTATTGAAGGACATCACAACACTCTAAGACAATGACCCTTTACATGTGGATATTAAGACTAATCTAGACCAGAGGCCGGATTTCTCATTAACTGAAGATGGAAGACTATTGTTCCAGGATCGAGTCTGTGTACCGCGACCATGCGGAGACAAAGAAAATGATTATGGATGAGGCTCACAAGACCAAGTATACCATTCATCCTGGAACTACCAAAATGTATCAAGATTTGAAGAGAAGCTTTTGGTGGCCAAATATGAAGAGGGAGGTGGCGGAATATGTCACCCGATGCTTAACATGTCAAAAGGTCAAGGCGGAACACTTGCCATCTGCAGGTAAACTCAAACCCCTAGAAATTCCGGCATGGAAATCGGAAGGTATAGGGATGGACTTTATTTTCATACTACCCAAATCTAGAGGTGGATTTGATGGTATCTGGGTTATAGTCGACCGCTTAGCTAAGTCAGCTACTTCTTGCCAGTGAAGAATAAGTGGTCAGTAGATGTTCTGGATGCATTGTATGTGAAGGAAATAGTCAGATTACATGGAGTATCGGTGTCTATCGTGTCTGATAGGGACCCTATGTTTACATACCACTTTTGGAAAGGACTGCACATCCTTGGGATCTAAACTAAACTTTAGCACGGCTTTCCATCCACAGACAGATGGTCAGACGGAGAGAACCAACCAGGTGATTGAAGATATGCTTAGAGCATGTGTCCTAGATTTTGGAGGTAGCTGGCATGAACACTTACCTCTTGTGGAGTTCGCCTACAATAATAGCTATCAAGCTAGCATTCAAATGGCACCATTTGAGGCACTCTATGGCAGGAGTTGCCGATCTCCAATATGCTGGTATGAAGTTGGCGAAAAACAAATGCTAGGACCAGAGATGATAAGGGAAACCACAGATAAGGTAAAGCTTATTAAAGAAAGAATGGCAGTGGCGTAGCAAAGACAAAAGGCATATGCAGATAATAGAAGAAGAGACTTGGAGTTTCAGGTTGGTGAACATGTATTCTTGAAAGTGTCTCTAGGTCGTAGGATCAGGCGTTTTGGAATTAAAGGCAAGTTGTCACCAAGGCTTATCGGGCCTTTCAAAATCCTTGAAAGAGTCGGCAAAGTGGCATATTGTCTCATTTTACCACAAAAAATTGATGGAATACACAATGTGTTCCACATATCCATGTTGAAAAAGTATGTACGAGATCCGTGGCATGTCATAGAATATGATCTCCTGGAATTCAACAAAGATGAAACATATCAAGAGAAGCCAATTAAGATCGTGGACCGGGAACTGCGCCAACTAAGGAACAAGGTCATCCCACTAGTAAGGGTTAGATGGAATCAACGCAGGGATGAAGACGACACGTGGGAAATCGAGGAAGCAATGCGCAAAAGATACACGGAGCTATTCACAAGTAAGCACACCTCACTTGTACAATAACTTCCTATACATGAATTTGGGGACCAAATTCTCACAAGTGGGGGAGCATATAGCACCCTGGAAAATTTAATAAGCAAAAAATTTTGAATAAATAGAAATAAGTAATTTCCATAATATCAGATTATTTAAAACATACGTACCACTATCGTACGTGCAAGAACACATCGGAAAATTTCGTAAAAATTATAAATCAACCCCACACATTAACCCTAAAGGTTCCACAAAGAAATTTGTGCCAAGAAAAATCAGATTAGCCAAGTTTAAAGTGTTTTGCGACTTATTATTGTAATTCATAAATAAGTCGAAAAATCATCATCACACGTACTTGTGTGAGTCAAAAAAATAAATAAAAATCATATATGGACTTCAAATAATATCCTCTAATGACCCATCAAGAAATTTGGGTTAATAAAAATCATTTGGGCTAGGTTTGAGAGTTATTGTGACCAATTATCCAAATAAAGAAACAAGTCAGAAAACCGTTAACACGGAAATACGACGCAACCAAAAATTAAATAAAAGTGTTGGAGAGACTACCAACATTATATATTAATGACCCAATATCTTAATTGGGCCAATGGACCACATATGACCCAAAAATCAAATGAAGTAAAAAAATGCATGGAAATTCGTAACCATAAATATGCTGAAATTGGAAAGTGATAATTAGGGTTTAATTGGGATGCAATCATGCACTTTTGGCAACCCAAATTCGTGCCTACCCACCCATGGAGGTTGCTTGATGGCCAAGACTCTCTAATGGAGGGAGAGATCTTCAAATTATGGAAAGACACAAGCCAATCCCGCAACTCTCTTTTCCTTGTTGTATTAGGACTCCTAAAACCCATAGATGCTTAAATACTCTTCACCAAACCCTAGGGTCGAGTTCTACAACTTGATGGGGTTGTGTGGAGGAGCTCTTGGCGGCTGGGGAGCAGGAGATCAAGCACACCAAGCCCATCTTCTTCCACCTTTCGTCTGCTGCGACCTGCACAAACTGTCCACTTGAAGTCGATCAAAGGTAGGCCAAACCTAAACCACATCATGCAAGGCTTACACCCCTGGAAAGAGTGTCGAGTCTACTTCCTAACCCAAGTGGAATGCCCAATTTCCATGCAGTATACACGGAGTATTAGGCGTTCTTCAAATAGCGGTCTGAAACGGGTTTTCTGGAAAAAATGGGACTTCTTCAACCCAGAAGGTAGGTTTTCTCGGACCAAACCTTAACATATCCTATACCAATATGTAGAGAATCAAGTTAACTTTCGTTTCCCTCCAATTTAATCGAATTCCAATGAGTAGATTTTGAATTATAGGTGTTTTGCCAAAGTCGCGCATGTCTGAGAGTTTTCCTGTTGAAGTCAATTTATCATGCATCTCAAGGCCGTTTAAAATTATTTAAAAAATCATAGTTCGCACCTATTCCATGTTCCCAACAACTGTCATGTTGAGACTTTTGTCCAAGAAGCCCTAGTTTAGGAGATATAAGCATTGAATGATCGAACCCCCCTGAGTGCAGGTTTTTCTGTGTTTTTAGTCTGACCCTGAACCGCATCCATACTAGTGGATGCGATTCAAGGGCCTCCTAAAAGGCGTCCACATGCCCGGACACGATTTAAGCTTTGACCAGTCCACTCCCCGCGTGGGTCTACGAAACGCCTGAGAGTTCGGGCCACTCTAAACCGCGGCGTCCTTCCTGGACAGATTTTTATTAACGCGTCTCTTTGCTGAGATGTGATTCATTCATGAAGGCGGCCACCAGAGTGGACGCGATTTGGATTTCTTGTTGTTTCACTTGTTTTCGCTGAACACAATGTTTTGAAGTGCGTCCTCTGTGTTGGACGCATATTTACGTGCTTACCCGAGGACTGTTTAACATGGGATCTAGCGTGTAATTTGCATGGCATGGTTCTAATCATATCATGATGTTTAATTAATGACTTAAAAGTGTTTAAACCATTTAAAAAGCATTAATTACATGAACATAATTCTAATTGCTTTCTTAATGACATTACCATTCAGGTAACTTTTGATTCACTCTTTGTATTGTTCTAGTTTATTTAAATGATAATTATTATTTTAAAATCTTGCAATCCACGTTTAGTTAAAGTTCATAGTTTCATGTCGTATTACCATGTTAAGTGCTTTCCGCGAGTTTGCAACCGATGGATTGTGATTGAGAAACGCGTACATCACTACACACTTGCACTTCTAGGCAGCCCTTTCTTGGGAATTTGGAAGCTATCTAACGGTCATTTCAAATCGGTAGACTGGCAACCCTTTCTCCAAGGCCTCCGTAAATCTCCTCTGACCATGGATTCCCACATGGCCGACGAGTTGGTTGTACCATTGAAGTTCCCTGGAGATAGCGTGCACTTCCTCTCTCGTCTTGTTCTCGTGAGTGTGATTTACAATCTAGACTAAAGCCATTAATGAAAAGATTGAACTAAAGTATAAATCGTACTGTTATGCTGCCGAATTTATCCCTTGACCATTGTTATCATGAAATCATGTTCAATTTGCTTATTAATTGTTCCCGTCATCCTCATGAACATGACATTACACATGCTTACTTATTGAAACTCTCATTGGCCATTGTTAATGACTGTGGGTATCTACATTTAAAAATTGAAATAAGATGTTGACTGGGCACGTCGAGTGTCCAAGGGCTCCAATCTAGTCCTAATGACGGAGAGTCATAAATATACTGTTAACCATGCTGTATAATGATTACTGGCATTGCATCTGCGCTGGGAGTCTTGCTTGCTTGTTGAATGATAGATACAATAACCACATACACGTTTCCTGGTGTAGAGTCTTGATGGATCTTTTCTTGGTGTACATTAGTGTCTACGTGCCTTATTAGTGTTACTTGATTGTGCTCGTACTATCTTGCTTGCTTGCTTGTGTTATATGGCCATCCTGCATTTATTGCAGCTTACATGATATCTTGCGTGCTTGTTACATACCTCACTCTTGACAACATATTGCTCATTATATTCTTGCTCTATCACGATCACTCTCTCTCTCTCTAGCTTGTTTCATATATCATGTTTTAATGAGTTTTATTCGTACATGCATATCATGACAATCATCGTGCTTACCTAGTTCTAAATTGATAATCACTTATATCATTGCCCACACATTGAGATATAAATCCTACTGGGATAGTTTGCTCATCCCCTACTTTTACCCAATCTAGGTGACTATGAAGTTCAAGAGGAAGAGCAAGTCGAGGATGGGAATGCGTCCGAGTGAAGAGCGTTCCAACTACGAGTCTAGTTATAGTAGTTTGCTTTGAGTGTTAGACTCATGTAGTAGGAAGTGAGGAATAAATGTAATTTCCCTTTTTATTGAGTCTTAGTCCTGTAATAGTTTCCATTTGGAATACAATGAGTTGAGATTTGAATAAAAGGTTAGTTGAGTTCAATATTTGGGCCCTACGATGATGTATGTTGTTATACATTTATTGCGTGCTAGCTAGAGGCTTATTTCCCGACTGTTCACGTCTCGGGATATCAACTCGAATTATTTCCGAATAATTTATATCCGCTACGTAATTCTCGGGACGTGACACATGACGTAGCTAACCGTCGCGTTCAAATTGTGATGGGTCATTTGGTCATCATTTACAACGGGAATCGATTGCCAGATCAATTATGTAGTGAGAATCACGACGGCCATGTCTGTCGCGTTCACAACGTGACCTGCCGTTATGTCACAACGTCCTTTAAATCACGACGATCTTCTCCGACGCGTTCATATTTCTATTCTTTGAATTGTGACGGATATACCCGTCACGTTCAGGAGATAGTTCAAAAACTCGATTATAAAAATAGATAGAAATCTTTGGGCGGGAAAATAGGTCGAATCGCGACGGCACATGCTGTCCTGTTCAAGACGGCACTGAAACCAATGCGGTGCATAGTTTCATGCGTCAGGGTTGATTGGTCAGACATCATGTGACAGAACAGTCTCTCACCATTCACTGAATCACGACGTACATGTACGTCATGTTCATGCAACAAGAATCACAACGTCTGTAGTCATCGCCTTCTTGGATCTTGCACGAAAACCAGAAAAGCATGACACTCCATCATGATGGACTTATAACATGAAATCTAGCGATATTTAGACAAGACTTTGAACCTGAAAAGTGTCAAGGACAATAATTAGAAGAAAACTACCATTTTGGTTTGACCAATTCATCCTCGGTTTGCTTGATAAATAGTAAAAAGCCCTATCTTTGTGCGACTCTTGGAATATGCTTAATACGACTCACATGGTGCATGGAAATTGGGGAAAATACATGCAAATGAAACTAGACTCGATGCTCTTTCCAATGGTATGTGCAATGTTTACTTTAAGCTCGAGATAACCTACCTTTGTGTAGCTCTAACATGGGTGATGGCACAGGTCGCAGCAAAGGATCGTTGGGAATGAAGCTCCGGTTCTTGGCCGTTCTCCTCCTCCTTTGGTTCCCTAGCTCGCCTCTGCATGACCCCAACTCGATGCTAAACCTTCCCAACTAGTTTTAGAATGATTATTTATATGATTAGGGTTTATTTCAAGTCCTAACAAGACTAGGAAAGAGGGCTGCGGTTTTGGCTTGGCCCTTTCCATGCTTTGAGGATTCTTCACCCAATTGGAGTAGGATTACCATTAGGAAACATCCCATCATGGCTAGGCACGATTTGGATTGCCATCCATGGCTAATCACCCATGATTTAACCCTAATTTGACCTCTCCTATTTTCTACACATTTATGGTTGCAAATTTTGGGATTTAGTATCATTGGGCTTTGTTCATTGGCCCAATTGGAGTTGTTTTGGCCCAATACAATTTAGATAGTTGATTTCACACTTTGGGAGTTTAACTATGACTTTTATTTTATTTCTATTCACTATTTTTATTTAATGCTATTTTCTTATATTTTAAATCATTTAAATTTCCAGGGCGTTACATCCTCCCCCACTTAAGAAAATTTGGTCACCAAATTTATACATAACGGTATAGTATCATACCTGAGAATAGTTCTGGGTGGTTTTTTTTCATTATTTCCTCCATTTCCCAGGTAGCATTGGCAACTCCATCTCGACTCCACTAGACCTTCACCATAGGTATTGTACGATTCCTGAGTTTTTGTAGATTCTGATCCAATAGCTTGATTGGTTTCTCCACATAAGTTAGGTCTTCTAGAATCTCCAAGTCCTCATAGCAAATTACATGGTCGCATTGAACAGGTATTTTCTCATCATGGATATGTGCAAGATGTTGTGTACATTAGCCAGTTGCGGCGGTAGTGCAAGTTTGTAAGCCACCTGACCTACCCTTTGATGAATTTCGAAAGGGCCATAAATATGGGACTCAACTTTCCCTTCATGCCAAATCTTTGAATTCTCCTTGAAGGTGAGACCTTTAAGAAAACATGGTCACCAACTTGGAATTTAATCTCTCTTCTCCTTTTCTCTGCATAACTTTTCTATCTTGACTGCGCTATCTTCAGACATTCCCTGACAATCTGAATCTTCCTAACAGTTGCCTCGACTAAGTCGGGTCTAACCCATTGGTTTTCTCCAACCTCCTCCCAACACAGTGGTGATCTGCAACTCTTGCCATATAACGCTTCAAATGGTGCCATTTTGATGCTTGCCTAATAGCTATTGTTATATGCAAACTTCATTAGATACAACTGGTCATCCCAACATCCCCTAAAATAAAGCACAAGGGCACGAAGCATGTCCTCCATTATTTGATTGGTTCTTTCGGTTTGTCCATCCTTTTGAGGACGAAAAGCAGTGCTAAATTTTAGTTTGGTGCCCAGTGCTACTTGTAAACTTTTCCAGAAGTGCGAAGTGAATCTAGGGTCCCGATCAAATATTATAGTGGATGGAACCCAAAGCAATCTCACTACTTCTTTGACATAAAGTGCAGCCAACACATCTACTTACCATGTGCTCTTAATCGGCAAGAAATGAGCTGATTTAGCAATCGGTCTACTATTACCCGAATTGCATCCATACCACCTCTAGTCTTGGGCAATCTCATGATAAAGTCCATACCGATGCTATCCCACTTCCATTTTGGGGTTTCTAATGGTAGCAATCTTGATTTTCATGCATGTCAAACAATATGCCACATGGTCGGCCACATCTCTCTTCATATTCGGCCACCAATAAGACCTTTTCAAGTCTTGGTACATCTTTGTCGATCCTAGATGAATTGTGTACTTTGGCTATAATGAGCTTCATTTAATAGCTTCTTCTTGAGTTCCCCATGATCAGGGACACATGTCATCCCTTGGAATAATGATCTCCCATCAGATGTCAGAGAAAAATCTGGTCTTTGTTCTAACTTCTCTCTAATCTCAACTAAGAGGAGATCCTCTCCTTGCTTCTCCTTGATTTCAATTAGTAGGTCGGACTCTATTTTGATATTGGAAATCATCACTTGTTTGTCCTTTTTTCCCATGTCTAAATTCAGACATGCAAACTATTCTAGTAACTTCCATTCGCCCAGCATCATACTAGCTAGCATAGCTCGTGGATGTCTACATAGAGCATCTATCACCACATTGGCTTTTCCTGGGTGATATTGAATGGAAATGCCAAAGTCTTTGAGGAACTCTAACCACCCTCTTAGCCTCATGTTACGTTCTTTCTGTGAAAATAAATACTTCAAGCTCTTGTGATAAGAAAAGACTTTAAATTATTTCCCATAAATGTAATGCCTCCATATTTTTAGGGCGAACACCACAACTGCTAATTCTAGGTCATGTACTTGATAATTCACTTCATGGGTTTTTAGCTGTCTAGAGGCATATACTATTATCTTCCTTTTTGCATTAGGACACATCTCAATCCTGTTCTAGAAGCATCTGAGTATATTTTAAATCCTCCCTCTTCAGTGGGCAAGGCAAGAACAGAAGCAGAAGTCAAACACTTCTTCAAGCTATTAAAGCTCTCTTCACACTTATTGGTCCACACAAAGGGATTTTCCTACCGGGTCAACTTGGTTAATGGCACTATGCTCTTTGAGAAATCCCTTATGAATCTTCTATAATACCATGCTAATCCCAGAAAGGTTCTGATCTCTGTGACACTTGTCGATCTTTCCCACTTCAATACTGCCTTTACATTTGATGGATCAATAGCGATACCATCCTTGGTTACCACATGCCCCAAAAAAGGTACCTCTTCTAGCCAAAACTCACATTTACTCAGCTTGGCATACAATTTATTCTCCCTTAGAATTTGAAATGCAATCCTCAAATGTTCCTCATGCTTTTCGTTTGTTAAGGAATAGATCAGTATATCATCAATGAATACCACCACAAATTTATCGAGGTAGGGGCGATAAATACTGTTCATCAGCTACATGAAAATTGCAGGAGAATTTGTTAGTCCAAAAGGCATAACAATGAATTCATAATGCTCGTACCTGCTTCAGAAGGTTGTCCTGTCTATATCTTCTCCTTTGATCGTCAATTAGTGATAGCTAGATCTGAGATATATCTTAGAGAAATATTTAGCTCCAGATAGTTGATCAAATAAATCATCAATCCTTGGCAGGGGATCCTTATTCTTGATTATTAACTGATTCACTGTCTATAGCCTATGCATAATCTCATCGACCCATCCTTCTTCTTGACAAAGAGAACAGGTGCACCCCATGGTGATGTGCTTGGTCGAATAAACCCTTTCTCTAGTAGTTCCATCAGTTGCTCCTTTAACTCCTTCAATTCCGCAGAGTACATTTTATAAGGTGCCCTAGATACTGGTGCTGCTCCAGGGATCAACGCAATAGTGAAGTCGACTACTCGCTCAGGAGGTATAACTGGCAAGTCTTCAAGGAATACATCAACATACATACTGACAATAGGAATGTTCTCAATCTTGACTTCCTTCTTTGTGGTGACAACTGCGGCTAGAAAGGCTATACAACCTTTCCTCATCATCCTCTTGGCTTGTACTGCAGAAATGATGGACAATTTCTTGTGGTTTCTATCTCCCAAGAACACTAGCTTTGGATGTTGGCTAAACGTTACCCGGCTTTTCTTACAATTGACACTAGCCCCATGCTCAGACAACCAATCTGCTCCTAGTATCACATTATAACCCTCCATGTCCATGCATATTAAATTTACAGGTAAATATTGAGTTTCAATCAACACCTCACTAGATGGATAATGGTTTCTATATTTGGTGCCAGGACCAATAGGGGTTGACACAACTATTCAAGATTTCATTGGAATGGGTTTTACAGGTAAGGTATCAGCAAATGTTAGGGATATGAAGGATTGAGTAGCTCCCATATCAAATAGAACAAACGAAGAACGGGATAGAATAGTAAGTGTACCTTCAACCACACCACCTTCCTCTGATGTAGTTAGTTCTAGTACCACCTACAACCTACCCAGGCACTTCTGGCCTCTTGGTATTGTCGGTGTCTGATTCATCATACGCAGACAATTAGAGATCTTGTGACTCTGACTTCCGCAGCGCAAGCACCTCCCCAATGCTTTCCAGTAGTCTTCAGACTTGTGACTAGTCTTGTCACAATGCTTGCATGGCTTGTTGTTGATGGGGGCTTGTTGATAACCTCCATCTTTGAACTTCTTGACTGGTTGATTCCCAGCTTGGCCAATCGGCTGCATTGTCCTGACCATAGTTGGTGGCCTTTTTGATATTGATCCATGTTCCTTTTTTATCATGTTGTTATTGATGTTTTCCACTATAGCTAGTGAATCCTTCAGTAATAGTGCCTTTCTTACCATCTCCGAGTAAGTCTGCAGATCCATCGGTCCCAGTTGCGTGATGTACTGGGGCCTCAGACTGCTCATGAATCTATTGGCCTTCAACTGCTCGGTTGAGACCAAAGTGTGGGGCACAACGAGCTAGCTTAAAGAACTGGGCCTCGTATTCAGCTACGGAGAGACTCCATTGCTTCAGGTTGGCGAATTCCACCTCTTTCCTTTCTTGTACTCGGTCGGAGAAGTACTTGTTGTTGAAGTACTCTTTGAGTTGTCCCCAAGTTGCCTGGGCATCTCCTAGTGTAGCCTCAATTGACTCCCACCAGGTACGTGCTTCTCTTTCTAGTTAATAGGTAGCTAAAGTAACTTTATTCTCATCAATGCATCCCATCGCGCGGAACGCACACTCAACTTCTTTGAGCTAGTGCTCAGCCTCTTCCGGGTCAGTGCTACCCCCAAACCTAGGTGGGTTCATACTCCTGATGTTTCTGTGGAGATCTCCTTGACTTTAAGTTCTACAGTAAGTAGCTTGTAATAGTGCCCGGGTCAAGGTATTCATCGTGCTCTGCAATTCTCTCTCATGTGCAGCGGCCATTGCAATCCTTCAAGATAACCACATTATGTTCTTTAGATGTTAACTTCAACACAACTTAATTCTAACTAAATGACTATGCCTGTGTTTCTACCCCAATCTTACTGTTAGTTTTTGACAAGTCGACACATGTGATTTAGTTTTGACTAAGCCTAACAATTTGTTGTTTGCCTACAACATAAGGGAAAGCCTAGGCTCTTATACCAACTGTCACGCCCTGACATTTAGCAGCGGAAAATAAACGTCGAGGGCGTGAGCGATACAAGTGTGTGTATCACATTCGAGTAATTCAGAGGAACAACTAAGTATAAGATAAGACGTGAGACATAAATAATGCCAGCCGAACACTTCTTTATTTCATTTCCATCAAACTAATTTAAATACCTTACATCATCATAGAAAGACATAGGGCCCAATATTGTATTTGAAGTACATCTGACTCAATAAAAGGAACTAACTATCACAGACTCTTCAATACTAATCTTCTTAGCCGACTAGCTATATGGACGGGTACAGTTGAGTAGCTCATCACTCGTCCCCGGTCCCATCATTCTCCAATTCTTCATAATCATTACCTGGAAATATTAACGAAAGCATGTGTGAGTGCACTAGCGCCCAGTAGGATTTACATCTCATGGTGCGGGCATGCTTTACGTAATTAACATGTTAACAGTGCCAATACTATCATGCAATGTTCATGGCAATAACGATGAAAAATGTTTCAAGCTATAACATGTACGAGGATGGTTCAGTAACAATTCATAACAATTCTCATGTAGGACGAAACGCTTAGCAATGAGATAGATAACAGTACGATCACTTGACATATAGAGGAGATTCAATAGCATGTAGCATGTATAACAGATTTCTCAAGTTGAATTCTGTAGAATTCCGATGGACAATGACATATTGGATTCAATAACGATGATATGTACAATAGATTTGACCATTTCACATATAACAGTCAATCCATCAATCAATAAATCATTCAATCATTCAATAACAGTGTGGAAATTACCCAGATCAATCTTACATTCAATTAGGTGATTGCTAGACACCTAAATGGATCATATACTCTCGCGATTTATAAGTATTTTTGGTGCTCCTTCGAAGACCTGACTGGGCCCTATTTGCACAAGCATAGTTGTGAACTGAAGTTCCAATAGTTTCTAGCAATTCCATTCATTCATTTTTGGCCATCATGATTTTCCTGGCAATGGACAATGATGAACTAAAGATCATGTCAATGATGATAGAGAACAATGCAAGGGGACATGATCCAGATTAATTTTGGCAGCATAACGGCTTGTTCTTATTAGTTCAATCTTTACATTTAATGGCTTGTTTTCAATGTTATCAAATCACGCTCACGAGAAGTAGATAAGAATAAAAGTGCAATCTATCTTCCGGGTACTTCATTGGTACAACCAACTCGGTCTCTATGAGGGAATCCGCAGAGTATAGAGATTTACGGAGGTCGTAAGATAAAGGTCACTAGACTGCCCATACGGAATGACCAGCCATGAGTTTCTATCATGCCTCGACATTTAGCATCAGAAAATAAACGTCGAGAGCATGAGCGATACAAGTGTGTGTATCACAGTCGAGTAATTTAGAGTAACAACTATGTATAACACAAGACGTGAGAAAATAATAATGCCAGTCAAACACTTCTTTATTACATTTCCATCAAACTAGTGTTAAATACCTTACATCATTAGTGTAAGGTCTCGGGTCTTAGCAGATCCTTATTGGGTCTTGTAGAGGTTCGGGTGTGGTTGACGACAAGGTCCGTGGTCGTTGACTTGGGGTTGACGACCAGGGGTTAGCCATTGACTGTGAGTTAGCATCCAGCGATGTGGACGTTTGTTGTTGAACTCGACGATAAGCGGTTTGGACGTCAACCTATAGGCGGTTCAGTAGGTGGCTAGAGATGTGGACGCCAATTGGTCGCGCCTGTAGAAATAGGGCAGCCCGAGAGCAGAAACCTTTCTTCTCTTTTCCATCCTTTCCCTCCAGTTTTGCCTTTGTCTATTTCCACTGCTTCTGATGGTTGATGGAAGATCGTGGGAAGGCTCTGGTATGCATGGCGGTGCTTGATCGGGCGGGAAACACGAAGATTTGGTGTAATCCGCGCGGAGACTTCGAGGGGTTCCGGTGCGATTAGTGGTTGTTTGGGAGTTTTTAAGGCGTTACGAGGTAGGGACTTAACTCCTTTAACCCTCCTTAGCAAATCAGCATGCTCATTTGTGTGGATTAGTATGCTAATTGCATTTTAGGGTTGGGTTATACCATGCTGGGATTTTGGGTGTTTTGGATGATCCAAGCGCTGGATCATATATTTCCAAAGTTCTGGTAGTATTAGAGGATGTGAGGAGGCATTTCCCTCCATCAGTAAGCATTCTGGTTGGGTGATTTTACCCAATTGGACTGACCCGGTGTTGTTCTGGGTCTAGGGGACTGGAGAACTTAACGTCCACATCTGTTGACGTTGAGATCTTCAAGGTTGATATAAACGACAAGGTCGATTGCCGTTGAGTTAGGGTTAGCGGCATGGTGAGTGCCGTCTACATCATATTAGCGACAATCGATGCTGCCGTTAATATCCTGTGTCCCAGCAGGCTTAAGTCCTGTTCTGTGTTCAAGGTGTTGACATGTGATGTCCGCCCTGTTAACACATTCTGCCAGGCTTAGAGTGTGACTTCGCCTGTGCATATGAGTAATTAATTGTGACACGAGGTGTTCACTTACTGTACGGAGTTCAGGCGTTGAGTGTGTTCCGTCTGTTGTACGCACGTTGCGTTACCGCGTGCCCGTTTCTGTTGTGTTTCCTAGGCGTGGGTGCGACTTCGTCTAGATGACTATCGTGTGGTTGTCCTCCGCTAGTGAGCCAGGACGCCGAGTGCGACTCTGTCCTGTGCGTACTCCTTATGGTGGTTTCGAGTCGGTCTCTGTGGAGCCCCTTCTCTACCGCTAGGGTCAGGCGTAGGGGAAAAACCGATCGTGGACTAGACACGAGAGAGAGCGTCTGTAGTGTGCATACGTGGCTGGGGTTGAGAGCCTCTGTGGTGACGGGACGCCGAGCCGTAGACCCTAGCTGAGTCCTACTTACTATGTGTGTGTGAGTGTGTGTTACTGAGCCGTGAGGTTTATAGTTTTAGGTTGTGATGCGGCGTGTATTTACTTTCACTTTTCTGCACTTTAGTACTGTTGCCGGTGGGGGTTACTTTTCCCTACTGGGTCTCTTTTCTTGAGACTCACTCCCCTCCCTTTCAGGTGGGTCATCGTCGACTCCCGTTCCAGGCGAGTCTGGCCACTCCGGTGTTGGTGCGCCCTAGCTGCAGTGAGTAGTACTTTTTATTGTACTTCTGTACTCTGTACTTAGCTCGGACTCTGAGTTGTACATGTTATGTTCATGTATAGTGGAATTTTACAGCTTTGCATGGTGTATATCTTCTTACATATAGTCTCCTCGGACGTTCACTTCCTACCCTTCCGAGCTTATCTCGTGGGTTAGCAGGTCAGAATTCGGGTTACTGGTTGTTTACTGGTAATGCGGATTCTGGGTCATTACAGCTTGGTATCAGAGCCTGGTCTGATGAGATATATGTAAGGAAATACCCGTTATGTTAACTCAGAGTATAAAGAGTACAGTTGCAGCTATTTAACCCGGAGTTAGTGTATTCATGTGTGTATTTTTGCTCTATGTATAGTACTATGGCACCTAGGCGACGTCCTAGAGAGGGAGTGGCTGAGCAGGCGACTCGTCAGGAGGCTGGAGACGCTCCGCCACCTCAGCAGACGTAGCCTTTGCCACAGGACGCACACAGTGGTATTGTTCCGCCGCCGCCACCTCCTCCTCAGGTAGCTCAGGGATTAGACATGACTCGATTTCTTGAGGGGATGGCTCAGTTTGTAGCTCAGCACTGTGATGTGTCGGTACCCCAGGGTGGTACTGGGAAGGTGTTGAGGGAGTTCTTACAGTTTCAGCCTCCCCATTTTTTGGGCCAGCCTGATCCAGATGTAGCGCGGGCGTGGTTGGATGCAGTGGAGCGGACTTTCCGTTCCATGGAGTGTGTTCCCGAGGAGCGAGTGTTGCTAGCTAGTTACCAGTTGCAGGCGCAGGCGTTGACTTGGTGGTCCTCTAAGTGGGAGACTACTTTTCAGTCCCGCCCGCTTAGACAGATTTCGTGGCAGGAGTTTGTCGTTTCTTTTGAGAGAACCTTCTGTCCTACTTACGTCCGGACAGAGAGGTTGTACCAGTTTCTGGACTTGCAGCAGAGGGACTTTACTGTAGTGCAGTACAGGGCCAGATTTGTAGAGCTAGGGCGTTATGCTCCGCAGATTATGGCAGATGAGGGTCTGAGGACTCAGCAGTTTGTGAGGGGCTTGAGGCAAGAGCTCAGGCAGGCGCTGATAGTTGCACGTGTCACAGACTTGGACGCGGCGTATCAGACAGCGGTAGTGTTGGAGGCAGACACTTTACGGACCCATGCTCGGAGCGCAGAGGTTCAGACGCATGTAGTTCCTACTCAGCCTCGACAGAAGCAGGGTAGTGTGCAGACGACCCCGAGGACTGCGACTTCCTACGCGTCCACTTCTACTGGGACGACGGCGAAGTCAGGATCTCGGAGGAAGTTTCGGCGTGATAAGAGGCAGGCAGAGTAGAGACAGCAGTCTGTTGGGAGTGTTCAGCAGCCGGTAGGGCAGCCTTTGCAGCAGGTACCACGTTCTTTTGCTGGTCAGTATTACCGGTGTGACCAGATGGGTCACATGGCGCGAGATTGTCCTTTGCTACCTTGTGTGCCGCAGCAGCAGACCTAGTCACAGCCCCGAGTGCAGCAGCAGCAGCAGGCACCCGTGCAGCAGCGTCAGCAGACCGGAGGTTCTGTTGGGTCGAGAGGTAGAGGTCGTGTTACTCACTTGACCAGTGCAGACGCGGAGGCAGGTCAGCTAGTGGAAGGTACTGTTACAGTTTTTGGTTATACAGCTAGAGTTTTGTTTGATTCCGGTGCGTCTCACTCTTTTGTGTATAAGGAGTTTTTAGACTCCCTTGGAGAGTTGAGTTCGGGAGAGTCTATTGAGCTAGCAGTAGAGTTGCCGACAAGGGACTTTGTCCTTACGTCCTACTGTCTCGAGGAGGTACCTGTGCAGTTGCAGGATCAGTGGTTGTCAGCTCGCTTGTTTGCTTTGCAGTTGCAGGACTATGATGTAATTTTGGGTATGGACTGGTTAGAGCGGTATGGTGCAGTGATGGATTGCCAGAAGAAGAGGGTGCACTTGCGGATACCTGGGGAAGCGGCGTTCTACTTCCAGGGTATCGTACCTCTTACTTCTCGCTTTTTAGTTTCTGCTTTGAGGGTAGGGAGGTTGCTTGCCTCTGGTTGTCAGGGTTTCCTAGTTTCTGCTATTACCCATGACCAGGTTGCCACGGGAGTGGGGGACATTCCTGTAGTGTGTGAGTTTTCGGATGTTTTTCTGGAAGAGTTACTTAGTTTACCGCCAGAGAGAGAGATTGAATTTACTGTTGAGTTGGTTCCTGGCACTGTACCATTTGCTCAGGTGCCGTACCATATGGCACCAGCAGAGTTGAGGGAGTTGAAGAGCAGCTTGAGGAGTTGTTGGAGAAGGGCTATATTCGTCCTAGCTTTTCTCCTTGGGGGTCACCTGTTCTGTTTGTTAGGAAGAAGGATGGTAGCCTGAGATTGTGTATTGATTATAGGAAGCTGAACCAAGTGACCATCAAGAATAGGTATCCTTTGCCTAGGATTGACGATATCTTTGATCAGCTTCAGTCTGCTCATGTCTTTTCGAAGATTGACTTGAGGTCGGGCTACTATCAGTTGCGGATTAGAGATTCTGACATTGAGAGGACTGCTTTTCGGACCAGATATGGACACTTTGAGTTTTTGGTGATGCCGTTTGGGCTCACCAATGCACCAGCGGCCTTCATGGATCTGATGCACCGGGTGTTCCACCAGTTCTTGGACAGGTTTGTCGTAGTGTTTGTTGACGACATTCTGGTGTACTCCGCTTCGGAGGAGGAGCACGCCGAGCACCTGAGGATCGTGTTACAGACTTTGCAAGAGCACCAGTTGTATGCCAAACTTAGTAAGTGTGAGTTTTGGCTACAACAGGTTCACTTTTTGGGGCATGTGATCTCAGGTAAGGGAGTTTCTGTGGATTCAACGAAGGTCGAGGCAGTTTTGCAGTGGGAGAGTCCCAGATCTGTGTCTAAGATTCGTAGCTTTCTGGGTTTTGCAGGTTACTACCGCAGATTTGTTCGAGACTTTTCTCAGGTTGCTGCACCCTTGACTCGACTGACGAGAAAGGGGTTCCGTTTTTGTGGTCGGAGCAGTGTGAGCAGAGCTTCATAGAGTTGAAGCGACTGCTTACGTCAGCGCCAGTCCTTGCCTTACCTTCAAGTGAAGAGGGTTTTGAGGTTTGCACAGATGCTTCAAGTGTTGGTCTGGGTGCGGTTTTGATGCAGCAAGGCTGGGTGGTGGCTTATGCGTCTCGCCAGCTTAAGCCCCACGAGGAGAGTTACCCAACCCATGACCTAGAGCTTGCAGCTGTGGTGTTTGCTTTGAGGATTTGGCATCTTTACCTGTACGGAGTGAGTTTTGTAGTCCGTACTGACCATCAGAGTTTGAGGTATGTGTTTTCTCAGAGGGATCTGAATATGAGGTAGCGTCGATGGATGGAATATCTGAAAGACTATGATTTTAGCATTGAGTATAAGCCTGGAAAGGCGAATGTAGTTGCAGATGCCCTGAGTAGGAAAGCACAGATGAGTCATCTGATGCTTAGAGAGTGGCAGTTGTGGTAGTCTGCGGCAGAAGGGTCTTTCAGAGTTTCGTCCAGTCGTCGACAGTGTGTGTTGGGGAGTTTGTTGGCGGCTCCCGCCGTTGTGAGACAGGTTGCTGAGGCTCAGCAGGCAGATCCCGAGTTGCACAGTGTGTTGCTTCTCCCAGAGGTTGAGCTTTGCGAGGACGGGACTGTTAGGTTCCGAGATAGACTCTATGTTCCTGTAGAGGAGTCTGTCAGGAGAGTTGTGTTGCAGGAGGCACATGGTTCCAGGTACTCGATTCATCCAGGGTCGACCAAGATGTATCACAGGTTGAGACGTCAGTTTTGGTGGCCTGGGATGAAGAGAGACATAGCGGCTTTTGTTGCTAGGTGTTTGGTCTGTCAGCAGGTGAAGGCCGAACATCAGCGTCCAGGAGGACTTGTGCAGCCGTTAGAGATTCGATGTGGAAGTGGGACCATGTGACGACTGACTTTGTTTGTGGTTTGCCGAGGATAGCTGGAGGTTTTGACAGTATTTGGGTTCTTGTGGACAGATTGACGAAGACTGCCAGATTCTTGCCTGTCAGGACTAGTTGGGGTGTGAGTAGGTTGGCCACATTGTACGTAGAGCGGATTGTTCCTTTGCACGGAGTGCCGATCTCTATTGTGTCAGATAGGGATCCTCGCTTCACTTCTGGGTTCTGGCGCAGTTTCCAGAGAACTTTGGGGACAGAGTTGGCTTTTAATTCTGCCTACCACCCTCAGTCAGACGGTCAGTCAGAGCGGACTATCCAGACTTTAGAGGACATGCTTAGAGCTTGTTGTCTAGAGTGGCAGGGATCATGGATAGCTCACTTGCCGTTGGTCGAGTTTGCATATAATAATAGCTATCACTCTAGTATCGATTTGGCACCATATGAGGCTTTGTACGGACGACCGTGTCGCACTCCTCTTGACTGGTTCGAGGTTGGCGAACGGATTGTCACAGGAGCAGAGTTAGTACATCAGGCAGTTGAGGTAGTTCAGCTTGTGACGCAGAGGCTTCAGTCAGCTCAGAGTCGACAGAAGAGTTATGCAGATCAGCGCAGACGACCGCTCGAGTTTCAGGTAGGGGACCAGGTGTTTGTCCGTGTGTCTCCTATGAAGGGAGTGGTGAGGTTTGGTAAGCGTGGAAAGTTGAGTCCTTACTTTATTGGACCTTTCACCATCTCTGAGCGTGTCAGAGGTTTGGCGTACAGACTTGAGCTTCCGTCAGAGTTGGCAGCAGTCCACGATGTGTTCCACGTGTCGATGCTTCGGAGGTACCTTTCTGACGAGTCTCACGTACTCCAGAGCACAGAGTGGTCTGAGGTGACTCCAGTGTTGACTGTACCAGAGTTTCCGTTGCATATTGAGGATCACCGAGTTCAAGGGTTGAGGAACAAGGCAATCCCTTTAGTTCGTGTTGCGTGGCAGTGGCACTCAGGTGGTGAGTCGACATGGGAGCGAGAGGACAAAATGAGCGAGCAGTTTCTGTACCTCTTTGGTGAGTCTTCTTTCTTTATGTTGTTTGAATTTTGAGGGCAAAATTCCTTAAGGGGGGAGGTTGTAAGGTCTCAGGTCTTAGCGGATCCTTATTGTGTCTTGTAGAGGTTCGGGTGTGGTTGACGACAAGGTCCGTGGTCGTTGACTTGGGGTTGACGACCAGGGGTTAGCCGTTGACTGTGAGTTAGCATCCAGCGATGTGGACGTTTGTTGTTGAACTCGACGACAAGCGGTTTGGACATCAACCTATAGGCGGTTCAGTAGGCGGCTAGAGTTGTGGACGCCAATTGGTCGCGCCTGTAGAAATAGGGCAGCCCGAGAGCAGAAACCTTTCTTCTCTTTTCCATCCTCTCCCTCCACTTCTGCCTTTGTCTGTTTCCACTGCTTCTGATGGTTGATGGAAGATCGTGGGAAGGCTCTGGTATGCGTGGCGGTGCTTGATCGGGCGGGAAACACGAAGATTTGGTGTAATTCGCGTGGAGACTTCGAGGGGTTTCGGTGCGATTAGTGGCTGTTTGGGAGTTTTTAAGGTGTTCTGAGGTAGGGACTTAACTCCTTTAACCCTCCTTAGCAAATCAGCATGCTCATTTGTGTGGATTAGTATGCTAATTGCATTTTTTGGTTGGGTTATACCATGCCAGGATTTTGGGTGTTTTGGATGATCCAAGCGGTGGATCATATATTTCTGAAGTTCTGGTAGTATTAGAGGATGTGAGGAGGCATTTCCCTCCATCAGTAAGCGTTCTGGTTGGGTGATTTTACCCAATTGGACTGACCTGGTGCTGTTCTGGGTCTAGGGGACTGGAGAACTTAACGTCCACATCTGTTGACGTTGAGATCTTCAAGGTTGATATAAACGACAAGGTCGATTGCCGTTGAGTTAGGGTTAGCGGCATGGTGAGTGTCGTCTACATCATATTAGAGACAATCGATGCTGCCGTTAATATCCTGTGTCCTAGCAGGCTTAAGTCATGTTCTGTATTCAAGGTGTGACATGTGATGTCCGCCCTGTTAACACATTCTGCCAGGCTTAGAGTGTGACTTCGCCTACGCATATGAGTAATTAATTGTGACACGAAGTGTTCACTTACTGTACGGAGTTTCAGGTGTTGAGTGTGTTCCATCTGTTGTACGCCCGTTGCTTTACCGCGTGCCCGTTTCTGTTGTGTTTCCTAGGCATGGGTGCGACTCCGTCTAGATGACTAGCGTGTGGTTGTCCTCTGCTAGTGAGCCAGGACGCCGTAGCCAGGACGCCGAGTGTGACTCTGTCCTGTGCGTACTCCTTATGGTGGTTTCGAGCCGGACTCCATGGAGCCCCTTCACTACCGCTATGGTCAGGCGTAGGGGAAAAACTGGTCGTGGACCAGACGTGAGAGAGTGTTGGGTTTTCATTCTAACATTTATAACAACATGTTTTTGATGATGAATAACTTCAATTGAGGTTTGATACACTTGACACATGACAAAGAACCCAATGCAATACTTGATCATTTGTGTATTCAAAATACTTAACTTTACATGTTTTATCATGTAGGTACAAATGCCCAAAGTCAAGCTCTCACCAAACAAGTGAGAAAGATCACAAAAAGCAAGAAATAAGGTCACCTGTCGACAGACACAAAAGCACCTGTCGACAGATTGCACAGGAAAGATCATCCCGAAGTCACATTGCTCAGGAAGTCTTCATCTGTCGACAGATGGGAACTCGACTGTCGATAGATCTCACAGTCCGGATATCCAGACTTCTGTCGCTTGCACAAAGGAGCATATCTGTCGACAGATGGTCTTCGACTGTCGACAGATCTCACAGAGCTGAACATCCTTACTGTCGCCTGTCGACAGATGGCCAAGACTTGTCGACAGACAGAGTACAATTCAAAATACAGAAAGTCTTCAAGTTGCCATAGATGGTGTTTCCACATACTACGACTCTCCATATGTAAACACCTCTATTTAAGCATCTTTTTGAAGACAATCACGAACACAAGCAGCCTCCAAGCAAGAACCCTAAAAAGCTTCTCCAGAAAAGTCTTGCACTGCTGCTCTGCTTCTACCTGTTGCCCAGATTCAACAAGAGAAGTCTTCCATGCAGCGGTGAAGTCTGAACGTCGTGGATTCAAGTCTCTCCATCAACTTCTAATCATCAAGACGAAGCTTGAAGACTACCCAGACGTTCATCAGAAGAGTTTTCAATTGGATTTGATTCTCAACTCTCAAACTCTTCTCTGTTTTACTTTTATCCATACGTGTGTGTGTGGTGTGTTTCAAGCAGTCCTTGTGCTTGATACACGTGTGTGTGTGTTGTTCTGATCGTGGTTACACATCAGAGAACATGTGTGTGTGAGTTGTAGTTCCTGAACTAGCTCATAAGCAGATTGCTCTGCGTGTGTGTGTGGCCCGTGGATGTAGGATACATGAGTTGTGTATTCCGAACCACGTAAATCGTTGTGTCTCTTGGTTTGAACGTTTCTACGTTAGATGTTTGGTAGGCATGGTGCATTTACACACATCTAATCATCTGCTTGATATCTATCATCGAATCACACACATCCACACTATGTTTAGTCCTTGCCATAATTTCTAGTGATTTGTATCTTATCGAAAAGAAGGCGTCAAGTGTTCTTAATACACAGTAATCTATTCAACCCCCCCTTCCAGATTACCATATAGGGAATTCCGTAACACTTCAGAGAGAGCGTCTGTAGTGTGCACACATGGCTGGGGTTGAGAGCCTCTGTGGTGACGGGACGCCGAGCCACAGACCCTAGCTGAGTCTTACTTACTGTGTGTGTGTGAGTGTGTGTTACTGAGCCGTGAGGTTTACAATTTTTGGTTGTGATGCGACGTGTATTTACTTTCAGTTTTTACTTTCCGCACTTTAGTACTGTTGTCGGTGGGGGTTACTTTTCCCTACTGGGTCTCTTTTATTGAGACTCACTCCCCTCCCTTTCAGGTGGGTCGTCGTCGACTCCCGTTCCAGGTGAGTCTAGCCACTCCGGTGTTGGTGCGCCCTAGCAGCAGTGAGTAGTACTTTTTGTTGTACTTCTGTACTCTATACTTAGCTCGGACTCTAAGTTGTACATGTTATGTTCATGTATAGTGGAATTTTACAGCTTTGCATGGTGTATATCTTCTTACATATAGTCTCCTCGGACGTTCACTTCCTACCCTTCCGAGCTTGTCTCATGGGTTAGCAGGTCAGAATTCAGGTTACTGGTTGTTTACTGGTAATGCAGATTCTGGGTCGTTACAATTAGAGCCAAACATAGGGCCCAATATTCCATTTCAAGTACATCTGACTCAATAAAAGCAACTAACTATTACAAACTCTTCAATACTAATCTTCTTGGCCGACTAGCTATATGGATGGGTACAGTTGAGCAGCTCATTGCTCGTCCTCGGTCCCATCATTCTCCAATTCTTCATAATCATTACCTAAAAATATTAACGAAAGTAGGTGTGAGCGCACTAGTGCCTAATAGGATTTACATCTCATGGTGCGAGCATGCTTTACATAAATAACATGTTAACAATGGCAATACTATCAAGCAATGCTCATGACGATGAAAACTGTTTGAAACTATAACATGTACGAGGATGGTTCAGTAACAATTCATGATAATTCTTTGTAGGATGGAATGATTATCAGTGAGATAGATAATTGTACGATCACTTGAAATATAGAGGAGATTCAATATCATGTAGCATGTACAATAGGTTTCTCAAGTTGAATTCCGTAGAATTCCAATGGACAATAACATATTGGATTCAATAATGATGACAAGTACAATAGATTTGGCCATTTCACATATAACAATCAATTAATCATTCAATCATTCAATAACAGTGTGGAAATTACCGAGATCAATCTTGCATTCAATTAGGTGATGTCCAGACACCTCAATGGATCATATACTCTCGCGATATATAATTATTTCGAGTGCTTCTCCTTGGACCAAATTGGGCCCTATTTGCACAGGCATAGTTGTTAACCGAAGTTCCAATAGTTTCTGGTAATTCCATTCATTCTTTTATGGCCATCATGATTTTCCAAGCAATGGACAATGATGAACTAAAGATCATGTCAATGATGATAGAGAACAAAGCAAGTGGACATGATCCAAATTGATTTCGATAGCATAACAGCTTGTTCTCATTAGTTCAATCTTTACATTTAATGGCTTGTTTTCAATGTTATCAAATCACTCTCACGAGAAGTAGATAAGAATAGAAGTGCAATCTATCTTCCAGGTACTTCATTAGTACGACCAACTAAGTCTCCATGAGGGAATTTACGAAGTGCGGATGTCTTAAGAGAAAGGTCACCAGACTGCCGATACGGGATGACTGGACGTGAGTTTCTATCACGCCCCAACATTTAGCAGTGGAAAATAAACATCGAGAGTGTGAGCGATACAAGTGTGCGTATCACATTCGAGTAATTTAGAGTAACAACTAAGTATAACACAAAACGTGAGACAATAATAATGCCAGCCAAACACCTCTTTATTTCATTTCCGTCAAAGTAGTTTAAATACCTTACATCATCAGAGCCAGGCATAGGGCCCAATATTGTATTTCAAGAACATTTGACTCAATAAAAGGAACTAACTATTACGGACTCTTCAATACTAATCTTCTTGGCCGACTAGCTATATGGACGGGTACAGTTGAGCAGCTCATCACTCGTCCCTGGTCCCATCACTCTATAATTCTTCATAATCATTATCAGAAAATATTAAGGAAAGTAGGTGTGAGTGTACTAGCGCCCAGTAGGATTTACATCTTATGGTGCGGGCATGCTTTATGTGATTAACATGTTAATAGTGGCAATACTATCATGCAATGCTCAAGACAATAACGATGAAAATTGTTTCAAGTTATAACATGTACGTGGATGGTTTAGTAACAATTCATGACAATTCTCATGTAGGACGGAACAATTATCAATGAGATAGATAACAATATGAACATTTGACATATAGAGGAGATTCAATAGCATGTAGCATGTACAATAGATTTCTCAAGTTAAATTCCGTAGAATTCCAATGGACAATGACAAATTGGATTCAATAACGATGACATGTATAATAGATTTATCCATTTCACATATAACAGTCAATCAATCAATCAATAAATCATTCAATAACATTGTGAAAATTACCCAAATCAATCTTGTGTTCAATTAGGTGATTGCCAAACACTTCAATGGATCATATACTCTCGCGATTTATAAGTTTTTCGGGTGCTCCTCCTACGACCAGACAAGGCCCTATTTGCATAGGCAATGTTGTGAACCGAAGTTCCAACAGTTTCTGGTAATTCCATTCATTCATTTATAGACATCATGATTTTCGAAGCAATGTACAATGATGAACTAAAGATCATGTCAATGATGATAGAGAACAATGCAAGAGGACATGATCCATATTAATTTCTGCAGCATAACGGCTTGTTCTCATTAGTTCAATCTTTACATTTAATGGCTTGTTTTCAATGTTTTCAAATCACTCTCACGAGAAGTAGATAAGAATAGAAGTGCAATGTAAGGCCCTCGAATTTTGTTCATATTATGTTTGTGTAGTTCTGTGTATATGGTATTTATCTTATTTTATGTACATATTATGTTTATTTATTTCTGTGCATGTGTGTTTGTCTGGTGTATTTAGTTCTACTTGAAATCCCTGGTTAACGTCAACATCACCTGACGTTAACAGCCAGTTGACGGCAACCTATGTGCCATTGACTTCATGGCCAGGGGATATCGACATCCAGATCGATGGATGTCTACTTCCTGTTAACGGTAGCAAAGTGGCCGTTTACTTCTCCGGCTGCATTTGGAATTTTAGATCTAAAATGGCTACGTTTTCTCTGGGACCTAATTAGGAAACCCAATCCCAACGGTCACTAAACCTAATCCTAGGCGCACCCCGACTCTTAACTCTATAAAACTTAGAGAATTTGGCCAAGTTAGTCTTTTGGTTCAGAGAAAAACCTAGGGTTCGTTGAGAGAAAAACTAGATTTTTGCAAGGCTTGATCCGGCGTTTGAGAGCTCCTTCCGGCGATCTTCTTCGACTGGGAGGTGCTCCTGCTATTGAAGAATCTACCCCGACTCCGGAGGACCATCTGCACAAGAAGGAAGATCGGATTTGGGTGGGAGATCCACACCTTCTTGGCTTGGCCGAGGAGGGCTTCTTTGACAAATTGAACCATTTAGAGATTTTATTGTAGGCAAGTAATTGAGGGGTATCATCCCTAACATGTCCCCTAGGTTCTAGGTATTTTTACATATTTAATTCGTGTCGTGGAACCCCAATTCTCACTTTTATTTGAGTTCGGCCTGCACTTTCTGCAGATAAGAGGTTGACGGCAACCTTGTTGCCGCCATGTTCCTGAGTTAACGACAATAGAGTGTGTCGTTAACCCATGCTGACGGCAAGGCCCTTGCCGCCAAGTTCTTCTATTTTTACAAAACTGTGTTTGTCATGTCTGTGTGATAATTTCCAGATTTCTAGATCTTTGTGCATGTTATAAAAATTGTGTATGGTCAGGTATGGTCTTTAGGTCAGATCATGAGGTTCTGTCAAATTTCTGAGCATGATTTCCATTATTAAAATTTTTGTTTTGGTGAAATATGCATATTTGACAGGGTTTAATTCTAAATAAATAGTTTGAATGCTTGTTATGGTGAAAGAGAATTTTCATAATCTTAGGGTTACTGGTTGCATGTTTTAGACCTGTTAGAACTGACAGTTTTGTTGTTTACCATGTTAAAGTGAATATCTTGCTAAATTTGCATGAAATCAGTTTAAAATGTTAAAAATAGTTTTTGTAGTTTCAAATTTTTTACAAATTAGACATATGACATATTGCATGTATAGAGTCTGCGGTTAAATTTTGATACTGAATTGATATCTAGAGGTACTGTTTGTATTTTAAAAGGGTATTTAAGCCATATTAAGTGTGTTTGATTTAAATCATGTAAATTTCAGTGTTGAGCAGCATGTTTAGGTACTGTTATGATTTATTTGTCACTATGGAAAAGTCATGTTAAGTTTCTGTAAACTGAAGTTTATGTGCTAAGTAGTATGCATGTGAATAGATCAAATAATGTGCATAAAGTGATGATAACCGTGTGCTTAATTAAGAGAATGTGTTTAAGTGTATCATGTGTCGAAATTGACACTGCTACCATAGAAGGCTGTGGAGCTGTATTGTAGAAAAGTCCCTGGGGAAGGCTCGTTGTGTATGTGATATCCTGTGGGCATTAGGATGAAATCCTAGAGGTGGACAAATACCACTGGTTAGGGTGGTAAGGGCTTCTCCCGATTTTGCGCAGTTACCAAGATTCATCACTCTAGGGCCTAGGTGACGGGTATGTGTTATGTGAATGTGTGTCCTTCATGGTGGTTTGGACTACATGTCACGACAATTAAATGTGCAAAAGTGTGCAAATGTGAAATGTGATCATGTGATAGTATTGTATAAATGTGATACCATGTGAAAAGATGTGAAACATTGTGAATGTGATTTATTTGTTTTAAAACATAAAGCAAAAGATGTGGATATGTGTCTTAAAAGCATGTGAAAATTGTTAGATATCATGCTAGGATTCTTAGTTACTATGTGCATAAATCCATGAACTAATCGTGTAGAATTCTGAAATGATATGAATAGAAATTGAAACCATGATCATGTTACATATTATGTGTAGAAAGCAAGCTATAGGTTATTCCTGGATAATAGTCTAATTAACATGAAGCATTTGCAATGTATTTCTCTTATTGTTTAATAGAATAGCATGTATGTGATATGTGTAAGGATGTGCCTTAAGTTGCTTGCTGGGTCTTTTTTGAAGACTCATACTTGCTTTAACATAAAGATGAGGCAGGTGTCCCCGCACTAGAGGAGGACATAGTGAGGAGCAACTCGAGCGAGAGGAGTAGTTGTACTTGTAGAGATAACTATTTAGACTACATTTCTTTGATTAGTATGTGAACAGTGACAATGTTATTCACATGGACTTGTATAATTGTGGACATCTGTTATTTTCTTCATTGCTATATAGATTGTGGAATATGTGAATGATGATGGAATAAGAATGGTTTACATTTCCGCTGTACTTTCTTTGTTATTTATGTACATCTCGACCTATTGTGTTATGTTGGGTAAATGTCTCACTGTGATGGCACCCTTTGTGTCAATGTGAATTGGTATAATCATACCGGTATAAAGAGGGCGGTTACAGAGATTAGTATCAGAGCAACAGGTTGAGATTGTAAATGAATATGCCATCATCTATACAATATTTCAAAGTCTTTATAGAATTTTCCCATATATGTGTAAAATATCTAATAATAAATTAAAGATAGTTAAGAAAATGGTTAGGACTAAGTAACTTAGATTCTAACTGACTTAATTGTTTTACAGCCTATGGCGAGCCGTGGTAGGCGTGGTGCTCAGGCTGGGATGACGAGCACAGGGGTGAGGAGAGGGGTGAGCAGCAGGCCCCAGCACCCCAAGGTCCCATGGTACTCCCACCACCACCACCTGTGGATTATGGCGTGTTCATGCAAGGCCTGGTTCAGGCATTGCAGAACCAGGTGCACACTCAGGCGGCACTGCAGGCTCAGTTGCAGGCACAAGCTCTGGCTCCAGCTCTAGTTCCTCAGGAGCATGGCCATGGTGGTCCGTCCATCATGGAGAGATTTATGAGGATGGCTCGCCTTCTTTTAAGGGGGAGAGTCAACTCCTCATGGCAGAGAGCTGGATGAGGGAGTTGGAGAAGATATTCCGGGCTAATGGTGTGCTGAAGAAGACAAAGTCAGCCCGACTACCTACGTGCTATAGGTACTTAAATTATATGTACTTGTGTAAGGTTAGATTTTGTTTGGATGGTGCTCATGGGTTGTGTTTTGAAAGAGAGAGCCGATGTTTGGTGGGCCTCCGTACTGCGTACTAGGTACGAGGATGGTGCCACTTAGGTGACTTGGGCCGAGTTCACGAGGCTATTTCAGGCCAAGTTCATCCCCGAGCACATCTAGGACAAGATGGAGCAGGACTTTCTCTCTCTTACTCAGGGCTCCATGACTATTATGGAGTATGAGGCCAGGTTTTTCGAGCTTTCCAAATATGCTCCCCATATTGTTATTGATGAGCGCAGGAAGGCGAAGAAGTTTGTGATGGGGCTTAAACCATCACTTAGGTCGATGCTCGTTACTTTTGACCACCGCACTTTGGACAAGGCTCTCAGTGTAGCATGCAGGTAGGAGAGCGAGATGGATCAGTACTTGGAGGAAAAGAGGAAGCTCAGAAGAGGTCAGCGCCACTTTTCCAGATGCAGGACAAGAAGAAGGCAGTGTACCAGTCACCCCAGCGTCCAGTGGCGGCTACAAGCCAGCTGGCAGTTACACCATAGTCACCCAGCTTCAGGCTCAGCGACAAGAAGATGTGTCCTCACTGTGGAAAGGGACACGACAACACTAAGGGTTGGAAGCTAGCAGGGAAGTGTCTCAAGTGTGGCAACACCGAGCATCATATTAGAGAATACCCCAGGCTTCAGCAGTCTATTCAGAGAGGAGCACCAGCCCCAATAGCGGTAGCAGTAGCAGCGCCAGTGACAGGGAGATCGGGAAGGCCTCGGGCACAAGCTCGAGTATTTGCACTGGCACAATAGGATGCAGAGCAGGCTGAGAACGTCACGGAAGGTACAGTTTTAGTCATGGGTGTGCATGCTCGGCTGTTGTTTGATACGGGTGCCACACACTCATTTATTTTCGAGTGGTTTGTCAAGCTGTTAGCAGTAAAGTCTGGAGTTGAGGCAGAGGAGTTAGAAGTCCCTTTGTCTGTGCACACACCGGCAGGTACGGTAGCGACCAAGAAGTGTATTCCATTGTTACCTATGTGCATTGAGGACCGAGGCTTGTTTAGGTGCTTCTACTTGTTCAAGATGAAGCACTATGATGCCATACTTGGTCTGGATTGGCTTGAGGAGCACTATGTCTTGGTGGATTGCAAAGGGAAAAATTTTACTTTCCGTATTCCTAGTAAGGATGAGTTATCACATCTGTTGTCAAGGAACTTAGCGGGAAGGGTTTGTGATCTCCGCCATAAAGGCGACGAGGTTGGTGAACAAGGGTTGTGACGCATCTCTTGCCAGCGTGGTCTTAATCCCTAAGGCCGATCAGTCACCTACCCTTGAGGAGATTGAGGTAGTGCAGGAGTTTCCAGACGTGTTCCCTGATGATTTGTCTAGATTGCCACCGACTAAAGAGATAGAGTTTACCATAGAGTTGCTTCTAGGCACCTCTCCTATCTCTAAGGCTCCATATCGGATGGCACCTGCGGAGTTAGCCGAGCTGAGTAAGCAGTTGTAGGATTTGTTGGATAAGAGTTTAATTCGCCCTAGTGTGTCACCATGGGGCGCACCTGTATTGTCCGTGAAGAAGAAAGATGTGATGATCAGTTTATCCCCATGTAATTTAAATTAATTACATATTTATTTTGGTGATTAACAATACTATATAAAGTTTAATCTAACATATTTTCTATGAGATTTTAGCACAGGAAATGAAACAAGGAATAACAACCTAAATGGGTAAGTAGTATAGCAATGTAAGTACAAAGCATGAAATTTTTTAAGTACACATCGACTATGTAGTTGTTATAACAATTTCCTTATAATCATAACGATTTCCTCATTCACATCGATTTTCTCTCATAACAATTCGCTAAGAGATCGCAATGATTTGCCTGTCACAATGATTTCTTAAGTGAGAACAACGAATTGCTCTCACAACGATTTGGTTATTGTAACGATTTCTTAAGTGAGAACAATGATTTGCTCTCACAATGATTTGGTTATCGCAACGATTTCTTATGTGAGAACAATGATTTGCTCTCACAACGATTTGGTTATCGCATCGATTTCTTAAGTGAGAACAACGATTTGCTCTCACAACGATTTCTTAAGTGAGAACAACGATTTGCTCTCACAATGATTTGGTTATCGCAACAATTTCTTAAGCGAGAACAACGATTTGCTCTCACAATGATTTGGTTATCTCATCGATTTCTTAAGTGAGAACAACGATTTGCTCTCACAACAATATCTTAAGTGAGAACAACGATTTGCTCTCACAACGATTTCTTAAGTGCGAACAACGATTTGCACTCACAACGATTTCGGCTTCACAACGACTCGTTAAGTCTCATAAGGATTTGATCCTTGTAATGATTCGATAAGTTACACAACGACTCTGTCACTGTAATGATTCATTTAGTTACATAACGACTTGGTCGCCGTAACGATTCGATATAGCAAACAACGATTTGCTCACATCGTTTTATCTCTGACAACTTGCTTATAACGATTTGCTTATAGAGTCATAACGATTTGTATGTGCATCGGTTTGCTTATGAGTGCACAACGATTTACATGGATATTAACTCATTTGCATAACGATTTAATAAGTCATGCATGTAACGATTTCATGGAATATAACGTTTGAACTCATTTCTGAGTTTGTTGAAAAGTCAAAGTCTTCACGTATATATTTCTGACAACCATGCATTTATTATGAGTGAACGTATCACTGCAGTGCATGCAAACGATATCTTCTATTTCCATACTTACACTGTAAACATCTTTTTAGAAGAACAGAATGGAACTTCCTTTTTGATATAAAATCAATCTAACGTTGACTGACAACAAGAGACAGCCTAGCTGTCTATTGTTTTAGCATTTAATGCATGTAGGTCTCTAACAGCGTACCTCAATACAACGTTGGACAATATGGAAGATAACGGATATCAGAGAAGATCCTCTCTCTCTTGTTGCATGCATGGAAAGCTAAAGACTGGTCTACAGTTCCATGCAATCTAACGTAAACAAAAGCTTAGAGACAACGGGCACTTCAACGTTCAAATTTCAAATAGAAGATATATAAAGAAGACTGAAGGTCCAGAAGAACACACCGGGAAAACAGACATAGCGTACAACAATTTTTCAAGTCTTCTGTGAGAAACCTGAAGAGCCAAGTCTTTCACTCTCATCTGTTCTAGCTCTTGCTCTCTGAGATTATTGAAAATCCTTGAGAGAGCCTCCAGTACTGAGAGTGTTCCTCACTGTAGAACTTTCCCTCTCAGTCTTAGCTTCAGATCTAGAATTGTATAAGCTTGATCTAGGGGCTTGATCTCATTTCCACATTCTTGTGTTCTTGTGTTCCCTTCGTGTTGAAGGAAGACCTGGGGGTTCTAGGGTGTGTGTTCCCTTCGAGTAGAAGGAAGACTTGGTGGTATCCAAGGTCTTGTAATTCCTCTTCGGGTTGTGAAGAGAAGACCAGTTGTGGCTGGGTGTGTAAGGGTCCATAAGGGGGACTGTACTGTTGGGTAGTGAAAGCCTGAGTTGTTGCTCAGGGAGTGGATGTAGGACCCCTAAGGAGAGGGGATCCGAACCAGGATAAATCCTTGTGTAGTGTGATTGGCTTTGTGTGTTTGTTGTTTATCTTTACTAACACTAACATCCATCGAAGTGTGTTTTGTGAACAGATTTTAGGTTCTCAATATTTTAAAATATCCCATTCACCCCCCCCCCTGGGTTTGCTAGCTGGGCAACAAGTGGTATCAGAGCTAGTCTCTTCGATAAAGAAGAAGATCCAACGATCTGAAGAGAAAAGATCAAATGGTAGCCCAAGGTCACTCTGAAGGTCAGTCAGTCAACAGGCCACCGCTATTCGATGGAGAAGATTACACCTATTAGAAAACAAGAATGGAATACTTCCTAGAAGGTTTCGACTTTCAAATCTGGTCAATTGTAGAAGAAGGAGACCTTCTAGTCACTAACGAGAAGGACAAATGGATAGAAGATGATAGAAGAAAATTTCTCTCAACTGCAAAGCTAAGAGCATATTATGTTGTGCACTTAGCAAGAAAGAATTTAACTGAGTTTTGGCCTACAAATCAGCGATGGAGATGTGGGAGAATCTAAGAATCACATACGAAGGTACTGACAAAGTAGAAGAAACCAGAATAGGCATTATGGTGACACAGTACGAGAGGTTCCAGATGCAGTCAGGAGAAACCATTACACAGATGTTCAGTAGATTTACAGACATCACCAACAGGTTAGAAGGACTAGGAAAAAGCTATGAGATGGGAGACATGGTAAGGAAAATTCTTAGATCTCTACCATCCTCTTGGACTCCCAAGGTAACAACTATAGAAGAAGCCAATGACTTGAAAAGGATGTCATTAGAGAAGCTCATTGGGTCCCTCAAACATGGAAAGATTGGGAGAATCATCAAGTAGAAAGAAGCACACGAATGCCCTCAAAGCAGCATAAGATAGCTATGGGGAAGAATCTGAGAACGAAGACAGTAGTGAAAATAATGAAGATGAAGAAGCTTTGTTATCAAGAAGACTACAACGCATCTTATCCAAGAAGAAAAAGTATCAATCTAGAAGACGTTACTTCAAAAAGGGCAAAGATTTCAAGAAAACTAAAGCAAAGGACATCAAGAAAGGTGAGTCAATTTGTTATGAATGTAAGAAGCCAGGACATATCAAGGCAGAGTGTCCAAAGCTCAAGAAATTTGAATTCAGAAAGAAGGACAGTTCAAGAAAACTGAGAAGATTCAAGAAGAAAGCCATGGCAGCAGCATGGGATAACAGCACCGACTCTGACAATGAGTCGAGCTCAAGTCAAGAAGAAGAAGAAGCCATCATGGCATTCATGGCCAACACAGAAGACAAGGTAACATCTGACTCATCATTTTCATGTTGTAATGATTCTGATTCAGATAACTTAGAAGAAGCATTTAATGAACTATACTATAAATATAGAGAAGTATGTAAATCATTACGAGCCAGTAAGAAAAATCTCGCATGCCTAGAAAATACTAATTCAAATTTAAAATCTAAAAATGAGCAAATGGAGAAACAAATTAATGAACTAAAAAGGAGAAACGAATTACTGTGCGACGACTTGAAAAAAAAAATTGAACAATTAGCAAATTTGGAAAATCAATAAATAGTAAATAATTTAATACAAGAAGTCAACACGTTAACCACAGAAAATGAAAAATTATCAAGCACTCTAGAAAAATTTACAAACGATAAAACTAGATTAATATTGAATGGTGCTAGACGGTCAGGTAAAAAGAAACATGGATTAGGTTATACACCCCCCGATGACGAAGAAACTAAAGTTTATCCTAAAATATATCCCACACCTAAATTCGTACCTAAACAAGACACAACATACAAGGTAAATCTTAAATACATACCAACTGAAAAAGTAACTAAGATGTCTTGCTCTAGTCATTGCAATAAGCTCGGTCATATTAAAGCATCATGTCCTACTAAACATAAAATATGGATAATCAAAAAGAAAAATGGTGACACTAACCAACCAGGACCCAAAAGAACTTGGGTACCTAAAGCTTAATGTTTTTAATGCAGGCAAACCTTCGAGCATCCAAATGGTATTTAGATAGCGGTTGCTCAAGGCACATGTCAGGGAATAGGAAGCTATTTTCCTATTTAGAAGCTGAAGAAGGCACAGTCACCTATGGAGATAATGGAAAAGGGACTGTAATAGGCAGTGGTTCAGTAGGCAGCAAAGGTAGGACACTCATTGATGAAGTTCTATGCGCCAAGGGACTGAAGCACAACCTTATCAATATCAGCCAGCTATGCGACAAAGGACATCAAATAAGATTTCAAGAGTTAAAGTGCAGCATTATGAAGGATGGTACAATCATTTTTTAAGCCAACAAAGAAAAGAACCTGTACGTGCTCTATCTAGAAGAACTAAAAGATCAGGACATTTGTTTGGCAGCAAATAAAGACCAGTCAATAGAACTGTGGCACCGAAGACTAGGTCACTGCAGTCTTGATGGCATGAGAAAATTGATCAAGAGAAGCTTGGTGGAAGGTCTACCCAAAGTAAGTACAAAATTGAATAGTATCTGCGGACCATGTGCAAAAGGAAAGCACACAAAGTCATCCTTTAAGTCGAAAACTGTGGTAACAACTTCTAAACCCTTAGAACTTTTACATATGGGCTAATGAGGACCACTAGTCTTAGAGGAAAGAATTTTGAATTTGTTATAGTAGATCATTACTCAAGATTCACATAGGTATCCTTCTTGGAGCACAAAGATGATACATTTGAAAGTTTTGTAAGCTTCAGTAAAAAGGTTCAGAAAGATAAGAAGTATAGCATTATCAGCATTCGATCGGACCATGGTGAAGAATTCCAAAATGAGAGATTTGCTATCTTTTGTGATGATCAAGGCATAGAGCACAATTTCTCAGCACCAAGGACACCACAACAAAATGGAGTTGCTGAGAGGAAGAATAGAACCCTGTTGGATATGGCAAGGACGATGCTATCAGAATATGAATTGCCAAGGTATTTTTGGGCTGAAACAGTCAATACAGCTTGTTACATTATCAACAGAGTGATGATCAGGCCTATCTTCAAGAAGACAGCATATGATACAAGGGAAAGAAGCCGAAGATCAGTCACTTCAGGACATTCGGATGTCCATGTTTCTCCATAACAATGGCAAAAGAGATCTTGGTAAGTTAGATGCAAAATCAGATGAGGTATCTTCATGGGGTATGCTCTAAACCTAAGGCTATAGAGTATTAATAAGCGTACTTGTTAATTGAACAATCAGTACATGTTATTTTTGATGAAACTAACCCTTCCTTGAGAAGGACGAAAGATAGTGATACTGATGATACAGATGAATATCCAAGAAATAAGAACACATCCATCGGACAAGGAAGATCCTCTTCGGAAGATCTGCACCAAAAGGACATTTTACATGAAAATCTTCCAAAGGAATGGAGATATAAGAAAGATCACCTACCAGAAAACATCATTGGTGATCCATCTGTAGGGGTAAGGTAATGTAATTCCATGTGATTATTTAGTTTTTGTTTCACAGATAGAGCCTAGGACAGTCAATGAAGCTCTCTCTGATGAATCTTGGATTTTAGCCATGCAAGATGAATTAAATCAGTTCAAGAGAAACCAAGTATGGTCCTTGTTCCGAGACCATCAATCATTCTGTTATTGGCACTAAATGGGTGTTCAGAAACAAATTGGATGAAGCTGGTGTGATCATAAGAAACAAGGCTAGATTGGTTGCTCAAGGCTACTCCCCAGAGAAAGGCATAGATTTCGATGAAACCTATGCACTGCAGCTAGACTTCAGACTATTAGGATTGATGGGAGCTCAACACTTCCTTGGATTGCAAATCAAACAAGGAAAGGAGGAACTCACATCTGTCAAACCAAGTACACCAAGGAGTTGCTAAAGAAATTCAGATTCAAAATAGCAAGCCACTGTCAACGCCTATGAGCCATCAACAAGAACAGTGATAAGGATGTATAAAAAGTAGACCAAAACATCTACAGAGTATGATAGGTTCCTACTATATTTAACTGCCAGTAGACTTGACATATTGTTTAGTGTATGCATGTGTGCTAGGTTGGCAGATCCCAAGAATCTCATTTAATTAATGTCAAAAGATTTTTCGATATTTAGCAAAACCCATGACTTAGGTTTATGGTATCGAAAATCATGTGAAATTAATTTAGCAGGATACTCTGATGCTGACTACGCTAGATGCAAAATCGATAGAAAAAGCACTAGTGGTTGTTGTCAATTTATTGCAGGATGTCTGATCTCGTGGTCCTCAAAGAAACAAAATTCAGTGGTATTATCTACAGCAGAAGCTGAGTATGTAGCTGCTGGAAGTTGTTGTACACAACTCCTCTGGATTAAGCAACAACTTGACGATTATGGACTCCAGATCAAGATAATTCCTTTTGTATGCGACAACACCAGTGCAATAAATCTAACCAAGAATCCAGTACAGCATTCAAGGACTAAGCACATTGAGGTTAGATATCATTTTATTCGTGATCATGTAGCTAATGCTAACATAGATATTTTTTTCATTGATAGTAATAATCAGTTAGCAGATATCTTCAAAACGCCTTACCTGAAGAGAGATTTACTTCTCTTAGAAGGGAATTAGGCATGTGTAAATTGTGAAAGAATTATCTGTATCAAACTGAAATATAATTTTCAGAATATCAATTATTTTTTCCCTCCTGAATTTAAGCAAATTCCAAATGTTGCCTGCTTGTTTAAATATCCTTGACGGTTCATATTTTTAAAATATTTATTTCCATCGAACTGGTCATTTTTGTCGTTTTCTGCCATCATGTCGCCTCCAATTTCGAAAGGTCTCTTTATTCATATATCCCGAAATCTGTGTGGCAACGATTTACCTACCACCTTCATCTTTCTCTTTCTTCTTTCCCTGACGTGATACCCTATCGACTCTCGGCTTCGACTCTCTGAGATTTTCAAAGCATCCAACTCCTTCCCGCTGGAAATTTCTTAAGGTTTCTTGTTCCAATCCTCTCCAATCCTCAAAAACTCTTCCCACCAAAACCATGGCCTCTTCTGGTGTATTCGGTAGCGTAGGGGCTATGGAGCGATTTCTCACCGCCGAGCAGTAGGAAATGTTTGCGACCGTGAAGACTAAGTTTGCGGTCACAAAGCAGAGGATGTGGCAGATTTACGGAAAGTGGAATGGGCAGCATCGTCGCAGCTATGGATAGATTGGGGTGGACGAAGATGGCTACCTTCTTAGAAGTAAGTTATCCTGACCTAGTAAAGGCATTTTATGTATGTCTGAAGACAGAAGAAGATGGGACCTTGACTTCCATGGTCAAGGGAACTCAGATTAGGGTCACACGAGAGTTACTAGCATCAATCTTCGGTGTGACTACTTCCGGTCACAATGGAGTTGATAAGTGGATATCCAGCAAAAGGATTAGGGATTGTTGGTCCGGAATACAAATTGAGGGACGGAAGCTAGATATCAACTAGTTGAATGCATTTAATCATCTTTTGCACTTTATAGTCTGTCAAATTAATCGTCTTTGCAATCAGAACTGCGATTTGGTGGATATGGAGGGAGTGGAATGGGCAGCATCGTCGCAGCTATGGATAGATTGGGTGGGACGAAGATGGCTACCTTCTTAGAAGTAAGTATCCTGACCTAGTAAAGGCATTTTATGTATGTCTGAAGACAGAAGAAGATGGGACCTTGACTTCCATGGTCAAGGGAACTCAGATTAGGGTCACACGAGAGTTACTAGCATCAATCTTCGGTGTGACTACTTCCGGTCACAATGGAGTTGATAATGTGGATATCCAGGCAAAAGGATTAGGGATTGTTGGTCCGGAATACAAATTGAGGGACGAGAAGCTAGATATCAACTAGTTGAATGCATTTAATCATCTTTTGCACTTTATAGTCTGTCAAATTTAATCGTCTTTGCAATCAGAACTGCGATTTGGTGGATATGGAGGGAGAGATGCAATAGAATTTTTGATGAGAGAAGGAAAGATAAAGTTCATATCCTCTTAGAGATCCTTCTTGATATCAGAAGTTGCATGGAAATGTAAGTGAAGAATGCTAAGTTATCTAATCGTGAGAAAGGGGTTCTAACTAGGTACAACTTTCCCATCACTAGATTAGTTCATTATAAAGCCTATTAGTCTACCTGGTTCTAGTATGTTTTGATTTAATTTATGATTCTTTGCATTGCAATTGTTTGCTTGGGCTTCTTCTACTAATCTTTCAGGTCATTTGGTATGGCTGGTGCGCATGATTTCGGTAGGAATCTACCAATTCTCAGCAAGGTGCATAGGAGGAATTGGGTGGAAGCTTTGGAATGTAATTCATTTTCCATAGTCTACGGATTGTGTAGTCATGGATTAGATTCTTGATGTTTTCAGCTTTGTTATTCTAGAGTGCAGTTTGGTGGAGTTGGAGCATCTCTCCCCTTTGGGGTAGGGGTGCACTCTCCTGAACTCCTCTAGTTGACTCACACCTTTAGGTCATGACTTGTATGACCAAAGGTTTTGTATATTATTCTTCTTTAATTCCATTTACTTACCGAAAAATAAAATAAAATATAGTCTGTCAAATTTTGGTTCCCCAAAGCGCTACTTTTTCAACATGCACCAAAGTAGACTCAGATTTAATGTTCTGGGGCATCCAGAATCAGGAATATAAATTGGCCGAAATCATTATGGAAAGGATGAAATTTGCAAGTGCACAAGTATTTCAGCATTATTGCATCAGTGTGGTAGGAGATGTTTCTGAGAAGGGGGGAGGCTATCCGCAGCAGGAACTTAAGGAAAAGCAGATTTTCAGTTGTAAATGGTGTATGGTCAAAGACCCTTGGCTGAGGGTGAGGCCATTATTGGCGAAGCCCAAGAAGTCCAGGAAGAGGTAGGAGAAGCAGCTGTAGCAGCAGTAGTCCAAATGGTTCAAGAGGAATCAGCAGCAGCAGCACCAGCAACAGTACCAGCAGAGGAAGCTAGAGCATTAGTTCTAAGTATTCCAGAACCGCAGGAATAGATTCCATCAGTTCAGGAGGAACCAGAAGCAGCAGCAGCAGATGTTCAGGTCAATGCAGCAGCCAGCAGAATTGAGGATCTCTTGCCTAAGCAGATTGTGCCCGTTGGGCAATGTTCAGACGTTGTTTCTCTTTCTTCCTGAGTAGCCTCAGTACTCAGGGATGTACTGGACTCCATCCATAGCACTCTAGAGGAGCCCGTAATTAGTAATGATCAAGTAGCAGAAGCTGTGGCATCAGGTCACACTGCAGAAAATAGTTATGGAGGAAGCTCCCAGTCAGGGGGAGCAAGTAGTTGCTCATGAAAGTGTAACAGTGAAAGATGCTCCTAACTTCACAATGAACCAAAAATATGACATATTGGTGAAGAACTATTTAATTCGAACAGAATACTAGATAGAAATTGGGGAAAAGTATGTCATTGGATTCCTGACATCATGTAGCATGTACAATAAACATTTCAAGACACAGGATCAAGCATAGACAGGGATTTAGGTTGAACATGTGGGTTTGGGTACATGTTCTTAACCAAACTTTAAGCATGAAATACTCATAAACGACATGATGAAAATTGGGGAAAATATGGGGATTTTGTAGCTGGGATCATGGTCTATCTAGGGTCAAATCTAATTTATTTTGCTTACGAGATTGCCTACCTTTGAGTGCTTTAGATTTCTAGGGTATGAAACTTAAAGAACACAAAGAACTCTTGTTCCTAGCCTCCTCCTCCTCGATTTCCTCATCCAAAGGCTTCTCTTCCTCATCCTCCAAACTCCAGAAGGTCAATAGGGTCCGCTAGGGATGAAATAGAGGTGTATTTGTATGTTTAGGGTTACCAAAACTCCTAAAACTATTTCCCTTCTTCCAACTTCGAATTTCTCTTAATTATCTTACATTTTACTAGCATCATCCTTCCATTTGGCATGGGATGGGCTCTAAAACCATGGTCTAGTTAGGATAGGGTTAGGACTCTTTTTAGGATATTTATGAGTCATAATAGTGATATCTTGCCCTTTTTATTTTATTAGTAATTAAGGTACGATATAAGTCTATTATCTCCAATCCATCATGGGCCTTGTTTTGTGGCCCACTAACTCATGTACAAGTCATTTAGGAAAGCCCACACTTATTTTACTTAATGGGTTTCAATTTATTCACAAATTCTTTAATTTAAATTTATTTAAAATTGAGAGTGGCCACAATCGATGTCTAATATGAAGCAATCGATGACAAATTAGTCTTAAAACGCTACCCAGACTCTGATTGTCAGGGAGCGTACTCATGACGCCCACTTTTAGATAGTCAATTGTCAGTAAGTGATTGATGAACAATGTATGATAGATCGATTGGTTGGACTTCATTTGTCCATGAGCCAGACTCTGACTGTTCAAAAGTCGATTGTCCAGACCTCGACTGTCCAAGACTTAGACAATGTGAACATCCGAAGTTCTGTCCATGATATGCAGCAAATTATCAGAGGATATGCAACATGAAATCACCTAAGTTCATCATAAGACAATGATATTATAATATGCAATTATGTCATCATCAAAATAAATTAGAACAAACATTATTAAAACAATGATTATGGTTATTCACATAACCATAACTCAACATCTCACACGTTTCTTCTGAGCATAGACACGTGGAACACATTGTGTACACTCGCCAATGCTACGGGTAACGCTAGCTAATTTGCCACACTACCCATCCTCTCGAGAATCTCAAATGGGCCAATAAAGCTCGGACTCAACTTGCCATGCTTACCAAACCACACAACACCTCGGGTAGGTGACACCTTAAGAAATACATGCTCGCCAACCTCGAACTCTAAATCGTTCCTTCTATTGTCAGCATAGCTCTTCTATCTGTTCTGCACTGTAGTCAATCTCTGCCTAATGAGCTGGATCTTGTCTGACATCTCCTGGACTAGCTCAGGTCCTACTAGTTCTCTATCTTTAGTATCCTCCCAACATAAGGGAGACCTATAGGGCTGACCGTACAACGCCTTGAATGGAGCCATGCCTATACTGGCGTGAAAGCTATTATTATAATCAAACTCCACAAGAGGTAAGTGATGCTCCCAGTCGGCCTTCCAGTCAAGTACGCATGCTCTCAACATGTCCTCGAGCATCTGGATCGTCCTCTCGGACTAACCATCTGTTTGAGGACGGAAAGGTAAATTGAGCTTTAGCTGAGAACCCAATGCCTCCTAAAGATTCTGCCACAACCTCGACGTAAACTGTGGGTCTCTGTATGAGATGATAGACTTCAGCACACCATGCAACCTCACAATGCTGTCCATATATAGCCTCGCCAAGCTCTCCAAAGACTGCTTCTTCCTCATTGGTAAGAAGTGAACAGTCTTAGAGAAACAGTCCATGACCACCCATACCAAGTCATTGCTCCTAGCTGATCTGGGCAAACCCGTTACAAAGTCCATGGTGATTGCATCCCATTTCCACATCGGTATCTCCATCTTATGTATAAGGCCTGATGGTCTCTGACGTTTGGCCTTAACCTGCTGGCACACCAAACACCGAGACACGAGCTTTGCCACGTCCTTTTTCATACCTAACCACCAGAAGGATCACTTTAAGTCTTGGTACAACTTGGTGTTGCTTGGATGAATGGAGAACCTCAACCTGTGAGCTTTCGCAAGCACTTGTTCCTTAACATCTGCAATGTCTGGTACACACATTCTGTGCTAGAACCTGATGTTGCTGTCCTCATCATGAATGACTGCCTTACCCACCAACTTCTAAATATTGGGATCTAATCCCTGTTGCTCCACAACATTGTCCAATACAATGGACCTGATAGACAACTGCGCCATGAACACTTGGCACAATTGAGGCTCTAACTCAGTCATGGCGCATGCCACATCCTCCAACGTCTTCCAATCCTGCTGAAGTATAGATCTCTTCTTACTAAGAGCGTCTTCTACGATGTTCACCTTCCCTGGGTGGTACTACATCTCGAATTTGTAGTCCTTCAGGAACTCGATCCATCTCTTCTGTCATAGGTTCAACTCTTTCTGGGAGAATAAATAATTCATTGTGGTCTGTGGACACTTCAAACTTGACACCATAAAGATAGTGCCTACAAATCTTCCATGCATAGACCACAGGTGCTAACTCCAAGTCATGGGTGGGATAGTTACACTCATGCTCTTTTAACTGGCGATAAGCATAGGCAACTACCTTACCATGTTTCATTAGAGCACAACCAAGGGCTATCTACAAAGCATCTGAGTAGATCGCAAATCCATCTACACCACTCGGTAAGATCAACATAGGTGCAGATGTCAGCCTTGTCTTCAACCTCTAGAAATTGCTCTCACACTCCTCGAACCACACATACTTTACCCCTTTTATGGTTAGCTTGATCAAAGGCATTGCTATGGAGGCAAAGCCTTCTATAAATTGCCTGTAGTAACTGACCCGCCAAGAAACCTCCTATTCTCGTAGGGTGTCCTTGGAGTCTCCCATTGTAACACAGCCTGAACCTTCACTAGATCAAAAACAATTCCAGCACATAAGATGACATGCCGAAGGAAGTGAACCTCACGCATCCAGAAGTCACACTTGCTAAACTTGGCTATTCTCCCAATGAGGCTACACACCGTGATCATTTGAGGGTTGTTCTAGACATTCTCTGAGAGCATAAGCTGTATGCTAAGTTCATCAAGTGCGATTTCTGGATGCACGAGGTTCATTTCCTTGGGCATGTTATCTTAGGCATTGGAGTAGCAGTTGATCTGACGAAGGTCCAGACAGTGTTAGATTGGGAGATTCCAAGGACCCCATCGGTGATTCAGAGTTTTCTTGGTTTAGCAGGCTATTATAGGTGATTTATTGAGGGTTTTGCATCTATCGCCGCACCGTTGACTAAGCTAACTACGAAGGTTGTGAAGTTTGTGTGGTCTAAGGATTGCGAGAGTAATTTTCAGCAATACAAGGAGAGGCTTACATCTGCACCCGTGTTGATCTTGCCTAGTGGTGTAGAGGGTTTTGCTATCTACTCGGATGCTTCTAGGATAGGTCTTGGCTGTGTGTTGATGCAGCATGGTAGGGTAGTGGCATAGACTTCTTGCCAGTTGAAGGAGCACGAGCGTAACTATCTGGCTCATGATTTGTAGCTTGCGGCAATGGTTCATGCACTGAAGATCTGGAGACACTATTTTTATGGTGTCCAATTCGAGGTGTTCACCGACCACAAGAGCATGGGATATCTCTTTTCTCAAAAGGAGTTGAACCTGCGGTAGAGGAGATGGATTGAATTCCTTAAGGACTATGACTTCGAGCTTAAGTATCATCCCGGGAAGGCGAATGTCATGGCAGATGCTCTTAGCAGGAAGAGGTCTTTGCTCTAGTAGGATTGGAAGATGTTAGAGGATGCAGCCTGTGCGATGACTGAGTTATAGCCATAGTTATGTTAGGATTTCATGGCTCAGTTGTCTATTCGGTCTACAATTTTAGATGAGGTGATTGAGCAGTAGAAGGCTGATCCTAAGCATCAAGAGATGGTGGGCAAGGCAGGTATTGCTCGAGATGAGGATGGTGTTATTAGATTTCAGCACCGAGTTTGTGTTCCGGATGTTGTGGATGTCTGTGAGCATGTTTTTGCAGAAACTCATAGGTCGAGATTCTCTATACATCCAGGCAACACCAAGATGTATCAAGATTTGAAGAGATCTTTCTAATGGTCTAGCATGAAGAAGGATGTGGCTGACTTCGTATCTAGGTGTTTGGTATGCCAGCAAGTGAAGGCCAAGCGTCACCGACCATCTGGTCTTATGGAGAAGATGGAGATACCAGTATGGAATTGGGAGGCAATCACTATGGATTGTGTGATGGGTTTTCCCAAATCAGTGAAGGACAATGACTCAATTTGGGTGATTATAGATCATTTCTCCAAGATTGCGCATTTCTTGCCTATGAAGAAGAAGCAGTCCGTAGAGAGTTTGGCTAGGTTGTATATCGGTATCATTGTAAGATTGCATGGTGTGCCGAAGTCCATTATTTCTGACCGAGACCCGAGGTTTACATCAAGGTTGTGGCAAGGTCTTCAGGATGCTTTAGGTTCTCAACTGAAGCTTAGTTCGGCATTCCATCCCCAGACAGATGGCCATTTTGAGAGGACTATCTTGAAGATCGAGGATATGTTGAGAGCATGCGTGCTTGACTGGAAGGGCGATTGGGAGCGTCATTTACCTCTTGTGGAGTTCACCTACAACAACAGTTTTCATGCGAAAATTGGCATGGCTTCGCTTGAGGCTTTATATGGGCGGCCCTGTAGATCTCTTTTGTGTTGGGAGGAGACAGGCGATAGTAGTTGATAGGTCCGGAGTTGGTGCAGGAGACTTCGGATAAGATTCAGCTTATTAGGTAGAGGCTTGTTGCGGCGCATGATAGGTAGAAGAGTTACGTTGATAACAGAAGGAAGGATTTAGAGTTCGAGGTTGGCGAGCATGTTTTTCTAAAGGTTTCTCCTACTCGAGGCATTGTCAGATTTGGCAGGCATAGCAAGTTGAGTCCTAGATTCATTGGCCCGTATGAGATTCTTAGACGGATGGGCAACGTGGCATATGAGCTAGCTTTACCCCCAGCATTGGCTAGTGTTCACCCAGTTTTCCACGTATCTAGGCTTAGGAGGTATGTGCGAGATCCGTCTCATATGATTAGTCATGAGCCAGTGGTGATTCAGCCAGACTGTTGTATGTTGAGCAACTAGTAGCTATCCTTGATCGGAAGGTTTAGCACCTTAGGAACAAGAGTATTGAGTCCATGAAGGTGCTTTGGCAAAAATTCTTGTGGGAGGAGGCTATGTGGGAGCTTGAGGATGCTATGATGAAGAAGTATCCTCAGTTGTTTGGTTAGTATGTCATTCTAACTTCGAGGATGAAGTTTTCTTTTAGGGGGAGAGGGTGTAAGTCCCTCAAACTTTGTTCTCATTATTCGGATTTTGTCATATTATACTTAGTTGTTTTTGTGTATATTGTTTATGTGCATATATGTATATACGTACTTATTTATATATATATTATCTTTATTTAACTGTGCATATTGTATTTAAATAATACAGGGCATATTGTATGTATTTGTATATGGTGTATATATGCTATTTGATGTTTCTATCTTCTGGTCGAGATGACAATAAACGTCAATATCCATTGACGTTGAGGGCATGTTGATGTCAACCAGTGTGCCGTTAACTCAGAGTCGGCGTCTAGATCAATTGACTTTTAATTCCTCTAAACGGCAGCAAAGTGGCCATTGTGGACGCTTCGTTCCACGCCCCCGCTATGCAGCAGCTGCTCGGGGGTTCTCCGAAGGTTGTCTTGCTCCCTCGTTGGCGTAGAATGTTGTTGGTTGACTTCTTTGACTACAGTTTGATAAAGTTGACTAGAGAGAAGAAGATGAAAACCAGCAAAGAAATGAACGGGATGTGATCGCCAGGGCCTTACATGTGCCCAAAGAGGTACTATGATCGCGCCAATGACGTAGCCTCGCACAGCGGTGGATGGTGAGACTCCAACTTTCCTCTCTTCGGCCGGCCAAAGAAAAGAAGCTCCACGGTCTTGTTTGAAGTGTTCCTACCACAAAGATAACTCTATTAGACTTGGAGGTAGTGTAGTAAACGTCCAAAACAAAAAGAAGAAGCTCAAAAGGAGAGCTCGTACTGGTTGCGGGCTTGAGAAGAGGGGTGGCCAAGTGTTATGACCACCCTTCTTCCCTCCATTTTTTTTGTTGGAAAACCCTTTTTGGGTGTGTATAGAGGTGCACTACGTGCCTAGAGTGAGTGTATGTGTGTGTGTAACATGCAAGACTAAGAGAGAGAAGAAAAAGGAGAAGGAGAAGAGAGGGAGATGATCCTCATGTAGCAGCTTGACTGGCTCCTTTGTGGGTTCCTCCAGCTCGTGATGAAGCCTCCTAGAAACTCCATATACTAAGAGAAAGAGAGGGAACAAGAGTGGAAGCTTAGGTGCACTTTCTCTCTCTTCTCTCAAAGCAACAAGACATAGGCTCGTCCAGCATCTCCCCCCTTACTTAGAAGGCCAAGGTGTACCTTATATAGAGAGTGGGGGTGGAGCTAGGGAGCATAGGATGCTCAAGTGTGAAGAAACACACTTAAACATTTGGAAATCCATGTGTTAAGGCTTGAACCAATGAGAGGGGGCCATGTAGGACTTTTACTGGGTCAAGGGGTGCCAAGGTGGCCCATTTTCTCGTTGGGAACGACCCCATGCATTGCATGGCTCAAGAGAGGGCGCAAGTGGGTTGGAATCTCGGGCAGTTGCACAGACCAAGTAAACCCAGGTTGACGACAAGTGATGCTGCCACCAACCCCATGCAGACATCAACCGAAGTGGACGCCAACCGGAGTTGGTGTCCAGGGAGCTTGTCGTCAACATGGAGTCAGCGGCGGTCGATGTGGACGTTTACATGGGATCCGGGGCAAGTCAACAAATGGTCAAATAGGCCTTATTGGGCCATGAACCACGCGGGGATGGGCCAACTCTCACGTCTACACCGTCTACTTCTCCATTTCTGTGCAATTTCTGATCTGGAAATGACTGCATTTTCCCCGGTTCTAGATTCGGAAACTACCCTCCAATGGTAGGATTCTAACCTACGCATTACCCAAACCTATTGGACCTATAAAACACCCCGTTTTCGCTCAGATTAGGTCTTTTGGACTCTTGAGAAACCTAGGGCTTTCTGTGAGAAAACCTGAACTTTAGCGACTTTGATCTGGCGATTTGGTGCATCTTCTGGAAACCTTCATCGACTGGAGGGAACTCTGGACAATGAGGAAGTTTCCCCGACTCCGGTGTGCGACCTAAATCAACAGAAAGACCAGATCTGGGAGGTTTTTGAGCACCTTCTTGGCTTGGCCAAGGAGGGCTTCTACGGCAAATTAAACCCATTAGACAAATTTTTCTCAAGCAAGTAATCAATAGATTTCATCCCTATACATGTCCTTTAGGTCCTAGGATTTTTGTAGATTTTTCCTCGTGTCCTGGAACCTCCAATTCCCCTTGTGTATTGCGTTCAGTCTGTGTTTTCTGCAGATAGGAACTTGACGGCAAGCTTGCTGCTATCAAGATCTTGAGTTGGCGGCAAGATCGTGTGCCGTTAACTCCAGTTGGCGGCAACCCCTTTGCCGCCAAGTTCTTCAGGTTTTACAAAATGGCTGTTTTGATATCTGTGATGTGTTTGTCGGATTTCTGGGTATATGTGCATGCTGTAAAAATTATATGTGGTCAGGTACAATCAGTAGGTCATTTCATGAAGATATATCGAATTTCTGTATACAGTTCTATTTAATAAAATTTCTATAATTGGACATTGATCCTGATCTAACCATGATAAATCTTGAATAAATATATCCATTGTGTATTAGGGTTCCATAAAATTTTCATGATTTTATGATGACTATTTTCAGGTTTTGGAACTATTAGGTACGACTGTTTTACTGTCAATCATGTTTAAATGAGTTTATTAATAAATGTAGTACCCTAAAATTTCCTTGAATTTGTTCTGTGCATTGTGTGTTTTTTCTGCATATTTTGAATGATGTTGTGTGTAGAACTAGGCGTCAAGATCGTTTGACGTTAAAACTTGTAAGCGGCAACATTGTATGCTGTTTATATGGTGTTAACGACAACAGGTATTGATGTTTAATATTTTTTCTGAATTATTTAATTCTGGGCAAGACTATCAACGACATCATCGATGGACGTTTATATTTGGAGTAGACGGCAACCTATGTTGACGTTAAACTTCCGTTCTGGATTAAGGAGATCGGCCGTTTCGGGAAGGTTTTAATGAGCTGATCCGATGCGTTTAGATCCGAGGGTCAAGATTAGGTTTGGCCTTTGCTTGAGAGGTCTTTATAAGACCAGATCTCATGGATAGAAGAGGTTTTACTCTGGTTCTGGAGGAGGAAAAAGAGGGCCGAGGAAGGGATTTTGCAGAGCGATCTGGTGCTGGTTCATGCGGATCGGAGGCTTCTTCACCGAGGAGATGCATAGAACTTCTTAACCAAAGGCTCATCCAGGCGGAGGAACTACATCGGAGGAGGTTTTGGATCGCTTGAAGGCGGAGGAAAGAACTATCTCCCTGGCGAGACGGGCTTCTTCTAGCTCGGATTCGACACTCCATTAGGAGGGATTAAGGCAAGTTGCATGGGGGATTATTTTAGGATATGTTATACTACGTATCTAACATTTTTCTGTATTTTTAAAGCATGAAAACAACCTACGGGAAGGGTTAGAAACGCCGTTATTTCATGCAGGTTTTCTGTGTTTTCTATGTCTTAGAACTAGACGTCTAGGGGTATTGCCGTCTATATCCTGTAAACGGCAATATCGACTGCCGTTTAGTTCGTCCGAATTTTATGTATTTTTCTATCTTTACTATATGTAAACGGCGCTATGTGCCGCCGTCGGTTTGTGTTAACGGCGCTATGTGCTGCCGTCTATAATTACTTGACGACATCGTATGTGGATGTCTACTATAGTAAACGTCATACCAATTGACGTCAAGTTTAACAGAATCATGTATTTCCAAAAACTGAGTGAATTTGTTGAAATGTATAATTTATGAATGTATGTGTTTCAACCATGTAATATCAGAGCATGTTATTGTTATATTATGGACTGTCTATTGCTATAATGTACAGGTTATGTATATATATGTATTGTTGAACTTGCATAATTACATGGCAACAATCAATGTTAAGTTAGCAAAAGATAAGTACAATGGTTTAAAGGAGAGCATGTTGATTGATGTCTAAATTACTGCGATAGATATAATATGTCAGTAATCCCTGTTCCATATGAAAATTATGAACTTTTCTCAATATTGAACCATGTTAGTTAGTTGATTTAATAGGGTTAATTTCATGAAAAATAGTTGCAGAAATCAGAAAATTATGAAATTTGGCATGTACATTGTAATTCCTGATTTCGAATTTTTGTTCAAATTTCAGAATTTTCAGACATGTGTACGTTCTGTTATGAATTTCTGAACAATATATTACACATAGAATTGAATAAATATGAATGTAAATGCAAGAATGAATATTAATATCATGATAGAAATCTGTTGTACAGTAAATAGGATTTCAAAACTGAAAGTGTTGTACTTTGAAATATTGCATTAACACATGTTAAATAGTATGAAATGAAATGTCACTATCTATTATACATGTTAGTGTATGCATTATATCAATGATGCCAATAAGACATTGCTATCTTAGAGATTCCTACAAGGAACTACACCGTAGATGCCCCTATGGTAATGGTTCACCTACATGTAAATAAATGAATCCGTGGGCAATGGATTGAAATCCTGGAGGTAGACTTGTTTTACTGGCCAAGGTGGGAAGGACTTTCCCCGGTTTTGTGCAAATACTATGACTTCATCACCGCATTGCCTGGCTGATAAGTGAATGTTAAATGACTACTGATCTCTAATTTAGTGTGGGCTATGTCTTGGCAACTATACGAAAATGATTACAGGCTACAAGTTGTATGTCTACATGCTACATGTTACATGCTACAAGTTACATGTCTACCTGTTCTACATGCCACATGCTACATGTTATATGCTTACATTCCTACATGTGAACTTGTTCAAAGAATTTCATGCTACATGACAATGTTTTAATATTACTACATGAAAATTGAATGTAAAAGAATAGTGCATGTATAAGTGAGAAATTGATACATGAGAATTGTTGTAGGTCACATGACATCGAAGAGATTCCATGAATAAGTGATTCCATGTTACATACAAACATGTTTTATTTCCATAATAGTTAGAATCACTATGAAATGAATGATTGCAAATGGGCTTAGAACTGTAGTAAGAAAAAGTATATGATATCAATGAATGGAATGTTAATGTACTACCATGTTTTTAAACCTAATATACTGTTAATATCTTGAACTGTCTTTCATGTGATTTGCTGGGTCTTGTAGACTCATACTTGCCTAACATTTCAGGAGAGCCAGAGGATACGGAGGAGTTAGTGCAAACTGACTCAGAGCATGAGGACGTGGAGACTTAGCTTGTCCTAGAGAGTTTAGAGTGACTCTTGTATGTGAGGATCTTATGTAATTTCCTTTATACAGCTAGTCATTAAAATGTAATAAACTTTGGACTATTGTTACCTTTTTATGCATTAGATTTACTTTTGAATAAATGCTGATTGCAAGTGTTTAATTCCATATTCTGTCAATTATCATTGGAATTGAATAGTTATTTGTGTATATTTCAACCTGTATTGTAATTTTTGGATTCGTTCCACTGTAATACCTCTATTAGATCCAATGTGAGTTGGTGTAACTGTACTGGGTCTAAGAGGGGCGTTACAATAAATCTGCAAGTGACCTATTTTAATTGGTAAATTTTGCTTTACTGTTTCGAAAAATCTGAAATTTTAGGAATGTGACATATGATCCGTGTGAAGCCTGTGATAAACATTTCATTCTGTTTTGATAACAGTAGGTACTGTTATTAGTTTAATAAGACATGTGACAATGATAAACACATTTAAGTTTAATCATGTGGAATCCAATATTTAGTAGCATGATTAGGACTATGTTATGAGTTAATTGTCATTGTGATACAGTAACATCATTTCTTGTGAACTGAAGCATGTGTGTTTATTTAAAATGCATGTAAATGTGTTAAATAATGCATGTGAATTATGTAAACAATTTGATAAAGTGTGAATGTGTACAATTGTGCTGAGATTGACACTGCTACCATAGAGGGCTGTGGAGCCATACTGTAGTAAAGTCCTTATGGGAAGGCTCAATGTGTGTGATATCCTTTGGACATTATGATGAAATCCTGGAGGTGGACAAGTACCAATGGTTAGGGTGGAGAGGGCTTCTCCCGGTTCTGCGTAGTTAACCAAGATTCATCACTATGTTGCTTAGGTGACCGGTATGTGTATATGATGTATGTCCTTCTTATGGTGGTTCGGACTATGTGTCACGGCAAATAAATTGTGAAATGTAAAAATGTGACAATGTGAATGTAAAAATGTCCAAATGTGAAAAGTGAACATGTGAAAGTGAAATGTAAATATGTTAGTATGTGAAAAAATGTGAGTTCATGAGAATGTGATTTATTCATAATAAAATAGCAAGTTAAATGCATGGATAAGTGTTATAATTGCATGAGAAATGAATAGATATCATGCTTGGTGTGTTATTCACCATGTACATAATTGCATGCTTTAATTGCGTATAATTGTGAAATGATTTGAATGAAATTTGAACATTTGAATCATGTTGGATATAATGTGTAGAAAGCATGCTATAGGTTTTCATGTTTAATTGTTTAAGTGATGTGAAGCATGTACCATGTGGTTTCATTCTTGTTTAAAACATAGCATGTATATGTGACATATGTAAGGATGTATCTTTGGATTGCTTGCTGGGTCTTTTAGAAGACTCATTTTTGCTTTGGCGTGTAGGTGAGACAGGTGCAAACATTCCTGAGGGGGACATATTGAGGAGCGACTCAGAACGTGAGGAGTAGCTTCACGTGTGGACTTTGCTACATTGTTACTCTTTATTTTTCATAGTATGTAATCAAATGTGATGATCAATGTAATTTATCGAAGTTGTAATAATGTGGACATTGGTATCTCATTTATTGCTATATAGACTGTGGATTATGCGATGGTGATGGAATGAGAATAATTATTTATTTCTATTGTAACCTTTTGATATTTATGTACATCTCAATCTATTCTTTAGTGTTGGGTAAATGTCCCACTGTAATGACGTTCTTTGTACCGACGTGGATTGGTATAATCGTACCGGTATAAGGAGGGTCGTTACATGAACACTCTGTTCATGACATCCATGAATGTTGCAGGGGCATTAGCCAGACCAAAAGTGTAGCAACCTTGGATATTTATTCCCAATAAGGGTCCATATCTAGACCCGCCTCCTACAAACAGACCAAAGTCTCACCAAGGATAGTTCACACACGTGTCCAGTAAGAATATAAAAGACAATCACAAGAGTATAATATATAAGAAAGTACATGTATTCATACTCAATTACAACAAATTACACTGTCCCAATACATTATTACATGTCTAAGAGAAAAGTACAACAACCTGGGGCATACATCGAGGGAGCAACGCTCACACAACACAACTAAAACTCAACTGCTAGTGGCATAAGTCCGCCACGATGCCACTGTAAGCCTCAAACACATAGAGAACACCTGAAAAGAAATGTAGGGGAGTGAGCTTCAAAAGTCAATGGCTCAGTAGGGACCTCCCAAAAACAACCACCATAAACTAAAGAGGAAATCGAGTCCTCAACCACGAAGGTCTCACTAGCAACACTAACAAGAGAACCACTGAAGTAAAAAGGTACTAGAAATTAACAAAATTAAATTGCAGTCAACATAAATACACTAGCTAACAAGGTTCATGTGTAAAGTAAAGGAAACAATAAGACTAGTACAGAAATACTAGTCCACCACGACAGTTGAAACCGACCATCCACAAGCTACTCTGGCACACTACCCACGGAAAGTAGTAGGACTGTCAACAAGGAGTCAGTCCACCCCAAACTAAACCGATAGAACACATCAAAAGACTACCCATAGAAGGGTAAAAACATGACAAGTGAAAGGTCACACAACACGCTCTCCATGGAGCATAGCTTCAATACAATACCTGAAACATTGGCACACGATGTGCCATAATAACCAACTACCTACAAGGGTACGAGTACCTGAAACTAAAACGTACAACCACAGAACCCCAATCACTACTGCGCCGCCAGCACAACACCTAACGAATGACTAGAAATCAGAATAAGAGAGTCACCTCTCATAACCACGACTGCTAGAAAGCTCGATTCGGAAGGAATACTGCCGCCAAGAAAGTAAGGACTGCTGGTTCATGGCGCCAGTATCCAACCTTGACAACACAGCACAAGAACCACCTCTCAGTCTCGCATTCAAGGATGAAAGGTCCAACTGCGGCTCCACCTCCAAGAACAAGAACTGTGGAGGCCAACCAACACCACATTGCAGACCACATCGATGCAGTCCCATGCCTGCCACCTTTAGAGACTCAGGCCTGAGCTCCCTAAAGTGAGGCACTAGAAACACACGACTAGCTGGGGACCAATATGTCTACTGGTGTCGGTCCCTCAACCACGAGCGTGCTACAAGTGACAGAACACAACCAAAACACACGAGTTGCTGCTCCATTGTTGTCTTTCCCTCAGCTAGATGTACAACTCAAACAAAGGAGTGAGGGTGCCCAGGAAGATGACACAGACCTTGACAATGCACACCGTACCGGGACAAACCTCGAGCAACAACGTGCCTAGCTCACAAAGAACTTGGGGTACCCGAATAGAGAGGCATTCGAGAATAGGCATCGAACCACCAAACTCAGCAAACACACAAGCCACGTCGACTACTTGACATACTCATAAAGCCTATATTCATAAACCACGATAATTCACATTCTAATTTTGCTTGAAATTGGTCATCACCTGACTTCCATTGCAACAACATACCACTATATACATAAACCACACAACCTTAATATAATAACACAATTAACATGGTTAACATAATCATAATCTGATCCATTAACCCGAAGTCATACTTTACTAACATTAAACAACCTTAAACATCTTAAATCCATGTTAAGTAACTAGGGCTAGGTCCACACAGGACCTTCATTGCCCAAATCTTTACGATTCACCTCGGCCAGAAGAACGTGACAAGGTCTACTATTGTTTTAATAACGTTACAGCCTGATAGACCGCAATCACACACACAGGAACGCGACAGATCCTATCGCCACATTAAGAACACGAGGACCCGATAGGCCGTGTTCACAACGCAGAACACGACGGGGTCTGCCGTCGAGACAAGGACGCAACACCTCGACCCGTCGCCTTCACAGACAAAATGCTATTCCACGGTTTTCACAGAAAAATCACTTCAAATCCTCATTTTCATGCAAACCAAGCTTCTACAAAACCATCTAAACCATATCATGAATACCTCCATAGTTAATCCATGCCTAACATGCTTTAAACCATTCAAATAACGTGAGTAAGAGAAAGAAAGTCCCTACCAACAAGATGAACTTGAAGAACGAGGCTCGATCGGCATTCTCCATGCTCTGAGCAGCTTCCACGTGGCAAAACCACATCAAGACACATGCTTCCAAGCCAAAATCTCTGGAAATCACGACAACAATCCTCTCCACGGTTAAACAAAGCTTCCTACTTTGCTTGGCTAGAGGGCGAAATTTATCCCAACCGGAAATAAGAACGTAACGTAGCTGCCTGTTGCCTTCAAAATGCAACAGGGCTAACCATCGCCTTCCAAAAACTCGACATGCCATGGTTCAGCAAGGTGGTGCGGAGAACGTGACACAGGAGACCATCGTGTTCAAAACACGACACCCCACCCTGTCGCGTTCACAACCAGTGAACCTGTGGGCTATTTGGGTCTAGATTTCAGGCCCACAACACCCACGCCATGCGCGAGAACCACAACTAAGGCTAAATGACCACACATTGGCCAAGAGCACCAAACCAAAAAAAAGGAATGTCATCCTCGACATTCAGGAAGAAACTATGGTAAATTGGACTACCCCCTAAAAAAATAAATAAAGTCATTCGCAACAAGAAGGGTACATTTCTGGGCTTCAAACTGCTCTTTAGATTTTTTATTTTCCCTATCTTAATCAATTCATTATTGTTCTTTTTTTTCTTTACTTCCTTTCATAGCTCGAGCAATACTATCCTGGTATAAGTGTTTTATCTCCTTGGACTCAACCTGCTTCCACATTTTGCTGACTATGTCTACAACATTTCTTTCTATGCCATTTTGCTTGCTGAAAACCTTTTACCGTAAATCGCTGCCTTTGGCTATTCTGCCATCCTAACCACCTTCTATTCCATTATTTCTTGGTCTTGACGTATCATTGTTGTTCAATCATCTACTTATCACTGCTAACTGTAATTCTACCTTAACATAGCTAATACTCTTGACTGTTAATTATTCAAAGAAAATCAAAATATCATAACTAGATTTCTTGCATCTTCACATTAATCTCCTTATGCTGCTTTAAGCTCATATTTTCTCAAGAACCATGGCCTCTTTAATTAACTCTGCAAAAATCCCAACCTCTTCTTCAATTAACCAAATCTATGATACTATAATCTTGGAAAAATTTCAGAACATGCGAGTCATAAATGTTCCATGCTTCCGCTGTGCCACTTTGATTATATCCAATACTTTTTGAAATATTTTACAAATGTGCCTCTCATTATTACCTTTAATTCTTTGTATTTCTGTTACCATTCTAACTCTGGCTAAATCCAATTCTAACTTTATTTGCTTATTATAATCACGGGAATTGATCCCCAAATAAAGATGATGAAAAATAAGGAAAAGGACCGTGATCGCCACCAAAGTAGTTGTGGAAGACGATTATATGAAGAGATGAGGCTAACTACCTTGGAAATAAAGAAGAACGTGTAGAACAAACTTGGTCCAATGAACACGACAAGGAGCCTATCACTTTCTGGACAACGCGATCAAACGTCTGTCGCCTTCTGCAACAAAAGAGGGTGACTGTGGTTCTTGTTCTTCCTGCTCCTCAGTCTGCCATGGAGCAAGAGCCTCGTGCTTGTTGTGTATTCTTCTAACCTGCTAAGAACATTAGAACAAAAGAAAACCCATTAGAACTTTGTTATGTGGAGTATCAATCCCAAAATATATGAAAAATATATCAATATTGAGGGAACTCACATACCATGTTTTAACCCCTTTAGCTATTTAAAGGAGGTGTGTGTGCCATGATCTAATGAGAAACTACGAAAAGAAAGAACTCTAAATGTGCATGTATGAAGAGAATTGACAGAAAAGCATGAAGAACATGACAGTGTGGGAGAAAACGCCCTGGTGGGCACTTCCTAGTAGTCTGGAGGCTGAAGTGTCTTCTGGAGATTCGTAGCTCTTTGGGAGAGGAAGAAGCAGACGCTAAGAGTCCTGAAAACCATGCCTTATGGACACTTTTATAAGCCATTATTCCTGATTCGGATGGGAAGGGAATAATGAGCTGAAATCCGAGTTTAGGCAACTGTGGTGGTGCAAGGAGAGTTAGAATGTGGAAAGGAGGTTCTAAGGAAGGTTTCCTCCATGTTTGGAAAGATTTGAGAATCTCTAGACCCACCCAATGATGGATTATTCATGAATACCAAGGGTCGAAGTGGGAATAGGAAATCCATGTTGCATGTGCATGGTCAGGAAACTATAACGTGATGAGCTTCATGTCGCTACCAGATAGCGACGCTTCGATATGTCACCTACCATAAAAGGAAGTCTTGAAGCATTTTCTGGCAATTTTCCAAAGAATTAAAAGGCCAAATAAAAACACGACATATCGAGATGTTGCCTTCTTGAAATAATTGATTATTTCCTGAAAGGAAATCGATGGAGGCATGAACGAAATAGATAGGGCGTCGACTTCATGCACTTTCAGCATATGACTTATTCAAAATATCCTTTCTCCCTACATGAATATCCGATTGACACATGGTTTGTACCATTGGAATCCCAACTCAGAAAGCTACAAGATGATGATGAAGACTGCATGATTAGACTAGAAAGAGCCCACTGGAGTGATGAACTAATAGAGAGGTACCATGATCAGATAAAGTCAGCTTGGCAATGCTGAGTCAACGTGGGGTGTCAATGATGTGACAAGGAATTTGACTCAGCTAATGGGTCAGAAATGGCTGTCTACAGATTACCCTCCTTGATGCCTGCTTTGCAATGGAGTGGAGCGATAGTGGAGCGGAGATGGCATGAAATGACGATATAGCAGAATGAAGCCGAATGAGATGAAAAGTTGGCATCAAGCTAAATAGACAACCGTTCTAAACAAATAAGCAGTAGGAATTATCCAGAGGACTTTGAACATGGCTGGAATAGAGTGCAAGGATGGTTCCAATCTGCGACGAATAAAGATTAAGAGAAAAGAAATGATCAACCTCTTCATGAAGAGGTACCCTGACCATGTTACGCTTGCAGGTTTCGTTCATTAGGGGAAAGGTGTTGTCCTGTCCGGTTGATTTGACTCTGGCCTTCGAGCGGTTCACGGTTAATGAGCGGATCAATGGGCAATGAGATGATTGACATAATGAATGTGCTTGAGAGGAATCCTGGATAGGAACCATACTGGCAGACTAGACCGAGCAACTAGCTCAAAGAGAACTTTCAAATTCGGAATGGAATGGTATTCCATGTTTGTGAAATGAAGATTAGTTGGACATCATTGCAAAGTTGGCTTTGACTAATCATGAAACGTTATGCTCAATGTCCTACATGATGCATGCTGGGCTAAAAGAAAATAAATCATAAAATTAATATGCAAAGGAAAGGAAGAAAATAACAAATACTCAGGGATAATATTGCTAAACCAAATGAGCACGGGTCAAGACACTTCACATTCTTGGCATGCAATAGAATCCATCGTCCTTGAACCATATCACCTAACAGCCAATCCAACGATTAACAGTGAGCACCTAGATCATCGTCGTTTTTGTTGAAGGGGAAGTCCAATCCAGAACGTAGATACCATATAGTAATGCCGAGAGTATGGTTAGGAATACTTACCTAACAAGCCATCTTTTGATTTTCTGATTTTTTGTGAATTTTTTGATAAAAGATAATAAAGAACAAGATATTGATCAAAGTTGCACTAAAATAATCAAATAATCAGCATAAGTGCAAGGAAACATCTTGAATTGGCAAAAATAATCAGGATAATGCAAAAATAGGCCAACAAATGTCATACAATGAACGCGACAAGATTTTTATCACTACCTTTATTAGAAGGTGACAGAGATCTTGTTGCAACTAGGTGGCAACGTGTCGATACGTTACAACCTCAGTTCATGCATCCAAAACTGATTAGGCAACCTGAGAGCACCTATTTGCTTCCTATGTAGACTCTTAAGGCTTCCTAGTTCAGTTCTAACTCATTTTGAGCTTTCTAAACCTTCTCCTAGCATGATTAGGAGTATTAGTTGGCTATAAATAGGAGTGTGGAGACCAAATTTGGAGTTCAGAACTCCTCTACTTCTTCTCAGGCTCTCAAACCTCTCATGGCCATGAAGAGAGCTCCAAGTGCTTCCATGGGTGAGGAGGCTTCCTATGATGGTCCCAAGAATGCTCGGACATCCTACAGCGAGCCTGTGAGGCTGATGGAGGTCCCAAACCACCTGAGTGGCAATGCCAATATAAGAGAGGTATTTAAAGTGGTTTTTTCAATTTCTACTAATTTCAACTCCAAATTTTCATGTTAATGCAACTTTCTTCTTCCTCTCTTCTCTTTTTCTTTTTCTTCTTCTCCTTCAGCTATTTCCTAGCTCTCATCGATACTCTAAGCTCAGTTGGTTAGCACCCATGATCAAGGTTTTGCCTATGCATGTAATCTGTGCCTTAAGAGAGTGAGTTTTAGGGGGGTCTTGATAGCCGCCCATAACTACCATAAAATCTCCTTTGATTGGCATAGCATAACCGCATTGATAGAGTTATGGCACCCACAAACTCATACCTTTCTTTTTCCTAAATTTGAAGCTACCATCTTATTAGAGGAGGTTGAAGCTTTCATGGCCTTAGCCAAGACTACACGAGGAGATGAGCATAAACATGCTATACCATTGATCACATTGATCCTAAACTCATCTTAGGTGAATTCATGATTGACCCAAAAGATCTTCATACCATGATTAGCCCACAACATGTTCACCTAGTCCCCTTGTCTAAGTGGGTCATATCTCATTGTAAGAACAAGTGTGGGAATTACCTAGGGATAGCTAAGGCCGTACCCATTTGCCTATGTGGTGTGGTTCTTTTCCCATTTGGAGATCACCTCTTAGACCATGCAAACTTGATCGCCATTAGTGGGGTATGGCGGGGACTTTCCCTCTCTTATGCGATCCTTGCCTTCCTTTACGCAGGACTTACCTCGGCGGCTTTAGGGGGCCCACTGTTTGGCTCTATGATCTAATTAGAGTGCTGGTTGGGAGTGAGGATTAAATTTAAACCTGTAGAAAACCCCACTATAGAAAGCCGTATTTTTGGGTACCACCCTTTTGTTGAGCAACTATCCCTTAAGATAATTATTTAAGATTTTAAATTATTTTAATAGGGTGATTTTGCTATGACAAAAACCTTTTATAGACTTTCTACAATCAAATCTATCACAGAGAACATATTTTGTACAACACTGTATCAACACTATCTAGAAACTTTTCTAAGTCCACAGAATATACTATGTATCATATTGACCCCGACTCCAAAAAGTCCATGTGTTGAAACCCCTTGTATTCTTGACTCCAACTCTCGGAAGTCGAAGTCCACACTCCGACTCTCAAAAGTCAAAGTATCTGTATTGTTCTCTTAACTCCCAGGAAGTCGAAGCATTCACTCTGACTCCTTCAGAAGTCGATGCATGACCTATTGATCCCTATCACTCCGACTTTATGAAGTCGAATTCTATGGTCTCACTGCAACTTCTATGTAGTTGAATTTCAGTTTGTTTCTCATGATTTTGACTCCGTCTCCAAGAGGCGAAGTACATATCTTTCTGACTTCGACTTCCCTGACAACTTTTGTACTTCACCTTTTCTGTGCAAGTATTATTTTATAGTTTCATGATATCTTAATTGTTTGGTATTTCATTTGCTTAATGAAATCTTTTGTAGAACACATAGTACTTTTATGTAATTTAAAATAATATCTTGTCATGTTACTATTATTTATTTATTTTGACAGATAGGATTATGTGAAAATAATTGAAACATTTATTCAGAGTAGTCTCTTGCTTTATGTCAGAGGTTCATGCTTTTCTTTTCGTTCAGAAGATATCTTGCAATTAATGCCATCAAACGCATGGGGTATGTGACAGAGGCTCACCTACCACTGTCAGAAGCTCACCTTACTTTCTGATGCAACTATCTGATTTCAAATTAATTGGTTATAATGATGCTGACTATGATGGATGAAAAATAGATAGAAAAATAGCAGTGGTACTTGTCAAATACTTGCAGGATACTCGATTTCTTGGTCTTCCAGAAAGTAGAATTCAATAGCATTGTCCACAACAGAAGCAGAGTATATTGCAGCTGGAAGTTGCTGCACTAAACTGTTGTGGATCAAACATCAATTGGAAGACTATGGTCAAATACTTCAGGAGATTCCAATAATGTGTGACAACACAAGTGCAATCAATTTGACAAAAAATCCTATTCAACATTCAAGAGCAAAGCATATTGAGGTCAGACATGATTTCATTAGGGACCATGTATGTAATGGTGATATTTTACTTGATTTTATTTCTATAGAAAATCAATTGGCTGATATATTTACTAAACCTCTTCCTGAAGATAGGTCTGTTGGTGCCTGCAGTCGTGCGGCTTTTGGTTGGCGTTTTCTGCTGTTCGGGCCAATTTTGGCATCACTGGGCACCTGTGGGGTGTAGACACCGGGTTCCGACTAATGGGTTGAACCACATTCCATGTTATCCTAGTTAGCCCCTAGTTGGTCACTCACTTAAGCCCATCATTAGACTTGATTGAGCCCATTAAAAATTTAAAATTGCCTTGAAATCCCGCCCATTATTATTTTGGAGAGTCCTTATGCAATTATAACTCGTATCTTTTATGTAGCTGGCTGATAAATGCAAAATAATTTGATTTCCTAGTCGTGACATATCGTAGCGTCGCGACTCTAGTCGCGACGGCCCTGGACGCCGCGACAGTCCATGCATGATATCCATGCACGTGGGCTTACTGTCGCGATGCCCCGTCCCGTCGCGTCTCTAGTTGCGACCCCACGATACGCCGTGACAACACCTGAGCGCACTAGTTTCCACAACAACCTCCTATTTATCCTCCTATTGATCCAGCTTTACCACTAGGAAATATCTCAACCCCTTGGGGCGAGATTTTGGCCATAAGGACTCTTGTGAGGATCCCTTAGACTCTCCCTTGCAATTTTAAAAGGCCATTATCTCCCATTTCGAATTTTGACCATTTTGAAGAGATAATATCACCCATTCCTCTCTCATGGCTCTATAAAAGAGAGGCCCCTCCTCAAGGACGAGGAGAGCCTCATTGTTACCCCGAAGGGCTGCCAAAATTTCCTTTGACAAATACTTAGCCTTGCAGCCACCCTTTTCGTCCATTTCCCTCACATCCCTCTCCACCAAAGCAACTCATTTCATCATCTATGGAGCATGGGACGTGAGAAGGGCGACTTCAGCATTCTCCTGAAGCTTTTGGACGATCCTTCGAGCTGCAGCCATGCCAAGAAGTCCCCCTAATGGGGCTCACTCTCCCCCTTTCCCTTTCTCCTTCTTTTGCATGCATTTTTCATGTTATTCTTAGATAGAAAATTTTCAGCACACACTCACGTTTTCCTACTCCCAAAGGGGTTTAAAAACCCCCCCAGGTTTGTTCCCTCCATGTTCTCATCCTTTATTTCTATTTTAGAGTAGATACTATGTTTAACGTGTTCTAATAGGGCTTCCTTTTGTTTGTTTTCATTTGTGGCAGGCATCCAAGCGTCATCCACGAGGAGCTCTTGCCTTCCGGCCGGCTGGAAGACGAGAAGAAGGTCCACACTCCAACAACTCTTGCACAAAGAGAACGCGGCGGCGGAGGACGACGCGATAAGAAACGCGACTGGAATCAGCGTCGCGTTATCAGCACTGTTGCGACCGCTAAGGCCATCGCGACACAAGGTCCGCCCCCTTTCTCTCTCCTCTTCCTAGTTAAGTTAGCCGTCTTCATTTTCTATTTATAAGGTAGCTTGCTAGGTGGCGATCACATTCCATGTTCACACACCACTAGATTTAGTACTTCTTGTGTCGAAGGGGGGCCTCAATCCCCATGATTACACCTTTTGGCGATCACAGTGGGACCTTCACTACCACCCTCGTGTATTTTGACTGCTTGCTTGCCATGTTTTCTTCTTTGTTTCTCATTTTAGTGCCCTGTTAGTCTCTTGTTATTTGTTCCCTGTGTTTTTTCTCGTGTTCTATTCTTGTCGCGACCTATCGCGGCGATGCGATCAGGTCGCGTCGTTTGTCGAGGACGCGTTATCAGGTCAAGTCTCCTCTTCCTTCTATCTACCTTGTCTTGTTTCTATCAGATCATGCGTCCTTGTGATATCTCCTTGTATCATATGTTGTCGCGTTTCTGAATGTTAGAATTCTGCTAGGGCCCGAATTTTCCTTTTATTTTTAATTGTAAGTTTTTGGTTCCAGTCATGGCGTATCACGAGGACACGACAAGGTCGCGTCGTGGAGAGGTGTCGCGTCATCAGGTATGCTTTGTATGTTACTGTTTTGACTCATGAATTGGTTTTTGCATGCTTCATGGTCGATGTGGTATTGATTTGCTATTTTTGTGTCTTTTCTCATTTGATAGGGTAGTCTGCTTGAGTTAGCTGAAGACCTTTTGGTGTTTTCGGGCCTCTATTCCTATCGGGGCAGGTCGCCCTGTTGCGATAAGGTCGCGGTGTACACGGCCGCCGCGACTCTGCCCGAGGGCCATTTGGTCGCCCTGTTTGGTTCTCATCTATCACCTGTGCATACATTTTGGGCATTTAGGCCCATTGCATACGCTATTGAAACCCATTTGTTTAGGTTCCCCCTTGGATGAATGAGTCCTCTCACCTACGAGCACTCGTAGGCTGACTCGAGCACACCTTCCGAGGACCTCCGTAAGACCCCGTGACCGTACGCACGTTGCGGTTCGCCGGGCTGGTTGTACCAGTTGCACCCCTTAGTTGAAGCCACCCCTTTGCGTGTGAGTATACCATCCCTTAGCTTCACCAGAGGACTCGATTCCATACCCATTATGGTCCACTTGACCGAGTGACATCCCCTTAATTAATTCATCTAAAGGTCATGTTCAAACCTCAAGAAATTTGCGCTTTAAACAAAGAGAATGCAGCGGCGGCGAACGACGCGACAAGAAACGCGACTGGAATCAGCGTCGCGTTATCAGCACTGTCGCGACCGCTAAGGCCACCGCGACACAAGGTCCGCCCCCTTTCTCTCTCCTCTTCCTAGTTAAGTTAGCCGTCTTCATTTTCTATTTATAAGGCAGCATGCTAGGTGGCGATCACATTCCATGTTCACACACCACTAGATTTAGTACTTGTTTGTGTCAAGGTGGGGCGTCAATCCCCGTGAGTATCCCAAGCCATGAAGTGGCCAATGAACAATGGAAATTTGCCATCCCAGCTATGATATAGCTATGTTACGGGCATGCACTGCCCCAACTATGCAAAGCCCACTTGCCCCCACTTCGAGAACTTGTCCCACCGTGATCGCCAAATGGTGTAATCATGGGGATTAGCGCTCCCCCTCGACACGAACAAATACTAAATCTAGTGGTGTGTGAACATAGAATGTGATCGCCATCTAGCAAGCTGCCTTATAAATAGAAAATGAAGACGGCTAACTTAACTAGGAAGAGGAGAGAGAAAGGGGGGCGGACCTTGTGTTGCGGTGGCCTTAGCTGTCGCGACAGTGCTGATAATGCGACGCTGATTCCAGTCGCGTTTCTTGTCACGTCGTCGTCCGCCGCTGCATTCTCTTTGTGCTGGAGTGGTTGGAGTGTGGACCTTCTTCTCGTCTTCCAGCCAGCCGGAAGGCAAGAGCTCCTCGTGGATGACGCTTGGATGCCTGCCACAAAAGAAAACAAACAAAAGGAAGCCCTATTAGAACACGTTAAACATAGTATCTACTCTAAAATAGAAAGAATGGATGAGAACATGGATGGAACGAACATGGGGGGTTTTTAAACCCCTTTGGGTGTAGGAAAACGTGGGTGTGTGCTGAAAATGTTCTATCTAAGAATAACATGAAAAATGCATGCAAAATAAGGAGAAAGGGAAAGGGGGAGAGTGAGCCCCATTAGGGCGACTCCTTGTCATGGCTGCAGCTCGAAGGATCGTCCAAAAGCTTCAGGAGAATGCTGAAGTCGCCCTTCTCACGTCCCGTGCTCCATAGATGATGAAATGAGTTGCCTTGGTGGAGAGGGATGTGAGGGAAATGGACGAAAAGGGTGGCTGCAAGGCTAAGTATTTGTCAAAGGAAATTTTGGCAGCCCTTCGGGGTAACAATGAGGCTCTCCTCGTCCTTGAGGAGGGGCCTCTCTTTTATAGAGCCATGAGAGAGAAATGGGTGATATTATCTCTTCAAAATGGTCAAAATTCGAAATGAGAGATAATGGCCTTTTAAAATTGCAAGGGAGAGTCCAAGGGATCCTCACAAGTGTCCCTAGGGCCAAAATCTCGCCCCAAGGGGTTGAGATATTTCCTAGGGGTAAAGCTGGATCAATAGGAGGATAAATAGGAGGTTGTTGCGGAAACTGGTGTGCTCAGGCATTGTCGCGGCATATCGTGGTGTCGCGACTAGAGACGGGACGGGACGGGGCGTCGCGACAGTAAGCCCACGTGCATGGATATCATGCATGGGCTGTCGCGGTGTCCGGGGCCGTCGCGACTAGAGTCACGACGCTACGATATGTCGCGACTAGGAAATCTAATTATTTTGCATTTATCAGCCAGTCACATAAAAGATACGAGTTATAATTGCATAAGGACTCTCCAAAATAATAATGGGCAGGAGTTCAAGGCAATTTTAAATTGTTAATGGGCTCAATCAAGGCTAATGATGGGCTCAAGGTGAGTGACCAACTAGGGGCTAACTAGGATAACATGAAATGTGGTTCGACCCATTAGTCGGAACCAGGTGTCTACAGATTGCCCGTCCTTGGCTTCCACTTTGCAGGGGAGCGAAGCGGAAGTGGAGTGGAGGTGTCACGATGTGATGGTGAAGCGGAAATGACACGGAGTGGACTGAAAAGTGGGAGCCAAGGTAAAGAGACACCCGGTCTAACTAACGAGCAATTTGGAATTTTGTGAAAGCTGCGAGTCAGTTGCTCGAGCAAGATGCCAAGAAGAACAAGTCTGGACGAGAAGGAGAAAAGAGGAGGACGATCAACCCCTCCATTGAGATACCCTAGCCGATTGGCCTACAGGTTTCGTTTTGGTTGGACATGTGCGTGCCAGGCAGGTAACTCATGACTCTATCCTGGGAGCGGTTCGCGACCAAAACAGATCAAAGGGGAAGGAAAATTTGGATAGGTAATCCAGACAGGGAAATTCTTGTCAAACTGACGGGAACAACTTACTCGGAGGCAAACCATCCGATTCGGAGTGGAATGGGATTTCTTGTTTGGAAAATGTAGGATGATTGGGCACTCAACAAGGGCTCATCAAAAGTCAGGAATGAGTCAGGAAAGCTGAAAATCCTACATGATGCATGCTGAGCTAAAATAAAAGAAATCATCAAAACAAATGCAAAGAAAGAGAAATTAGAAAATATATCAAGAATAATATTGCTAAGCCAAATAAGAACGGGTCAAGAGACTACCCACAACCGCAGTGCAGGCCTGAATCCATCATCCCCGATCTTAAACAACTCAACGGCCTATCCAACGATTAACAATGTGCACCTAGATTATCACTGTTTTTGGTAAAGGAGAACTCAAATCCCAGAGCACATTGAGAACCAGCCGTTCCTTGAAATGATATAATAAGTAGAATACCATATAATAATGCAGGGAGTAGGGGATGAAATACAATACCTGACTTACTTGTGGCAAACTCTTCTGTGATTTTCTGATTTTGAGATTTTTGTTCCACTTTTTTTTTTCTTCTTTTTTTTTTCAAGAAACAAACACAATAAGCACAAACTAACAATATATATTCACAATTATAAACAAACAAACGCACACACCAGGCGCAGACATGAAAACGGACCCTCGAGTAGAGAGGCGACACTCTGGATGACCGCAACATAGTCGCGTCAGCCCACCCTATCACGACCTGATCGCGTCAGATCGTGCCATCGCGACTCGGACCGAGCCCAGAAAGAACAAGAAACGGAAGTTTATCCTTATCGTAGGACTCTTAGACTAACACTAGAACTCCTAAACATGTTCTAATCTCATCCTAACACCTAGTTACGGGATTAGAGTCGGATTATACCTCTCTAGAATCTATAAAAGAAGGGTTTAGGGGGCTAATCCCGCAGCTAACTCTTAGCCTCTCTTCTCTTCAAGTTTCCTCCCCTGTTTCTCCCTCTTTGCCACCATGAAGAGAAACAACTCTGCTTTCCAAGAGGAGATCCCTCCTTACTCCGGTCCAAAGGCTGCTAGGGAGTCATATGCCGATCTCCAGCATCTTTCCGACATCCCGGGGCACATCTTCATGTGCCGGGATCTCCAAGTAAGCGGCTTTTCCTCAATTTCTGAACTTTCTGCACTTATGCTCTGTTTTCCCTTGTTTCCTGCTCTTCTTTTCTCTTCCGTTCTCATCTTTCTTCTTCTATTTCAGATCCTTCTCGGTCAGAGACGGTTCTCCAAGATATCGTGGCTATCTCTGATGCTTGAACTGCTCCCTCATGCCTCGATCTCTCACTTGAAGGAGTCAGGGCTATCTACCGTGCTTGTATTGGCCAAAAAATACGACAAGATGGTGCACGTGTGGGATAGCGTCACGGCGCTAGAGGAGAGGCGGCATCCGCAAACTCACACGTTCGTCTTCCGACATTTGAAGCCATCGTCCTTTTGGAGGAGCTGGAGATCATGCTCGGCCTCCTGCGGTACCAAGGGGGTGAGGAGCTGGCGATATCCTACACCGTGGCGCCGATCAACTCCTGGAGCATCCCTGCGGAGATCACGACAATGAGGATGGATTTGCAGTCCATGACAAGCGGGATACATGTCCACCTTCTTCCCATCGCGCAATGGATCACATCACAATGCAAGCGCAAGATGGGCAATCATCGGGCCATCGCTAAAGCGGCTACGATCTGCATTTGCAGAGTCATCCTCTTCCCTACGATGGACGGGGCTATTTCATTCACTAATCTCAGCATCGTTGACTCCATTTCAGAAGGTATGAGCATTGTACAGGCTGTTTTGGGATTCCTCTATGCCGATCTATCTTCTGCAGCTATGGGAGGTCCCTTCTTCGGCTCCATTGTCACCCTTGAGCTTGGACAATGCTCCTCGCGCATACTTCCCAATGGATGATGGCGCTACGCACATCGCGCTTGTCCTACTCATCCCCCCTCTTCCTCTCTTAGGTAGGTGGGTAGTGCGATAGGATGGGGACCACCGTGCGCGCTGCGCCACATTGGAGGTAGCACCGGTCTGGGTGGTAGGTAACCAGTGCTTCATTGCCCAAGAGTCATAAGGCGAGCCCGGTGCGCTGAGGTAGGTGGATCATTCGGCCGTGCATGAAGCGGGGGCGCATGTCAAATTCCGCCACGGCCAGCTCCTCACCCCTTTGGTACTGCGGGAGGCCGAGCATGATGTCCAGCTCCTCCAAAAGGACGGTGGCTTCAAATGTCGGGAAGATGAACGTGTGAGTTTGCGGATGCCACCTTTCCGCTAGCGCCCTGACGCTATCCCACATGTGTACCATCTTGTCGTATTTTTTGGCCAATACAAGTACGGTAGATGCCCCCACTCCTTCAAGTGAGAGATCGAGGCAGGAGGGAGCATTCAAGCATTGGAGATAGCCACGGTATCTTGGAGAACCGTCTCTGGCCGGGAAGGATCTGAAATAGAAGAAGAAAGATGAGAACGGAAGAGAAAAGAAGAGCGGGAAAATAGGGGAAAACAGAGCATAAGTGCATAAAGTTCAGAAATTGAGGAAAAGCCGCTTACTCGGAGATCCGGGTGCATGAAGATGTGCCCCGGGATGTCGGAGAGATGCTAGAGATCGGCATATGACTCTCTAGCAGCCTTTGGACTAGAGTAGGGAGGGATCTCCTCTTGGAAAGCAGAGTAGTTTCTCTTCATGGTGGCAAAGAAGGAGAAATATGGAAGGAAACTTGAAGAGAAGAGAGGCTAAGAGTTAGCTGCGGATTAGCCCCCTAAACCCTTCTTTTATAGATTCTAGAGAGGTATAATCCCACTATAATCCCATAACTAGGTGTTAGGATGAGATTAGAACATGTTTAGGAGTTCTAGTGTTAGTCTAAGAGTCCTAGGATAAGGATAAACTCCGTTTTCTATTTTTTTTCTAGGTTCGGTCCAAGTCGCGACACCGCGATCTGACGCGACTTTGTTGCGGCGGGGCGGTGCGACGCGACTATGTCGCGGTCATCCAGAGTGTTGCCTCTCTACCCGAGGGTCTGTTTTCATGTCTGTGCCTGTGTGTGTGTTTGTTTGTTTCTAATTGTGAATATATATTGTCAGTTTGTGCTTATTGTGTTTGTTTCTTGAAAAAAAAAAAAAGGGAACAAAAATCTCAAAATCAGAAAATCACAAAAAAAATGTTTGCCATAGGTAAGTCAGGTATTGTATTTCTTCCCCCTACTCGCTGCATTATTATATGGTATTCTACTTATTATATCATTTCAAGGACTGGCTGGTTCTCAATGTGCTCTGGGATTTGAGTTCCCCTTTACCAAAAACAGTGATAATCTAGGTGCACATTGTTAATCGTTGGACAGGCCGTTGAGTTGTTTATGTTGGGGACGATGGATTCAGGCCTGCACTGCAGTTGTGGGTAGTCTCTTGGCCCGTTCTTATTTAGCTTAGCAATATTATCCTTGATATATTCTCTATTATCTCTTTTCTTTTCATTTGTTTTGACGATTTCTTTTATTTTAGCTCAGCATGCATAATGTAGGATTTTGAGCGTTCTTGACTCATTCCTGACTTTTGATGAGCCCTTGATGAGTGCCCAATCATTCTTCATTATTCCAAATAAGAAATCCAATTCCACTCCTAATCGGAAGGTTTGCCTCCGAGTAAATTGTTCCCATCAGTTTGACAAGAATTCTCCTGTATAGATTACCTATCCAAATTTTCCTTCGCCTTTGATCCGTTTTGGTTGTGAACCATTCTCAGGACAGAGTCATGAGTTACCTTCCTGGCACGCACATGTCCCTCCAAAACGAAACCTGCAGGCCAATTGGCTAGGGTACCTCGCAATCGAGGGGTTGATCGTCCTCCTCTTTTCTCCTTCTCGTCAAAACTTGTTCTTCTTGGCATCCTGCTTGAGCAGCTGACTCGGGGCTTTCACGAAAATTCCAGTTGCCTGTTAGTTAGACCGGGTGTCTCTTTACCTTGGCTCCCACTTTTCAGTCCAACCCGCGTTACTTTCGCTTCGCCATCATTTCGTGACAACTCCACTCCACTTCCACTTCTCTACCCTGCAAAGAGGAAGAAAAGGAGGGGCAATCTGTAGACACCCGGTTCCGACTAATGGGTTGAACCACATTCCATGTTATCCTAGTTAGCCCCTAGTTGGTCACTCACCTTGAGCCCATCATTAGCCTTGATTAAGCGCCATTAACAATTTAAAATTACCTTGAAATCCCGCCCATTGTTATTTTGGAGAGTCCTTATGCAATTATAACTCGTATCTTTTATGTAGCTGGCTGATAAATGGAAAATAATTTGATTTCCTAGTCGCGATATATCGTAGCGCCGCGACTCTAGTCGCGATGGCCCTGGACGCCACGACAGCCCATGCATGATATCCATGTACGTGGGTTAGTATCACGACGCCCCGTCCCATCGCGTCTCTAGTCGCGACCCCACGATACGCCGCGACAACGCTTGAGCACACTAGTTTCCGCAACAACCTCCTATTTATCCTCCTATTGATCTAGCTTTACCCCTAGGAAATATCTCAACCCCTTGGGGCGAGATTTTGGCCATAGGGACTCTTGTGAGGATCCCTTAGACTCTCCCTTGCAATTTAAAAGGCCATTATCTCCCATTTCGAATTTTGACCATTTTGAAGAGATAATATCACCCATTCCTCTCTCATGGCTCTATAAAAGAGAGGCCCTCCTCAAGGACGAGGAGAGCCTCATTGTTACCCCGAAGGGCTGCCAAAATTTCTTTGACAAATACTTAGCCTTGCAGCCACCCTTTTCCTCCATTTCGCTCACATCCCTCTCCACCAAAGCAACTCATTTCATCATCTATGGAGCACGGGACGTGAGAAGGGCGACTTCAGCATTCTCCTGAAGATTTTGGACAATCCTTTGAGCTCCAGCCACGCCAAGAAGTCGCCCTAATGGGGCTCACTTTCCCCCTTTCCCTTTCTCCTTCTTTTGCATGCATTTTTCATGTTATTCTTAGATAGAACATTTTCAGCACACACCCACGTTTTCCTACACCCAAAGGGGTTTAAAAACCCTCCCAAATTCGTTCCCTCCATGTTCTCATCCTTTCTTTCTATTTTAGAGCAGATACTATGTTTAACGTGTTCTAATAGGGCTTCCATTTGTTTGTTTCATTTGTGGCAGGAATCCAAGCGTCATCCACAAGGAGCTCTTGCCTTCCGGCCGGCTGGAAGACGAGAACGACGCGACAAGAAACGCGACTGGAATCACAAAGAGAACGTGGCGGCAGAGGACGACGCGACGAGAAATGCGACTGGAATCAGCGTCGCGTTATCAGCACTGTCGAGACCGCTAAGGCCACCGCAACATAAGGTCCGCCCCCCTTTCTCTCTCCTCTTCCTAGTTAAGTTAGCCGTCTTCATTTTCTATTTATAAGGCAGCTTGCTAGGTGGCGATCACATTACATGTTCACACACCACTAGATTTAGTACTTATTGTGTCGAGGGGGGGCGTCAATCCCCGTGATTACATGGGGTTGTCATTCCGTTCGAACGCCCCACACCCCCCCCCCCCTAGTGTGGCTGGAGTGAGCCATTTGTTTTCGGTTGTGTGGTCCCCATGTGTTTAAAGCCCATTGTGTAAGCCGTTGGTTTTCCAGCTTCTTGTGCCCTCCGGCATTTAGCGGTGTGGTTCTTGCCACGAGGATGTCATGTTGAGACTTAGTGGCTTATTCGCAATTGTCTTACGTTTGATCCCTGTGTTTCGTTTCGTGCCTCGGGATCTATTGGGCTTGTCCCAATTTCGAGGATGAAATTGTTTTAAAGGGGGTAGAATGTAAGACCGGGCTTCCCGGCTATCTGTCCAGTGTCTTGGATGGCCGGCCACTAACGTGTCTAGGCTGGACGACGCGTTAGTGTCACATCGTGGGCGTCTGATGTGACAAGGACAATCATCCTTTTCGTGACGAGTGTTTGCGTCGCATTCTTGTCGCGCCTGGTTTCTTCATTGCGTCTTCATGTCGCGCCCAGTCAATGGGTCATGATCGCTTTCTGACGTTTCGGTCGTCTGATGCCTGTCAGGGTGGCAGGTATGTCAGTACGACCTGTCGCGTTGTCACGGTGCCCTTGGGGGGCGCGTTCTCGTCGTGGTCCATTGACCCATCGCGTTAAGGTTCTTAACGCGACGGAGTGGTTCGTCACGTTCTTGGTGCCGAAGGCATAAGGCCTTGGCCGGCTACCCCCTTCCCTCTCTTTCCCCCTCTCTTCTCCCCCTCCGGCGATGGGGAGGCCCCTCTCGGTGATTGGGTGTGGTGGCGGCCGGCAGCTCGTATGCGGAGTGGCAGAGCGCGTGTTGAGCAAGGAGCAGGCGGCCGAGCGTCGTGAAGGCTCCCTTTGGGATTCAGTTATTCGTAACCGGTAGGGATTTCTCGTGCACTTCCTGATCCGGGTGGATTGGGAGCCCCTCAGGGTTTATAGTTAGCTTTACTGCTTTCCCCATGCTCCCCTCCCCCTTGTGGTGTGTTTATATGGATTGTGGGCGGCCCGGGATTGAGTATCCCATTGGTCTGCCTCTCCACTGGTGTCGCGACGACTTGGGCATGACCTTATCGTGATACGGTTGGCGGTCGCGATAAGGCTGTCGCACCGTGCTTCCCGGTCACGACAGGATTGCTGTCGCGGTGCGTTTCCGGGTTGCGATAGGGTTGCTATCGCGACGCCTTGCCCGGTCGCAACAAGGGCTCTTGCGGTGCCCTTCCCCGTTGCGATGGTGTCGTGACGGCCTTGGGGGTCGCGACAGTACCTATGTTGCCTCAGGTGCTTCCGTGGGTCCAGTTGTGTGTCGGCATGTGCCCCAGAGCAGGCTTTGCCCTTAGGACCTTCTGGTAGGGAACGCAGAAGGTTACCTCTCTGCGTTCAGTGACCGAAGGTGACACCTTTGTGGCCGTTTCCTGGCAGTGGTGCCAGGAGGGTCGTGTCTGTCTAATAATCGATTGATTGGCGGTCAAATGATTATTAGCAGAGCGAGGAGTTTTCTGTGTCAGCTGGTAGTGTTCCTAGGCTCCAGCTTTTCCATGCATGTTTGGTTGGCCGACGGCCCTCTCGAGGGTCTGTGCATGCCTCGTGCTTGCTGGGCTTGTTATGTGTTACAAGACAACAGTTTGGCGTGGTTTCTATTGTGCTGCCCCGCCTGTTCGCCCGGTACTAGGCACTTGAGGGCTTGTCCCGTTCTGAGAGGTTGTTACCATTGCCTGGTACCCCATCCTCGGGAGCCTATTGAGGGTGGCTCTGGGCTACGAGTGTGCTTGAGTCCTCAGACCACACGAGTGGACTCTGGAGCTGAGGGGAAAACGGTGGTTTGGGTAGCGGCGCTGAGCCGTTTGTAGAGCTCACTTGCCTAAGCCAGGGACACCGAGGATGGCCGAAGTTCTACCCGGTGCAGGCTAGTCAGTCCCTTGTCTCACTGCTTCTCTCTACATTGGTTCCAGAGCCGGGTCGGGAGGTCAGATGTGAGGCCACAGCTTGGCCAGACTACGGTGTTGCGTGTGTTGTGTGTTTCTGTGGTGGCTCTGTCCCTCCCATCTGCGTGGGCAGAGACAGGAGCTAGCCAAGCGAGCAGAGCGTGAGGACTGCGGGTCCCCCTTTTGGCTGCTAGCGGCGGTGGCTTGGTTGTTGTTGTTGTGACGGTGTTTCCTCACGATGTTTCCAAGTGTTATCCATTGCCCTAGCATGCACGGCTGTTATAGCCTGGCCGTGCCTAGTTTCCGTGGCGTCGTTGGTCTGGCCTTATGCGGAACTGTGCTTCTGGAGGTTTCTGCTTTGGTGTTCTCTTGGTTCCGTGGTCCCGTTCTTGGGTGCCAGTCTGTGGTGGCACCGGTGTGTATGGCTTGAAAGATGTGCAGAATTATCCAAGATGGTAATCTAGAAGGGGGGGGGGGTTGAACAGATTACTATATATTAGATATACTATGACCTTCTTTTTGATGGAAACACAAACTTTTGATATTTCAAACAGAGTTTAAATCAAACTAAGATGTGTGTTAATTGTAAGTAGATAGAGTAGCAATTTATCTAGCATGTGAAAGATCAGCGTGCCTACCAAACATCTAGCGTGAAACGTTCAAACCACAGACACGATGATTTAAGGTGGTTCGGAGTACACAACTTGTGTATCCTACGTCCACCGTCCACACACACATGCAGAAAGACTGCTTATCAGCAAGTTCACTCGCTACAACACACACACACTCATGTCGTCTGATGTAAACCATGATCAGAACAACATGACAAACGTGAATCAAGCACAAGGACGCTTACTCACCAAAAAGTTGCTCAGTCTGTCGTACCAAGCTCGGGGTGCCAGTTTCACACCATAGAGAGCTTTGTGCAGTTTATAAACATGGTTAGGCATTTCAGAATTTTCAAAACCAAGTGGTTGAGATACATACACTTCCTCTTTGATGTAGCCATTCAAGAAAGCAATTTTAACATCCATTTGAAAAAGTTTAAACTTATGTGAGCATGCATATGCCAATAAGATTCTAACTGCTTCAAGTCTAGCTACAGGGGCAAAGGATTCTTCAAAGTCCACACCAAATTCTTGATTGTATCCTTTGGCTACTAGCCTAGCCTTATTTCTCACCACTTTACCCTCTTCATTTAGTTTATTCCTAAAGACCCATCTTGTTCCTATGACAGAAATTTCAGGGTTCTAGGAAATAAACTCTAGACATCATTTCTTTAAAATTGACCAAGTTCCTCATGCATAGCATCAATCCATGAATTTTCTTTTAGGCCTCTTCAACATTTTTTAAGTTCCACTTGAGAGACAAAAGCTGACTGATCTTGTTCATTATTTGTCTAACTTGAGATCTAGTTTGAACTGATCATTTACATCTCCTATCACATTCTCAATTGGGTGATCTTTAGAATACCTCACATTGGTGATTGTTGAAGAACTGGGTTGATCTTGGACTTGTAGAAGTTGATCTTGTGGGGTTGTTCTGGAGGAGGGTGTGCTTCAGGAGTTTCATCTTGAGGCTCTTCTCTTGTGGATCTTCTTCAGATTCAACATCTTGTTTTCTGAACAGATTTTCGTCATCTTCATCGTTGTACCTGCGAAGATATCCACTTTTATTTTTAGAAACTACTTTAGAATTTCCTTTTGCTTTTGCTTGTAGTTCCTCAGTGTTGTTTCTGCATCTCCATCTTGAGTCTTGTGAAGGTTTTCAGTGTTAGTTTTGCATGATACTCATGAAAAACAACATGTGGAGTTTATTCCACAGTTTTATTCTAACGTTAAACACCCTATATGCTCTAGAGTGTTCTGAGTATCCAAGAAAATACCTTGATCACTTTTGGCTTCAAATTTGTCTAAATCAACTTTATCATTGTTATGAATAAACACTTTTGAGCAAAAACTCTGAAATACCCATATTGGGTTTCTTACCTTTTAGCAGTTCATAGGGGGTTTCTTTATCACGGGTCTTACCATGGCTCTGTTGAGAATGTAGCATGAGGTGTTTACCGCTTCTGCCCAAAAACTCCTTGGGAGTTGACTTTCGACCAGAAAAAGTATGAGCCATTTCCCCAAGGTTCTGTTCTTTCTCTCACACTACACCATTTGTGCTCCAGAGTCCTTGGAGAGGAAAACAAGTGTTCTATTCCTTGGTGCCTGCAAAAATCAGAAAATGAGTTGTTATCAAACTCTCCCCCGTGATCAGTGCGGATTGAGCATATCTTATTAACATTCCATTCTCAATCTTATTAAAGAATTCTTCCAAGATTTTCAGTGCTTCATTTTTGTGAGCCAGAAAATTTTACCCAAGTGAACCTAGAAAAATCGTCAACAATGACAAACCAAATCGTTTGCCATTGAGACTCAGTGTTCTAGCAGGTCCAAAAAGGTCCTGTGCAACAATTCATAAGGTTTAGAGGTACTTACTGGTGCTTTTGATTTGGAGGATTTCCGGGTTTGTTTTTCCTGTCACAGGCATCACAAAATTTTCATTCTTATTGAAGGAAATTTCAGGAAGTCCATTGATAGTTTCAGCCTCATGATCTTGTGCAAGACATTGTAGCTTGCATGCCCAAGCCTATGATGCCACAAGGTAAGCTCATCTGTTACATGCAACAAGACACAAATTTTCATTTTCTGGATCATCTAGATCAACCAAATAAATGTTGTTAACTCTTTTTCCAGAAAATTAAGACTTCTTGTTTTCCTTATCACAATTTGACATGAATTTGATTCAAAGACAACTTTATGACCTTTATCGCACAGTTGGCTTATGCTAAGCAAGTTATGGTGAAGACCATCAACTAACAGTACATTGTCTATTGAGTTGGAGGCATACTTACCAACCTTGCCTGAACCAATGATCTGGCCTTTATTGTTACCTCCAAAACAACTTGACCTCCCTCTTTTTCCACCAGTAAAAAGAATTTGTCTTTGTCGTCCGTCATGTGCCTCGAGCAGCCACTATCAAGGTACCATTTGTTTTGACTTTGGCTGGTAGGCATTCCTGCATATGTGGATCAGACAAGAGGTTTTGGTACCCAAATTACTTGGGTCCCAATGTATCATTCATGCCAAAAATAAATTCTTCGGAATCCAAACTTTTTTTATTTTCAGTTTATTCGGATTATTCCAGCATCGTTTTGCATTGTGCCCAACTTTCTTACAGACATTGCATGATGAAGATTTTTCCAAAACAGTGGGTTTGTTATTCTGAGGAACATGCATGAGCATTTTACCCTTCTGTTGCCTGGTTAGCTTTTCTTTGGAAGCATGTTTCCAGACCTGTCGACAACCCTCTTTGGGGCTGTTGACAAACTTCTTGGTTGTGTTAACAGCTGAACTGATTTTATTGGGTTCCTGTTTCTTACCCTTGGCTTGACCTTTCTTATTCTTGGAAAGGACTTGATAGCTTGTGCTTGGGCTAGAATCAACAAAAGAAGTTATCAAAGTCTCTCCATTTTGTTTTGTTTTACTGGTTGATATCAAATTCCATGTTTTGCAACAAAGATGTTTGACCCCAAAATTGCATCAAGATTTTGTTTTCCCTTAACGAACCTTTTAAGATCTTCAGATTCTTCTTTTAGATCTTTTTCAGCCTGTTCCAACTTTTTTTAGTTTCTGATGTTCATTTGAAAGACGTTCAAGAGAGTTGGTTAGACTTTCCTTTTTTTTTTTACTTTCTTGCAATTTTATTTTCAAGCAATCCATTTTCTCACAGTGAGCTCCTCATCAATTTTCATCATTTCAATTTCTTTAGTTAAGGCAAACAACTTGTTCTCATTGTGGTGTGTTATGAACAAAAGAATTGATTTTCTTTTCAATGCTTTGTTTTCAGATTGAATTCACAGAATTTTTCAAAAGGACAGTGATGCTTCTTTCCCATTCATCCACAGTATAAGTTTCAATGGAAGAGTTTACCTCATTGGAGTCGTCGCTCTAGCCATTAGACACTGAATTTCTTCATCTCCAGAGGCTTCTTGTGTGTCCTCGTCTTCATCTTCATCACTCCAAGTTGCCAACATTGCCTTGGCTTCTTGAAGGTGAATTTCTCTTCTTCAACTTTCTTGAGTTCTGGGCATTCTCCTCTCATATGCCCTTGTTTCTTGCACTCATAGCATACAATGTCAGATTTTTGTTAGACCTCAAATTATTTGAAAAAATCTTTCTTTGGAAGATTTGGAATTACCTGAGCCTTTCCTTTGAATTGAGGAATTTCTTGAATTGTCTAGTGAGCAAGGTCATTTCATCATTTTCACTATCACTAGACGTTTCAGGTTCATCACTTTCATGTTGAACATCCTTTTTGGATCTAGAGGAACTTTTGCTTGAAGCTTTTAAGGCATTGACTTTTTGGGTTTTCTTCAGTTTCTTTCTTTTCACATTTTTTCATATGTCATAGGGAGCCAATTAGTTCATCCAATTTCATCTTTGAGAGATGTTTTGAATCTTCAATGACAGTGGCCTTAGTGTCCATGAGGATGGAAGAGACAGAAGTATATTCCTCACTAAGTCACTTTCTGAGTATTCTTTCTTAAGACCTTTCAATCCATTTATTATTAACATGAGATCTAGTAAACATATCTGAGATAGTTTCATTAATATTCATCTTAAACATTTCATACTCAGATACTAGCATGCTTGCTTCGGTTTCCCTTACCTCGGATGTACCTTCGTAGATAAGTTCATGTTTGTCCCATATCTCTTTCGCTGAAGTGCATGTGGAGACTCTTGAGTATTCTTTGGGATGAACAGTGCACTGCATCATGTTCAAGCCACTCCAGTTGAGAGTTCCCTTTGCAATCTGGTCTTTCGTCTAGGTATCTTCATCCTCGGGATGGGTGTATGCTCCTTTGCTGACGATTTTCCATAGCTCGAAATTTTGAGCTCTTAGAAGCACTTGCAAGTGATTTTTCAAATAAGGATAGTCAGTGCCATCAAAGAAGGGTGGCCTGGTCACAGAGTGTCCTTCGGGCATTAACCCCTTGTTAGATTCCATAAGACTGAGAATCTTCTGATCGCGAGATCAAGCTATAAAAGCAGTAAATCAGAGAAACCTGGCTCTGTTACTAATTAAAAGATGTGCGGAATTATCCAATATGGTAATCTAGAAGGGGGGGGGTTGAATATATTACTATCTATTAGATATACTATGACCTTCTTTTTGATGGAAACACAGACTTTTGATATTTCAAACAGAGTTTAAATCAAACTAAGATGTGTGTTAATTATAAGTAGATAGAGTGGCAATTTATCTAGCGTGTGAAAGATCAACGTGCCTACCAAACATCTAGCGTGAAACGTTCAAACCACAGACACGATGATTTAAGGTAGTTCGGAGTGCACAACTTGTGTATCCTACGTCCATCGTCCACACACACACGCAGAAAGACTGCTTATCAACAAGTTCACTCGCTACAACACACACACACTCATGCCGTCTAATGTAAACCACGATCAGAACAACATGACAAACGTGAATCAAGCACAAGGACGCTTGACTCAACAACACACACACACGAGATATGAAAAACAGATATAAAGAAGAGTTCAGAGTTGAGATTTCAAATCCTGATGTGGAACTCTTCAAATGATCATCCTGATGTGCTTCAAGCTTCGTCTTGACAGGTATCAGTTGATGGAGAAGCTTGAGAGATTGACAATTTGGCTTCAATCCCGTTTAGAGGATATCTCTTTGGTTGCCTGGACGGACTGTTGAAGCAGAGCAACAGAAAGATCTTCTCTCTTGAGACTTTGCTAGGGTTTTGTGTGGTGGCTGCTTCTGTTCGAAAATAACTCCAAAGAGTTCCTTTTATATGGGTGTTTAAGTATGGAGAGTCATGACAATTGGAAACACCAAATTCGAAAACGTATGGAGATCTCGTATTGAGATTTTCTCTTCATCTGTCGACAGCAAGAAATGCATCTGTCGACAGATGTAGACAGACTAGCAAAAGGCAGAAGGCTGGGCTTTCCAGGAGACAGTTTCCTGTGTGGATCTGTCGACAAGAGACTTGAGTTTGTCGAAAGGTACACCTTTGCCAGGAGCCTGTTGGTTCTGTCTGTGCTGATCTATCAACAGGCATCAGTGGGGCTGTCAGCAGGTACATCTTTGCTAGTACCCTATTAGATCTGTCTATGCAGGGCTGTCGACAGGCATCATTGGGGCTGTCGACAGGTACTAGTTTTTAGTGCTTTTCTTGATCCTTTTGCTCTTGTTTTGGAACATTGTCTTGCATGCAATCTCACCTACATTTAAGAGCATTGTTAGTGAGATAATGTGAACATTTAGATGATCAAATTAAACATGTGTTTCTTGATTAACATTTGCTTGACTTGTCATTCTTATCATGTTTCACACATTCATATCACATGAAATTGTATTGTTCATGAAATGCTCATCGATTGCTCATCATCAAAAACAAACATCTCAAATATAAATCCATGTAAACCCAACATGGCTTCCCAACCTTGCGGTGCATCTGGGGTCCGTGGTGGTTCTGCTTATGGGCACTCGACCCTGTGGAGGTCTGAGGTGGCCGTGCTTGTGGCGAGACGTTATTCTCACCAGGTTGTTCGTGGTCTCGGCGGGCATGCCAAGGGTGGCCTCTGTTGTGTGCTCAACTTAGTTGCTTGCTGCGGGAGTTATGTGTGTGGCCCGACCTCGATTGGTGGTCGTGGCTTTGCGTTGTTCTCTTTCGCTACTTAGTAGTACCCTGCTGTAGGTGTTACTCACTTTACAGCTTTCTAGGGTAGTTTCTTATTTTTGGAGTTCCTGCTGCTCTGGACGGTGAGGGACTGGTAATCCCTACTGGGCCTTGTTCACGAGGCTCACCCCCCCTACTTCCTTCAGCTAGGGGCTCGTCGTCGCGGGAGCTCGGTGCCGGACGGGTTGCGAAGGCAGCTGCGGCGTCGTGTGTTGTCAGCACCAGTGAGAGCTAGCGTTGTGAGCTCCTGTAGCCGAGTGAGCTGAGAGTTGTGCTTTGCAAGTCCTCAGGGTATGCCCCTTAAGGACTGCACCTTTCTTCTTGTACCTGTGCTTTTGCTTGGGACCTGTTGTACAAACCTCTTGTATATTGTACATATTGTTATAGTTATTTAAATTCAGTACATATCTCAGTAGACTATTTTTTCTAACCCTTGCGGATCTTCGGATTTGTGGGTGGCGGCGCGACCCTCGGGACCCCTGGCGAGGGTCCGGGAGGTCGGATCGTTACAGAATATGCTAAGTTTGAGAACTTCTTCCCTGAGAATGAGAAGTTGCTTTCGGCTCTTCTCTAGCCTTTCCTTACCCAAATCCCTCCTTCCCTATAGTTACCTAGTTCTTTATCCACTTCATAGATGTTTTCATATTTATAACATTTCAGTTATATAAATGAAAGTTATGTTCCTCATATCCATGCATCTCTCTCTCTCTCTCTCTCTTAGTATCTTACCTTTTTTGTTAATGCCACAAAGGGGGAGAAAGAAAGTAAGAAACAAATGACTCACTCTACAGAAGGACATACTTTTGCAAACTTAAAATTTATTTTTCACTATCTATTAAAAGTTTTTGTCATTAACAAAAAGGGAGAGAATTGTTGAGCAACTATCCCTTAAGAAAATTATTTAAGATTTTAAATTATTTTAATAGGGTGATTTTTCTATGACAAAACCTTTTAAACACTTTCCACAATCAAATCTATCACAAAGAACATATTTTGTACAATATTGTATCAACACTATCTTGAAAAGTTTCTAAGTCCACAGAATATACTATGTATCATATTGACTCCGACTCCAAAAAGTCGAAAGTGTTGAAACCCCTTGTGTTCTGGACTCCAACTCTTGGAAATCGAAGTCCACACTCAGACTCTCAAAAGTCAAAGTATCTGTATTGTTCTCTTAACTCCCAGGAAGTCGAAGCATTCACTCCGACTCCTTCAGAAGTCGATGCATGACCTATTGATGCCTATCACAACGACTTTGTGAAGTTGAATTCTATGGCCTCACTGCAACTTCTGTAGAGTCCAATTTCAGTTTGTTTCTCATGATTCTGACTCCGACTCCAAAAGTCGAAGTACATATCTTTTTGACTCTGACTTCTCTGAAAACTTTTGTACTTCACCTTTTCTGTGCAAGCATTATTTTTTAGTTTCTTGAAATATTAATTGTTTCGTATTTCATTTGCATAATGAAATCTTTTGCAGAACACATAGTACTTGTATGTAATTCAAAATAATATCCTGTCATGTCACTATTATTTAACTTATTTTGACAGATATGATATATTATACACAAAACAACCACACACAAAAATTATTATGTGAAAATCATTGAAACATTTATTCAGAGTAGTCTTGTGCTTTATGTCAGAAGTTCAGGTTTTACTTTTCGTTCAACAGATATCTTGCAATTAATGCATCAGACGCATGGGGTATCTGATGGAGGCCGACCTACCACTGTCAGAACCTCACCTTACATTCTGATGCAACTGTCTGTCTATCTTTAATTGCCCTAAACATCAGTCTGTCCGAGGTTTCCATACTTTACATATATTTCTGACTCACCTACCTGAGAAAGTATGGAGTTATCTTTTATTTTGTCTTGTCCTTCTTGCAAAACATTTATTAGGGACGTTTTCAGCATGGAGCTTTCACAGAACATTAATTGAAGATTGACTTCTAAGCTGTGAAGCTATAAGCATGGTCTGAAGCCGCTAAAAAGCTAAAAAGCTGAAGAACTAATGGACAATAAAATTTCATCTTCATCCAAAGGATCCAAGGTCACTACTCAAAAGGCTAGATCCCCAACGAATAGTTTCAAACGGAAACATTCTCTAAAGATATATAGAAGCCGAAGTTTGAACAAGAGAAAACACCATGTGTGTGAAAATAGCTAGAAACTCATTCAACTCACTCTTGCCTTCTGCTAGCAAGAGCTTCCACAAGCCTTCTCCTGAGCTGCAAGATAGAGAGCTTCCTCAGTCCGAAAATCTCGAAGCTCTCCTCTTCACAAAGTCTTGTCTTGTTTTGGTGGAAGTTGTGTAACTAGACATTCTTCTAGTCCACCCTCCTTGATTCAGAAAGGATTAGTGCTGTAATTTTCATTTATTTTCCTTTCTGAATTTCCTGTGTTTGCTCACTCTTCAAAGCAAACAGACAAGTGTTTTTCAATTCTGTCTGTGTTTAACCCACAGGAGGTTTGTTCCTGATGTACCCCTCTTGTAAGGGAAGACGTTGTTAAAGGTAGTCTTGTACCCCTGTTGAGGGAAGACTTGCTTGGGAGCAACTAGGCTTGTAATACCTCTCAAGTGTGAGAGAAGGCCAAGTATTCTTGGCAGTTAGTGAAATCTCAAGTGGTTTGCTTAAGGACTGGACGTAGGAATTCTATGTGGGAAGGGCCGAACTAGGATAAACTTTCTTGTGCAATTGTGTGATTGTTTCCGCCAATTTACACTTGAATCACACACTACACAAAACTCTAACAGTCTATTTAGTGTTGTCTAATTTTAGATAAATTTTTAAAAGCGCAAGAAGTCCTATTCACCCCCCTCTAGGACATCATTAGTGTCATCTCGATCCAACAAATGGTATCAGAGCGAGGTCTTCTCAGAAGAATCGAAAGATTTAAGAAGAGATGGCAGCTGAAAGTGGCAACTATGATGGTCAGTCTATTACAAGGCCACCATTCTTTGATGGTGATGATTTTCACTACTGGAACATGTGGATGGAATGCTTCATCAGAGGCAAAGACTTTGATCTGTGGCAGGTAATAGAACAAGGTGATTTTACTATTCTTGGTGAAACTACCTCTGCTCTCTCCATAGCTGATAAGAGGAACATGTCTTTGATTTATAAGGCTAAAAATTATTTATGTTGTGCTCTATCTAAAAGAGAATTCAATAGACTATCTGCTTGTAGAACTGCTAAAGAAATGTGGGATAAACTACAAGTTACATATGAAGGAACTGATAGAGTAAAACAAACTAGGATAAATATTCTTGTTTCTCAATATGAAAAATTTAAAATACTTCCTAATGAAAACATAACTCAGATGTACAATCATTTTTCAAACATAATAGTAGGATTGAGTTCACTAGGAAAAGTTCTTACAAATGAAGAAATTGTAAGAAAAGTCCTAAGATCATTAACAAGTGTTTGGACCCCTAAGGTCACTGCCATTGAGGAAGCACATGATCTAACTCAACTTTCCATTGAAAAGTAAATTGGATCCTTAATGGCCCATGAAATTAACATGGAAAGATTTTCTGAAAGTTCATCGAAAAAGAAAATGCCAAATGCTTTGAAGGTTGAAGATTTTTCTTCCTCTGAAGACTTAAAGGAGAAATCAGGTGACAGAGATCATGAAGCTATGCTGTCAAGGAAACTGTAAAGGATCCTTTCCAAGAAAAAGCAGTTTCGTTCAAAGAGATTCTTCAAGAAGGATAAGAAGAAGGAACCAACCTGCTACGAGTGCAATCAACCAGGACATTACAAATCTTAGTGTCCTAAGCTGAAAGAAAAGGATCAAGCAAAAAGATCTGAGAAGAAGAAAGGCAAAGAAAAGAAATTTAGAATATACAAGAAAAAGGCAATGACAGAAGCATGCGATAACGAAGAGGCCACCAGTTCAGACTCTTCAAGTTTAGAATCTGAAGAAGAAGAAACGACAAATCTAGCCCTCATGGTAGGACTGGATCAAGTAAATTGTGAAACCTCTTTCACATCATGTTCTGAATCTGACTTTGATAGCCTTGAAGATGCTTTCAATGAATTATATGAAAAATATAAAACACTAGTCAAGCAAATGAAAATAGTTAAACTAAATTTGCTTACACAAGAAAAATCTAATAGTTTTATGAAAAAATGAAGTAGAAAGATTGGGATAAAACCTAAATGAAACTAAAAGAGCAAATGAATTACTATGTGAAAAGTAAAAAAAAAATAGTAAAATTATGTAAATAGAATCAAATCTAAAAGAATTAAAGGATGAAGAAAATTTAAAAGATGAAAATAACTATTTAAGAGCTACCATAGAGAAAATATCTAATTGTAAAACATCTTTGTTTGTAGGACTAAAAGGCTCCAGGACAGGTAAGAAGAAATATGGAGTAGGATATATACCTCCACATAATGAAGAAGATATTATGTATCCTAAAATTTATCCAACTCCACAGTTTGTAAAATAAAAAATCATTAAAAATCCTAAAAAGGTTAATCAATATATTTACAAACAAAAACATAACTATAACAACTATACACACATAAAAAAATCTTTTGATCTATGCTGCAGTCACTATAACCAGTTAAGATGCACTGTCAGCACATGCACAACTAGACACTTGCATGGGATCCTTAAGACTAACCATCAAGGACCCAAGAAAATTTGGGTACCAAAAGTTACAACTTAAGTTTGTTTGCAGGGTCGCTTGAGAGCATCCAAGTAGTATTTGGATAGTGGGTGCTCAAGGCATATGACAGGTGACAGAAAGTTATTTACAAGCTTTAGAGATGAGAGTGGTCAGGTCACCTATGGAGATAATGGAAAAGGAAAAGTCTTAGGATGTGGAACAGTTGGAACAAAAGAAAAGAATCTGATAGAAGATGTCATGTATGTAGAAGTACTAAAACACAACCTTATTAGTATCAGTCAGCTATGTGACAAGGGTCACCTAGTAAAATTTCAGAATAATAAGTGCATTATTTACAAGGTTGGAAAAATAGTATTTGAAGCTCAAAGAGTCAAAAATTTGTATACCTTATAGTTAGTAGAACTAAAAGAAGTAAACTTGTGTCTTGCAACCAACAAGAGTGAAGAAACTGATTTGTGGCACAGAAGACTAGGACATGCAAGCACTTCAGTAATCAAGAAATTAATCAAGCATGATGTAGTTGAAGGTCTTCCTAAGATGAAACTAAAGAAGTCTGGAATCTGTACAGCCTGTGCAAAGGGAAAGCAAACCAAGACATCATTTCAGTCCAAAACAGTGGTTACAACATCCAAGCCTTTGGAGCTTATTCACATGGACTTGTTTGGACCTATAAGAACAGTTAGTCTTGGAGGGAAAGTATATGGCTATGTAATTGTAGATGATTACTCAAGCTACACTTGGGTGTCCTTTTTGGAAGCCAAATCAAAAACATTTTTAACTTTTCTGAAGTTCAGTAAATTAGTATAGAAGAACCAGAAATTTCAGATAATCAATATCAGATGTGATCATGGTGGAGAATTCAAGAATGAAGAGTTCGTGAAGTTCTGTGAAGAAAATGGAATAGAACACAATTTCTCTGCACCAAGAACACCTCAACAAAATGGAGTAGCAGAAAGGAAGAACAGAACACTGCTAGACATGGCCAAATTCATGCTTATAGAGTACAATTTACCAAGATACTTCTGGGCAGAAGCAGTCAACACAGCCTGCTACATCATCAATAGGTGCATGATCAGACCAATCCTAAAGAAGACACCTTATGAGCTATACAAGGAGAAAAAGCCCAACATTAGTCATCTTCGACCTTTTGGTTATAAGTGTTTATTTTGAATAATGGTAAAGATAACTTAGGAAAGTTAGATGCTAAAAGTGATGAAGGGTTCCTGTTAGGATATATTTCAAAACCTAGAGGATATAAAGTGTTTAATAGGAGAACCTTAACTGTAGAGCAAACAATACATATTTTATTTGATGAGACTAACCCTTCTATTAAGAGAATAGAAGAAGAGGAAGATTGTGTTGAAGATCTATGCCGGGATCTAGACCAAACATCCCTTAAAGAAGGAGAGAAAGAAGAAGAAAAGGAAGATTCACCACTGGAGGAACTTCAACAACAAGAAGAAGCACAAGAAGGATTGCCTAGAGAATTGAGGTAATACAGAGACCATCCAAGAGAAAACATTATAGGTGATCCTCAAGATAGGATAAGAACAATAGGTATGAACATTTCTCGTGATTTTTATGCATTTGTCTCTCAAATTAAGCCTATGACAATCAATGATGCACTGGCAGATGAAACTTGGATCCTTGCTATGCAAGAGGAACTTAACCAGTTCCAACAAAGCCAGGTTTGGACTCTTGTCCCTAGACCTTCTGACCATCCAGTTATTGGGACCAGATGGGTCTTCAGAAATAAAATGGATGAATCAGGAGTGATCACTAGGAATAAGGCTTGACTGGTAGCACAAGGGTATTCCCAAGAGGAAGGCATTGATTTTGATGAAACTTAAGCCCCACTGGCTAGATTAGAGGCAATTAGAATTTTATTAGCATATGTATGCTCCCTCAATATCAATTTCTTTCAAATGGATGTTAAAAGTGTCTTCTAGACGTTTCATAAAAGAAGAAGTTTATGTTAAGCAACCACCTGGTTTTGAAGATACTAAATATCTAAATCATATTTTCGTTTAAAGAAAGCATTATATGGTTTGAAACATGCTCCAAGAGCTTGGTATGAAAGACTTAGTGCTTATCTTATATCACATGATTTCATAAGAGGTAAAGTAAATAACACATTATTCATTAAGAAAATTTGAGACAGAATCTTAATAGTGCAAATATATGTTGATGATATTATTTTTGGTTCTACTAATGAATCACTTTGTAAATTCTTTGAAAACCTTATGCAAAGTGAGTTTGAGATAAGTATGATGGGTGAGCTTAATTACTTTCTTGGGCTGCAAATCAAGCAGACCAAGGAAGGTACTCACATTTATCAAACCAAATACATTTCAGATTTGCTCACAAAATATGGTTTTGACACGTGTAAGCCCCTAGGAACACCCATGAGCTCAGGAATTAAGTTAGATAGTGATCCACTTGGCAAGAAAGTAGATCAAAAGATCTATAGAGGCATGATTCGATCATTACTCTATCTTACTTCCAGTAGACCAGATATAATGTTCAGTGTATGCTTGTGTGCAGGATTTCAAGCTGATCCTAAAGAATCGCATGTTAATGCTATTAAAAAAAATAGATATCTTATAAACACAAGTAAATTGGGTGTATGGTATCCCAGGTGTTCTAATTTCAAATTACTTGGACATAGTGATGCTGACTATGCTGGATGCAAAAGAGATAGAAAAAGTACCAGTGGTACTTGTCAAATACTTGTAGGTGCTTGATTTCTTGGTCTTCCAGAAAGCAAAATTCGGTAGCATTATCCACAACAGAAGCTGAGTACATTGCAGCTGGAAGTTGCTGCACTCAACTACTGTGGATCAAACATCAATTAGAAGACTATGGTCAAACACTTCAAGAGATTCCAATGCTGTGTGACAACATAAGCGCAATCAATTTGACAAAAAATCCTATTCAACATTAAGAACAAAGCATATTGAGGTCAGACATCATTTCATGCGGGACCATGTAAGTAATGGTGATATTTTACTTCATTTTATTTCTACGGAAAATCAATTAGCTGATATATTTAATAAACCTCTTCTTGAAGATAGGTTTACATCAATTTGAAGAGAAATAGGCATGTGTAATCCTGATTGAATTATTGTGATAAATCCATGTATGAATTTCTGAAGTGTATTTTAACAACTCATTGTAAATTTCTCTAAGTCCCGATACTACGCCTGTCAAGAAGTCAGAATGCAGACTGCGACTCCTCAAAGTCGGAGTCTACCACGACTCATGAAGTAGGAAGTGTGCACTGCGACTCCTGGAAGTCGAAAAAGGCACTTCGACTCCTCAAAGTCAAAGTCTGTAAAGTCGTAGCTGACATTAATTTAAAATAATAAATGATAATAATTTTAAATTTAAAGAGGAATTTATTACAATAATGGTTCATTCATTGAATCACAGCCGTTCATTTCCTCATCTTTGGTCCGTTACTTTTCCCACTTCTATGTTAGACCCCTTCTTGCTTTTCCCAAAGCACTCATTTGAACTCTCACTCCGATTATCTTGTCGCCTTCTTCCTCTTCCTGCACGCGTTGTTCATCTTCTCTGGAACTTCCTTCAGAGCAATTGCAGATCTCTCATCCCCTCCGAATAAAGGTAGGTTTCTTGATCTCTAAACATCATTTCTTTGACTCCTTTGACAGTCCTCTGAATCTTCTCTATCGCTTTCTGTCTAGTTGGTCTCATCTAGGGCTCTTGAAGGACCCATGTTCACCCCTGAACAGTTCCAACACCTTTCCTCTGCCAAGGTTTCCATCTGTCCCGGAAAGGTTGTAAACTTCAACCTGTTGCATGGATGTCTAGTTTGGGTAGAAGAAACCCTAGCGGAAATGGGGTGGTCTAGACTGGTTAAGATTGTAGAACCAACTTTCGAAGGTGCCCTTAAGGCATTTTTTGTGTCCCTTCAAGTTAATTCAGAAGGTTCAGTGACAGGGTTTGTGAAAGGCACCAAGGTCATAGTTTCATAAGATCTTTTGGTTGAACTATTGGATTGCCCCAACTGCGGCCAAAAAATCAGTGAGATTGTGCCCATGGATAAGCAAAAGATGGGTGTTATTGGAAGCCTAGGAACAGTTAGCAATGAGTTATCTACAGGGAAGAGGATCATCCACTCAATCATCACCAACATCATCACACCTAGGGCTGGCACCCACTCCTTCATAACTGCCAGAGATGGTAGCCTACTATTTTGGGCTATTCAAAGACATAGGGTCAACCTGCCCTCAGTCATTTTGGAAAGGATGGCATGATCCAAAAATCTATAGGAGTCCCTTCCTTATGGACCCCTAATGGCCCTGATATTCAAAAGGTTTTCAGTAGATCTTAGAGGAGAAATTTCAGTGCCTGTGAAAGAAAAGATTGGCTTATCTACACTTAGAAGAACCCATTATAGCTTGGAGAGCAAAGCTAAAAAAATTTCGATTAAGGACTCTGTGCCACAATGCACTCATGAGATCTTCCTTGATGAGGCACAGGGTTCCTCATCTATTCTAATAATTTAGCATGAAGAAGTTAGAGAAGAAAGAGTAGAAGCCCCTGCATAAGAGCAACAAGAGCAACAATAACAAGAAGAGCAACAAGATCATCAGCTTGAACTAGAACAAGAGCAAGAACCACTTCTGCAAGAGCAAGTTCATGCCTCATCTCCTGAGCATGAAGCACTAGATGAGACTATCAGTCAAGTGCTCAGAGATTTGAGAGGCAAGGGAGTAGCACAATAAGAAGACATTCCAAGAACTACTCCACTTGAGCAAGGATTTGAAGAAGTAGAGCATCATGCCTCCCCTCCTCATTTTGAGACCCAGCCAAGGACTCGGGGGGAGAGTAGCAATAGTACCAGCATGTTGATGGATATGCTAATTGTGACGACCTAACCAGCAAACTGTCCCAACAACCGTACTAGTTGGTAGACTTCCCAGGAAGGTCACCCATCCTGGGACTACTCCCAATTGAGCACGCTTAACTTCAGAGTTCTTTTTCTGCTTGAGCTCTGAAAATGACTAGTCCGAGTTGTTGGTAGTCTGCTGATTTAGTTCATTTAACATATTCTTATATGGGGCGTTACAATCTACCCCTCTTATATAAGCGACGTCCTCGTCGCTATTCACATATAGCACACAATCAAACCCCAAGCGAGCAGGATTCTAGAGGTGGCCCCCATAGGCTCAAGAGGTGGCTCCCACTATGTAGCACTTTGCGCCATTATGGCCTCAAGAGGTGGCTCCCATAGCATAGCACTTTGCCCTATGTGGCACTTAGTTCCTGCACTTCCGGCTGGGCAAAGCTCTGATATCATTTCGCTGTTACGACCCTCCTTATACCGGTATGATTATACCAATCCACGTCGGTATAGTGAGTCTCGTCACAGTGGGACATTTACCCAACACTAACATACGATCGAGATGTTCACAAATATAAATACAGAGTAGCAGAAGAAAAGAACTACTATCTTTCATTTCATCATCCACCTTTAACCATACATGATCAATATAGCGAATTAAAGAGCTAATGTCCCCATAATAAAAATTAATTCCAAAATACAAAGCTTGTCCACAATTTCATAATATTTCAATTACAATGCCTCAATTACATACTATGAAAGAAAGTACAATTATGGTGACTCCACAAAGCTACTCTCCTCGCTCGGAGTCACTCTCCGTGGTCTCCTCCAAAGTAGTGGGGTCACCTGCTAAACCTGTACGCCGAAGCAAGGAATGAGTCTAAAAGACTCAGCAAGTAAACTCCATACACGTCACACATGCATATATCACAAGTAAGTTCTACTCTCAAATTCATTAAATCAAACATATAACATGGTTGAGACAATAAAATAAACAACCTATCATGGTATTTCTACAACTTCACAACACATGATACATGATTCATGCCATCTCAAAACCAAATACCTATCACATGCTTTCTACTCATCCCTTCATATGAGAGCTAACATTTTACATTTAAGCTAACCGGGTAGCCTTCTAAGCATGGAATCTCACACACATCAAAAAGAAGAACTCCTAACATGGTTTCTACACATTCTTGTACATGTAAGGCATCATCATAAACATATGAAGGTTGCTGTTTTGACATGAACTTAATAATTTCATAACATGAATTACAAATTTTCACTCTAACACACTTATATCACATGGTTACACATTTACACATTCACATGGTCCACTTTTACACATTACACACATATACATGTTCACACTACACAATTTACACAAATTCACATTTACATTTCACATTGGATTTCGTGACACATAGTCCAAACCACCATTAGAAGGACACATCACATACACATAACACATAGACGCCACCTAGGCAACACAGTGACGACTCTTGGACTGCGCAGACCGGGAGAAGAACTCTCCACCCTAACCAGTGGTACTTGTCCACCTCCAGGATTTCATCCTAATGCCCATAGGATTTACACATTGAACCTTCCCATGGGGACCTTTCCACGGTACGGTTCCACAGCCCTCTATGGAAGCAGTGTCACACACGGCCCATTTTACACATTTCGGTTTTTAACACACACATATTAGACAATATGACACATTACTTATAGTTTTATCATTAACACTTGGTTCAGTTTTCCTAAATCATGGTACTACTGTTGACAGGGTTCAAACACTTCAAAATTTACACTAATCAGGTTGGGAACACCTAATCAAATACTAATTACGTTAAGCATGCATAAACCATTCAATTTCGCATGGAAGTTTCACCACATAACCTACTGTTCCCCAAATTTCATGAAAATTTAACCACACACTTTTTGCAGGTTTCTGACCACACCTGCAAATTTTCACATTTTTATGAATTACATATAATTTACAGAAAATAAAATACTCATTCTCATGCCACAATTCATTCAATTATCGTGGAAGCACAACATAATTATCAGATTTGACAGTTTTCAGACATGTATCTAACATGAATGTTATCACAGAAATTTTATCCGAACTTATTGCACATTACACAATTTACTGGAAATTTTTTACTAACCTACACATGTCCTCTATTTTCAATGCGGAAATTTCAACAATTAGCATGGTCATGGAAAAATTCTCGAATTTTCGGAACAGAGACTGACATACATATACATCACTTGAAAATTTCGGGGCAATCAAAATTTCACATGGACTACGTAAACAAAGGTCTACATGTTCAGGACTTTATCTAACATGCATTTCAAATAAATGTAATAATTCACATCATTTACCAAAATTCATCACCATTCACAACACATTCTATTAACTACATTATGTATCATGTAAAATTTACACTATATCCTCATGCGCAAAACTTCGGAAATTAGATATATAAGGCAGAACAGTTTCATGTTCTGTCCTGAAGAACTTAACGGCAATGTCTGGCCGTTTAGAGGTGTTAACGGTAGCATCGTCTGCCGCCAACTGAGGATGTTGACGGCAAGGGATCTTGCCGTCAAGCTCCTGTCTGTGCAAAAACACAGACCAAGCTCTGAAGAAGGGGTGAATGTGAGGATCCAGGACACGAGGAAAATTTCATAAAATCCCTAAAACCTACTGGACACATACATGGGCTACGGGGATGGGTTACTTGCCTTTTACAAAATCTCCAAAGGGATCAAATCTATTGTTGAAGCTCTCCTTGGGCAGTGCCAAGAAGTCTCATCCACAACCTTCCCTCGGGTTCTAGGTCGAAGTAGCTGCCAAGCCGAGGTTGGGGAAGCCTTCTCCTTCGTCCAAACTCCCTTCCAAATGCAGTAGATCGCCAGAGGAAGCTTTGAATCGCCGGATCTAAGCTCCCAAAGTTCAGTTCTCCTCCAGTTCAGCTAGGGTTTTCTTCTCCCTTTGCAAAGAGCTAAGAGAGAGTCTTTCAGGTTGCAAGGAGAGGAAGGTTTATAGGAAAATGGCTTGGGATATACCGTAGGGTCTGATGGGAGGGCTGAGAGCCATTGGGGACATCTCCCCAATCGGTGAGCTTGCTTGCCACTGAAATTTCGGGGTCTGCTGCACACAGAGAATCACAGAAGTAGACGTCCACATAGATGGCCGTCTATTTTAGTGTTGGAGTCCATCGACATTGACGTTGACTCATCATGGATGTCCATCTATGTTGACGCCAATTTGCTCTTCGGCCAGAGCTTAAAAACATGCAGAAAACCATGCTTACACTATATACTTACATGTCATATATGTAATGTGATGTACACACTACTACAACATACAATCAAGCAATATTTACAACTAATATACGCATGCATACTTAAGTATACCAATATAACATCGTACATAAGTATCCACATACGTATACGTGATATATACATACAACATGACTCAACACACAATAAGATAAAATGACAACTAATTCGAGGGCCTTACACCCTCTCCCCCTTAAGGAAACTTCGTCCTCGAAGTTTAAACAAAACTACTCAAACAAACGGGGATTCTTCTTCTTCATCGCATCCTCAAGCTCCCAAGTAGCCTCCTCTCGCGACAAGTTCCACCATAGAACTTTCACCGACGCAATACTCTTGTTCCGGATATGTTGAACCTTCCGGTCAAGAATAGCTACTGGTTGCTCCACATACGACAGATCTGGCTGAATCTCCACTGGCTCGTGACTAATCACATGAGATGGATCTCGGACATACTTCCTGAGCATAGAAACGTGGAAAACAGGATGAACACTAGCTACAGCTGGGGGTAAAGCTAGCTCATATGCCACGCTGCCCAATCGTCTGAGAATCTCATATGGGCCAATGAATCTAGGGCTTAACTTGCTATGCCTGCCAAACCTGACAACACCTCGAGTAGGTGAAATCTTCAAAAAGACATGCTCACCCACCTCGAACTCCAAATCCTTCCTCCTGTTGTCGGCGTAGCTCTTCTGCCTATCCTGCGCCGCAACAAGCCTCTTCCTAATCAACTGAATCTTATCTGAAGTCTCCTGAACTAACTCCGGACCGATCAACTGCCTATCGCCGGTCTCCTCCCAACATAAAGGAGATCTGCAAGGCCTTCCATACAACGCCTAAAATGGAGCCATACCAATGCTTGCATGAAAGCTGTTGTTGTATGCGAACTCCACTAGAGGTAGATGACGCTCCCAATCATCCTTCCAATCCAGCACACACGCCCTCAACATATCCTCGAGCATCTGGATAGTCCTCTCAAACTGTTCATCTGTCTGGGGATGAAAAGCCGAACTGAGCTTCAGCTCCGAACCTAAGGCATCCTGAAGACCCTTCCACAACCTCGAAGTAAATCTCGGATCTCGATCCGAAATGATAAACTTCGGCACACCATGCAATCTAATGATGCTATTGACATACAGTCTAGCCAAGCTCTCTACTGACTGCTTCTTCTTCATAGGCAAGAAATGTGCAGTCTTCGAGAATCTATCTACGACTACCCAAATCGAGTCATTGCCCCGTCTAGACCGAGGCAAACCCAAAACAAAATCCATCGTGACAGCTTCCCACTTCCACACTGGGATTTCCATCTTCTGCATAAGGCCAGATGGTCGTTGTCGCTCAGCCTTCACTTGCTGGCATACTAAACACCGGGATACATAATCTGCCACATCCCTCTTCATGCCAGACCACCAAAAGGACCACTTCAAATCCTGGTACATCTTAGTGTTACCCGGATGAATAGAGAATCGCGATCTATGAGCCTCCGCTAACACATGCTCACAGACATCTACCAAATCAGGGACACAGACATGGTGATGAAACCTAATCACACCGTCCTCATCACGAGCAATGCCCGCCTTGCCCACTAGCTCCTGGAGTCTTGGGTCAGCTTTCTATTGCTCGATCACCTCATCCAAAACCGAGGACCTAAGTGATAACTGAGCTACAAAAACCTGGCATAGCGATGGCTCTAACTCAGTCAACGCGCAAGCCGCATCCTCCAACATCTTCCAGTCCTGCTGGAGAGATGGCCTCTTCCTACTCAGGGCATCAGCTACGACATTCGCCTTCCCAGGGTGATACTGAAGGTCGAAGTCATAGTTCTTCAAGAACCCAATCCATCTTCTCTGCCTCAGGTTTAATTTCTTTTGGGAGAAAAGATACTTCAAGCTCTTGTGGTCGGTGAACACCTCAAATCTGACACCATAAAGATAGCGCCTCTAGATCTTTAGTGCATGAACCACTGCTGCAAGCTCCAAATCATGAGTCGGATAGTTCTTCTCATGCTCCTTCAACTGATAAGAAGCATATGCCACTACCCTTCCTTGCTGCATCAAAACGCAACCAAGGCCAATCCGAGATGCATCCGTGTAGATAGCAAAACCCTCTACACCGCTCGGCAAGACTAACACTGGAGCTGACGTGAGCTTAGTCTTCAACAATTGAAAACTACTCTCACACTTCTCGGACCAGACAAACTTCACTCTCTTTCTGGTGAGCAGAGTCAATGGGGCGGCGATGGATGAAAATCCCTCAATGAATCTCCGATAGTAACCAGCCAAACCAAGAAAACTACGAATCTCCGAAGGGGTCTTTGGGGTCTCCCAATCCATAACTGCCTAGACCTTTGCTGGATCAACTGCTACACCAGCACCGGAGATAACATGCCCGAGGAAATGAACCTCGCGCAACCAGAAATCGCACTTACTGAACTTTGCGTACAGCTTGTGCTCATGGAGAACCTCTAATACTACCCTCAAATGCTGACGGTGTGTGGCCTCATCCGGATAGTAGACCAGCACATCATCAATGAACACTAAGACAAAGCTATCTAGATACGGCCTAAAAACCCTGTTCATGAGATCCATGAATGCTGCAGGGGCATTGGTCAATCCGAAAGGAAGAACCAAAAACTCATAATGTCCATAACAGAATCTGAATGCCGTCTTGGACACATCCTCATTCTGAATCCTCAACTAATGATAACCAGATCGCAAATCAATCTTAGAAAAGACTGATGCATCTTGCAACTGGTCAAACAAATCATCAATACGAGGTAAGGGATACATGTTCTTCACTGTCACTTGGTTTAGCTTCCTGTAATCGATGCATAACCTAAGTGATCCATCCTTCTTATTTACAAATAAGATAGGTGCGCCCCAAGGGGAAACACTAGGGTGAATAAATCCCTTATCTATCAATTCTTGCAACTGCCTCCTTAACTCGGCTAACTCCGCAGGTACCATCCGATGTGGAGCCGTCGAGATAGGAGAGGTGCCCAGAAGCAACTCTATGGTGAACTCTATCTCTCTATCTGGTGGCAATCCAGACAAATCATCGGGAAAAACGTCTGGAAAATCCTGCACTACCTCGATCTCTGCAAGAGTAGGTGACTCATCAGCCTCAGGTACTAACACCACACTGGCAAGAAAAGCGTCACAACCCTTGTTTACCAAGCGCATCGCCTTCATGGCAGAGATGACTAACTTTCCTGCCAAGTTCCTTGGCAAGGGATGAGAGAACTCATCCTCACCAGGAATGCGGAAAACAATCCTCTTCCCACGACAATCTACTAACGCATAGTGCTCCTCTAGCCAATCCAGACCAAGAATAGCATCATAGTCCTTCATCTTTAGCAAGAAGAAACACCCTTCTAGGACTCTATCCTCAATGCACACAGGTAACAACGAAATACACTTCCCAGTCGATACCGTACCCGCAGGTGTGCGTACAGACAACGGGACTTCTAAATCCTCAGACTCTACGCCTGACTCTAGGGATAACTACCTAGCAAAACGCTCAAAAATGAACAAGTGAGTGGCACCCGTATCAAACAAAACCCGAGCATGCACACCTAGAAGTAAAACCGTACCTTCGGTGACATGCTCCGCCTGCTCGGCATCCTCTCGTGCTAGAGCAAACACTCGAGCTGTGGCCCGAGGCCTTCCTGGTCTTCCTGTAGCTGGCGCTGCTGCTGCTACCGCTGCTGGGGCTGGCGCTCCGCGCTGGACTCCCTGCTGAAGTCTCGGACAATCCTTGATCTTATGGTCGCTGCTTCCGCACTTCAAGCTCTTCCCCGCAATCATCCAACACTCCGTACCACCATGTGTCTTCCCGCAATGGGGACACTCCTTCACACCAGGGGAACGTTGAGAAGGTACCTGTGCACTGCTGGTTGTTACTAGGCGCTGCGGTGCCTAGTACACTGCTTTCTTCTTGTCCTGCCACTGGAACGTAGCTGCAGGCCTCTTCTGCGAAGCCTTCTTCTCCTCGAGATACTGCTCCATTTCACCCTCCTGCCTACAAGCAGCGCTAAGGGCCTTGTCCAAGGTACGATGGTCAAACGCCACTAGCCTTGTCCTCAGTGATGTTTCAGGCCCATCACGAACTTCTTTGCTTTCCTACGCTCGTCTGTCACGATATGAGGTGCATATTTAGATAATTCTGCAAACCTGGCCTCATACTCGAGCAAGGTTATGGAGCCCTGGGTCAAGGAAAGGAACTCCTGCTCCATCCTATCCTGGATATGCTCGGGGATGAATTTGGCCCGAAAGAGCCTCACGAACTCGTCCCAAGCCACATCAATAGCTCCGTCCTCGAATTGGGTACGCAGTAAGGAAGCCCACCACACATCAACTCTCTCCTGTAGCACAATCTTCATAAGCACCACACTGAACAATTCTAACTTAACAGGATATACAGCATATAAAACTAACACATACCTGTAGCATATAGGTGGCTAAAGTAACCTTATCCTCGTCTGCACACCTAATAGCCTGGAAGATCTTCTCGATCTCCCTCATCCAGTTTTCAGCTAGCAATGGGTCGCTCTCCCCCTTAAAAGAGGGTGGCAACATCCTCTTGAATCTTTCCATGATGGAAGGTCCACCATGGTCCTGAGTTGGAATTTGAGCCTGCTACAAGAAACAATAAGCAACACATATTCAACACAACATCATGCCATTAAATAAAACAGACTACCCTTGTTTCATTATTCTAACCTGAGCCTCCAACTGGGCCTGGAGTGCAGTCGGGGTGTGGGCCTGCGTCTGCATGGCCTACACTAGACCGTGCATGAACACTCCATAATCCACTGGCGGCGGTGGGGGAAGTACAGGACTCTGAGGTGCCGGGACCTGCTACTCAGCCTGCTCCTTACGCCTCTGCTCGCCCTCACGAGCAGGAGTACCGCCACGTCTACCACGCAAAGCCATGGCTGTAATAAATTTCAGCCACTATTAGAGCTATGTTAATTTACTCCTAACCATTTTCTTATCTATTTTCCATTCATTATTAATCAATTCTACACATGTGGACAATTTTATAAAGATTTAGCATGTAATGAGGATGATGACTTATGTATATTTATGTACTATCTCAATCGGTGGGCTCTGATACCAATCGCTGTGACGACCTAACCAGCAAACTGTCCCAACAACCGTACTAGTTGGTAGACTTCCCAGGAAGGTCACCCATCCTGGGACTACTCCCAACTCAGCACACTTAACCTCAGAGTTCTTTTCCTGCTCGAGCTCTAAAAATGACTAGTCCGAGTTGTTGGTATTCTACTGATTTAGTTCATTTAACATATTCTTATATGGGGCATTACACTAATGAAGCAACACGAGGGCTTGTCAGTTCTTCAGATGCAAGTCCATTAAGTGGATGTTAAGTTTGATTTCTTGGCTGGGGAGGTCCAGCATATGGAGGACCTTCTACTTCAGTTAGTGTGCCAACATGGTACTAGTCAGCCATCTGCTCCACCCTCTACTCTTCCAGAAGAGCAGCAGTCAGAACAAAATCAATAGCAACAGTAGCAGCAGCGATTGAACAAGAGCAACAATAGCATGAACATGTACACTAGTAAGAGAAGCAGTAAGCAGAACTAGAGTAGCATTCAACTGTAGTTGAGGCAGATTAGTAGCAGCAACAGACGTTAGTGGGCAGCAACAGCAGTAGCCCCCTCAGGAGTTTGGGTCTAAGTGACCTCTAGAGTCTCAGGGTTTAGAGGTAGATGCCAGGTCCAAGGTCAAAACCATTGAGGAAGGTTAGAAGGAAACTCCTTAAGAATGGACAGCCTGTGTTCCCTCCTCCATCTTTGACCATTTCCTCTCCTCCTCCCACTGGTCCATCTCCACCTGCACCTGCTTCTATCAGTGCTCCTACACCTTCTTTCTCTGAGCAACAACTTGCATCCTCCTCTCATCCTACTGCCCCTACACCTCCAGCTCCCACTGCTGATAACAACAACCTCCACCTCCTCCTTCTACTTCATCTGATCCTCCTCCCTCTACCTCTTTACTAGAGGTTCAGCCCCTTGCCTTGGACAATGTCAATTTTTCTATTTAGCCTTTGAAGTACTATTTCAAACCATCCAAGGCAAGCATACCCACGCTCCATACTTCAGCTCCTCATTTCTTTTCCTCACTTCCTACATCCTCCACACCTCTAGTTGGAAGATCCACTCTTTCCCTTGCAGAGATTGTACCTAGTGTGGTACTCTCATCTAAAAGTGGTCGCCAATTAAAAGAAAATCCTGCCAAACAACTCCCTCCTTTTTGGTATGCTATTATCTACCACTCAGAACACCTTATGAACTTGTTCAAGGAATTCCTATCTATCAAAGCATTCCATGAAGTCCATGAAATGCCAGGTTTCACCTTTGAAAACTGGCTTCCCTCTCTTCTCCATACATCACAAGTACTGCTGGCTGATCTCAATCTGATTACTCAGAAAAGCCATAGTCTATCTCCCAAAGACTTTCTTGAACTCTATCCTGGTGAAGGCACTAGGTACCAACAAACTCAGGCTAGGAACCAATTTATGGATATTTTCCTTCACCTGAACCTTATATTTTTTGACTTGTTTGGCACCCTCCTTAGAAGGTCACAGGCCAAGTACACAAGAATGAAGGAATTTAATGCAGCCAAGTTCAGATTGGGTCTGCTTGATGTGAACAAAGGTCAATGGGAACATATCATCCGAGGTCAGAGCCAGATTTCCCCTTCTATGTCTATTAGACTATCTTCTGGTCCGCACTCAAGCCTAGTTGGTGCCATTTCTGCTAGGAAGGATTTTGCTCAGCTTGTGTTCAATAGACACATCCGAATAGCCACCAGGTTCAGAATCAAGTATAATTTGAGCTTGTCATTTCATAGGTTTGCTCTCATGCAAGCTCCTCAAAACTCTCAGCACATGTTAGATTTTCATATCTATGTTGCTGAGTCTGAGAGGTTCACAGAAGATCAATGGGCAGCTGCATACCCCGAAGATCATATAGACTGTCAGAAATTGAAGATCTCTATTGTTGAGTATCTCAGCAAAGGATATGAGACTCTTTGGAAATCTATTGCCCATAAGTGGAAGCAGCGGTACTTAGTCTACTATCAAGCCAAGGAAGCTGCAATTCATCAGGGCTTATACTAGAACTGTAACGACCTGACCTCCCGGACCCCCACTAGGGGCCCCAAAGGTCGTGCCGCCACCCACAGATCCGAAGACTCAGAAGGTTTAGAATTTAGTCCAGTGAGATAAGCAATGATATCAAATAACTATAACAAGAATGTCCGTACATTAATAAAGAAATTATGTACAACATGTCCCAAATAAAATTGCAGGTACATAAATAAAGGTGTAGTCCTTAAGGGGCATACCCCGAGGACTTGCAAAAAGGCTACTCTCAACTCACGGTACAAAGAGCACTCATGCTCAAAACTCACACTGCTGGCAACGCACGGCGAACAAGCCGCCACCACGACCGTCTGGCAACAAACTCCAATGACAGTGAGTCCCTACCTGAAGAGAGTAGGGGGGTGAGCCTCGTGAACAAGGCTCAATAGGGATAACCAGTCCCTTACCAACTAGAGCAGCAGGAACTACAACAAAGCATAAGCAAGACTACTCTAGAAAGCAGTAAAGTGAGAAACGCCTACCACAGAGTACTACAAAGCAGCGGAATAGAGAAACGCCCCGACCACAACCCGGGTCAGGCCAAACACGACTCTCGCAGAACCAGCGGAGTCAACACATGCGAAAGCAACTAGAGTAACGCCACGACCCGCAACCAGGGTCGGGCCAGAGCAACATAATGCAGAAGCAAACCCTCGGCATGCACCCGCTGAGACAAAGAAGCTGACAGAACACCGGAGCGACCCCGAGAGACCAGAGTCTCAAGACACAGCACCAACATCCCAAACCTCCACAAGGTCGGAAAGGAACAACCAGGTGTCACAACAAGAGACACCGAGCAACCACGTGAAGCACCGCCTCACCATAGTTACGGCCACCTTAGACCTCCACAAGGTCGAGGGTCTACAAACAAAACCACCATGCACCTCGGACACTCCACGAGGTCAGGGAACTACACACTCCGGTGCCACCATGAACGGCACCAAGGAACGGGTCACTGAAATAGCAGTCGAGTGTCTACACAAGACAGCTCGAGAAAACCCGTAGAGCGGAAACCACTAAGCACGGCCCACAAGGCCAAACCAATCAAAACCCATAGCAGCTAGACACGGCTAGGCAACAATCACCGTGCAAACCAGGGCAATGAGAACACAAGCTCAGAAACAACGTGTGAAGCAACGTCACAGCAAGAACAACCAAGCCACCGCCATAGGTAGCTAAGAGAGGGACACACAGTCCACCCTCTCGCTCGCTGGCCACCGACTCCTGCCTACAACCTCCCCAGTAGAGTAAGGCTAGCAAGTCACAGCCAATAACACAACCACAAACTCCAGAACAAACACAGAGCGAGGCAGTAAGAAGGACTAGCTGGTCTGCACCATAAGAGCACCTAACCCACCTCGAAGACCCAGACCAGTAAAGAGAGCTCTACAAATGACTCACGCTGTTGTCCCCACCGTTTTTCTCTTCTGCTCCAAGTCCGAGACTTGAGCATGCCCGCCGCCCAGAGCAACTCCCTCTGACACAAATGCGCGGGGCTGGGGGTCCCAGCTAACGGTAACAACCTGTCTCACGGACAAGCCTTCAAGTGCCGAGCACCGGGAGAAAGAGAACTGGCGTGGCAACCACCAACAGAAACAACATAGCTGGCTTGTAACCAAGACAAGTCCAGTAGGCACAGGCACGCACAACACCCCTTCCGAAAACCCCCAGAAGGGCCATCGGCCAACGCCGACACACAAGGCACGGCTCGAGAAACCGGAACACCACAGACAGAACAGAGACCAACGCTCTTCTAATAATCGATTGACCTATAGACAATCGATTATTAGACAGACGTGAGCCTCCTAGCACCGCCGCTAGGACATGGCCACGAAGGTGTCACCTTCAGTCACTGAACGCAGTGAGCCAACCTACCGTGTTCCATGTCAGAAGGTCCTAAGGGCAAACCTGCCCTGGGGCACATGCCGACGCACCAACCACGGCCACAGGAAACACCCGAGGCAAGCCTGGTCTTATCACGCCCTGCTAGCCATTCGTGATCCTATCGCAACGGTAGGGCAACTGCGACAGGCAGGTCGCGCCAGGGAAACGCGTCGCGACAACCAGGTTGTCATGACAAGGAAAAGCACCGCGACAAGCTAGTCGCGACAAGGCTGTGCGTCGCGACAATAGCTTGTTGCGACGGGCAACTAGGTCGCGACACGACCCTTATCTCGATGGCCACATGCGCCGCGATAAGGTCACGTTCGACCGGGGAGACGCCTTCTCTGATGTTGCGACGCGTTCGGCGGTCGCGACATCAGCTGGAAGGTAGACCACCGGAATGCTACATTCTAGGGTCCCCCACACGCTACAAACACTACCACCATGGGGAGGGGTGTATGGGGAAAGCATTTAAAGCATGCAAACACCCAAAAGGACTTCCAATCACTCGGATTGGAAAGGGCACAAGAATCCCTACCATAGAACGAAGAACAAACCCACAAAGGGGCCTTCATGACGCACGGTCGCCTCCTCCTCGCTCCTCGCCGCCGCTCCAGCTCCACCTCAAGCTGCCCCCGACGCTACCGAGCTCCAAGCCACCAGAGGACAAAGGGGAAGACCTTCCCCTCCTCGGAGAGGAGGAGGGAAGGGAGAAAAGCCAAAGAAGGGAAAGGGAGAGCCGACCAAGGCTTTTAGCCTTCGGCTCTCAGAACGGCCACCCAGATCGCGACTGGAACGCGTCCCACCTGGACGCCGCGACAGCCTGATAGGTCGCTCTGACCCAACTGCCACCCTGACAGGTGGCAGACGCCTGTCAAAAGACCAAAAAGTGGAACCTTGTCATGACCCATTGACCGGGCGCGACAAGAACGCGACGCTCAGAGAGGTCGCGACCCGGATGACTATCGCGACGGGCAGCCTGTCGTGACACTAACGCGTCACTAAGGCTGGATGTGTTAGTGGCCAGTCATCCCACACACACAAATGGAAAGTCGGAAAGCCCGAGATGTTACAACACATCCAACAAAAAAATAATTTCGTCCTCGAAATCAAGGGCAAAACCCGGTCAGAGAACACAACAAGTGCAAAGGGACCACTAAGTCGCACTGCGACTTTCCAGTGGTCGCCACCATGACCCTGCCACAAAGGGAGTGCCTAACCAGACATCCGACGGCTCACAGGGCGCACGACAACGGCACAGAGCACACAAGTAGATGTCAACAACTCCAAGGTGCAGTGCTCACCAAGCCGACTAGAAACACTCAAACCGCCAGTCAGAAACCACGCAATTGAACCCTCAACTGGCCATGCTGTTGAGACCAACTGGTAAGTAACTCACTCTGTCACCAGCGGCTAGACAAAGGTCCCAACTACTAACGGCAACAGAGGAAATGCCAAGAGGTCATCCATAAGACTCCGCTGAATGGCTCCGCACAACTTATCTTATCAACAGCTAGCACCTACGGTAAGGCCAAACGAGAGCTTCTTAAGGGTGACCCAAAGCCAAGCGAAAAACATGCACGTGGAGAAAACCACGTCAAGCAGGCAGTGTCCGCCGGCACCACTAGATTTCACCCAGATCGTCCTCGTGGTCCGACCAGGACACCCAACGACTGTGGAGCCACAGAAAGCTGAACTACATGCTCCACAGGCACATGCGCAGAGGCAAAACCAAGGAAGACGTCTGATGTTGGCAAGGCCAAGCAACTCAAGACGTCAGCAACTGCACAGAAAATGAAACAACTTCAGAGGTCGAGGGCAGCACGTCGACCTCAAAGAAATCCAACCCAAAACAGGGTACCCCGACTGAACACACTCGCTCCCCAAAGCAAGAGGGGAAACCAAACCCAAGCAGCGGCCAAGACCTGGCGTACCACCGATAGGGCTACCTAGACAAGGCAAAGCAGGAACCCCAAAGCAGTAACGGTACAGCCACAAGGCACGGCTAGCACAAAGTGTCCCAGAGGCGGAAAGCTCAACGCCTCGAACACCATGCAAAGTCGCGAAACGATGCACGAAGCTCATGATCAAGAAAAACAACACAACACACGGTGCTCACAGAAGCACCAGGAGCCACCCAAAGTGCAACACAATGCACTAGACTCCAAACGGGAGGGTGCCATCACAAGCACCAAAACCAGGCAAGATACAACACGAAAGGCAGTAAAGTGTATCCTTATGTACCTAAGAAGGACTAAGGATCTTTTACTAGTATATGGAGGAGGTAGCCTCAAGGTTGAAGGCTACATGGACTCAAGTTTCCAGTCTGATATCGATGATAGTAAGCCTAACTCAGGGTATGTTTTTACCCTGAATGGAGCAGCAGTAAGCTGGAAGAGTTCCAAGCAAGAGACTATTGCTGACTCCACTACCGAGGCAGAGTATATTACTGCTTCAGAAGCAGTAAAAGAAGTTGTCTGGATGAAGAAGTTCATCACAGATTTAGGAGTGGTGTCTGGCCATGAAGAGCCAATTTCATTGTTATGCGACAACAACGGGGCGATTGCTGAAGCAAAGGAACCTATGTCTCATCAGAAGTCTAAGCACGTTCTAAGGAGGTTCCACTTGATTAGAGAGATTGTGGCTCGTGGAGATGTAGCAGTAAAATGAATTTCATCTGATGATAACATTGCAGATCCACTCACAAAGCCACTCACTCAAATTATTTTTGAGCGACATCGAGGTCTGATGGGAATCAGACATGTAGGTGATTGGTTTTAGGTCAAGTGGGAGATTGCTAGTTATAGGTGCCCTACAAGCCAATTCACGTGAGTGATGGCACTTGTAATTATGTACAATATCTTTTGGTAATATTATAATGGTATTTTCTCACTATATATTCGATGCGTTGTATACTGTGATGTCCATGGGTCTGTGCAATGGGAATTGGATCATGATGAGATCATGATAATGAGGCCGATTCTCTTTAAACACAGATCCTAAATATTCCCAGTCGTAGGTTACTCAAGAAGGACATTGAGATGACCAGAAAGATCGGTGTGCCATATACTTGTCCATATGATGGAAGCAGCTGGTCTCATAGCTACTTGTGTGGAGACACTAAGGATATGGTGCAGGTGCTTATTGGAGAATGAGTTCACTGAATGATCCGTTCTCGGAATGCTATATGGTTAATGATACCTGATTTTCAAATAGAGATTCCGTAGTCTCAGTTGTGTAACTGGTCCTTAGACTTGAGACACCAAAGATGTCTTATTTGAGTACTCCATTCTTTGATACTGGATTTATGGGTCTGCATGTTCCAGGTCTAGTATAGCTAGTCATTGGGAATGGTAGCCAAACTTACGAAGGCAATTATGTGTCAATAAAGGATCATCCACTCTCGGTATCATGAGAGGAATATCCCATATTGTCTTACTCAGCAAACCCTTTGCCAGGGTCAATTAGATTTAATGAGAAGGAGTTCTCCGAGAGAATCTGATAAGAGTTTGACTTTAACAGATTCCATATAGACTTGACAACACCATGCCTAATATATGGTCTCTGGGATAATAGATGGATGAGGGACTACAGGTACACGGTAACTGTGGGCAGACAGGTCTAATGGATTTGATCACTCGTATCGTCTGGGATTATGGCATAGTGGCCTAGTATATTCATAATCGATGAGGTGAGTGAATTATTATGGAGATAATAATTCACTAAGTCAGAAGGAGTTCTAACGACTACAACTCACGGCCAGCTCGATATTGGGCCTAGAGGGTCACACACAAAAGGTGGATAACGCGATGAATAGAGGATTGCATAAAAGTTATCCAATAAGCCTTATTTAACCCATTATGGACCTATTGGGTAAGACCCAATAAGCCTTGATAAGGATCCATTAAGGGAGCATACCAGGATCATGCCACCTCACCCCTTCTGGAAGGAGGACACCTCATCATCGTTAACTATCATGACATGGTGAGGTGTCCCTGCGAGGTGTCCCTTGTCATGATTACATGACGATGTGTCCTTGCAAGGTGTCTCTCTTGTCATCATGACATGGTGAGGTGTCCCTGCGGGGTGTCTCTTATCATGATTACATGACGAGGTGTCCTTGCAAGGTGTCCCTCTTGTCATCATGACATGGTGAGGTGTCCCTTGTCATGATTACATGACATGGTGTCCTTTCAAGGTGTCCCTCTTGTCATCATGACATAGTGAGGTGTCCCTGCGAGGTGTCCCTTGTCATGATTACATGACGAGGTGTCCTTACAAGGTGTTCCTCTTGTCATCATGACATGGTGAGGTGTCCCTTTGAGGTGTCCCTGGTCATCATGACATGATGAGGTGTCCCTGATGAGTGTCCTTTAGGCTCTGTATAAATAGAAGGATTCTCTTTGAAGTTTATGGGCTAGAGGTTGTGAAGAGAAACCACCTTCTTCATCCCCCCTTCCCAACTCTCCCTGCTGTGCTGTCCCTAAGCAAGAGGAGAACAAGGAGGAAAAGAAAAGTACAACTAAAATCTACTCCTCGCGAGCTACTCCTTCAATAGATCGACCTTCGCTATGCCTTCCTCCAAAGTAGTAACACCTGTCTCACCTGTACGCCAAAGCAAGGGTGAGTCCAAAGACTCAGCAAGTAAAACAAATACCTAATCTCAAACATGCCACATTCACATTTAGCTATTAAACACTAGGGAATACACACTATCTTTCAAATTATAAGAAAAGGCATGGATCATACTTTTAGCTATCAACACATTTCCAAATCATTTAACCATGCTTTGTTCTATCACATATTCATTCTAAATCATGGATGCTAATGTTATACACTTATGCATACTCTCCACACCTAACATGTAACATGAAACTTTCATCCACACATCAATCCATTTCATGGTGAAATTTTACAACTAGAACATGGAAGTTGACATAAGGAAATGAACAACTTAACATGATGACTATTGACTCTTCACATCTACTTTTCATATTTAATCTCACATTTTGCTTGCTGTTTTATCGCCATTACATTTCATACACATGATTTCTTATTGTATAGCATGAATTAAAAGGGTCTAATACACATTCAATCCATTGTTCACGTATGAGGTTTTCAAACATGGTTTTATACATTAGGTGGACATCGTATCTAACATGGAACCTAACGATTTTCTCTTTTGTTTTTCACCTTCCAAACCATACTTTACTTGTTGTTTTAACGTGAATTCAATGTAGTTGCATGGAGTTAGATTTATTCGCACACAATCTCATTCATTAGGTAGTTTCTCATACTTATTGTTCGTAGTACACGAATAACATGGTCAAATATGTTTATTTACATGCACTATCACATGAATGGAATAATTTACATGACATGATGCTAAGCATGATATTGAAATGAAGGTAACCAATACATGAAACTTCATGACCATATCGCATTAACATATTAGTTTTTTCCACATGCAAGCACATTCTTATTAACACTAACTTTTCCCTTTACTTAACTTTTCACATAATCCTCACATTACTTACTCTTTCATTTCTATATATCACATGTTCTGTCATTTGTACTCATCACATGTCACTTTTGCATATCATTATGCACTTACTTATATTCCAATAATTTAAGGATGCCATGACACATAGTCCTAACTACCTATTAGAGAACACAAAAAAATGTCTCATAGTCATAACTCATCGCATCTCGTAAACACAACTCATAACACATAACTCATATCACATAACTCATATTACATACTCACCACCTAGGCAATATAGTGGTGAATCTTGGTAGCTGCGCAGACCGGGAGAAGCACTCTCCACCATGTCTAGTGGTACTTGTCCACCTCCAGATTTTCCCCAATGCCTTTTGGACAAACTTTTCACACATAGAGCCTTCCATAGGGACTTTTCTATGTACAGCTCTCGAGGCCTCTAGGGTAGCAGTGTCATTCTTGGCCCAATTATTACACATTTACTTATTCACAATTTTCTCTCATTATCCACACACTTTTCATAAGTCACTTAATCACTTTGCATACACTATTGATTATACATAAACTTCAGTTAGCCTAATCATGATACTACCATTTACAGAGTTTAAACACTCAGTAAATTTATGCTAATCAGGTTGGGAAACACATTATTAATCAACCTCATAATAGCATGCTTTGAGGACTCATTTTTGCATGGAAATTTCACAACATACACTACTATTATCTAAATCACTCGAAAATTTGTCCACACACTGCTTGTAGGGTTCAGATTACTCATGCAAATCTTTCATATTTTTCTAAACTACATAGAATTTACAGAAAATGAAATACTCATTCACATGCCGTTAATAACTCAATTATCATGAAGGCACAACATAAATGTCGGATTTGACAATTTACAGACCTATAGGTAACATGCATATTATCACCTGAATTTTCCCTAGATTTACGGTACATCATATGATTTACGGTGATTTTTTTTTACAAAACCTACGAATGCTTTCTATTTTCAAGACATAAATTGCAATAAATCTCATGAGCATGGGAAAATTCCCAAAATTTCAGAACATAGACTGACATACCTACACCTGGTCTAGCTAAATTTTGGCATTCAAATTCGTCACGAATTATGCAAACAGTAAACTAACATGGCCAATGTCTTATCTAACATGCATTTTCCATGAATGAAACCATTCACACTATTTACAGAAATTCACCCTATTTCCACAACACATTCTATTGTCTATATTATATAACACATAACATTTACATTATATCCTCATGCGTCAAATTCCGAAAAATAATCATATAGGGCAGAACAGTCCTTTGTTCTGACTAGATGAACTAGACGGCAAGGTCTGGCCGTTCACATGAGTTAACGGCAACATCGTCTACCGTCGGATGGAGATCTTAACGGCAAGGGATCTTGCCGTTAAGTTCCTGTCTGTGTAGAAACACAGACTGAGCTCCAAAGATGGGTGCATGTGGGGTTCCAGGACTCGAGGAAAAATCCGCAAAAATACTAAAACTCAATGGGACATGTGGGGGATCAAGGTCTAGGTTTACATGCCTCTCTATAAACCTCCAAGGGGATCAAAATAGGCGGTGAAGCTCTCCTTGGGCAGTCCCAAGAAGCCTCCAAAACACCTTCACTCCGTCGTCTAAGGTGTTGTAGCTTCCAGTCCAAGGTCGGGGAAGCCTTCTCCTATGTCCAAGCTAGCTTCTAGTTGCTGTAGATCACCGGATGAAGCTCCAATCCGCCGGATCTAAGCTCTCAAAGTTCAGGTTTTCTCACAGGGCTTAGGGTTTCTCTCCTTCTCCTTACAAAGAGCCAAGAGAGGGTCTTGTGGTTGCAAAAGGGGTTTGTTTATAGGAGAGAGACCTCTTGTCTTACGCAGAAGGTGATGTGAAGGGCTCAGAGCCGTTGGGGACATCTCCCCAATGGCTGAGCTTGCTTCTTCCGAAATTCCGGGGTCTGCAACGCACTGAGATTCGGTGATATTAACGTCCACATACATGGCCATTCTTTTAAGTATTAACGTCCAACGATGTTGACGTTACTATCATGGACGCACACCATGTTGACGCCAACTGCTCTTCGGCCAGAGCTCAAAACATGCAGAAAATCCGAGCGTACGATGTATGTATATACATGCAATATGTATATGATATGATGTACACACTACCACACATGCAAACATACAATATTTATAATCTAATTATACACATGCACACATAAGTATAACTAGCTAATACGTACGTAGATATTTACATACATGCATTCACAAGCATCAATTCACACAACATAATTAAAGCAACAAAATTCGAGGGCCTTACACCCTCTACATATGCATGCATTATATTTACACACAAGCACGATTCCACACACACACACAACAAAATAAAAGGACAATTCGAGGGCCTTACAAAATTAGATAGGCAAATATCGCATGCGTAAGATAACGTACATAAATATGCATACATGTATATACATATGTACTTTATATATTCACACACAATATCCATGAAATAGGTGGTATAGGATATTCTTCAATACTTAGATAGTACATGCATAACATGCATAGTATCATTCAAGTATTCTAAGTCTTAAGATTCTTAGTATTCATAATACACCTCAATTTTAGCTAATTGCTCAATTCTACATGAATTATCATATATATATATATATATATATATACATGCATACGCTCAAGAGAAGTGTAAAACTTATAGTAGACACAAGGAACTACATATGCTATGCACACAACAAGTGAATACCCAACACACCATATATAAGAATAAAAATTCGGGGTCTAACACTCTCCCCCTCTTGAAAAAGATCTTCGTCCTCGAAGATCGAATCGAGTACCCGTAATGACGTCGCCGAGGTCATCTCCAACTATTCCTTGCTCCTTTATGGTTACTGATGAAGCATCCCTTGGAATGAACTTCGTCTTCAGGTTCGGACACTCGTTAAGCCTATGATCCTTGCTGCCACATCTAAGACACTTCCCTTCCTTTCTCCAACATGCATTTCCACCATGACGCTTCCCGCAATGAATACACTCTGGCTTCCCGCTGCCTGATGCTACAGTTGATTTCTGACCATCCATTAGTTCCTTCATCTTCCTATCTTGCCTTTGGAATGGCTTTAGCATTCCCTCCTTCTTTCCCCGATACACTTCCACCTTAATCTCTCGCTCAGTCGCCACGCCAAGAGTTTCCCCAAGGTACGGGAGTCAAGCTCCAGAAGCCTAGCCTTCACCGATGGTTTGAGCCCTCTCATGAACTTCTTTATTTTGCGGTTCTGCTCGTACCTCCTAGACTGAGCACTACGCCTACCACATCCCGCCATATCCTTCAAAATAATTAATCTAATTAGAATCTAGATTACTAAATCCTGACTACTTCCTTAACTGTTTCTCCTTTGCTATTAATAAATTCCTACATATATGGACAATTTCCTATATAGACTTTGCAATAGGGTGGTGATGATGGTCTATCCCTGTACAATTTCAACCTCGGGCTCTGATACCAATCTTTGTAACGACCCTCCTCATACCAGTACAATTATGCCAACCCCCATCGGTATAAAGAGCGTCATTACAGTGGGATAAAACCCAAGACTAGCCGATAGGTTGAAAAGTACATTAATAGTAATTTACTACAGCGGAGTTTAAAGTAAGCAATTCAACTTAGTCCATCACCCTCACATATTCCACAGTCTATATAGCAAAATAAATTGACAACATCCACATTGTTACATGATAATGGAACTACATTGTCCAAAATAATTGTCCATACGACATATTGTTCAAGCTGAGGAAAAGAAAAGTACAACTAAAATCTACTCCTCGCGAGCTACTCCTTCAATAGATCGACCTTCGCTATGCCTTCCTCCAAAGTAGTAACACCTGTCTCACCTATACGCCGAAGCAAGGGTGAGTCCAAAGACTCAGCAAGTAAAACAAAGACCAAATCTCAAACATGCCACATTCACATTTAGCTATTAAACACTAGGGAATACACACTATCTTTCAAATTACAAGAAAAGACATGGATCTACTTTTAGCTATCAACACATTTCCAAATCATTTAACCATGCTTTGTTCTATCACATATTCATTCTAAATCATGGATGCTAATGTTATACACTTATGCATACTCTCCACACCTAACTTGTAACATGAAACATTCATCCACACATCAATCCATTTCATGGTGAAATTTTACAACTAGAACATGGAAGTTGACATAAGGAAATGAACAACTTAACATGATGACCATTGACTCTTCACATCTACTTTTCATATTTAATCTCACATTTTGCTTGCTGTTTTATCATCATTACATTTCATACACATGATTTCTTATTGTATAGCATGAATTAAAAGGGTCTAATAAACATTCAATCCATTGTTCACGTATGTGGTTTTCAAACATGGATTTATACATTAGGTGGACATCATATCTAACATGGAACCTAACGATTTTCTCTTTGTTTTTCACCTTCCTAACCATACTTTACTTCTGTTTTAACATGAATTCAATGTAGTTGCATGGAGTTAGATTTATTCGCACACGATCTCATTCATTAGGTAGTTTCTCATACTTATTGTTCGTAGTACACGAATAACATGGTCAAATATGTTTATTTACATACACTATCACATGAATGGAATAATTTACATGACATGATGCTCAGCATGATATTGAAATGAAGGTAACCAATACATGAAACTTCATGAACATATCGCATTAACATATTAGTTTTTCCACATGCAAGCACATTCTTATTAACACTAACTTTTCCCTTTACTTAACTATTCACATAATCCTCACATTACTTACTCTTTCATTTCTATATATCACATGTTCTGTCATTTTTACTCATCACATGTCACTTTTGCATATCATTATGCACTTACTTATATTCCAATGATTTAAGGATGCCATGACACATAGTCCTAACTACCTATTAGAGGACACAAACAAATGTCTCATACTCATAACTCATCGCATCTCATAACACACAACTCATAACACATAACTCATATCACATACTCACCACCTAGGCAATGTAGTGGTGAATCTTGGTAGCTGAGCAGACCGGGAGAAGCACTCTCCACCCTGTCTAGTGGTACTTGTCCACCTCCAGGTTTTCCCCAATGCCCTTGAGACAAACTTTTCACACATAGAGCCTTCCATAGGGTCTTTTCTACGTACAGCTCTCGAGGCCTCTAGGGTAGCAGTGCCATTCTTGGCCCAATTATTACACATTTACTTATTCACATTTTTCTCTCATTATCCACAAACTTTTCATAAGTCACTTAATCACTTTGCATACACTATTGATTATACATAAACTTCAGTTAACCTAATCATGATACTACCATTTACAGAGTTTAAACACTCAGTAAATTTACGTTAATCAGGTTGGAAAACACATTATTAATCAACCTCATAATAGCATGCTTTGAGGACTCATTTTCGCATGGAAATTTCACAACATACACTACTATTATCTAAATCACTCGAAAATTTGTCCACACATTGCTTGCAGGGTTCAAATTACTCATGCAAATCTTCATATTTTTCTGAACTACATAGAATTTACAGAAAATGAAATACTCATTCACATGCCGTTAATAAATCAATTATCATGAAGGCACAACATAAATGTTGGATTTGACAACTTACAGACCTATACCTAACATGCATATTATCACCTGAATTTTCCCCAGATTTACGGCACATCATATGATTTACGGTGATTTTTTTTTACAAAACCTACGCATGTTTCTATTTTCAAGACAGAAATTGCAATAAATCTCATGACCATGGGAAAATTCCCAAATTTTCAGAACATAGACTGACATACCTACACCTAGTCTAGCTAAATTTTGGCATTCAAATTCCTCACGAATTATGCAAACAGTAAACTAAAATGGCCAATGTCTTATCTAACATGCATTTTCCATGAATGAAACCATTCACACTATTTATAGAAATTCACCCTATTTCCACAACACTTTCTATTATCTATATTATATAACACATAACATTTACATTATATCCTCATGCGTCAAATTTTGGAAATTAATCATATAGGGCTGAACAGTCCTCTGTTCTGTCTAGATGAACTAGACGGCAAGGTCTGGCCGTTCACATGAGTTAACGGCAACATCGTCTACCGTCGGATGGAGATCTTAACGGCAAGGGATCTTGCCGTTAAGTTCCTGTCTGTGTAGAAACACAGACTGAGCTCCAAAGATGGGTGCATGTGGGGTTCCAGGACTCGAGGAAAAATCCGCAAAAATACTAAAACTCAATGGGACATGTGGGGGATCAAGGTCTAGGTTTACATGCCTCTCTATAAACCTCCAAGGGGATCAAAATAGGTGGTGAAGCTCTCCTTGGGCAGTCCCAAGAAGCCTCCAAAACACCTTCACTCCGTCATCTGAGGTGTTGTAGCTTCCAGTCCGAGGTCAGGGAAGCCTTCTCCTATGTCCAAGCTAGCTTCTAGTTGCTGTAGATCACTGGATGAAGCTCCAATCCGCCAGATCTGAGCTCTCAAAGTTAGGTTTTGTCACAGGGCTTAGGGTTTCTCTCTTCTCCTTGCAAAGAGTCAAAAGAGGGTCTTGTGGTTGCAAAAGGGTTTGTTTATAGGAGAGAGACATCTTGTCTCACGCAGAAGGTGATGTGAAGGGCTCAGAGCCGTTGGGGACATCTCCCCAATGGCTGAGCTTGCTTCTTCCGAAATTCCGGGGTCTGCAGCACACTGAGATTCAGTGATATTAACGTCCACATACATGGTCGTTCATTTAAGTATTAACGTCAAACGATGTTGACGTTGACTATCATGGACGTCCACCGTGTTGATGCCAATTGCTCTTCGGCCAGAGCTCAAAACATGCAGAAAATCCATGTGTACGATGTATGTATATACATGCAATATGTATATGATATGATGTACACACTACCACACATGCAAACATACAATATTTATAATCTAATTATACACATGCGCACATAAGTATAACTAGCTAATATGTACGTAGATATTTACATACATGCATTCACAAGCATGAATTAACACAACATAATTAAAGCAACAAAATTCGAGGGCCTTACACCCTCTACATATGCTTGCATGATATTTAGACACAAGCACTATTCCACACACACACACAACAAAATAAAAGGACAATTCGAGGGCCTTACAAAATTAGATAGGCAAATATCGCATGCGTAAGATAACGTACATATATATGCATGCATGTATATACATATGTACATCATATATTCACACACAATATCCATGAAATAGGTGGTATAAGATATTCTTCAATACTTAGATAGTACATGCATAACATGCATAGTATTATTCAAGTATTCTAAGTCTTAAGATTCTTAGTATTCATAATACACCTCAATTTTAGCTAATTGCTCAATTCTACATGAATTATCATATATATATATATATATATATATATATATATACATGCATACGCTCAAGAGGTGTAAAACTTATAGTAGACACAAGGAACTACATATGCTATGCACACCACAAGTGAATACCCAACACACCATATATAAGAATAAAAATTCGGGGTCTAATATGCACCGTACATCATAGCCCGATCAAGTACATAGATGGAAATCGATTTTATTTTTTGTTTTACTTCCGCTGCGCATGTGATGCCCCAAGTCGATTTCCAACAGTGGTATCAGAGCCAAGGTTAGGCTATGATGTTCGTGTTTTTATATTTTGATCGATTCAGATTGATTAAGAGTTAATCCATGTATTAGATTAAGAGTTAAATTAGTTAAAGTGTTTAATTAATTTCTAGTAGCTTATATATATCCATGTGATTTGTATATTGTGGGCGGATGATCATGGACTTATGTGTGGATGGTGATTCATTGGGGTCTGGGAGCCCCCTTCTCTTTCTCATTAAAATCGTTGTGTATTTCTACCTCTCCCAATGGTGTAATTCCCTTTGATATGATCAAGTTTTCTTAATTGATTAAATGTACATTTTTGGGTCTGCGTGCCTATAGTCATTGTAATTATTGTAATTATTTGAAATCACTCTCGGAGGCACGGCGGAAGCGTGGAATCACCGACGGAGCTAATGACGAAGAGGAGGATGAACACCGTGCATGGGATGCGTTGGGAACACACATAGGGCTTAGTGATCAAGTCTTTTGGCTCAGGCTTGGTCACGCTAGAATTTGGTCCATGATCATCTGGTGTGGTTATTTATATATATGATTTATATTCATTTCCGCACCTACTAGGTACATATTTGCATGCGATGTAAGTATATGCTAAATATATGTGTGGGACGTGTATTATTTAGCTATGAGACCACTCAAATAAAATAAAAACCCCTCTGCTTTTAATATATTAAGTCGGCAAGCATGTAGCAATAAGATTGACTCACGTGGCAAGAGGGTGTCATGTGTCTTGCGAGAAAATAGTGGGATAAAATTGAGATAAAAATCCATGTCTTAATTTTTTACAAATCCAAAAGTCTGCATGTTGTTCATTTCTGTTACATCTTTATTTTTCAGAAAAATGTCGCTTGCAAACCCACTCTGTAGCATATTAGATGTCAATCGTCTCACTGGTCCTAACTATGCTGATTGGCTTCGGAACCTAAGAATTTTTCTTACAGTAGAGAAAATTACGTATGTCCTCGATGAGATCGTGGCCGAGCCAGTGGAAGGGACTAGTGAGGAAGTTATTTCTCACTATAAGAAGTATAAGGAGGACTCGGTTCTTGCTCAATGTTATATGTTAGCCTCTATGACTCCCGAGCTGCAAAGACAGCATGAAAAGATGGAAGCTCAATCCATCATGCTGCATCTTCGCACCTTGTTTGAGGAGCAAGGACGGACTCAAAGACGCGAGATATCAAAGAGTCTGTTCAGGATGAGGATGACAGAAGGGGCATCAGTTCAGAACCATGTCCTAAAGATGATTGAGTTTATCGAGAAGCTCACAGGTCTAGGACTTGTCCTTGAGGATGACTTGTGTGTGGATCTAATACTTCAATCCCTTCCAGATTCTTTTTCACAGTTCATTATGAATTTCAATATGAACAAGATAGTGGCAACCCTGCCTGAGCTCCTTAATATGTTGAGGGAAGCTGAGGGTTCCATTAAGAAGGAGAAGCCAGTTCTCCACGTTGATGAGATCAACAAGAAGAGGAAGGCACAGAAGACCCTTAAGAAGGGCAAAAGCAAAGGCAATAAAGCGGGCAAGGCAAAGGTTGCCAAGAAAGACCCGGCCAAGGATAAAGGAAAGTGCTTCCACTGTGGCAAGGATGGGCATTGGAAGAGGAACTGCAAGGAATACCTAGCAGAAAAGGCAAAGCAGAAGCTTGGAGAAGCTTCAAGTATATTCATGATTTATCTCCATTTGTCAGAAAATTATGATAATGCATGGGTATTAGATACCGCATGTGCATCTCATATTTGCAATTCGTTGCAGGTTCTGACAAAGTGTAGGAGACTAGCAAAGGGTGAGGTTGACTTAAGAATGGGGAATGGCGCAAAAGTTGCTGATGCTGTTGTCGGCGAAGTCAACCTACTACTACCTCGTGGAGCCGCACTAGTGTTGGATAAATGTTACTTTGTTCCCTCTGTCATCAAAAACATCATTTCCATTTCATTTTTGACTAAAAATAGATATAAGTTTGTTTTTGAGAACAATGGTTGTTCACTAATTTTGGATGATGAAATCATTAGTAAAGGAACATTGTTCAATGGTTTGTTTACATTAGATGTTGCTTCACATGTCATGAATGTTAGTACGTCTAAAAGAAAGAGAGATGAGGTGAACGAAGCTTACCTATGGCATTGTAGGCTAGGTCATATCCATGACGGTAGAATTCAAAGGTTGTTAAAGGATGGATATTTAGACCCATTTGATTATGAATCATATGCAACCTGTGAATCTTGCCTTCAAGTAAAGTTGACCAACTCTTCATTTAGTGGAACTGGAGAGAGAGCTTCTGAGTTACTAGAACTCATACATACTGATGTATGTGGACCTATGTCCATACAAGCCAGAGGAGGATATTCATACTTCATTACATTCACTGATGACTTCTCAAGGTATGGACATGTGTACTTAATGAAGTACAAGTCTGAGGCCTTTGAAAAATTCAAAGAATATAAGAATGAAGTAGAAAATCAGACTAGAAAGAGTATTAAGATTCTTCATTCAGATTGAGGAGGAGAGTACATGAGTACAGAGTTTACCCAATTTCTAAAGGACCATCGGATTCTATCCCAATGGACTCCTCCTCATACACCTGAGCTCAATGCTATATCGGAAAGGAGGAATCGCACACTGTTGGATATGGTGCGATCCATAATGAGTTTTGTCAACCTACCCATGTCATTCTGGGGATATGCCCTACAAACCACAGCTTACCTTCTGAACAGAGTTCCAACTAAGACGGTAGTGACTACTCCATATGAGATATGGAAAGGGAAGAAGCCTGATCTTAAAGTTATTAAGATTTGGGGCTGCCCTACCCATGTTAAGAGACACAATTCTGATAAATTGGAATCAAGGTCAGAACGGTGCATATTCGTGGGATACCCCAAGGAAACTTGTGGGTATTATTTCTATCACCCCGAGGACCAAAAGGTCTTTGTTGCCAAGAGAGCAGTGTTTCTTGAGAAGGAACACATTATTGGTGGAAACAGTGGGAGTGTGATAGAATTAAGTGAGGTTGGGGAACCTGGCTCAAGCACCATTCTGCAAGAAGAGTCTGTTCAAGTACCTATCACACAAATTCCAAATTTGCGTAGGTCAAGTAGAGTTCCTATCCCTCCTGAAAGATATGTGGGACATATCAAGGGACAAGACTCCCAGGATATTGATCCTCAAACCTACGAGGAGGCTATTATGAGCATAGACTGCAGGAAATGGCAAGAGGCCATGAATTCTGAGATGGATTCCATGTACTCCAACCAGGTTTGGAACCTAGTTGATGCACCTGAGGGTATTGTACCCATTGGGTGCAAATGGATCTTCAAGAAGAAGATTGGAGTAGATGGAAAGGTAGAGACCTTTAAGGCAAGACTTGTGGCAAAAGGATATCGTCAAAGGCAAGGTATTGACTATGATGAAACTTTTTTGCCTGTTGCCATACTAAAATCTATCAGAATTTTATTGGCCATTGCAGCATACCATGACTATGAGATCTGGCAGATGGATGTAAAAGTGCATTCCTCAATGGCAACCTCGAGGAAGAGGTGTATATGATACAGCTTGATGGATTCATTTCCGAGAAAAGTCTAGATAAGGTGTGCAAGTTGCTTAAGTCTATTTATGGACTAAAGCAAGCTTCCCGAAGTTGGAACATAAGGTTTGATGAGGTAATCAGATCTTATGACTTTGTTAAGAACGAAGATGAGCCTTGTGTATAGGAAGGTAAGTGGGAGTGTTATCATTTTCTTGGTGTTATATGGTGGATGACATTCTCATCATTGGAAATTGTAAGGCCCCGAATTTCTTTTCCCACTTCTATTTTATGTATATGGTGTTTACTTATTTTTGCATAAATGGCATGCATGAAGATGATGCTTATTATAGATATAAATCTTGCATGTGTATATTCGAAGATGTATGTTTATATATGTGAATATAAGTAATTGGCCAATTTTGTGTATAAGGTATCTATTCAAATATTATGCAAGTACCATCTAAATATTGAAGTATACCTTATATTGTCCCATTTCATAAATATTGTGTGCGAATGTATGAAGTGCATATGTGTAGGTGCGTATGTAGATTATCATATGCATGTGATAATTGTGTACTTAATTTTACATATGTAACACCTTGGTATACTTAGGTATGCATGAGTATACTTAGTTGTAAACGTTGTTCATTTGCATGGTGTAGTTAAGGTGTACATGGTACTTGTACATTTTAATATACATATAAAGTGCAAGTATGGCAGGTGTATTTAGCAGTGTATATGGAAATCCTATATTCCTCACGAATAACATGCATGTATTCTGTGATAACTAGGTGAGAATAAGCGATTAGCTAAATTGTGCATAGAGTACATATTAAGGAATTCCATGCATATAGTACTTAAGTAATGTTGTGCAAGCTTAGTCTAATTACCGGTGTGCGTGTTATTGTATCTATCTATTCGTGTATAATATACGTAAGTATGTTACATCCGTGTACGTATGCTATATATATATATATATATATATATATATATATATATATACATTGTATGCGTATGAAGATATTCATGTACGTGTTATTATCTTGATGTACCTGTGTATGCATGTGTGTGATTAATAGTAAATATTGGATGGTTATATGGTGTAGTGGTGTATACACTATGCTACATAGGTTTCATGTGTATATATGTGTGGATTAAGCTTGGTTCTGCATGATTTTAAGTTCTGGCAGAAGGATGTCTTGGCGTCAACATGGATGGACGCCCATAATATGTCAGCGTCCATATCGACTGACGCCAACCCTAATGTAGACGTCCATGGATGTGGACGCCAATATCCCTAATTTTCTGTGCGCAACAGAGCGCAGAGAACACCCATTGGGCCAGACTTCTGATTGGGGAGATGTCTTCCCACCGGCCCTTTCATGTCCCTTCAGCCCTGCACGAGCCCCTCTTGTTCCCTAGTTTATGAAACACACCCCTTTGGCAACCTAGAGAGCTCTCTTGGCTCTTTACTAGAAAGGAAACCCTAACAGAGAAAGAGAGGAAGGACTGACCTTGGAGGGCTTGGATCCGGCGACTGGAGGCGTTTCCTGGTGATCTTCTACGACAAGGAGAAAGACCATACGTAGGAGGAGGCTCCCCCGGCGTTGGACTGCGGCCTACAACCCCCCTAGAACCCGGAGCCAAGGAGTTTTGGAGGCTTCTTGGCACTGCCCAAGGAGAGCTTCTCCGGCCATTAGATCCGTTTGGAGATTTATTCAGAGGCAAGTAACCCATAGATCTCAATCCCATACATGTTCCCTAGGTCCCAGTAATTTTTATGGATTTTAAATCGTGTCCTGGACCCTCCTTTTCACTGAGTATTTGGGGTTCGGTCTGTGCTGTTGCACAGACAGGAACTTGGCGTCAATGCCATTGACGCCAAGGTCTCCCATAGGCGTCCAGCGATCGTGCCGTCAAAACTCTTGAACGGCCAGAGGTTGCCGCCAAGTTCTTCAGGATAGAACAGTGAGCTGTTCTTCCTGATAGATGATTATTTTCGATATGTTTTCGCCATGAGGATATAGTGTAAATCCTATATGCTATGTAAAATGGATAATGTGGTGTGTGTGTGGAAATTTCTGCATTTTCTGTGGATGGCATGAATTCTTTTGATTATTGAAATACATGTTGGAAAAAGGATGGATTATGCATGTTCATCTACTGTCTACCTAATTCCTGAGAATTTAATGTCCTAGATTTTTCTATACCATGTGTATATGTATCAGTCCATGCCCTGAAAATTTGAGAATTTTTCCATGACTGTGGAATTTACTGAAAATTCTGTTTTGGAAATAGGAGACATGCATAGGAGTTGTAAAATCTACAGTAAATTGTGCATTGTGCAATAAATCCGAGGAAAATTTTGTGTTGACAAATATGTTAGGTTCGGGTCTGTGAACTGTTAAACCCGATGTTCATGTTATGTTCCATGTTAAATCAAATTATGAACGGCATTAGATTTCATGTTTTAATTTCTGTAAATGTAATATGGTTCAGAAAAATATGAAAATTTGCGTGTGTGATTATAAACCTGAAATGTGTCTGTGGTTAAAATCTCAGGTTGTTTTGATAACAGTAAGTATCGTTATGGACTTTTAATGAGAAAAACGACTATGTGAGCGTGTTAATTGTGATTTGATGTGATTCAGTAGATTTCGGTATAGTTATATCTGTATTATGAGTATTTGGTAGTTGCAACAGTGAAGTTAAAATCAGTGAATGAGGACTTATGTGTGTGTGAATTTTTGCATGAGTGTGTATGCATGAGACATGGGAAAACAAGTGGTATAAGTGTGTAAAACGGTTAATGTGATAAAGATAACCAAATATGCCCATAAGACACTGCCACCTTAGATGCTTGGAGCTGTACTGTAGTGGTGCCCCTACGGGAAAGCTCAAAGTGTTACACCCTAGGAAAGGGTCTTGATAAAGTGTACACCCTGGCAAAGGGTCTTGTAAAATCCTGGAGGTGGACAAGTTCCACTGGTAATGGTGGGAAGGGCTTTCCCCGGTTTCTGCAGAGACTAAGACTTATCACTGCGCCGGTGATTAAGTAAGCGAATGTGACCAAGTGTGTGTTATGTGACATCTAATGGTGGTTTGGGCTGTGTCTTGGCATTTAAGTGAAAATAACCATAAGTGTGATGTGAAAAGTGACATGTGTTCAATAGCACAAGGTATGTGCGAGATATGTGTAAAGGTGGCACAGGTTATGTGCAAAAGTGAAGTGATAAGAAGTGTGTGAATGTGAAAGAGGAATTAATGGCAAATGTGTATGAGTATTGTGTGATAGAACAAAGTGAGTGTATGTGAAAGCCAAGGTTCATCATGTGGTTATGTGTAATGAGAAAATAGTATAAGTGTAAATGACAATAGTGTTGATTGATAAATTGTTTATTGATGTGTACAAATGTGTATGTGTATGTGTTTATGTATAACTTATTGCTAAAAGTGATGTTACTACTAGTACCAAAATGTAAGTATATGCTTTCATACTCATGGAATTTGAATGGTTGGATGCACATGTGTGTAGTATCATGTTGTATAGTTAAAAGTGATCCCTATGTAAGGGTAAAAGGAATGTCATAGATTTTATAGAAAATCAGCAAGCTAAATGTAAGTAAATTGTTATGGTTGTATGCAAAGTGAGTTAGAAATCATGCTAGCAATGAAACCTATCTCGTATATGTTTTTCCGCGACTTAGTTATGAAGTTTTACAATGATGTGAGTAAAGTGTGAAGGTATGTAAATGTGTATTTGTACTTATGATAATGACGCCATGTTATTAGAAATCTTATTAGATTATAGTTTTACATGTGTTAGAATAGATGTTAATAAATCCCATGTGAACCTATTTTGTTTATAGCACAAGCATGTATGATTAAATTGCTGAAATTCTATTGTGTTAAATTGTTAAAAAGCATGTATGTATTGAATCTTAAGTTACTTGCTGAGTCTATTGCATAGACTCACTCTTGCTAATCATTTCAGGAATTAGCAGTGGAGGAGCTAGCAGGAATTGAAGTGGAGTTGGACTAAGTGATTGAAGAGTTGTAGTTGATATTCCATAAGTATGTAATGCTACAATTGGAAATTTGGATTTTGTTCAAATGTACTTGGAGTCGGCTATGTAATTGGAACATTTTGTACTTATGTTATCTCTTGTTGAACTATACAGACTGTGGTATGTGGATTTAAAAGTTGATGGAATGAGATTCATTTAAATTCCGTTGCATTTATTTAATTCTATTTGTGTATATCTCAGCTCATTTGTTACTTGTTGGGGTATTCTCCCCTGTAACGGCTTGCTCTCATCCGACGTGGGTTGGTATAACCGTACCGGGTGGAAGTGGGTCGTTGCAGAGATGGTATCAGAGCGGTTGGGTTGAGATTATACATAAATAGCCATCAACTAAATCACATCCCTAAGTCCTTGTAGTGGATAGCCCGATCCAAGGAATAATTAAGATAATGCTAGAAAAGTAGTAAGATAAATACATGATAACATGTTAAGTATGAGGATAAATGGAGTCTAATTTAGTGTTTATTTTGTAGCAATGGCTGGAAGGACTCGACGTTTGAGCCTGCCCATTCAGGATGAGGAATTAAGTAGGACTGACGGGGAGCAACATGAAGTACCAGCACCTCAAGGATCGCCCCCGCCACCGCTGGCTGATTATGGTACAGTCATGCAAGGGATTGTACAAGCAATACAAACTCAAGCGCAAACACAAGCGGCTTTTCAAACTCAGTTTCAGGCTCAGGTTCCAGCACCAGCTCAACAGGACCGTGGTTTAGGAGGTGTGACAGTCATGGAGAGGTTCAAGAGAATGGCTCCACCCTCTTTTAAGGGGGAGAGTGAGCCGTTAGTTGCAGAAAGTTGGCTCAGAGAAATCGAAAAGATATTCAGAGCCATCAGGTGCGCAGAGGATGACAAGATCAGTCTGGCGTCATATATGCTTCAGGAGCGAGCGGATGTGTGGTGGTCTTCCGTTCTTCGCACGCAGTATGAGGGAGTGGAGCTAGAGGTTACTTGGGAAGACTTCGTAAAGATGTTTCAGGCCAAGTATGTTCCTGAGCATATACAGGACAAAATGGAGCAGGAATTCTTAGCTTTGACTCAAGGATCGATGACAGTTATGGAGTATGAGGCTAGATTTACGGAGTTGTCTAGATATGCACCCCACATAGTTGTTGATGAGAGGCGCAAGGTAAGGAAGTTTGTGATGGGGCTTAGACCGTCAATGAGAGCCAGACTGGCGGCGTTTGATCTTGGAACTATGGATGTAGCTCTTAGCGCGGCATGCAAACAAGAAAGTGAAATGGAATTGTACTTGGCAGAGAAGAAAGCAAGATTAGAAATGTTACCAGAACCATTTCAGCGGCAAAAGAGGAAGATGAAGAAGCTCATGAAAAGGCAACAACCATCTATGGCACCAATAGAATCGACCCTTCACTCAGTAGTTTCGGCCGGCAACGAAAAGCCTGTATGTGTGCATTGTGGCAAGCGCCACGGCGGAGAAGTATGTTGGACGAAGTTAGGAAGATGTCTCAAGTGTGGTAGCAAGAGCCATCGGATTAAAGACTGCCCGAATCAGAAGAAGAGGTTCGTTCCCCGAGATGGCCACCGGTAGGAATTTAGGCACCGGTCTTAGTGAACTAGAAGCGGCAGCGAGATGTCATCAAGGGTACGTGATCCGATCTTCGAGGACGAAGATCTCTTTAAAGGGGAGAGGGTGTAAGGCCCCGAATTTCTTTTCCCACTTCTATTTTATGTATATGGTGTTTACTTATTTTTGCATAAATGGCATGCATGAAGATGATGCTTATTATAGATATAAATCTTGCATGTGTATATTCGAAGATGTATGTTTATATATGTGAATATAAGTAATTGGCCAATTTTGTGTATAAGGTATCTATTCAAATATTATGCAAGTACCATCTAAATATTGAAGTATACCTTATATTGCCCATTTCATAAATATTGTGTGCGAATGTATGAAGTGCATATGTGTAGGTGCGTATGTAGATTATCATATGCATGTGATAATTGTGTACTTAATTTTACATATGTAACACCTTGGTATACTTAGGTATGCATGAGTATACTTAGTTGTAAACGTTGTTCATTTGCATGGTGTAGTTAAGGTGTACATGGTACTTGTACATTTTAATATACATATAAAGTGCAAGTATGGTAGGTGTATTTAGTAGTGTATATGGAAATCCTATATTCCTCACGAATAACATGCATGTATTCTGTGATAACTAGGTGAGAATAAGCGATTAGCTAAATTGTGCATAGAGTACATATTAAGGAATTCCATGCATATAGTACTTAAGTAATGTTGTGCAAGCTTAGTCTAATTACCGGTGTGCGTGTTATTGTATCTATCTATTCGTGTATAATATACGTAAGTATGTTACATCCGTGTACGTATGCTATATATATATATATATATATATACATTGTATGCGTATGAAGATATTCATGTACGTGTTATTATCTTGATGTACCTGTGTATGCATGTGTGTGATTAATAGTAAATATTGGATGGTTACATGGTGTAGTGGTGTATACACTATGCTACATAGGTTTCATGTGTATATATGTGTGGATTAAGCTTGGTTCTGCATGATTTTAAGTTCTGGCAGAAGGATGTCTTGGCGTCAACATGGATGGACGCCCATAATATGTCAGCGTCCATATCGACTGACGCCAACCCTAATGTAGCCGTCCATGGATGTGGACGCCAATATCCCTAATTTTCTGTGCGCAACAGAGCGCAGAGAACACCCATTGGGCCAGACTTCTGATTGGGGAGATGTCTTCCCACCGGCCCTTTCATGTCCCTTCAGCCCTGCACGAGCCCCTCTTGTTCCCTAGTTTATGAAACACACCCCTTTGGCAACCTAGAGAGCTCTCTTGGCTCTTTACTAGAAAGGAAACCCTAACAGAGAAAGAGAGGAAGGACTGACCTTGGAGGGCTTGGATCCGGCGACTGGAGGCGTTTCCTGGTGATCTTCTACGACAAGGAGAAAGACCATACGTAGGAGGAGGCTCCCCCGGCGCTGGACTGCGGCCTACAACCCCCTAGAACCCGGAGCCAAGGAGTTTTGGAGGCTTCTTGGCACTGCCCAAGGAGAGCTTCTCCGGCCATTAGATCCGTTTGGAGATTTATTCAGAGGCAAGTAACCCATAGATCTCAATCCCATACATGTTCCCTAGGTCCCAGTAATTTTTATGGATTTTAAATCGTGTCCTGGACCCTCCTTTTCACTGAGTATTTGGGGTTCGGTCTGTGCTGTTGCACAGACAGGAACTTGGCGTCAATGCCATTGACGCCAAGGTCTCCCATAGGCGTCCAGCGATCGTGCCGTCAAAACTCTTGAACGGCCAGAGGTTGCCGCCAAGTTCTTCAGGATAGAACAGTGAGCTGTTCTTCCTGATAGATGATTATTTTCGATATGTTTTCGCCATGAGGATATAGTGTAAATCCTATATGCTATGTAAAATGGATAATGTGGTGTGTGTGTGGAAATTTCTGCATTTTCTGTGGATGGCATGAATTCTTTTGATTATTGAAATACATGTTGGAAAAAGGATGGATTATGCATGTTCATCTACTGTCTACCTAATTCCTGAGAATTTAATGCCCTAGATTTTTCTATACCATGTGTATATGTATCAGTCCATGCCCTGAAAATTTGAGAATTTTTCCATGACTGTGGAATTTACTGAAAATTCTGTTTTGGAAATAGGAGACATGCATAGGAGTTGTAAAATCTACAGTAAATTGTGCATTGTGCAATAAATCCGAGGAAAATTTTTGTGTTGACAAATATGTTAGGTTCGGGACTGTGAACTGTTAAACCCGATGTTCATGTTATGTTCCATGTTAAATCAAATTATGAACGGCATTAGATTTCATGTTTTAATTTCTGTAAATGTAATATGGTTCAGAAAAATATGAAAATTTGCGTGTGTGATTATAAACCTGAAATGTGTCTGTGGTTAAAATCTCAGGTTGTTTTGATAACAGTAAGTATCGTTATGGACTTTTAATGAGAAAAACGACTATGTGAGCGTGTTAATTGTGATTTGATGTGATTCAGTAGATTTCGGTATAGTTATATCTGTATTATGAGTATTTGGTAGTTGCAACAGTGAAGTTAAAATCAGTGAATGAGGACTTATGTGTGTGTGAATTTTTGCATGAGTGTGTATGCATGAGACATGGGAAAACAAGTGGTATAAGTGTGTAAAACGGTTAATGTGATAAAGATAACCAAATATGCCCATAAGACACTGCCACCTTAGATGCTTGGAGCTGTACTGTAGTGGTGCCCCTACGGGAAAGCTCAAAGTGTTACACCCTAGGAAAGGGTCTTGATAAAGTGTACACCCTGGCAAAGGGTCTTGTAAAATCCTGGAGGTGGACAAGTTCCACTGGTAATGGTGGGAAGGGCTTTCCCCGGTTTCTGCAGAGACTAAGACTTATCACTGCGCCGGTGATTAAGTAAGTGAATGTGACCAAGTGTGTGTTATGTGACATCTAATGGTGGTTTGGGCTGTGTCTTGGCATTTAAGTGAAAATAACCATAAGTGTGATGTGAAAAGTGACATGTGTTCAATAGCACAAGGTATGTGCGAGATATGTGTAAAGGTGGCACAGGTTATGTGCAAAAAGTGAAGTGATAAGAAGTGTGTGAATGTGAAAGAGGAATTAATGGCAAATGTGTATGAGTATTGTGTGATAGAACAAAGTGAGTGTATGTGAAAGCCAAGGTTCATCATGTGGTTATGTGTAATGAGAAAATAGTATAAGTGTAAATGACAATAGTGTTGATTGATAAATTGTTTATTGATGTGTACAAATGTGTATGTGTATGTGTTTATGTATAACTTATTGCTAAAAGTGATGTTACTACTAGTACCAAAATGTAAGTATATGCTTTCATACTCATGGAATTTGAATGGTTGGATGCACATGTGTGTAGTATCATGTTGTATAGTTAAAAGTGATCCCTATGTAAGGGTAAAAGGAATGTCATAGATTTTATAGAAAATCAGCAAGCTAAATGTAAGTAAATTGTTATGGTTGTATGCAAAGTGAGTTAGAAATCATGCTAGCAATGAAACCTATCTCGTATATGTTTTTCCGCGACTTAGTTATGAAGTTTTACAATGATGTGAGTAAAGTGTGAAGGTATGTAAATGTGTATTTGTACTTATGATAATGACGCCATGTTATTAGAAATCTTATTAGATTATAGTTTTACATGTGTTAGAATAGATGTTAAATAAATCCCATGTGAACCTATTTTGTTTATAGCACAAGCATGTATGATTAAATTGCTGAAATTCTATTGTGTTAAATTGTTAAAAAGCATGTATGTATTGAATCTTAAGTTACTTGCTGAGTCTATTGCATAGACTCACTCTTGCTAATCATTTCAGGAATTAGCAGTGGAGGAGCTAGCAGGAATTGAAGTGGAGTTGGACTAAGTGATTGAAGAGTTGTAGTTGATATTCCATAAGTATGTAATGCTACAATTGGAAATTTGGATTTTGTTCAAATGTACTTGGAGTCGGCTATGTAATTGGAACATTTTGTACTTATGTTATCTCTTGTTGAACTATACAGACTGTGGTATGTGGATTTAAAAGTTGATGGAATGAGATTCATTTAAATTCCGTTGCATTTATTTAATTCTATTTGTGTATATCTCAGCTCATTTGTTACTTGTTGGGGTATTCTCCCCTGTAACGGCTTGCTCTCATCCGACGTGGGTTGGTATAACCGTACCGGGTGGAAGTGGGTCGTTGCAGAAATGATATAGGAATGTTATCCACAGTTAAGACTTGGTTATCAAAGAACTTCATCATGAAGGACTTAGGGGAAGCATCCTACATTTTGGGGATTCGGATCTATAGAGATAGATCTAAGAGGATGCTTGGCTTGTCCCAGTCCATGTACATAGACACCATAGTCAAAAGATTTGGCATGGAAAATTCCAAAAGAGGACTCATACCACTGAGACATGGAATTTCTCTTTCTAAGAGTATGTCTCCAAAGACTCTAGAAGAAAGGGCATACATGGATAGAATACCCTAAATGTCTGCTATAGGATCTATCATGTATGCAATGTTATGTACTAGACCTGATATAGCGCATGCTCTAAGTGTTACGAGTAGGTATCAGGCAGATCCAGGTTTAGAACACTGGAAGGCAGTAAAGTGTATCCTTAAGTACTTAAGAAGGACTAAGGATCTTTTACTAGTATATGGAGGAGGTAGCCTCAAGGTTGAAGGCTACACGGACTCAAGTTTCCAGTCTGATATCGATGATAGTAAGTCTAACTCAGGGTATGTTTTTACCCTGAATGGAGCAGCAGTAAGCTGGAAGAGTTCCAAGCAAGAGACTATTGCTGACTCGACTACCGAGGCGGAGTATATTGCTGCTTCAGAAGCAGCAAAAGAAGTTGTCTGGATGAAGAAGTTCATCACAGATTTAGGAGTGGTGTCTAGCCATGAAGAGCCAAATTCATTGTTATGCGACAACAACGGGGCGATTGCTCAAGCAAAGGAACCTAGGTCTCATCAGAAGTCTAAGCACGTTCTAAGGAGGTTCCACTTGATTAGAGAGATTGTGGCCCGTGGAGATGTAGCAGTAAAAATAATTTCATCTGATGATAACATTGCAGATCCACTCACAAAGCCACTCACTCAAAATGTTTTTGAGCAACACCAAGGTCTGATGGGAATCAGACATGTAGGTGATTGGTTTTAGGTCAAGTGGGAGATTGCTAGTTATAGGTGCCCTACAAGCCAATTCACGTGAGTGATGGCACTTGTAATTATGTACAATATCTTTTGGTAATATTATAATGGTATTTTCTCACTGTATATTCCATGTGTTTGTATACTGTGATGTCCATGGGTTTGTGCAATGGGAATTGGATCATGATGAGATCATGATAATGAGGCCGATTCTCTTTAAACACAGATCCTAAATATTCCTAGTCGTAGGTTACTCAAGAAGGACATTGAGATGACCGGAAAGATCGGTGTGCCATATACTTGTCCATATGATGGAAGCAGCTGGTCTCATAGCTGCTTGTGTGGAGACACTAAGGATATGGTGCAGGTGCTTATTGGAGAATGAGTTCACTGAATGATCCGTTCTCAAAATGCTATATGGTTAATGATACCTAATTGTCAGATAGAGATTCCGTAGTCTCAGTTGTGTAACTGGTCCTTAGACTTGAGACACCAAAGATGTCTTGTTTGAGTACTCCATTCTTTGATACTGGATTTATAGGTCTGGATATTCCAGGTCTAGTATAGCTAGTCATTGGGAATGGTAGCCAATCTTACGAAGGCAATTATGTGTCAATAAAGGATCATCCACTCTCGGTATCATGAGAGGAATATCCCATATTGTATTACTCAGGCAAATCCTTGGCCAGGGTCAATTGGATTTAGTGAGAAGGAGTTCTCCGGGAGTATCTGATAAGAGTTTGACTTTAACAGATTCCATATAGACTTGACAACACCATGCCTAATATATGGTCTCTGGGATAATAGATGGATGAGGGACTACAGGTACACGGTAACTGTGGGCAGACAGGTCTAATGGATTTGATCACTCGTATCGTTTGGGGATTATGGCATAGTGGCCTAGTATGTTCATAATCGATGATTTGACTGAATTATTATGGAGATAAAAATTCACTAAGTCAGAAGGAGTTCTAACGACTACAACTCACGGCCAGCTCGATATTAGGCCTAGAGGGTCACACACAAAAGGTGGATAACGTGATGAATAGTGGATTGGATAAAAGTTATCCAATAAGCCTTATTTAACCCATTATGGACCTATTGGGTAAGACCCAATAAGCCTTGATAAGGATCCATTAAGGGAGCATACCAGGATCATGCCACCTCACCCCTTCTGGAAGGAGGACACCTCATGATCATTAACCATCATGACATGGTGAGGTGTCCCTGCGAGGTGTCCCTTGTCATGATTACATGACGAGGTGTCCTTGCAAGGTGTCTCTCTTGTCATCATGACATGGTGAGGTGTCCCTGTGAGGTGTCTCTTGTCAAGATTACATGACGAGATGTCCTTGCAAGGTGTCCCTGTTGTCATCATGACATGGTGAGGTGTCCCTTGTCATCATCACATGATAAGGTGTCCTTGCTAGGTGTCCCTCTTGTCATCATGACATGGTGAGGTGTCCCTGGGAGGTGTCCCTTGTCATGATTACATGACGAGGTGTCCTTGCAAGGTGTCCCTCTTGTCATCATGACATGGTGAGGTGTCCCTGTGAGGTGTCCCTTGTCATCATGACATGGTGAGGTGTCCCTGATGAGGTGTCCTTTAGGTTCTCTATAAATAGAAGGGGTTCTCTTTGAAGTTTATGGGCTAGAGCTTGTGAAGAGAAACCACCTTCTTCATCCCCTTTTCTCAACTCTCCCTGCTGTGCTCTCCCTAAGCAAGAGGAGAACTAGGAGGGCCGAGCCCTCTTGTTGTTGCTGCTACATTTTATTGTTAGCAGTTGTGTGGCGTTGCACGACTAGGAGTGGCATCACCAGTGTAGCAGGGGTCATCATCATTGCCGATCATCCACTGTATGGATACCACTAGAGGGAGTCTCGCGAGTGCTCCTTCAAACAAGGACTAGTTCTGCGCTTCAGGGGATATATGATCTCCCCTAGGTGAGATTGTCTCACACCTTATTTGTATGTTTGTTTACATGCATAGTATATCATAGCCCGATCAAGTACATAGATGGAAATCTATTTTTATTTTTTTTTACTTCTGTTGCGCATGTGATGCCCCAAGTCGATTTCCAACACAAGAAACCAGCATAGCGCGGAACGGCACAATAGGTACATTACTACCTATCGTACCACAAGGAAACAATGCGCACGAGGGGAGCGACCAGCTCAACCTCAAGACAGCACAAGGGGAGGGACCTTCGTCATAAAGGTCGCCAAGGTGCGCGACACAGCACCAAATGCCATGTGAAAGCACCACCACCCAGAGCAACCCACGGAAAGCAGAGGAAGAAGGCACAAAACTGGCCTCTCCCACACACAAAGGAGAAAACATCACACTAGGCTGGCTCTCACCCGAAAGGCACAGCCAGCCAAACACCCACTACACTCACCAGACTACCATCTGGCAGAGCACGTAGGGCGCGAGAAACGAAATGAACCTCCCGACTATGAGGGCACACATAGTCCTAGCAGCGCAACCAGGAAACACAAAAAACGATCAGGAAGACAATCTAGCTAGCACCACGGCCAGACACACAATCAAAGGCACCGCACCTTGACCAACAACACCCAGGCAGACTGTAACACGGACAGTCCCACTGGCAATGGCGACAGCTCATCTCCTCAGAGAGAGAGCAATGACAACCAAAACAAACACAAGGCAGCTTGGGAAGGACCTCCACCCAAAGCGCCAAGAGCCATTCTGGGAACCATCACAAAAATGCAGCCCAAACAAACGACTAACAAAGAGAACACAGCAGACAGCAGAAGCAACACAAACTAGTTCTGGGAGAACCTCCACTAGAACCACCAAGGTGCCGTTCTGGGAAAACCCACCAGAACTCAATGGCCAACACAACAGCAGCATACCTCAACCCAGAGGCAGCACAACAACCGGGAGAAACAAGCTCGAAATAGTCCTGAGAGCGAACCTCACCAGGACAACAACAAATAGTTCTGGGGAACAATACCAGAACACAGGGCAACCAAGCGATGTACCTCAACCTCGAGGGCAATGCAACGGCAACCAACCAGACAATAGAGACTTCAAGCCAAGGAGGTAACACAGCGGAAGACTTTAACGAGCACGGAAGCAGTCCCAAAGGGAGAGGAACTCTCACTAGGACAACACAAAATAGTTCTGGGAAACACCACCATAATACATCATCCAAGCAATGCACCTCAACCCAGAGGGCAACGCCGCAACAACCAGAAACAAGCACAACAAAGTTCTGGGGAAAACCTCACCTCCACCAGAACCAAACAAAGAAGAACTCCAAGAGCACCTCACCACAGTTCACAACCAGCCAGCACAAAGCTGACAACAACCATAGACAGGTGTCGCAGCGCTTAACCAACATGCAACACGGCACACAAGCATCTGCTTAGCTCGAGCAATGACGTCGACTGAGCAGAGCTCAGCGCCCAACGGCGCACAGGCATGCAAGGCCAAACACAGCCAACAACACACACCCCAACAACAAGGGGACATCCAACAAGCACACACCCCAACAAGAAAGGGACATCCAACAAGGACACACCCCAACAAGAAGGCGACAACCAACAAGGCAAGGACACCTTCTACCGGTTCCTCAGACCACAACCCTGCATCGGTGAAGGCCACACCACTCATAGGCTCTCTCAGCCTTCGCGACACACCCACACGGATGCGCAGGCTGACGACGAACCAAAATGCAGCATGAGTGAACCAGCAACCACGCTTGCATCACTCGCACCTAGTAGTAGCAGCAACACTCTCCTGCAGCTCACACTCGGACCCTGCAGGAAAGCTAGCCACCTGCAACAAAGAACCAAATGCTCACCTAATAGCAACTATACACCGACGGGCCAACAGTGCACGAGTACCTTTCTTTGGGACCGCCATAGTTATTAACCCATTATAAATCTCGTTGGACCCCTGAGCTCTAATACCACTTTAACGACCCAACCTCCAGGACCCCCGACAGGGACCCCGAAGGTCGTGCCGCCACCCATAGATCCGGAGGCACGGAAGGGTTAGAATTTAGTCCAGTGAGATAAGCAATGAATTCAAATAACTATAACAAGAAAGTTCATACTTTAATAAAGAAATTATGTACAACATGTCCCAAATAAAAGTACAGGTACAAAAAGAAAGGTGCAGTCCTTAAGGGGCATACCCCGAGGACTTGCAAAAAGGCCACTCTCAACTCACGGTACAAAGAGCACTCATGCTCACAACTCAGATTTCTGGAAATGCATGGTGAACAAGCCGCCACCACAACCGTCCGGCAACGAACTCCTGCGACAGTGAGTCCCTACTTGAAGAGAGTAGGGGGCTGAGCCTCGCGAACAAGGCTCAGTAGGGATAACCAGTCCCTTACTAGCCAGAGAAGTAGGAACTCCAACAAAGTGGAAGCAAGACTACTCTAGAAAGCAGTAAAGTGAGAAACGCCTACCACAAAGTACTACAAAGCAGCGGAACAGAGAAACGCCTTAACCACAACCCGAGTTAGGCCAAACACGACTCCCGCAGAACCAGTGGAGTCAACACATGCGGAATTAACTAGTGTAATGCCACGACCCGCAACCAGGGTCGGGCCAGAGCAACACAATGCCAAAGAAAACCCTCGGCATGCACCCGCCGAGACAAAGAAGCTCACGAAACACCAGAGCGACCCGAGAGGCCAGAGTCTCAAGACACAGCACCAAAATCCCAGACCTCCACAAGGTCAGGAAGGAACAACCAGGTGTCACCACGAGAGACACTGAGCAACCACGTGAAGCACTGCCTCACACCTCCACAAGGTCGAGGGCCCACAAGCAGAACCACCCTGCACCTCGGACACTTCACGAGGTCAGGGAACTACACACTCTGGTGCCACCACGGACGGCACCAAGGAACGGGTTACTGAAACAGCAGTCGGGTGTCTACAGAAGACACTCCGAGAAAACCCACAGAGCGGAAACCACTAAGCACGGCCTACAAGGCCAAACCAACCAAAACCCATGGAAGCTAGACACGGCTAGGCTACAACCACTAAACCAGGGCAACGAGAACACAAGCTCAGAAACAACGTATGAAGAAACGTCACAGTAAGAACAACCAAGCAACTGCCAGAGGAAGCTAAGAGAGGGACACATAGTCCACCCCTATCGCTCGCCGGCCGCCGACAACCACTTACAACCTCCCCGTTAGAGTGAGGCTAGCGAGTCATAACCAAGAACAAAACCACAAGCTACCGCAGTCTGGTCGAACTGCGGCCCCACGCCTAACCTCCGTACGTGGCTCCAAACCAACGTAGAGAGAGGCAGTGAGAAGGACTAGCTGGTCCGCACCGGAAGAACACATAAACCACCTCAGAGACCCAGACCAGCTAAGCAAGCTCTACAAACGACTCACGACGTTGTCCGCACCGTTTTCCTCTTCTGCGCCAAGTCTGAGAATTGAGCACGCCCGCTGCCCAAAGCAACTCCCACTGACACAGACGCGCGGGGCTAGGGGCCCCTGGTAATGGTAACAACCTGTCTCGCAGACAAGCCCTCAAGTGCCGAGCACCGGGTGAAAGAGAACTGGCATGGCAACCACCAACAATAACAGCACGGATGGTTTGTAACCAAGACAAGCCCAGCAGGCACAGGCACGCACGGCACCCCTTCCGGAAACCCCCAGAAGTGCCGTCAGCCAACGCAGCACACAGGGCACAGCCCGAGAAACCGGAACACCACAGACAGAATAGAAACCAACGCTCTTCTAATAATCGATTGACTGACGGACAATCGATTATTAGACATACGCGAGCCTCCTAGCACCGCCGCTAGTGTTGCCCAGTTGACAAGCCCAGAGGGGGGGGGGGTGAATGGGTTTTTAAAAATCTATCTAGGTGACACCGGTATAAAAAATATACACAAAAACAATCTTCGATGTTGGTTAGCAATGGTTAGTGTGAATAACAAAGCCACAAAGAATCAATCACACAACACAAGGAATTATCCTGGTTCGGACCTCCTTTCCTTAGGAGTCCTACGTCCATTCCCTGAGCAACAACTCAGGATATCACTAACTAGGGTACAGTCCCCCTATGGACACTACAACACCCAGCTCCGCTGGTCTTCCTTCACACCAGAAGGGAACAACAGCACCCTGGATACCCCACCAGGTCTTCCTTCACAACCGAAGGGAAACATCACCTTGGATCCCACCAGGTCTTCCTTCACACACGAAGGGAAACACCACAAAGAGAATAGAAAGAATTCAAGCCCCTAGATCAAGCTTTTACAAGCCAAGATCTGAAGCAACAAGTACTGAGAGCAAAAGATCTAAACAAGGCACACTCTCAGAACTACATGGGCTCTCTTAGAAATTCTATTACAGCACAGAGAGCGAAGAGCTAAGGATGATGAGGAATAAGATTCTTTGCTCTAGACTTCTTGCAGAAGAATTTGAATGCTTGAATGCGAGATGCTTGTTCTCCACTCAGTTATTTTTATTCTCCTCTTCTGTCTTGTATTTATATCTCCTTTTGAAATACGGCCGTTGAAGTAACCGTTGTCTCTTAAATTGATAGATGTTAGAATGCTTGACATTTGGAAGCTTCAACAATCTTTTATCCATTTGGGCACGCAAAGAGATAGGGTCTTCTGGCGTCTACATGGTCCAACGTTGTATGACAGAATGTCTTTAGGACCCTGGACACATTAAATGCTAGAACAGTAGACAGCTAGGCTGTCTCTAGTTGTCAGAAAACGTTGATGTGAGTATTCACCAAAATAGCAATGCCAAATAGCTTGTTCTAAAAGATGTTGACAGAATATACACAATAGTAAAAGGATATCATCTGCATGCATGCAGAGATACGTTCTATCTTCATTAAATGCACATCAATCAGACAGATAAGAGAAGACTTTGACTATTCAACGCTTTAAGAGATAAGATAAATGTCAAGTCGATATAAACTATAAAGTCATTGTCTATATGACATATGAAATCGTTATGAATACTAACAAGTCATTATAGAGAGCAAATCGTTATAGAAAGCAAGTTTATGTGTTCAACAAAGAAATCATTATGAACACTTAACAAATCGTTGTGAGTTTTAAAGAAATCGTTGCAAGAAGCAAATCATTATGAGTTCTAAAGAAATCGTTGCAAGAAGCAAATCTTTGTGAGTTCTAAAGAAATCGTTGCGCAAAGCAAATCGTTATGAGTTCTAAAGAAATCGTTGCGCAAAGCAAATCGTTGTGAATACTAAAGGAATTGTTATGATGACTTAAGAAATCGTTACGGTGAGCAAGTCGTTGCGAATTCTAAAGAAATCGTTATGATAACTTACGAAATCGTTACGGCGACCAAGTCGTTGGGAATTCTAACAAAATCATTTTGATAACTTAAGAAATTGTTACAGCGAGCAAGTCGTTGCGAATTCTAAAGAAATCATTATGATAACTTACGAAATCGTTATGGCGAGCAAGTCGTTGTGAATTCTAAAGAAATCGTTATGATAACTTAAGAAATCGTTATGGTGAGCAAGTCATTGCGAATTCTAAAGAAATCATTATGATAACTTACAAAATTTTTACGGAGAGCAATTCGTTGCGAATTCTAAAGAAATCGTTATGTTAACTTACGAAATCGTTACGGCGAGCAAGTCATTGCGAATTCTAAAGAAATCGTTATGATAACTTAAGAAATCGTTGCGACGGGCAAGTTGTTACGAGTTCTGAAGAAATCGTTGCGATGACTTATAGAATCATTGTGAGAACGATTTGTTTTTAATCAAACGATGTCACAGTAAAGAAGTCATTGTGACTTTCAACAGAAGTCGATGTGGACTTAGAGAAATATGATCTTGACATGATAAATGCTTCAGTAAGGTAATGCTTACCAATATTGGCTTGATTGATCTTAGCCTTGGAGTATTTCCTGTACTTAAGACTTAGAGAACTTTGATAAGGTTTTGTTTGGTTTTAATAATTACCAAAATAAATATGTAATTAATTAAAATTACATGGGGACAGACTGAACATCAATCTCCCCCTTTTTGGTGATGACAAAACTTAACAATAAGTAAGAATAAATAATCTGAATATTTACAGAATGTATTTTAGACATGCTAAGTATTTTTCTCCCCTTAACAATAAGCATGAATAATAAAAAAATATTTGTGGAATGTATTTCAGATATGCTAAGTATTTTTCTCCCTCTTTTTGTCATTAAGCAAAAAGATAATCTGAGACAAAGAATGAAGATAAAAGATAAGCAGAGACAAGCAAATGTATTTCATTCATTCTGAGGAGGTACAGGTAAGTAATAAGCCAGGGATAAAAGAGAGGCAAAGTGAGAAATAATCTCCCAGGCCTGCTCTTCCTGCTTCTCAAAGAACATCTTGAAGGGTCCAGGGCCAACAGAATAATTTGGTCCCATAGAGGGAGCCATTCTTTTCAGGTGAAGGACCAATTGAGCTTCAAGGAAATCATGGTATGGATCTCTGTCCAAGGAGATCTTGTAGAGGGTGACCTTTCCAAAGCTAGCACAAGCAAGAAACTGATTAAGGGAAACATGATAGAAGATCTGCCTATGCTTCAATTCCTGGCGCATGGCGACATAGACTTTGTACCTTTCCACCCAAGTTTGAAGAGGATCATTAACACGGTGGAGGGAATTCATGTCCAGAAAGGTTGCAGCTGAGATTGGAGGGCGGCCTTCCCTGGCTAAGGTTGCATTTGTATCTGACAATTGCTGACCTGATAAGGGATAGAACTTGGCCCAACCTGTAGGTGTCAGTCTTTCACATTCTGACAAGGCAGGGGCTAGAATCTCAGCACGGATGTGGCCTAGGTGGTACTCCTTAAAGATAAATATGGGGAAAGCTACCACACTGCCCTTCTGAACTTTGATTCTGCCCATCACTCTCGCAAAACGATCAAAAATAACTGAGCCCACTGGTGTATCCATGAGCAAAGAGTGAAGAGGAGGAAGATATGTAGCCTCTGGCAGCTGAAGAGTAGCGAAGTCTACTTGAATTGCTGCAGTGCTATACTCAGGTCCAAGATTTCGGATGGCTTGCCTGAACTGACTGAGTTGGACTTCAGGTCAGCGATGAAGATACCTATAATCATTAAACAAGTTGAATTTCCTGATCATCTTGATCTCTTTCTGGATGAAGGGAGCCCAGGAGTTGTTATGGTGGAGCAGAAACCATTCTAACAAGGTGAGAGAGTGATCCCTAGGAGGAAATACTTCAGATCTGGCAAAGAGAAACTTGTTGTAGCGGACCTTATTTGAGCGTGCCCATTCTTTTTCAGATAGGAATTGAGCAGAAGAGAAGATCTTGGCCTTAACAACCTTGGTAAGAGAGGTGTAAGGTAGGATGGTTTGAAGATGGTCAGAAAGGTTTAGGAAAGGTAGATTGAAGAGGGTGGCAAAGACAACCTTTGTGAGGTATTCCCTGTAGAGAGGCCTGTTTTTAGTGACCTCTGTGAGAGAAAACCACAAGGGAGGATACAATAGATTAAAGGATGAAGAGGTTTTTCTTTTCTTAGAGGGAGGACAGGAAGGATCAGAGAATTGAATATGCTGGCCAACTTTGAGAACAGAGCCAAGAATAGTGTCCTCAAATTCGTCTTTGATGGGGCTCATATGGGGACCATCAATTTGAGCTCCTTCTGGAATGATGGTGATGAAGGAGGGAGGAGAATGAGGATGAAGAAGGGATGGTGGAGGAGAAGAGGTGTGAGGAGATGGTCCAGTTGATGATGAGGGACCAGAGGAGGAGGCTCCGGCTGATGATGAGGCTGGAGGAACCTCAAAGATAGAACGAGGTGGAGGAAAGGGAGTTGAAGATGCAGGAGGTGAGGTGGATTGAGAGGAAAAAGGTGCTGGTGAGGAGATGATTCTAGGGTGTGGTTTCTTAAAGGTTGGAGGTGCAGGTGGAGCAGTGGAGGTTGAAGGAGGAGATGGAGGAGCAGGGGTTTGAGAGGGAGAAGAAGTTGGGGGCACTGGATGTACAACAGGTTCTTCTGCTGGATTCTGCTTGCTCCCTATCTGCTCGGATGGTTCTAACCCTTCAGCTGGAGGCCCTGATGGCCCTTGCTCCTGAACAGATGGCCCGGATGGCCCTGACTCCAAAGGTACTTCTTCTAAAACCACAGATGGTCCTTCCATTTCTACAGCTGATGTAGGAGGCTCAGAGGATGGAGGAGCTTGAGCTTTTATAACTTGCAGAACTTCTGAAAGTAAGGCCTTCATGGATCCCATTTCCTTATTGAACCATTTCATTGCATTCCTTATTGAAAACAACTCTTTTGAGGTGGAGGCCTGGCTCATGAAAATTGAATTAACATCGGACTGAAAAAAGCACAGGATTTCTCCTTGAACATCTAGTCTTTCTATGACAGGCTTTAGTTGTATCACAAGCTTCTGCCTCTGACTCCTTTGAAATGGAGTATCTGCCAGAAGAGGAAGTTTTGGAGTAACTTCCTTCCTTTTCTCATTGGCTTGGTTCACAGGAGCTTGAACTTTATCACAGTTGGCATCCTCATCAGATTCTGAGGAGCTAGCTGTTTCCCCATCTCGGAAATGTTCTTCTGGGGGGTTTTCAGTGCTCTCCCCCTGAGGTATGCCTTCATTTCCTTCCACTGAAGTGCCTAGACCAGAGGTATCTTCCATTGGTACAGAGGTTTCTTCTGGGATATTTGGGATGACAGACTGCTCCCCCTCATCTTCTGTAATACTTCCTTGCTCCCCCTGAATGGGAGCTTCTTCCATCACAGGTACTTCAACATTGTGGCCCACTGCCACGGAATCTGATACTTGAGGCTCACTAACAATTTGCTCCTCATGGCTGGAAGCATCTTCTACAGCTGCTTCTTCAAGGTGGCCGGATGCCACAGTGTCTTCCACTATAGCTCCTGCTGGTGCCACTGAGACTTCCTCTGCACGTTCTCTTTCCAATTCTACTGCAACTGATGATTCTGGAGCCTCTTCTGCTGCGGATGCAACTTCAGCTGATACTCCTGCTTCAGGTTCTGCTGAAAGTTCAGTCTCAAAAATTACTGCTTGAGTTGAAGTTGATTCAGGTCCATCTGGTGTCACTGCTGCTGCTGATGCCACTACTGCTTCTGATGAGGTCACTGGTGCTCCTACTGCCACTATTGCTGGTGCTACCACTTCCTCTGGCTGGACTTCAGGGGCTTCGCTAATTATAGCCTCACCCTCAGCCACTGAGGTCTTCATCCATAACCCATTTGAGATTGAGAAACCATTTTTTCTAAGATTTCTGGTCCTAATGCTCTGGCCCATCACCTCGACTACTGCCCCAGACAGGTCAACACCAAAGTGTTTAAAAACATTGGTAAGCAAGTGAGCATAAGGCAGAGATACGTTGAGCTTACTCTTGGTGTCCCAAATCTGATCACGAGCAAACTTCATCTTTTCTAGCATTACTTCGGCCATGTTAATTTCCTTATTCTATATGGCCCAGAACATCATATCCGAATCTGCCCTGGTACAGGAGGAGAAAGTTGCACTTCTGGGAACCAAAATCTGACAAACTATGAAATGAAGGAGGCGGTTGTAAGCATTCAACTGATTAATATCTAGTTTACCACCTCTCAGTCTGAACCCTGGTCCTACAATGCCAAGACCTTTGGTTTGGGCGTCCACGGTGTGAACCCCACTGTGCCCGGATGTCTTCACTCCAAACAACAAATGCAATAACTCATGATCTATTTTAATCTGGGTTCCCTTGACATATGAAACCAGGGACATGTCTGCCTCTGATCTTAAGCATACATAAAAGGCCTTCACGAGCTCTGGATAGCTTGTCTCGGAGAAGGTGGAGATTTCCATCCACTGCATCTTGCTCATTGCTGCCACTACACTGTGCATGCCATTCTTTTCGAGATCAGCTACATCCACTGCCTTGTTCCCACAAACCTTCGTCTTCACAAACGTGAACCTCTCCTGCTGTTCAAGAGTAAGGAACTCAGTGCTGTAGCCCCCAAGACTTCCGGAGATGACGGATGCGGCCATGGGATCAGGTGAACAGGGTTTCTAGAGGGTTGAGAAGGAAGAAGGAGTAAAAGCCCTCAAGAAATTTTGCGAGAAGGAGTGAGAAGCTTCAAACTTGCAGAGAGTCGATGTCAAAGTTGTTAGGGCATCGGCTCAGGCAACCAGACGAAAAAGGGAAAAAGGGTAGAAGATGGGAGATGAATCGTTCCCACATCGATTTTTGTAATGAAATAAATGCTTTAGAAAGTGAGGCGCCAAAATGCGGCAGAAAACGACAAAAGAGTTTGACTATTCAAACTGACTTTAATAAAAGAGCGACCAGGAAAGATAATTTGAAATTCTTTTGCTTAAAACCATGGAGGGAAAATTTTACTTAATTATGAAAATTTATATGCTAGTTTTAAACAGAAATCGTTTCACAAATTACACATGCCTAATTCCCTTCTAAGAGATGTGAATCTCTCTTCAGGTAAGGCTTTTGTGAAAATATCTGCTAACTGACCATTTGTATCAATAAACGATATTTCAATATTACCATTTGCAATATAATCAAGAATGAAATGATATCTAACCTCAATATGCTTGGTCCTTGAATGTTGGACGGGATTTTTTGTGAGATTGATAGCACTGGTGTTGTCACACAATAGTGGAATCGATTTGATATTTAATCCAAAATCTTCAAGTTGTTGCTTTATCCATATGAGTTGTGTACAATAACTTCCAGCAGCCACGTACTCAGCTTCAGCTGTAGACAGTGCCACTGAATTTTGTTTCTTTGATGACCAGGATATCAAACAACTTGCAAGAAATTGACAACAACCACTGGTGCTTTTTCTATCTACTTTGCATCCAGCATAGTCAGCATCAGAGTATCCTACTAAACTAATTTCACAGGATTTTGGATACCACAGACCTAAATCATGAGTTCTAGCTAAGTACCTAAATATTCTTTTTACAGAGATTAAATGAGATTCTCTAGGATCTACTTCATACCTAGCACACATGCATACACTAAATAAAATATCAGGTCTACTTGCTGTTAAGTAAAGTAATAAGCCAATCATACCTCTGTAGATCTTTTGATCTACTTTCTTACCATCCTTGTCACTGTCCATCCTGGTAGATGTGCTCATGGGAGTTGAGAGTGGCTTTGTGTTTTCAAAACCAAATTTCTTTAACAGCTCCTTGATGTATTTTGCTTGACAAATGTGAGTGCCATCATTTCCTTGTTTGATTTGTAGTCCAAGGAAATAATTTAGCTCTCCCATCATGCTCATCTCAAATTCTCCCTGCATCAACTTTTCAAACTACTTGCAAAGGGATTCATCAATAGATCCAAAGATAATATCATCTACATAAATTTGTACAAGTAGTATGCTTTTAACTTTTGATTTTACAAATAGAGTGCTATCTACTTGACCTCTACTGAAACCATGGTTTAGAAGAAAAGAACTAAGCCTTTCATACCAGGCCCTAGGTGCTTGCTTTAAACCATATAATGCCTTATGAAGTTTACAAACATGATTACGAAATTCTGTGTCATCAAAACCCAGGGGTTGTTCCACATAAACTTCCTCTTTTATAAAACCATTTATGAATGCAGATTTGACATCCATTTGAAATAGTTTTAAGTCTAATGCTGATGCATATGCTAGTAATATTCTAATAGCCGCAACTCTAGCTACAGGTGCATAGGTTTCATCGAAATCTATGCCTTCCTCTTGGGAATAGCCTTGAGCTACCAGTCTGGCCTTGTTTCTTAAGATCACACTAGCCTCATCCAATTTGTTTTGAACACCCATTTGATGCCAATAACTGGATGGTCTGATGGTCTAGGAACAAGTGACCATACTTGGTTTCTCCTGAACTGATTTAGTTCATCTTGCATGGCCAAGATCCAAGATTCATCACCAAAAGCTTCATTGACTGTCCTCGGCTCTATTTGAGAAATAAATGCTAAATAATCACAGGGTATCATGATACCTCTTGTTCTTACCCCAATAGATGGATCACCGATAATATTCTCAGGTGGGTGATCTTTCTTGTATCTCCACTCCTTTGGAAGATTTTCATGTGTAATTTCCTTTTGTTGCATGTCTTCCAGAGGTGGATCATCCTTGTCCTCAATTGATGTATTCTTTAGTTTCTTAGACAGTTCATCTGCATCATCATTATCACTATCTTCTTCCTTTCTCAGGGAAGGGTTAGTTTCGTCAAAAATAATATGTACAGACTGTTCAATTAATAAAGTCCGTTTATTAAATACTCTATATCCTTTGGGTTTAGAGGTGCACCCCATGAAGATGCCTTCATCTAATTTGGCATCCAACTTACCAATGTCCCTTTTTCCATTGTTGTGGATGAAGCAAGGACATCCAAATGTCTTCAAGTGACTGATCTTTGGTTTCTTTCCTTTGAATAGTTCATATGCAGTCTTCTTTAGGATTGGCCTGATCATTACTCTGTTGATAATGTAGCTTGCTATGTTGACTGCTTCAGCCCAAAAATACCTTGGCAGATCATATTTTGATAGCATTGTCCTAGCCATATCCAATAGAGTTCTATTCTTTCTCTCAGCAATTCCATTTTGCTGTGGTGTCCTTGGTGCTGAGAAATTATGCTCAATCCCCTGATCATCACAAAATTTAGCAAAATTTTCATTCTGAAATTCACCACCATGATCTGATCGGATAGAAACAATGCTGAACTTCTGATCCTTCTGGACTTTCTTGCTGAAATTAACAAAGTTTTCAAATGTGTCATCTTTATGCTCTAGGAATGATACCCATGTGAATCTTGAGTAATCATCTGAAAGATCGATAAAAGATGTGGACAAGATCTAGAAGGGGGGGGGGGGGTTGAATAGATCTATGCCAACTAATGCGGAAGCTAAAACCAATTTTTAAAGTCCTTTGAATCAGAGTTAGATTGAGAGCAAATTTCACAGATCTGAAGAAAATTAATTGAGTTAAGCAATTGGAGTGAGTAAACAAGTTGATTAGATAGATTCAAACGATCCTATGCATTCATCTAACGAGGAGAAAATTCAAACCACAAAGAGACCAATGCACAGAGATTTTTAGGTGGTTCGGAAATCACACCACGTGACTCCTACATCCACCCCTCACACGCAGTGAGGATCCACTAAACAACCTGGGTTACACACCCCACACTGGAGCCTGACAACTCCACAAATGAGTTAGACAACTCACACACTACCTAGAGCAAGACTACTCTAGAATCTGAGCAAGACTGCTCAACCACACAACTTGAGTACGACGACTCAAGAACCTGAGCACACAAGCTCACAACCACTTGCTAGAACAAAAAATAAGATGCAAATCCTCTAGCAATGATCTGATCTATTAAGGCCAATTCAAGAAAATTGGTGCAACAGATTATGCACAATTTCTAGAATAGCCAGGAAGAAACAAGAAAGACTTTAGACTCGAGGTTGACAATTCTTGTTCTTCAAGAAAACACCCTTGTAGAGGCCGAATTGGAAGAATCTTGATCACTTGAAGTCCCTTGGCCGATGCTCTGCAACTTTGATCTTGGGATCTTCCTTGAGAGCTTCACAATTGCTGGCTTCTACTTGATCTGCTCCTTTGAAGTTGATCCTAGTGCTTCATGCTGATCAATCTTCAAGTCTTGTGCTCGGAGAAGTGTGAATTGGTGTGGGAGCACAGGAGAGAGCAAGAACAGGGAGGTGAGACTCTCTTGCCGCCGCTTGCAGGTTTCTGGAGGCGCTGAAGAGATTCTGTTAGGATGAGTGCCCATTAAGAGGGTATTTATACCCTAAGTATCCGGAAGATACCCTTGGGGTACGTGGGCACATGATCCAAGAATGATCTGACATCTCCCTAGGGTGCCACATGTCTAGGGGAAAGTTTAAGTCACAGAGATTCTGGAGTGTGTCGACCTGCCCATGAGGTGTGTCGACACACTCTCCTAGACTGGCAAAACAAATCCCTGGGAGAGGTCTCTAGTGTCGACTTGAGATGATTCAGTGTCAACCTCATGTCCCAGACAGCAAAATAGCCCTTCTGGGAAGGCTCTCTAGTGTCGACCTGATCTCATCTCGTGTCGACCTGCTTTGGCCATCTGAAAAACAGGCCTTCTGGGAGAGCCATCTAGTGTCGACCTGCCTGCATTTGGTATTGATCTGCTTTGGCTATCTGAACAACAAGCCTTCTGAGAATGATCTCTAGTGTCGACCTGCTTTGGACTAGTGTCGACCTGAGATGGACTTTTCTTCACATTTCTGCCTTTGTTCTGAACCATTGTGTTGACACCAAGGATGGTTGTGTTGACATTACCTTTGCAGAAAATGTTTGTCCCTGAGAAAATAAACACATAAATCATTCGTTAAATATATTATCATGAATATCAATGGTAAAAGTGCTTGGAAACATGCTTTTTGAATATTGTAATTTCAGGTGATGTATTTTACATGTTCCAATGGTTATGCATTAAAATCACAACTTGTCATCATCAAAATGTGAGGAGAAATGAATTATATTCGCACTCAACCCAACAATCTCCCCCTTTTTGATGATGGCAACATTAAGTTCATTTGGAATTGGAAATTTTCAATGAAATGTGATTTTAAGCATTTTCATTTTCTTTTATTTATTCTTGTCAAGGACCTTTGAACAATTTTTAGTGACATTGAAATTTATACACATGATAGACACAATGTTACTAGAAATAAGTTGTTTCCACACAAAGGTCAAGCAACTTGACAAGCATTCATCACATTCACATTCATTCAAAAGATTTACAATCACATTTAAGGCACAAAAATAGGCAAAAAAAATTCTATTCATTTCATTTCATTCATGATGTGAACATTACAATCCTTCAAACAAACTTCTCCCCCTTTGACATTATCAAAAGTAGTACATTACTGGGGAGGAGGAGGAGGAGGAATGGGTAATAAAATAGTCTCAATATCTGTTAGCCTCTTTTCCATTGAAGTTAGACTAAACTTCATTTGGGCTTGGATAGTTGATAGTCTTGTGTGCAGAAGATTCTCCATTCTCTCTGAATTTTCTGACATTGAAGCTTGAAGTGCACTGAAATCATTTGACCTTGGCTGTGAAGAGGAAGATGAACCAGTTGACCAACCAGGCCTATTCAATACTTTGAATTCTTTCTTGAGTGCAGACATTTCTCCATCAATGTGAGCAGAGAGATTTATCATGCTCTCCAAGTCATCTACCATATGTGCAAATGATAGTCTTGTTTTGCTGATCTCAGATAGTGTTTGCTTGGTGTTGAAAACATCAGCTTGGGAATTTGCCGAAATTCCCTGAAGAACTATTTCCAGCATTTTTTGGTGCTCCTTCAGCTCAATCGAAGCATCTGCCATTGTCCCAATCAACCTGTTGAACCTTTGGGCAGCATAATCTGAGGCTGCCTTTTACTCAATGAACTTAGCAGATAATGTGTTCTCCAATCTTTGAATCCTCCATTCAAAATTTGATGACATGGTCTGAATAGAGTTGTTCAAGGTGTCAAACTTGTCATTTAAGAAGGTGAACAACTCTGGTGGAACAGAAGGTCCACCAAAGGAGGAGGATGCTTGAGCTGGAGGTGGTGGAGAAAATGATGGGATTTCAGGTTCAAGGTTCATGGAGGAGGAGGGCTGAGGTTGAGGAGAGTGAGGGGCAATGAAAGGTTCCTCAACTTCATCTGCCACATGAGGCTGATCCTCATTTATGGGAGGCTGGTCCTCATGAACTTGAGGCTGATCCTCTGGAGCTAGAGGTTGTTCCTCTAGAACTGGAGGCTGTTCCTCTTGAATTGGAGGCTGATCCTCCTGAGCCACAGGGGCCTCTACTGTAGCTGGCCCTCTCCTTACCTAATCACCAACAATCCTAAAGCCCATGAATTTCTAAACATGCTTAAAGCAATAGATGTTGGACTTAGGAATTTTCTTAGATTTCTCATTGTCAAGAGGCACACCAAAGTGCTTGAAAACTGCAGTCAAATGGGCTGCATAAGGGAGTGATCTATGTAAATCAGCCCTAGTGGTCTCAGAGATTATCTGGTACATGATGACATGGAGATTTATCTTGATGTCCTTAGTCATACAATAAAGGACAAATCTTTGGATGTCTGTTAGCCTATCTCTCCCACCACCTTGAGGTGTGATGATGGTAGTGAGCATGTGATGAGTAAGCCTCAACACAGGTGGAAAGGTGTTGGTATTGAATTTTGTGACATGGGTTTGCTTAATATCAGTCTCATCTGCAGGAAAACCAGTCATTATGGTGTAGGCTTCATGAAGGTTGAATTCAAAGTTGTGGTAGTCTTCTCCTTCATCTGGAATCTTGAAAATAGAGGCTGCTATGTCTGTAGGCATGTCTATGACAATCCCCTTAACCTTTGACTTGTACCCTACTTCTGTGCATTCCAAATTCTGATAGAATTCTTGTACAAGTCTAGGGTAAATGATACAAAATTCTGATATGAAAGACTGCCAAGTCTGGAATTTGAAGAAGTTCAAGACTTCAGGGAATGCAGCAATGAGTTCACTGTCATCCAAATCCACTGCTCTGGGTTTCAGGATTTTCTTCCCAGCACTTAGGGGTTTGGAAGGGGGTCTCCTACTGGGCAGGGAGGACTCTGAGGAGGAGGAAGAGGATGAGGATGATGATTTCTCAGAAATTTCAGGAGAAGAGTCTAGGGTTTTTCTCCTAGGGTACATGGACCCTTGATCTCGACCAGAGGAGGATGCCCTACCTCTCTTAGCAGATAAAGATCTTGGCTGCTCTGCAGGATCATGGCGATGCTTGGTTCTCCTCTCAGTAGATGGAACCTCATCTGCAGGATTGGGCCTTGCCGATGCCCTTGACTTTGCTCCACGGCGAGGAATTTGCTTGGGTGCCATTGAAGCAGAGTGGAATCGGGGATGATGGAGAGGGAGAGGAATGAGAGACGACGGATGGAGATGGTATGGAGGAGAGAAAAGGTGGAAAGGATTCAAAATCCTGCCGGATTCCAGGAAGAATGTGACCGTCGGGTCGACCTGGAGAAGAGAAAAGAGGGGTTTTGGATAACCTACCCCGCAGGAACAACTTGCGCTTAACCGGCGCCCACGGTTTAAATGAGTCTGGCAGGGGGGTCAGTGTCGACCTGGCCTGATGAAAAATTTTGGATTTGAGTTTTGAAAAAATTGTGAGCTAGTGGGATATCTTTATAATGATAATCAATGGGTGGAATGATCATTTCAAGGATATTTAAGAGACTAAAAAATTCATTTGTTAAATTTTGCTAAAATTCAACATAATTCAAGTTTTACACTATCCAACAGGATATGAGCATTCAGTGACTTGAGTCATTAAAATGATAATTTGAGGGATATAAAACATTTAACAATCAACTACACACTACCATATTCTTCAATTCCAAAGAGATAAAAAAATCTTTTAGACTGAAAACAAGTGTGTTGACAGCAAACATTTTTAAGGAACAACTTGATGATGGATAAGAATGATTCTTTAAAACAAATTCTCCAATGACATATATATTTTATTTTGAAACAAACTATCAAATGAGATATATCTTGTTCACTCAAGAACTAATACTTTTTACACACTATAGTCCCTAGATACTGAAGATTTATCCATTATCAAGTCTCAAAGGGGTAAATGATGACCTTTTGACATGAAAATTTACGTTTTTTGGACGCCAATATTTCCAGTTACTCAGTCATCATCAAAAATTGGGCACATTTATTTTGTTTTGCATTGATTTTTAATTTTTAATCCCCTTTGAACAGAGATAGCATTAGTGCCTCATGACATACATGGCACTTCATTCATTGTGAAGGTGTGCAGTTTCTCAGCACATGTGCCATTGCTCTGTTGAATGGATAGATTTTGGAGAGTTTTTGACAAAAAGATGTCATCTATATCCAACATCAATTGCAAACAAAAACATGTTTAAGATCAAGACACACATTATCCTTCAGTCTTAGAAAGAAATCTGAATTTCTATAGTTTTGAAGAATATAGGTGAAAGTTGACAAATGAATGTAGTAGATCACTCAAGGGATCATTTTGAGACTCTAGACACCTGAATGAGGACATCATGCAAGGAAATTGATGTAATGCAAGAAAAAGTTTTGAATTTTGCAAAGGATATAACTTGTGAATTCTTTAGCTCCCCTTGAGATGAGGATTTCAACAACTTTTCATCAGAATAAAGATATGCAAGTTTTTGAAATCAGGAAATATTCTCTTTAAACAATAAAAGCTCCCCCTCAACAATTGCATATTCATTCCTTGGTACTTGGCGGAGACACATACTCTCGCATAGTGAAAGTGTCCAGACAAACAGAACTTGCCCTTCTTCAAATCACCATTTGATATACCAAGAAGTTCAACATAATGTGAGGTGAAAAGTTCATTGTCAAACAAAAGTAGACTTGAAATAGAGAGAGATATGATGAATCAAGGAAGCAAATGAGTAAGATAATGCAAAGAACTCCCCCTCAGAAGATGCCTAACACTCAACCCAATCCCAATGGACATTTGCAAAGACCAAGTTCTCTCCTTAAGGATGAGAACCTACTGTCAGGAAAGGGTTTAGTGAAAATGTCAGCAATTTGCTTTTCAGTTTCTATGAAATGGAGTTCAAAAGATTTCTTTGCTACCTCATCTCTCAAGAAATGATGCCTAATTTCAATATGCTTAGTTCTGGAATGCTGAATGGGATTTTTAGACAAATTTATTACACTTGTGTTATCACAAAGGATGGGAACACAACCTAACTCTTGGTTGTAATCAAGAAGTTGATGTTTCACCCAAAGGATTTGAGTTCCACATCTACTTGCTGCAACATACTCAGCCTCTGCAGTGGACAGAGCAATGAATGTTGCTTCTTAGAAGCCCAAGAGATTAGGCACCCACCTAAGTATAACACAAGCCACTGGTGCTTTTCTATCTAATTTACAACCAGCATAGTCAGCATCACAATAGGCAATCAAATCTAACTTGCAATTAGCAGGATACCAAATTCCTAAATCACATGTTCCAACAAGATATTTGAAAATTCTTTTAACAGCTTGCATGTGACTTTCTTTAGGATTTGATTGAAATCTAGCACACAAACACACACTAAACTGAATAACAGGTCTAGAAGTTGTAAAATAAAGTAGAGAACTAATCATACCTCTGTAGGTCTTTGGGTCTACTGACTTACCATTTGAGTCTTCTTCTAGCTTAGCATTAATAGCAATTGGTGTGTTTGAATGCTTGAGGTTCTGAAAGTCAAACCTTTTCAGAAGTTCTTTGACATACTTGGTTTGACTGATGAAGATCCCCTCATGAGTTTGGTTAACCTGCAATCCCAAGAAAAATTTTAGATCTCCAATTAAACTCATTTCAAATTCATTTTTCATTTGATTGGAAAATTCATTACACAGGCCTTTATTGGTTGATCCAAATATTATGTCATCAACATAAATTTGGACAACAATTATTTGATTATTGACTATTTTTGTGAACAAGGTTTGATCAACAGTTCCTCTAGAGTATCCTTTTTCAAGCAAAAAAGAGCTCAAACGGTCATACCAAGCTCTTGGAGCTTGTTTAAGACCATATAGAGCCTTATGAAGCTTGAAACATGGTTAGGATGTTTTCATTTTCAAATCCAGGAGGTTGTTCAACAAAAATATTTTCCTTCATATATCCATTTAAGAATGCACTTTTAACATCCATTTGATAAACTTTGAATTTCATGGAGGATGCAAAAGCAAGGAAAATTCTAACTGCTTCTAGTCTACCTACAGGGGCATATGACTCTTCAAAATCAATTCCAAACTCTTGATTGTACCCCTTTGCAACTAGCCTAGCTTTATTTCTTATGACTTGACCAGATTCATTTAGTTTATTTCTGAAGACCCATCTAGTGCCAATGACTGTTTGGTCACTAGGTCTAGGTACTAATTCACATACTTGATTTCTTTCAAATTGATGAAGTTCATCATGCATGTCATTAATCCAATCAGAACTTGATAAAGCTTCATCAATTGATTTTGGTTCAATTTGGGAAATTAGAGCTAGTGGGTCTTCTTCAATAGCATGTAATGAAGATCTAGTCCTAACTCTATCATGCAAATTGCCAACAGCATTATCTAATGGGTGATCTCTCAAAATTCGATGTTCAGAAATTACCTGTTGAGGGATACTTAAATCTGGAGCAATGTTACCTGATCCACTTGAAGATGGTGAATTGGTGTTCAAGATCTCACTAGTGTCTTCAAGCTCCTCAACAGTTGGTGAAGAGTCCACAATGAAGTCATCCTCTTCACTGTCGTGTTTTTCCCTGCAAGATTTAGAAGTGTTAGTTGAAGAGGAATTTCATCAAATATAACATGAGGAGACTATTCAACAGTTTTGTTTTAGAATGTACACTCGAAAGCTCTTGACACTTCTGAATAGCCAAGGAAGATGGCTTCCTGACTCTTAGCATCAAACTTGTCAAGATTTTTTTATTATTATTGTGTACATAACATTTGCACCCAAAGATTTTGAAATAAGAAACAGTTGGCTTCTTGTTTTTCAGTAATTCATAGGGGGTTTTCTTGATTTTTGGTCTGACCAATGCTCTATGGAGAATATGATTTGTTGTGTTTACAGCTTCAGCCCAGAAGGATTTGGGAAAATTACTCTCAAGGAGCATGGATCTAGCCATTTCCACAAGAGTTTTGTTCTTTCTTTCCACAACTCCATTTTGTTCTGGAGTTCTTGGTGAAGAAAACTTGTGGAAAATTTGAAGTTCAGCACATAAATCAGAAAATGATTGGTTTTCAAATTCTCCCCCATGATCAGTCAAAATATTTTTGATTTTATATGAATAATTTGTTAGGGCAGTGGTACAGAATTTCCTGAATTCAAGGCAAGTATCACTTTTATGGGATAAGAAAATGACCCAAGTAAATCTAGTAAAATCATCAATGATTACAAACCCATATCTCTTGCCACTTAGACTTAGAATTCTTGTTGGGCCAAAAAGGTCCATATGAAGTAGTTCTAGTGGCCTAGATGTGAGTATCATTGAAGTTCTTAAAAGATTTCCTGGTTTGTTTACCTTGGGCACAGATCCCACAAACTTGATTTTCAACATTTGAAAAGGATTCAGGAAGACCTTTAACCAGATTCAGCCTTAACAATTTATTCAAGTTCTGAAACTTGCATGGCCAAGTCTTTTGTGCCAAGTCCATGCAATTTCATCTTTATTTGCAACAAAACAGAAATTTTCAGAAAATTTTTATTAAGGTTGATCATATAAACATTGTTTTCCCTTTTCCAAAAAATTTAATTTTATCAGTTGATGAATCAATTATTTTGCAAAAATCAGATTCAAACACAATTTGTGACCTTTATCACATAGTTGGCTGATACTGAGCAAGTTGTAATCAAGACCATCAACTAATAAAACATATCACAGAGTTTGAGGAAGTTTGACCAACCTTTCTAGATCCAATGATCTTTCTTTATTTTTACCTCCAAATGTTACTAAACCTCCCTCCTTCTCTAGCAGGAAAGAAAATTTGGCTCTATCTCCAGTCATATGTCGTGAACACCCACTGTCAAGGAACCACACATTTGAATTGGGTGCACGACCTTCCTGCAAAACAATTAGTGGAGAGAAGATTTTGGTACCCAAACAGAGTTGGGACCATCAGAAAGTTTGGACAACATTATCAAATCTTTTCTCACCCAAATTTGACTTGTTTTTTATTTGGTTTTATGACATTGGTGTTCTCTGACTTTTTCACTTTCTTCTTTTCTTTAGGAATGAAAACACCAGCATTTTTGTTTTTGATAGGAGGGGTGTTTTTCATTTGAGCATGAGAATTCAGATGAGGAGGTGGAATCCAAGGATTTTGTTGGTACTCAGAAAGTTTGGATAGAAAAATGAGGATGATACCAACATGGATTGTTATACCATTGGCTCCAATAATTGTTCCAATCAGCTTGATATGCTGTCTTGGAGGTCCAAGGCTCTTCATTAATGACTTCCTTTGACTTTTTCTTATTTTTCAGATTTTTATTTGAATTTTTATTTTGTGTTTTTCTTGGTTGATGTTGAGCAGGTCGACCTCTCTTCGACTGGTGTCGACACTACAGCCACAGAAGTCTTCTTCTTGTGGACTAGTGTCGACTTGTTAGGAGATTGTGTCGACCTGGTTGCCTTGTCTTTGTTCTGAGTTTTTGGACTTTTTTGTGTTTTGCTTGATTTTTGTTTGACTTCTGTATTTCAAGACTAGGCCCTTAACAAATTTGATTAGTGGTGCTTTATCCTTCTTTTCACCGGATTTGTCTTTCTTAGATTTTTGTTTATCAAACCCTAGTCCATGAGAGATTGATTTCATATTTGTTCCAACAAGGCCTCCAAATTATCTTTGCCATTTGTGAATGTTTCAATGACTTCATCTTTTTGTCTTAGCTGGTTTTCCAAGATTTTGATTTCTTCAATCTTTTTTGTTTATCTTGATTTTCTTTTTCCACTTTTCAGATAAGTCTTTGAATTCATTGGTGGCCTTTTGAGAGGCTAGCTTAAGTTCATCAATCAGATTCAGAAGATTTTCTTTTTCTTCATTCAATTCTATCACTTGATTTTCTAGTTCACAAATTCTTTTGTTGAAGTTTGATTGTGCAATGTTTTCAACTTCCTTTTAATGTGTTTATTTTCTTTTCTCATTTCAGAATATTTTTCAACAATTCAGCATAAGCATCCTGCCAATCTTCAACAGAAAAAATCTTCAAAAGAATGCTTACCTTTCCATCTGAGCTGTTTGCCATGAAGCAAATCTCCTCACTTCCAGAGCTTGAGGATTTTCTTCTTCTTCATTTTCACTTGTGTCCTCATCAGACCAAGTGGCTACCATGGCCTTCGGCTTCTTGAATTTGTGAATTTTCTTGTGCTTCTCCTTCTTGTTCTCAGGACATTCTCCCTTCATATGTCCTGGCTTGTTGCACCTGTAGCAAATGACAATATCGTCAGATTTTTATTCTTGTTAGAGTTTGCATTAGAAAAGGATGTGTTTCTTTTACCTGAAGAGTATTTCTTTTTACCAGAAAATTTCCTTTTCTATATTTCAAGAATTTTCTGAATTGCCTGGTCATGAGGGCAATTTCATCCTCATTTGACTCAGACTCATCAGAACTGGTTTTATCCTGACTTTTGTCCTTGTTACTAGATGAGGCCTTTAATGCTACTGGCTTGGTTTTGATTATGTGTTCCTCATTTCTCTTTAGATTAATTTCATATGTCATTAAGGATCCTATCAACTCATCCAAAGAAATTTTGACAAGTCTTTAGAATCTTCAATGACAGTGGCCTTGTGTGCCATATTGAAGAGAGAGAACGCAGGATTTTTCTTACCAAGTCAGCATCCGTATAGTCCTTACCTAAGGCCTTCAGTCCATTGACTATGATCATAAACCTGGCAAACATTTCAGAGATTGTCTCGTTAGATTTCATCATGAACAACTCATATTCAGAGACAAGTATGTTAGCCTTGGTTTCTTTAACTTGAGATGTCCCCTCATAGAGTACCTCAAGTTTATCCCACATCTCTTTGGCAGATTTGCACATAGAGATTCTTGAGTACTCTTTGGGGTGAACAGCACATTGAATCATGTTCATGGCACTATAATTCAATGTAGCTCTTCTTATTCTGTTCCCTAGTCCAGGTTTCTTCTTCTCCCTGGTTTTCATAGGGTCCTACCTCCACTACTTCCAGATTTCATAGTTTTGGGCTCTTAGAACACTTGCATTCTATTTTTCCAATAAGAATAGTCTGTTCCATTAAAGAATGGTGGCCTATTTATGGAATGACCCTCAGCTATGAATCCTCTGGAATCCATTTAATTAACAGATGGTGCAAGGAAGGAAACACTCAGCAAAACAAACAAGCAAGCAAGCAACACAGAACACTCAGAAACTACTCAGATCAGATCAGATCAAGTGTAACCCGCTCTGATACCAATTGAAGGATCGATAAAAGATGTGGACAAGATCTAGAAGGGGGGGGGGGGGTTGAATAGATCTATGCCAACTAATGCGGAAGCTAAAACCAATTTTAAAGTCCTTTGAATCAGAGTTAGATTGAAGCAAATTTCACAGATCTGAAGAAAATTAAGTGAGTTAAGCAATTGGAGTGAGTAAACAAGTTGATTAGATGATTCAAACGATCCTATGCATTCATCTAACAAGGAGAAAATTCAACCCAAAGAGACCAATGCACAGAGATTTTTAGGTGGTTCGGAAATCACACCACGTGACTCCTACATCCACCCCTCACACGCAGTGAGGATGTGACGACCCCTCATTTACACTGTACGGTTATACCACCCACGTCGTTATGCGAGCGTTGCCACAGTGGGACATTTACCCAACCATACATTCAGCTGAGATACACTGATAAAGAACAGAGTAGCGGAAGTAAAAAGAACTAATTCTTCATTCATTCTCATCCACATTTAGCATACATGAAATTGCAATAACATTAAAAGACTTAAAATTCACATAATTTAAATTTTGAAAATTTAATACATTATGTCTCACCATTATACATTCTTTCCATGATAACGCTAATACAACGTTCAATTTACATACTATGAACGCAAAAGTCACAAAGTGCTCCAAAGACTAATCTCCGCGCTCGGAGTCCGTCTCCACCGTCTCCTCCAACGGTGCCACGTCACCAACTACACCTGTACGCCGAAGCAAGTACTGAGTCTAAAGACTCAGCAAGTAACACCACTCATACCATACACATACATGTCATAGTAGGCTCTACACACACCATTGCAAAAACTCAACATGTATCATGCTTAATCGTTTGAAATGAATAACCAACCATGATAATTCTATAAGTAAATACATGATGCATGCTTTCAGATTTCGTTATCAAGATAAATTCCTAACACGTGCTCTCTAATCATTCCTACTCATGAAATTCTACTTTGCATTTTAACTAAAACATGAAAGCACTTAGCATGATTATCCTACGTACATGAAACAAACACACGTAGCATGGAATCTACACATTCTTGTGCATGTACACGAACATTTTACATACTTTAACTTGCTGGTTTTCACATGAATTAGCAACCATAACCCTACACATGAGAGCTACAATGTCATTTAAAATACAACATGTGAACAACCAAACATGGATTTTGTGCACATACTTGTTAATTGTCCCTAGCATGGATTCTAGGCATTTTACACATATAAACATGATCCTAACATAATGAAGCTACTGATTTAACATGGTTTCAGATTTGTCACAACATGGATTACAATATCATATCCTCACATTTTGGTTTCACGTTTCTTTACACAATTTCCAATTCACATAATTTGCACTTTACACATATACATTACACAATGTTCACTTTCACATTAACACATGAACACATGCACATTTACACGTTCATATTTACACTTTCACATTTAGTGCCGTGACACATAGTCCAAACCACCAAAGAAGGACACAACACATCACATCACATAGACGCCATCTAGGCAATACAATGGCGACTCTTGGACTGCGCAGACCGGGAGAACAAGTCTCCACCCTAACCAGTATACTTGTCCACCTCCAGGATTTCCCCCTAATGCCCTTAGGGTCACTTACATATTGAACTTTCTCAGGGACTTTTCCTGATACGGTTCCACTGCCCTCTGTGGAAGCAATGTCACACTTGGCACAATTTACTCATTACACTTTTAACCGATTTTACGCAAGGGTTTACACATGTCACTCTCATTCTATTCACTCTCTCTCTCACATTCATTTCTGTGTTTTCCTAACATGACACTACAGATTTCAAATTCTACATTTAGGTAAATATCACCGTTCAGGTCAGATTACACCTAAATTGAATTGTTTCACATTGGCATGCATAAATTCACATTTACATGGAAAATTCATATTACATTAAATACTGGTCCAAATGACCTGAATTTTAAACCACATGTTAATTTCGGGTTTAGGATTCCTCATGCAAATTTCCAGATTTTTTTGAACTAAAACAAATTTTCAGAAATTCAGACATCCATTTCTCATGCCATCCACAATTCAACTTAACATGGAATTAAACACAAGCACAGTTTTAACCACTCACTGTCTGAACCCTAATAGGCATGGAACTA